>JAQPPZ010016864.1:8750000-10000000 GCA_028583015.1 Wollemia nobilis | reverse complement strand
ATATAATCATTGCAATTTTTACATTTCTGGAAGGTAATACAAAGCTTTATCAACTTCTCCACAAGAACGCAAAATCTGTGAATTTTACGTTTCCATAATCTCATCATCACTCCTAGTTGAATCATTTTCGTCATTATCAACCATATTAGAGAGACCTCTTCTTTCTACTAGGGACTTCCAATATGTCAACGCTCTGTCATAGGGAAAGTTACCCACCTCGTACGATGACACATACATTCTCAAACAATTTTCCAAATTTCTGTCCAACCTGTTATGAACTTTTGATTTAACAAAAGTTAATGCACTGAAAACCCTTTCGTCTTCAATAGATCCCAAAATCATTGTCTGACATAATTCATATAAAATAAAGTATTCACTCATAGTATCTTGCAAGACACTACTTCGATACAATTTTTCTAGAAATACGTGATTGAACCAGTCTCTTGTGGATTTTTGAATTGTGCAATTTGATTATCCATTGTTATTCCAAAATTGGTTGACTGATGTCTCAAAAGATCTTTGTTTAGAATACCATTGATTTCAAAGCCATTTATTTCCACACTTTTAGAGAAATGTGTCATAAGATTACCCATATATTTTACAAACAACTCACTTCTACTACTTTGGTCACCACAAGGATTCCAAAAATTAGGATTAACAACAGCCATGGCCTCAAGTGTCTCATCTCTCTTAAAACGATCTCTTATTTCACTTGTTAATGCATTTGCAATTCTTTTCAATTTATTCTTAGTGTTATCCAAAACCTCATCGAATCCGAAATGTGTAACGGACACTTGTTCAACATCATCTGTTAGAGTATTTAATCGCTTTTCAAAATGATATACAAGAATCAACTTTCCATGGATAGCAATACAAAGATTGTCGTTGATGTTGAACTTTAAAAAGCTGTTCGGTTCATTGACATTAATTAACGTATTCCAACTATCAAACTTGGGATCATCAAAATGTTTTTCGGATAAATAAATCTTGTCAATAACCATACATATTTGTTTTCTCATCCTCATGAAATCGACAATATAAATTGCCCTTTCCTGTGCAAGTTTAATCATAGTATTCATTTCTTGTAACATTGGTAGAATACCACATAATGTGAGAAGAGT
Organism: Wollemia nobilis; assembly: GCA_028583015.1. Lineage (NCBI taxonomy): Eukaryota > Viridiplantae > Streptophyta > Pinopsida > Araucariales > Araucariaceae > Wollemia > Wollemia nobilis. Next base: position 9,998,879 of record JAQPPZ010016864.1, on the reverse strand, counting down.
TTCCAAGTGACGCAGGACTGGAATAACACGTAGAAAATCACCAAATTTCATTAACAACTTTCGAATTCAAATTACAGAAGATACAAAATGGCCAACCCCTTTTACAATGTATGTACTACCTTTTATAACAGACCCGACCCCCTTTGGACATCATTACACAGAATGCGGGGTTTCCTGTAACCGCCCGCATGAATGTTCTGTCACCGCCTGCATGTTGCTGCCAGGTGTCTTCAATCATCATGGCATGGAGTGGCGGAATGCTCTGCAGTCGCCTGTCCATCAACCCGTCGGGTCATCATTCATAGGAGTGCTCTATAGCCATCTGTAATTTGCTACCACGTGCCCTTCTGCAATGGCCTCTGTAACCGCCTAGTGCTCTATGGCCACCTGTAATTTGCTGCCACGTGCCCTTTTGCAATGGCCTCTGCAACCGTCGGCCTGTCTGGAGTCGTGAGCGTTCTGTCGTGATATCGTGACGTTTTTGCTTCCTTACTCTCTCTCTCCTCTTCGGTCGCGATATCGCGACGTTTTGGCGTTCGACTTCTATTTTCTCCTTCGGGCCATGATTTCGTGACACATCATGAAATCGTGATGTCTTAGTCTTCCGTACTTGTCTTCTGCCTTTGGGTCGTGAAACCGCGACATGTCGCGATTTCATGACGTCTTTGCCTTTCGCCCTTGTCTTCTGCCTTCGGGTCATGATTTCACGACAGTTGCTCCTTTCGGCTCTTCTTTTCAAAATGTGTCACGATTTCATGACAGCTGTTCCCCTTGGTGCTTCTTTACGAAATGTGTCACGATTTCACGACAACTTTGTCCCTTGGCGTCTTTTCTCAAAAAGTGTCACGATTTCACGACCACTTTGCCCCTTGGCGCCTTGCTCCCAAAAGTGTCACGATTTCGTGACCACTTTGCACCTTGTCGCTCTTTGCTCAAAAGTGTCACGATTTCGGACCACTTTGCATCCTTGGCGCTTCTTCTCAAAAGTGTCACGATTTCGTGACCACTTTGCACCTTGGCGCTCTTTGCTCGAAAGTGCTCACGATTTCGCGACCACTTTGCACCTTGGCGCTTTTTTTCCGAAAGTGTCACGATTTCGCGACCACTTTGCACCTTGGCGCCTTTGCTCCAAAAGTGTCACGATTTCGTGACCACTTTGCACCTTGGCGCCTTTGCTCCAAAAGTGTCACGATTTCGCGACCACTTTGCCCCTTGGCGCCTTTTCTCAAAAAGTGTCACGATTTCGTGACCACTTTGCCCCTTGGCGCCTTTTCTCAAAAAGTGTCATGATATCGCGACAACTTTGCCCCTTGGTGCCTTTTCTCAAAAAGTGTCGTGATATCGCGACAGCTTTGCCCCTTGGCGCCCTTTCTCCGAAAGTGTCGCGATATCACGACAGCTTTGGCACTTAGAGAAAAAAATATTTTTGGATGATGCAAGATTGCTCTTCCACCTCCGGATGCTCCTGCATCAGACACCCGGGGTGAATTGAGAAGTGACCTTCACTTCTGATCTGTCTGAGGTAGACCCAGGCGGTCAACCTCGCGCCTTCGACAACCAAGTCGCATCTTCTATGGGCCTGCCCTTCCACTTGATCAAATATTCAGAATAACACCTATTCCGAGTACTTCGGCCCTCACGCGTATCAAGGACTTCTTCTATCTCGTCTACGACTGGAGTGGCCGTGGGAATGCTCCACAAATCCGGGCTTGGTGTTGCACTGCTATCTCCTTCATGATACTCAACCAAATCTAAAATGTTAAAAACCGGTGAGATGTTAAGTTCACTCGGCAACTCCACCTCGTATGCATTACCCGAATCCCATTTTCCAATGATCCTGCATGGCCCAAACTTCTTCATCTTCAGCTTGTTATAGGTCTTGGCAGGAAACCTTTCTTTTCTTAGATGGACCATGACGAAATCTCCTACTTCAAACTCCTTAGCCCGACGCTTCTGGTCTGCCCTGGCCTTATACTGAGTATTCATCTTAGCGATGTGCCTTGTCACCTCCTCATGCATGCCCTTCAGGTGTTCAGCAAAGTCTTCAGCCTCAACACTACATTTTTCTCTTGTATCCATCCTTCTCAACTCTGAAGCGTTTCTTGGGCTGCTCCCATAGATTATCTGGAATGGCGATTTATTGGTACTCCTATTGACAGAGCTGTTGTAAGCGAATTCTGCCTATGGCAAAACTAAATCCCATCCCTTGGGCTTGTCTCCGACCAAGCATCTCAGTAGATTGCCCAAACTCCTATTTACCACCTCTGTTTGGCCATCTGTTTGGGGGTGGTATGCAGAACTAAATTTTAAATCCGTCTTCAGTTTCTTCCACAGGGTTCTCCAGAAATACCCTACAAACTTGGTATCCCTATCCAACACAATGCTCCTTGGTAGACCATGAAGTCGTACCACTTCCTTGAAGAATAAACCAGCCACATGGACCGCATCGCTAGTCTTCTGGCAGGGAATAAAATGAGCCATTTTTGAAAACCTGTCCACTACCACAAATATGGAGTCGTGTCCCCTCTGCGTCCTGGGTAAACCAAGAACAAAATCCATACTAATATCCTCCCATGGCCTTTCGGGTATAGGTAGTGGTTGATATAAACCAGTAGGCTGCCTCACACCTTTTGCCATCTGGCATATCCTACAACTTTGCACAAATTTTGCCACATCTTGTTGCAATTGTGGCCAGTAGTAGTTTTCATTAACCAGGGAGATGGTCTTGTCTCGACCAAAGTGTCCAGCCAAACCTCCACTGTGCTTTTCCCTGATCAGATTCTCTCTCATTGAGCTCCTCGGAATGCATAATTGGTTCCCCCTGAACAACATTCCATCTTGAATTAGAAAATTTAACCACTTAGTCCTGTCTAAAGTAACAGGCACGGTGCAGGCCTTCCAAGCTTCTGCGAAGTCGGGATCTGCAGGGTATAAACCCTTGAGCTCAGCAAACCCTACAACTTCCACCTTCATCTCCATCAATAAACATTGCCTCCTACTCAAGGCATCCGCAACTCTGTTGGACCTCCCGCTCCGGTGCTTTAGCACAAAGGTGTAGCTCTGCAGGAACTCCACCCATTTTAGGTGCCTCTGATTTAACTTTCCTTGACTGTTAATATATTGTAGTGCCTGATGATCAATATAAAGAACAAACTCCTTTGGCAACAAATAATGCCTCCATTTCTTCAGAGCCTAAACTATGGCATAGAACTCCTGATCATATACCGAATACTTCTTCCTGGCATCATTGAGCTTCTCACTAAAATAAGCAACAGGCTTACCCTCTTGGCTCAATACGGCCCCTATGGCACTACCACTCGCATCATAGTCTACCTGAAACACCTTGTTAAAATTTGGAAGTGCTAAGACAGGTTGCTCTGTGACCTTCTTCTTCAGCATAGCAAAGCTCTTATCTGCTCCAGCTGTCCACTTGAATTCCTTCTTGTTCCCCCTCATTGTCTCCGTAAGAGATGCGCAAATACTGCTGAAGTTTCTAATGAACTTTCTGTAGAAACTGGCCAGACCGTGAAACGATCTTACCTCAGTCACGCTTCTTGGAGCAGGCCATTCTATGATAGCCCTCACCTTTTCTGGGTCCATTTTGAGACCATCTGCTGAGATAACAAATCCCAGGTATACTAGCTCCCTCTTCACAAAGTTACACTTCTTCAGATTTATCAACAACTGCTCCTCCCGCAGTTTCTCAAAAACCCTCCTGATGTGCATCAGGTGTTCCTCCAGGGTTCTGCTAAAAATCAAGATATCATCCAAGTAGACAATAACAAATTTGCCTAGAAATTCCTTCAAGACTTCATTCATTAACCGCATGAAGGTACTCGGTGCATTGGTTAGTCCAAATGGCATGACCAACCACTCGTACAACCCCTCTCTGGTTTTGAAGGCTGTCTTCCACTCATCCCCTTCTCTAATGCGGATCTGATGGTAACCACTTTTCAGATCAATCTTCGTGAAGTACTCAGCTCCACTCAAACAGTCCATGATATCATCCATCCTTGGCAATGGGAATCTGTATTTGATAGTGATCTTGTTAATTGCCCGAGAGTCTGTGCACATTCTCCACTCTCCATCCTTCTTGGGTGCTAGTACTGCAGGTACTACACACGGGCTAAGACTCTCCCTAATCAACCCCTTCTTTAGCAGCTCTTGAACCTGCCTGTTTAACTCCTCAGTTTCTATAGGCGTCATTCTGTGTGCAGCTTTATTCGGCAAGCTCGATCCTGGCACCAAATCTATATGGTGGCTGATCTTTCTTACTGGGGGTAAACCCTCAGGAACATTATCAAAAATGATATCTGGGAATTCCTCTAACAGACCCATGACTTCCACTGGGGTCTCCTTGCATTCTTCTTCCCTGACCCTAGGGATTATTGCATAGCACATATGATCTGGCTTCAGGCCATCTAAAAATCTTCTTCCATCAACTAGACAGACTCGTGCACTACTGCATACCTTCTCATCCGCCTCCTTCAGGGGTTTCAACTTATGGCGAACTCCATTTTTTGACAAGGAATATGTATTGGCTCGACCATCATGTACAACACTCCGATCAAACTGCCATGGTCTCCCAAGCAACATGTGACATGCATCCATAGGTAGGATGTCACACAGGACCTCATCACGGTAAGTTCCAATGTTGAACTTCACCAGGCATTGCTCACTGACCAACACCCTATGGTCCTTTTGTAACCACGCAATCCGATATGGATGCGGGTGTCTTCTTCTTTCCAACTGCAACTTGGCAACCATCTCCTCAGAGACCAAATTATCAGTGCTTCCATTATCAATGATGATGTTACAGACCTTGCCCGCGCACTTGCATCTTGTGCGAAATAGGTTGTTCCTCTGGTCTGACTTCTTTTCCTCATTCAACAAGACTCTTCTGATGACCATCGCTTCTCCTCGTTCTGCCTCCTCAGAGTGCTCAGATTCGACACCTTCGTCTGCTACAGTAGCTCGGGCCTGACCCTCAGGTCTTCGATTTGGCCTTTCTTGGTGCTGCGGGCAGTTGTATGCCCGATGTCCTTCCTCCCCACAATTGAAGCAGGTTCCACGAAAGACACCTCTTCCAAACCCTCACCCAGGCCTACCTCTTCCCCTCGGGTAGTTGTTGTTCTGATTGCGTGGGCGTTGGGTATTCTCCTCTTTCTCTTCTTTCTAGTTTTGGCTACTGCTTGCTTCACCAGTCTTCCTCAGATCTCTGTATCTTCCTCCACTGGTCCTTCCACCAGCTCTTCCACCATGATCCTTTCCTCTCTGCTTACCATCAAATCTCCTATTCAGTTTCTCTTCCACTTTTAATGCAAACTGGTATGCATCCTCAACCGTGCTCATCCGAACCAGACTCAGCTCTTCTTGGATGTTGGTTCTCAATCCATTGATGTAGCGGGCAACCTTCTCCTTATTTGCCTCAGAATGACCGGTTCGAATTGAGATTTGATAGAACTCCTCCGTGTACTCCTTGACAGATTTACTCGCCTGTCTAAGACTGCATCTTCCTCAATAGATCCAACTCATAATCTACGGGGATGAATTGCCTCTTCAATTTCTCTACCATCCGATCCCACCTGGTGATCTTTTCCTTTCCCCTCCTGTTTCTTTCTAGCTGTACTCCTTTCCACCAGATGCTAGCATGTCCCTTCAACTTTGTTTTTGTGAACCTGATCCGATTTGGATCTGAGATCTCCTCATACTCGAAATATTCCTCCATGTCGTTGATCCAATCTATTAACTCCTCGGGATTGAGATTCCCAGAATATGTGGAGACGTCAAACTTCGGCTTCTTCCCGATCTAGGATATGGCCCTATACGACCTAGCCTCTGCTGGATCCAATGCTTCTTCTTCATTAGATGGAACCTCGTCTTCCCAAACTTCATCTTCATTGGGTTCCTCTCTTCTTGGCTCAACTCCTCTTCTGATTTCCTCCTGCAGGGCTTGCACTTGCCTCTGCAAGGCCCTGAGATCGACCTCTGCTCCCCTATTCCTCGCACCACCATGGTTCCTACGCGGAGGCATCCTGCTCACTTTCTCACAACCCACAACCACAAGTCCTGGCGCAAAACTGCCTCATAGCCGGCGATCTGTTCGCACACTCAGAACCTTCTGGCTCTGATACCACTTGACGCAGGACTGGAATAACACGCAAAAAATCACCAAATTTCATTAATAGCTTTTGAATTCAAATTACAGAAGATACAAAATGGCCAACCCCTTTTACAATGTATGTACTGCCTTTTATAACAGACTCGACCCCCTTTGGACATCATTACACAGAATGCGGGGTTTCATGTAACCGCCCGCATGAATGTTCTGTCGTCGCCTGCATGTTGCTGCCAGGTGTCTTCAATCATCATGGCATGGAGTGGCGAAATGCTCTGCAGCCGCCTGTCCATCAACCCGCCGGGTCATCATTCATAGGAGTGCTCTATAGCCATCTGTAATCTGCTGCCACGTGCCCTTCTGCAATGGCCTCTGTAACCGCCTAGTGCTCTATGGCCACCTGTAATTTGTTGCCATGTGCCCTTCTGCAATGGCCTCTGCAACCGTCGGCCTGTCTGGAGTCGTGAGCATTCTGTCACGATATCACGACGTTTTTGCTTCCTTACGCTCTCTCTCCTCTTCGGTCGCGATATCGCGACGTTTTGGCGTTCGGCCTCTACTCTCTCCTTCGGGCTGTGATTTCATGACATGTCACGAAATCGTGACATCTTAGTCTTCCGTACTTGTCTTCTGCCTTTGGGTCGCGAAACCGTGACATGTCATGATTTCGCGATGTCTTTGCCTTCTGCCCTTGTCTTCTGCCTTCGGGTCGCAATTTCGCGACAGTTGCTCCTTTCGGCTCTTCTTTTCAAAATGTGTCACGATTTCACGACAGCTGCTCCCCTTGGTGCTTCCTTTCAAAATGTGTCACGATTTCACGACACTGCTCCCCTTGGCGCTTCTTCTCGAAATGTGTCATGATTTCGTGACCACTTTGCCCCTTGGCGCCTCTTCTCCAAAAGTGTCACGATTTCGCGACCACCCTTGCACCCCTTGGCGCCTCTTGCTGCTCAAAAGTGTCATGATTTCGTGACCACTTTGCACCTTGGCGCTTGCTTTCTCGAAAGTGTCACGATTTCGTGACCACTTTGCACCTTGGCGCTTCTTTGCTCAAAATGTGTCACGATTTCGTGACCACTTTCCACCTTGGTGCCTTTTTTCCGAAAGTGTCACGATTTCGCGACCACTTTGCACCTTGGCGCCTTTGCTCCAAAAGTGTCACGATTTCACGACCACTTTTCTCCTCTGCGCCTTTGCTCAAAATGTGTCGCGATTTCGCGACAACTTTGCCCCTTGGTGCCTTTTCTCAAAAAGTGTCGCGATATCGCGACAGCTTGGCCCCTTGGCGCCTTTTCTCAAAAAGTGTCACGATATCGCGACAGCTTTGCCCCTTGGCACCCTTCCTCCAAAAGTGTCGCGATATCGCGACAGCTTTGCCCCTTGGCACCCTTCCTCCGAAAGTGTCGCGATATCGTGACAACTTTGGCACTTAGAGAAAAATATATTTTTGGATGATGCAAGATTGCTCTTCCACCTCCGGATGCTCCTGCATCACCAAGTCAGTCATACAAAAAAGCAAATATTTTGCCTTGTCAACATCTCTACGATGTGCATACATAAACCCAACCAAGGATTGATATTCTGAAAATACCCTTTTTGTAGGAAGAAATAGTGAAATCCACCTGGTTTCCACATATTTTAACATTTTTCTACCTTCATTTACACATGGATAAAACTGTTGAAACTCTACAAAACTTTTTGGACTACATAAAAAGTATGAGTGTATATCATAGATGAGTTCTTCCACTCTGGCTACATTATCAAATTTGCTCATAATTTTGTATGCAAGATTCATTCGATGAGCCATGAAATGAATAGGAATCACATATGGGGCAATGAAATTCTGAAGCCTAACACAAAAACTATTCCTTTGTCCTTGCATTGTAGCCGTACCATCAACTCCAACACAAATTAACTTTGTGGCAATTTCATTTTCATCCATTCCGATAATATCCTTTAAACTGGTTACAACAACATTATAAATGTTTTTTGCATTACAATTTTCAATCATCTTATGTAGTGCTAGTAAATGAGGTTGTCTCAAATGATTTTTGAATGTGTAAACATGTATGCAAATCCAATATGTGTTGTCAACAGATGTTACCTCATCAATGGAAAGTGAAATAAATTTGGCTTGTTTCACATTCTCTCTCGGGTCTTCCTTCTCAACAAGTGATAGATATTTTACCATTTTCCAACCACTTCGATCTGACCAATGTGAACTGGTAAGGTTTTTTACATTGGTTAGTTGAAGTATTTCCTTAAAATCAGACATGGGATGACCTTTTTTTAGAACATTGTATACAATAGCAAACCGCAATTTTTTTAGGCTAATACAGTCTTATTAATTTTTTGAAATTGTGTCTCGATTGTTCCACCATTCTCAATGAGAGTTTGTTTTGTTTCATTGTTTTTTCATATTCAATTGAATATCTCACATGCACACATTCTGATGCATCCTTCCACCTATGAGATATGTTAATTGTTTCATCACTTTGTATTTCTTTGATGTAAAATTTTCCATAGTGTTTTTCTATTGTGTCTTTCTTATTTAACAATAAATGATCCTTTCCAATATTCTAAGTACAAATAATGCATTTACACACATTCAATTTCTCATCTCGCTTAATAAAGGGGTACAATCATGCCCATTCATTTTTAAAATCCCTTCCAATAGTCCATTCACTTATATTTTGATGTTTAGATTTTTTACTACAATATTTCCCAGAGGTTTGAATTTTAATTGTACTATCTTCTTCTCTTTCGGTTGATGTGTCTGAATTTAAAATCTCCTAAAGTGGTTGTTGAATGTCGTTATTAAGAAAATTATCATGTGGTCCCATATCATCTGCTGGAATATCTTTGAGTGAGAGCACATCAAGCTTGACAATATTTATTGCATTCAATGTTTGGTGTTCTCTATCACTTTTTGTTGTAAAAAAGGCACTATTTTTAAGAATTAATAGAATGTAGTTTTACAAAGCATTTAAAAAGAGGTAGATAAGTAGAAAACCATTTATCTATTAATAGAGAAAGGTTTTACATTTAAGAAGAATAGAAATATTAAAAAACTAATGGTAAAAGGTGTTTGTACCTGCAAGTTGTGTAGGATCTATAGAGATTGATGCCTCATTGCATTTTGATATTTGTGTAAAATATTTTAGAATTATCTTTTTACAAGAAGAGTGGCCTCCCATATTTCCATATTCAGTAGGTGATAGTGTATCTGAAAAGAAAAAACTTCAGATGTTAGGAAATGTATATGAAATTGAAGAAAAATAGCAGACATCCCTCAAGATGAAGCTATGCTACACTGTAGAATGACATCTTTAAAACAAGAAGTAGTATGACAAGAAAATGCTCCTAACACACAACATGACAGGGATACTTATCGACCATAGTTGCAGATAGTGCTTCTACACTATGTATGAAACATACTCTAAGAGACAAGAAATAGTCTCTAACAAGAGAAATGCTCTTGACACACAACTAGATGACATTGATATTTGTCTACCACAATTGCGTATAGTTCACCTGCAGTGCCTATGAAACTATAGAAAAAGAGATTTTTTATTTTGGACAAAAGAACAATGGAAGAAGAATACTCTATTGATTTTCAGTCGTGAATCCTCTGCAATCGATAGGCTTTTGCTGACAAACACTTACCTAAAACCGATCGGCTTATACCTATCGATAGTACCTGTAACTGATAGAATGATGTCGATTGACACGTCCCTAAAATTGATAGAATGATGTCGATAAACACATCCCTGCAACTAATATAATGATGTTGATTGACACATCTACAACCAATTAACAAATGTCAATCGATGCCACTACAATCGACCGACTATGACGATCAACACGGTTCTGTAACTAACTGACTAATATCGATCGACACCTCTGCAATCGATAGAAAAATGCTGATCAATAATCCCTACAACCGATCAGTTTATGCCATGGCTCTACAATCGATCGATTCTACAATAGATTCTGCAACTGATCGGCTTATGTCGAAAAACACAGCTCTACAATCGATCAACTTATGTCGACAGACATGACTCTACAATCGATCAGCTTATATCGATAGACACGACTTTACAACTAATCAAATTATGTCGATAGACATGGCTTTGCAACTGATATCCTTATGCCGAAAAACATAGCTCTACAACTGATCGACTTACACTGACAGACACGACTCTACAATCGATCTCCTTATACCAACAAACATGGCCCTTCAACTGATCAACTTATACTGAAAGATACGGCTCTGCAATCTATCGGCTTATGTCGACAAACACAACTCTACAACCGATCAACTTATATCGATAGACACGACTCTACAATTGATTGACTTATGCTGACAAACACGACTTTACAACCGATCGACTTATGTCGATAGACACGACTCTGCAACCGATCGACTTATGCCGACCGACATGGCTCTACAACCGATCGACTTATACCAACAAACATAGCTATAAAACTGATCAGCTTATGCTAGCAGAAATGACTCTACAAACGATCATCTTGCACTGATCGACACTCTGCAATCGATCAGTTTATTTCGATAGTCACTCCTCTGCAACCTTCTCAAGTTTTTCGTTGTTTCAGAGCTATTTTCAAGTTAGATTATTTTCAATGTATGTTTATTGGTACCTAGTATAGTATATATACGGGTAGTATATGAGGCTATTTTGGCGAGAAAAATAAAATCATTTATAATTTGAAGGTGATTTGAGCAGGAAATATAAAATCATTTATAATTTGAAGGTGAATTGGGTAGGAAAATCAAAATCATATGTAATTTGAGGTCGGCGAATTAAAATAAATTTAGGTTCATGATTATCAACGATGGGTGAATTTACCCCAAAAAAACTTCCACCTCGTAAATTTTGGGCGAATGGGCCCTAGTGAAAGGATCCAAAATTAGCCTTTTCAAAATTTTAAAAATCCTAAATAAAGCTAATTTACGATATTTCGTGCTTGTGCATAACCCTGGCACTAGATCCAATGGATATGATGCTCTCCAAGACTGACCAGAAGGGAAAAAATCCCTGTGTTGCTTTTTGACTAAGAAAATTTCACAAACTTGGTTTTGCTACTCAATAAGGGGTAAACCCTTCACCATTCGCTTCTTGTGCAGCAGATTCAGGCCACTGAAACTCAGGTGACCAAACCTGAGATGCCACAGCCAGGTAGAATCCTTCACGACTGCACTCAAGGACATTAGAGGCTCATTTTGAATCTACAGAAGAAACATTTTATTCTTTGTCATAGACACCATAACAATATGTCCATGCACTTTGTCTCTAATGGTGCATGCTCCGTATTTGAACTGGACAGTGTGTCCCTTCTGCATGAGCTATCCCACAATTAGTAGGTTGTGCTTTAGGCCATGCACATAGTACACATCACATAGCTGCTTCCTCTTGTCATGCCTAGTGTGGATGAGGATATTTCCTTTCCCCATCATGGGAACCTTACTGTTGTTCCCCATATTACCCTTAGACTAGACTGTTTCATCCAGTTGGGAGAACATCTCCTTGTTCTCCATCATGTGATTGTTGCACCCGCTATCGAGATACTAGATGTTCTTCTGGATCTTCTCCTCAATACTGCAATTCAGCAACACGTTCACACCTGATGCATTTAAAACTTCATTAGTGTAGTGGGCCTACTACTGGTTCTCCTTGGCCATCCTTTTTCTACACTCGGAGATGTAGTGGCTAAATTTTTTGTAATTGTAACACTAGATCTTGGATTTATCATTTTTTTGGTCGGATCCACCTTGTTGGTTCTTCGCACCACCTTTTCCACCTTGCTGATGGAAATTGCAGTTGGTCTCCCCATCATTAGGGTTTGATCATACTCCTTTCTTGTTTCCTTTCCTACAACTACATTTTCCTCTTCCTCATTGAGAACTAGAGGTGCCATGGTGGGAATATTGCCTACCACTGTCTCAGAATGAGACATTCACCTTAAATGCCTACTCTAGAGAGGACTAAGAAGAGCAGCTCAACCTCTGCTCATGTGTCTGTAAGGAACCCATGAGCTTGTCCACCGAGAGGGTTGTTAGATCCCTCGACTCCTCGATTGCTATCACAACCAAGGCAAACTTAATATATAGGCTTCTGATAATCTTCTCCATGATTCTTTGGCTCTGCATGATTTCTCCATTCAACCGCATCTTGTTGATTACGTCTATAATCTGGGTGAAGAAGTCACCCATGGACTCTGACTCGTTCATCTGCAAGTTCTCGAACTCCCTGCTTAGCAGTTGTAGTTTCACGAGCTTCACTTTGTTGGTGCCCTGATACGAGCTAGCAAAAATCTCCCAATCCTGCTTTGCCTTGGTGTTCAATGCGATCCACGAGAAGATAGTCTCTTTGACCACTTGCATGATATAGAATAGGGCCTTCTGGTCCTTCTTGGTGTTCTCCTTCAATAGGTCCATGTCTTCTTGGGATAGGGCGGCCAGTGCTACATCTGTCGGTTCTAGGTAGCCATTATTGACCAGGTCCCACATCTCCTGAGATCTGAATAGGATCTTCATATGGATGCTCTAATAGTCGTAGTTCTTGCCATTGAAGCATAGGATCTGCAACTATAAATTATTGTTATCGAAAGCCATGCTTTGGTCTCCGCGTCAAGGCATAAATCAGCTCTGATACCAATTTGAAGAATAAAAGTGACTACGGATCACTCACTTGGAGTGACCATGAGTACCACTTTTGAGCTCCTGTGATTTAGGGAAAATATGACCCTGATCGTTGTCGGTTTGAGCACGATGGGGAGTAGGTTTGGTGATCGCGAGAGAGGAAGAAAATAATATGTCGCAGATCGCTATCACAAGGCTACGCGACAGGGATTTGGGGAGTATGTTTGGCGATAATGTGAGATGGGAATCACTTTGAGAAAAAGACAAAATAGAATAAGACAAAAATGCTTTTGCCCTAAATCGCTTGTCTCAAAAAGAAATGATGCGAATCGTTCAAAACTTGTGCGATATAGGGAATTTTTAAGAAAAGTGAGTGATGGAGGGGAATTTTATAATGGTTAATAGGACAAAATAAAAGCACTTTTAGATCCTTTAAATTAAATGATGAAAAAAGACTAATTTGATGAGAATCGCTCATTTTATGAGCGACAAAGGGATTCACGAGCTAGAACGAGCGATAGAGGGAAAAATTAAATGTTTTGTCAATCACTCATTTATCATATAGGTTTGCGAGTCGCTCATCAACGATGATGATTATGAGAACCTCAACAAGAAGAATAAAAAGCCGAGTTATGCTCCAAATCGCTCGCGACAAACGGAGAAAGTAATAAATTTACACTCCAGCAAGCGATAGAGGGAAATAAAACAAAGTTTTATTTATGCAAGAAAATAGTTTACAGACCTTCCTCCATTGAAGGGTTTACAAAATTCTACAAATATATGTAGGATAAATAAAAGACAAGAAAGAGCTCGAAGCTGTTGTACGACTTTATCAAAGTTCTGTTCCTCAGCAACTTTGCTTCTCCGGATTTTACCCCAAACTTGCATTGTTGTGCACTACTGATATCTATACTCTCGATGATATTTTCTAAAAATCTAAACTGCCTTTTATAGCCTGCAAAAGGGAGTATAAGGATTGCCTTCTAACAAGCTTATCTTCTGACAACTAGGATTTCTGACCGTCGAAGTAAGTTTTATGACTGATCGTCAAACTGCAACTATCAGAATTAATGTGGTGATCATATTTGCGATGATCCATGTTTTCAAATGTCAAATCACTCCTGATTGATGAAATGGGGTCAGGTTTAATATTTTTAACCTATCTCACCAATAGACATGTCATTGACTCAGGTTCTACCGATGTTCGATAGCAATAATAAATCACATTTCGTATTTAATGGTGTCTTTCAGTTTGTCTCTAGCCCTTGTCGTTCTTAGAATGTTCTTCTCGATGATGACTCAGGCAATAATATTAGCCTATATTTTTCTTCTGCTCTTCAATGTTGGTGAATGCACGGGCGTCATTCCACTTTTCATTCAAATGTTAAAAGGCGTGATTGAAGAATATTCTCCCACGAAAAAAAATTTCCTATCCTTTTTGTTGTGGGGGAGAACCCATGATTTTTTGCAAATTAAGGCATCAAATCCTAGCCAAACATAGCCGTACTTGTCTAGAAGCTCTTTTTCAGCCTGATCTTGTGGCATCAACATTTTTTATTTTTGTGAAGTTTTATTCTAGTTATTGAAGAGACAAAATTTGGGTTGTTTGTCTTTTAGTTTTTGTTTTCTTTTAAATGTTTCTTTTGCTGTAGGAGTATTGGGGTTGAAAGTATGCTTTTAAGGTTGGGAAGAGTGGCAAGGAATTAAATAATATTAAGTAATTAATTAAATAGGTTTTTAAGTTTTCATGAACTTTTAAAAATTGTTAGGTTTTATCTTAAAATTATCATGTTTTTAGGTTTTTTGAAAAGTTAATTTGTTAGTACTTCTGTCATGTTTATCTCTCCCCTCATAGTTTTGGGCCTTTGGTTTTGACCATTGAGAAATTTTTTTATTGTGTATAAATATGTATTTTAATTATTAATAAAATTAGGCAAGCTTTTCTAAAATTTGAATCCTCATCAAAACAATGCATGGGGAATCCTAGGGGATAACCGAGTCTCATTTACATGGTCAAAAAAGTGGATTCAAAACCTTATACTAGCAATGAGAGTTTTCTTCCACCCTATTTCATATGCCTCGGTAGGTTATGCAATTGCAAGTATAACCTTCATTAGCACCTTTAGCCTCCTCAAATCAAATAGAAGTATTATGCTCTAGTGAAGAGGCACACAACTAAAAAATAAATTAGAGGTCCATATTTGCATAAGAAAGTATGCAAGCATCAAGTAGGCTTGAAGTAAGTGACATGCAAACATGTGGAGACTATGTAAGTTCTAGTGCATAGGAGACTATTGTCAACAAGGATCACAATTAAGCATAATTAATTCAATGGAGACATCATGTGGATGCAATACAAATATTCACCAAAATGATATGAGCTCCTCATGTAGATTCATTTGTATTGACAATTAAAACACACTCCAATGATTGTAACTTCCATACCCCATATAATATTGTAACCAACCTAGGATTATACAAATATTATCACCCTAGATTATCCAATGTATCATCAATAGTTGATTCATGGCATCCAAAAGAGAGAAATTTCCTCTTATCATTGCAATGTATTTGAATTTCCCATAAAATTGCTTAGTTTCATAAGCTCTCCTTCACCTTTTACCTCTACTATGACTCCCTAAGTTGTTTCCAATAGCTCTAAAATAAAATGAAATAAAACATGGACCATGTAATTATCATGTTCCTCAAAAATCCTAAATACTATCTTAGATTGGAAATGCAAGGAAAACATGTTAAATATATGGAGATAAGTCGATGTCTAATATTAGAATAACAAAAAATATTTCAAATGTATTTACACCAAATCATGGTCATAAATCATAGGTGCATTAGGTCAATCACACATCAAAATCTCCACAAATTAAGAAATAAAAAAATTATATTTTCTTTCTAAATTTTGTTTTCAAATATAAATATTTCATCAAGAAGACCCATGGTTGAATCATAGGGAGGGTGGACTCGTTTGACCCCTAGTTATACTTTGCATCCTACTTCAAAAATAGATAAATATAAAAACGAGAAACTCATGGATATTTGAAAAAATTTATTGTTGTGAGAAATTCTTATGCTAAATTGTGCCAACTATGCACAAACCATACCCCATCTCTCCTCTCTACATGATATCGAGAAAATTATTAATAAATAAATAAACACCACCTATCCATATTTATCTCCAATGTAGTTAGAAACAAAATACATGTGTATCTAATCAAAATAGAAGATTAGGCTTTTCAAGTAACTTTTATCTTTCTATAGGATCACATTGCCCTATTTGTAAAATCAACAGTGGGGCATTTAGATCAAGTATACTGCATAGAATCCTCTACATTTTGCTCCCTAGCTTATCCATGTCACTATTTCTAGATGATCTACCTATGACATAAGTCATGCAAATGTAGAATTGATACATGTATGAAAAAATTCATGGATACTCCTACCTATGTTTTCACACTAATTGGGAACTATGTTGATCCAATAAGAAAATGCAAGGAGATGATTCATAGAGTATGAAAAAACTTTAAAAATGTATTTACATATTGTTAATGATTGTCAACACATTTGCTATCACTTTTATCTAAATTTCAACACTCAATACCTAAGCACATTGAGAATTTCTAGCATAGAAACAATCCCAATTATTCTTGAATCGTAAGCAAAATGTTATTTTAACATGTAGCAAGCATAGTTTTATTTTTTTCCTCTTCAATTAGTGTTGTGGTTATAGTGGAGAAACTCATGACAACATCCACTAGCGAAGGATTACTAGACATAGACACTGCCCGCTATCACTATCATTGTGAGTCAATTTTGTATGGAAATCTCACTCTAATTTTGTTTTAAGACTTTCTTTTGTGCTCTAGCAAATGAACCACTAAAGAATAATAAAATGTTGTTATTTTCATTAGCTTTGATCTATAAAGAATCATACATTCAATATTCATAAGAATTTTGGTGTACATATATACAATAATTTATATTCTAGTAGCAAACATGTATGGATAAGATTAAACCACAATAACCTAACCATTTATCCTAACACTCTATTTAGTTGTAAAGCATATGCCAATAGACTATTTGTAACATATTTATTTTAACGCCCTAAATGGGCTATTAAATTAGTCTAGATTGTTATCATCATAAAACATAGATTTTGAGAAGGCTTATATATAAAGATAGATACTCTTTTAATTTTCATATGTTGAATTGATTTAGTTCTAGGTTACATGTATTACTAGATTTTAGCTATATTTGGCTAATTCTTTGGCCTTCGTTGTTGTTAAGGTTTATGTTTTGAACCTTTTAATATCAAATATCTATTTTATAAATATGTCTAGTTGTTTGAAAAATAAGTTTTAGGTGGACTAGAAGGAGGAATTGCTCTTTTGAGAGGCGATAGAGTAATAATTTCGTATTGTATAATTATATCAACCCAAGCCTACTCACATGGTTGTACCTGAAGAACATGGAATTATACTGAGAAGGGGGGGTGAATAGTATAAGACTTAACCATTTAATATTTTTAACTTTAGATAGCAGTAGCATCAACACAAAATTAATCAAGACAGAAAGCATCACACATTGGAAGCCCATTTTTAACGTGGTTCACCCGGAAGGCACGGGCTATGTCCACAAAACTTTTCTCTAAAAGTTATCTCAAAGTTCTTTGGGAAACCTTCCCAATTACAATGTTTATGAGCCTCGGCCCAAAGGAGACACCTTCCCCAATCTAAATTTATGAGCCTCTGCTCAAAGGAGATACCTTCCCCTCTACTTTGGAAATGATCCCTCGGAAGATCAATCGCCTCTACCTCTTGCCGACACGTGGAACTCCTTTCCACCGAAGACCTCTTATCCTCAATGCTTATCCTAAGAGACCTCTTCCTTCTATGATCACGTCCACGGCAGCTCATCTACTCGTACCAAACACGGTCGGTCGGTCTAGTATAAGTCTTCCTCCGTCCGCTCGGATCTGTCCAACTCTATGAACAAATCAATCCTCTCGCACACAAGCCTTCTCAAAGACTTGCCAAATCTGTCCTCAGGTTCTTCTCAAAGAACCAATGCACCTCTTGTCCTCAAGTTCTCCGATAGAACTCTCAAAAAATCAGCTCACAAGTCCTCTGCTAGGACCTGTCCAAATCTGCTCACAAGTCCCCACCGAAACCTGTCCAAAACCTGCTCACAAGTCCTCTGCTAGAACCTATCAAAAACCTCAGCAAGCTCACCAAGAAAAACTTGCTTAGCATGAACCCATAAAGAGAATTGTTAGAGACCCAATGTGATTTATAAATGATGCAGGAGCATCCGGTGGTCAAGGAGCAATCTTGCATCCTCCAAATCATTTAATTGTTCGCTTTTATTTCTAAGTATTTGTGTTGGGTTTGTTTCAAATCTTGGCCCAAGAGGGAGTTTTCGTAAGAAAAGAAAAAGAAGGAGAAGTTTTAGAGTAAAGGGCTCAAGTTGCGTTGGGGTCGCGAAATCGCGACCCCAAGGCGTCGGAAGGGCAATGGCCGGTTTGAGTCGCGATATCGCGACTGTTTCCGCCAAGGTGAAGGCGAAGGGACAGTGGGTCGCGATATCGCGACTGTTTCCGCCAAGGTGAAGGCGAAGGGACCGTGGGTCGCGATATCGCGACAAGTTTGAAGACAAGCTTGTGACACGCGTCAAAGCAGAAACGGAAGTTAATTAAATGCAGACACGCGTCCTCCACGTGTATTAAAGTGACACGGTCAGCCGAAGACAAAGCAAAAAGGAAATTAATTAAACGCGCGGGCTGCCACGAAGATTGAAATTGAATTTCGCGACCGCGTGTATTAAAGATGGGGATGGTCTTCACAACAGTACAGAGCATGGACGTTATGGGCGAAACAGAGGCGCGGAAGGACGATCTGACCAAGGCGGCGTTTGCAGGTCAGAGAAGAGCTTTAATGAGGGTTTCATGGTGGGTAAGGCAGGGGCATTTATTGTGAGAAAATTTGAGGAGTTCGACCGAGGGAGAGAAAAAAATTAGAATTTGAATTTGTTAGGCAGGGCATTGATGGCCGAGAGGATCGGGGGCCTCGTTAAAAACCCGAAATGCTGTAAGGATGGGGATGGTGAAGTTCGGGATTGGGGGGAGAAGTGTGATACTGGAGAGAATACTGTAACCCGTATCATGCTATTTTTTTTTTAATGAAATTACCATGAAATTACTGTGAAACTGTTTGTGTGAATCCCGGCTTGCCATCAGTGGTATCGTAGCGGGAGCTCCTGAGCGTGTAACAGATCGCCGGAGAGAGGCAGTTGCACCAGGATCTGTGGAAGAATTCTTGAAAAAAAAAAAATAATAAATAAATAATAAATAATACAGAGACAAAAAAAAATATATATATATATATCATGCCTCCACGAAGGAACCGTGGCGGAGCAGGAAATGTGGTACCGGCCGAAGACTTCCGGGCCTTGCAAAGACAAGTTCAAGCCTTGCAAGCAGAGTTACGCAGAAGGCGCGAACCCGGAGGGGAAGAGGAAAGTGAAGATGAAGTTGAAGAGGAAGAACAGTCTGAGGAAGAAGCAGAAGCTGTGGATCCTGCTCAGGCCCGGTTGTATAAGGCCATCTCTCAGATTGGAAAACAGCCAAAAATGGAGGTGTCTACCTACTCGAGAAATCTGAATCCGGAAGAAGTGATTGACTGGATAAATGATTTAGAGGAATATTTCGAGTATGAGGAGATTGAAGACCCTAACCGGGTCAGATTTGCTAAGACCAAGTTAAAGGGTCATGCCAACATTTGGTGGAGGGGAATGCAGTTGGAGAGAAACATAAGGGGGAAAGAAAGAATAACAAGATGGGATAAAATGGTGGAGAATCTTAAAAGACAGTTCATCCCGGCAGATTACGAGTTGGATCTCGCTAAGAAAAATGCAGAGCTTGAGACAGATAAACAAAACTCGTCCAAGAGTACACTCGAAGAATTTTACAAAATTTCTATTAGAACAGGGCATTTAGAGGCAAATAAAGAGAAAGTAGCCCGTTACATTAATGGGTTGAGGCTTGGTATCCAGGAAGAACTGAGCCTGGTTCGAGTAAACACCATTGAGGATGCCTATCAATTTGCCTTGAAGGTAGAAGAAAAGTTAAACAGGCGGTTTGAAGGCAAGCAAAGAGGAAGAGGCCGAGGTGGAAGGACTGGTGGGAGGACCAATGGAGAAAAGTACAAGGATCCGAAGAAGACTGGGGAAGCCAGTAGTAACCAGGACCAAAAAGACGAAGATGTTTATCAGCCCCGAGATCGTAACAACTACCCAAGAGGACGGGGTGGATCTGGATGAGGGTTTGGAAGGGGAGTATTTCGTGGAACATGTTTCCACCGTGGTGAAGAAGGACACAGGGCATTTGAATGTCCACAACACCGAGAAAGAACAAACAAGAGGCCCGAGGGCCCAGCCGGAGCCTGTCGTGGCAGAGGAGGATGCTGAATCCGAGCATTCCGAAGAAGCGGAGAGAGGAGAAACAATGGTTGTAAGAAGAGTCCCGTTGAACGAGGAGAAGGACACGGACTCGGAGGAAAAGTTTATTCCGCACTAGATGTAAATGTGCGGGCAAGGTTTGCAATATCATTATTGATAATGGTAGCACGGATAACCCGGTTTCGAGAGGAAATGGTTACGAAGTTACGGTTAGAGAGGAAGAAACACCCACACCCATACCGGGTCGCATGGTTACAAAAGGACCACGGAGCCTTGGTCAATGAGCAAGTGTTCTCGTTAAATTTAACGTTGGGAAGTATTGTGATGAGGTCCTCGTGTGACATCTTACCCATGGATGTTTGCCACATGTTACCGGGGAGACCCTGGCAGCTTGACCGGAGTGCAATACATGATGGCCGTGCCAACACCTACTCATTGACAAAGAATGGTGTACGCCATAAGCTAAAGCCCTTGAAGGATACAGATGAAAAGGTGTGTAATATTTCCAAAGTCTGTTTAGTTGAGGGGAGAGAGTTTCTGAATGGGTTAAAGCATGAACATTTATGTTATGCAATAATTCCAAGAGTTAGGGGGAAGGAATGCCGGGATACCCCAACAGAAGTTCTAAATCTGCTGGAGGAATTTCCAGACATTGTGTCTGACAATGTGCCTGAGGGCTTACCCCCTGTGAGAAAAATTAGCCACCATATAGACTTAGTACCAGGATCAAGCCTGCCAAATAAAGCTGCACACAGGATGACACCTGTAGAGATCGAGGAGTTAAATAGACAGGTCCAAGAATTATTAGAAAAGGGATTAATTCGGGAAAGTTTGAGTCCATGCGCAAGCACTCGCAGAGGCTCGGCGCCAAAGAAGGATGGAGAATGGAGGATGTGTACAGATTCACGGGCCATCAACAAAATTACTATTAAGTACAGATTCCCGTTACCAAGAATGGATGATATCATGGACTGTTTAAGTGGAGCTGAGTACTTTACAAAGATTGACCTGAAAAGTGGGTATCATCAGATCCGTATCCGAGAGGGGGATGAATGGAAGACAGCCTTCAAGACAAGAGAAGGCCTGTTTGAGTGGTTAGTCATGCCCTTTGGACTGTCCAATGCACCAAGTACCTTCATGCGGCTGATGAATGAAGTACTGAAAGAATTTCTGGGAAAGTTTGTTATTGTTTATTTAGATGATATATTGATATTTAGCCGGACCCTGGAGGAACACCTGATGCATATCAGGAGAGTCTTTGAAAAACCGCAAGAAGAACAGCTTATTAATAAATTTGAAAAAGTGTAATTTTGTCAAGAAGGAATTGGTATACTTGGGGTTTGTAATCTCAACAGAAGGCCTGAAGATGGACCCCGAAAAGGTGAGAGCCATCATTGAATGGCCTACTCCAAGGAGCACAACAGAAGTGAGGTCATTCCATGGTCTGGCCAGTTTTTATAGGAAGTTCATAAAGAACTTCAGCAATATTTGTGCACCTCTCACCGAGACAATGAGGGGAGATAAAAAGGAGTTCAAATGGACATCAGGGGCTGAAAGGAGCT
This sequence comes from Wollemia nobilis, assembly GCA_028583015.1. NCBI lineage: Eukaryota > Viridiplantae > Streptophyta > Pinopsida > Araucariales > Araucariaceae > Wollemia > Wollemia nobilis. Next base: position 9,977,065 of record JAQPPZ010016864.1, on the reverse strand, counting down.
TTGACACATTGAAGAGAAAAGTTACAGAACATCCTGTTTTGGCACTTCCAGACTTCAACAAGGTATTTCAGGTGGACTGTGATGCCAGTGGCAATGCAATAGGGGCGGTACTGAGTCAAGGAGGCAAGCCAGTTGCTTATTTCAGTGAAAAGTTAAATGATGCTCGGAAGAAGTATTCTGTCTATGATCAAGAATTTTATGCTATAGTTCAGGCCCTGAAAAAGTGGAGACATTATTTATTACCAAAGGAGTTTGTGTTGTTTACTGACCATCAGGCTTTGCAATACATTAACAGTCAGACAAAACTGAACCAAAGGCACATGAAATGGGTGGAGTTCCTCCAAAGTTATACCTTTGTACTAAAGCACAGAAGTGGGAAGTCAAACAGGGTTGCAGATGCCTTAAGCAGAAGGTAGACTCTGCTGACCAGATTGACAGTGGAAGTAGTGGGGTTTGAAGAACTGAAGGATCTATACCCTGCAGATCCGGATTTTGCAGAAGCCTGGAAGGCTTGCTCAATACCTCTTACCATAGATAGAACAAAATGGTTGGATTTCTTAATCCAAGACGGGATGCTGTTCAAGGGCAGTAAGTTGTGCATTCCCAGAAGTTCCATGCGGGAGAATATAATCAAAGAAAAGCACAACGGAGGATTGGCTGGGCATTTTGGTAGGGATAAGACCATTGCCTTGGTTGAGGAAAATTACTACCGGCCACAACTTCGGCAAGATGTACGGAAGTTTGTGCAAGGTTGCGGAATATGCCAGATGGCAAAGGGTGTGAAACAAAATACAGTGATCGTACCAACCATTACCCGTGCCTCGAGAGACCATGGGAGGACATAAGCATGGATTTTGTCCTTGGATTGCCGAGAACACGAGAGAGGAAATGATTCAATATTTGTGGTGGTGGACCGGTTCTCCAAAATGGCACATTTTATTCCCCGCCAAAAGACAAGTGATGCAGTTCACATTGCCGGGTTGTTCTTCAAAGAAGTGGTACGACTTCACGGTTTGCCGAGAAGTATAGTTTCAGACAGAGATACAAAGTTCGTTGGGTATTTCTGGAGAACTCTGTGGAAGAAATTGAAGACAGACTTGAAATTCAGTTCAGCATACCATCCACAGACAGATGGACAGACGGAGGTGGTCAATAGAAGCCTGGGCAATTTACTGCGGTGTTTGATAGTGGATCAACCCAAGGGATGGGATTTAGTCTTACCACAGGCAGAGTTTGCATATAACAGTTCAGTTAATAAAAGCACAAATAAATCACCGTTCCAGATAATATATGGAAACAGACCCGAGGAATGTGTCTGAGCTAAGAAAGTTGGACAGAAGAGAAAAATGTAGTGCCGAGGCATAAGAATTTGCAGAGCATATAAAAAGTCCGCATGAGGAAGTAAAAAGACAGATTACAAAAATGAACAAATCAATATAAGACAAGGGCAGACCGAAGCGGCGGTTCAAGGAGTTCGAGATTGGAGATGAGGTTATGGTGTATCTCAGGAAGGAGAGATTTCTCGCCAAGACTTACAATAAATTGAAGATGAAAAAGTTTGGGCCATGCAAAATACTGGGAAAGCGGGAGTCAGGAAATGCGTATGAAGTGAAATTGCCGAGTTGGCTTGATATTTCACCTATTTTTAATATTTCAGATCTCGTGGAATATCATGAGGGAGAAAGTACAGACATGCAAAGTCCAGAACCATGGCAATTTCCAGCCTCTACTCCAAGCACAGATGAGGCCGAGGAAATATTAGATACCCGTGAAGGCCGGAGCACCCGAAGCAGGAAGTATACTGAGTACTTGATCAAGTGGAGGGGCAGACCAACTGAAGATGCAACTTGGTTGTCGAAGGCGGAGGTTGACCGCTTGGGTCTCCCCTTAGCCGAACAAAAGTGAGGGTCACTTTTTTTTATTCTACCCCGGGTGTCTGATGCAGGAGCATCCGGTGGTCAAGGAGCAATCTTGCATCCTCCAAATCATTTAATTGTTCGCTTTTATTTTCTAAGTATTTGTGTTGGGTTTGTTTCAAATCTTGGCCCAAGAGGGAGTTTTCGTAAGAAAAGAAAAAGAAGGAGAAGTTTTAGAGTAAAGGGCTCAAGTTGCGTTGGGGTCGCGAAATCGCGCGACCCCAAGGCTTCGGAAGGGCAATGGCCGGTTTGAGTCGCGATATCGCGACTTGTTCGCCAAGGTGAAGGCGAGGGGACAGGGGTCGCGATATCGCGACATGTCGCGATATCGCGACTTTTTCGCCAAGGTGAAGGCGAAGGGACAGTGGGTCGCGATATCGCGACATGTCGCGATATCGCGACAAGTTTGAAGACAAGCTTGTGACACGCGTCAAAGCAGAAACGGAAGTTAATTAAATGCAGACACGCGTCCTCCACGTGTATTAAAGTGACACGGTCAGCCGAAGACAAAGCAGAAAAGGAAATTAATTAAACGCGCGGGCTGCCACGAAGATTGAAATTGAATTTCGCGACCGCGTGTATTAAAGATGGGGATGGTCTTCACAACAGTACAGAGCATGGACGTTATGGGCGAAACAGAGGCGCGAAAGGACGATCTGACCAAGGCGGCGTTTGCAGGTCAGAGAAGAGCTTTAATGAGGGTTTCATGGTGGGTAAGGCAGGGGCATTTATTGTGAGAAAATTTGAGGAGTCGACCGAGGGAGAGAAAAAAAATTAGAATTTGAATTTGTTAGGCAGGGCATTGATGGCCGAGAGGATCGGGGGCCTCGTTAAAAACCCGAAATGTTGTAAGGATGGGGATGGTGAAGTTCGGGATTGGGGGGAGAAGTGTGATACTGGAGAGAATACTGTAACCCGTATCATGCTATTTTTTTTTTAATGAAATTACCATGAAATTACTGTGAAACTGTTTGTGTGAATCCTGGCTTGCCATCAATAAACCTCATAGAAGCATAAAGAGAATTGTTAGAGACTCAATATGTTCTATACTTAACTCCCAATCTCAATCTCAAATCTCATAGAAACATAAAGAGAATTGTTAGAGACCTAATATGTTCTATACTTAACTCCCAATCTCAATCTCAACTCAATCTCAATCTCAAAATAATAAGATAGATGTAGTATGCTTTTCTCAAGAATATGAAACACAACCCAACAATTGCCAACTATGCAATATCTCATATAACAATGATACTTATATTCTTTTCACCAACAACTAGGGTTTCATCATCTCAATGCAAGTAGCAAGACTTACTAACATAAACCCTATTGCAAAAATGCTTCCTCTTCCTCAACCAGAATTATGCATTCACCCAAAAATTCAACAATAACTTTAATGCATAAACAATCTTCAATATCCAGAAAATAAGATTTACACCAAAAAATACCTAGTAGACAACCTTTTCACTCCAAACTCAATTTCAGAAAATATACCATAAACAACATACATGGAAGAAGTTGCCCATACCTTTACTTTGATGAAGAAGGAGAACTCAAAATTTGTCACAACACTAACTCTCAATTTGCCACTAATTAGAGTTAGCAACTATACAATAATACACAATAATAAAGATCCAAAATAACACCTTATTTCTCCAACTTAGTAAAAACCACCAAAGTACAATATACATACAAAGTAAAACCTCTTTACACCTTATTACTCCACATAAATATTAAACATCAATAAAAAAATGTCAAAAACAAATATGATACCTTAACCTTATACCTCCCGCGCATTCACAACCACTATCCTTTGCACACCGTGACCAAAAAGAAATTCCCAACGAAGAGAATCGAACTCGGCACCTCTGTCGTCTAGCGCTTTCGCTTAAACGCCACCGTCGTTGGGTCACAAGTGCCCAACAAAGAAATACAGTACTGCCCTCTCTTTTATCTTCCGTTGACACCACAAAACTGGAAAACGTAAACGTCTTCCACAAGCCACATGCAAACTGGTGAGCGCTGTCCAAAACGTAAGTCACAGAATGCTTGCATTTATCATCTCACAACACAGTCTGAAAAACGTAGTCCAGGTGCAATTGCCAATCCACCGACGTCAAGCATAAAGGTAAGGATGCAGCCCAAACTCAGTTCCGAATATGCCAAGCACGGTTTCCAACATAGAACAAGCACGATTTCAAGGATGTCAATCGGAGATCGAAAACACAAAGCGCTATTCGAAAGAATAGAGAAAACGCAAAATCGTAGATGCCAAGCGCAAATCACAAGATACAGAGCAAATCGTAAATCGCAGATGTCAAAAATTTGTGGTACCATCTTTGGAAAAACATCCCCACTTATATAGCCATTTCTTCATAAAGTTTGACGTCGACGCTCCTCCAACGATGGCATCATATCGGCGAAAGAATTCTTTTTCTTCCGTCGCTTAAGGGTTGAAAGACCCTATAATAATAATTAAAATAATAATTATTATTATTTTATTAATAATAAATTAAACTTGGACCTTTGACAAAGGTTTGAGTTAATTTAATTATTAATAATAAACATGGACCTTTGCATTAAGTTAAGCTTGGTTTTAATAAAAACCCTTAATGAGTCCAAATGGTTTTAAGAAAAACCTTTAACCTTGTCACCATGGTTTTAATAAAAAACCCTTTAACAATGAAGCTTCTCAAGATATTCTTGACATCACACTCTTTTGATATCAACACAAAAATGCCTTTTGACATCAATGACAACTTATACATTTGAGCAAGGGCAATGTACCCAAAGTACCCAAAATTGCCAACAATCTCCCCCTTTGTCATTGATGGCAAACCTTTACTGAAAACACTTCTCAAGAGCCAAAACTGAAACCAACTGTGCTAACAATTGAGAATCTTCCTTTGAAGTTTTGCTCCCCCTAACTTGAAGCTTTCCTCTTCACTTTGAAGCTCTCCCCCTTACTCATATCTCTCCCCCTTTGTCATCAATGGCAAAGGGCCACCTTTGGGGCTCGGGACTAAGAATTAGCCTCTTAGCTTAGTCCCTCCCCCACCTCCTGATGAGGTGATTAATTTTGGGGTGGGAGTACAACTCCCAATTTCTCCCTTAGATACTCAAACGTATCCCTTGGAAGAGGTTTGGTGAAGATATCTGCAATCTGCTCTTTAGTAGACACATACTCTACCTTGACCTATTTCTCTTGCACTTTTTCCCTTAGAAAATGATACTTGATGGAAATATGCTTTGTCCTTGAGTGCATTACCGGATTTTTGGAAATACTTATGGCACTTGTATTATCACAAAGTATGGAGATGGGTTGTTCATGTTTGACTTTGAAATCCTCTAGGGTGGTTTTCATCCATAAAACTTGTGTACACCCAGCCACTGCTGCTATGTATTCAGCCTCTACTGTAGATAAGGAAACTGAAGGTTGTTTCTTACTTAGCCAAGAAACCAAACTCTTTCCCAAAAAGAATGCTCCACCACTAGTGCTTTTCATGTCATCAATACCACCTGCCCAATCTGCATCTGTATAAGCTATGAGGGTGAAATCATCACCTTTGGGATACCAAAGCCCAAAGTCCATAGTGCCCTTCAGATATCTGAATATCCTCTTAACTACCATAACATGAGAATCTTTAGGAGCTGCCAAAAATCTTGCTACTAACCCAACTGCCTGCATGATATCTGGTTTAGTAGCTGTAACATATAATAAACTGCCAATCATTGATCTGTACAACCTCTGATCTGCTGCTGGAGATTCATCATATTTACTCATCTTGCATCTTGTAATCATTGGAGTACATACTAGTTTGCTATCTATCATCCCAAATTTCTTCAAAATTTCTTTGATATACTTTCCTTGAGAGAGAAATACACCATATTTTGATTGAGAAATCTGAAGACCTAAAAAGAATGACAACTCTCCAATCATAGACATCTCAAATTCCTTTCGCATGGTGTTAGCAAAAACTTTGCACATTTGAGTATTATTTCCCCCAAAAATAATATCATCAACATAGACAACCATAATAAGCATATCATCACCTTCATATTTAATATACAAATTGCTATCTACCACACCTTTCTTGAAGCCTTGCTCATGAAGATACCTGTCTAGTCTTGAGTACCAAGCCCTAGGTGCTTGCTTTAACCCATACAAGGCCTTTTTCAGTTTACACACATAGTCTGACTGTTCTGAGAGAGACACTCCTTCAGGCTGTTCTATGTAGACTTCTTCTTCCAACACCCCATTTAGAAAAGCTGACTTTACATCCATTTGATACACCTTGAAATATTTGAAGCTTGAAAGGGCCAAAAACATTATGATAGCTTCAAGACAAGCAACAAGAGCAAACGTCTCTTCGAAATCAACACCTTCTACTTGAGCATAACCTTTGCAGACTAACCTAGCTTTGTTTCTGACAATCTTTCCATCCTCATTGAGTTTATTTTTGAATATCCATTTTGTGCCTATGACATTCTTGTCCTTAGGTCTTGGAACCAATTCCCAAGTTTCACTTTTCTCTATTTGATTTAGCTCTTCATCCATTGCTTTTACCCAAAACTTATCTGCACATGCTTCACTAAAATCTTTTGGCTCAATTTGAGATAATAATGAAACATTTGTAGAATCATGTGAGGGAATGACTCTTCTTCTTGTTTGCCTCCTATTTGGATCACCAATGATCAAATATTTGGGATGATGTTTCTGAACATATCGTGAAGGAGTTTTGGGAAGCAGTTGTTGTCTTTCCTCTTCTTCATCTGAAACCTCTCTGAATTCTTCTTGACAAATTTCATCATTGAGTTCCTGGATTGGTTCTCTTATCCCTGTCTTTTCATCAACAATTACATTTATGCTCTCTACAACTGTATGAGTTCTTTTGTTGAAGCATCTGTAGGCCTTGCTTTTGTTGGAATAACCAAGAAAGATTCCCTCATCACATCTAGGATCAAACTTACCCAAATTCTGATCTTCCCTTCCGATGAAGCACTTACTCCCAAACACTTTGAAGTATTTTACTGTAGCTGGTCTTCCTTTCCACAACTCATAAGGAGTTTTATGATGATTGACTCTAAGTTGGGCCCTGGTGATAATGTAGATCATTGTCTTGATTGCCTCTTTCCAAAAGCCATCTGAAAGTTTTGACTCATTCAACATAGCTCTAGCCATATTTTCAATAGTTCTATTTTTCCTTTCAACTACTCCATTTTGTTGAGGAGTTCTTGTTGTTGAATATTCTCTTTTGATTCCTTGCTTGCTCACGGTATTCCACAAATTCATTTGAAGTGAACTCTCCTCCTCTATCCGATCTTAAACATTTGATTCTCTTGTCAGTCTCATTTTCAACCATTTCTTTGAAAGCTTTAAATTTTTCAAAAGCTTTAGATTTTTCTTTGAGAAAAGTAACCCAAGTCATTCTAGAATAATCATCTATAAAAAGCATGAAGTAGCTTTCTCCTTGAATGCTATGAGTTCTGGTAGGGCCACATAAATCAGTATGAATAAGATCCAATGGTTTTGAAGAAGTATACCCTTTTGATTTGAAACGGGTTCTGGTCTGTTTTCCATGTTGACAAGGACCGCAAATGATGTTATGGGGCCTTTTTATTTTGGGCAAGTCTCTAACCGCTTCCTTGTTACTAATATTGACAAGATTATCAAAGCTCAAATGCCCCAATATTTTATGCCATAACCAACTCTCATCTTCTTGAGTTAGAAAACACTTTTCCTTTTTTATCTCACTTAGCATGTAAAGATTGTTTGGAGTCCTTGTAGCACTAGCAATGAGTTTTCCATTTTTTTCTTTACTTATCTCACATCTATCTGAAAAGAAAGATACTATGTGCCCTTGATCACAAAGTTGACTCACACTTAGAAGATTATGTCTTAGGCCTTCTACATAAAGCACATTTTTTGTTTTGGATTTCCCATCCAAACTAAGAGTCCCTTTACCACGATTTTAGATGACCTGTTATCTCCAAAGCTGACTGTTTCTCTGTTTGTTTCTTTTAAGACCAAAAACTTTTCCTTTTCACCTAGTCATATGTTTTGAACAACCACTATCAAGATACCATTTTTCTACTTTGTCTAGAGCATGAAAAGCAGTTTGAGCTATCATTGACTTAGATTTGATCTCATTTTTCTTTTTAGTGAACTCAAGGCTAGATCTATCCAAACTGCACATCCTAGCAATATGCCCAAAATTATTGCACTTGTAACACATGACATATTTATTCATAAGAGGTGCAAAAGAGTTACCATTTTCTTTACTATGTTTATTCATGGACTTATTGCAATGCATAGCTTTGTGACCAAATTTCTTGTAGGAAAAACAATAGCCATGGAAAGTATTATGTAACTTGTTTTGATGCCTTGGATGATTGTTCTTCTTGTGACCAACTGGAATCCACCGCTCTTCAGGATGAAGATTGATCTTGCTCGAAGACCCTATTTCTTGAATGGTGATACCATCCTTCTTTTGCTTTTCACACGGAGTATTCTGTCCGAGAGCCAAGCTGTTCCAACTTCACTCTAAGAGACATAACTTCTTCTCTAGTTTCTTGCAATCAGCTTCCTTTCCTTTGAGAACCTCTGTCAGAACCTGTTCAACCTTCTTCCCTTCTTTAGCTAGAATTTTGAAGTCTATAACACTCTGAACCAATTCTGATCTTGCTATCTTTTCTTCCTGATATTGATGCTTGAGAACAGAATTCTCTTCCCTGAATTTCTCAAGCTTTCTCAAAGCCAAGAAGAATTCACCTTTGAGATCGAACTCAACCTCTTCATCTCTTTCTGAATCTATATGATCCTCTGATAGATCCTTCTCCAAGTCTGTTAGGCTCTTTCCGGAGAGACCCGCTCGAATACCAATTGAAGAACATGGACTTATACTTGAGAGGGGGGTGAACGAGTATAAGACTTAACCATTTAATATTTTTAACTTTAGATAGCAGTAGCATCAACACAACATTAATCAAGACAGAAAGCATCACACATTGGAAGCCCATTTTTAACGTGGTTCACCCAGAAGGCCCTAGGCTACGTCCACAAAACTTTTCTCTAAAAGTTATCTCAAAGTTCTTTGGGAAACCTTCCCAATTACAATGTTTATGAGCCTCGGCCCAAAGGAGACACCTTCCCCCAATATGAATTTATGAGCCTCTGCTCAAAGGAGATACCTTCCCCTCTACTCTGGAAATGATCCCTCAAAAGATCAACTGCCTCTACCTCTTGCCAGCACGTGGAACTCCTTTCCACCGAAGACCTCCTGTCCTCAATGCTTAGCCTAAGAGACCTCTGCCTTCTATGATCACGTCCACAACAACTCAGCTACCTGTACCAAACACAGTCAGTCGGTCTAGTACAAGTCTTCCTCTGTCTGTCAGATCTGTCCAACTCTTTGAACAAATCAATCCTCTACACACAAGCCTTCTCAAAGACTTGCCAAATATGTCCTCAGGTTCTTCTCAAAGAACCAATGCACCTCTGTCCTCAAGTTCTCTGATAGAACTCTCAAAAACTCAGCTCACAAGTCCTCTTCTAGGACCTGTCCAAATTTGCTCACAAGTCCCCACCGAAACCTGTCCAAAACATGCTCATAAGTCCTCTGCTAGAACCTGTCAAAAACCTCAGCAAGCTCACCAAGAAAAACTTGCTTAGCATGAACCCACAAAGAGAATTGTTAGAGACCCAATGTGATTCATAAACCTCATAGAAGCATAAAGAGAATTGTTAGAGACTCAATATGTTCTATACTTAACTCCCAATCTCAATCTCAAATCTCATAGAAACATAAAGAGAATTGTTAGAGACCCAATATGTTCTATACTTAACTCCCAATCTCAATCTCAACTCAATCTCAATCTCAAAAGAATAAGATAGATGTAGTATGCTTTTCTCAAGAATATGAAACACAACCCAAAAATTGCCAACCATGCAATATCTCATATAACAATGATACTTATATTCTTTTCACCAACAACTAGGGTTTCATCATCTCAATGCAAGTAGCAAGACTTACTAACATAAACCCTATTGCAAAAATGCTTCCTCTTCCTCAACCAAAATTATGCATTCACCCAAAAATTCAACAATAACTTTAATGCATAAACAATCTTCAATATCCAGAAAATAAGATTTACACCAAAAAATACCTAGTAGACCACCTTTTCACTCCAAACTCAATTTCAGAAAATATACCATAAACAACATACATGGAAGAAGTTGCCCATACATTTACTTTGATGAAGAAGGAGAACTCAAAATCTGTCACAACACTAACTCTCGATTTGCCACTAATTAGAGTTAGCAACTATACAATAATACACAATAATAAAGATCCAAAATAACACCTTATTTCTCCAACTTAGTAAAAACACCAAAGTACAATATACATACAAAGTAAAACCTCTTTACACCTTATTACTCCACATAAACATTAAACATCAATAAAACAATGTCAAAAACAAATATGATACCTTAACCTTATACCTCCCACACATTCACAACCACTATCCTTTGCACACCGCGACCAAAAAGAAATTCCCAATGAAGAGAATCGAACTCGGCACCTCTGCCGTCTAGCGCTTTTGCTTAAATGCCACCGTCGTTGGGTCATAAGTGCCCAACGAAGAAATACAACATTGCCCTCTCTTTTATCTTCCTTTGACGCCAAGAAACTAGAAAACGTAAACGTCTTCCACAAGCCACATGCAAACTGGTGAGCGCTGTCCAAAACGTAAGTCACAGAATGCTTGCATTTATCATCTCACAGCACAGTCTAAAAACGTAGTCCAGGTGCAATTGCCAATCCACCGACGTCAAGCATAAAGGTAAGGATGCAGCCCAAACTCAATTACGAATATGCCAAGCATGGTTTCCAACACAGAACAAGCACGATTTCAAGGATGTCAATCGGAGATCAAAAACACAAAGCACTATTTGAAAGAATAGAGAAAACGCAAAATCGCAGACGCCAAGCGCAAATCGCAAGATACAGAGCAAATCGTAAATCACAGATGTCAAAAATTCGTGGTACCCTCTTTGGAAAAACATCCCCACTTATATAGCCATTTCTTCATAAAGTTTGACGTCGGCGCTCCTCCAACGATGGCATCATATCGGCGAAAGAATTCTTTTTCTTCCGTCGCTTAAGGGTTGAAAGACCCTATAATAATAATTAAAATAATAATTATTATTATTTTATTAATAATAAATTAAACTTGGACCTTTGACAAAGGTTTGAGTTAATTTAATTATTAATAATAAACATGGACCTTTGCATTAAGTTAAGCTTGGTTTTAATAAAAACCCTTAATGAGTCCAAATGGTTTTAAGAAAAACCTTTAACCTTGTCACCATGGTTTTAATAAAAACCCTTTAACAATGAAGCTTCTCAAGATATTCTTGACATCACACTCTTTTGATATCAACACAAAAATGCCTTTTGACATCAATGACAACTTATACATTTGAGCAAGGGCAATGTACCCAAAGTACCCAAAATTGCCAACAGTACCACATAAAATAACCCAAGCAAATCTCAATGTAAATTTTTATTTTATGTGAGTTTATCATTCATTCTAGAAAATAGGTTTCATGTTCATGGTGATTATGGTTCACCCAATGATTGAACAGTATAAAATTCAATTACTACAATCTATATCAAACACTTTTGGGAATTTGGACTACTGCAGATAGTCACCCAAGTGGATGAGATTGACCAAATCTCGTAAGGATGCCATTTTATAGATCTAACTTTCTCATTTATCTTCCACTTGTCCTAGCATGAGTTTTGATCTACGGTTGGGTTTCTCCTCTAGGGCCCATAACACCTAGAGGGTGGACGCATACACTCCCCATCCCTTAGTGTGTTGAATCTCAACTTAACAGGTTGAATTTTTTAGGACTTAGTATGCAATGGGTTAGCGTACATATGCCTAGTATCTAGCTAATTATCCTCTTTGTTGAAGTTAGCTAAAGCCATGTCATTACCCTTATACTAGTCTGTCTCATTTGTCCATCATGACTCACAATCGTTTATACCATATCAAATGTCGTGGTAGAACTAGCTCCTATAACTATACTAGCTCTCTACTAGTCAAAATGGTACATGGATTTATCACAGTACTCCTGAGAAATGACCAAGAGAAGAAATCCCATATCGTCCCTCATTACAAGTTTTGACAAGGTCACTTGTTCCAACTTACTCTACCAAAAAACGGTCACTCTCGAGTCACGTTGGATACTTACCTACATCCTAATTACATCAGGTGTATAAATTCATTCATCCTTCATGATGAATCATATGGAGGAGTTTATAGAAGTTTTCATCTATGTATATCAAATAAAACTCTATATAGATTCTATTTGCATTCCACATCTACTTTCTCTAATATGGTTAAAAGGTTACATGTCAATAAGTACTTGAATATTATTTAAATTTATTCTATGTCATCGGAGTCTTAGTACATTAAGAAAATAATCTAAGAAAGAGAAGTTCTAACAAATATTATTCCTAATTAATTTAAAATTCCAACTCCTATGATAATTTCCTTCAAATTTAATGTCCTATTTCTCAAAAATCATGAAATAGAAAAGTGATCGCATATTGGTCGACCTCTACTATTATTACTCTTTTTCAATATTTAAACAACCTATTAGTAGTCACAATTGTAGAACCATGCACTCAAATTTCTTCATTATTAATCAACTGCCGCATCAAAATCAACTTAACACACCCTCAAGTATTAACATGAAAAAGGCTTAAATGGAAATAGTTATTTCAACCATATTCTATCTTCGAATAGCAACACGAGTACCCAGAAAAGGTTATCAATTTCAACAATATGTTGCTCACTAGACAAAGTACTAAATAAAATAAACAATTGTTTTTCCTAACTCTAGATTATTTTCCTTTTTTAGGCTTATCTAACTTATGGTTATCTTGTTGATAAAGGTAATGCCCATTACTATCCAAATAGCAACACGATTTTAACCAACATGAGGATACATCCAAATATGTAGAGGCATATTCCTTTTTCCATTAGTAATATTCCTTAGAGAAAGTGCGATTAGTAATTTTGAGTATTGTAACTCTTGAGACCCTTGTTTTAACTATTTATATGTACACAATTGTAGCATCTATAAAAACTCTATTTCCTAAAAATATAGAATGGAAACCCTATTGGTGTTGGCCGTAAAGCCTTATACGCATATAAAATATCATAACTTATAAGATAATAAGGTTTTAGAACTTTTTAACCTATTAAAACATTAAGAAGGTACAAACTATACTATTTTTAGGGAATCTATGTATAGGCAAGGTTTAGCAACAATGCTAGAGAGCATTTCCACATATTGCATGAAGAAAATAAAACACACTTGGACAAGCATATCTTATTCACATCTATAAAAAATATAAATTTAATCATTTCCAGGCATGTTTAATTCTTCATATGTGTTGGATAGTATCATTAAAATAATATCCACATGTGTAAGGTATGAGAGTTTCCTCACAAACTGACCATAATTAATTTTTGTGAAGTCACAATACCATGACAACTTTTCATCCAAAACAAAAATATACTCACAATAGATTATGGATGTTGCATGCACTTGGCTACCACTAAAATTACTAGATTACTTAAATATATTTAACAATACGTTTAGTCATGGTTTTAAACTTAAGACATATCTCTACTCACTATTACATGGGAGGTGCCATAGTCCCAATGAGACATTCCTTTCAACTACATCCACACTGAGTGACAAACATATACAATAACTTCTAGTTGAACTTAATTTCTACCCAACATTGGAGTGTCTTCATCAAACTATGACTACCGTTACCATTTTCCTATGCGCTATGTCTTGAAATTCTCCAAAGTGGAGGCTTGGCAACAAGGTATCAAATACATATCTCTAGTGAATTCTAAATGCCTAGGTTTATAAAATAGATGCAAATTCATCATAAAAAGCCATGCAATATCAGTAGCTTGTTCAAAATAATATATATCACAGTCACTCATTAATGACAACTTTACAAATTTCCATACCATTAACTATATTGCGAAGATTTATTTTCTCAAATATGTATCATTTTTCTAGATACAATATTTTTCTATTCAAAATTCAAGTGCGTACCTTCAATTATCCACCTACAAGGTCACCATGCAAGCACACCAAGATATCCTGGAACACAATTTAATGTTTTTTTTAAGTAAAAAAATAGATTGTATTCAATCAAAGTCTATCCATAATACAATGTTATTTGACACTACTCTTTCATCTTCCTGAAAACACATATTTTTTTATCATGCAGTAACAATGTCTCAACACAAACCCAAAATTTGCAATTCTTAACAATATTGATCATTCAAATCATAGCAATTTGAATATCACCAATCAAATAGCAAACATGTAAATTTTTATATGCAGTTCAATACTGAATTTTAAACAACCAAATATTGACAACACAACTAGTTATTTTATTACAAAACTTCAGCTAGCACATCTGTAATCATTATTTGGAGTTATTCTCCTCTATCCAGATTCTTTCCAGATACATGCAAATCCCAAACCATGAACACGAGAAAAATATGCGAATTTTTTAGATGTAAGTTATATTTTTCTACCGAGTCATGAATTCCCATAACCAATTAAAAATGTAAAATAACTCCCCCTTAAATGTACTTCCCTAATTTTTGTTCTAGAACATGTGGAAAAGTAATTCTAATCATGAGAATCACATGCAATTATTTTGTCCGTCATGCACAACAAACCACTAAATCCATTAACAACTTAATAATGTTACAAATATATTTCAATGTCTAATTTTATTATTTATCATTTAATTTTATTAACATTTATATTATTTACAAACTCCAAATAAGAAATACTTAATTCATAATTCACCAAAATGGCTCCCATGCACTTTTGCACTTTTAATGCCATTAAAAATCTATGAATGCATCACCTTTCATCAACCAATAACCATATTTTCAAAACAAAGCACACACATCATACAAGTCATTCATGAGGTCTACATGATATGCAAATGCATGAGCTTCCATGTACTCACGAGTTAAATCATCACTTCCCACTTACCTTTTCCATTTCCAACCTTCTTCTAAGCCATCGAAGGAATGTACTTGGTCATGCATGCACAATAACCATCAACAGTACCACATTCTAGAAAAAAGGTAAGTATAATCCATCAATTCATCTATAATCAATAATCAATATAGGAGGGTTGTTACATCCTCCCCCACTAGAAATAAACACAGTCCCTATGTTTAATGCATATTTAAACAAGTCAAAACATATATATTCATTCACATATCCATCAGTATATATGTCCATTCACAATCATACATATTTATGTCCACACATAAATCATTTAGTAATTCAAACATGTTTACATAATCCACTCCACATAGTGTTTCATTTTACATTCAACCATATATCCATACATAAACCAAAACATATTCAAAAACAACTCTACTCAGTAGTCCAGATATACATCCACACATATTTACATATACATCATAAATCCACATAGAAAGTTTTAAAATATTCATGTTTACTCAAACAAAAAAGGAAACTATTTCTACATATCAGCCACATTCTCCCATGTGGCATTTCTATTTGAGTAGTGGTCCCATTGGACCCGACATTGGTCAATGTTCCTTCTTCTCAAGCTCTTGGTCCTAAAACCAAGTATTATGACTGGATGAACTTCAATTTTTAGTGGGTCTAACATCTACAAATTGGAAACATCCCAAATGTGAGTGGGGTCAACAATGTACTTCCTAAGGAGGGACACATGGAAGACATCATGGATTTTTGATAAGCTTGGTGGCAGAGCAAGTTTGTAGGCAATAGGACTTATTTTACCTATAATTTCAAATGGACCCACAAATCTAGGGTCAATTTTGGAAGATTTAATAGAACTCTTTGTAGGTTTCACCCTTAAGAAGACTTTGTCACCCACAGAGTATTCCCTCGGTGTTCTTTTGAGGTCCGCATAGCTCTTTTGGTGATCTACAACCTCCTTAAGCTTTTGGTAAATTCCTTTTAATTGCTCTTCCATTTCTTTTATAGTATCTGGCCTAATCACTACCTGATATTTCAGATTATCCCATGACAAAGGAGTCTTGCACCTTCTCCCATATAGGGCTTCAAATGGGGCCATACCTAGTGAAGCATGATAGTTATTATTGTAAGAAAATTCAACTAGGTACAGATAATATTCCCATTTAGTATGTTGGTCCATACAATACATTCTCAACATGTCCTCTAGGACCTGATTCACCCTCTCAATATATCCATCTATCTCAAGGTGATAAGCTAAACTGATATTAAGTTTGGTACCCAACGCTTGATGCAAATCTTGCCAAAATTCTGAAGTAAAACGTGAATCCCTATCTGAGATTATAACTTCTGGAAATCCATGTAGTCACACTATCTCCTTGGAAAACTTACTTGCTATAGCAAGTGCATCATCCTGAATATTCCTAGGTATGAAATATGCAACCTTGGTTAACTTATCCACAACAACCAGTATTGCATCATGCCTAAACCTAGTCTTAGGCAATCCGACCACAAATTCCATCAACACCACCTGCCATTTTTGTGTAGGAATTTCATGTGGGTACAAATGACCTGTTGGGTGCAAATGTTCTACTTTAACTTTTTGACACTCCAAGCACCTAGCCACATAATCATTAATGTATTTTTTCATTCCTGGCCAATAATAGGCCTTTCTCAGACTCTCGTGCATCTTCGCCCCACCAAGATGCACAGAATAAGGAGTATTATGTGCCTCCTTTAAGATAGTTTCTCTTAATCCACCCAAATTTGGAACAACCAATCTATTCTTATAGTACAACAAATCATTTTTATGTACAAACCCTATGTCCCTTTTAGATTCTTGCTCAATCTGATCTTGACATTTTCTACAAAAATCATCATTCTATTGCAATTCCTTAATCTGATCTACCAAATCATAATGACATTGTATCATTGCAGCAATGTGTCCTCTCCTACTCAGAGCATCAACAATATTGTTCTCCTTACCCTTGATGTATTCAATGCCAAAATCATACTTAGCTAGAAACTCCATCCAACGATATTGTCTAGCATTCAAAAAGGGTTGAGTAAAAATGTACCTTAAAATTTGATGATCTATCTTGAGTTCAAATAATTTTCCCAAGTAAATAGTGCCTCCAAATCTTAAGAGCATGCACAACTACTGCCAACTCCAAGTCATGAGTGGCATAGTTTACCTCATGTCTCTTAAGTTTTCTTGATTCGAAGGCAATGATCACTTCATATTGGGTAAGAACCCCTCCTAATCCCTCAATAGATGCATTAGTGCATACTGTAAACTTCTTGGAAGGATCAAGTAACTATAGAATTGGTGCGGTCATCAACCTCTCTTTTAGAGTTTGGAAGGCTTCCTCACACTGTTCTATCCACTTAAAATCCTTTTATTTCCTTTGAAGGTTTTTGATAGGTTGAGATAATTTTTTGAGAAACCTCTAACAAATCATTTATAATAGCCTACCAACCCCATAAAACTACGCACCTTAGTTACGTTTGTGGGTGCAGGCTAGTCAATAATAGCTTCAATTTTCTTGGGATCGATAGCAATCCCTTCACTAGAGACTATGTGCCCCAGATATTGTACCTGAGGAGTATAGAATTCACACTTTGATAGCTTCCCATACAACTGATTCCTCCTAAGGATCTCAAGTACAATTCTCATATGTTGATCGTGCTCCTCCTTATTTCGAGAATAGATCAGTATGTCATCAAGGAACATGAGCACAAAGTAGTCTAGCTGCTCTCAAAAAATACTATTCATGAGATTCATGAATGCATCTGGGGCATTAGTCAACCCAAAAGGTAGGACTATAAACTCATAATATCCATACCTTGTTCTAAAAGTAGTATTATGTGTGTCTTCTTCTCGAATTCTTAGCTAATGGTAGCTCGATCTAAGGTCAATTTTTGAGAAGATAGTAGCTCCTTTCAACTAATAAAAAATATCATCTATTCTAGGTAATGAATACCTATTCTTGATGGTAACCTTGTTTAGCATCCAATAGTCTATGCACAATCTTAAGGATCCATCTTTCTTTTTAATAAAAAAAATAGGAGCACCCCATGGTGACACACTGGGCTTGATAAGCCCCTTCTCTAACAGGTCCTGAAGTTGTATCTTGAGTTCTTGTAACTCTATAGGGGTCATCCTATATGGTGCCCTAGCAATGGGTGCAAATCTAGGCAATAACTCTATAGAAAAGTCAAATTCTCTTTGGGGAGGTAGACCTGGTAGGTCCTCCGAAAATACATCCTTAAATTCACCCAAAATAGGATGCTTTTGGAAGAGGTTAAAATCAGCTTCAGTTTCTTCCTTCTTGTTCATCTTAACTACATAGATCATTCCCCTCTTCCTTATTGCCTTCTTTACTTGCACTGCTTACAACAAATGTGGTTTAACAGAACCACGGTCACAACAAATTCTAATTCTCTGGTTAGATTCATCAATGAACTCTAACCATCTATCTTCAAAATTCAGGAGGGCTTTATGGGCTTTCAGCCAATCAACACCAAGAATGATGTCAAAGGCATGCAGAGGTGCCACATACAAGTGCCAATTGGTTTTACCTTGGGGTAAGGTAATGTGAGGGTCAAATAAATATTGGTTAACTAAGTAGGTCTGCCCTAACCCATACTCCACCTTCCAACCATTAGCCAAAAATCTAGGCCTTTTCGATATGTCCCTCACTAAACTAGTGGAAATAAAACTATTAGTAGATCCACTATCAATAAAAATGCAAACATTCTTATCATAAATTTTACCATTAAATAGAAAAGGAGTAACTTGCCCATCAAGTATGAGACTACCTATTGCTGCAAAAATCTAGTGGGTAGTCTCTTCTAGTGCTTTCTAGTGAAGGTCTACTCTATGAGGGCACTTGTTGGCAAAGTGGGGGCCTCTACAAACATAGCAACCATTTGGAGGATTCCTAATACCCTTGTTGCTATCCTCATTCCTACCTTATGGTGCAACTTCTTTAGCCTTCTCCTGATACGATGGTCTCTGTTCATTTCTTCTAGGATACCCTTTACCATCCCTTCTAAACTTATTACCTTGGAAGTTATTTTGGTTTTTGTTTCCCAACTTGTTTTGATCCCCTCCTTTAGGATTTTTACTCTGTTCCTTTTCCCACTTCATAAATCCTATGCTCTTACACTTCCTAAGCTCATCCTTATCCTTTTTAGACAACTTTTGATAATTAAAATAAGCCTTTTTGGCTTCTTGATTGGCTTCTTCTTGATGAGCTAAATCAAAAGCTTTAGGCAGATCTTTAGGGTTAAGAATATTCACCATAGTTCTGATCTTGGGATGGAGTCCCAAAATAAAATTTTGTACCTTCATGTGCTCCATGTTCTCATATTGGGAAGCACATATTTTAATAATTGGATGAACTTTTGATGATATGCTCAAACAAACATTATTTCTTGTTGTAAATTAGTAAACTCAGCAAATTTCTCCACATAGTATTTCTTAGGAATATTTTCCTAAATTCCTTTACAAATTCTTCCCATTTGATATCTACTACTTCAATGCCCTACCCCCTCTTAAAGGTCTTCCACCAATCCAGGGCTACTTCTACCACATGCATGACAACCAATGCAATTTTGGATTCTGACGATAAAAGTATTAGAGAAAAGTATGATTCAAGCTCATTCAACCAATTTTCCACTATGTCTCCATCATCTTTACCATTAAATTTTAAAATCACAACCTTCTTCAAGTTCTTGGCCAACTCCACGCCCACTCTAGCCCTACTAGTTCCTATAGGCTCATTAGATGCTTCCCTCTCGTCTACCTATAGGTTCCCTACCCCTGGTTAAGTCCTCTATCAGTTTTTGTTGTTGGACTATTAATTCTTGTTGTTGGGCCATGTGTGCTTTCTATTGTACCATTTCCTCTTTTTGTTGTTCCATATGGGTTTGTAATAGTTGAACTACCTTTTCCAAATTTCCTTCTTCCCTATTAGACTCACTTGGTGGAGGCTCATTTAGTTACTTCATTCTTATTTCCCTTTGAGGACCTTCTTTTCTAGCCCCTATTTTTGGTCCCTTTGGAGGTCTTATGGTGGTCTCTTCCTACCCAACTCTCATGGGATTCCTCGAAGATCCACCTCACAACATGTGTGCCATTAGACCTATGGGTAAAAGAAGTAAGTTAATTAATTGGTTTGATTTTGATAAAAGAAAACATTATACAAAGTCCTACAACATAAGGATATTTTATGCTCTGATACCACATGTAACAACCCAAGTCTACTCACCTAGTTGTACCACATAAAATAACTCAATAAAATTTCAAGGTAATTTTTTTAATTTGAGTTTATCATTCATCCTAGAAAAGAGGTTTCATGTTCATGGTAATTAAGGTTCACCCAATGATTCAATAATATAAAATTCAATTAGTACAAGGTATATCAACCACTTTTGGAAATTTGGACTACTACAGATAGTCACCCAAGTGGATGAGATTGGCCAAATCCCATAAAGGTGCCATTTTGTGGATCCAACTTTCTCATTTATCTTCCTCTTGTTCTAGCATGAGTGTCGATCCATGACTGGGGTTATCCTCTAGGGCCCATAACACCTAGAGGGTGGACGCATACTCTCCCCATCCCTTAGCATGTTGAACCTTGACTTAACCGATCGACTTGTTCAAGACTTAGTATGCAAGGGGTTAGTGTACATATGCCTAGTGTCTAGCTAATTATCCTCTTTCCTAGAGTCATCTAGAGCCATGTCATTACCCTAACACTAGACTTGGTCTCAATTGTCCATTATGACTCATGACAATTTATCCCATACCAAAAATTATGGTAGAACTAGCTTCTATAACTATACTAGCCCTCTACTAGTCAGAATGGTACAAGGACTTATCACCATACTCTTGAGCAACGACCTAGAGGAGACATCCCATACCACCCCTCATTACAAGTTCTGATAAGGTCACTTGTTCCGACCTTCTTTGCCAAAAAATGATTGCTCTCGAGTCACGTTGGATACTTACCTGCATCCCAATGATATTGAGTGTATAAATTCATTTATCCTTCACAATGAATCATATGAAGGAGTATATAAGGTTGTCATCTAGGTATATCAAATAAAATTCTATATAAATTTTGTTTGTATTCTACATCTACTTTCTCTTAAATGGTTAAAATGTTACATATCAATAAGTACTTGAACATTATTTAAATTTATTCTATCATAAGAGTCTTAGTACATGTAGAAAATAATCTAAGGAATAGAAGTTCTAACAAATATTATTCCTAATTAATTTAAATTCCAACTCCTATGATAATTTCCTTCAAATTTAATGACATATTTCTCAAAAATCATGAAATAGAAAAATGATCCCATATTGATCGACCTCTACTATTTTTACTTTTTTTCAATATTTAAACTACTTATCAGTAGTCACAATTTCATAACCA
Source organism: Wollemia nobilis (assembly GCA_028583015.1). Lineage (NCBI taxonomy): Eukaryota > Viridiplantae > Streptophyta > Pinopsida > Araucariales > Araucariaceae > Wollemia > Wollemia nobilis. The sequence goes on along the minus strand of JAQPPZ010016864.1, from coordinate 9,955,598 downwards.
TGCACTCAATTTTATTTATTATTAATAAATTATTGCATAAGAAGTGACTTAACACACCCTCAAGTATTAACATGAAAAAGGCTCAAAGGGAAATAGTTGTTTCAAACATGTTCCAAATTCAAATAGCAACATGAGTACCCAACAAAGGTTATCATTTTCAACAACCTCTTGCTCAATGGACATAGTACTAAATAAAATAAACATTTATTTTTCCTAAATTTGGATTCTTTTCCTTCGTTAGGCTTACCTGGATTGTGGTTATCCTATCGAGCAAGGTAATGCCCATTACTATACAGATAGAAATAGGGTTTTAGCCAACATGAGGATACATCCAAATATGTAGAGGCATATTCCTCTTTCTATTACTAATATTCCTTCAAAGAAAGTGTAATTAACAATTTTGAGTATTGTTACTCTTGAGACCCTTGTTTTAGCTATTTATATGTACACAACTACAGTGTCTATACAAACTCTTTCACATGGCAAGATTGTTACTTCCTAACATTATAGAATGGAAACCCTATTGGTGCTGGTCATAAAGCCTTATACACATATAAACTATCATAACTTATAAGGTAATAAGGTTTCATAACTTTTTATCCTATTAATTTTTTTTTTTTAAAGCGAAAAACCCCTTGCGGAGCTGCCTTGGTTTGAGAGACCATGAACAGGGGGTTATACACTGTCAAATTCACCTGGGGGTCGCACCCGACCCTGCCCGCACCAACATTATCAATTGGATTTTAGATACCCAATTCAGCTTTTTGGTAGGGTAGAGATTTGAACCTGGGACCTCCCTTGGAGGATTGCCCCTCCTCTCCAACTCACCTACAACACCTGGGTAAAACTAATTTATAGTGGAAAACACCCCTTTAGAGGTGCCACTTTCAATAGGTTGGGCATAGGAGGAATGGAGCCTTGTCGGCCTCTACCAGCACATAGGACATTCTTAACTATACCATATATCTACAGGATGGAGACAAGGGGAATGGAACCTGGGTCGACCTCTACCAGCACCCATGGCATTTACCACTGCACCACAACAAGCAGATATCCTATTAAAATATTAATAAGGTACAAACTATACCATTTTATCAAGGAATATATGGATAGGCAAGGTTTAGCAACAACACTAGAGAGTGTTTCCACATATTGCATAAAGAAAATAAAACAGACTCACATAAGCATCTCTTATTCACATCCATACAAAAATGAGAATAGTTAAATATAAATTTAATCATTTCTAGGTATGTCTAATTCTTCATATAGTATAACTAAAAGAATATCGACATGTATAAGGCATGAGAGTTTCCTCATAAACTGATCACAATTACTTTTTGTGAAGTCACAATACCACGACAACTTTTCATACAAGACACAAAAATACTCATAATGGATTATGGATGTTGCATGCACTTGGATGCCACCAAAATTACCAAATTAATTAAATATATTTAACAATATGTTTGGTCATGGTTTTGCATAGCTTTCAGTTTAGCACAAAATTTAAGAGATCTCTCTACTAATTATTACATAGGAGGTGCCATGGTACCAGTGAGAAATTGCTTTGAACTACATTCACAATGAGTGACAAATAGTTACAATAACTTCTAGTTGAACTTAGTTTTCGCCCAAAATTGGAATGTATTCATAAAATAGTGGCTACTATCACCATTTTCATGTGTGCTACCTCTCAAAGTTCTCCAAAGCAAATGCTTTTCAACAAGGGATTAGATAAGACTATCTAGTGTAAATGCATATGTTTATAATTCTAGATTAAAATTCATCATACAAAGCCATGCAATATCACTATCTTGCTCAAACTAATGTATAACACACTCATTTATTAATGATAACTTTACAAATTTCCATACCATTAACTATATTGCAAAGATTTATTTTTTGAAATTTGTATCATTTTTCCAAATACAATGTTTTCTATTCATAATTCAGGTGGGCACTTTCCATTATAAGCCTACATAGTCACCATGCAAGCATAGCAAGATATATTGGAACCTAATTTATTATTATTATTTTTTAAGTAAACAAATAGATTGTATTCAATAAAAGTATTTATCCATAATACAATGCTATTTGACACTACTCTTTCATATACTAGAAAACACATTTTTAATCATATAGTAACAACGTCTCAACACAGACTTAGAATTTTTAATTTTCAACGATATTTATCATTCAAATTATAGCAAGCTGAACATCACTAGTCAAATAGAAAACATGCAGATTTTTATATGCAGTTCAACACAAAATTTTAAAAAACCAAATATTGGCAACACAACCAGTTATTTGATTGCAAAAATTCAGTGAGAACACATGTAATCATTGTTTGGAGTTGCTTTCCTCTATATATTCCTTCCAAGCACATGCAAACCCCAAACCATGGACACCAAAAAAATATGTAGATTTTTCAGATGTAAGTTATATTTTTCTACCCAGTCACAAATTCCATAACCAAAAAAAATGTAAAAGAATACCCCTCCTTTAATGTACTTCCTTGATTTTCACTCTAGAACATGGGGAAAAGTAATTCTAATCATGAGAATCACATGCAGTTATTTCACCCACCGTCCACCGTGCACAAAAAAACCACTAAATCCATCTGGAAATTAATAATATATATATTTTTTTGAATTTACATGGTGGAATAGGTAGCCACCATGAATCTGGGCAGGTTGTCCAGCTTTTATGGCCACCATAGTATTTTGCGTTGTATGCCCTATAAACCACCACACAGATCTTCGCGTAGTATGCCCCTATAACCACCATGCCACAATAATTTTAAACCTTTTACACTGCTGAAAGTGCTAGGAAAGGGACAAGCGTTCAGTCCGACGAGGCCCGAGATTTGAACCTTTGACCTCCGCCCCCATTATGGGGTTTGGATGAACCAATTGGTTTACACCTAGGATATAGAACTTAATAATGTTACAAATATATTTCAATGAATAATTTTATTGTTTATCATTTAATTTTATTAACCTTTAAATATTTACAAACTCCAAACAAGAAATAATCAATTCATAATTCACCAAAATGGCTCCCATGCACTTTGGAACTTTTATTGCCATCAAAAATCTATTAATACTTCATCTTTTATCAAACAACACATAGATATTCAAAATAAAGCACACACATTATCCAAGTCATTCATGAGGTCTACATGATATGCAAATGTGTGAGATTCCATGTACTCATGAGCTAAATCATCATTTCCCTCTTACCTTTTATGTCAACTTTATTTTGTCTATCAAAGACATGTACCTGGTCCTGCATGCTCAAAAAAATCAATACTACCACATTCTAGAAAATATAAGTATAATTTATTTATTCATATATAATAAACAGTCAATCTAGGAGGGTCATTACAATAATTGATTTTATACTCTTCCTCAAATTCAGTTATATGAGAGGTAAAAGGTTTAAATTTCTAGTGAATTTGAAGCATATATGCATATACGAGGAGAACAATGAAGACTATGTTCTCTAACTACAACTGAATTAAAATAAACTGGTCCATAAAAAGTAAGAATGTATGATAATAATGAAAACAATTATTAAAAGCATACTATCCAATAAAAAAAGGATTATGAAATTGAGGCAAAGTAACTCTTGCTATCTTCATGGAGTTTAAAATTGACTTTAGTCAAATGCTTCTATTGAATTTATAAACATATGATCTTCCATATGTTTATACCTATCAACTAAGTGAATTGCCCTACATCTTCCATAGGCCATAATTTTTATTTCACAATAGGTGTCATAATATATAACATGCACAATTAGATATTGTCACCTATAATTCATGGTTTTCCACATTATGATTAAACTATGGCAAATCCAAGCATGTAAAAATGGACACAACAAGTATTACTAAAATATAATGAGGGTTAATGTGAGGATGCCACTTTTAAGATTTAAAATTACCACCAAAAAGAACATAGACTATAGCAAAAATATAAGGTAAGATGCATATAGCAAGGTCATGCATACTATTTCACACACAATCATCATGGATATATTTATGTTTTACACTGAAAATTAAAACTATAAAACTAAGGCAGAGATTATTTTCATACAAGTTTACATCCTTCCTCAAAAGTCAAGTTATGAAGTTTGGGAATGAAATCACGAATCTTACAATGGTTAACAAATATATGGTGTACTCTATTATCCTACTAATGCATATAGTAAATAGAGAGCCTAGTTTGACAATGGCTTGAACTATTAAATTGGTGTCAAATGATAAGTCATTTTTGTTTTACTTTTCTATTATTCTATTATCTTCAAATTCAAAATATCTTGTGTAAATCATTTTCTATTTGTGATTCCTTATCACTTCCAAATTTACTCAGTTGAAATTCAATTCATATTTTGGTGCTTCTATCCTCCCAAAAAAAATTCTCTTGTTATACATTATGTGGTATAAAAAAATTATTTTTGTGACTATATATTGTATGTCACATAAATTGGCAAGGATAAATTTGAATACTTGGGATAAACATACTTTTATTTTTATGACTATGTACATTGTGTGGCATGTTATTCTCAAGTGGTTGACTGCTTCTTGTATTATAAAGCGATAATTATATTTTATTTGGAAACTTATTTTTTTACTTTATCTTTGATTATTTTAATATTGCCTTACCATTATATCATTTGATGAATAGCAATGTTTTATTTCTTGATAGATCATAACATTTTCTTGAGCATTCAACACATTGAAGTAAAAACATTTTTATACTAGTATTGCTTGACCTTTCTTGGCTTTTTGAGATTATGATTAATAGTTTGCATTATCTCCATGGATGTGTCTTGAAGAAAAATAGTATAATGAATTATTATTTTGATTTTTTTTATATCTAAAATTAAAAATATTTCGCTAAAAGTCACCAAATATATGCATAGGTGTAATCCATCAATTATTATAACACTTATCAAAGGATAAAATATCAATATTAATCATTTGACTACATATTTTAAATAGTATCAAAATATAACTAAATAAGTTAGGAATATAACATGGGCCTCTTGCTTACAACAATGCCATCTATATATTCTTTACAAAAGGAGAATACCAACACCATTGTAGATTATTTAAGTTGCTATACATCAATTTGTGGTTTGCTAAAGTTTGAGACTATACATTTAGGGTTTAAAATTTGGGTTCCTATTGCCTAGATGACCCAATTTTTGTCTAGGTTACGAAAACATATAGTATCCTTATTATTCAAACATGATATATTTTCAATATTCTTACATAAAAGAAGTGGTGCTATATGCATATGATATGTTGTGTCTCACTATTAGTGGATATCCTTTCTTTAAAAGGAGAATTCTACTCTCTATGACGGATATTACAATAATAAAATGATATTATAGATGATGTATATCATCTATTCTATTTGCCACACAAGTAACACAAAGTTCTTTATTTTTTTGGTGTTATGAAATCCACTATTCCTCCAAATTTTCTAAGTAGAATATTTGTTTATGTTGTCCTTTATCTAGTTTTTCTCATCATTAGAAAAGAATTTCAATATGCCTAGTTAATAGTTTTCATATAACTATGTGATAACACAACTTTATTTCTAGTGGTTGTTAATCATTTCATAAAAATGGTTAATTTTATCATATGTTGATAAATTTTTTTTATGAATAAATTAGCCTAGTTATCCTTTGAATCAATTTGACAATCGTTTGACCTTCCCACTAGCAATAATGATTTACATGTTATGGATCAATTTTGGTATTTTATATGGAGCATTTTTGGAATATCTCTCTATTTTATCACCTCTAGTCTAAAGTAGATGGGTTGAATAGAGATTATCAACCACATCCTTATGTAGAGTGTCAAAGTATACCATCATCATTCTCTTTGCAAGTGATACTTGAGATAATGAAGATCAAATATATATTTAATAGTACATCCCACTTTTTCATAGGCTAATTATCTATTGAGGTCTATATTTATCTATAGAAACAATTAGACAAGCCATGGATACTCATCTAGCATTTGAAAACTCCATAGACTAAAGTTGGTTCCATTGTTCACAAGCTTTAGTACAAACAAAAGCAAGTTATAAGTGAACATTGTATTCCTTACATATTTAGGTGGGGATGAAGTTTGACTATACTTGGACAAGGAACACTTTTAGGATAAGTCACATAATAAACTCATGCCTCTTTGATATAGACTATATGTTATTCTTTTAAAGGTGAATGAGAATGCATTTCAACATGATATTTGTCTACACTTAAACATTTACAATGTTGTCAATATTAATATTATTCAACCTTATGGATAGACATTGGAGATAGAGTTGTCACTCATCCTACTAATTGTTTTGTTGATATTCACCGTTCATTCACTATTGATAGAGTCTATAATACCAAGGCTTTCTAAATTTGCTAAGGGACAATGAAATACTATGTGTTTCCAAGCAAAGTTAGCTTCTACATTAGGTACACTTGATGTCTCATTAAAAATTATCAAATAATTTCCATACCATTTAATATCCTTGGATCCCAAAAATTATATTGGTGGAAGGAACCATAAGAACACACGACTTTTTATTTAGTTTACTTTATTTATATTATTTCAACTTGTTAAGCTCTATATCAACTCAAATTAGTTGCTATAATTAGCTTTGTGTGACTTGAATTGTATTGATCCTTTGTTGTTGAGATAATATCTTTCCTATTTTAGGACATTCTAAATTTTGAAAGTATTTTTTAAAAATGCTGTAGTATGCTAGATTTTAATCATATCATGATCACATTTTATAGGTTTGTTTTGCACTTATATGGATCCAATATTAACGGTCTAGTATTAATATATCTAACAACTATTATGAGGTTATATTTAGTTAAATATAATAATAGTAAGGTGGAAATTTCCAGAATACAAGTAATATATGCGGTGTGCGGAGAAAATTATGAATTGACAAATATAGAGAAATGTTTTTCAACAAAGATTCATCTTTTACGAACCATATGTTTGCATAGAGTTATCCAATTCAAATGATTATTTTGTCATTTTGTTCAAAATTTTAAAATCTTTGAGATGTGTGTTCATTAGAAAGAATCCAAGTAGTATCAAGGGATATATGATCATATGATGACAACCATTCAAAAATTAGAAAATGTTAGGGTAATTTAAAAAAAAAATGTCTTGGATTTTTAGAGATGTTTATTTACAAATGATTGTCCAATTCAAATTAGTCTTGGATAAATTTGTGTAGAGTATTAAGATACTTTATGGGTGGTCATATGAAGAAATTAAAGTGATACTAAGGGAGATCCAACCCAATGAATTATTCCATCTTGAACAAGGGCAATGATAATTTTTCAAGTCATGAAAAGTGAAATTGTAGATATTTGTCACCTAGGATTTGAATGATGGGAGTAGAAACATAGGGCTAGGCATCAATGAGATTGGAAATTTTATTTGGGAATATATGTTTTTAGCTAATTTTATTTTTTCCCTTCATTATATTAGAATTTTTAGATGCAAATTATTGTAGGTTTATTTTCAAATAATATAATTACTATAGGATATATTGGTAAATTTTATTAGATATTATGTTATAGCTTCTTTCTTTTGGACTGATTTATAACTAAACCCTTAGAATCATCCTTAGTAATAGAGGTTAGTGAGAACCTAATAGAGAAGCAATCCTTGTTGCTTAATGATAGGGCATTTTTTGTAAATTTAATGGGTCTTGGATAGGGACTTTAGCCTTCATAAAATATATTGATAAGAGTTGGAAGTCTCTAGAAGTGTGCCTATCCTTTATTCCTAAGGTTTTTTCTAGCCATTTTTTGTTCCAATAAGTAAATATAGAGAATCTTCAAAGGTGGTCCTTGGTTTATGGGAAGAGTAGGACTCTTCCTTACTCATTGGTATAAAGACTTTGCACCTAAAAACATAAATATTTCTCCAGTACTAGTATGGGTTAGGATGTATGGGTTATGCATTGAATTCTAATAAACAGATACCTCCAAGGCAATAGGAACCACTTTGATAAAATTCCTTGAAATTTCAAAAACTACAATAGATGGATTATTCACTATTTATGCTTTGATAGTGGTCATGATTGATATAAGTAAACATTTACCAAAATCAATAATTCTTAAGTATGGGGGCAAGTTGTGGATCCAAATCATAGACTATGAAAATGTATCTTCTAGATGTATAATATGTCATGAGGTGGGGCATATTTATATATCATGCCCTATGAAAAGTCCAACAAAATTATATGTAGAAATTCACAAGAGAAACATATAAATGGATATGGATGAGGATGGTTTTCAACTTCCAATATAATGTAAATGTAATGTAAATATATAATGTATAGTAGTAAGAAAGGATATTGGAAGATATACCAATTTTTTTTAGGCTTTATCCTATGAAGAAACAACATATAAGATCTTATAGGACATGATATAACAGGACAAAAATATTAATGAGTATGAACCTAATATAGGGATGGACATTCCTACTAAACCTAAGGAATGTACCCCATAAAATTTTGAAGAATCTCTTGAAGTACCATGCAAAATTAAAATAAGAAAAATGGTATATAAAATGTAGCACTAGATGTTAATACCTCTACCATAAATAATAAAATAGCAAAAATGAGCAAGATGAGTCAAAATATTCTATAGCAAAACTAGAAAAGGATAAATATAAAATAAAAGGAAAGTTTGAAAAAATATTGAGAAATATAATAATAAGAGATACACATAATACAAGCAAGGGAAAAAGAGGAAAACCTTCAAATTATCAAGCAAGAGCCAAGGAATAAAGAGTAAACATAGAAAAATGAACATAATCTAAGTTGATTGAACTTCTCTTTGCCAAACAACAAAATTATATTCATAATTGTTGGCAATTTTGGGTACTTTGGGTACATTGCCTTTGCTTAAGTGTATAAGTTGTCATTGATGTCAAGAAGCTTTTGAAGGAATTTGATTTGATGTCAAAAGAATCTAAGTTCAAGGAAGGGTTTTTGTGAAAACCAAGGTAGACAAAATAAAAGGTTTTATTTAAAACCATGGACAACAGATTTGAAATGGGTTTTTCTTAAAACCCAAGTTGGATTTTCATTTCATTGAAAAAGGTGCCCCGGTGATGGAGATATTTAATTTTAAATATTTAGTTTAAATTTTATTTATTTAAAATTTAAATTAAAATTTTAAAATTAAATTAAAATATTTTCCATCGACGGAAATCATGTTAAAAAGGGCCGACACTTTTATTAAAACATATACCTTATATATAAAGGGAGCAAATCAAATGTTGGTTTGTGATCCATTGTTTTAATATTTGAAAATGCTAATGATGCGATCGGAAATTTGATATGACATTGGAAGGTGCAGTTAAAGAAGGGACGAACAATATCATTTTTCGAGCAAGTATAGAGCATGTGATTCAAAATTTTCAGCGACGTGGCAGTAAGTGAGGGTTACATAATTTACAAAAGGATAAAAAGAATATAAGGGTGCTATTCGTGTTTTTCGTTTCCATCCGATAGTGTGGAGGAGTCGGTTGCTTGTTCGAATGAAGGTGTTGCGATCTGGGAGGTCCTAAGGTCAAGTCGCAGCGACGTTAATTTTTTATTGTTGGAAGAGGACGAAGGAGTTAAATAGGTTTTTTTCCATTGTATTCTCATCCAAGTGGATAGCGCAGGTGGCCGTGGAAAGTTTTGAGTTGATGAAGGTTGGAGGGTCAAAACCCATCCGCACCAATGTTTTATTTTCACAGAAGTTTGTTGTGGTTGTGGCAGATGTATGAGACCCCTTCATCATCAAGAAAAAGGTATGGGCACATTCTTCTTATGAGTATTATTGGTGTATGTTTTCTGAAATAAGGTTGGAGTGAAAAGGTATTCTACTAGGTATCCTAATGGCTAGGTGTAAATCCTATTTTCTGGTTTGTTGAAGACTACTTATGCATTGTTATCCTTAAGGAGAGTTTTTGGTGAATGCATAATTTCTGGTTTGAGATAGTGGAAGCTTTGTGCACTAGGGTTGATATTTGTGAGTCTTGCTACTTGCATTGAGATGGTGAAACCCTTAGTTGGCTGTTTTGATATTAATGGTTGAGTTGCTTCCATAGAGGTTGTTTTGATAAAGTTAGTGCTTTACTTGATACATGATTTGGGCTTACTCCATTGAGTTGATTTGAGCAAGTTATTCTTTGCATTTGGTAAAATTGTGTTGGTGGTTGTTTTGTTCAAATATCCTTGGAGGGAAAATGATTTTTACTTGTTTCCTTTTCTTGTGATGATTGGTTGAATGCTTCAAGGTTGATGTTGAGTTGAATGGTGTTGGTTGACTAAACCTTGTTTGATGAGCATTGTTGTTGAAACCCTAATTGTTGGTGAAAAGAACATGAGTATCATTGTTATATGAGATATTGCATGGTTGGCAATTTTTGGGTTGTGTTTCATGTTCTTGAGAAAAGCATACTACATCTATCTTATTCTATGAGATTTGAGATTGATATTGGGAGTTAAGTATAGAACATATTGAGTCTCTAACAATTCTCTTTATGCTTCTATGAGGTTGATGAATCAAATTGGGTCTCTAACAATTCTCTTTGTGGGTTCATGCTAAGCAAGTTTTTCTTAGTGAGCTTGCTGAGGTTTTGGACAGGTTTCGGTGGGGACTTGTGAGCAGGTTTTTGGACAGGTTCCGATGGGGACTTGTGAGCAGGTTTTTGGACAGGTCCTAGCAGAGGACTTGTGAGCAGGTTTTTGGATAGGTCCTAGCAGAGGACTTGTGAGCTGAGTTTGTTAGTTCTATCAGAGAACTTGAGGACAGAGAGCATTGATTATTTGAGAAGAACCTGAGGATAGTTGGCAAGTCTTTAAGAAGGCTTGTATGCAGAGGATTGATTTGTTCAAGAGTTGGACAGATCTGACAGATAGAGGAAGACTTGTACTATACCGACTGATCGTGTTTGGTATAGGTTGCTAAGTTACTGTGGACGTGATCATAGAAGGCAGAGGTCTCTTAGGCTAAGCATTGAGGACAGGAGGTATTCGGTGGAAAGGAGTTCCACGTGCTGGCAAGAGGTAGAGGTAGTTGATCTTCTAAGGGATCATTTCCAGAGTAGAGGGGAAGGTATCTCCTTTGAGCAGAGGCTCATAAATTCAGATAATCTCCTTTGAGCAGAGGCTTATAAATTCAGATTGGGGGAAGGTGTCTCCTTTGGATCGAGGCTCATAAAAATTGTAATTGGGAAGGTTTCCAAAAGAACTTTGAGATAAATTTTAGAGAAAAGTTTTGTGGACGTAGCCCAGGCATTCTAGGTGAACCACGTTAAAATTGGTGTCACTTTATGGATGATATTGTGCATTGTTTTGATATTTCTTTGGGTATATTGCTTTACTGTTTTGAAGTATAAAGGAAAAAGTAAAAAGAGGTCTTATACTGTTCACCCCTCCTCTCAGTATAAGCTTATGTTCTTCAATTGGTATCAGAGCCGGTGCCTTCAAAAAGTTTAACAGCTTGAAGGAAAAACTAGCAAAGAACACAATGGATTATTCAAGTGGCAATGCAGCACCTATTCTTGATGGATCAGATTTTGGTCTTTAGAGTGCAAGGATGAAGGTTCATCTAATGGCACTTGGTAATGAGGTATGGGAAGTAATTGAAGATGAGTACACTATTCCTGTACATGGTCCATTTACTAAAGAAGAAAGGCTCCTACATCACAGCAATTCAAAAGCAATGAATGCAATCCTGAAGGGCTTATAGAAAGCAGATCTCACCAAAGTGATTCATTGCAAGACAGCTAGTGAAATGTGGAAACAGTTGCAGGTGGTTCATACAGGTGATACAAATGTCAGAAAGGCCAAGTTGAGACATTTCAAAGGTATGTTTGAACAACTCAAGATGAATTATGATGAAAAGATTAGTGACTACATGCTTCGTATGGATGAGGTTGTTAACTCCATGAAAGACTTAGGTCTTGAGATTGCTGAAAATGATGTTTGTGATAAGATTTTAAGATCTCTTCCTAATAGATTTAGTGAAAATATTTCTGCTATTAAGGAAGCTAAATATTTGGATAAGTTGAAAAAGGATGAGCTCCATAGTATACTTGCAGAATTTGAGTTGAGAACTCAAGTGAAGGTTGATGTCAAGAAAGAGGCAACTTTCAAGGCTACCAAGAAATCCAAGGGTAAACAACTTCAAGAGAGTGATGAGTCTTCCAGTTATGAAGAGGCATATTACAACAAGAAATGCAAGTTCTCTAGAAAGCACAAAAGCGTGAAAAATATAAGATGTTTCAATTGTGGAAAGTTTGGTCATTATGCTATCGACTGTATTGTTCCCAAGAACGAAAGTGATGAAGATATACAAGATTCTAAGAGCAAAGATTCTGAAAAGCACAAGCATCACAGTAAAAACAAATATGAGCGCAGCTATCAAGGAAAGAGGTATTCTCACAAGCACAAGAAGAGTTTATACCTAGACAAAGCAAGTAAGTGTTCTAGTAGTGATAGTGAAATTTCTTCAAGTGATACTGAAAATGAGATGCTATTCATATCAGAAAAAGAGGAAGAACCAAAACATAGATTCATTATCATGAAATGTCTTAGATGTGGAAATTTTGGTCACCTTGAGGATGATTGCACAAATAATGATTTGGTTTCTAGTATGTATGAGGATGCTTCAGAAAACTATAAGGAAGATGCATGTATGGTTTTTGAAAAAGGTAGCACCTCTAGTGATAGGAAATCTAAAAAAGGGTTTGATGATTCAGAATGCAAACAAATAAAGGATCTAGAAAGTGAACTTATTAACGCTCTTAGTGCTTTGAAAAAGGAAAGAAATAAGAATGCTAGACTCAAGGATAAGTTAGATGAATGTTGTATGGAGAGAGATGATCTCATAGAAAGTCTCGATGTCTCTATGGCTAAGACACAAGAACTCAAGGATGAGTTAGAGTCTAAGGTTCTTGAGTATAGTGAGTTAGAACAAAAAATGGCTTCTTTGAAAGAGGAAACTAAAGAGTACAAGGATAAGCTTTACAGGTTTCAAGATAGCTCCAAAAAGGTTAAGTCACTCATCAAAAGTCAAAGAAAGACAATGGATAAAACAGGCCTTGGTTTTGTCAAGGAACAAGCTAGAGATTCTAGTAAGAGACTCCAAAAGGAAGAGAGTTCTGATGAGGAAAGTATTCCAGATTATGAGTCCTTGGATGATAGATGCACAGAAATAGAAAATGAAATTCAGAATGAGAAGAAGAAGTTTTCAGGACCCAAGAGGTCGAATAAAGGAAAATTTCACGACAGATGTTTTGCGTGTTACAAGTTTAGTCACATGGCTGCACATTGCATGGCTCAAGTGAAGAAGGTGAACGGCAATTTCAGAAGCGCTAGTTTCTTTCGAGGGTATTGCTACTCTTGTCAATAGTTTGGGCACAAGGCAGTCTATTGCGAGGTAAATAATAGGAACAAGTTTGATCAAAATAGGTTTAGGAAGAACTAGCGGATTCAAAGAACAGGTATGCCTAAAAGAAATAACATTGTTACTTGTTATAAGTGCAACAATGAAGGTCACATAACTAGACAGTGTAGAGCTGAACTTTCAAGGTACAAGAATAGGAACAGTGGTATAAATAGGTCCAAGGATCAAGGCATGAACAAGAACAGGGATGAGAACAAGAACAAGAACAGTGACAAGAACAGGAATGATAACAGAAACAGGAACAGTGATAGGAACAGGAACAAGAATATGGACAAAGAGTTCAAGAGAAGGCCCGACAAGGAAGTTATAGACGCTAATAATGATCAGTGCCTAATGGGAGTTTTACTCCCACCCCAGAATTAATCACTTCATCAGGAGGTGGGGGAGGGACTAAGCTAAGAGGCTCATTCTTAGTCTCGAGCCCCAAAGGTGACCCTTTGCCATTGATGTCAAATGGGGAGAGATATGAGTAAGGGGGAGAGCTTCAAAGTGAAGAGGAAAGCTTTAAGTCAGGGGGAGCAAAACTTCAAAGGAAGATTCTTAGTTGTGGGCACAGTTGGTCAGTTGTTAGCACAGTTGGTTTCGAGTTTGGCTCTTGAGAAGTGTTTTCAGTAAAGGTTTGCCATCAATGACAAAGGGGGAGATTGTTGGCAATTTTGGGTACTTTGGGTACATTGCCTTTGCTCAAGTGTATAAGTTGTCATTGATGTCAAGAAGCTTTTGAAGGAATTTGATTTGATGTCAAAAGAATCTAAGTTCAAGGAAGGGTTTTTGTGAAAACCAAGGCAGACAAAATAAAATGTTTTATTTTAAACCATGGACAACAGATCTGAAATGGGTTTTTCTTAAAACCCAAGTTGGATTTTTCGTTTCATTGAAAAAGGTGCCCCGGTGATGGAGATATTTAATTTTAAATATTTAGTTTAAATTTTATTTATTTAAAATTTAAATTAAAATTTTAAAATTAAATTAAAATATTTTCCATCGACGAAAATCATGTTAAAAAGGGCCGACGCTTTTATTAAAAAATATACCTTATATATAAAGGGAGCAAATCAAATGTTGGTTTTTGAGCCATTGTTTTAATATTTGAAAATGCTAATGATGCGATCGGAAATTTGATATGACATTGGAAGGTGCAGTTAAAGAAGGGACGAACAATATCGTTTTTTGAGCAAGTATAGAGCATGTGATTCAAAATTTTCAGCGACGTGGCAGTAAGTGAGGGTTACATAATTTACGAAAGTATAAAAAGAAAATAAGGCTGCTATTCATGTTTTTTGTTTCCATTCGATAGTGTGGAGGAGTCGGTTGCTTGTTCGAATGAAGGTGCTGTGATCTAGGAGGTCCTAAGGTCAAGTCGTAGCGGTGTTAATTTTGTATTGTTGGAAGAGGACGAAGGAGTTAAATAGGTTTTTGTCCATTGTATTCTCATCCAAGTGGATAGCGCAGGTGGCCGCGGATAGTTTTGAGTTGATGAAGGTTGGAGGAACCCATCCGCACCAATGTTTTATTTTCATAGAAGTTTGTTGTAGTTGTGGCAGATGTATGAGACCCCTTCATCATCAAGAAAAAGGTATGGGCACATTCTTCTTATGAGTATGATTGGTGTATGTTTTCTAAAATAAGGTTGGAGTGAAAAGGTATTCTACTAGGTATCCTAATGGCTAGGTGTAAATCCTATTTTCTGGTTTGTTGAAGACTACTTATGCATTGTTATCCTTAAGGAGATTTTTTGGTGAATGCATAATTTCTGGTTTGAGATAGTGGAAGCTTTGTGCACTAGGGTTGATATTTGTGAGTCTTGCTACTTGCATTGAGATGGTGAAACCCTTAGTTGACTATTTTGATATTAATGGTTGAGTTGCTTCCATAGAGGTTGTTTTGATCAAGTTAGTGCTTTACTTGATACATGGTTTGGGCTTACTCCATTGAGTTTATTTGAGCAAGTTATTCTTTGCATTTGGTGAAATTGTGTTGGTGGCTGTTTTGTTCAAATATCCTTGGAGGGAAAATGATTTTTACTTGTTTCCTTTTCTTGTGATGATTGGTTGAATGCTTCAAGGTTGATGTTGAGTTGAATGGTGTTGGTTGACTAAACCTTGTTTGATGAGCATTGTTGTTGAAACCCTAATTTTTGGTGAAAAGAACATGAGTATCATTGTTATATGAGATATTGCATGGTTGGCAATTGTTGGGTTGTGTTTCATGTTCTTGAGAAAATCATACTACATCTATCTTATTCTATGAGATTTGAGATTGAGATTGGGAGTTAAGTATAGAACATATTGAGTCTCTAACAATTCTCTTTATGCTTCTATGAGTTTGATGAATCACATTGGGTCTCTAACAATTCTCTTTGTGGGTTCATGCTAAGCAAGTTTTTCTTGGTGAGCTTGCTGAGGTTTTGGACAGGTTCCAATGGGGACTTGTGAGTAGGTTTTTGGACAGGTTTCGGTGGGGACTTGTGAGCAGGTTTTTGGACAGGTCCTAGCAGAGGACTTGTGAGCTGAGTTTTTTAGTTCTATAAAAGAACTTGAGGATAGAGAGCATTGATTATTTGAGAAGAACCTGAGGATAGTTGGCAAGTCTTTGAGAAGGCTTGTATGCAGAGGATTGATTTGTTCAAGAGTTGGACAGATCTGACAGATAGAGGAAGACTTGTACTAGACTAACTGACTGTGTTTGGTACAGGTTGCTAAGCTACTGTGGACGTGATCATAGAAGGCAGAGGTCTCTTAGGCTAAGCATTGAGGACAAGAGGTCTTCGGTGGAAAGGAGTTCCACGTGTTGGAAAGAGGTAGAGGTAGTTGATCTTCTGAGGGATCATTTCCAGAGCAGAGGGGAAGGTATCTCCTTTGAGTAGAAGCTCATAAATTCTTATAGAGGGGAAGGTATCTCCTTTGAGCAGAGGCTCATAAATTCAGATTGGGGGAAGGTATCTCCTTTGGGCCGATGCTCATAAAAATTGTAATTGGGAAGGTTTCCCAAAGAACTTTGAGATAACTTTTAAAGAAATGTTTTGTGGATGTAGCCCAGGCATTCTGGGTGAACCGCGTTAAAATTGGTGTCACTTTGTGGATGATATTGTGCATTTTTTTGATATTGCTTTGGGTATATTGCTTTACTATTTTGAAGTTTAAAGGAAAAAGTAAAAAGAGGTCTTATACTGTTCACCCCTCCCCCCCTCTCAGTATAAGCTTGTGTTCTTCAATAATTTTTAGGTTAGGCTAGTAGACCCTAATGAGACATGATTACCATTATGATAAAATATAAGGGGTGATAATTCCCCTAAAATTAGAAGTGCATCAAGGACCTCTATTTAAGTGATAAGTTTGATATTTGTTTTATCTAGGAAACTAAAATGATAAAGGAAGAAGTTTCCAGAACTATGAAAGTAACATAGAATTGATGTGAATTGTATGTTTTTGATTCTAAAGGAGTGAAAATGGGATTTCTAACATGTAATCCTATTAGAACCTCTTGTGCAACCATTCAAAAAACTAGCCACTCGATAGCCTCAATAGTCACATGCTACTTTGCAAATATTCATTCCATCCTTATTAATGTCTATGGACCTACAAATTAGTTAGAAAAATTAGAATTATGGAGTGGGGTTTGAGACTTTATGAGAAGCGAATATCAATAAATTTGATTTATGAACATAGAATATGTTAATTCCATAAGCAATCTTGATGAAAAATTGGGTGAATTAGAAAATAACCCAAAGTATGAGAGATTTCTGAGATTTTATTCAAAATAGTAATCTATGGGAGCTTGAATTTGAAGTGGACAACTATAAATTTACTAGCAATAGGAGATGTCAAAAACTAATAGTAAAACAACTAGATAGATGAATACTTTCATATCATTGGCTAGATGAAGGAACTTGTGCTGAAATTAATACGTTAACAAGGATTGGTTTAGACCAATAGCTACTAAGAGTTAAAATAGTGTTAAGTGAAATAAAAGTGTATCATATTCTAAATATGATAAAAAGTGGAAAGGCCATCCTCAATGTGTTCATTTGATAGAAAAAACATGAAATTATTGAATAAATGATGGATTGTGTACAATTCCAAAATAAATTGTTGACATCTAGATTAGAAGAATGGAACAATAACACTTTTAAAAATATTTTTTAGAAGAAACAAGAACTAAATTAAAATCCCAAAAAGGTGACCATAATAATAAAAGTTTAAGGGAAATGAAGTTAGTGAATATCATAATATTTTGAGTGAGAAAGACAAATTTCGGAGATTAAAATCAAGAAAGACTTGGATAAAAGAAAGAGATAATAAAATAATATTTTTGTTGGAGGTATTACATTATTTTGTTATGTAGATAATTTAGTGAGTGTTTAGTAATTAAATATAAAATCAAGGTATGTGTTAATATTTACTAGAGTATGGGGAGTGAAGGAATGATGGGCAGGACTTGTGATGAGGTGGTAGGAATGGTGTTTTAATGGACAAGAATGGGACTACAGATGATGGAGGTACTATGAGAAGGAATGGTGGTGTGGGTTATGGAAGTGATGAAGGTAAGAATGGTGTTGCAAAGGAAGGAGGTGTGGAAGGTGGTTTTGGTGTTATGGGGAAGAATGTTATTGTGTGTGAGGTTGGTGGTGGGGACTTGCTGGAATTTATGGCAAGGTGGTGTTGGGTAGTGGGGTGAGAAATGGTGTGTAATTTGTAGCGATTATCTTATCTATCTTAAATAACCCTGGTTCAAAAGTGGTTTTTTATATTTACATAGAGGAATATATGCTTAGGGTTCCCAAGGATCTAATTAAAATTACAATGGAGGATGGTGTGCTTAACTTGGTTGAAAATTTTATGGGAGCCCACCCTAATCTTGATGTAGTTTGTATATGGACATTTTCCAAATGGAAGCCTTAGGGACATATAGAAATCATGGATCTCCCTAAAGAATTTATAATGTTTAAATTTAATCATAAAGAAGTCTTCATAAATGTGATTAGTGGGGGACCATGGTATCTTACTTTGGAGGTGGACTCCAAAAATCTATCCTGAGTCATAGACAATAAACACATACCTCCTCTGGGTTAGATTACCTAGTCTACATTTCTAGTTTTAGTATGATGATTTTTTCTAGGGTATAGCCAAGTGAGTGGGTGAACACATACTCATTGCTGCAACAACAAGAGCTACATCAAGATTGAGATATACCAAAATGTGTATTAATAGATATTTGGAAGTAGATCTACCAGACTATATCAAGCTAGTATCGAGTCTAGGTACTTGAATACAACAAATTATATATGAAAATCATCTAGGTTTTTATATTGAGTGTAAATATTTAGGTCATCTCTCAGGTCAGTGTCCACTAAAAATTCCAATAAGAAAAGTTTAGACTAAGGTAGATATCAAAGATAAATCATCCCATATTGAGCCCCAAACTCAAATGAGGGTATATTCTAAAGAGGGGATGGAAATCGGAATGCCTCAACCCTTGACTGGATATGTTCAACACATAGGTACAACTTTAGAACAAATTTTGAAATCCACATTGAAACCCTCGGTTGTAATTCAAGAAAAACCTAAGCCAATCCTTGAATTTGAGATTCAGAAGTATGTTGAGTAGGTAAGTTTTTGAATAACACAAGCTTATACTGAGAGGGGGGGTGAACAGTATAAGACCACTTTTTACTTTTCTTTTAAATTCAATATTATGCAGTGTATATATAGCAGTATCAATAGCAGTAATAAAAGCATTGCACAAAACACCATACACAATAGAGACATAGATTTTAATATGGTTCACCCAATGTGGGATACCTCCATAGAAAAAATATTTCTTGTAAATATTTCTCAAATAATCTCTTTGGGAATCCTTCCCAATTACAATGTTTATGGACCTCTGTCCAAAGGATATTATGATCCCTTAATATCAAGTTCGTGGATCTCTTCCATAGGAGAATTCATTCCCCTTCTGCTATGGCTAGTGATCTTCTAGAAGACTCTGTCTCTCTGCTGCACTGACTAGTGGATATCTCTCCACTTTAAGACTTCTCACTCAGAATTTGTCTTCATTTGTCCTAGCTTTTGGATCTCTATCTACTGAGACTTTGTCCTCTATACTCTATCACCTCCAAATATCTATCAATAGGCTCACTCAAAACCTTCTCAAATATGCTCAATAGGTTCACTCAGAACCTACTCAAATATGCTCAATAGGTCCACTCATAACCTACTAAAATATGCTCAATATTTTTACTTAGAACCTACTCAAATCTGCTCAACAGGTCCACACAAAACCTGCTCAAATCTTCTCAACAGGTCTACACAGAACCTGTCCAAATCTGCTCAACAGGTTCACACAGAACTTGTCAAAATTTTCTCAACAAGCTCACATAGAACTTGTCCAAATCTGCTTAATAAGTCCTCTCTAGGACTTTCTCAAATCTGCATTGCAAGCTTCCACAAAAGCTTACACAAAATCAGTCCACAAGCCTTCTCAAAGACTTGCCTCAATCACATAGAATCATAAAGAGAATTGTTAGAGACTCAAAATGTTCTATACTCAATGCTCAATCAATATCTCAACTCAATATCATAGAAGCATAAAGAGAATTTTTAGAGACTCAATATGTTCTATACTCAAATCCCGATCTCAAATCAAATTAATCTCGTAGAAGCATAAATAAATTTGTTAGAGACTCAACATGTTCTATACTCAAATCTCAATCTCAACTCAAATCAATCTCATAGAAGCATAAAGAGAATTTTTAGAGACTCAATATGTTCTATTCTCAAATCTCAATCTCAAATCAAATCAATCTCATTGAAGCATAAAGATAATTTTTAGAGACTCAATATGTTCTATACTCAAATCCCAATCTCAAATCAAATCAATATCATAGAATCATAAAGAGAATTGTAAGAGACTCAATATGTTCTATTATCAAATCTCAATGTCAAATAAAATCAGAATATACAATAGTTTATTTCATGGAACTTGAACAATCACTTCACACAATCACCTGAATAAACTCAATCAACTCTACTCAACCAATCACCTCAAGGATCAATCCTTTATCACAAACCCTAGTCCAAGAATGTATCAACCAACTCAAAATGTTTCCAACAATGCTCAACAACAAATCTCACATAACAATGATACTCATGTTCTTTTCTAACTCAATTTCAAGTTCTTTGCACAACCAATGGGCTTCAACAACAATGCTTATAAATAAGGTTTAATCACAACTCTCAATTAAGAAAAATTTGAAGCATTAAACCAACAAATCTCAAAAAGGTTAACCACAATCAATACTTTTATCTCCAAAGATATTCAAAAATCAATCACCCACATAAGTCAATGAAGAATATTGCCCATACCTTTTTGATGCCTTATGAGTTATCCATTAAATCTGCCAAACTCAACACATTTTTTTTTTCCAATATCAACAACGGTTAGAGGTCATGAATAATAACACAATAATGAAAATAATATCTCAATAACACCTTATTACTCCTACTCAATAAAAATGCATCAAATCCTCTTATGCAAGAAATAATCCCTCAAAAGAATGAATCAAAATTACTTTTGGAACTTCTTGAAAAAATTAGAAATATCTTCTTGCACACATATTATTTCTCCATAAAAGCAATCTAAACAAGTAGCTCTCAAAAATATCTTTCCAATGATATATAATATGATATACTTCCACAAAGAAAATCAGCATAAATCTCTATCTTTCCTAGGGCATACCATAACCTTATTTCTCCTTAGGCAACCTTGGCAGAAAATAAAATATTAAAAAAAAATTAAATTTACTTGCCTTGCCCTCGGAGGGATTCGATCCCCTAACTATTTTCTTCCCAACGCCTTAGCCGTAGCCAAGCCATCGTTGGGCCATGCATCGTGATGTGTCTAAAAGGGCACATCCACCATGCAATATCTTCAAACATCGGACCTACGAAAACAACAAACACGTAGAGCGCTTCTTCCTTGCAATCCAAAAAATAGACCTCACATGAATCGAACTCAGAACCTCCTCATTAGAACTGAACCAACATACCACTAGGCTACGCTGGCCTTTGCACTTAGGGCTTCTTAATCTTCACAATTTTAACCTTCACAAAAATCGTAAGGCTTTTGAAATAGAAATCTCTTTCACATGCACTTTGAAAACAATAGCAAGGGATGCTTGGTAAATGAATTTGTTTGGCATTTATATAATGCCTTTTGCCTTCCTTAGCATCACATTGGCACTTTGAATGAATTCTATGTCATCGTGATTTAATTTATAATAAGTTTAAATTTAATTTTAAATTTAAATATTATAAATTAAAATCAACCTTAGAACTTTGTCTTAAAGAGCCAACCTTAGGTTTAATGAAACCTTAGAATCTTGTCTTAATGCCCAACCTTGGTATTATTTATAAAATTTAAGTTCGTTGTGAATTTAAATGATTTATCAATAATTATTAAACTCCCTTTTTAACTTTTGCAATAACTCATCTTGGGTTTTTATAAACCAATCATTTAATTTGTGCTCGCAATAATATTAAAATATTATGGAGCCTTTTTCCTTTTACTTTTGCACTGATGAATCTTTTCCTGGATGACTTTGGTGACTTTATTTCTTTCCGAATTCCTTGATATGGGTGATAACTCTATCAGGTCACATCAATGACAACTCTGAATTAGAGGACTAAAAATGTCCAATAATCTCCCCCTTTGTCATTGATGGCAACCCTTATCCTTTTACTGAAACCTGACATTATTTTATGCTTCCCCTGGGAATTTGCTCCCCCTGGCTCAATGCTCTTTCAAACAAAACATATCTCCCCAATACACAAATCTCTCCCCCTTTGACATCAATGGCAAAGGGTCACCTTTGGGGCTCAAGGCTAAGAATGAGCCTCTTAGCTTAGCCCCTCCCCCACCTCCACATGAGGTGGTTAATTCTGGGGTGGGATTATTTCTACTCCCTGAAAGCACTGTTATTTGTATTTATCTTTTTCTCTTATTTTCTAAGTTTTCTGAATCCTCTCACGGTTTCTTTCCAAGTCATCATCCTTGTTCCTATCGTCACTTCTATTCTTATTCTTGTTCTTGTTTTCATTCGTGTTCCTGTTCCTATTTCTGTTCTCATCCATGTTCCTGTTCCTGTTCCTATTTCTGTTCTCATCCATGTTCCTTTTCCTGTTCCTGTTACTATTCCTATTTTTTTTCATGTTCTTGTTCTCATCCATGTTCCTATTCCTGTTCCTCTTCTTGTTTCTATTCTTGTTCTCTTCTATGTTCTTGTTCCTGTTCCTGTTCTTGTTCATGCCAATGTTCCTGTTCATGTTCCTATTCCTATTCATGCTTGATTCTAGAATATTTTCTCTACACCATCTTGCTATGTGACCATAATTATTGCACTTATAACACTTAATTTTATTATTCCTTGGATGTGCAACTATCTTAGAATTTCTCCTAGTGAATCCATATCCTCTTCTATCATGAACCCTGCAATTCATTGCCTTGTGACAAAACTCATTGCATGAGTAGCAATATCCTTGGAAAAGCTATCATTTCCCATATACCTATCTTTCATGTGTCTTGCACTGTGAATCCATGTGCCCAAAACTGTGACATGAAAAACATCTTTCCTTGAAGAAACCTTGCCTAGACCCCATTGGTCTTCTAGTTCCTCTTGACCTATTATGATTGTTGTTCCATATGAATCTTCTTTGTTCATTGTTCCTGTTCTTGCTAGACTCACTGCAATCTGACTCATCCTTAGGAGTTTCACTTTCACTTTTGCTCTCATATGAGAAACCCTCTTTTGAAGTATCCTCTTCTTCTAAAGTGTCTTCGAACTGGTAGTTAACTTGTCTTCTTGAACTTGTTTGGAACCAAGATCTATCTTGTTTGTTGCTCTTATTTGTATCTTGACTATTTTATCCACACTCTTTACACTGTTTACATACTTCTATAGCTTATTCTTGGAATCCTCTAAATATTCTTTTAATAGGGCCACTTCTTGTGTTAACTCTTCACATTCCAATATATTTGCTTCTAAATTATCTTTGAACTTGCTTGCCTTAGCTTTTGACTTTTCTAGATCCTCTATGAGCAATAATATTTCTTCATCACATTCTTGAAACTATCTTTCAAGCTTAGAGTGTTGCTTTCTTACCTTCTTTACTGTGTCAAGGGCATAGATAAGTTCTCCCTTGAGATCATATCCATTATCTATTGAATAATCCTCTATTTGTTTGCCTTTGTCCATATCATTACTTACTTTTGGCTTGTCTTCTATAGAATCACTCACTTATTCTTCTAATGCAATTATAATATTTTCATCTGGTCTATCAAGTGCATATTCAAAATAATCATCACTAAAAATATAACCATGGATTGTGCAATCATCTTCAAGATGTCCAAATATACCACATCTAAAACACTTGAGAATAACTGGAGTCTTTTTCTTAACTGGATCTTTTTAGTCAACCATAAATAAGACTTCATATCTATCATTGTTTGGAAAACTAGTATCACTATCAAATGAGTACTTACTTACATTATCCACATAGTAGCTTCTCTTTTGCCTTTGGAAGAACTTCTTCCCTTGTCTGTTTTGTCCATCCTTGCTCTTCTTCTGGTACCTATGTCTTTCTGATTCCCTAAACCTATGATCCTATTTTTCTTCTTCATTGTTGCTCTTGGGATCTTTGCACTCTATTGCATAGTGTCCATACTTTCCAAAATTGAAGCACTTAATAGATATCATATCTATGGGTCTTCTGGAACATTTATCTCTTCTACCATAGGTAGGTTCTTCATCACTAGAAGATTCACTGCTTGATTCTGACTTCTTACCCTTTTTCTTTTTGACCACTTTGAATGCAACTTCTTTTGGAGGAATATGATCTTTTGTTCTTATCTCAAATGTAGTAAGCATGCCAAGCAAATAATTCATTGTCAAAGAATCACTATAAATTGCTATTTCTATAGTAGAAACCTTTTCACTATACCTTTTTAGAATAGTCCTCAATATCTTATCACAAGCATATGATTCATCAACCTTCATTCCAAGACCTTTCAACTCATGTATGAGTTCATCAACCTTGATGAGATAGTCATGAATGTTCTCATCATCCCACATTCTTAGGTTCTCAAATTATCCTTTGATATTTCGTATATTAGCCTTCCTAACATTTTTATCTCCTTCATATATGGTATACAATATATCCCACATGTCTTTTGTTATCTTACATTCCATAACCTTCATAGATTCTGATCTACACAACCCTTTTATAATTGTATTCATAGCTCTTGAATTTGAAATTATTATAAGCTTACCTTCCTTATATGTAGGAGGATTTACTTTTGAATCATATCCAAATTCCACTACATCCCAAAATTCATTACCAAGTGTCATCAGGTGAAATCTCATTAGAACACACCAATACAATAAGTCACTCCCATCAAAGACTAGTACTACATTATTAAATAACCCACCTTTTGATCCATTGTGTTCTTAGACCACTTTTCCTTCATGCTGTCAAACTCTTCCGAAGGAATCAACTCTGATACCAATTGAAGAACACAAGATTATACTGAGAGGGGGGTGAACAGTATACGACCACCTTTTACTTTTCTTTTCAATTCAATATTATGTAGTGTATAGTTAGCAGTATCAATAGCAGTAATCAAAGTAATGCACAAAAAACTATACACAATAGAGACACATATTTTAATGTGGTTCACCCAATGTGGGCTACCTCCAAAGAGAAAATATTTCTCAAATAATCTCTTTGGGAATCCTTCCCAATTACAATGTTTATGGACCTCTGTCCAAAGGAGATGTTGATCCCCTAATGTCAAGTTCATGGATCTCTTCCATAGGAGAACCCTTTTCCCTTCTACTCTGGCTAATGATATTCTAGAAGAATCTATCTCTCTACTGCACTGACTGGTGGATCTCTCTCCACTTGAAGACTCCTGACTCAGAAGATCTATCTTTAATTATCCTGGCTGCTAGATCTCTATCCATTGAGACTATGTACTGTATACTCTGTCACCTCCAAAGCTCTATAAATAGGCTCACTCAAAACCTTCTCAAATATGCTCAACAGGTTCACTCAGAACCTACTAAAATCTGCTCAATAGCTCCACTTAGAACCTGCTCAAATCTACTCAATAGGTTCACTCAGAACCTACTCAAATCTTCTCAACAGGTCCACACAGAACCTGCTCAAATTTATTCAATAGGTCCACACAAAACCTATCCAAATATTCTCAAAAGGTCCACACAGAACCTATCCAAATATGCTCAATAAGCTCACACAAAACTTGTCCAAATCTGCTCAATAAGTCCTCTCTAGGACTTTCTCAAATCTTCATTGCAAGCTTCTACAAAAGCTTACACAAATCAATCCACAAGCCTTCAAAAAAACTTGCCTCAATCACATAGAATCATAAATAGAATTGTTAGAGACTCAATATGTTCTATACTCAATGCTCAATCAATATCTCAACTCAATCTCATAGAAGCATAAAGAGAATTTTTAGAGACTCAATATGTTCTATACTCAAATCAATCTCATAGAAGCATAAAAATAATTGTTAGAGACTCAATATTTTCTATACTTAAATCTCAATATCAACTCAAATCAATCTCATAGAATCATAAAGAAAATTGTTAGAGACTCAATATGTTCTATTCTCAAATCTCAATCTCAACTCAAATCAATATCATAGAAGCATAAAGAGAATTGTTAGAGACTCAATATGTTCTATAATCAAATCCCAATATCAACTCAAATCAATCTCATAGAAGCATAAATAGAATTGTTAGAGACTCAATATGTTCTATAATCAAATCCCAATCTCAACTCAAATCAATATCATAGAAGCATAAAGAGAATTGTTAGAGACTCAATATGTTCTATTCTCAAATCTCAATGTCAAATCAAATCAGAATATACAATAGTTTATTTCATGGAACTTGAACAATCACTTCACACAATCACTTGAATAGACTCAATCAACTCTACTCAACCAATCACCTCAAGGATCAATCCTTTCTCACAAACCCTAGTCCAAGCATGTATCAACCAACTCAAAATGTTTCCAACAATGCTCAACAACAAATCTCACATAACAATGATACTCATATTCTTTTCTAACTCAAGTTCAAGTTCTTTTCACAACCAATGGGCTTCAACAAAAATGCTTATAAACAAGGTTTAATCACAACTCTCAATTAATAAAACCTTGAAGCATTAAACCAACAACTCTCAAAAAGGTTAACCACAATCAATCCTTTTCTCTCCAAAGATATTTTCAAAAATCAATCACCCACATAAGTCAACGAAGAATATTGCCCATACCTTTTTAATGCCTTATGAGTTATCCATTAAATCTGCCAAACTCAACACACTTTTTTTTTCCAATATCAACAAGGGTTAGAGGTCATGAATAATAAAACAATAATTAAAATAATATCTCAATAACACCTTATTACTCCTACTCAATACAAATTCACCAAACCCTCTTATGCAAGAAATAATCCCTCAAAAGAATGAATCAAACTTACTTTTGGAACTCCTTGATAAAACCGGAAATATCTTCTTGCACACATATTATTTCTTCTTAAAGCAATCTAAACAAGTAGCTCTCAAAAATAGCTTTCCAATGATATATAATATGATATACTTCCACATAGAAAATCAATAGAAATATCTATCTTTCCTAGGTCATACCATAACCTTATTTCACCTTAGGAAACCTTGGCAAAAAATAATATATTAAAAAAAAATTAAATTTACTTGCCTTACCCTTGGTGGGATTTGATACCCCAACTATTTTATTCCCAATGCCTTAGCCGTAGCCAAGCCGTCATTGGGCCACGCATCGTGACGTTTATAAAATGGCACATCCACCATGCAATATCTTCGAACAACGAACCTCCGAAAAACAACAAGCGCGTAGAGCGCTTCTTCCTTGCAAACCAAAAAATAGACCTCATGCGAATTAAAATCAGAACCTTCTCCTTATAACTAAGCCAACATACCACTAGGCCACGCTGGCATTTGTGCTTAGGGCTTCTGAATTTCCATAGCTTTAACCTTCACAAAAATCGTAAGGCTTTCGAAACATAAATCTCTTTCACATGCACTTCAAAAACAATAGCAAGGGATGCTTGGTAAATGAATTTATTTGGCATTTATATAATGCCTTTTGCCTTCCTTAGCATCATGTCGGTGCTTCGAATGAATTTGATGTCGATGTGATTTAATTTATAATAAGTTTAAATTTAATTTTAAATTTAAATATTATAAATTAAAATCAACCTTAGAACTTTGTCTTAAAGAGCCAACCTTAGGTTTAATAAACCCTTATAACCTTGTCTTAATGTCCAACCTTGGTATTATTTATAAAATTTAAATTCCTTGTGAATTTAAATGATTTATAAATAATTATTAAACCTCATTTTTAACTTTTGCAATAACCCATCTTGGGTTTTTATAAACCAATCATTTAACCTATGCTTCCAATAATATTAAAATATTATTGAGCCTTTTTCCTTTCACTTTTGCATTGATGAAGATTTTCCTGGATGACTTGGGTGACTTTATTTCTTGCTGAATTCCTTTATATGGGTGATAACTCTATCAGGTGACATCAATGACAAATTTGACTTAGAGGAATCAAAATGTCCAACAGTGTTCTACCTTATTCAACCTCCCTTATTATTCAGAATTATTTTGATTATCTCAAAACCCATAGAGTAGAGGAATTATTAGATTCTGTATCACTAGATATGCCTTCTCCTCTTATATTTCTAGATCCCATTAATTTGGAGGAAGAGTCTCCGATCCAAAAAACCAAAAGCCACAAAAACATATTATGTATGTGGGGATTGAGAGAAAAGTGTGGAAGTCCTCAAATAAAGAATCTTGAAAAAAAGAGATAGATTCAAATATAGCAAATGGGACTCAACTAGTTTTAGGAGTAGATTAAGGATTGGTACCAAGAGGGAAGCAACTAAAGATAACATCCTTCAATACTATTTCCCCTCACAGGTTGAGGGGTGGGAAGAAATTCTCTTTCAAACATGGTAAATGAAGTTCTTATCCTAGAATGTTAGGGGCCTTAATGGTCACTCAAAATAGAGGTTAGTGGATTATCTTATATTAACTACAAAACTTCAGTGAGCACACATGTAATCATTGTTTGGAGTTATTTTCCTCTATATAGATTCCTTCTAGACACATGCAAACCCCAAACCATGGACACCAAAAAAATATGTAGATTTTTCAGATGTAAGTTATCTTTTTCTACCTAGTAACAAATTCCATAACCAACAAAAAATGTAAAAGAATACCCCTCCTTTAATGGAATTCACTACTTTTCACTCTAGAACACAGGGAAAAGTAATTCTAATCATGAGAATCACATGTATTTATTTCACCCACCATGCACAAAAAACCACTAAATACATTTACAATTTAATAATGTTACAAATATATCTCAATGAATAACTCTATTGTTTATCATTTAATTTTATTAACCTTTAAATTATTTACAAACTCCAAACAAGAAATAATCAATTCATAATTCACCAAGATGGCTCCCATGCACTTTGGAACTTTCATTACCATTAAATCGATGAATGCTTCATCTTTTATTAAGCAACACATAGATCTTCAAAATAAAGCACACACATTATCCAAGTCATTCATAAGGTCTACATGATATGCAAATACATGAGATTTCATGTACTCACAATATGAATCATCACTTCCCTCTTACCTTTTTCGTCAACCTTATTTTGTTTATCAAAGACATGTACTTTGTCTTGCATGCTCGACAACCATCAATACTACCACATTCTAGAAAAGGTAAGTATAATTCGTTTATTCATATGTAATCAAAAATCAATATAGGAGGGTCATTACAATAATTAATTGTATACTCTTCCTCAAATTCAGTTGTATGAGAGGTAAAAGGTTAAAATTCTAGTGAATTTGAAGCATATATGCATATATGAGGAGAACAATGAATACTATGTTCTCTAACTACAATTGAATTCAAATAAATAGGTCCATAAAAAAGTAATAATGTACGATATGAATGAAAAAAATTATTAAAAGCAAACTTCCAATACAAAAAGGATTATGAAACTGAGACAAAATAACTCTTGCTATCTTCATGAAGTTTAAAATTGATTTTAGTCAAATACTTCTATTGACTTTATAAACATATGATCTTCCATATGCTTATACCTATCAACTAAGTGAATTGTCCTACATCTTCCATAGGCCATTATTTTTCTTTCACAATAGGTGTCATAATATATGACATGCACAATTAGATATTGTCACCTATAATTCATGGTTTTCCACATTATGATTAAACCATGGCAAATCCAAGCATGTAAAAATGGACACAACAAGTATTAATAAAAAATAAAGAGGGTTAATGTGAGGATGCCACTTTTAAGCTTTAAAATTCCCACCAAAAAGAACATAGACTATAGCAAACATATAAGGTAAGATGCATATAGCAAGGTCATGCTTACTATTTCACACACAATAATCATGCATATATTTATGTTTTACACTGAATATTAAAACTATAAAACTAAGGGAGGGATTATTTTCATACAAGTTTACATCCTTCCTCAACAGTCAAGTCCTAAATTTTAGGAAGGAAATCATGAATCTTACAATGGATAAAAAATATAAGGTGTACTCTATTATCCTACTAATGCATATAGTAAATAGAGATCCTAGTTTGACAATGTCTTATCCTATTAAATTGATGTCAAATGATAAGTAATTTTTGTTTTTTACTTTTCTATTATTCTAATATCTTCAAATTTAAAATATCTTGTGTAAATAATTTTCTATTTGTGAATTCTTCTCACTTCCAAATGTACTCAGTTGAAATTCAATTCACTTTTGGTGCTTCTATCCTCCCAAGAAAAATTCTCTTGTTATTCATTGTGTGGTATAACAAATTTATTTTTGTGACTATATATTGTATGTCACATAAATTGGCAGGGATAAATTTGAATACTTGGGATAAACATACTTTTCTTTTTATGACTATGTACATTGTGTGGCATGTTATTCTCAAGTGGTTGACTGCTTCTTGTATTATAAAGTGAAATTTTTTTTTGGTAGGTTATATTAAAAGTGGGTTTTTGTCAAGGATCCCAAAACCTGATTACAAAGGATCAGATTACAACATATTACATCAGATTATAACAAAAGTAATTCATCCAAGGATGGACAAAAGGATAGGCAAGGATAGCCCAAAGGAATAAATTAAGGAACACGCTTTCCTTTGCACCATAGGAAGACGTATTCCTTTGCACCAAAGAAAATTTGGGTAGGAAGGGAAAGCCCGTCGTAAAACCAAATTTGAATCAAGAGCATACCATCTTCCAACAAACCATTTAAAAAATCCCAAATGCGGGAAAGGACAAGAGCCAAAAATTTAAAATTTGAATCCTCCCAAGGGCGGGAAAACTAGAAACCACCCTTGGGAAACCAGGACCCGAGAAAAAACTACTTCCCACACAGGGGAAAACTAGAATGGATCTAAAAAACCACCTTGAACAAATGGGTGGAGCAGTGGAATAGAAAAATTGTGAATCCCACCAAAACAGGGACGGGAATCACACAAGGATGGTGAAAGATTATGAAAACTAGAAAAACCACTCCCTGAAAGCCTGAAAAATGAAGTAGCATAAAGAGGAATTTCATAGGCTACAAAATCCTCATGCAATGGAACAACAACCTAAAGGATGGTACATCAATGGATTAGGAACAAGAGGAGCTTCCCAGGCTATGAAGTCCTCAAGTAGAAAAAGGAAGTCTTCAAGAAACAAAATCCCAACATAGGAAACAACAGCAGTGGAACAACCCATATGAAGGAAAATGCAGGAAAGTGCCACAGGAATCCAAAAAGGAGTCACGAGGAAGCACGACTATAGAAAATAGAGCCCAAAATGAAAGGAAGCAGCCAAGAATCCCACACAACCTTCAACACCACAACTTCAAGGACGTAGAAAAGGAAAACCTGCAAGGATTCAGAAGCAAGAAAAGTAGAGGCCAACCCCAAAGCCACAAAAGGAACTGAAAGCCTACAGGAACCAACACCATGAACCCAAAGAGTAGAGTCATAGTAGAAAGCACATGGTCTCCTCCAAAACTGAAAGGATGTTGTGCAAAACTACTCAAGAAGCCAAAATTACTCAAACCCTCCAAAAAATAGCTTCAAGGACATAAAAGAGGAAGTCCTGAAAGAATTCAGCAACAAGAAGAACAAAGGCCCCGCTGAAAACCACGAAAGGAGCTGAAAACCTGCAAGAACCACCACTTTGAACACAAAAATTAGAGTCACAGTATAAATCTCATGGTCCACCCAACCAAAAGGATGTTTTGCAAAACTACTCATGAAGCCAGAAATCCTTAGACCCAACAATCCACAACTGAAGATCCCCAAAGGAAAAATGAGAGGAAGACTTCCAAAAACAACCTGAGAAAAAAGGAAATTTCAAGGAGAAACCCTGAAAGATCCAAAAAACCCAGGAAAAGTCCCAGGGAAAAACCCAAACCCAACCCAGAACCTAGACACCGAAGGAAAATGCAGGATAGTGAAGCAAAAGTGGAACATAAAGTGGAACATAGGTTTTCCTACCATAGGGAAAGGAAAAGGACAAAAAAAAAATAGTGATCTCCCCCCAAAGGAGATCGTTTGCAACACCTTCCAGCCGAAGAGGATGGGAAAAGGAGGTATCAGGGAAGTTAGGGAAGGATCAGGGACCTAGGACAGGGCTGAGGAAGGGATGCAAGAAAGTGGAACATGACTTCCAAAGGAAGTCTCCTATCTTAATTATAAAGTGATAATTATATTTTCTTTGTAAACTTATTTTTTTAATATTGCCTTACCATTATATCATTTGATGAACATCAATGTTTTATTTCTTGATAGATCATAAAATTTTCTTGAGCATTCAACATATTGAAGTAAAAATATTTTTTTATACTAGTATTGCTTGATCTTTCTTGGCTTTTTGAGATTATGAAAAATAGTTTGCATCATCTCCATTGATGTGTCTTGAAGAAAAATAGTATAATGAATTATTATTTTATTTTTTTATATCTAAAAATAAAATTATTTCACTTAGAGTCACTAAATATATGCATAGGTGTAATCCATCAATAAATATAAACACTACCTTTTTATCAAATGATAAAATATCAACATTAATCATTTGGCTACATATTTTCATTAGTATCAAAATATAACTAAATAAGTTAGGCATATAACATTGGCCTATTTCTTACAACAATTTCATCTATATATCCTTTACAAAAGGAGAATACCAACACCATTGTAGATTATTTAAATTTCTATACATCAACTTGTGGATTTCTAGAGTTTGAGACTATACATTTAGGGTTTAAAATTTGGGTTCCTATTACATAGATGACCCAATATTTTTCTAGGTTAAAAAAATATAGTATCCTTATTCTTAAAACATGATAGATTTTCAATATTCTTACATAAAAGAACTGGTGTTATATGCATATGATACGTTGTATGTCTCACTATTAGTGTATATCCCTTATTTAAAAGGATAACACTACTCTTTATGAAGGATATTACAATAAGCAAACAATATTATAGATCTTGTATATCATCTATCTATTTGCCACACAAGTAACACAAAGTTCTTTATTTTGTTGTTTTTATGCAATCCACTCTTCCTCCAAACTTTCTAAGCAGAATATTGGTTTATGTTATCATTTATCTAGTTTTTTTCATCATTAGAAAAGCATTTCAATATGCATAGTTAATAGTTTTCATATAACTATGTGATAACACAACTTTATTTCTAGTGGTTGTTAATCATTTCACAAAAATGGTTAGGTTTATCATATGTTGCTAAACCAAATTTATGAATAAATTAGCCTAGTTATACTTTGAATCAATTTGATAATCGTTTGATATTCACACTAGCAATAATGATTCACATGTTCTGGATCAATTTTGGTATTTTATATGGAGCATTTTTGGAATATCTCCCTATTTTATCACCTCTAGTCCAAAGTAGATGGGTTGAATAGATATTATCAACCAAATCCTTATGTAGAGTGTCAAAATATACCATCATCATTATCTTTGCAAGTGATACTTGAGATAATGAAGATCAAACATATATTTAATAGTGCATTCCACTTTTTCATAGGCTAATTATCTATTGAGGTCTATATTTGTCTATGGAAACAATTAGACAAGCCATGGACACTCATCTCTAATTTAAAAAACTCTATAGACTAAAGTGTATTCCATTGTTCACAAGCCTTAGTACAAAAAAAAGCAAGTTATAAGTGAACATTGTATTCCTTACATATTTTAGGTGGGGATGAATATAGACTATACTTGGACAAAGAACACTTTTAGGATAAGTCACATAATAAACTCATGTGTCTTTGGTATAGACTATATGTTATTATTTTAAAGGTGAATGAGAATGCATTTCAACATGATATTAATCTATACTTCAACATTTACAATGTTGTCAATATTAATATTATTCAACCTTATGGATAGACATTGGAGATAGAGTTGTCACTCATCCTACTAGTGTTTTTGTTGATATTCACCTTTCATTCACTATTGATAGAATCTATAATACCAAGGCTTTCTAAATTTTTTAAGGGACAATGAAATACTATGTGTTGCCAAGAAAAGTTAGCTTCTACATTAGGTACACTTGATGTCTCATTTACAGCTATCAAATAATTTCCATACCATTTAATATCCTTGGATCCCAAAACTTATATTGGTGGAAGGAACCATAAGGATTTAACACGCGACTTGTTATTTAGTTTAATTAATTTATATTATTTCAACTTGTTAAGCTCTATGTCAACTCAAATTAGTTACTATAATTAGCTTCGTGTGACTTGAATTGTATTGATACTTTTTTGTTGAGATCATATCTTCCCTATTTTAGGACATTCTAAATTTTGAATATATTTTTAAAAAATGTAGTAGTAGGCTAGATTTTAATCATATCATGATCACATTTTATAGTTTTGTTTTGCACTTATATGGATCCAATATTAATGGTCTAGTATTAATATATCTAGCAACTATTATGAGTTTATATTTAGTTAAATATAATAATAGTAAGGTGGAACTTACCGTAATACAAGTAATATATGCGGTGTATGGAGAAAATTATGAATTGACAGAGATAGGGATTTCTTTTCAACAAATGACTCATATTTTAGGAACCATATGTTTACATAGAGTTATCCAATTCAAATGATTATTTTGTCATTTTGTGCAAAATTTTAAAATCTTTGAGATGTGTATTCATTTGAAAGAATCCAAGTAGTATTAAGGGATATATGACCATATGATGACAACCATTCAAAAATTGGAAAATGTTAGGGTAATTAAAAAAAAATTCTCATATTTTTAGAGGTATTTATTTACAAATGGTTGTCCAATTCAAATGATTCTTTGATCTATTTGTGCAGAGTATTAAGAGACTTTATGGGTGGTCATATGAAGGAATTCATGTTAGAATAAATATTTGTTCTCTTAAGTTCTACTAGGATAGTCTTACTTGAGTTACCACTCTTCCATGAGTTTGGTTAACTCTCAGTTTAGACTAGTTCAGATATTTTGAGTTTTAATCCAACGACTCACATTGATCAACTTTGTTATTTATAAAAAGTTGATCCCATGAAGTAAATCAATCAGTTATTGATATTTTAGTAATGCTTTGCATGTCTAGTATAAAAATTCCTACATGGTACCAGAGCTAGGCTAGATTTTCCTTGCATTTAGGTTTTCATTGAGTTGGGACATTGTTCGAGCACAAAGCTTGGGGCTATGTACCTTCACATCAAGGTGACTCCACAAGCGCAGAGCTCATCGTCATTCAAATACAACCAATATAAGATAGAATATCAGAGGGTTTGGGCATAATATTTACCTAGATAATCCAAGTTTGAGGGTGCTATTTTTTTATTCAGTGAGAGGGCACTATTATTTTTTAAAAGAATGGGTATCCTTGTATAAATTTGCTGCTATCGGGTGCTAGAATATGTATGTGAGCTCAATTTTTTTTAAGCTCAATTGTTCCTCTTCAAGAAGAACAACATTGTATGAGTTTTCTTAAAAGACCATCTCACTATTCTCTACCTATTTTTAAAGGCATTCTAAGTGAGAATCTCCTTGTAAAATCATCAATAAAATATCTTTTGGGGGGGTTGTTTATGGTAGTGTTGCATATTGCACCTACTCTTAATGGATTCAAACCAAGGGGGGCTTCTTCATGTGTCTAACT
Source organism: Wollemia nobilis (assembly GCA_028583015.1). Taxonomy (NCBI): domain Eukaryota; kingdom Viridiplantae; phylum Streptophyta; class Pinopsida; order Araucariales; family Araucariaceae; genus Wollemia; species Wollemia nobilis. Next base: position 9,919,738 of record JAQPPZ010016864.1, on the reverse strand, counting down.
TCATAAATTGCAGACTCTACTACTGTTGCTCTTCTTACTACTGCATTGTTGCACCTTTTACTGCATTACTACTGTTGCTTGCTTCTTGAAGGTGATACTTAGCACAGATTGCTGCATTGGTTTTGACACACTCTCTTGGGAATTTGATGTTTGATGCTTGCACCACATCCTGGAGCATTTCATATATGTTATAGTTGCAATACACTTCAAAATTCACTCTAAGAAATCAAACATATTCAATAAAGGCACCAAATTTTTGGCCCATATCTTCGATATAATCACCTATGTTCCACGTATCATTCTTCTCATTGACCTATAGTCTCCCTCATGTCAGGACGGGTCATTAAGAAGATTTGGTATAAAAATCTGGCAAGTTATTCTTACTTCCCTTTGCCTATGTTCCACGTATCAAACTCCTTAATTTACTTATAGTTTCCCTCTCGTAAGGGCGGGTAAATTTAGAATTTTGGTATAGAGGTCTGGCTTCTGTTGCCTTGTTTCATAGGAATTCTTGCTCCACACTACTATAATTGAAGGAAGGTGCATCATTGTCTTATCTAAAGATTCATGCAGTAAAGGGGGGAATAATTGGTTCACTGTAATATTATTTTTACAAAATGAATACAATTGACCCACTCACCCCTCACAACTATCATACATGGAAACAAAAAATATTAAATCTCATTTCTCAAAAAGGGCTCACACACTTCCTAGAAGAGAAAAAAATTGAGTTTGAAAAAGAATATGAGACATTTGTTCATAAAGGGAAGATGTATGAAACAATGGGTATTATATGAAGAACACAAGCTTATACTGAGAGGGGGGGTGAACAGTATAAGACCACTTTTTACCTTTTCCTTCAATTCAACTTTCAATTCAATATTATGCAGTGTAAAGATAGCAGTATCAAAAGCCGTAATCAAAGCAATGCACAAAACACCATCCACAAAGAGACACAACAATTTACGTGGTTCACCCAATGTGGGCTACTCCACGGATAAAATATTTCACTAAATTTTATCAAATCAAATTCTGGGAATACCTTTCCCGATTACAAAGTTTATGGGCACCAACCCAAAGGAGACACCAATCCCCTAGCTCTGTTCTGGCTGGTGATCCTCTAGAAAACCTCTGCCTCCGCTGCCCTTAGCAAATGGAACTCTATCCACAGAAGACACCTGTCTTCCCTGCTCTGGTCGGAGACCTCTGTCCTCAACTCTATCACCTCAAAAGTTGGTCCTCGAATTTGCACTAAACACAGTCCTTCGGTCTAGCACAAATGTCCTCTTTCGTCTTTGCCTGTTGCGCTTACTACGCCCTCTACTTTCTCTGCGCAAAACACAGTAGCACTGTCTTTGCGCACTCTGATTCCTTGCGATCTCTCTCACTTAGATGATTCGAAAGAAATGCACTCTGTACTCGACGATCGAACTTCTCCCCCGCACTCTATCTGCGAAAGTCGCACTTCGAACACACACCCCGATCGATTCTTAACTCTCCAAGTAGCCCTCCTTTTTATACTAACACTATCAAGATTAAAACCTTGATCTTAGTCGGCTGCACACCCTAAACTACGTCGGCTGCAAACCCTAAACTTTGTCGGCCCAAATTTAACTTTGTCGGCTTCACTGCCTCTGCAACTCCTCTGTAGCTTCTACCGCGAAACTACAACATGTCGCGATATCACGACACCTTTGCAACCGAACACTATCTTATGGCTTTTGTCGTGATATCGTGACACTTTCTGCTTTTGCTGACGTCATCTTCACTCCTATCACGAAATCGTGACCCTTCTGTCTTCATGGCCTTCTTCTCTGCTTTTGTCGTGAAATCACGACACTTCTGCCTCTGCTGACGTCATCTTCAATTCTATCACAAAATCATGACCCTTCTGTCTTCATGGCCTTCTTCTCTGCTTTTGTCATGAAATCATGACACTTTTGCCTCTGCTGACGTCATCTTCAATTCTGTCATGAAATCGTGACCCTTCTCGCTTTCTCAACCTTTTCTCGGCTTGCACTAGCGAAAACGGAACATGTCACGAAATCGTGACACTTTCGCTGCCTTATGCTTTTCTCTGCCTTACACCCATGAAACTGGAACATGTCACGAAATCGTGACACTTTCGCCTTCGAGCTCTTCCTTCTTGAATTCATCGTGAAATCACGACGCTTCTTCTGTTGAAGACTTACTTCTTGTTTCTTTTGCGAAATCATGACACTTTCTCCAATTGAATGCTGCCATCTCAACCTGTCATGAAATCGTGACACTTTCTGCATCCATACGGACACTTTCACTTTCGACTCTTCCCTTTGCTGCATGTCACAAAATCATGACAGTTCTCACTTCGACTTCTGTAGCATGTCACAAAATCATGACACTTTGTCTTGCTACTTTCTCTCTCTTCGAACTTGTCACGAAATCATGACAATTCACACTACGGACTCTCTTTTCAGCATTATGTCACGAAATCGTGACACTTTTTCTTTTGGACTCTCTCTTCTGCATTATGTCACGAAATCGTGACACTTTTCCGTCCATACAATCTTCTTTGCAATATGTCATGAAATCGCGACACTTTTCCTTCTCTGCCTTCCTGCACTTTTCGAGTCGCGAAAATGCGACATGTCGTGAAATCGTGACACTTTCCACCTTGCTCTTCTTCTCTACCAACATGTCGCGAAATCGCGATAGTTTTTCCAGCTCTTTCTCTCTCCTCAAACATGTCGTGAAATCGTGACAGTTTTGCCAGCTCTTTCTCTCTCCTCAAACATGTCGCGAAATCGTGACAGTTTTTCTTGCCTGCTGCATACCTTTTCTTACTTGTCTTTTTCTTTGATCTTTTGCAAATGGGCTACTATGATCTTCCTGGAAACTCACTGTCCATGCTCTGAATAATCTGACATTAAATCAAATTCCTTCAAGAGCTTCTTGACATCAATGACAACTTCTACACTTGAGCAAAGGCAATGGACCCAAGGTACCCAAAATTGCCAACAATCTCCCCCTTTGTCATTGATGGCAACCCTTCACTGAAAACTCATCTCAAGAGCCAAAACCGAAACCAACTGTGCTAACAACCGAGAATCTGCCTTTGAAGTTTTGCTCCCCCCGACTTGAAGCTCTTCTCTTCACTTGAAGCTCTCCCCCTTACTCATATCTCTCCCCCTTTGTCATCAATGGCAAAGGGTCACCTTTGGGGCTCGGGACTAAGAATGAGCCTCTTAGCTTAGTCCCTCCCCCACCTCCTGATGAGGTGATTAAAATAGGGGTGGGAGTAAAACTCCCATTAGGCACTGATCATCATCAGCGTCTACAATTTCCTTGTCGGGCCTTCTCTTGAATTCTTTGCCCGTATTCCTATTCTTGTCACTGTTCTTTTTCCTGTTATCATTCATGTTCTTGTTCTTGTTCTCATCCCTATTTTTGTTCATGCCTTGATCCTTGGACCTGTTTATACCACTGTTCCTATTTTTGTACCTTGAAAGTTCAGCTCTACACTGTCTAGCTATGTGACCTTCATTGTTGCACTTATAACAAGTAACAATGTTATTTCTTTTAGGCATACCTGTTCTTTGAATCCGCTAGTTCTGCCTAAACCTGTTCTGATCAAACCTGTTCCTGTTATTTACCTTGCAATAGACTGCCTTGTGCCCGAACTATTGACAAGAGTAGCAATACCCTCGAAAGAAACTAGCGCTTCTGAAATTGCCGTTCACCTTCTTCACTTGAGCCATGCAATGTGCAGCCATGTGACCAAACCTGTAACACGCAAAACATCTGCCATGAAATTTACCTTTATCCGACCTCTTGGGTCCTGAAAACTTCTTCTTTTCATTCTAAATTTCATTTTCTGTTTCTATGCATCTATCATCCAAGGACTCATAATCTGAAATACTTTCCTTATCAGAACTCTCTTCCTTTTGGAGTCTCTTACTAGATTCTCCAGCTTGTTCCTTGACAAAACCAAGGCCTGTTTTATCCGTTGTCTTTCTTTGACCTTTGATGAGTGACTTAACCTTTTTGGAGCTATCTTGAAACCTGTAAAGCTTATCCTTGTACTCTTTAGTTTCCTCTTTCAAAGAAGCCATTTTCTGTTCTAACTCACTGTATTCAAGAACCTTAGACTCTAACTCATCCTTGAGTTCTTGTGTCTTAGCCATAGAGACGTCGAGACTTTCTATAAGATCATCTCTCTCCATACAACATTCATCTAACTTATCCTTGAGTCTAGCATTCTTCTTTCTTTCCTTTTTCAAAACACTAAGAGCGTTAGTAAGTTCACTTTCTAGATCCTTTATTTGTTTGCTTTCTGAATCATCAAACCCTTTTTCGGATTTCCTATCACTAGAGGTGCTACCTTTTTCAAAAACCATACATGCATCTTCCTTATAGTTTTCTGAAGCATCCTCATACATACTAGAAACCAAATCATCATTTGTGCAATCATCCTCAAGGTGACCAAAATTTCCACATCTAAGACATTTCATGATAATGAATCTATGTTTCGGTTCTTCCTCTTTTTTTGATATGAACAACATCTCATTTTCAGTATCACTTGAAGAACTTTCACTATCACTACTAGAACACTTACTTGCTTTGTCTAGGTATAAACTCTTCTTGTGCTTGTGAGAATACCTCTTTCCTTGATTGTTGCGCTCATCTTTGTTTTTCCTGTGATGCTTGTGCTTTTCAGAATCCTTGCTTTTAGAATCCTGTATATCTTCATCACTTTCGTTCTTGGGAACAATACAGTCAGTAGCATAATGACCGAACTTTCCACAATTGAAACATCTTATATTTTTCATGCTTTTGAGCTTTCTAGAGAACTTGCCTTTCTTGCTGTAATATGCCTCTTCATCACCTGGAAGACTCATCACTCTCTTGAAGCTGTTTACCCTTGGATTTCTTGGTAGCCTTGAAAGCTGCCTCTTTCTTGACATCAACCTTCACTTGAGTTCTCAACTCAAATTCTGCAAGTATACTATGGAGCTCATCCTTTTTCAACTTATCCAAATCTTTAGCTTCCTCAATAGCAGAAATATTTTCACTAAATCTATTAGGAAGAGATCTTAAAATCTTATCACAAACATCATTTTCAGCAAGCTCAAGACCTAAGTCTTTCATGGAGTTAACAACCTCATCCATACGAAGCATGTAGTCACTAATATTTTCATCATCATTCATCTTGAGTTGTTCAAACATACCTTTGAAGTGTCTCAACTTAGCCTTTCGGACATTTACATCACCTGTGTGAACCACCTGCAACTGTTTCCACATTTCACTAGCTGTCTTGCAGTGAATCACCTTGGTCAGATCTGCCTTCTGTAAACCTTTCAGGATTGCATTCATTGCTTTTGAGTTGTTGTGATGAAGGAGCCTATCTTCTTTAGTATAAGGACCATGTTCAGGAATGGTGTACCCGTCTTCAATCACTTCCCAAACCTCATTCCCAAGTGCCATTAGATGAACCTTCATCCTTGCACTCCAAAGACCAAAATCTGATCCATCAAGAATAGGTGCTGCATTGCCACTTGAATAATCCATTGTGTTCTTTGCTAGCTTTTCCTTCAAGTTGTTAAACTTTTCGAAGGCACCCGCTCTGATACCAATTGAAGAACACAAGCTTATACTGAGAGGGGGGTGAATAGTATAAGACCACTTTTTACTTTTTCCTTCAATTCAACTTTCAATTCAATATTATGCAGTGTAAAGATAGCAGTATCAAAAGTCGTAATCAAAGCAATGCACAAAACACCATCCACAAAGAGACACAACAATTTACGTGGTTCACCCAATGTGGGCTACTCCACGGATAAAATATTTCACTAAATTTTATCAAATCAAATTATGGGAATACCTTTCCCGATTACAAAGTTTATGGGCACCAACCCAAAGGAGACACCAATCCCCTAGCTCTGTTCTAGCTGGTGATCCTCTAGAAAACCTCTGCCTCCGCTGCCCTTAGCAAATGGAACTCTATCCACAGAAGACACCTGTCTTCCCTGCTCTGGCTGGAGACCTCTGTCCTCAACTCTATCACCTCAAAAGCTGGTCCTCGAATTTGCACTAAACATAGTCCTTCGGTCTAGCACAAATGTCCTCTTTCGTCTTTGCCTGTTGCGCTTACTATGCCCTCTGCTTTCTCTGCGCAAAACACAACAACACTGTCTTCGCGCACTCTGATTCCTTGCGATCTCTCTCACTTAGACGATTCGAAAGAAATGCACTCTGTACTCGGCGATCGAACTTCTCCCCCGCACTCTATCTATGAAAGTCGCACTTCGAACACACACACCGATCAATTCTTAACTCTCCAAGTAGCCCTCCTTTTATACTAACACTATCAAGATTAAAACCTTGATCTTAGTCGACTGCACACCCTAAACTACGTCGGCTGCAAACCCTAAACTTCGTCGGCCCAAATTTAACTTTGTCGGCTTCACTGCCTCTACAACTCCTCTGTAGCTTCTGTCGCGAAACTACAACATGTCACGATATCGTGACACCTTTGCAACCGAACACTATCTTATGGCTTTTGTCACGATATCGCGACACTTTCTGCTTCTACTGACGTCATCTTCACTCCTATCATGAAATCGTGACCCTTCTGTCTTCATGGCCTTCTTCTCTGCTTTTGTCGCGAAATCGTGACACTTCTGCCTCTGCTGACGTCATCTTCAATTCTATCATGAAATCATGACCCTTCTGTCTTCATGGCCTTCTTCTCTGCTTTTGTCACAAAATCATGACACTTCTACCTCTGCTGACATCATCTTCAATTCTGTCATAAAATCGTGACCCTTCTCACTTTCTCAACCTTTTCTCGGCTTGCACTAGCAAAAATGGAACATGTCATAAAATCGTGACACTTTCGCTGCCTTATGCTTTTCTCTGCCTTACGCCCGTGAAACTGGAACATGTCACGAAATCGTGACACTTTCACCTTCGAGCTCTTCCTTCTTGAATTCATCATGAAATCGTGACGCTTCTTCTGTTGAAGACTTGCTTCCTGTTTCTATCATAAAATCATGACACTTTCTCCAACTGAATGTTGCCATCTCAACCTGTCATGAAATCGTGACACTTTCTCCATTCGTACGATTTCTTTGCAGTCTGTCATGAAATCATGACGCTTTCAGCTTTCAACTCTTCCCTTTGCTGCATGTCACAAAATCATGACAGTTCTCACTTCGACTTCTGTAGCATGTCACAAAATCGTGACACTTTGTCTTGCTACTTTCTCTCTCTTTGAACTTGTCATGAAATCATGACAATTCACACTACGGACTCTCTTTTCAGCATTATGTCATGAAATCGTGACACTTTTTCTTTTGGACTCTCTCTTCTGCATTATGTCACGAAATCGTGACACTTTTCCGTCCGTACAATCTTCTTTGCAATATGTCACGAAATCGCGACACTTTTCCTTCTCTGCCTTCCTACACTTTTCGAGTCGCGAAAATGCGACATGTCACGAAATCGTGACACTTTCCACCTTGCTCTTCTTCTCTGCCAACATGTCACGAAATCGTGACAGCTTTTGCCAGCTCTTTCTCTCTCCTCAAACATGTCGCGAAATCACGATAGTTTTTCTAGCTTTCTCTCTCCTCAAACATGTCACGAAATCGCGACAGTTTTTCTTGCCTGCTGCATACCTTTTCTTACTTGTCTTTTTCTTTGATCTTTTGCAAATGGGCTACTATGATCTTCCTGGAAACTCACTGTCCATGCTCTGAATAATCTGACATTAAATCAAATTCCTTCAAGAGCTTCTTGACATCAATGACAACTTCTACACTTGAGCAAAGGCAATGGACCCAAGGTACCCAAAATTGCCAACATTATAAGCACAAATGTAAATGAAAGCTTATGGTTTCACATTTCAGAATGTAAAACCCTATTCAAAATTTGGCAAAAATTAAAGAACTTGTTTGGTAAAGTGGATCAAATAAGGTGAATGCATCTAGAGGCAGAATTAACAACATTATCTCCTTAAGAATTCAGCAATATTGTTGACTTTATCACCAAATTTAAATAAGTCCTCATTCAAATAAAAGGCAGTGGCAAGAATAAAATAGAAAAAGAATGCATCCATATTATTATTTCTAAGTTAAATGGAGTGTTTAAAAAAAAATTCTACCACCTTTTTTTCTACAAAATATGCACTTGGTACAAGTTTTAAAATGCCCTCTTTAGAGGAATTTTGTGATAGGCCAACTAGAGAGGAAACAAAAATTGAAAAATATGAAATCTCTCCCTCTTCCTCAAAGGCATTAGCAGCATCCACTTCCACTAAAGAAAAATTCAAAATGAAAGAAAGAGGCCCTATAACTTGTACACATTGTAAAAAGGATGAACACTCTATGAACAAATGTTGGAAAAGACTGCAAAAACTAGAGGCAACAATAAAGGATCACAAAAATACATCAAGAAGCAGATAGGAAAAGCCTTAAATTTTTAAGGCAAAAATATAAGAACTCCATAAAAATAATGGGTTCTAGATTCAGGTGCAACTCATCATATGACTTCTTCACATGAGTCATTCTCTTCAATCTCCTCTAGCTCAACTTGTAGCATAGAAGTTGGTGACTCATCATTTATCCCTATCAAAGTAAAAGGTGACATATCCATTGATGGTGGGTATATCAATAATGTTCTCTATGTCCCAAATATAGCTACAAATATCCTATCCATCTATCAAATTTGTAATTCTTCAAACGGTAAAATAGTTCTATTTTCACAAATAGGGGTTCAAATAAGAGAATTTCAAGAACCTCAATCTCTCTTAGCAAAAGGATATATTGATCATAACACTCACCTATTTCACTTCAATGGATTCAAAAATTCAGATAGAGCCTCTTGTTTTGTTGCACATGGAGATCTTGAAAGCAAAATTTGGCATGAAAGGTTTGGAAATCTCAATTATAACTATCTAAAAGAGTTGAATACTCATGAAATGGTAACAGGATTACCAAAATACTCTTCTATTGATGAAGCATGCCCTGGATGTGCTATTGGTAAACAACATCAAAATCCTTTTCACCCAAGTAGTTCTCAAAAGACCTCATCCCCTCTAGAGTAGATCCATAGTGACTTGATGGTCTTCCCAGAGCCTTCTTTCAAAGGAGAAAAATATACCTTAACCTTCATTGATGATTTTTCAAGAAGAACTTGGGTCTACTTTCTAAAATACAAAAGTGATGTGCTATCCCACTTCAAAATATTCAAAGCCTTAGTTGAAAATCAAGCCAATTGTAAAATCAAGCAAATTCATACAGATAATTGGGGGAATACTTCAGTAATGAGTTCTCCATATTCCTATCAACTCATGACATAATTCATAAACAATCAATCTCCCATAATCCTCAACAAAATGGTATTGCAGAAAGGAAAAATAGATATTTAAAATAAATAGCAAACTGTATGCTCCACTCAAGAGATCTTCCAACAGTTTTTTGGGCTGAAGCTATTAACTGTGCAAACTATATTCAAAATCGCACACCTCATAAAGCTCTTGGCCATTTGAATCTCGAAGAAGCATGGACTAGCTCCAAACCTAATGTATCATTTTTTAAAGTTTTTGGGTGTACTGCTTGGGCACACATCCCAAAGAAAAAGAGGAAGGCTCTAGAAAAAAAGAGTAAGCAACTAATTTTTGTTGGTTATTGTGAGGAAATGAAAGCCTAAAAGCTCTTTTATACCACAACTCATGAGGTATTTTTTCACATAAATTTTCAATTTGATGAAAAATTCCCTCATAAATATCCTCAACCATCTTCCAAAAAAAATTATCTCAAGACATCTCCAACATTTGAGCCCCAATATAGTGAATACACCATCCTTGCTATAGATGACCAAAATGAGGATCCCATTATTCAAAATCCTCCTCAAAGTCCTACCACATCCATGAATCCTTCCACAATGCCTAAATGGACCCACACCATAGTTCAAGAAGCCACTCCTTACATCCAAAATATTCCATCATCTAGATTAAGCAACTTAATGGGTTCTAGTCTTGTCTGTCAATCCATTTCAATATATCCTCAATCCTTCAAAGAAGCAACTGGTATAAAATAATGGGATGATGCCATGGAGAATGAATTCTCTTTCTTAATAAAAAAAAAACTTGGGATCTAGTCCTACTACCTAAAGGAAAGGAATTTTGTATGCTGTAAATGGATTTATAGAACTAAGTATGGACCTGATGGAGAGATTTAAAAACACAAAGCTTTCTTAGTAGCTAAATATTTTTCACAAATTGAAGTCATTGATTATTCTGAAAACATTGCACTAGTTGCAAAAATGGTTTCTGTAAGACTGGTTCTTGCACTTGCTGCTTAACAAAAATGGCTAGTATTTCAAATGGATGTTAAAAGTGCTTTCTTACATGGTGAATTAAAAGAGGAAATGTTCATGGAACAACTTGCCAGATTTATTCAAGACTCCTACCTTGTTTGTAGACTAAGAAAATCTCTCTATGGTCTCAAACAGGATCCTCGAGCTTGGTATGAAAAAATTGACTCCTTCCTTCTATCCTCAGGGTTTTCTCATTGTGAGTCTGATGCCACAGTCTAAATTTTGAGGGATGAAGAAAACATCACCATACTTGTTCTTTATGTTGATGATCTAATACTCACTGGTAGTGCCATTTCTCACATCCAAGCTATCAAAGACTCCCTTTACAAGAAATTTGAGATGGTTGATTTTGGTTTGGCCCATTACTTCTTGGGTTTCAAATAACTCAAATAGATGCAAGAATTTCATAATGTCAATAGAAATATACTCTAGATCTTCTTCAATAGTTTAATATGACTGATTTTAAGCCTTCTTCCACACTATTTTAGTTTGGAGTCACTCTAAGTAACTTCCTGCAAGTCCCCTCTATGTGATGCTACTCTCTATAGACAACTTGTAGTAAGTCTATTATACCTCACTCATATTCACCCAGATATTTCATATGTTGTTGGCTTAATATCTAGATTCTCACATCAACCTCATTTCATTCAATGGCAAGCAACAAAGAGAATCCTCCGCTACTTGCAAGGAAATACTAATTTTGGGCTCTTATATGAGGGTGGATCCATGGATATCAATGGTTACATAGATTCTGATTGGGAAGGTTTGATTGAAGACATATTTTCCACCTCTGGATATGTTTTTTGTCTTGGTTCTTCACCTATTTCTTGGTCATGCAAAAAATAATAGGTAGTAGCTTTATCTTCCATAGAGGCAGAATACAAGGCAATAGTTTTAGCCAGTCAATAAGATCTTTGGCTTCGTTATATATTAAGGAAATTTGGTTTTTTCCACAAAAATCCATTACCATTTGGTGTGACAATCAGAGCACAATTGATAGTGCCCACAATATAGTGGAACATCAACACACCAAGCATATTGAGATTCACATGCACTTATTTGGTAGCATATTTAGCAAGGGGATCTAAAATTAGAGTAAAATCCCATAAAAAATAAAATTATAGACATCTTCACCAAATTATTACCTTCTCCACGTTACATTCAGTTGCGAGAGAAACTTGGAGTTAAGCAAATGCATTAGAAGGGTGCACAGAGGTTTTCACCTCTCTCTTCTTCTTATTGTATGTAATACATTGTACATGAGTACCTCATCAGGCCTTGTTGTTGGGACTCATTTATTTTTAGTTGTTCATTAGAGGACAATCTTCGCCATCCGAAGACATGCCTCTTCTTCTTCTTCTTCTTCTTATTCTTCTTCATGAAATATGGTTTTCCCATGGGTTTTTCATCATCTCTTCTATAAGAGTTCATTGTACATGAGTACGTCATCAAGCCTTGTTGTTGGGACTCATATCTTGTACATCCCTAATATCACTTAAGGGGGGGTGTTAGAATAATTTTTGTTTCTCTTAAGTTCTACTAGGATAGTCTTACTTGAGTTACCACTCTTCCATGAGTTAGGTGAACTCTCAGTTTAGACTAGTTCATATTTTTTGAGTTGTTGTAATCCAATGACTCACATTGATCAACTTTGCTATTTATAAAAGTTGATCCCATGGAATAAATCAATCAATTCTTGATATTTTAGTAATACTTTGCATATCTAGTATCAAAATTCCTACAATTCAAGCGATACTAAGGGAGACCCAACCCAATGAATTATTCCATCTTGAACAAGGGCAATGGTATTTTTTCAAGTCACGAAAAGTGAAATTTTAGATATTTTTAACCTAGGATTTGAATGATGCGGGAAGAAACATAGGGCTAGGGCATCAATAAGGCTAGACATATTATTTGGGAATATAAGTTTTTAGCTAATTTTATTTTTTCCTTCCTTATATTAGATTTTTTATATGCAAATTATTGTAGGTTTATTTTCAAATAATATAATCACTATAGGATATATTGGTGAATTTTACTATATATTATGTTATAGCTTCTTTCTCACGGAATGATTTTTAAATAAACCCTTAGAATCATCCCTAGTAGTAGAGGTTAGCGAGAACCTCATAGAGAAGCAACCATTTTTGCTTAATGATAGGGTATTTTTTGTAAATTTAATGGGTCTTAGATAGGGATTGTAGCCTTCATAAAATATATTGATAGGAGTTGGAAGTCTCTAGAAGTGTGTCTATACTTTCTTCCTAAGATTTTTCCTAGCCATTTTTTGTTCCAATAAGGAAAAAGATAGAATATTCAAAGGGGATCCTGGGTTTATGGGAAGAGTATGGCTATTCCTTACTCATTGGTATAAAGACTTTGCACCTGAAAATATAAATATTTCTCCAGTACTAGTATGGGTTAGGATGTATGGGTTATGCATTGAATTCTAAGAAATGAATACCTCCAAGGCAATAGGAACCACTTTGATAAAATTCCTTAAAATTTCAAAAACTACAATAGATGGATTATTCACTATTTATGCTTTGATATTGGTCATGATTGACATAAGTAAACATTTACCAAAATCAATAATTCTTAAGTATGGGGGCAAGTTGTGGATCCAAATCATAGACTATGAAAACATATCTTCTAGATGTAGAAGATGTCACGAGGTGGGGTATATTGAGATATCATGTCCTAAGAAAATTCCAACAAAATTATATGTAGAAAACCACAAGAGAAACATATAAATGGATATGGATGAGGATGGTTTTCAACTTCCAAATAATAGGTCTAGATAGATGAAAGTAAATATATAATGTATAGTAGTAAGGAACGATATTGGAATATATACCAATTTTTTTGAGGCTTTATCCTATGAAGGAACAAAATATTAGATCTTATAGATACGGTATAATAGGACAAAAATATCAATAAGGAACTATCTATTTAGTATGACCCTAATATAGGGATGAACATTCCTACTAAACCTAAGGAATGTACCCCATAAAATTTTGAAGACTCTCTTGAAGTACCATGTAACATTAAAACAAGAAAAATGGTATATAAAATGTAGCATTAAATGTTAATACCTCCACCATAAATAATAAAATAGCAAAAAATGAGAAAGATGAGTCAAAATCTTCTATAGGAAAGCTAGAAGAGGATAAGTCTAAAATAAAAGGAAAATTATGAAAAATATTGAGAAATATAATAATAAGAGATACACATAATACAAGCAAGGGAAAAATAGGAAAACCTTAATATTATCAAGAAAGAGCCAAGGAATAAAGATTAAACATAGATAAAGGAACATAATCGTTGGTTGAACTTCTCTTTGCCAAACAACAAAATGATATTCCTAATTTGTAGGTTAGGCTAGTAGCCCCTAATGAGACATTATTACCATTATCATAAAATATAAGGGGTCATAATTCCCCTAAAAGTAGAAGTGCATCAAGGACCTCTATTTAAGTGATAAGTTTGATATTTGTTTTATCTAGGAAACTAAAATGATAAAGGAAGAAGTTTCCAGAACTATTAAAGTAACATAGACTTGATGTGACTTGGATGTTGTTGATTCTAAAGGAGTGACAATGGGATTTATAACATGTTGTAATCCTATTAGAACCTCTTGTGCAACCATTCATAAAACTAGCCACTCGATAGCCTCATTAGTCACACACTACTTTGAAAATACTCATTTCATCCTTATTAATATCTATGGACCTATAACTCAGTTAGAAAAGTTAGAATTATGGAGTGGGATTGAAGCCTTTATGAGAAGTGAAGATCAATAAATCCAATTTATTAACATAGAAGATTTTAATTCCATGGATACCCTTGCCTCCTTGTGTCTTACCTGAAAGTGGCATCCCTTTTGGTATGTTTTCCACACAAAAAAAATGTTAATTCCATAACTAATCTCGATGAAAAAATTGGGTGAATTAGAAAAATAATCCAAAGTATGAGAGATTTCCTAAGATTTTATTCAAAATAGTAATCTATGAGAGGTAGAATTTGAAGTAGACAACTATAAATTGACTAGCAATAGGAGATGTCAAAAAATAATAGAAAAATAACTAGATAGATGAATACTCTCATATCATTGGCTAGATGAAGGAACTTGTGCTGAAATTAATACATTAATAAGGATTGGTTTAGACCAATAGCTACTAAGATTTAAAATAGTGTTAAGTGAAATAAAAGTGTATCATATTCTAAATATGATAAAATGTGGAAAAGGCCATCCTCAATGTGTTCATTTGATAGCAAAAACATGAAATTATTAAATAAATGATGGATTATGTACACTTCCAAAATAAATCGTTGACATCTAGATTAGAAGAATGGAACAAGAACACTTTTGAAAATATTTTTTAGAAGAAACAAGAACTAAATTAAAATTCCAAAAAGGTGACCATAATAATACAAGTTCAAGGGAAATGAAGTTAGTGAATATCATAATATTTTGAGTGAGAAAGACAAATTTCAGAGATTAAAATCAAGAAAGACTTGGATAAAAGAAAGAGATAATAACATGATATTTTTTTTGGAGGTATTACATTATTTGGTTATGTAAATAATTTGGGGAGTGTTTAGTAATTAAATATTAATATCAAGGTATGTGTTAATATTTATTAGAGTATGGAGAGTGAAGGAATGATGGGCAGGACTTGTGATGAGGTGGCAATAATGGTGTTGTAATGGACAAGAATGGGACTACATGTTATGGAGGTGCTATGAGCAGGAATGGTGGTGTGGGTGATGGAAGTGATGAAGGTGAGAATTGTGTTTCAAAGGAAGGAGGTGTGGAATTTGGGTTTGGTGTTGTGGGAAGTAACGTTGCTATGTGTGAGGTTGGTGGTGGGGACTTGTTGTCAGTTATGGCAAGGTGGTGTTGGGCAGTGGGGTGAGAAATAGTGTGTACTTTATAGTGGTGATCTTGTCTAGCTTAAAGAACCCTGGTTCGAGAGTGGTTTTGACATTTACCTAGAGCAAGATATGATTAGGGTTCCTAATGATCTAATTAAAATTACAATGGAGGATGGTGTGCTTAACTTGGTTGGAAAATTTACGGGAGCCCATCCTAATCTTGATGCAGTCTGTAGATGGAAATTTTCCAAATGGAAGCCTTAGGGCCATCTAGAAATCATGGATCTCCCTAAAGCTTTGATAATGTTTAAATTTAATCATAAAGAAGACTCCATAAAAATGATTAGTGGGAGCCCATGGTCTCTTCCTTTGGAGGTGGACTCCAAAATTCTATCCTGAGTCACGAACAATAAACACAGACCTCCTTTGGGTTAGATTACCTGGTCTACCTTTCCAGTACTAGTATTACGATGCGTTCTAGGGTATAGCCAAGTGCGTGGGTGAACACATACTCATTGATGCAAAAACAAGAGCTACATAAAGATTTAGATATGCTAAAATGTATGTTAATACAAATTTGGAAGTAGATCTATCAAACTCTATTAAGCTAGTCTCAATACTAGGTAGTTGAATACAAAAAATTATATATGAAAATCATCTAGGTTTTTGTATTGAGTGTAAATATTTAGTTCATCTCTTAGGTCAGTGTACACCAAAAAATCCAATAAGGAAAGTTTAGACTAAGGTAGATATCAAAGGTAAATCATCCCAGATTGAGCCCCAAACTCAAATGAGGGTAGCTTCTCAAGAGGGGTTGAAAACCAGAATGCCTCAACCCTTGGCTGGATCTATTCAACACATAATGATAACTTTAGAATAAATTTTGAAATCCACATTGAAACCCTTGGTTGTAATTCAAGAGAAACCTGAGCCAATCCTTGAATTTGAGATTCAAGTGCATGTTTATTAGGTAAGTGTTCTACCTTATTCAACCTCACTTATTATTCAAGATTGTTTTTATTATTTTAAAACCCATAGAGTAGAGGAATTGTTAGATTATGTATCACCAGATATGCCTTCTCCTCTTATATTTCTAGATCCCATTAATTTGGAGAAAGTGTCTTCGAGCCCAAAAACCAAAATCCACAAAAACATATTATGGATGTGGGGATTGAGAGAAAAGTGTGGAAGTCCTAAAATAATGAATCTTGAAAAAAAGAGATAGATTCAAATATAGCAAATGGGACTCAACTAGTGTTAGAACTAGATGAAGTATTGGTACCAAGAGGGAAACAACTGAAGATAATATCCTTTAATAATATTTTCTCTCACAGGTTGAGGGGTGGGAATAAATCCTTTTTCAAACATGGTAAATGAATTTCTTATCCTAGAATGTTAGGGGACTTAATGGTCGCTCAAAATAGAGGTTAGTGGATTATATTAGATTTAAGCTTAAGTTGCTTATTATTATTTTAGAAGAAACCAAGGTGGAAGAGAGTAAAGTAGATTTAGTCAGATCAACTATTTAGAAGAATACAAGATTTTTTTCTAGTCCAACCCATGGGGCATCAAGGGGTTTTCTATGTTTGTGGAATTAAAAAAAAATGGTGGGTTCAGTGTTGTCAATGTCTGATAGAATAATTTTTATTTTTATTTGTTTGTAATGATACTAAAAGGAGATGGATCTTGACCAATATTTATACCCTGAATTTGTATGTTCATAGAGGTCTTCTTTGGTAATCATTGTGTACTCTAAGAGAAGGTCGACTAGGTGAAGCTTGGATCTTGGCTTGAGATTTTAATTGTCCTTTGTATCATGTTGATAAAAGAGGAGGTATTGCATGGAGTTCGAGAGGAATGGAGGATTCTACCTCTTTTGTTGATTCAAATGAGCTAATGGACTTAGATCTTAAAGGTAAAGTTTACATGGAGTAATAGAAGGATTGGTAATTAGCTTATCTATATAAGATTAGATAGAGTCCTTATGTTGAAAGAAGCATATTTTTTTTTTGGAGATGCCTCTTTATATTCTCTCTCAAAAGTGGGTTTAGACTATAACCCTCTAGTTTTTTAATCTTCTTAAGGCAATTTCAAATTTCCTAAACCCTTTAGATTTGAAGCAATGTGGCTGAAATACCCAGGGCTAGAAGCTAATATTAGTGAGTGGTGGGATAAAAAAAATTCTAGGCCATTAATATCTCAAGTGACTAAGAAATTAAGGTGGATTAAATTTAATTTGAAGATCTGGAATAGAGAGATTTTTGGTCATGTGAATGTGAAAAAGAGTCTTTGAAATCCTAACTTAAATATTTGGATATTGAGATTGAAACTAGAGAGTTTTTGGTGGAAGCCAGAATGAGAGAGAAGAGTCTATTGGTAGACCTACACAACACTTTGGTGTGTGAGGAAATGCTATGGAAACAAAAATCTAGAGCCTTGTGAATAAAGGAAGGGGATAGGAACACATTTTTTCCATGTGTCCACTCCGATGCATAGGAGTATTAACAAGAGTAGTAAAATTTTAAAAGTAGATGGTTAAGAATCTATTGATATTCATGAAATTAGAGTAGAAGTGGTAAACTACTTTGAGTCTTTGCAGTGGAAGAAGTCAAATGGGTATGAACAAGCAGAAATAAAGCCATTATCTAAAATTATGTAGCTGGTTACAAAAGAGATAAACTATATTTTGATCAGCCATTTTGAAGAGGAGGAAATAAAAAAGGTCATTTTTTCCATGGGTGGGACGAAATCTCTAGGGCTAGGAGGGTTCTCTCCTATCTTCTTTTAGAGATATTGGCACATTTTAGGAAGAGATATTGGAAATGCTTTGAAAGAGTTTTAGATAATGGGGCATATTCCAAGGGATGTTAATTCCATATTTTTGATGCTTATTCCTAAGTCTCATAGGATCAAGGATTTCAGTGGTTTCATATCTATTAGTCTGTGCAACATTGCATACAAAATTTTCTCTAAGGTTTTGGCTAATACACTAAAAATATTTCTCCTAAATATCATTGATTCAAATTAGGTAGTTTTTGTGTCTAGAAGACAAATAATGGATGGGATTATTGCTATGCATGAGATCATTCATTCTATAGATAAAAGTGGAAGAATGTTTTTTTTTTAATTAGATATGAACAAAGCTTATGATTGTGTCTTTTATGAATATTTAATTAAAAGTTATGCATAAATTTGGGTTCCATCAATGTTGGATCAATTTTATCAAAGAATGTATTTCGACATCTTGGTTTTTAGTCTTAGTGAATGGGTTAGTAGCTAGGTACTTTAAGAGCCAAAGGGGGCTTCACTAGGGTGACCCTCTCTCCCTATTTATTTTCATCCTACTTGCTGAGGCACTCGATAGAGCCATACAAGTTGAGCCAAGTATTGAGGATATTAGTCTAAATTTGCACTTTGATCACATCTCTCATAACCAATTCATGAGTGATACACTTATGTCCACTGTTGCATCCATTCCCCAAGTCAAAAAGCTAAAGATAGTTTGATCTTTTATGAAAAGGTTAAATGTTAGAAGATCAGTTTCCATAAGAGTAGATATGTCAGAATATCATTTTCCATAAGAGTAGATAGGTCAAAAGATCATTTTCCATAAGAGTAGATATTTTTCATGAGCACCCCATCAATAAGCAAAGAAAGATTACCAAAATTTTGGGTTGTAAGATAACGGATCTACAATATTCTTATTTAGGGATACCCCTATTTAGTGGTAGAATGAAACAGAGCCTTTGGGACCTAGTCTTAGATAGGATTCAAAAAAATGTTGATGGATATAAAGGGGCTCTTCTTAGCTAGGCTAGAAAGACCTAGTTAGTTAAGGCAACATTGTAGAGCATTCCATTCTATTTCCTCTCTATTTTCAAGGCCTCGATGAAAGTAGTTCAAAATTTTGAGTAGCTCCAAAAGTATTTCTTATGGTTTGGCTCAGATAATAAGAAATGATTTTATCTTGTCTTGTGGGAACAAGTTTGTAAAGAAATTAAAGATGGGAGTCTAGGTTTCAAAAGGGTCAAGCAGATGAATGAAGCATTAATGGTGAAGAAGACATTGAAGCTATTTAATAAGGAAAATATTGGTCAAGTGAATATTATGTTAGCTAAATATGTTCCTACTAGTTTTAATTACCTAATCATCCCTCTATGGCCTCAATATTAACCTTTTGG
Source organism: Wollemia nobilis (assembly GCA_028583015.1). NCBI lineage: Eukaryota > Viridiplantae > Streptophyta > Pinopsida > Araucariales > Araucariaceae > Wollemia > Wollemia nobilis. The sequence goes on along the minus strand of JAQPPZ010016864.1, from coordinate 9,900,320 downwards.
CTCAGTATTTTGAAAATAAAAAGTATTATCCATAGTGTATAGATGGAATCTAGGTAGTGGGAATGTTATTTATTTTTGGAAGGATCCATGGATCTATGATCATCATTTAATTTTCTCCCAAGGATTAGTTGTAGCTAAATGCAAAACCACTATTGTGTTTGGTTCTAACATGGCTAATTATATGTAGATTCAATAAGGGGTTAAAAGTTGGAAATAGTTTAGAATGCATAATTTAAATATGCTAGAATAGAGGAGTTTCAACCTCATTGAAGATGTATTAAGGCTTCAAGTTATAAGGAAAATAGGAGATGAAGATGACTTAATTTGGAATAATGAAATTGATGGGTTACTTTTAGTTAAGTTATCCTATAATATTACTTCTAATGCCTCAGAGGAAGGCCCTATTTTTAGGAGAATATAGGTTAAAGGTCTTACGCCAAAAGTGAAAATTTTATTCTAGTTAACATATTAGGATAAAATTATTATGGTGGACAACATACAAAGAAGAGATATTATAATTACAAATTGGCGTTCCCTTTGTAAAAATTATGATGAATCCACCAGCCATTTGTTTTCCAATGCACTTTTATGAGGGAAGTGTTTTCTATCCTAATGGATTTTTTGGGAGTTTCATGGGTGTCTCCTGGTTCATTATAGGATGCCATTTAGAAGTGGGTCTCTCTATTTTCCAACCATATATTATTATCATTTTGGTCCTTTAGTCTCCTACATCTTCTTTGGGATGTTTTAAAGGAGATAAATAGAAGAGTTTTCAAAAGTATGGAGATAAATGTTGAATCAATATGACTTAGAGAATTAACAATAATTGTTGAAAATATGAGGAATCTAGCTTTTATTCCCAGCCATGGAGGGGTAGTGAAGAGAAATAACACCCAATAAAAAAATTCTAGAAAAATAGTAATTGCATAATCAGTGGAAAAATAGAAAAGAACACATTACACAAGTATTTATACTAGGAAACCCTTTCAGGAAAATCCCCAGCAAGAATATTTTCTTATTGTATAAAATTAACCATATCTAATACAATAATATATTTTTTCTCACTTTTTTTTTGCAATTACATTTCTTGCAAATTCATTCACCAAACCCTCATGCAAGTTCTTCTTTATATACCAACAATACAAGAAGAGTTTTTCTAATACCATGGACACAAAACCACAGGTCAACACAATATTAACCCAAAAACATCCATATTTGTATAAAAATAGATTAAACCCCTAAAACTTGGTGAGAAAATATTTACAAAGTGTAAATTCATTTCAGAGTTGAACCCTCCTAAATAACATGGAAAATATTCAAAATTATTCAACTTGTTGAATACTTTCCATAAAGGCTAATAACTATCATTGTCAACTATCAAGGGCAACCATGCCCATAGATCTTCTACACCAAGAAATTTTTTGAGTAGGTACAACATTTTTTAATGAATCAAAAACATTCTTCTCTGTATCAAATTTCTCCAATATCACTTTGTTCCCTTCAACCATCTCTCTCATTAAATGGTACTTGATATCAATATGTTTTGATCGATCATGAAAACCAGGACTTTTTACCAAAAATATTGCACTTTGGCTGTCACTGTCAATTCTCATAGCCTTATACATTATACCAATTATTGAACACAACCTCTATAGCCACACTACTTCTTTATAGGCATGAGTTTCTACAATGTACTCTAATTTTATAGCGGACAAAGCAATAATTGATTATTTTTTACTCATCCAACTTATTGCCCCTCAAAATAGCCTAAACACATAAGCACTTGTGAATATTCTCTTGTCAAGATCTCCAGCCTAGTTAGCATCCACAAACCCTTGTAGATTTACAATATTATTATATCTAGATTTTTCTTCATAATAGATAGCATAATCTATAGTTCCATGCAAGTATTTGAAGATCCTCTTCACAGTAGTCCAATGTTCACTGCTCAAACTCATTAGAGAAATACTCACCACCATTATCACTTATCAAAACCTTTATATTTTTTAAAGCTCATCACTAGAGCCTCTCCATGACTCAAGAAACTCAAAGTTGATTTGGCATCCCCAAATAAATCCATTGATCTGTGCAAAACCTATGATTCATCCCTTGACAAAAATATAGATCATGTGAACATGAAGATTGATAGTATCATTTATCTAGGACCGGTGAATGTTACTTCTAACAAGAATATTCTCTGTTCTACAATCCTCGACCACATAACTAACTCTACAACCACTCTCACTATGGTTGCTGAAGTAGTCAAGTCCCAATGGATGGTCATCCAACAAGTGGTAAATGATTTGGAGGCTACTCGCTCATAGCTCAACACTATATTCAATGATGCAATGGAGACTCACACCACCCATGACAACAACTGAAGGATCGGCCCGGTATATAGGGTCCTCCCATGGGATGGGATCAACCTCAAGGATGGGATCACCACCCCTATTTTGTGGTCCTATATATATATTTTTGAGATATTTATTTATTGCAACAGACTATGTTAAGATGTCTAAAAAGCCTAATGTAATCCAATTCCATTTCATATGTATTAAGGTTTTGGATACCCTATCAAAACCCTTACACTAATAGCAATTTTATTTCTTACTGATAAAAAAAACCTTTATATTTTTCTCTATCTAATTTTCTACAAGAGCCTTGAACTCTTTAAATTTATTGAAAACATCAAATTTGTACTGTAAAAAATATACCTATGTCTTTATTGAGAAGTCATGTATAAATGTAACAAAATAGATGAATTTGCCTAGTGATGGTACTTTTTTTAGTACAAAAAAATCACTATGAACTAGATGTAAAATTCTTTCATATCTTGTAGAACTACTTAAAAAATTAACTTTGGTTTTCTTTTCAAAAACACAATGCTCACAAAAATCAAATTTAATGGGCAATAAAAAATTTCTTCAACCATAACTTTTATTTTTAATGCTCAAAGGCATTTGTCACCAATGTGCCCCATGCATTTATGCCACAACATTGTTTTTGTTAAAGGAATACTTGGAGCATTTTCTACCATATTAATTTTCTCTATAATTGAAAAGTTATTAAAATTAATACTTACAGTTCTAGCCTCAAGTTTGAACAAAGTTCCTATACGAACTCCTTTTTCCAAAACTAAGAATCCATGAACTATATTACAACTATCATTATTGAATTCCATAGTCACACTTGCGTCATTCATCTTACTAAAGGATATCAGATTCCTTTCCAAACCTAGAATATGCAACACACTAGGAAAGGTTTTAACTCTTCCATCATTTAACCTCAATTTTACTCTTTCTTGACCTATTATTTTTTGTGTCGAATTATCTCCCAATAAGACTTCACCTCCATTTATATTTTCATATTCATAAAACCCCTTCCTATGAGGATTCATATGAAAACAAGTGCTTGAGTCAATCAACCATGAGTCATGGTGTTCAATTTAGCATGTTGTAGCTATGAACAGGTCCCCTAAATCTTCATTTGTGGTCTTCATTTCCATAGGCATTCCTTCATCAGCATTTTTAGATTTGTAATATCTTTTATAATATTCTATTTACCACACTTCCTACATTTTTTATCAAGAACAATAGATTTTCCCCTAGATTTTGATCTTCTTTCTCCTAATTTCTTTTTGCTTTTTTATTAAGAATGACCTCTCACAACCAAGGCATCATTTTTATGATAATCCTCAGAATATTTTCATCTCATTTCCTCATATAGCAATGTTCCTACTATATCGTCTACTTTTAATATAGAATTAGTATTGGAGATAGTCATAACTAGGTTATCCTGAGTCACGTAATGAATAAAGTAAAGCAATACACTTTTTCTTTTCATCCATTTTTACATCTACAAAGTTTAATTGACTTACGATAATGTTAAAAGAATTCATATGTTAAATTAAAGAGTTACCATAATTCATCTAAAGAGAATACAACTTATTTCATAGAAAGAGTTTATTTACCATTGACTTTATCTGATACAGTGCTCCCAAATTTTCCTATAACAAATTTGCCATGGCCTTTGTTGATACATTCAATAATATTGAATCAGATAAGCATAATTTTATAGAGCTCCTTGCCTTCCTATCGATATTTAGCCATTCTTCATCTGTTGTTCCTGTTGGTTTTACTCCCAAGACTCTGATCCACTAATCTTCATCCACCAATACGTCCTCCATATTGAGTTTCTATAACTCAAAATTCTATCCTTTGAATTTTTTGATCTCTACTCATGTACTTCTTATCATTTTCCTTCATCTAGATTATTTCGTGCACTAGTCCCACTCAAGAATCAATTTATCCTAGGGTTAAAACCTTTATTACTCAAAGAAAGCTAAAACCTAACTCTGATACCAAATAAAGAGAAATAACACCCCAATAAATAAATTTTAGAAAAATAGTAATTGCAAAATCAAAGGAAAAATAGAGAAGAAGAACATATTACACAAGAATTTATCTTGGGAAACCCTTTTGGGAAAATCCCCAACAAGAATATATCCTTATTGTATAAACTTGACAATCTCCAATACAATAATATCCTTTCACTTGCTTTTTGCTTGTGATTACATTTCTTGTAAATTCATTCACCAAACCCTCATGCAAGTTATGCTTTATATACGAACAACACAATAAGAGATTTTACAATACCATGGGCTAAAAACCATGGGTCGACATTACATTAACCCAAAAAAATCCATATGCATCTAAAAATAGATTAAAATGCCGAACCCCAACAAGAAATTTTTTACAGAGTGTAAAGTCCTTTCAGAGTTAACCCCTCCTGAATAACATGGAAAATATTGAACATAATTCCAACAAGTAGTAAATATTGCACTGTTTAAAAATTTAAACTTTTCAATTAGAGCCAAAATGACAAATCTTCCAAATAACATCAGTGTCTTTTGTTAAATGGCAACCTTCACCTTATTATTGGACTAAATTTAATTTTTATGGAGTGTTTAAAGGGAATCTAGGCCCGATGGGGGTAGATGACCTCTTTAGAAATTTGAATGGGTAGATTCTTCATGAATTTGTAGAAACCCTAGGACCTCAAAATTGCCATTTTGTGGAAGCAAGACTATTGTATCAAGGCACTATGTTAATGTAATCTTTGCATTGTAAAATGTTTATTATGGAAAGGAACTCCTTAAATGTGGTTAAGGTCTTTCCTAGTGATCAAAATCCTAGTTAGAACATATTCAACCTAATTAAGTAAGCTAAGAGATTCTATTAGACTTTGGAGGGAATTCAAGTCAGGGAAATCTTTAAAGAAGGTAACAAAAGTACTAACTTATTATATAATTTAGGGCTAAGCTAGGATAATCTATCTATTTGGAGGGAGAATTTTTATGTAGAAGCTAAATAGTTTATTTGATGTTTCTCACTAATAATTATGAACCTTTTTATATTGGGGGTTTGCACATTATTTTAGCTAGATTCATGATTTATTTCTAGGTTGTTCTCATTTTGCCTTGGTAGGTTGGCTAGTCTTAAGTCTCTAAATGGATTGCTTTCTTTTCTTACCTCTTTTGACAATATTGTAGGCTTGGATTTGTTCTTTTTGTAAAATGTTTAGGGACCTTACAACACCCCTTCTATAATTATCAAAAATATATATTTAGTATAGTGTGTATTTCATGTTTAATATCTATATTATGTGTCATGTAATTAAGTGTGTAAAGTGTCTTGTTAGCATGTGTGTGTTGTGTGAGTGTTGTATCAAATTTAGAAGTATGGATTTATATGGACTCATGAGAGAATTTATCTTAATTTAATATGTGATATTTATTATGTAAAATGGATATATGAAGAGTTGGCTCTCTTATGAGTTTGAGGAGATCAAAGAATAAGAGTCATGTAATATATATCAAAGTAGAATTGTAGTTATACATTGCTATAGTAGATTTATCAATCAAATATTCTCAGTCTTATGTGCATTATTGTATGAGATTTATCATTAAATAATCCTATGAGAATAGTTTTTATTTGTCAATAGTTGTATCAAAGCCACATTTGTTAGACTTCTAGGGTAGAGAGAAAATTTATCTCATCCCAAGCAAAAGGTTTGCCATTAAGGAACATTTTGAAGAAGAAGCAAGAGGATGAAGAAGAGAAGAATTGCTAGGTAAGGCAAATTTAATTATTTGAAGAAAATGATTTTAATTGTTGGGAGGAGAAATTATTATTTGGAGGAAGGAGGAATTAATATTGTTGTTGGGAGATATAAGAAGAATTTTAGAGGAAGAAACATTGTGGGAGATATAAGAAGAATTTAATAAAATATATTCTCTAGAGAAACAAAATAATTATTTGAAAGAATAATAAATTGAGAGAAGACATCGTTGAAGAAAAATTAGAAAGAGAAGAAATTGACATATTTAAGAAGAAGAAATATTTTTTAGGAATAAGAATATTTAACAAGAGTTATAAGAAGAATTGAATTTTTTTTGAAGAAAGAAAAATAAAGAAAAGTAAGAATTATTTGAAGAAGAGGAGAAGAAAAAGAATAAAATTTTGAAAAAGGAAATATTGAATAAAATAATATTGAGAAGTTTGAAATATATTGGTTAAAAATAAGAAAATTCAAATTATTGAAAGGAAACAAGTAGAAGTTGCACAAGAGAAGCCAAAATATGAAGCCACAAGTGAAAGTTGAAGAACATTGAAATTTCTTGTTAGGAGCTAAATTAATGAAATAATATTCATAGCTATGTTGGAAGGTAAGTGATTAAAGAAGCATGAACAATAAAATTCTATGAATACATCCTAGAAAATAAAAATACATTCAATTACATTAGATAGAGGAAGTTGTTAGACAAACTGTATATTTGGAGCTGGAAAATATTGGAGATGTTAGAGAAATAGATGAAAAGTTATTTTGTAATATCAAGAAAATATGTTTCATTACAATATTATTTTTTAATGCTTGGTAAAAATAAAACACATACTTTGATAGCATTAGTGCAGTCAAATTTGGAGAATGAGAATGGGCCTACAATTCCATTAGAATAAATACATCCAAAAAAAGAAAGAAGAAATTAATTGATGAATGTAAATATTATAGGTGAGGCTATGAATGATAGTGCTAATGGATAGAATTATAGATTGAGGATATTCTATCTGAAAAGTATAATAATCTAGTGGGAAATATCTATGCTAGAAATCTACAAAAAAAGAAGTGACGGGAAAGGAACAATGAGCAGGATGATGAGGATGGAGAGGATGATTTAGTAGATAATGAGGTTGTTTTTTAACATGCTTTTGGTAAGTCAAATATTTCCAAGTAAGATGAGTTCACCAAGTACAAGGTAAATATAGGGGAAGAGAAGTGGAATTAGGTTATGGAGGTTTTTAATTATGGTGTTGAATATCAGATAAATGTAATGCTTAAAATAATAAGGAATGCATAAAATATTTGTATTATTGAATAGTGTTTAATAAATTATGTGAAAGAGAGGAGAGTAAGCATAGAAAAAAATAATTACATTAATTTACTTTCTTCTTGGTAGAGATAAGGTTGACGGTTCTAGTTGCTATAGAAATAGACCATGATCTCATTACCATGTGAAATTCTGATTGAGGAGGGAAGTGATATATTTCAATACATGATATTAGCAACTATTTGATTTATGTATTAATCCAATTTATCTTGGAAAAAAATAATGCATTATTCCTAGATAAATAATTTGCTTTAGAATTGTTAATTTTTTGAATCTATGCTTTTTGTATTTGAGCAATCTCAACATTTCATTTCACTGATGTTTATTGTAAATTATGGTATCAGTCATGTAACTTACCTTGTTTATTAGAGTAAATATTGGCTGGTGATTGTTACACATGATATTGATACTTTAGAGTTGGTTGAATGGGTTCCTATACTTTGTAGAAAATTAAACATTCCTTATTATACCATCAAAGGGAAATAATGTTTGGGAGCGATTGTTCACAAGAAAAATTTCACTAATTTGTGCTTAACATCAATGAAGAAAAAATTACAAAATGGAATTTAGTAGAGAAGTGAATTTAATAATGGCTCCAAAGAGAGGGGTAAAGAATCCCATCCCCATAAAGAAAAAAAGATAAAAAATTTCTGAATTCATTCTTTGAGAAAAAGCTAAAGCAATTTGGCATTGAGGAATTGTTGCCTTCCATAAAGGATGTGCACAAATTCATTAAATGAAAAAAAGTGATCCGCATCCAGAGGTAGTTCTTGAAGTTCCAAAAAGCAAAATTATTTATGTTTAATACCAAAGAATTTCAAGACACACTATGTAAATGAATTCTCATACTTACTTTTAAGATCATATATTGAAATATTATGAAGGTAATACCTGCATACCAAATTATTTAATATGAGGGGGTGTTAAATGCATTACATTATTTGGTCATGTAAATAGTTTAGGAAGTGTTTAATATTTAAATATTTAGATTAGGGTGGGTGTTAATATTTAGTATAGTGTGTATTTAATGTTTAATGTCTATAGTATGTGTCATGTAGTTAAGTGTGTGAGGTGTCTTGTTAGTAAGTGTGAGTTGTGTGAGTGATGTGTCAAGTTTAGAAATAGGGAATTATATGAAATAATGAGAGACTTTATCTTTATGTAATATATGAAATTTATTATATAAAATGGAAATATGAAGAGTTAATTATCCTATGAGTTTGAAGAGAGCAGAGGTCATGATTCATGTAATATGAAGAGTCTCATGTATCTTTATATTGAATATGGAGTTATGTAATAGGTATCAAAGTAGCATTGCAATTATGCATTTCTATAGTAGATTTATCAATAAAATATTCTAAGTTTTATGTGCATTATTGTATGATATTTATTGTGATCCTATGAATTAATCCCATGAGAATAGTGCTAATTTGTTAACAATTTTTTTATAGGATGGCAATAGTGCAAATACCAACATCTAGAATTAGTAGAATTAAATCAGTAGAAGGGGTTTGGAATGAATACCAAAGTGAAATTAGAATTAAGACAAGTTTTTTTTATGAGAATATTTTAGGATGGTAGGAGTTTGAAGCTCTTAATGATAAACTAGTATAGGAGGTACCATTAGTTGTTATAGATGAAGATAATAGGAAATTACTGGAGCCTACTCTAGAAGAAGATCTTGTAGCTCTTTTATCTATTGATAAGGATAAATCCCCAAATCTATATGGGTTCTTTACAAAATTCTATCGACAAACTTGGGATATAGTGAAGTAACCTTTATTGGTGACAATGGAATAATCTAGGTTAAAATAGTACATACCTTATAAAATAAATTTAACCTATCTTACCTTGATTCCAAAAAAATACGAAATTATTTATTTGTTTAGGTCCATAAGCCTATGTAATATGGCATATAAGATATCTTCAAAGTGATGGAAAATTAGTTAAGAGCACTTTTAGAATTTTTTTTTGAAGATCAAGAAGAATTTGTGAGAGGGATACATATTGTATGTATGACCATAATAGTTCATGAAATTATGCATTCAATAGTTTTAAGAAAAGAGAACAATATTCTTAAAAATTGATTTAAGTAAGACCTATGAGAGGAGAAATTTATGTGAGTAAGACCTATGATATGGTTAAATAAGATTTTTATTTTGTAGTATTAAAATTTTGAATTTAGGAAGAAATGAGTTATATGGTTTAAAGCTTATGTTTGTACAATATAATACTTATGTTGGTCAAAGGGTTAGTAACATAATAATTTAAATCTAAGAGAGGTCTTAGATAGGGATGCCATCTATCTCCATATCTACTCATTATTATGGTAAAGGTATTGGGTAGGAACTTGAAGAAGCATAATAAATATGGGCTAATATGTGGATATATGTCTAGTAATACATCAACAACATCATACAACACCAATTTATAGATACTACCATTTTGGAAGGGAATAGATAAACAATGCCATAGATTTAAAATTTATTAATAGAATATGGAAGAGCATCAGGGAAAATGTTAATAGGAAAAAATCCAAACTTTGCTTTCTAAACACTCCAAGTAAAATATGTAGGTTACTTCAAATGGAGGAGGTAAATTTACCAAAAAATTATCTAGGGTTACCCTTATTTAAGGGGATAATGAGGATAGAATTGTGGAATCTAGTTATAAGTAAAGTTAAAAAAAACACTAGTTTGGAAAGGTATATGGTTATCATTAGAAAAAAAGAGTGCAAGTAATTAAATCAATCTTACAAAACCATTCCAACATATTATATGTCCTTTTATACTATGCCAAAATTGATAGAAAAAAGCTTAATCTATGTTATACTATAACAACCCAAGTCTACTCACCTGGTTGTACCAGTAATGTAGGACAAACATTTTTACAAGGTAATTCTTTTATTTTCAAATCATAGTTTTATCCTTGAGACTGCTTTCAAGGTCATAGCAAATTTGATTCACCATGTAGACACTCAAATCATGTAAATTGTTGCCATGATGCCACTCTTATAGACACCATATGGTCCCATTGGGCAACCCTCAAGGGTTAATTAGGGGTCCTAACCACTTTTGGTAAGGTTTACCCCACTTTTTGGAGGTTTTGGGCCATGTAGCCATGGTACTACCACCCTAGGATGGCCACAGTTAATGGTCATCCCACCTAGGGACAACCACAAGCAACCATCCCTGGGTGGGATGGCCATGGACCAAACCCCCCAAAATATCAAGGGTGGGATACATGGCAATCAATTTCTACCATTTATCCTACCCAATGACTTATGATAGATTGGAATACTGTCTAGGTCATTAGGAACTACAAATTGGAGGACCAAATTGGATGCATCTTCCTCCCAATGCATGACAAGGACTTTGACAAGTGGTGGCACCTACCTTGGATGCCCCAATTTGTCCCCTTGTCCCCTTTTACCTCTCGGGCTATAAATTGAATTGATTCCACTCATTTTAAGAGAGAGATCTTTGCAAGTATTCACCACAAAGTGATGTCAAGATTACCTCTCACATTTTTCCCTCATATTTGTCCTTGGAAACCTCATCAATCAAAGGTATTTTCAAGGCATCCCAAATATGCACATCCCATCCAAAATTCATCCATTCCTATGAGTTAATTCACCAAATTTTATGACAACATCCCTAGGAGTGTTCTAGACTAGATCTAAGTAAAATTGGTGGTAAAAAACATCCTATTTTTTGGTTGTCCCCACCTGGGATGGTTAACAGTACCAATTGAAACACCCATTTACGACCATGAATTGGCCCACAATTTTGAATCAATTTTAGTGTATATCATTTCTATATATATATATATATATTAGCATCAAATTTGAATTTGGTTAAGTTTGGAGCACTTTTGATTTGTCAATTAGGGATTTTATGATTACAATCCTAATTGGCCCACCCAGGGATGGCCATAAATTCTACTCATAATATCACTTCAATTTCTACATATATCATTACAAAAGTAGTTAATATGCATCATGTCAAGTTTTGGAAGTATTTGGAGTAGTTTAGATATGTCGATTGCACTTTTTATATTCAGTATTGCATGCATTCCTTTGATTTTATCATAATTTGCATATGTTATTAAGCCATTTCAATTTATTATATGTAGGTATAGGTATTCTAAAACATGAGTATGGACCTAAATATTTGAATAAGTATTAGGTCATTTTGTAATAAGAAAAACCCGTGCTCCAATCATGAGTGCAAAAAAAAATAGAAAGCACACCATATATTTATGAAAGGATTGGATCCTTCAAACATTGTAATTTAAATATTATCAATTGAGAGCCCTCAAGGGGATGTATTGTAACCTTACATTTGAAAAATTAATCAATAATAAGAGAACCCCCATTTATTCCAATATCTGTCATCTTTATGTTTACTTTATTGTCGCTTTTGAATGCTTGATTAGAAAAATAAATGCATTTCAATTTCCATTGCTAGGTGCACCATTTGTTTTTGCTATACAATGGCTATCATGGTGGGACCCTTGTCGCTTTTCATTTCTTCCATTTTTGACCTTGTTTTTGCACTTTCTATGTTGTAGGTTCTAGCCATTTTGGACTAAAATGATCCTTGAATTTCTAATTGGAACACCTAGGGACGACCACAACAACCATCCCACCTAGGGACGACCTACATTTTTTTTGTCGTACCACCTTGGGATGACCACAAAATAGGGGGTTTTCAGCCTAAATTTCCAAAAATACCAACTTCATAGACAATCAAGGTAAGTGTCTAAACCTTCAATTTGCATTAAGGTTGTTCATAAAAGGGTAAATTCAGTTGTTTATATCTTCTCTTTGTTGATTGAAAGGTTAATTTTTGCTTTTCATAAAAATCTAAGTAGCAAATAGAAGAAAAATAGGAAAAATAATAGTCTTAGTCATGCATTTGAATGGTTTTCCTGTGTGTGACCTACCTAATGGTTAGGTCTTCATATAGGATAAGCACTTTTGTAGGTTCTTTATTCATGCATATATTTCTAAAAGTGAAACTTTCTTTGTGCATTTAGTGAACTAGCATTGAATGCTCTATTTTTTTGCTTTCTTAAAGGATAAAAGGAACCATACACACCATGTTACATTTGAATGTTAGTGAGTTGGATTTCATCCATAACCACTAATAGAGATCAATGATGATGGGTTTCATCTCCATTTGTTGGTTCAAATCCTACGAACCCTATTTTTGACCAAAACCAGCTCCAAGAATTGTTACAGCTTGTGGGATAGGGCACATATTTCTCTTTGAAGAGGTATATCACTGACCATAGGCGAACTAGGTGAGTACTAGTAGGACTTATGCTCCTTGATCAAGTATGGGCTTCATATCCATACTTTTGTGGGTTTACATGACCGTATATTCATTTCTAGTTGTCGAGCTACGAGCATACAAGTAAAATACTTTAAAAAATTACGAATTACATCAATAATATTCAAACACGTGAAAATATATTCCTTTACAAAACAAAAAATTGAAACACACCAAAACATTTAGGAACACATATAAATTTTTTAAAAGAGATAAACACTTATACGATTGTGTGTTTCTATTTTTGTGTATTGAATCATTACAATTTGTAAAGGAGATAATCACATAGGTTTTAGAAAGAAGTAGTTATGGTTTGCACCCATAGCCAAGCCCACTTAAGGGATGACACTACAGGGAGTAGGCAAGGAGATGTAGATCATATCTAATTTAACCCTAACGGCTTGTATATACCTCCTTGGTAGCCTACTACTCACCCAATTCCTAGATTTTCAAATAGGGAACCTATCCTCCAAGGGATCCCCATGCGGGACACCCACACAGGTTGTGGTCCTAGTCAAGAAAAATATTTCCCAAGTATAGACACTTCACATGCCTTCCTTCAAGAATAGAAATAACACATTGAGGCACCAACATAGAGCAATACCACATATTCATGTGCTTTATCAATCTACCTCACACACCTACATGCAAGATCAAGACTATACACCATGGGTGGGGCTAAATGATCACAATACATCCTTAAATCAGCCTGATAGGTCTCCATAGTATAGACACCAATATGAGTATGATTATCATTGTCCTAGATGGACCAATTCTACCTTTCTCTTCCTCATTTATGAAATAAGACTCGAGGAGAATCTCGATTATCCTTGATCACATCACTCGATGCAAGAACAATGTGCTTCTATGCCAACTGAGTGTAAAGAGCATATGTTTAGGAGTGAACCTCAAGTAAATGTGACCTCTATCAATTGATGGAAGTGCATAGTATATTTATCATATCCTCCTGAATAGGATAGATATCATGGAAATGATGCTAGGGCTCATCAGCCCAGCACTGCTAAACAATTAAATCAAGTTGTCAAAAGGTATGTTGATCACCAAGCATAATTTAATCAGATTTTTCTAAATAAGCAATGCTTGGATCTCTTAGATAGTCAACATAAGTTAGAAAAAAATTATTGAACAATAGATTCAAGAGAACTTGCACAATGGGGTTCCAACCCCAAGTATGCATAGGTAGGGGGTACATCAGAGGCAACCACTTTTATACAAAATAGGCATCCTATTCCTAATAAAATGGTGCCTCCTTAACCTCCTAGGAAAAATTAGGACTTGATTTATAGGCCAAACATAGACCACCTATAGAAGATGTTAGTTACTCCTTGTAGGCCAATCCCAAAAATACCATACGGGTCCTATGATGATTTGGAAACCGAAGATGAATACCTAGAAGCACCTTATGGAGGCATGGTTGATGACAATAAACCACCATGGCATACACTTAATATTCCTTGTCCCCCACCATGGATCCAAAGTAAAGAAGAGAATATTAAATTCTCTAATGTGTATAAAGTATTGCTTGAGCACATGGAAACCATAGAGAGCAAGATAGTTGGGTATGGATAACAAAAAACCATATTATGCTAATTGTGCAATCAACCACTACATCCATATATACCTTCCCATCCATATCCAGAGCATTTAAAAATACCCAAGCTGGACATATTTAAAGGAGAGGAAGATGCACAGGAGCACATCACTAGGTTCATGAACCTTGGCTTCAATATTTAGGATGATGATACATTACTCTTAAGAATATTTTTAATAACCCTCTTTGGCCCAGTAGTAGAGTGGTATAATCAACTTCCAAGGCATAGCGTCCATTATTTTGAATAATTTGTAGATGCATTCTTGGAACATTTCACCTTCAATACTAAGATAAAGGTGACCTTAACAGACCTCATAGGGTTAAAGCAATATGAATATGAGTCAATAACAGACTATGGTAACAGGTGGTGAATGATTCTTGCTAACCTACCTTACCTATTTACAGTGTTTGAGCTGACTAGGATATTTTCAAATAGTTGTTTAAAGTTGATATCACTATTTCTAAAAATACAATAGTATTAAACTCTTGAAGATGATCTAGCGTAGTCTAGAACCATAGAATAAATTAAAATTCAAAGGGGGAAATCTCAAAACCCCACAAGAAGGAGTGGACTAAAAACCCAAAAGGCAATCTGACACATTTAAATCCAGTGGTAGTGAGCCAGGTTGCCATCAATGTCCCATGGCCTAAACAAACATCACCTCAAAAGGTAAATTATCAGGACCAACCTCCTACTCCAAGTTACAACAACAAAACTAAAGTGAACTAGGGGAAATTCAACAACATCACCATAGGTGACAATTTACGCCCTTCGCTGAGTCAATGGACTCCCTATTCAATCATCTATGTGCGGACAAGGTGATTACTCTACATGAAATACAACCTATAGAATCGAGTATAAGCAAACAAAAGCCTATGGGACATTGAGAAGACCTATATTATAGATATCATAGGCAAACTAGACATGACTTGCCAACATGCTACGATTTCAAAAACCTAGTACAAGATATAATTGAGAGGAATTACCTTCAAGTGGACAATCCTCTCGCAACAAACAATTAGCAAATGGGTGTTTTTAAAGACCCATTATCCACTCATGAGGTACAAGAAGCTCCTACCAAACAAATTAATGAGGTCAAGTCAACACCCCCTCAACAAGGGTACATTGGGATGGTTAGCATTATGACAAGGAACAAATGCTATCCAAGTCAAGTTGCACTGCCTGTAGCTTCAAGAGATGTTCCTTCAACATCATAGCCACCACCACCTCCAATGCAAATCCTTCCACCTTGTACAATAGTTACAATAAAACTTAAGCTTACTCAAAGATTATGAACAACATCGAATAAAATTTCCATATATGATCTTATTCAAAAATTACCACCTCATAGAAAAGCTCTTATGGAAATTATTAAGTCGATTGATCTGCAACCTTAGGATTCTAACTCCTTTATTGATTCTATGGGGCACATTCAGTAGTGTAAGGAACCAGTGATCACATTTCATGAAAATTAACTTAAATTGATTGCAAGTTATCCAGTTGACCCTCTTCTACACATCATTGCATGTGTAAATGGAACACCCTATAAGAGAGTTCTAATTGACATTGGTTCATAAAGTAACATAATCACCACTAATGCTCTCAAATACCTAGGAATTCTAGCATCCCATGTTGTTGTGTCTACCTACACCCTCCAAGAATTTAATGATACAATATGCTC
This sequence comes from Wollemia nobilis, assembly GCA_028583015.1. NCBI lineage: Eukaryota > Viridiplantae > Streptophyta > Pinopsida > Araucariales > Araucariaceae > Wollemia > Wollemia nobilis. The sequence goes on along the minus strand of JAQPPZ010016864.1, from coordinate 9,884,243 downwards.
AACATTTGGCATTATAGTCTTACCTATCTAGGTAGGGTGCAAAATTATATCAACTTTGTGTCATATCTTGGACGGTGTAACGACCTATAACATATTGTTGGGCAGACCTTGGATTACGGATATGAAGTGTGTGCCCTCTATATCTCACCAATATCTAATGTATACTTATGAAGGGCATGTGCACATGGTTTATGCAGACCTCGAGCCCTTCAAATACTGCAACTTGGTGCAGCATATCCCTGAGTCAACCTTTCCATCGACTCATGTAGAATTCCAACTGAATACATCTATTTAGGGTCCAATTCCCTCATCGTCACCTTCCATTACTCCATTATAATAATCTTCCATACCGTCATCATAATTGGAACCTTCAGAAACACCTTCGCCATCGTTCAATCCTCCGTAGAGGAATATGTCAAAGAGGTTGATTGATGAAATTGCTCCCATCATTTCCATCATTTCTATAAAATATATTCCTATTCTAGTATATGAGGAACCATCTCATGAGGTAATCATTGAGACATCTCATGCCTCATTTCTATCTCCTCCACCTTCACCATCCTAGGTCACAGTTAAATTGGCTAACACTGGTTTAGGAGAATATGTAGTGAAGAACATCACAACTATTCCACACATTGAGAGAGTGTAAGATATGGGATGATCTCATATTCCCATAGGTACCATTGTAACTCTAGGCATACCTTCCAATCAGATAAATTTTATATATGTGGGTATTGAGTATGGAAAAAAGCCATATCCTCAACTAGAAGAAGATGAGGAACATTTCTATGAGGATATAAATTTCATGTTAAATACTGACTACACCTTGTGATGTCTACATTATTGTTATTAGCATGGCTTTGATCTGGGATTGTATGAACAAGGCACTCATGTTCCTTGACAACCACAATATCAAATTCCATATGATAAATCCAACCTAGGACACAACAAGCCTCTACCTATTGATGTCATCATAGAGAGTTTAGAAAGCCTAGGTCTGAACTATAGGGATGAGATAGCACATGATCCTTATGCTAATACAAATCATATCAAATATTTGGGGGATTATTTTATTGTACACATGATAGATCAAGGGATATATCATGATTTCAACCAATATTTTGAAAAATGTGAATATTCGTATACACTTTTTTCTAAAAATTAGGAAGAAGAACAAGGTTCCCCTGAGGAATGGACAATAGATGATGAATCATATTATGGAGTAGCACCCATCAACTACCCTATTTCAGATGAGGAATATTATCAGGTCATCCCATTGGATGATGAAGAGGAATTTTACTTGCATATATTCTCCTATCTAGAATTATTTTTTTCCACTTGAAGAACAAGCTCTTCACCTTCCACATAGACCACCGACAGTCATCCCACCTCCACATCAACCAACCTCGTAAGTCTTGTGATAACCTATAGATAGGGGGTCCATAGATAGAGGGTCCATCCAAAGGTATCTATAAACCCTTTGCTCATCCTAAAATGCTCCAAAGGTGTCTATAACCCCTTTGGTCACCCTAAATTGCTCCAAACGTGTCTAATACCCCTTTGGTTACCCTAAAATGCTTAAATGTGTCTACAAAACATTTTGTCATCCTAAAATTCTCCAAAGGTGTCTATGAACCCTTTCCTCATCCTAAAATACTCCAAAGGTGTCTATGAACCCTTTGGTCACCCTAAAACACTCCAAAGATATCTACAAACTCTTTCATCATGCTAAAACACTCCAAAGGTGTCTACGAACCCTTTGGTCAACCTAAAATGCTCCAAATGTGTCTAAAAATCCTTTTTTCACCCTAAAACACTCAAAAGGTGTCTACGAACCCTTTGGTCACCCCAAAATACTCCAAAGGTATCTATAAACCCTTTGGTTAACCCAAAAAGCTGCAAAGGTATCTATAAATCCTTTGGTCAACTTGAAAAGACCCAAAGGCATCTATAAGATCTTTGGTCACCCAAAAATATCCAAAGTTATCTATAAAATATTTGGTCACCCCAAAAAGCCCCAATGGTTTCCATTAAGCCCATTTTTCAAAAATATATATATATATATATCAAAATTCCAAAAATATCATTAAAACATCGAAAATAAAAAAATATTACATTGCATTACATTTTATATCATTGCATTATCAAATCACTTGCATTAGGCATATCCATCATCACATTTTGCATTCTAGAGTTGATCATACATGTCTAGCACCACTTCTATCCACTAGCCATCATTCAAAATCAACTTTATCAAAAATCATTATTCACACTTGTTTACATTACAATTATCATTTATATTTATATTTTGCACCTTTCATATGTGTGTCAATTTCCCTTCACCTAGGCCATTGGTTATAAGGTGTCATTAGGATTTTTAATCACTTAGCCATATCTAGTTTTCTTTTCATATTTTGTAGAAAGCTATCATGATTTTTAGAAGGTAGAGTCTTGCTTTGATTATACCTTGTATATGTTATAATCCCAACACATTTTCACATTAATAAATCCAAGTTTTGGACAAGGAAATATGAAACATACAAAGTGGTATGTGTTACCTTAATAAAAATATTTTACTTTCTCATCCCCCTATGCAAATTGTTCAAATATGCTAAGAATTGACAAAAGGACAAGTTCCTCCTTACCCAAAATAATAAAAATCCCTTACTTCATGCCAAATTGCGATAAGTATCAAAAGAGTAAAAAATAAGTGGTTATTACCACTTAAAAATATTCAAAAGAAAGTGTGGATTTTACCATTAGTAAAAGCAAAATAGAAAAATAAACAATGGTTCTCACCATTACCAAAATCCATTGCTCACCAAAACAAAAATGAGCATCTCCTTAGAGAAATTCAAAAATAAAAGAAAATAAGGGAGTACTAAACTTGAATCCCTAGAATTCTCAGTATTTGACAACCACAAGGTGATCCTCATTATAGGTTGGGTGGCATCAAGCCTCCTAGAAATGGTGGTATCCTTATGCATGGTGATATGTCTGTCACATTAGCAACCTGCTTTTGTACAGACCAATGTTTGCATGTGGATGAGCTAGATTTTGGTAGCCTGTATTACCTAGTGGTCTAATCCAACTACGTACAAAACTCAAGATAAGGATACTCATAAGGTGATATTAAGTACAAATGGGCTGCATAAATCCTATTTGGCATTGGGATAACTTTATTCATTATCATAAAAATAAACTCACATGCACACACAGGGATATTGAATGTCTTGGTTATCCTAGCAGATTTATACCTTTTCGAAAAGTCTTGCATGGTTAATATGTAACTTTTGACTAGATCATTGGAGTGTTTTAGTCTCACAAAAATCTCAAGTACATCATATAACATCATATTATTCATTCCATTACATACCATTTTTACCACAATTTACATTTTTACAATCCATTATATAATCTCATGATAAAAGTGAAAAGGAATAGATAAAGTATGTACATTATATGGTGTGAGCATCTAGTGTGTCAAATAGTATTCATAACTCACTAGTTCATATTAATAAATCATCCATTGCATTTTGCATATACTCATACACATATCATCAAATCACATCACATAACAATACATGCAACCATGATAAGCATCCATATAAACTTAAAAATTGCATACATCTAATAAATTAGTAAGGAAACACACATTGTGCAGCTATCCCACCCTGGGATGACCACAAAATATCTAAAAAAGATCAAGAAAAATGCCTAAAAACCACCAAAAATAGGTCAAAATTGGTAAAATTCACAAAGGATCAATATTGAACACAAATTGCTCATGGATGAATGGAAATTTCATTACCTCAATCCCAAATAAGGCCATTTTTGTCGAACCACTCCACGAGAATGAGGTATTAAGTTCTATTTTGCCATGAAATATCAATAAAACTATCAAAATCCTCACAAAATTGATAAATCTTACAATGGATTAAACTAAGGGTAATCCCAATCAAGTCATATGTGTCAAGCGACTCATTGCTTGAGGGGGTAGTCATAATAACAAAATTATAATCAAAATCAATATTTAAACACTCAAAAGTGCAACTTGCATACATTAAAAATAATCATTGTCAAAGATAAATTTCAAGCCTACACTAGGGCAAATAAGTCAACACAATTCAATAAAATAAAGTCTTGGTATACTTGAAGCCTCGGGACATGTATCCCAATATAGGTAAAATAAGGAACCAAGACCAAGTATACCCTAAGCCCCAAGCCTATCATTATAGGGTGGCTAAAAGGTATACCAAAATCAATCTTTCAATTATGTTAAAAGTAAGGATTCCAAGAATGTATGCTCTTTCCACAATGGAGGCATATAAATTTGGTTACTTTAATGAGTAACCTTAATCATTTGATGATTTAGTCATGTATTTTTGCTCAACAATCTATTGGACATAGTGCGTCTCAAAAAAGTATATTTGTAGACACTAAAATCATGTAATTCGAATAAGATTGCCATGACATCTCTCTTATAGAAACCATATGGTCCCATTGGGCAATCCTCAGGGGTTAATTAGGGGTCCTAACCACTTTTAGGAAGGTTTACCCCACTTTTGGGAGGTTTTGGGCCATGTAGCCATGGTCATCCCACCCTAGGATGACCATAGTTCATGGTTGTTTGACCCAAGGATGGAAACAAGCAACTATCCCTAGGTGGGACGACCATGGTCTAGACCCCCCAAAAAGTCATGGGTGGGACAAATGGCAATCAATTTCTGCCATTTATCCCACCCAATGACTTAGGAAATATTGGGATACTATCTAGTTCATTAGAAAATACAAAATGGAGGCCCAAACTGGATGCCTCTACCTCCTAATGCATGGCAAGAGTTTTGTCAAGTGGTGGCACCTACCTTGCATGCCCCAACTAGCCCCTTTTTCTCCTTTGCTCTCTTGGGATATAAATTGGAGTGATTCCACTCAGTTTCAGAGAGAGATTTTTGCAAGTATTCTCCATGAAATGCTACCGAGATTACCTCTCACCTTTTTCCCTCGTATTTTCCCTTAAAAACCTCATCAATCAAACGTGTTTTCAAGATATCCCAAAATACACACATACCATCCAAAACCCATCCATTATTGTTATTTAATTCACCAAATTTGATGATAACATCCCTAGGAGTGTTCTAGACCATATCCAAGTGGAATTTGTGATAAAAACCACCACGTTTTGTGGTTGTCCCCACCTGGGAAAGTTAACAGTACCAATTGGAACACCTAAGGATGACCATGAATTGGCCCACAATTTTGAATTAATTTTAGTGTATATTATTTATATAGCAATATATTAGCATCATATTTGAATTTGGTGAAGATTGGAGCACTTTTGATTTATCAATTAGGGTTTTTGTGATTATAGTCCTAATTGGCCCACCTAGGGATGGCCACATATTCTTCTCATAATATCACTTCAATTTTTGCACATATCATTACAAAATTAGTTAAAATGCATCATGTCAAGTTTTGGGAGCATTTGGAGTAGTTTAGATATATCGATTGCACTTTTTACATTAAGTATTGCATGCATTCCTTTGATTTTATCATAATATGCATATGCTATTAACCTCTTTCAATTTCTTGTATGTAGGTACAAGTATTCTAGTGCATGAGGAAGGATCTAAATATTTGAAGAAAGATAGCTCATTCAGTGATAACAAAAACCCGTGCTCCAATCGTGAGAGCAAGAAGAACACTAAAAGCGCACCATATGTTTATGAAAATATTGGATCCTTCAAACATTATAATTTGAATTGTATTAAATGAGATACCTCAAGGGTATATATCGTAACATTATATTTTAAAAATTAATCAATATTAATATAACCCCCCATTTCTTCCAATATTGTCATATTTATGTTTACTTTATTGTCACTTTTGAATGCTTTATTAGAACAATAGATGCATTTCAATTTCCATTGCTGGGTGCACCATTTTTTTTGCTCTACACACCCAATTAAATGTTATCATAATATTTTATTAGTACAACATATCATACCACTTTTGGATTCAAAACTGCTACAGACAACCACCCAAGTGGATGAGATTGGCCAAATATCGTAAAATGGTGCTATTTTGTGGAAACAACTAGTTTCATTTAATATTCTCTAGTTCTAGAATGAGGGTCAATCCATATTTAGGGTTATCCTCTAGGGCCCATAACACTTATAGGGGGATGATTTCTTTCCCCATCGCTTAACATATATGAACCCATGACTTAACTAGTCGATTTTTTCAAACTTTAATATGCAAGGAATCAACATACATATACCTAGTTTCTATCTGATTATCTCATACCTAGAGTTAGTTAGATCCATATCAATACCTTAACCTTGGACATGATCACTCATGCCCATTGTGACTCACAATTATTTATCCCATACCAAACGACGTGGCTGAGCTAGCTAAGTCAAATAAACGTAGGTCTTATCACAATACTACCCAAGTAGCAACCTAGGTATGGTGTCCCACATCGCCTTCCCATTATAAGTTATGACCAATTCACTTATCTAGACCAATTCCATCAGACTACAGTTACCTTGATATCCATTGTGTGCATAGCTGCACCCCAATGACATTAGGTGTTTTCATGTTTCATTAACCTTCATAAGGATTAAGATAACCATTCCTCATCATGTTTTTTTTTTTTTAACAAAATTGTTATGTCTACCACTAGAAATTCCTACCATCCTATTTACGGTTCTTGAGAGAATTTTCCAGTTTGAAGTACGAAATACACATCCAATCTTCTAAGGTTAGGACTGAACTCCAAGTTTTACTATTTAATCCCAAAATTGTACCCTTTATTTCTTGCCGTAATACTAAGATCATCTAGTTTGTTTGTTTTATAAGAAATTATGACTCATAGAATAGTCAAGTGTACAATATGCTTGTATTAAAGTAATCTTCATTTTCTAAATAAAGTTATTGTTTTAAATATTATCAAACAAAACTTATGTACACATAGAATTATTTAATCATAATTAAATAAAAATTTTCCATTATCTTAAGTTGGCAACACTTGGCAATATGTCGAACTTATAAAAAAAAATTAGATTAAGCTTATGGTTTACGACTATACCCACCGACCAACTAAAAATATTCATGAACCTTTCCAACTTATGGCATGTGAATCTTACTAGGATCCCTTTAGTACTTCTTAATGCCTTTTAGTTTTGTCGTATAAGAGAACCAAAGTCATTTTCACAAATTAGAAAAAGACATATGTTGGCTAATAATGCAAACAAGATCATTTGGAATAACATTGTTGGTTTTACATGAAAGGTTTAGTTTCTTCTTGGATATAATTTGCTAATAGCTTTATAAAAATTTGAGTAGGTAATGCTCTATTTAAAATTGTATTATACATATTATAGTAGAAACTTAGTTTTCTTTTATTAACAAAGATATTGATATCAAATAGGTATTTCATATTTACCACAAAATCACATGCCTTGTTATTCTCATAAGTATGTTATGAGAATACGGTTTCGAAGTCAATTATATTGACTAAGTTTCAGGTCTTAAGTTTCCAAAAATAATTACTCCAAAAATATGAAATTAAGTTATTCTAATTCAAAGTAATCATATATTTATTTTATAAACACATTCCACGCTCAGCTAGACTTCCTCTGAATTGCCAAAACACGTTCAAACTATAGGCTAACTCATAAACATATTTATTGAAAACTAAAAACCACTTAGTTTATACTTTTAAATCTAAAAATAAAGGAAATAATGTAACTTAACAATATTAAATTTGGATAAACAAAATCTCACTAAAAAATTCATCGTTTCACAAAAATATCTTCATATAATGATGGCTCTTGACATTACAAATTTCATTATAGACATATATTTCAATTACATATTCGAGTTGAGTCTAATCATAGTTTTATCGAGATAAGTCGTCATCAGAGTAATAGAGTCTTTTGTTTGATAATCCACATAAATGTTATAACAAATAAAATACATGTTTTGCTCTATTTTTCAGTCTACAAGATGCATATATGGCTATTGGCCTAAGCACCATTTTGAAACAATTTTTCTAGAAGGTCATGCTCACTAGCAAGTTGAACACGCCATTCACTATTCCATAATTTCCAAAACTCTATAATAGTCATTTTACACAAAATATTTCATAATAATTTTCTAAATAATTAAAATACCAAAAGTATCAAGCTTACTTATGTCTTCCGCTACAAAGCTGGGTTTCTTTCACCAAAAGTGTCTTTCCACTATTGATTTATTTTGAAGAAACGCAGTGATTAATTCCCATGCATGTCCCCCCAATGTATGTTTCATGAATAATAAAAATGAAGTCCAAATTTTTCTCTCATCCAAAATATTCAAGGCCAAACATTCCACTACCTCCAAACCCAGGTTACACTTTTCCAGACTACCCCTATTTTTCCAAATCGGAGTAAAGTTAAACAACTACACCCCTTTCACAATCATTATGACAAACATACCTAGTCACCTACTCTAACGTGCACAACCAAATTCACTCCATGAAATTCAATCATTTTAGCATACACTAAGCATATTTTCCACTTCTATTTAATACTAACCATAATAGGTGCATTTTCATTTTAATATATTTACACATAAATTTTCATATGCTTAGTATCTAGTTTAACATGTAACCAAATATAATTCACAAAATTGGAAAGAGAGTGGCTCCCATGTTTATAACATTTTCATTGCCAACTCAATTATACACATGCATTATTTCCTTTCATCAAACAACAAGCACTCAACATGATCCATGCAATATCATATTTTTTTAACAATGTACCTATATGATATGCAAAGTACGAGCTTTCATGTACTCATGGATCGAATCATCACTTTTATTTTTTACCTTTTCCCCCTCAACCATTTTTTATTTCCCAAAGGTATATCCCTGGTCTTGCGTACACAATACCATTAGCAATACCACATTCCAATGAAAAATATAAGTTAAAACCTTCTATTCAATTTGCTATTAAAAGTTGTACAAGGAGGATCATTACATCATTCCTCACAAAAAACAAACACAGTCCCTATGCTTCATAGCATGGTCAAGCGATTTGATTATATCAAAATGTAGCTTTTCACATAAGCTAAACTAATCATATCAATTTTATAAATCCTACTCCTTTATATGTATCAAATTTATCTTTGTAACACAAATAATTCAAATTTGAACATGTAATTAAATCATTTGACACATCATATTGCATACAACCAAATGTCCATGATCAAACCAAAATATATATCATCACATAAGAAAATATAATCTACTAAGTGTCCAGTCACATATCCACATGCATATATACATATATCATCAAATAATATAAAATATTTTAAAATGTCTTTGTCTACTCAAAAAAGTAAGAAAATTGTTGGTGAATGTCTACCATGTTCTCCCACGTGGAATTTTTTTTCAAGTAGCGGTCCCATTGGACCCGAAATTGCTCTAAGTTCCTTTTAATCAAGTTATTGGTTTGAAAACCAAGTATACAAATATGTCGAACTTAAATTTTTAGTGGATCAGTCATCTACAATTTGGAAACATCCAAAACATGAGTAGGATAAAAAATATACTTCCTAAAGAGGGACACATGGAAGATATTATGAATTTTGGATAATATTGGTGGTAGAGATAGTCTGTACACATCAAGACTTCTATTACCCACAATTTCAAATGGACCCACATATCTTGAGTCTAGTTTGGATGATTTTAAGTAACGTTTAGTTGACTTCACCATTAGGAACACTTTGTCTCCTACAAAATATTCTCTTGGAGTTCTTTTGAGTTCTGCATAACTCTTTTGGTGGTCTACGGCCTCCTTCAACTTCTACAAAATTATTTTCAATTGATATTCCATTTATTTATAGTTTTGATCCGATCACTACCTGATCCTCCACATTATTCCAATATGAGGGGTTCTACATTTTCACCTATATAGAGTTTCAAAAGGTGTCATATGTAGTGATGCATAATAATTGTTATTGTATGCAAACTCCACTAGGTATAAATAGTCTTCCCACTTTGTATGTTGATCCATACAATACATTCTTAGCATATCCTCCAATACCTAATTCACCCTCTCAGTTTGTCCATCTATCTTAGGATGATAGGTGATACTAATATTTAATTTGTTTCCCAATACATTGTACAAAACCTACCAAAATTCAGAAGTAAAGTGAGAAACCCTATCAGAGATTATGACTCCTAGGAATCCGTGTAGTCTTACCACTTCCATGGAAAACTTGTTCGCAAATATAGGCACATCAACTTGCAAATTGTCTAGTATAAAATGTGCATCCTTAGTTAACTTATTCACAATTACTAAGATTGTGTTATGCCTAAATATTGTTTTAGGCAATCCCACTATAAACTCCACTGATACCATTTGCCATTTTTATGTAGGTATGTCATGTGGATGCACCATACCTGCTGGATACAGATGTTCTGATGTCACTCTTTGCCACTCTAAACACCTAGCCACATAATTAGTGATATATTTTTTCATATCTGACCAATAGTAGACCTTTCTCAAGCTTTCATGCATATTTTATTCTTCTGGATGCACCGAATAAGCAGTATTGTGTACCTCCTTAAGGATTATTTCTCTCAAATCACTCGAATTAGGAGCTACCAAACTATTCTTATAAAATAATAAGTCATATTTGTATACAAAGCTTGTATCTTTTCCATATTCTTGCTCAACCTGAGTATTTCAAGACTGGAAAAATTTATCTTTTTGTTTTTGATTTTAAATTTTATGTAGAAAACCATATTGACATTTTGTAAATGTAACAATGCACCCTCTCCTACTCAGAGCATCAACAACATTGTTCTCCTTACCCTTAATGTATTCAATGCCAAAATCATACTCAGCTAGAAACTCCATCCAACATCTTTGCCTAGCATTCAATAAGGGTTGAGTAAATATGTATCTTAAAATTTGGTGATCTATATTTAATTCAAATGGTTTTCCCAATAAATAGTGCCTCCAAATATTAAGGGCATGTACAATAACTTCCAACTCCAAGTCATGAGTGACATAATTCACTTCATGTCTCTTAAGTTTCCTTGATTTGAAGGTAATAACTACATCATCTTGGGTCAAAACCCCTCCTAGTACCTCGAATGATGCATTAGTACATATTGTAAACTACTTATTAGGATCAAGTAATTACAAAATTGGCACGGTTGTTAAACTTTTTTTCAATACTTGAAAAGCCTCCTCACACTGCTCTGTCCATTTTAAGGCTTTACCTTTCATTTGAAGGTTTGTAATGGGTTGGGAAATTTTTGAAAATCCTCTGATAAATCTTGTATAATAGTCTACAATCCCCATAAAACTTCATACCTCAGTCACATTAGTAGGTGCAAGCCATTCAATAAATTATTCTATTTTCTTGGGATCAACTACAACCCCCTCAACAGAGACAATGTCCTAGATATTGTACTTGTGAAGTGTAAAATTCATACTTTTATAGTTTTCCATATAATTTATTTCTTCTAAGAATCTCAAGTATAGTCCTCATATACTGATCATGTTCATCCTTGCTCTTAGAATAGATTAGTATGTCATCCAAAAATACAAGCACAAACCGGTACAACTACTCTCTAAAAATGTTATTCATGAGATTCATGAATGTGGTTGAGGCATTAGTTAGTCCAAAGGGTAAGAATTTAAATTAAAAATGTTCATACTTTGTTCTAAATGTTGTTTTGGAAGTGTCTTCTCCTTGAATTATTAACTGATGATAACCAAATCTTAGATCAATCTTTGAGAATATGGTTGCTCCTTTTAATTGATCAAATAGATCATCAATTCTAGGTAACAAATACCTATTTTTGACAGTAACCTTATTCAAGATTAGGTAATCTATACACATTCTCAAGGTACCATATTTATTTTTAACAAACAAGATAGGAGCTCCCCAAAGTGACACACTCGACTAGATTAGCTCTTTTTACAAATCTTGAAGTTGTGTTTTGAGCTCTTGTAGCTCAATAGGATTCATTCTATATTGTGCCCTTGCTATGGGTGTAGCTCCATGTAGCAACTCAATCAAAAATTCAAAAATTATCTAAGGAGGTAACCTTGGAAGGTCCTTTGGAAACACATCCTTGAATTCTCCCAAAACATGATGCTTTTGGAAGAGGTTAGATTCCACTTTAGTCCACTCTTTCTTATTCATTTTAACTATAAAAATAATTCCCCTCTTCCTAATAAAATTCTTTATTTGCATTGTAGAAAATAAATATGGATAAATTTCACCGTGATTACAATGATTCCTAATCCTTTTATTAGGCTCATTCATAAATTCCATCCACCTCTCTTAAAAATTTAGAAGAGCCTTATGTGCTTTTAAAAATTCAACACCAAGTATGATGTCAAAAGTATGCAAATTTTCCATGTATAAATACTAGTTAGTTTTTCTATGTGGTAGAGCAATGTGAGGGCCAAATAGACATTGGTTGACTTGGTAGGTTTGCCCTGACTCGTAATCTATCTTCCAACCATTAGCTAAAACCCCAAGTATTTCAGGTACATCCCTTACTAATATAGTAGAAATAAAACTATTAGTTGATCCACTATCTATCAAAATACACACATCTTTATCAAAAATTTTACCATTTAATAAGAAAGGAGTAACTTGACCATCAAGTACGGGACTACCTGTCATCGTAAAGATCCTATAAATGGCTTCTTTGGCACTTTTTGGTGAATATAAACTCTATGGGGGCACTTATTAGTATAATGAGCTCCTTGGCATATATAGTATCCATTTGGTGGAGCTTTATTTTCTCTGTTGTTATTTCATTTCTGACCTGCGATATGCTTTATCTAGTCTTCTATTGATTTAGTGGTATTTGATCATATCATTTGTGAAACTATTTGCCATATCTTCTATTCTTATTGTTCTAAAAATTAGTTCTACCTCTGCCTCACTGCCTATTTTGATCTCCTCCTTTAGGTTTCTTATTTTTATCTTTTTCCCATTTTATAAACCCAACACTCTTCCACTTTCTGAGTTCATATTTTTCCTTTTCAGATAGCTTTTGATAGTTAAAATATGCTTTCCTAGTCTCGTGGTTGGCTTCTTCTTTTTATGTCAAATCAAAAGTTGTAGGAAGATATATAGGGTTGTGTATATTTACAACCATCATAATTCTAGGATGTAATCCTAGAATAAATTCTTGAACCTTAATTTATTTGTTGCTTTCATATTAAGATGCATATTTTAATAGTTGATTAAAATTTTGGTGATAATTACGCACTGACATATTTTCCTAATGCAGATTAGAAAAATCCCCAAATTTCTCTATATAATATTGCTTGGTCAGAAATATATCCCTGAATTCCTTGACAAACTCCTCCCACCTGAGGTCTACAGCTTTAATATCATTTTCTAATAGGACTTCCACTAGTCTAGGGATACTTTAGTCATGTTCATAAATACCAATGCAGTTTTAGATTCAGATGACAAAATCGCTAGGGAAAAGTATAACTCTAACTCACTTAGCCAGGGTTATGCATAAGGGGTCGGCCCCAAAACCTATTTATAAAATCAAGGTGAATTGTCTTGGAATCCTGATGATATTTGTAGAAATATACATGGCGAATTGCAATTATTTGTTTCCAAATTAATTTCAAATCGTGGCAAATTTCATTAAATTGTCTCCAAAAATTTTCAAACCATGGAAATTTTTTCTATTTTGGGGCTATGAATATTGGTTTGCAAAATCTAAAAAATGTATGGCATACTTAAAAGCTTTTGGTCGATATGAAAGACTTTAGGCCGACATGATGACTAATAGCATGACGATTGATTGTAGGCATGACAATCGGCTATAGGCATGATGATCGGCTACAAGAAAATCGATCGATTACAGGAATGCTGATCAGCTGCAAGGAATATCGATCAGCTACAGGCATGATGATCAACTTTTGGAATACCGATCGGCTATAGTCATGACGATCGGTTATAGGAATTATGATCAACTGTAGGAATACCGATCGATTGCAGGAATGCTGATCGATTGTAGGAATACCGATCGGTTTTAGGAATTTCGATAAGGTGTAGGCATAATGATCGGTTGGAGGTATACCGATCGACTAGAGGTATGATGATCGACTATAGGCATACCAATCAACTACTGGTATGACGATCGGTTGTAGGCATAACGTTCAGCTACAGGCATGCCAATCGGTTGTAGGTATATCGATCAGTTGCAGGTATATTGATTGACTGTAGGAATGTCAATTGACTATAGATATGATGAGCATCTATAGGTATGAAGATCGGCTATAGGTATATCGATCGGTTGCAGGTGTGTTGATTGACTGTAGGAATGTCGATCGACTATAGATATGATGAGCATCTATAGGTATGACGATCGGTTGTAGGTATACCGATCGGTTGCAGGTATGTTGATTGACTGTAGGAATGTTGATCGACTATAGATATGATGAGCATCTATAGGTATGATGATCAACTACAAGCATGATGATCAACTATAAGCATGACGATAGTATGTAGACATGACAATCGACTACAGGTATGATGATCGGCTATAGAAATATCAATCGGTTGTAAACATGATTAGCTATTGTAGGCATGATGATCGGTTGTAGGAATGCTGATCAGTTGTAGACATGACGATCAGTAGTAGGAATATCGATTAGTTGTAGGTATACCAATCGACTTATGGAATGTCGATCGGTTATAGTCATGATGATCGGTTGTAGGCATGATGATCGACTGTAGGAATATCGATCTATTGTAGTCATGATGATCGATTGTAGACATGCCAATCAGTTGCAAGAATGTCGATTGGCTGTAGGCATGATGATCGACTATAGGTATGATGATCGACTTCCAAAATACCGATCGGTTGTAAGTATGACAAGTGGTTGTAGGCATTATGCAAGGATACGATCATGATGATCGGTTGTAAATATGTCGATTTATTGTAGGTAAGATGATCGGTTGCATGCAGATTGGTTGCAAGCATGTCGATGTGTGACAACAGTGTGGATGTGCCACGTGTCATCCATCTGTTGAATGATTACATGCAGAGGACACGTGTCACCCATACAAGAGCTTATTGCATGCAAAAAAGTCTATATAAAGGGATTAGTAGTTATTTTATCGTATTTTCTATCACAATTTTAATCATTTTCCTCCTGTTTTAATGAATTATCACCCATTTTCCTCTCGTTTTAATGCATTCTTAACCCTATTCCTCCATTTTTAAATGATTTTTAACCCTTTTTCTCCCATTTGAACCCTTTTAAACTGTATATTCTTATCCATATCCATACATCCTATGGGGTCCCTTGCAATCCCTAGAACAATTAAAGTTAATTATAAAAATTTGGTTTACCCCCTAATTTTAGAAATTTTATCAACACCGGGTTATGACATGTCTTGGGTCATGAACTGTGGTCTTCGGGGTCTAGTTTCAATGTCGCATTTCAACACAGACATTAAACTGGTGGATAGGATCATTGTAGCTTATAATATGGATTCGAGCAAGGTAAATCTTGTCATCGACAACAAAAACATCATTCTTTCTTTCACAACCACAAATGTTGCCAGATTGACAACATTGCCCCACATTGGTGTTGAGTCTATCACTTCCAAATACCAATTAACTGATGAAGACAAACTCTACTTGGAGACCAACTTCAAAGTGCAGTCGAAATATTTTAAAGGTATAACTATTTTTTTATTTTATTGAATTTAAATTCTTGTCACTAGTGTGAAATTATTGATTTTATATTTTTATAGTTACATCCACCAAGTCCAAAAGGGGTTTGACCATACCAGAAATTTAAAAATAAATTTCTTCGGGCATGTTGTGAATTCTTCCTTGCCATACTTGTTCTGAAAGGAAGGCCGACAAAAATTCTGATGTGGACCTTAGCGTATTTGGTCCGTTGTATTGCACACCAAAAATTTGACTGGTCCACCTATGTCTCACATCGGATTAGATTGGAAATTGAGAACGTGAAAACCCATGCTTCACCCTCACCGACAGTTAGCACATGCAATTATATTATTACTTTTTTTATGAATATTTTTATAATTTATAGAACACTCCTATACCAATATCTTGGCACTCAACCCTAGTCAATTTAGCCATGACATAATAGTAGGTTCAGGTAATTGTTTTGTTAATATTTAAGTAATTTTTTTTATTTTTCCATTGTTTGTCTTTTTCTAATTTTGATATTTTATACCAAACCTAGAAAAGTGCTTCCTCTTCCTCTTCAAAGTAGGATACTGTTGTCATAGGTTATAATCTAGAGGAATAAGGAGACTTCAAAACTCCTGTAGAGGAAACAACACCATTGGTAAGGAGAAGATCAACACGAAAACATAGAAGATCTAGTTCTCTTGATCATCGACAACCTATGGCTGCACGTCCTATGCCAATGGGCATAGTTGCGCAAGAGGTTTCATCTTCGGGAGTAAGTTTTAATTACTGCCGAAACAAATTTTTTACAAATTTTTTACTGTTTTTAATTAATTTTGTTATTTTTCATATGTACAACATGTCAACATTCCATTTGCAACAAAAACTATGCAAGATGTTTTTTCTTCTGCCAGTAAGTGTTATAACAAAGTTTGTTACCAATTTTCATAATTTAATTTTATAACTAATTTTTATTTTTATGTTTCAAGGTCCCTTACAACAATTTCGTCAAAAAAATCAATAAATGTCGCTCCCTCCTCCACAACGCCAAACTCAATTGCGAGGTCAATGCTTCCCAGTTGGAAAACACTTTCTTCCATCTTGACTACAGAGAGAAGCAACACAACAATTATCAGATAAGGAAGCATTAAATACTTTTTCAGGATTCGACCGTATTTCTATTTCTAATTTTACTTTTAAGGATATACCGAAAGCTTCTGGTACTAGGTTGGATGAAGTTCCACTTGATAAATATTTCTTTTTGCAAGATAATAATACACCCACTACTTTTCAACTATTAGAATTGCTTCAAGATAAAGGAAACGAAGGTGCAAAATGTTCAAGAAAATCTCCTCCAAGGGTAATAAGCACCTGTTAGGCTCCTCCTTAACAAGAGGATGAAAGATTAAATATTTTAGAAAAAGATTTGGTTTCTGATAATGTTGAATCTACAATCATGGATTTACTACTTATGGATATAATAGAAATGAAGAAATGGGAGTCTTGGGCAAAGGTGTTGATCAAGGAAATTAATGCTTGATACAATAATTTTTCAAAAAGAGAAAAAAAATTGTTGTTGAAAATGCACCTGAAAATATGGAGGCTTTGCTACAACAAGTAAAATCTAGTAATTTGAATGTGAATACATCATACACAGATGAAATTTTAAAGTTTATTATGAACAGACTGGAGAACATAAACGGTGAGGCCCAATCTTATTACAATTATGGGCAAGTGATAAGAAAAAGGTTGTTGTTGCTATAGCTGCAAAGAATGTTGCTGAGGTTTGACATAATCATTTTTGTGTTCAAAATTTTTTGTTCTATTTCTAAAATGTAATTATCTTTTAATGTTTATTAAATATTTTTCCTTTTTGTAGGTAAAGTATGAAAATCTCAAGAAGCAGGTTCAAAACCTACATGACTATCTTAGGATGGCAAAGGAATTCTTAAATGCTTCCATGGCAATGAAAAAGAGCATAGGAATCAGTTTGACAAAACACCATTTTGCAGAAAATCATTATCCGCAACGGATTGGATCCTGATGTTCTTATAAAGAAGAAGGGTAAAGAAGTTCAAGGAACAACATCTGAAGATGTTGGCAAAAAATAAAGCACCCTTCTTTATGAAATGCAAAATGTTGAGAAGATCCTTATCAATTTTGGAGCAATTGATAGTACTGTTACCTAGCTCGAGAAAAGAGTCGTTGTAATGCAGAATGTGGTAATTGTGGAAGTAGTGGATGAGGAAAAAGGAGCTGAACATGGGAAAGAAGAGGGAGGAGCCATTGCTATGGAGACTGTGGAAGCCATTGAGAAGGAAAAATTAGTGGAGGAAGGGGGAACAAATTCTGAAGTTAGAAATTGAATTTTAAAACTTGATATTTCAAAAGATAATTTAAGACATTTCATACGTTTTCATTTGAAAACAAGATACATGCTTTTATTATTTTACTATTACACTATTTACATTTATAATTGTGTGTTATTTTCATTTTGTTTTTTTATTATGCTATATTGTTTTCATATTCAATGCTATTTTACAATGGAGATATTAATGAAAGGGTTAAATTTCAATTTCCATATATTATGCTATGTTGTTTTATATTTCAATTTTCAAATGAGTTTACAAATGATATATCTATGCATGTGTTTAAATTTCAGTTTACTCATATTCATTCTTGTTGTAGTATAAAAGTGAGTATATTCATTTCTATTAGGCTATATTGTTTTTATATTGTTTTCATAGTCATTCTAGTTGTATGAAAATGTGTATGGTCATTTGTATTATGCTATATTGTAAATCTATGCATAGATATAGATTTACATGTTATTCAAAGTTATTCATGCCGTGATATAAAAATGAGTATTGTCTTGTGGATTCTGCTATGTTGTTTTTATATTTTAATTTTCAAATGAGTTAATGAATGATATCTCTGTGCATGAGTTTTAAATTTTTAGTTTATTCAAATTCATTGTTGTTGTTGTATAGAAAAGTGTATTGTTTTTTTTTATTATGCTATATTGTTTTCATATTCAATTTTAGTTTACGATGGAGATATTAATGAAAGGGTTAAATTTCAATTTCCATATATTATGCTATGTTGTTTTATATTTCAATTTTCAAATGAGTTTACGAATGATATATCTATGCATGTGTTTAAATTTTTGTTTACTCATATTCATTCTTGTTGTAGTATAAAAGTGAGTATTTTCATTTCTATTATGCTATATTGTTTTTATATTTCAAGTGATTTTACAAAGGCTATATATATGTATGGATTTCAATTTTTAGTGCATTCATAGTCATTCTATTTTTTGTATAAAAATGTGTATGGTCATTTGTATTATGCTATATTGTTTTTTATTTCAAAGTGAGTTTACGAAGGATATATCTATGCATGGGTTTCAATTTGCACTGCATTCATAGTCATTATAGTTGTATAAAAATGAATATGGTCATTTGTATTATGCTATATTGTTTTATATTTCAAAGTGAGTTTACAATGAATATATTTATGAATGGGTTTAAATTTATATTTACTATATCTAGAGTAATATACCACATGCACTTTTCATACATATGTAGAGAAATTTTTACTAGTTATGTATGTCTACAAGGTTTACTAAATGATAAAGCATAAACCATAACAAATCACTATATTTTGTCACATTATACAACTTATGATACTAATGATGCTTACAAACATACATTTAAAGTCAAAGGAAAAATAACTATGTTTTGTCAACATATTCAAATAGTTCAATAACATAGCATCATTAAGTATACATGATTTTAAAATTTTCAACTTACTAAAAGTTATAGCTTAAATCATAAATATTGAAAACATAGACGTGTCCATATAATTAAAAAGCAAACATGCATAATAATTGAAAATTGAATGATTATATGTTTTTTCAAATCACTAAAATTTTATAACAAATCAAATACGAAAAATCTTTGATAATATGAAACTTTTCAAATCATTTACATATATAAATGATATCAAATACAAAAAATCACTCATATGAATTTGTCATATAATAATTACAATTTTTTAATTTTTGGAAGCCGATACAAAGCTTTATCGACTTTTCCAAAAGAGCCGACAATCATTTGTGAATTCTGTGTTTTCGTAATCTCATCATCACTCATAGCTGAATCATTTTTGTCATTATCAACCATATTAAAGAGACCTCTTCTTTCTTCTAGGGACTTCCAATATGTCAACGCTCTGTCATAGGGAAAGTTACCCACCTTGTACGATGACACATACATTCTCAAACAATTTTCCAAATTTTTGTCCAAATTGTTACGAACTTTTGATTTAATAAAAGTTAATGCACTGAAAACCCTTTCATCTTCAACAGATCCCAAAATTATTGTCTAACATAATTCATATAAAATAAAGTATTCACTCATAGTATCTTGCAAGACACTACTTTGATACAATTTTTTCCAGAAACATGTGATTGAACGAGTCTCATGTGGATTTTTGAATTGTGCAATTTGATTATCCATTGTTATTTCAAAATTGGTTGATTGATGTCTCAAAATATATTTGTTTAGAATAACATTAATTTCAATACCATTTATTTCCACACTTTTAGAGAAATGTGTCATAATATTGCCCATATATTTTACAAACAACTCACTTCTACTACTATGGTCACCACAAGGATTCCAAAAATTAGGATTAACAACAGCCATGGCCTCAAGTGTCTCATCTCTCTTAAAATGATCTCTTATTTCACTTGTTAATGCATTTGCAATTATTTTCAATTTATTCTTAGTGCTATCCAAAACCTCATCGAATCCAAAATGTGTAATGGGCACTTGTTCAACATCATCTATCAGAGTATTTAATCATTTTTCAAAATGATATACAAGAATCAAATTTCCATGGATAGCAATACAAAGATAATAGTTGATGTTGAAATTTAAAAAGTTGTTTGGTTCATTGACATTAATTAACGTATTCCAACTATCAAACTTGGGATCCTCAAAATGTTTATCAGAGAAATAAATTATGTTAATAATCATACATATTTGTTTTCTCATCCTCATGAAATCAACAATATAAATTGCCATTTCTTGTGTAAGTTTAATCATAGTATTCATTTCTTGTAACATTGGTAGAATACCACATAATGTGAGAAGAGTTTCCAAGTCAGTCATACAAAAAAGCAAATCTTTTACCTTGTCAACATCTCTACGATGTGCATACATAAACCCAACCAAGGATTGATATTCTAAAAATACCCTTTTTGCAGGAAGAAACAGTGAAATCCACCTGGTTTCCACATCTTTTAACATTTTTCTGCCTTTAGTTACACCTAGAGAAAATTGTTGAAACTCTGTAAATATTTTTGGACTGCATGAAAAGTATGAGTGTATGTCGCGGATGAGTTCTTCCACTCTGGCTACATTATCAAAATTGCTCACAATTTTTTATGCAAGATTCATTTGATGAGCCATGCAATGAATAGGAATCACATATGAGGAAATGGAAGTCTGAAGCCTAACAAAAAAACCATTCCTTTGTTCTTGCATTGTAGCCGCACCATCAGCTCCAACACAAATTAACTTTGTGACAATTTCATTTTCATCCATTCTTGCAATATCCTTTAAACTGGTTACAACATTATAAATATTTTTTGCATTACAATTTTTAATCATCTTATGTAGTACTAGTAAATGAGGTTGTCTCAAATGATTTTTGAATGTGTAAACATATATGCAAATCCAATATATGTTGTCAAAAGTTGTTACCTCATCAATGGAAAGTGAAATAAATTTGGCTTGTTTCACATTCTCTCTTAGGTCTTCCTTCTCAACCAGTGATAGATATTTTACCATTTCCCAACCACTTCGATCTGACCAATGTGAACTGGTAAGGTTTTGTACATTGGCTAGTAGAAGTATTTCCTTAAAATCAAAAAAATCAGACATGGGTCGACCTTTTTTTAGAATACTATATACAATAGAAAACTACAATTTCTTTGAGGCTAATACAATCTTATTAATTTTTTGAAATTATGTCTCAATTGTTCCACCCTTCTCAATGAGATTTTATTTTTGTTTCATTGCTTTTTCATATTCAAGTGCAAATCTCACATGCACACACTCTGTTGCATCCTTCCACCTATGAAATATGTTAATTGTTCCATCACTTCGTATTTCTTTGATGTAAACTTTCCCATAATGTTTTTCTATTGTGTCTTTCTTATTTTGCAATAAATGATATTTTCCCAACTTCCATGTACAAATAATGCATTTACACGCATTCAGTTTCCCATCTCACTCAATAAATGGGTATAATCGTGCCCATTCATTTTTAAAATCCCTTCCAATAGTCAATGCACTTATCTTTTGATGTTTAGATTTCTGACCACAAGATTCCCCAGAGGTATAAATTTTAATTGTACTGTCTTTTTCTTTTTTGGTTGATGTGTCTGAATTTAAAATCTCCTGAAGTGGTTGTTGAATGTTGTTATTAGAAAAATTATCATGTGGTCCCATCTCATCTGCTAGAATATCTTCGAGTGAACGCACATGAAGGTCGACCATGTTTACTGCATTCAATGTTTGGTGTTCTCTATCATTTTTTATTGTAAAAAATACACTATTTTAAAGAATTAACATAATACAGTTTTACAAAGCATTTAAAAAGAGGTAGATAAGCATAAAATAATTTATCTATTAAGAGAGAAAGGTTTTACATTTAAGAAGAACACAAATTTTAAAATACTAATGGTAAAAGGTGTTTGTACCTACAAGTTGTGTAGAATCTGTAGAGATTAATGCCTCATTGCATTTTGATATTGTGTAAAATATTTTAGAATTATATTTTTACAAGAAGATTGGCCTTCCTTCTTTCCATATTCAGTATGTGATATTATATCTATAAAGAAAAACCTTCAGATGTTAGGGAATGTATATGAACTTAAAGAAAAATAGCAAACATCCCCAAAGATGAACATATTATCTTAACACACAACATGAAAGGGAATACTTATCGACCAAAGTTGTAGATAGTGCTTTTATACTACGTATGAAACATACTTTAAGAGACAAGAAGTAGTCTCTAACAAGATAAATGCTCCTAACACACAACCATATGACATTGACAGTTGTCTACCATAGTTGTGTATAGTTCACCTACAGTGCCTATGAAACTATATAAAAAGAGATTTGGACAAAAGAACAATGGAATAAGAATACTATATCAATTTTTAGTCATGAATCCTCTACAACCGATAGACTTTTTTCGACAAACACTTCCTTGCATCCGATCGACTTATACTGATCGAAAGTCCCTACAATCGATAGACAAATACCGATAACATGTCCCTGCAACTGATAGAATGGTATCGATTGAAACCTCTACAACTGATAGACAAATTTCAATCGACTATCCATGCAATTGATAGGCTTATAACAATAGAAAACTCTATAACCAATCGACAAATGTTGGTCGACAACACTACAACCGACTGACTAATACCGATCGATACAATCCTACAACTGATAGAATAATGTTGATCAACATATTTGCAATGTACTAATAAATATCGATAGACAATCCCTACAACCAATAGGTAAACATAAATCGACAGTCCTTGCAATCAAGAGATGAATGTCGATCGACACCTCTACAATCGATCGACTAATGACGATCGACACGGTTCTGCAACCAACTGACTAATGTCGATTGGCACCTATGAAATTGATAGGCAAATATCGATCGACAATACCTACAATCGATAAGCTTATGCCAACAGACATGACTCTACAACTAATCAGCTTATACCGACAAACACGGCTCTACAACCGATTGGTTCATGCTAACATACACAACTCTACAATCGATCGACTTATACCAACAGACATGGCTCTGCAACCGATGTTCTTATGCTGATAGACATGGCTCTATAATAGATTGGCTTACATCGATAGACATGGCTCTACAACCAAACTCCTTATGCTGATAAAAATGGCTCTACAACTGATCGACTTACACCGACATACACGGCTCTACAATTGATCGACTTATGCTAATAGACACAACTCTACAACCAATCGGCTTATGCCAATAGACATGGCTCTGCAAATGATCGGCTTATACGGATAGAAATGGCTCTACAACTGATCGGCTTACGCCATCAAACATAGATCGATTTATATCAATAGACATGGCTCTACAATCGATCATCTTGCACCGATTGACACTCCTCTGCAATCGATCAGTTTATTTCGATAGTCACTCCTTTGCAACCTTCTCAAGTTTTTTGTTGTTTCAAAGCTATTTTCGAGTTAGAGTATTTTTGATGTATGTTTATCGATACCCAGTATAGTATATATACGGGTAGTATATGAGTGATTTTGGCAGGAAAAATAAAATCATTTATATTTTGAAGGCAATTTGGACAGGAAATATAAAATCATTTATAATTTGAAGGCGAATTGGGCGGGAAAATCAAAATCATATGTAATTTGAGGTCGGTGAATTAAAATAAATTTAGGTTCATGATTATCAACAACGAGCGAATTTACCCCAAAAAAATGTCCACCTCATAAATTTCGAGCGAATGGACCCCAATGAAAGGATCCAAAATTAGCCTTTTCAAAATTAAAAAAAATCTAAATAGAGCCAATTTACGATATTTCATGCTTATGTATAACCCTGCACTTAGCCAATTTTTTTTTGTATCACCATTATCTTTCCCATTAAAATTTTATATTACGACCTTCTTCAAGTTCCTATATAACTCTTTACTTACCCTAGCCCTACAAGTATTGGATCCTAAAGGCTCACTAGGTACCTCCTCTGCCCTACCTCCAGTTTCTCTTCCCTTAGCTAAGTCTGCTATGACCTTTTCTTGTTGAACAATCAAAACTTTTTGTTGGTCCATATGAATTTTTTTTTGGTCCATATCTTCCCTTTGGTGTTCTACGTGTGATTGTAATAATTGCATAATATTTGCAAGGTTTTATTTCTCCCTATTAGACTCGTTTGGTGGAGGTTCATTCAACCATTTCATCCTTCTTTCACATTGATGATATTTTCATATTATGCATGAAATTGGTCCCCTCATAAATATATTTGTGGCTTCCTCCTCCCTACTTCCCGCAAGATTTTATGAAGATCCACCTCACAATTTTCATGTCATTTGACTTGTAGGTGAAAGACTTAAATCAATTTATAAATTTTCATTGATCTAATAAAATTAATTAATTAGAGTTATACAACTTAATATATCTTCTACTCTGATACCATATGTAACAAACCAAGTCTACTCTCTTGGTTGTACCACTAATATGGGACACACATTTTTACAAGGTTTTTTTTTTTTCAAATCACAATTTTGTCCTTGAGAGTGCTTTAAGGGTCATAGCAGATTTTATTCACCCAATGAAATTTTATCAGAATATTTAATTAGTACAAGTATATCATACCACTTTTGGGTTCAAGACTATTGCAAATAGCCACCCAAGTGGATGAGATTGGCCAAATTCCATAAAATTATGTCATTTTTTGGAAACAATTAGTCTCATTTAACATCCTTTAGTTCTGGTATGAGGGTCGATCCACGACTAGGGTTATCCTCTAGGGACCATAACACCTAAAGGTGGACGCTTTCTTTCCCAATCCCTTAGCATATATGAACCCACGACTTAACAAGTCGACTTGTTCAAACATTAATATGTAAGAAATCAGCATACATATGCCTAGTATCTAGCTGATTATCCTTTACCTGGAGTTAGCTAGAGCTATGTCAATACCTTGATCTTGGACTTGATCACTCATACTCATTGTGACTCATAATCGCTTATCCCATACCAAATGATGTGGTTGAGCTAACTAAGTCAAATGAACATAAGACTTATCACAGTACTACCTAAGCAACAGGCTAGGGATGGCATCCCATATTGGCCTCTCATTATAAGTTCTAACCAAGTCACTTATCCAGACCAATTTTGTTAAACTATAGTTACCTCGATATCCATTGTATGCATACCCACACCCCAATGACATTGGGTGTTTTCATGTTTTGTTTACCTTCATGAGAATTGAGATAGCCATTCCTCATTATGGTTTTCTTTTTTTTTAACAAAAGGATAATTCTACCACGAGAAATTCCTAATATACTGTTTATGGTTCTTGAGGGACTTTTTCAATTTGAAGTACGAAATACACATCCAATCTTCTAAGGCTAGGACTGAACTCCAAGTTTTACTATTTAATCCCAAAATTGTACCCTTTATTTCTTGCCCTAATACTAATATCATTTAGTTTATTTGTTTTGTAAGCAATTATGACTCATAGAATAGTCAAGTGTACAATATGCTTGTATTAAAGGAATCTTCATTTTCTAAATAAAGTTATTGTTTTAAATATTATCAAACAAAACTTATGTACACATAGCATTCTTTAATCATCATTAAACAGAACTTTTCCATTATCCTAAGTTGGCAACACTTGGCAATACGTCGGACTTATCAAAACTTTTTAGATTAACCTTATGGTTTACGACTATACCCACCGACCAACTAAAAATATTTATGAACCTTTCTAACCTATGGCATGCGAATCTTCCTAGGATCCCTTGAGTACTTCTAAATGGCTTTTAGTGTTCTCGTATAAGAGATCCAAAGTCGTTTTCATGAATTAAATAAAGACACACATTGACTAATACTGCATACAAGATCATTTGGAATAACATTACTTATTTTACATGAAAGATTTAGTTGCTTCCTAGATACAGTTTGCTAATAGCTTTACAAAATATTGGGTAGGTAATGCTCTATTTAAATCCTATTATATAGATTACAATAGGAATTTAAGTTTTCTTTTATTAACAAAGAACTTTATATCAAATAGGCATTTCATAGTTACCACAAAAGCACATGCCTTGTTATTCTGAGAAGTATGTTATGAGCATACGGTTTTGAAATCAATTATAATAACCAAGTTTCAATTCTTAAGTTTCCAAAAACAATTACTCTAATAATATGAAATTAAGTTATTCTAATTCAAAGGAATCATATCTTTATGTTATGAACACAGTTCGCGCTTGACTAGACTTCCTCTCTGTTGCCAAAATGCATTCAAAATATAGGCTAACTCATAAACTTATTTATTGGAAATCAAAAACCACTTAGTTTATAATTTTAACTCTAAAATAAAGGTAATGTTGTAATTTGACATTATTAAGCTGGGACAAACAAAAGCTCACTGAGAAAGTCACCGCTTCACAAAAACGACTTCATATAATGAAGGCTCTTAACATTAAAAATTTCATTACAGACATATTTTTCAATTACATATTTGAATTGAGTCTAATCATAGTTTTGTTGGGCTTAAGTCACAGTCATAATAAGAGAGTCTTTCGTTTGATAATCCACATAAAAGTTAACAAATAAAACACATGTTTTGCTCTACTTTTCAGTATATAGGATGCATATATGGCTATGGGCCTAAGCGCCATTCTAAAACTATTTTTACATAAAGCAGTGCTCACTGGCAAGCCAAACATGATGTTCACTATTCCATAATTTCCAACCTTTGTAATAGCCAAAGAGGTTTTCGTTTTGCTATCAACTTGTCTCAGTTGCCCTTTTAACTCAAGCGGTCTTCAACCTCCATTACCACCATCTAAGTTCAAGAGGAAATGACCCAAGGGATCATATACAACCCCTATTCTTATGTATACACACTAAATACAAAATCCATTCATTTCTCATAAAATAAGGCATATACATTTCATCATACGCTCGACATGAATGTAATGCTATATTCAGTCCTTTTGAAAACACTAGCAGAGCATAGCAAAAATATACTTTGTTATTTTAAACCTAAAAGAAATTCCAAATGGATAGAAACTTTCTTTCTGTAACTCGTTATCTCCCATTCTAGATGCAGTTCAATGAGTTTTTTAATATCCAAACAAACATTACATAAACATATGCATTTTCTTTGTTTCACAATGTACAACATTGCAGTCGTTTTACACAAAACATTTCAGATCTTCTTTATTTCACAATGCACAACATTGCAGTCATTTTACACAGAATATTTTAGATTTTCTTTATTTCATAATGCACAACATTGCAGTCGTTTTATGCAAAATATTTTGGAAAAGTTTTCTAAATAATTAAAAGACCAAAAGTATAAGCTTACTTGTGTCTTCCGCTATAGATCCAAGTTTCTTTCAGTTGTTGATTTATTTTGAAGAAATGCAGTGATTAATTCCCATGCATGTTCCCCCAATGTACAATGTAGGTTTCATGAATAATAAAAACAAAGTTCGAATTTTTCTCTCATCCAAAACATGCAAGGCCAATCATTCCACTACCTCTAAACCTAGGTTACAGTTTTCCAGATTACCCCCATATTGCCAAACCGATGTAAAGTTAAACAACTGCACCCACTTTTCCATCATTATGACAAACACACCCAATCACCTACTCTAACGTGCACAACCAAATTCACTCCATGAAATCTCATCATTTGAAAATATACTAAGCATATTTTCCACTTATATTTAATGTTAACCGCAATCGGTGCATTTCCTTTTAATATATTTAAACATATAAATTTTCCTATGCTTAGTATCTAGTTTAACATGTAACCAAGTATAATTCACAATGTTTATAACATTTTCATTACCAACTTCATTATACACATGCATTATTTCCTTTCATCAAACAACAAGTATTCAATACGATTCATGTAGTAGCATAAATATTTTTTTTTAATAATGCACCTATATGATATGTAAAATATGAGTTTTCATGTACTCACAAACCGATGCATCGCTTCCCCTTTTTACCTTTGTCCCCTAAACCAAAATTTTTGTCGTCCAAGGTATATCCCTAGTCTTGCATACACAATATCATTAGCAGTACCACATTTTAAGGGAAAATATAAGTTAAAACCTTTTATTCAATTTGCTATTAAAAGCTCTATGAGGAGGATCATTACATATGTGATCATTTTTATGGTCAAATTTAGAGGATAAAAGGATAATTCCTTACATAAATGGAGCAAGGTGTATGGTGAAAAAACTAGGGGAGGTCTTAGTTTAGGAGTTCTTAATGATTGTATAAAGAGAGTCAAAGATAATGGGTAAGAATTCTTCTAAGTATAATGAGCACACTGACCCATGGTTAATATTTGTTTTATTCTCACTACCAGATGATTTTGTACTATGGAAGAGTTAAGAAAATTAATTAGTCTAGTGATTAAAGGTCTAATGTGGGTGCTAGGAACTGAATAATTTTTTTTATTTGAATGGATACTTTGTGTGCTAAACAAACCAATCAATTTAGATCTAATTTTGAATCCATTGATGAAATTACTTCAAAATAAATATGGTAATAGGGTTTCAAACATTATGTAGAAGGATCAAGCAAGAATATGCAAATGGAAAGAAGATTATTTTATAAGTATACATGATATTGATGCTAGGAGATAGTTGAGCAGAAAGATAACGATATTAATTGTTTTAAGGGTACCTAAGGATAAGTTTATTTGGGAGTTGAATAGCTCAAGATAATACACAACAAGAAGTGAATATAAGGTAGAGCATGAACAAAATAGGAATATTGCAAGAATATGGAGAGATATTTGGGATAGCCCAAGCATAGCCCAAAGTCAAAATATTTGTTTGGCTAGTAGGTCATAGAAGAATTTTACCATATGATATCCTTATGAAAAAAGCTTTTCATGGCCCCTCAGAATGTGTTCTATGTAAAAAGGAGTAGAGTATAGATTATCTTTTTGGACACTGCTTAATAATCTAGAAACTATAGCAATGGATTCATAATATGTTTGGTAAATGCATGGTGATGAATGACATAATTGAAGAAAGGTTAAAGTAATGGAAGAGCACTTTTAAAAGTGAGACTTTACAGCCTGGGGTATATCAAAAGATACAATACTTTGGACTATATGGCTAGAAGGAAATAGAAGAATATTTAAAGGAAAAGAAAGCAAATTAGAAGTAATGAAAAGAAATATTTGTTTAGCCATAGAGTAGGCTAAAAAACCCTATCAACTCACCCAATTCCTAATCTTAAAGCAAAGAGCCTTATAGATGAAGTCAAATCATCAAATGGAATTATGATGTTGGGTATAGGGAAATTAAATAAAGGCAAAGAATATAAAATGGAAACCATGAGAAGTAGGGTTGGTCAAATTGAATTTTGATGAAGCGTCTAAAGGAAATCTAGGATGAGGAGGAGGAATAATTAGAAATAACAAGGGATATATTTTATTTTTTTACACTTTCAGTAGTTGATTTAAGATAAATAATAAAGCTAAAGCTTGGATGACTTTGGAAGGATTAAAAATATATAAACAAATAAAATGGAATAGAGTATGGATAGAAGGTGGTCACTAATAGTAATTGATGAAATTTTGAGGAAAGCAATGACTCCATGGAACATGCAAGAGTCAATTGTGGAAATATAAAATCTTGCTACAATATTTGAAGAAATTAGGTTTACACATAAGTTAAGGAAAGGAAATACATGTGCAAATAACCTAGCCAATAGAGGGGTCTTAATCCATGATCATGAAATTAAATTCTCTTTTCCATTGTTAGAGGAAGTAGTAAGTTTAGTTGAAGCAAAATATTGATTGCTTGAATAAAATAATAATTAAGATCTACTTTAATATTTTTTATTGGTAATATTTGATTTATTTTATAATATCATATAAATTATTTATTAGAATTCTTGTGATAAATATTTTTCATTGGTAATATTTGATTTATTTTATAACATCATATATATTATTTATTAGAATTCTTGTGATAAAACTGATTATGATAACACAAATTTTTTAAATATATTGCTCTAGTAAGATGCAATAACTAATGACTAGACAACACAGGTGAAGTTTTGATGTTGTGAAGGGACTAAGTTTCTGAATATTTATATTCACATAGAAAATTAAAAAAAAAATAAAAAATTTAAAAATTAGATATTTAAGTTTTTTTTATGAAAAATGATGCAGATATTTAACTATAGATATATTTGTAAACTTAGAAGAGAGTTATAATAGATGGAGATCTCAAATACAATCATAATATTAACATACTTCCAAACCGAAAAATAATATAACTCTTGTAAAACGACAATACATTGATAATTGACTTTTTTTAGTCTACCCAATTGTTTAACAATATCATACCCTTCAAATGATATCTCAAGTCCTTTTTCTTTTCAGATGTCTCTCCACGAATGTTGACATGACTAGAACCTGCGATTAGGTTGATGACATGGATTTAGGCATGCTAAATCGCTCCAACACTTTGTGATAATTCTTATATATACAATGAACATATCCACTACATAAACCTCGTCGGGGGCGGAAAAAAAAAAAGTTCTTTTAGATATTGAAAATCTCAAGATGGAAGAGGTTACAATATGAATAATATTACTTACGGGAGCATAAGGAGCTTCTCTATTGGAGCTTCTCTATTGGGGATCATAACAAAAGTCACTAGGATTTTTTATTCTCTCCGAATGACTAGAACTGTGATAAATGTTTTCACAGCCAAACTGATCTTCTAAAGCACCCTTAACCACTTTGAATGAAAAATTAGATGTAACATCAAGTTTTACAGTTTGTCCATAGAACCATGGTGTGGATCATATTGATTTTGAGTAGGCTTAATGGTTAAGCCTAGACTTTTATCCAAGAGTTTTAAATTATAAATCTAAGCAAAAGTATGGAAAGAAAGGTTATAAACGAATTAGGGTTTGGTTAAATACATAATAAAAATTATATACAAACAAAGGTTTAATTTAATAATTTTTTTATAAAATTATTTTTATTTAAAAATATAAGATTTTTTTTATGGTATAAATGTTAAACGGAGGGACAAGTCCGTAATTTGAAATGTGAGAGTTAAGTAGTTTGAGTTAAAAATATAGTATATATTTTTCTAAAATTTATTATAAATATATATGTTTATTTAAAATATAATATTTAGTAATAGTATAATTTAATAATTTGGAAGGTTATAATTTCAAGGATGGAGTTTAAAATATGGTATATAATTTTTAAAATTTACTATTTAAAAAAATAATGAAAAGTGAATAATGTAAACTTTTATCAAATTTACACAAATGTTTCCTAGATAGGATGTATAATTTTTTTTGAATGAAAGGACTTTATATTAAATGGAAAAAATCACTTTCATAGAAAAAAAGGTTGGGTGGAATTAACACACCCCATGGCACACACAAAAAAAACATGATCACATGGATCGAATCAACAAATCATTAGTACATCAGAACCAAGTAAAGAAAAGGAGACAAAATACATCAGGAGAGACAATTGTATGCATTTACTCATGCGAGTAAGAAGGCCTAAAATTGTCGATATCTGGCTGATTCTCCCAACTACCACCGCTAGATCCATCAATCGTAGCTCCCCAACCATCATCATTTTGAGGAGAGGGGTTTGAAACCATCCCCCACCCAGAAAATGGTTCATTCAAAATTGGAAGTTGTGCAACATCCCCCCATCCAGCAACTGCTTCAGTTGGTTCTGGGCGAGCATCCCATCCACTGGGTTATAGACACAATCATTTGGGATTGGGCAGCAGTTGATACCAATGACGCTCAAAAGCTCTAGTAGATGAACGACCTCTGCAACCTTGAGTAGGAGGTGTGCCTTTGTGAGAGGTATCACAAGATCGGGACACTTTATTTTCAGGAGGAAGTCGGCTAACAGAGCAAGGTGCATTAGCCTAGTGATCCAGAAATGATCTAAGGTATTGTAGCTCCACATTAACTTTCTCCACCTGATTAATGATCTGTAACCAACAATCATAGAATATAGCATATTTGTCAATGATAGAGAAGGAGGTAGAGGCCTCCTGTCTCCCAAAGATAATATTATTTCTTGTTTTCCATAGGTGGTATAAAATACTAAGATGGAAAATATGCCAAAATTCTTTCAAGGGAAGGGAAAAATTTAGGGGATCCCCAAGTAGTGCATGGACCCAAGAACATTGCTCCTGTAAAAAGAAATTGAAAAAATAAAGAACCCAATCCCAAGAAGCTTTAGCTTTGTGATAGGCCCAAAACACATGAACAAAATTTTTAGGGCCTCTACAAAAAGCACAAACAAGATTAGCAACCCCCATATATTGTAACCGATGACCAAGGGGAAGGCCTTGATGTAATAAAATCCAGGAAAAAAAAACAATTCTTAGGTTCAAGATATGACTTCCAAACCACAAAAAATTGTAGGCTCCATCTGGATTGAGAAGAAACCAAATCCCAATGATTGTTTAAAGTATCGACCATAGGAACATGAGGAGACAATAGACCATACCCTAAAGAAGGTTTATACTTCACCAGATGAGTATGATTAGGCCAACACCAGTTAGATGACCAATGCTTTTGAAATATCCTACCAAATTTGAGCCAGACAGAGAAAGGAGTATTATCAATAACAACATCAAAAGTGGCTTTATCATCCAGCTTAAGACCAAACTTAAGAATAAATATCTAAGTATTAAGTTAATCTTTAGATTAGATTTTGCTAAGTTAGTGGTTAGTTTAGCTTTGAGGGCATGTAGCAAAATAAGTTAGAGTTTACTAAAATAGTGAATGAGTCATCTAGATTAATTTAAAACTCCCACAAGAATAGTCTTTTGCAACCATAATGTGCTATTATCTAGTTCTTCCAAAGAACTATAAATGTAACATTTTTTACATGAAATATAATGTTCATTGAGGAAATATCAATTGGTATCAAAGCAGGTTTTCTCAGATGGATAAAAACTTGTGGAGAGTGGTATGAAGAGATTTGAAGGACGCACTTTGTCAAAGAAACTCAAGTGGCCAACACTCAACAGAGTTGCAAGGAAGAGCTCGAGTAAATCATTAATATATCACGAATAATGAGGTATTTTATTATGAAATTATGAGGGTTGTTATATAATTGTATAAAGAGGATTCAATAAAAATTTCAAGTGATTTGGATCTAATTTGCTGATTTTATTAGCATTTTGAGTTTTTCAATAAAATGGTTGTATAAGGTGGAAGAAAAGGTATTTGCTTCTCAAAGTTTTGGAGAAATATTATTTAGATAAAATAATAATTGAGACAAAATTTTAGGTCATTTGGATCTGTATTTATTTATTTGTGTGAATATTTATTTTTTCTTCAAAAATCCTAGATCCGGAATTGTGATAAAAAGGGAAAAAGTAAATGATTACATATTTTTCACCTTTGAAAAATTTCTTCTAAAATTTAGAGTGTTTTCATATTATTGTCTTAGGAATACAGAGTTTAATTTTCAGAAATTTTGGAGCTATATGGATTGATTTATGTGAAAAACATTTAGGTTGTCTAAAAAACACTCTAAGATCTAGATATGGAAAAAGTAAATTGATCACATATTTCTCATTTGTGTGAATTATCTTCTGAAATGTAGTGGATTTTTAGATACATATATCAGAATTCTACAAGGAAAAATTTAGTTTGTTTCAATCAGTATTGGGTGATTTATGATAAATTTGGTGCTTGAGACTTTGGTAAATAAAAAGAAGCATGTATTTTTGCAATTAGAGGTTAATTTCGAGAGATTGACTTAACAGGTTGAGTCAATTGAGTAATAGAAGATCTGATGTTGTTATTTATTGTAAAAAAAAAAATGTATTAGAAGCTATCTACATTATTCTAAAGTTTTTTTATTAGCATCAATGGCTGCCAATAACAATCTTCCCATTCTTGAATTTAATGGGTTAGATTACAAGTATTGGTCCATCAATATGAGGACCTTACTCATAGGCAAGGGGTTATGGGATATTGTAGAAGAAGGCTACAATGAACCTACATATTGGACCACCTTGAGTGCAGTTGATAGAACCAATAAAAAAGGATATGAAGAACCCACTTGGAACAAGCTACAAGGTGAGGAGAGAAAAGAGAAGAAGGAGAAACAATATGCAAATTGCTTAGCCCTTATGGATTTGAGGAGAGGAATGGAAAATATTGTTTTCCCTCTCATAGCCAATTGTAGATCAGCTACAATGGCATGGCAAGTGTTGAATGATGCTTATGGGTTTGATGAGGACACCCATAAAGCCATGTGTGACAATCATGAATATTGTTTAAGCAAGGAGGAGCCTTGCTTTCTTGAAGAAGTTTCTGAATTAGATACTTTTTGAAGATTATTTTAAATAATCATATGAAGACATGCTTTGTAATGGAGAATTATTTCTTGAAGAGGAAGACATATTTGAAGCAGAACCTTGTGTTGAAAAGAGTAAATAATCCCTTCATGGAGAAGAGGATGAGAAGGAGCCATGTACAATTCTCATTGAAGCGAGTTATGATGAATATTGTTTCAAGAGAGAACCTTTTGGAGAGTCTTATGAAGACTCATGTACATATTATTTTGAGCAAAAAAGGGAGACTCTCATTGATGAAGACATTACTTGTGAAGGTATGGAAACTTGTAAGTATCAATTCTCTATTTTAGTGGGAGAATATGA
Organism: Wollemia nobilis; assembly: GCA_028583015.1. Lineage (NCBI taxonomy): Eukaryota > Viridiplantae > Streptophyta > Pinopsida > Araucariales > Araucariaceae > Wollemia > Wollemia nobilis. The sequence continues at coordinate 9,848,997 of JAQPPZ010016864.1, read as the reverse complement.
TGATGAAAAGCAAAATTGTATTGATGAAGAAGAGGATGAATGTCTCATTGAAGAGATAATTTTTGAAATATCATTATATGGGAATGGAATTTCTTGTGAAAACTACTCCAAATTGGATGATGGCTTGCTTGAAGAACCAATCCCAGAAAAAGGAAGAGAAACACTCACATTGAAGTGTTCCTTGCTTATAAATCACCTAGATGAGGTGGTGTATGATGAAAAATATCTCATGGAGGAGACAAATGGAGAGTGTATTTTGGAGAATGCACCTACAATTCTCATGGAGGATAATAAATAAGTTTTGTGGGATGATGATGGAGAAGCAATGTTCATGGAAGACCATTGGCTCACTTATCTTGAAGACAATTCACTTGGAATGGATGTGTGCTCTCTTGAAAGAGCAAATGAAGTTATGTGGGATGATTTCCCAAGTTTATATGAGGAATAAGAGATGAAGGGAATAAGTTTCATGCTCCATGATGAAGCTTATCTCATGGATGAGATAATGAAAGAAAAATATAATTATGAGGAAGACTATCTCAAGGAGGAGATAGAAAATAGTGAGATAGTCATTAATGGACTTCATGATGTATTGGAGACATCATAAAAGGAGATTGAGAATTGTATTTAAGAAGTAATTTTGGATGAATATCACTCACTTGGATTGACTACATTGCAGAAAGAGAGTTGCCTTGAAAAGGCAACAATGTATGATTACTTGAATGAATGGTGTTTCAACACACCAACAAGGATTGAACAAAGGAGGAGAACTCTTAGTGAAGAGTTGATAGTTGATCTTGAAGCATCATACAATGAAGGAGATCTGCTACAAAATAGCTTTATGGGAAGCACCAAATCTACTCATACTAAAGCTAATATTTTTATGATTAATGATTTTTTTTTTTGTCAACAGGAATGAAAAGAAAGGAGAATGTCTTCCAAAGGCATTATTGAGAGGTGATTGTCTCATTGAGACAAATTTTATCAAGACTCTTCTTTGAGAGAATACAGTGATGGAGAACTTGGGTCACATGGATCAAAATGATGTGTTCAAAATTTCTTGGAAGAAGGATTCTTGTAAAGTCATTATTTTGAGAGAATATTTGTGTGAGGAATAACTTTATGTTGCATGTGTAGTTGGTCATTAAATGGCCATATTTGTTGTGATATTTTATGTGGAAATATGTGAAAGAGTTGTATGGTATAATCATCTATGCGAGATGATTAATTGTAAATACTCATGTGGACTATTGTTTAGTGTTGAAGATGTAAAATAAGATCAAAATGTGAGAGCATGGTTTAAAGATCATAATGATAAATATGTAAGAGAGTGGTTGCTGAAAACCACAAGAGGAGATACTTTTGTTGAAGGGGGAGATAATAAAAAAAATAAGACACTCAATAATTTGCAGGAAATCCCACATAAAGAGTGGAAGGAATGCCACCACAAGTATTTTTCAAATTTTTATTTCTTGATTCAAGATTGGAGGAAACATACGAGAAATATTTTCTTCCAAATATGTGATGTTGAAAGAACTCTTGCATGAGTGTCTTTAGTATCAAGGGGGAGAATTTTGGAATATTCAACATTGTCCTAAATATCTAAGTATTAAGCTAATATTTAGATTAGTTTTTGCTAAGTTAGTGGTTATTTTAGCTTTGAGGGCATATATCAAATAAGTTAGAGTTTACTAAACTAGTGAATGAGTCATCTAGATTAAGTTAGAACTCCCATGAGAATAGTATTTTGCAACCATAATGTGCTATTATCTATTTCTTCCAATATAAATGTAACCTTTTTTACATGAAATATAATGTTCATTGAGGAAATCTCAAATGCTTGGTATGAGCATCAAAGAAATATGAAAATGCTGCAATACCCTTTTTGAAGAAGCGTAATGCTCTAACCCACTGAACTTGAGCCAAAGGTAGGCCCTCTAAAGTGACTACAGGAGACCACCAAGGGCTTAAAGTGGATATAGAAGCTCCTACAGATTTATCGTTATCGTGCCATTGAAGCTAGGGTTTGAAAGCTTCCCATGCCTTCTAGATACTTCTTGTCACAAAAGAACCCGTAATTTTAAATGGGGTTGGAGCTGTCAAGATGGTTTGCAGGGTGACACCCCTCCACCCTTTCCTCCCAAAGAGCAGCCCAGAAGAGATGTAGTGCCACACAAGAAATTTCCAAACTTCATCACCTTGAAGTTCCTGAAGAATTCATTTAACACATAAAGCAAACCCATGGAAATTGTAGTTAAACATAACCATACCCCCTGCCTTTTTAGGAAGACAAAAAAATTCCCATGCCACTCTATGAAACCCCTATATTTTTATAAGTAAAAGTATAGGAAACCTAAGATTATATCTCATATTTGATTAATAATTGGTGATATCCTTTCAATACAAGAACCTAGGGTATGCTCACATAATTGATAAATATTCTAGTTCTTGAATGCTCTTTTTCTTGACCATTCAAGAGAGATTTGCTAGTGTTATGAGCTAGTGTTATGCCTATAGTGGCTTATGGTTTTCCTCTCATCTACTTATTTTAACCTTATAATTGTAGCATGTTAGCCATGTTAAAGTACATAATTATTTTAGTACTATTTCTTCTCACCATGAAATTATTTCTTGCATCTACTAAAACCCTCACCTTTTTTTTTTCCTATTTATATTGTGAGTAGAAAGAAAGGGATATTTTTATTATGACCAATCCATTGTCTAAGTGGTGGTGGCTAAGCTATGGTTTGTTAGTTATTTATTATTCATTTAATCCTACATGCTTTTTACGCATTTTATTTGTAAAATGATATAATTCTATTTTAAAACCACATCAATGGTATGAGAGCAGGTTAAACCTACCTTATGAAGTGTGAAGTGATGGAAAATTTCCCTCTCCATTGTATTTCCATGTTGTCATTCCATATTGATACTTGCCTAATTATTCTTGCTTTTCTACTAGTAATTATTTATTCTACATTTCAAATGTAAAATTCTAAGCATTTTTTATGAAAATGATCTTGCTAATGTTGGAGCAATGAAGTGTGAAGCTATTAAATAGGGGTATCATCACACATTCATATGAATAACTACTATAGTAATAGCACCATGTGACCTAATCTAAGTATCACTTCCTAGTGCTTTTCAATGCAAATTACCACCAAGTTTCTCTGGAATACATATGGTACTTCGATGCCCCAAAGACCCCATCATAAATTAGCCTTGCTACTCTACTAATCATCTTGTCAAATCTTGGACACCTCCACCATGGGTGACATAAATGTACCCCCAACTTACATCTAAGTTTCTTATGAGTCTAACATCCATCATAGATGCCCTCTATTTTTAAACTAATTTCTTTCTTGCATGAATCTTTCTAGTGTTGCACCCTTGCTCCACCTATCCTTTGATGTCCCCCAAGCTTGGTCAACACAATATACCTCTTAAAATAATGTTTCCTTTAATTTCACCTCAAATTAATCCTACAACCATTATCTCATCAAATCATCTCAAGTGGTGGTCTCTACATTGTTAACTGAAACATCTTCCTCTAGAATATTTTACATCTTTCTTTCGAATGACTTGATGACATCCACTTCTAAGATATGTTCCAATATTATGCCAAGAATAAATTGGTCTTTTTACAATAGTGTCTTTAGGTATTCTAGTAGAGGTGATGTGGCCATGAAGCTTTTTATTTTTTATCATGAAGAAATATTTCTACAATGCCTCCTCTTGCAATCATGTCAAGTTGCCTCCTAGCATGTCCATTATTGTATCCATGCTCTCTAATCTACTTTCACATCCTAAGAGTTGCTACCCTCCCAAATTATAGCATATAAATCCACTTCCAACACTACCCTTATATGCAACCACTCACCTCTACACCCTTTGTCAAATAGTAATAAAATGACAGTGTACTCATGCCTAGCTATTCACCCTAGCAATTCAATCATGACCATTCACCAGCTTCATAGCCCTAAGTTTGGCCACATGCACCCTAATGGATGATAATTTTTACTATCTATAAATGACCCTTATCATGCACTCTATAGCTCACTCTTTCGTAGTGCTCTCCTATGACTATGCATTGCTTCATATGTTAATTTATTTTAGATGGAAACACCTCGTTTGTGTAGGATTTATCCTACAAACACATGAATCCCTCCACCATAGCCAAACATGACTTATTTTTCCTTGATCCTCTACATAGGAGTACCTATTGTTCTTCTACTTATTTTCTAATCACACCATATGTGACAACCAAAAAACCCTTCTTACTCCTTGAATTTCTCCCTATCTACACAATTTGTTGCTTGAGCTCTCAACCACTACCATGACCTTCATATCCCTCAACCAGTATCCTTTCTCTTTGGTGATCGATAATGACCCATGCACCAAAGATCTCCATTATCATTATTGAAGGATCATGTATCCTACATATCTCAGGTAGTGCCCTATCAATTTACACCTTTGCTCTATGCATAGTCACTCCAAATACATTATATTTGTTCTATCCATAAAAACATAGTCAATCATTTGTTAGGGTCTCCCATGTTATTATTTTGGACACTTGGAGTGGAATTTTCCAACCTTATGGCACTTATGATAGTCCTCGACACTTATATGCTCAAATTTATAATTGGTAGTACATTACTACACTTGGTCAATTTTAAAGCCTTCCATTTGTAAGATTATAGAATTTCATTTTTATTGATGCATGGCTTTGAATCACATGTGTACACATTATTCACAAACTTGGCATATTCCTTCTCATCACCTTGCATGTTGGAATTATTAAGTTATCTTCTACTCTACTAATATTGTCTTGATGGGGATATTTTAGAAATACATATCCCACATGCATTACTAAATATGACTTTTATGACTTTATTTATTTACTTTTCAATTTGTTGAGTGTAAGTGAAACTGAAGTGCCCATATAGTCTTGCAAACAATTGTATTGTCTAGAGAATATTCTATTGATATTTCTAGGTAGATTAATTATGGAATATTCTTAAATATGTTTTTTTCCCTCTTTTTATTTTTGCCTTGCAAGCCTTCTATTTTCATCCTTTTCCAACTATAGACTTATCTATACTCATTGGAAAGATCTTTCCAAGTCAGATTCATAAGAGACATTACTTTTTAGTTTTGTAATGGTCTACTTTGACCTATGGTGATCCAATGTTTGGGTTTCCCAAAATACTTTAAAAATATATATTTTAATATGGAGTGTGTATTTGGTCATACCAACACTCCTCACTACAATTATAGTGAACCTCGTAACTAGTAATTTTCTCTATAACACTTGCCAATTATAATGACTAGTTATCTATGCAATCCATTCAGATGAGAAGGTTACCATAAGGATGCTTATAATTGATTCATGCATGCTCTTATTTGAGAACTTAAAAAAAATCTACCATTATCATTAGAGAATATTTTGGAAGCTAATTATCCTATAGACCATGGTCCTTACATTTGGGTACTCCTATATACAAAGTTATATTTGAATATGTTCATGACCATGACCCTTTTTATGTGATCATGGATATCATACAGGTAATCTTAGAGATGGATTTGTCAATATATATTTCTTCATAAGAGCATATCCTTCTTATGTGATCACAAGCTTCATATGGGTACTCCTAAAATTAGAGTTATATTTTCCCTCTAGCATTTTTTTCCTCTTAGTGTTGATTTTAGCCTTCACGAACAAGACTCGCCACACTTCATAGGGAGGCACCAGATCAAGCATAACTTCTACATCAACCTCTACTTCAAGGAAGCACCACATCAATCACAAATTATTCATAAACTTTTACTTCAGGCTCATTGGATCGCTCCTTGGCTATTTCAACATTCTCCTTCTATTGTTATTGTTCTTGGATATCCTTCTTCTATTTTGTAAAAGCATGGGATTCAAATGCTTCTATTGTTGGAAGGTATGATGTGGAAACATTTTATATTTACTAGTAACTATTAAATAATTAGATTCTTACATGTTAATATGATCTTGCAATCCCACTCATATCCAAGAAGCTTATGTTAGTAATATTTAACAAACTCTATGCTAGAGTTAGCTCTAGTTAGAATTTGTTAGTTTTTTGCTATTAATATACTCCTACATGCTTATTTAAGTACTTTATTTGTAATGCAAGGTAGTTATATTTTTGAACAACGTCATTGGAGATATTCTATGAAACATTCTTTCATCAAATATTGTTCAATCAAATATATGTTCAACCAAACATATCTTATGTATGTTCAAGTTATTCAAAAAATGAAAAAAATCTTATTAAATTTTTTTTTTTATCAATTATATTACTTAGTGAGTTCTAAATAATATAATATCATCTATATGTTAAGATGACCATCTAGAAGAAAGGCAATGTTAGGGTAATTTTTTTAATAAAAATATCTCATATCTCAAGAACCATATATTTATGAATTGTTGTTTGATTCAAATGATTCTTGGACCAATTTATGTGAAGTTTGAAGATATTTAAAATGAGTGGTCATATGAAGGAATCCAAGTAGTATTTGAGAGATATATAACCCTATGAAGTTAGCCATTTGGAACAAGGACAATGATGATTTTTCAAGTTGTGAAAATCAAAATTGTAGACATCTATCACCCATGGTTCTAATAATGGGAGAAGAAAAGGAGGGTTAGGGCATTAGCAAGGTGGTATATTCTATTTGGGCATAGAAGTTTTTTACTAAGTTTTACTCATCCCTTCATTCTCTTAGAAGTTTTTGGCTAAATTATTATAGTTTTATTTTCAAATAATATAATTGTCATAGGATAATAATATTATAATATTAAGAAGGAGCCATCAACTCATTATGATCCTAATTTTGGGATGAACATTCTTTTTGAATGTAAGAAATATGGATAATAATATTTTGAACTCTCTTGAAGTATCATGCACCATTTAGGAGAAGGAAAGTGGTAGATAATAGATAGTGTTAGATGTTAATACCTCTACCATTAACAGTGAAATACCAAAAAATAAGCAGGATGGTCAAAATATCCCTTAATAGATCTAGGAGAGGATAAATCTAATGAAAATGCTTATTTTTAAATAATATTGAGAAATAAAATTAATAGACCTATTCCTAATACAAGCAAGGTTAAAAAAGGAAAACCTCCAAATTATTAAGAAAGATTCAAGGAAGAAATACTAAATCCATAGGAAGGAATGAAATCTAAGTTGGTTGAACTTCTCTTACCAAACAAAAAAATTATATTCTTAATTCACACAATGGTCCCACATCCGCTAATGAGAAATTATTACCATATCATGTAATATAGGGGGTGAAAATGCCCCCTCAAATAAAAGGTGTGTCAAGGACCTCTATTTAATTAATTAGCCTAGTATTCTTTATATCCAAGAAACTAGAATGACAAAGGAAGAAGTTTCTAAAACTATAAAAGCAATATGAGGAAGATGTGAATATGATGTGGATTAAAGAGTGATAGGGGAAATTCTAACATTTTAGAATCTAGTTAGAACCTCCTTTGAAACCATTCATAAAATTAGTCATTGGATATCCTCATTAGTCACATGCTACTTTGTAGATATTTATTTTATCATTGTCAATGTCTCTAGACCTACAACTCAGTTAGGTAGATTAGAATTATGGAGTGGGATTGAATAATTTATGAGAAGTAAATAATAAGAAACTCAATTTATGATAATAGATTATTTTAATGCCATAGCCAAGCTAGATTTCTAGGAAAATAATCCAAAGTATGAGAGATTTATCAGGTTTTATTTAAAACAATAGTATATAAAAGATTGATTTTGAAGAGGACAACTATACATGTACCAAAAATAGGATATTCTAGAACCTAATGACAAACAAATAATATAAATGCATAATCTTAAATCATTGGATAAATGAAGGTACTTGTGCTAATATGAATACGTTGACAAGGATTTGTTTTGATCAAATACCTAATAAGATTTAAATTGGTAATAAGTGAATAAAAAAGGTCATATTTTAAATATAAGCATATGTGGGAATACCATCCTCAATTTGGTGATATGATAACACAAATGTAGAGTTCTTCAAGAAATAATAGATTGTATACACTTCCAAAACAAATTAAATCAATGACATCTAGATTAAAATTATGGAACAAGAACATTTTTTAAACTATTTTTGAGAAGAAGAACTAAAAGATAAACTTTCAAAATTCCAAAAAGGTGAGAACAATAATCCAAGATCAATAGGAAATGGAGTTGCTTAGTGAATATTACAATATTTTGAGTAAGAAAAAAATTATAGATTAAAATCGAGATAAAATTTGTTAAAATATGGAGATAAAAACATAGTTTTTCATAGGATGACAATAGTACAAATATCAATTGTTAACAATTAAATATTCTCCTTGTAGGATCTTATAATATCTCAAAATAAAATATTCACGCAATATATTCAATCCATAATAACAATGAATAATAAATAACTAAATATATTATTTAAATATTTACTTAAGTAGTGCAATGTAATGCAATGCTTATTCGATTCCAATTACAATGCTTTATATTGAATATATACACACATGGATATGAAAATATTCACATTCACAAGATTCTTGACCTTTATACTTACACAAGCTTTTAAATTTCCTCACACACACAGGATATATAACACTTCAAATTTCTCACATAACAATAAATCTATTATTGACTCCACATATTCACCCAAGGACAAAGACTCCAACGATTGCACATACTAAATGATAAAATCTTACATAACTCCTCACTTAACTCTACACTTACATGACACCTAAATTACATAACTCCATACTTACTAACATGACATGCCACTTACATAAAATCAATATTTTCTTACGTGACACCTACTATATAGTCAAATATTTATCACACTCTACACTAAACTATTTACATTGAACTTTAATAAATCTTAGAAGGTTTACATTATTTGATATGAAGGTTCCTTGTCTTCATGTACTTTTAGTCCTTCATTCTAGACTTGGTCTTTCTAATCTAACTCTGGTACTCATTTAGGTTTGGGATCTAAATTTATCCCTCTAGGTTGTTACCCATTATTTTCATACTTCTAAGCATGTCATGACAATAATATAACTCATAATTGATATCAATGTTTTCCATATTTTCATTTTTGAGGTTGACATCATCAATAAAGGGTCAGGCCCAAAATCTATTTATAAAATCAAGGTGAATTGTCTCGAAATCTCGACGAATTATGCCCAAGGAGTCATGGCGAATTGCATTCATTTTTCACCAAAAATTTTCAAACCATGGCGAATTTTTCTATGTTGGGGGCTATGAATATCGGTTTGCAAATTCTAGGAATGTACGACAAACTTAAAGGCTTTATACCGATAGGAAAAGCTATGTCGATCACCCTATGCCTATAGGATAGTGTCGTTAGGAAAAGCTATGATGATCGATCTGAGACGATTGGCTGTAGACATGATGGTCAAAAAATGTTGATCGATTGCAGACATGTCGATCAAAAAATGATGATCAAGAGTAGATATGTCGATGTGTTGCAACAATACCGATCGGTTGCATCTATGTCAATCGATTGCAACTGTACCGATGTGTTGCAACAATATCGATCAGTTAAGATGTGATTGGTAAATGATCGGTTGAAATTGATCATTGTAGGATATCAATCGATTGTAGGAATATTGATCAATTGTAAGAATGTTGATCAATTGCAAGAATACCAATTAGTTGTAGGAATACCAATCGGTTGCAAAAATGTCGAATCGATTGCAAGAATATTGATCAGTTGCAAGAATGATGATCGATTGCAATAATGTTGATTGGTTGCAACAAAGATGATCGATTGCAATAATGTCGATGGGCTACAAGAATGTCGATCAGTTGCAATAATGTCGATGCTTTGCATTGATGATGAATAGATGCAGCATGATGATCGGTTGCAACAAAGTCGATGCATTGTGTTAATGATGATCGGATGCAAGTAAGTTGATCGGTTGATTAGTTGCAACAGTGTCGATGGGCTGCAAGAATGATGATCAGATGTAGTAAAGTCGATCGGTTGCAGCAAATTTGATCGATTGTAGCACACCCGATCATTTACATTGATGATGCAGTGCATCTATACCATGTTTCAACCATCCATGAAATGATTGCATGTAGATGCCACATGTCAACCATCCATGAACTGATTGCATGCAAAAAGTCTATATAAAGGTATAAACAATCATTTTTTCCCTTTTCTAATGTAGTTTTAACCCTTTTCCTCCCATTTTAATGTAGTTTTAACCCTTTTCCTCTCGTTTTAATGTAGTTTTAACCATTTACCTTAAGTTTTAATGGAGTTTAACCTTTTTCTTTTGAACTTCTTTCCATCAAGTTTTGAATACCTTCCACTATTTGATCCATATTCTCTCGTACACAATGAAATAACCCTATGGCATCCCCTATCACCCCTGGAATATCAAAAATTAATTTCAAAAACCTTGTTTGCCCCCTAATTTCTAAAATTTTATCAACACTGGGTTACGACATGTCATGGGTAATAGACTCTAGTCTTCAGGGTCTAGTTTCGATGTCATAGTTTGACACAGACACTAAACTACTAGAGAAGATAATTGTAGGTTACAACATTGATTCAAGCAAGGTACATGTTGTCATTGACAACAAAAATATCATATTTTCTTTCGTAGCCTCTGATGTCACCAGATTGATAACATTGCCCCACACTGATTGTGATCCAATCACATCCAAATTCACATTAACTGATGATGATAAACTCTACCTGGAGACCACCTTCAAAGTGCAACTAAAATATTTTCAAGGTATAACTACATTTTTTATTTAATTGAATTTAAATTCTAGTGTCTACAATTATTGATTTTATTTTTTTGCAGTTACGACCACCAAGTCCAGAAGGGGTTTGACTGTACCAACTATTGAGAATAAATTTCTTCGGGCATGTTGCAAATTCTTCCTTGCTAGACTCGTTCTACAAGGAAGACCGATAAAAATTTTGATGTGGGCCTTAGCATATTTGGTTCGTTGTATTGCACACCAACAATTCGACTGGTCCACCTATGTCTCACATCGGATCAGAATGGATATCCAGAACGTGATAACCCATGCTTCACCTTCATCGACAATAAGCACATGCAACTATATTCTTGCTTTTTTTATGAATCTTTTTATCATTTGTAGAACACTCAAGTACCGACTTCTTGGCACTCAACCCTAGCCAATGCAGCCATGACAGAACAACAGGTTCAGGTAATTTTTAATTAATATTGAAGTAATATTTTTTATTTTTCATATGTTTATCATTTTTATAATTTTAACATTTTATACAAAACATATAAAAGGGTATCCTCTTCCTCTTCAAAGTGGGATGTTGCTTTCAGAGGTTATAATCTAGAGGAATCAGGAGACTCTAAAACACCTACGGAGGAAACAATGCCACCGCTAAGAAGAAGATCAACAAGGAAATGTGTAAGATCTAGTTCTCCTAATCCTTGACAACCTCCACCTATGGTTGCACGTCCACTACCAATGGGCGTAGTTGCACAAGAGGTCTCATCTTCGGGAAGTAAGTTTTACAGATTGCCTTAACAAAATTTGTTACCAAATTTTTACTATTTTTTATTAAATTTTATTTTGTGTTTTCAGATGTACAGTGCACCCACATTCCATTTGCATCTGTGCCTATGCAAGAGGTCTCTTCTTCTATCGGTAAGTGTTATAACCAATTTTCATAATCTACCTTCACAAATTTTGTAACCAATTTTTATTTTGATGTTTTAAGTTCCTATACAACAATTCCATCATCAAAATCAATAGTCGATGCCGCCCCCTCCTCCACCATGCCAACCTCAGATGCGAGGTCAATGCTTCTCCGGTGGAAAACACATTCTTCCATCTAGGCTAGAGAAAGAAGCAACAAAGCAATTTTTAGGATTCGAACGTATGTCTTTTGGTAATTTTAATTTTACAAGTGTACCAAAACTTGGTGTTGGGTTGGATAATGTTCCACTTGATGAAGATTTATTTTTACAAGGCAACACACCCACTACTTTTCAAGTATCAGAACTGCTTCGAGATCCTCAAAATGAAGGAGCAGAATGTTCAAGCAAATCTCCTCCTAGGGAAACCAACACCCCTTAGGCTCATCCTCTACCAGAGGATGAAAGAGTAAATATTTTTGAAAAATATTTAGTTTTTGACAATGTTGAAGCAACCATTAAGGATTCACTACTTCCAGATATAACAGAAATGAAAAAATGGGAGTATCGGGCCAAAGTGTTGATAAAGGAAATTAATGCCCGATTAAAAAAAATTCAAAAAGAGAATTTTTTTCTTTAGTTGAAAATGAACCTGAAAAGATAGAGGCTCTACTACATCAAGCAAAATATGGCATTGTGCAGGTTACTACATCTTACACAGATGAAACTTTAAGGTTTATGTTGAACAGATTGGAGAACATAAATGTTGAGGCCCAAGCTTATTATAATGAATGGGCGTGTGATAAGAAAAAGGTTGTTGTTGTTGTAGCTACAAAGAATGTTGCCGAGGTTTGACTAATGTGTTAAAAAAATTGTTCTCTTTTTTAAAATGTAAATATCTGTTGACTACTTATTTTTCCTTTTGCAGGTAAAGTATGATAATCTCAAGAAGCAGGTTCAAAACCTGCAAGACTATCTCAGGATGGCAAAGGATTTCTTAAATGCTTCTATGGCAATGAAAAAAGAGCTCAGGAAGCAGTTCGACAAAACAACGCTTTTCAGAAAATCATTATCCTAAATGGATTGGATCTTGATGTTCTGCTAAAGGAGAAGGGTAAAGAAGTTCTTGCACCAATATCCGAAGATGTTGGGAAAGAGGAAAACACCCTGCTCGAAGGATTGCAAAGTGTTGAGAACATCCTTGTCAGTTCTGGAGCAATTGAGAGTACTATTACCCAACCCGAGGGAGGAGCCATTGGAATGCAGAATGTGGAAGTCATGGAAGTCATGGAAGAGGAAAAAGAGTGGAACAGGGAAAATATGTTGAAGCCTGAAACTGCTTTTGAAAATTTGATATTTCAAAAAGATAATTTTATGACATTCATATGTTTTCATTTGAAAACAAGACACTTGCTTTTATTACTTTACTATTATACTATTTACATTTATAATAGTGTGTTATTTTCATCTCTTGAGTATTATGGGGTTTCAAATATGCTTGAGTTTATGAAGAATATATGTATGCATAGGTTTAGATTTTCATTTTATTCAAAGTTATTCTTGTTGTGATATAAAAATGAGTATTGTCTTGTGTATTATGCTATGTTGTTTTTATATTTCAATTTTCAAGTGATTTTATGAAGGATATATCTATGCATGGGTTTAAATTTTTATTTTATTCATAGTCATTCTTGTTGTTGTAAAAAAATGAGTATATGTCTTTGTATTATGCTATATTGTTTTTATATTTCAAAGTCAGTTTACGATGGATATATCTATGAATGGGTTTAAAAATTTTCATTTTCCATGTATTATGCTATGTTGTTTTTATATTTCAATTTTCAAGTGAGTTTACGAAGGATATATCTATGCATGGGTTTAAATTTTCATTTTATTCATAGTCATTCTTGTTGTTGTATAAAAATGAGTATTGTCTTTTGTATTATGCTATATTGTTTTTATATTTCAAAGTGAGTTTACGATGGATATATCTATGAATGGGTTTAAATTTTCATTTTCCATGTATTATGCTATGTTGTTTTTATATTTCAATTTTCAAGTGAGTTTACGAAGGATATATCTATGCATGGGTTTAAATTTTCATTTTATTCATAGTCATTCTTGTTGTTGTATAAAAATGAGTATTGTCTTTTGTATTATGCTATATTGTTTTTATATTTCAAAGTGAGTTTACGATGGATATATCTATGAATGGGTTTAAATTTTCATTTTCCATATCTAGAGTAATATGCTATTTGCATTTTGCCTTCTAGAGTCAAAGCATACATACTAATGATACTAAGAAATATTTACTAGTTATGTATGCATGCATGGTTTACTCAAAGCTAAAGCATAAATCATAAAATTTTGTCAACATAGATAGTCAATAACACTTCTAGAGTCATAGCATACATACTAATGATACACACATACATACATTCAAAGTCAAAGCATAAATCATTATATTTTGTCAACATAGACAATTAATTCAATAACATAGCATCATTATGCATGCATGGTTTTCAAATTTCTAGTTTACTCAAAGCTAAAGCATAAATCATAAATTTTGACAACATAGACAATCAATAACATTAAAAAGCAAATATGCGAAATCATTGAAAATAGAATGATTATATGAATTTTTTCAAATCATTGAAATTTTACAACTGATCAAATACGGAAAAATCATTGATAATATGAATTTTTTCAAATCATTGACATTTACAAATGATATCAAATATGGAAAATCATTGATAATATGAATTTTTTCAAATCACTAAAATTTTACAAATGATTTCAAATCCAAAAAATCATTGATTATATGAATTTGTCATATAATCATTGAAATTTCACATTTTTAGAAGTTGATACAAAGCCTTATCGACTTCTCCAAAAGAACCGAGAATCATTTATGAATTATACGTTTCCATAATCTCATCATCACTCCAAGCTGAATCATTTTCATCATTATCAACAGTATTAGTGAGACCTCTCCTTTCCGCTAGGGACTTCCAATATGTCATAGCTCTATCATAGGGAAACTTACCCACCTCGTACGATGACACATACATTCTCAAATAATTTTCCAAATTTTTGTCCAACCTATTATGAACTTTCGATTTAACAAAATATAGTGCACTGAAAACCCTTTCGTCTTCAATAGATCCCAAAATCATTGTCTGACATAATTCATATAAAATAAAGTATTCACTCATAGTTTCTTGTAAGACACTACTTCGATACAATTTTTGCCAGAAATGCGTGATTGAACCAGTCACATGTGGATTTTTGAAATGTGCAATTTGATTATCCATTGTTATTCCAAAATTGGTTGATTGTTGTCTCAGAAGTTCTTTGTTTAGAATACCATTGATTTCAATGCCATTTACTTCCACACTTTTAGAGAAATGTGTCATAAGATTACCCATATATTTTACAAACAACTCACTTCTACTACTATGGTCAACACAAGGATTCCAGAAGATGGGATTAACAATAACCATGGCCTCAAGTGTCTCATCTCTCTGAAAATGATCTCTTATTTCACTTGTTAATGTATTTGCAATTCTTTTCAATTTATTCTTAGTGCTATCCAAAACCTCATCGAATCTAAAATGTGTTACGAGCACTTGTTCAACATCATCTGTAAGTGTATCTAACCACTTTTCATAACGATATAAAGGAATCATCTTTCCATGGATAGCAATACAAATATTATCATTGATGTTGAACTTTAAAAAGTTGTTAGGATCATTGACTTCAACTAACGTATTCCAACTATCAAACTTGGGATCCTCAAAATTTTTTCGGATAAGTAAATCTTGTCAATAAGCATACATATTTGTTTTCTCATCCTGATGAAATCAACAATATAAATTGCCCTTTCTTGTGTGAGTTTAATCAAAGAATTCATTTCTTGCAACAATGGAAGAATACCACATAATGTGAGAAGAGTTTCCAAGTCAGTCATACAAAATAGCAAATATTTTGCCTTGTCAACATCCCTACGATGTGCATACATAAACCCAACCAAGGATTGATATTCTGAAAAACCCTTTTTGCAGGAAGAAAAAGTGAAATCCACCTGGTGTCCACATATTTTAACATTTTTTTGCCTTCGGTTACACCTAGAGAAAACTGTTGAAACTCTGCAAACCTTTTTGGACTGCATGAAAAGTATGAGTGTATTTCATGGATGAGATCTTCCACTCGGCTACATTATCAAATTTGCTCACAATTTTGTATGCAAGATTCATTCGATGAGCCATGCAATGAATGGGAATCACATATGGGGCAATTGATGTCTGAAGCCTAACACAAAGACCATTCCTTTGTCCTTGCATTGTAGCCGCACCATCAACTCCAACACAAATTAACTTTGTGGCAATTTCCTTTTCATCCATTTTGGCAATATCCTTTAAACTGGTTACAACAACATTATAAATATTTTTTGCATTACAATTTTCAATCATCTTATGTAGTGCTAGTAAATGAGGTTGTCTCAAATGATTTTTGAATGTGTAAACATGTATGCAAATCCAAGATGTGTTGTCAACAATTGTTACCTCATCAATGGAAAGTGAAATAAATTTGGCTTGTTTTACATTCTCTCTCAGGTCTTCCTTCTCAACTAGTGATAGACATTTTACCATTTCCCAACCACTTTGATCTGACCAATGTGAACTAGTAAGGTTCTGTACATCGGCTAGTTGAAGTATTTGCTTAAAATCAACAAAATCAGACATGGGTCAACCTTTTTTAGAATATTGTATACAACAACAAACTACAAATGTTTTGAGGCTAATACAGTCTTATTAATTTTTTGAAATTGGGCCTCGATAGTTCCACCCTTCTCAATGAGAGTTTGTTGTTGTTTCATTACTTTTTTGTATTCAAGTGCATATCTCACATGCACACATTTCGATGCATCCTTCCACCTATGAAATCTGTTAATTGTTCCATCACTTCGTATTTCTTTGATGTAAACTTTCCCATAGTGTTTTTCTATTGTGTCTTTCTTATTTTGCAATAAATGATCCTTTCCCAGCTTCCAAGTACAAATAATGCATTTACACACTTTTTGTGTCTCATCTCGCTCAATAAAGGGGTATAACCATGCCCATTCATTTTTAAAATCCCTTCCAATAGTCCATTCACTTATCTTTTGACGTTTAGATTTTTGACTACAAGATTCCCTAGAGGTCTACATTTTAATTATACTATTATTTTATTTTTTGGTTGATGTGTCTGAATTAAACATCTCCTTAAGTGGTTGTTGAATGTCGTTATTAGGAAAATTATCATGTGGTCCCATCTCATCCGCTGGAATATCTTCGAGTGAACGCACATCAGGGTCGACAGTGTTTACTGCATTCAATGTTTGGTGTTCTCTATCATTTTTGGATGTAAAAAGGCACTATTTTAAAGAATTAATAGAATACAGTTTTACAAAGCATTTAAAAAGAGGTAGATAAGCAGACAACCATTTATCTATTAATAAATAAAGGCTTTATATTTAAGAATAACAGAGAAAAATTAATGATTTGATGGTAAAAGGTGTTTGTACCTGCATGTTGTGTAGATATTGATGCCTCACTGCATTTTGATATTTGTGTAAAATATTTCAGAATTGTCTTTTTACCAGAATATTGGCCTCCCTTATTTCCATATTCAGTAGGTGACATTGTATCTATAAAGAAAAAACCTTTAGATGTTAGGAAATGAATATGAAATTGAAGGAAAATAGCATACATCCCTCAATAAAAATTTGTGTTTCTTAGTAACCAAGGTTAAACTGTAATTCCATAAAGAATCTATGAATCTTCAGATGAACCTACGCTGCCCTATAGAATGACATCTGATAGACAAGAAGCAGTCTCTGACAAGAAAAATGCTCCTAACACACAACATGACATGGATACTTGTCGACCATAGTTGTAGATAGTGCTTCTACACTGCCTATGTGAAATGGGTGGAAAGTGGTATTTGGTCTAACAACATAAACACAAAGTATGTTGAACAAGAAAGTTGTATTTCATTTATATTCAAAGATAACATAGGTTACAATAGGGACAAGTTTCCCTTTCATAATATATTTTTCAATAAACTTCACAACAATCTTGATACCACCTTCTATCGTCCCTCAATGTAGATGGGTTTGTGATCCACCGTCGGGTTGTAGTTGATGGTGTTCTTCCTCTTTTGACCTATGAAGAACCTACAAAAGGGGATTAGTTGGTTGGGGGGCTTGCCTTGGTCAGGACCCTTGGTTATGAAGACTAAATTGACACAAAAACATGATGAAAGTTGTAATAAATGATGCTAAACACTTAGGAATGATAAATGGAAGCTTACCTACCAAATCTGAGGTGATTTGGGCTTTGTAGACTGAAATCACCACCCGGGGGGTGAACCAAAACCGGATTCACGGGGCGGGGGGGGAATCCTACTGTAAGTGGTATTCTACTGAAATGCTCCGGTAGGGAGGCTCCTTGGCTGTTGCTATGCTTCTGTTTGCTATAAAATCCGACTATTCAGACTTCAGTGTTGAATTCGATAGATTTTTTGTGCTTATGCCATTAATGAAGAGAGAGATAATTAGGGGTTTAAGATCCAATTTTTTAGGAAAAGGCAAGGTGCAGGGAGGAAGTTAAGTAAACTAACCCTAGTTTGAAGTTTAACCAAATTTAGGTTAGGGTTTTTTAGGTGGAGGTCTCACATTCCTCATAGGAAATATCCTATCCTCACACATGTGTGAAGAAGGATTAAGTCTAATTAGGATTAGGATTTCCTAAGTCAAATTAGAGCTTGATTAGGGTTCCTAGGGAAAATATCTTAGCTAACCCTAATTACACACATGTGGAAGGATGCAATTAGTGTTAATTAAGGATTAAGAGTTCAACTAATCAATTTTTCCCTAAAAATGTGACTTAAGTGAAGTCAACATTAAATTAGATTTTAAGAATTGACTTGATAATTGCTTTTGTCAATTAATAGCCTGTGGGGGCCTCAATTGAGCACAAATAGGCTTTCGAAGGATATCCCAATGCACGAGATGTGATTTTGAAGGCTTATTAGGGTTTTGAACCTAAAAGATGATGAGGTGGTATATGGGACTCTACACACTGCTATGGCGAACTACGACAATCTACGTATGAATACGTGTGACTACACATGACTACGCATGACTAAGATAGCCTACAATAGCCTAGCGATATTTGGAATTGCCTATGGATATGTAGAGATAGCAATGTGTGAATTTTGGGTGTCTACACTATGAAACATACTCTAATAGGCAAGAAGTAGTCTCTAACAAGAAAAAATATCCTAACACAGAACCAGATGACATGGATACTTGTCTACCATAGTTGTATATAGTGCACCTCAAGTGCCTATGAAACTGAATAAAAAGAGCTTTAAAAAAAATAATAGTGGAAGAAGAATACTCTACCTATTTTCATAGTTGTCAATCCTCTAGTACCTTGCAATGGATCATCTTAGGATTATAGACACACCTCTTCAACTAATAAAATTTTACTGATAGACTCTCTTCTGCAACCGATTATGTTATGTCGATATACACTTCTTTGTAACCAATTGGCTTATGCCAATAGTATTTCCTCTACGACTGATCGACTTATGTCAATAGATATGTCTCTACAACCAATCAGATTATGCTGATAGAAACTTATCTATAATAGATCAACTTATATCGATAAACACTTATCTACAACCGATCAACTTATGCTGATAGTATCTCCTCTACAACCGATCGACATATATCGATAGACATGTCTCTATAACTAATTGGCTTATGTCGATAGACTCTTCTCTACAATCGATCGACTTATGTTGACAGACTATCCTTTGTAATTGATTGACCTATGTCGATAGTATATCCTCTACAACCGATCATCTTATGCTGATAGACACATATCTACATTCGATCGGCTTTTACCTATAAACTCTCCTTTGCAATCGATAGATTTATGTTGATTTACTCTCCTCTACAATCGATCAATCTATGTTGATTTACACTCCTCTACAACCGATAGGCATATGTCAATTTTCAATCCTCTGCAACCAATTAGCTTATGTCAGTCATCGTATGCCAATAAACACTTCTCTGCAATCGATAGTCATATGTCAATTGACACTCTACAACTGATCATCTTATGTCAACAAACACTTCTCTGCAACGTTATCAAGGTTTTCGTTGTTTCAGAGCTATTTTCAAGTTAGAGTATTTTAGATGTATGTTTATAGGTACCCCCTATAGTATATATATGGGTATTATATGAGGTGAATTGGGCGGGAAAAAAAAAATCATATAAAATTTGAAGGTGAATTATCCATGAAATTGGGAAAAAGTGGTCGACAAATTAAAATAAAAATAAGATAATAATTGTCAACGATGGGCTAATTTACCCCAAAAAAACTTCCATCACATAAATTTCAAGCGAATGGCCCCTAGTGAAATGTTCTAAAATTAGAAAATTTAAAATTTTGAAAATCCTAAATATAGCCAATTTACGATATTTTATGCTTATGCATAACCCTGCTTTCAAGTTTATTTGTTGATGTGTTATTTTCTTCATTTTCCATGAGAATTTTGTGTCCAACTAAATACTTTTTATAATATCATTATTTTGGTAGAAGTTGATCCAATTTATTTTTTTCAAGTGCTATCACATCTAAATTCTTTTTATAAGACATATCTTACTACCATTCATGATTTTAAATTCTATTATTCTTCCTTTATCCAACAACTCTGACATTGAAATTATATTATTGGTTATTCCTGGAACATAAAGCACATTCTCTAGTGTACATTATAAAGTATACTAAGTGTAACATTAGAGTACTTGGGATATTTCGCCACCAGCTTTCTTAATTGACATATTATTTTATTCTAATGTAATCAAACCAATATAGGTTGCCAGTCATATGATGGATGGCTCTTGAATCAATATACCAACAATTATCTTCATACTCATTTTTTTTTTATGTTTGAATTTTTCGTATTTCATTATATCTCAAAACATGTTTGTCCCAATATTTCTTTTTCTTTTCAAAATCTCTATTCATGAAGCTTGTATCTTTAAACATATGTGAATTTGTAAAATACCTTTTTGATGCACTCAATATTATTTTTCACTTTTGCTCTTCCAAAAATAATTCTTTAAATATTTCTACAATTTTTTTGGTCACATAAATTTCTTCTTCAATTTTAATTTCCTTTAAATAATAATTAAGTTCCTTTTTTCTAAAATTTCTTATTAGTCATAAATTTAATATTTAATAAATCTTCTTTCTTCTACAAAATTCACTTAGTCTTCAGATATGCTTTCTTTTGTTGAAATCCTTTTAACTCTAAAATTAATATTTAAAATTTCTTCAATATAATTTTCCTTCACATAAAATATCTTTCTTAAAAAAATTTCCCACCTCTTTGAACAAATATATTTTCTTCAATCTTCAATTTAATACAATTAATCTACTTTCTTCAATTTAAAATTTTTCCTTCACATAATTTTTCTTCTCTTTTCTGATTTTCTTTCTTCAATTTTGAGTTCTTCTTCTTAATATTCTCAATAAAAAATATCTTTTTTAAATAATATTTTTCTTCTTTTGTTCTTAAAATATTTATTTCCTTCAATATATCATTTCTTCTTATAGCTCCCATTAATTATAGATTTCTTTCCTCCAAATAGAACTATTCTCCTTTCACATTAGTAAATACCTCTTTAATTAATATGCTTAATATCACCTTATAATACATGCCCCTTCAATATTTAATATTTAGTATGTACCTTGTATTTATGTAGTCACTATCATTTAAATAATAATTAGAGGTAAATTAAATGTACCTTATAAAAATTCTAATATTTGAATATGACACTTCTCCTCCAATAATCAAAATTAATGCATCACTCCTCCTACAAGTTCTCTAGAATTTATGAATGTTTCACATTCAAAAATGATTCCACCATTTTGACTGTTATCTGAGTTTATGATGCCTTTGACCATTTTGTCTACTTTGACCAATCCATATTTGCTTGTTCACTTCAACATCCTACTTGACATTCACTATTGTCTTTAAGGTCTAGACTTATCATTTTTTCACTATGTTGTTACTACCGTAGTCCATTATTGGGATATTTCTAGTCTTCAACTCTCATCGATATTGCTTTACTAAAGTGTCCACTCTATTTAAGAGTTGATTTTTTAGACATCCTTCTTATGATTTCTAGTGCACTCTCAGTATCAAACTTGCATATATTCTCTAGGATTCTTCGTTTCTCTAGCTTCTATTGTATATTGCTTCCTTTTATCGACTAGGATTCTTCTCACATTCTAGGATTATTCACTTTGTCTCCTTGAGCTATAAGCTCATTCAATTTTTCTCCACTTTGGTTCTTCTCAAACCTCTTATTTACAATGCTCTTTTGAAGGTTCCTTAAACTTGCACACTATTCTTTCAATGTTCTTTCTCATGTACTACCACGGTGCCACCTATTCATTCCTTCAGTTATCTTGAAAACCTTTCACTCTCAGAATTCTATAGCCTATACTTCTCTTCAAATACATAAACACTTCCTTTAAATGTAGCTCTAATACAACTATTCTCCCCATAGGACCTCACAATATCTTAGGACAAAATATTCACAAAATATATTCAATCCATAATAACAATGATAAATAACTCACTAAATATATTATTGAAATATTTGGTTAAGCAATGTAATGTAATGCAATGCTTATTTGATGGTAATTAAAATCATTTATCTTCCATATATACATGCATGGATATGAGACTCTTCACATTGACAAGACTCTTCACCTTTCTACTTACACAAACTTTTCATCTCCTCACACACACAAGAGATAGAACACTTCAGATTTCTCATATAGTAATAAATATATTATTGACTCTACATATCCACACAAGGAAAAACACTCTAATGATTGCACATACTAAATGACAAACTCTTACATAACTCCTCACTTACATAACTCCACACTTAGTAACATGACATCTCACTTATCTCTGTAATTACTTACATGACACCTCACTTACATAATTCCATAATTACTTATAGGATACCTACTGTATACTAAATATTAACTACAAACCTTAAGCCATATAATGCTAACACAAAATAGGAAGTAAAAATTGGGATGTTACACCTTGATTTTCGATCTAAATCGATGAGGAAAGAAATTTTGGGGCAATGAAAGTTTAGTGGGACCGATACATTAAAAGGAATACTACTTAGAAAAATGTAGTGGATATGCAAAAACACTTTTCATTTCTATTTGAAAATATTGTGTAAATATTATTTTATGTTTATAATGTTGTGAACACAGAGGACTATGTTAAGCCTAAGGGGGAATAATTTCATGGCCCACCCTTGGCAGAATTTTCAGCTTGATGGACTTATATTTTATAATATTGATTATGGATGAAATGATTAACGATTTCAGTTTTATTATGAAAAATATGTGTTCTTTATTGGAAGTGAGATGTAAATTTTAAAATTAAATGTAGGATAATTTCATGATTTGCTTTGTGAAGAAAAACTTGTATTTTATATATGAACATGATGCTGCTAATGAAGATGCACTTTTGTAGGAATAGGACTCTTCATGATGGTAGAAAGAGTTAACCACCGAGAAAGTATTACCTTGGAGAAATGATGTGATGGATTATTTGTCAGAATATTTAAAGAGACAACATGGATGAATACTCCTTTCATGAAGATGCATAACATGATTTGCATATATAAAAAAATATTAAATTACTTTGTGTTTTAGTTGCATAATAATTGCTTATGAAGGAATTTTGTTGAAAAGAAAAATAATCAAATGGATGTTATTTTTATTATTGAATATGGATACCTTGTTTATAGATCAGTTAGAAGTAGTGAAATTTGAGTTATTTGATGAACCATGTTTGTAGTGGAGCATTGATGAGTCCTTACCAAAACATTGGATATAATCTCTTCCTAAAAGTGTTGGAAGTGTATGGAAGTGGGAGAGTAATATTTTTCTGTAATATGGGCCGAAGAGTGAGGTAATGAGAGTTATGGAGAGGAGAAATCGGCAAAAAGAGGGACTTCGGGGGGAAAAGAGGAGGTTATTGGTTTTTGAAATCAAGGAAGTGACATTGGAGAAGAAGGAAGAAGAAGTGGAAGGATTCATTGAAAAGAAAACAAGTTGAGAAGAAATGTTGGCAAATTAGGTAATCCGGTGACCTTTGTTGTTTGGGTTGTAGATTTCTTTATGTATGTGAAACAAATAATGGTTGAAATGATTGATTACTTTGGGTAACAAGTATTAAAGATTTTTTTTTAGTTCCTATGTGTGAAATAATTGTCTATGTTTTTTTCCAAATGATAGATATTAAATTGACCAAGCTACGCCCAAAAATGTAGAGTTTCTCATGCAAAAGTCGGCAATGGTTGGCATTGCTATTTTTTTTTTCCTTTTATCATTTGTGTTGTACATGATGTTACAACCATAGTTAAATATTTGATTTTGGAAAAGAAAACTATTGCTCATGCTTTTGGTAGAACATAGTTTTCCTGGTAGAGTTGTATGGATAAAAGTTAACATGTGCGTTAATTTGTGCATGGGTGTTATAGATAAACCTTGCATGTGTATTGTCAGTAAAACCTTGTCTTTGATGCATGATTGATAAGATATATGTGTTGAGTGATTGTTGGCATATTTATCTATAGAACAAAGATTCTAGTAATTTCTAGTTAGGTTAATCTAGATTTTGGTTATGGAATGTTGCAATAGTTGAATTATCGTGTGTTATTCCTTTGGATTTTGGAATTGATCACCAGAGGTAAAATTTGTATTCACTGTATTTTATGTAGTGATTTATCTTTGAAATATGTATTGCCTATGGAAAGAATTAATAGGTAAAGGATGTAAATTCTATTTGAAGGATATATATATATATATATATATATATATATATATATATATATATATATATATATATATATATATATATATATATATATATATTCAGTGTGGATTATTCTAGCGATATGGATTTGTGATATAGAATCATGGGTAGATCATAAATGTCAAAAAAAAAGAATGATGTTATTTATTTCCTGTGTTATCTCATGGAAACTTTTCATGCTTGCTGGATTGCTTCTAAAGTATTTCATTACACATAGACTTGTTTTGAAACCATGTTGCAAGCATTGAGATATGTAAAACTCTTGAAAAAGGAGCCATATTTGATACCATCACAAGGAAATATTATTCTCGGTAGTTAAATAAAGCTTTGAAGTTGAAGAGAGACTATTCGTGCTAGGTTGGCAAGGGGAATCTATTGATGATTCCAATTGGAGTTCCAAGAGGAGTTGATGCGCACTCAAGTTCCAAATGGGGAACTTACTGTTGTACCCTATAGTGAACATTGTAATTTATTGTTGGAGATAATTTAAGCTTGAATAAGCATTGTAGCATGTTGTTGTATTATATATGATCCTTATTTCAAATATTAATATTATGATATATTTTTTGAAATAAATGAATGAATTATTATTATGGGATGATTATCTAATGTTAAATTCAGATAATTGAAGTTCACTTGATAGGTGTTGAATTTGATTTTTCCCTATGAGGAAATGTATTCAATGTATGAGATGTTGAAGGATTTAATTTCAAAGTATTTAGATGTGTCATTGTCATTCATGATGGCTATTTTTTTTTAATGAATGTTCAATTTATTTAATCTCATATTTGTGTGGTTTTCTTATGGAGTAAACATACTTAAAATCAGTTGCTCTTATATCTATGTATTGTTCTTTAGAGGGTGTTGGTGCATGTGCAAAATGAATCTCAATAAATGGTTGTTCATTAATCTCAAGGGGAAATTTTTCTAGAGGATAATTATAGGCTTGGAAATTGATGTTACCAACTCCAACTTTATGTTGTTGTAGAATTTTAGAAGCTTTTTTTTAATTTAATTTGAGTCGTAAACATGGTCGAGCTAGAGATCGACTAGAGTTAAGCTTAACCACATATAGATAGTATTTAGGCATGCTATATTTTGTCATTGGTAGTGACATCTAGTACTCTTAATGGATTAAAGAGGTAGTTGAAGTGATAACATCCACATAAAAGGACCTATGTGGAGTGCAACAAATGTCACGATATTTTAGATAGATTGGAAAAGATATGTGTCAACACCTAGTATAATTTCTTAAAGGATGAGGGTAAGTATAAAGATGGGTAAACCATCACTCCTAAAGTACTAGTACTAATAGACGAGTGTAAGTATAAGAAGTAGTGTTTATCTACACCTAGTATATTTGTATTAACGAACAAATACAATTATAGGTATGGGTGAACCATTTAACTTATTGAACTTGTTTTGATAGAAAAATGTGAGTATAGGTGTTGTAGTACCTTGGACTGTTGGAATGGTAACATCTTAATAGTAAACCTTCTATCAGTTAGTTTATGTAAAAAAAATGTGCTCTAGTTTCAGGATGAATATTTTTGGGGTTATAACATTTGGTATCAAAGCATGGTTCATAGTGGGATAGGTTCACTACACAAAAATTAGCTTTATTATGTAATAGAAAACATACTTATAAAGGAATTGTACCTTGCCGATAGAACACCCATTAGAAATGAAATATTCCTAATTTGCTCAAGATGATTGGGTAAATAATTATTAGTAATAGGAGCAATTTGAAGGAGTAATTGCTAATGAATTCTTACTACTTATATTGTGTGTGGCTAGGGATAATACCACCAAAGAGAAGAAGATGAATTTTTTCCCCAATGACAAGGCAAACACGATGAACTAATGTGGAAGATAGGAATCCAAATATGGGTTCAAGAAACCCTAATGACATAAGGGAGAATCCTAGCAATGATAATCTTACTAAGATAGTGGCTTTACTTCGAGAATAGTTAGAAACCAAAAACTAGTTGTTAGATATTGTGTTGAGTCAATAAATACAAGAGGGTAATTCTAGAAGGGGTTAAGCAAATGATCTTCTTACTGAGGTATAGTAGGTGTATCGCTCCAAATTTTTCGCATCCCTACCTTCAGGCTATTGGATCCGCGCCCGGAAGGAGGATGGGAAAAGGATGGTGCGGTACCTCGGACGAGAGGACTTTGCGAAGGTCCCGCCTCTCAAGGGAGGTGCATTTTGGTGATTTTTCGACGGATGGTGGGTTCACCAGGAAACATTTGGCGGCAGTTTCCACGCCTAGGTTTTGGGAATGAGTTTTGATGAGTTCGTTTTATTTTTAAACATTCATCCTAGGTTTGGCCGAATGATTCTAACTTAAACTACATGAAAATGCAATTTAAATGAATACAACAAACAGAAAAGAAAGCGAGAAACAGAGAATTTGCGGGAGGCCAATGAAGATTACCCGATCCGGAAGTCCGATGAAGTTTTGATTACTTGTAGCAGTCTGGATCGTCTGCAATTCAACAAGATCGCCTTCAATTTGATAAAATCGTCTAAACTGACAGGATCGTCTGCAATCTGACGAATTCGTCAGACGAATTCATCAGAGACCTGCAAAACAGCAAACAGATGCGAAATACAAGAAATTCTATTTTGTAAACAGGGGCAAACTATATGAAAAAGTAATATGAGTATTGAACAATATACAAGAACAAAAGTAAATGCAAATCACTGTGTTTAGATAGCGAGAATATGATCTTAATATGCAAACTAGACAAAATGGGTGAACTCCGGATGCAATATAGTATAAAAACTGAATAGACAATCTAATTTATAGCATAAAATGACAGAGAAAAGAGAAAGAAGAGCAAACTCCGAGCACCGATTGCCTCGATGTGTGCTTGCGGTCGAAATCGTCTCGCATCGATACGAGATCGTCCCGAATTTGATGAGATCGCCTCCGATCTTGACAGGTTCGTCAGCTGCAATAGGTGCTGGCTCCGGCTGAAAACCAGTGGTGTACCTGCAATAAAATTAATATAGGACTAGTGCAAGAGCAAATTTGAAGTGTTTTAGCGCATAGGGAGTTGATTTACATAAAAATTCAGCCAGGGGTTGGGGAAGGAAAAGTCTTAGAGTTAAATAGGCATAGGATAGTTGTTGGGAGGTTGGAGATCATCCCAATTTGGGAGATCTCCAACGGGGGAAGGGTCCCAACGGCGCAGACACGCTTCTGCCCGGATTGGAGACCCGTTGGAACGGATTCCAACTATGCAAATTCAGTTTTGCGACAAAATCGTCTAGACGTTCTAGTCCAGACGAAATCGTCAAATCTGGGGCGATATCGTCTGATCGGAGACGATATCGTCAAACGGTCAAAACAACTGCTAAAAATGGCACGAAAAAGAGGAAACGGGTTTCTCGGCGGTTAACGGGCGGTTTGGGAGGTTAAATTTGAATTTAAATTTATTTACTAAGGTGAATGTAATTATTCCAATTTCTTTGCGCCAATTTTAGGGTGCTACATTTTGCCCCCTCTTTAGCGAATTTTTCGAAGAAAATGCGTTAAAGATGAGTTCTTCTCGATCTACGAGAAAGCAAAAAATTATTCCCATTTTTAGGCGACGATTCTTGGTCGAATCGTACGACGACTTACTATGGTGCCCCCTCCGTGTTTTTACCCAAATCGAACGTTTGAGGTAAAAACACGAAAAAGCAAAAATTATTTGTGAATTATTTTGAATAAAATTAAGAAAAATAGGGTAAAACCCTAATTCATTATTACTGTTCATTTTACTATTTTTAGAGCTCTGGAGCAAAAAATGGTAGAGACAGCGCACAGATCTGCAGAGGTCCACCGCGGTCTACGGGTAAGGGTTTAAACTTAGTTTAGATTGATTTAATTTGAATTTACATGCTTTGTAAATGAATTTTAGGATGAATTTTGAGCATCGCGGCCGTTTTTGGCCATCGACGTCGTCCGGACGAAATCGTCCCTAGTTCGACGAAATCGTCTCAAGTTCGTCAATTTCGCCCAAGGGCGAAATCGACGAAAAAGGGACGATTTCGTCAAATTAGAGACGATTTCGACACGCGAAATCGGAGACGATTTTGCTCAAATTTCGGACGATATCGGCCAATAGTGGGCGATATCATCAATTGCAAAAATTTGATCTTTAAGTTGCATTATTGATTGCTAAAATTGTTATTAATGATTGTTTGTTGTTTTGATTGTTTATGCTTGCGAGAGAGGATTACTAAAGAGCGAGAGAGTGGAAATATGGAGGATTGAGAGATGACTTGGCCGCTCTGACATAGGCAGAGCGAGATCAGCTGGCATAGGCCGGCTTACTACATGTGGCAGAGATGCCACAGGTTTCTACTGACATGGGGCTACTGACGGCCCTAGCAGAGAGGTGGTAACCGGGCTCTTCATGCTTTCGGTTACCGACGGGGAGATGACTCCCACACTAGAGGATGTATGGAGGATTCTTAGAATCCCCATACAAGGGAGGATGATCACACCTACGGCCAATCAGGGCCACGCGATGGGACGACTCTGCGGTGACCCGAGCTTCACCCTGGAGAAGGGCGGAGTGAACATCGAGGCACTGCGCCAGATGCCTAGGGCATCTACACTGACACGAGTTTTGGCTGGGGTGGTTGGTGGACTTCTGCTGTGCCACCAGAGCGGATGCAGGGTACCATGGATGCTGGCAGATGTGATCTACGACATGCGCGACCATGGCTACAGATTTTCTTGGGGCAGCTTTGTTCTATGCCGGTTGTACAGGATCCTTTACGGGGTCGTGTACAAGGGCGGGCGATGTCTGGTCATGACATCGCTCCTATAGGTTTGGTGCTGGGAGCACATTGCGGTGCGGAGGCCGGTAGGGCTTCCACTGATAGGGGTTGACGGGGAGAGGCCCCGAGTCTTCTATTGGTGGCTCCGGAGAGGGGCACAGCGACGGATCGACTCGTCGGTGTCCCGGAGACTCTTTGGATGACTTGGTCCCCGGACCGGGATCACACGGAGGCCATGGAGGCGGCATCCAGGGTGGGCAGAGGACGCACAGGAGCTGGCTCGCATCAGGCGAGTCTGCTGGCTACGGATGGAGAGGGGAGAGGTGGAGCTCCACCGCTACGACCGAGTGTTGCGACAGTTCGGTCTACAGCAAGGGATCCCATCTCTCAGGGATTATGAGTTTTCTCGGACTGTCCGGGATAACACCACAGTTAGCGGGGCTCCAGATATGCAGCGATTCTGGAGTCAGGACGCGGACGATGCCCCCATTCAGCCAGTGGATGGGGACGACGTAGGAGTAGCCGATGGCTACGATGCCTGGTACGCAGGCATCCGCCCTCCTCGGATGACGAGGGCACAGGGACCGATCCACGCAGTTGTGCATCGGATAGGGAGGCGACGCCAGGCGGCGGTAGAGGCAGCCCGGGGTCACGGCAGAGGAGAGCAGAGGAGGCCACAGGCACAGGAGAGGCCACGGCAGAGGGAGAGGGAGAGGAGGGAGGCGAGACCCCCATCTCCACAGAGGCCACCATCGCTTGATAAGGGCAAGGGTGTGGACATTGGAGAGAGTAGCGAGATGGCTACTCTCCGGGCAGAGAGAGATCGTCTGCGAGCTCAGGTGCGAGACGTTACAGGATGCAGCTGCACAGGCACCGAGGCGAGGTGTCGCGGCTACGAGACGAGAATGCTCGTCTCGGGGCACGAGGCGGAGGGGTGAGCACTCGGGGAGCTGCTGCGGTCGGTTTCTCGGACCACATTCTATCAGGCGCTATACTACCAGGCGGTGCCAGAGGGCCAGAGGATATAGGTGCCACCTGCCATAGCAGAT
Source organism: Wollemia nobilis (assembly GCA_028583015.1). Lineage (NCBI taxonomy): Eukaryota > Viridiplantae > Streptophyta > Pinopsida > Araucariales > Araucariaceae > Wollemia > Wollemia nobilis. The sequence continues at coordinate 9,818,452 of JAQPPZ010016864.1, read as the reverse complement.
CCTATCAGGACAGGGTCGACGAGGAGCTCATCCCGGTCGACGACGAGGACTCGCAGTACCACACATACTGCGATGGGACCACCTCGTCCTCCGCATGGCGGGGGAGGAGATGAGGCCGAGAGCTCTAGAGGCTCTCGAGGCTAGAGGGCGGGATACTGCCATTGATATTGTATTATACTTGTATTGATAGAGGATTGAGTATGCCGAGGTACAGATTGTGGCATACCAATCCAGGTTTGATGATGTATATATTCTGTTGATATATATAGATGAGATATTTTTGATCATATGACTTGTCTTATGTGATGCTTATGATGCTTTTTATGTTTGATTGATTGATTGAGTTGATTGATGTAATGATTTTATTGATGATTCATGTAATTATGTCATTTTGGAAAATATTATAACTTGGATGTCATGCTATAAATATTTTAAATGAAATAATCTGATGTAACAAATTGATTGGTTGTAATGAAATGTGATAAAAATAAAAAGAGATTTCTAACAATAATTTCAAAGGACATTGTCGCTATTATAGACCATTTCATGGAGTCGTTGCTCACTCGGTCGTCAAGCTAGTCCCAGGATAGAAATATTGTTAAAAGAAAAGAGTGCTTAAGAGACTGTCTTAAGACTTTGTTGTGATGATGCAAATGATGATGATGATGGTTTGCTTTCAGATTTCCATGAAAATATTATGCATGAAATATTGTAAAATGATTTTTGCTAGGCATAAATTCCTAAGTGTGATAAAATTTGTTGAATAATTCCTTAAGAATTATACCATCATTGCAAAATGCAAAGGTTGACATAATGACATGAAATAGTGAAAATGTGTTTGCTTTTGAAAAGCATAATTTGTGTAAAATGAAGTCATATGTTTTGTATGATTTTGAAGAAATGGGGAAATAAAATTGTTACAATGGTTTGCGCTAGGCATAGAATATGTAGGTATAGACTTATACCATCATCGCGAAGATCAAAGAAAGGATAGTTTTATTGCATGATTGATTTTTGATGAACAGAAAAGATGATAATGAGGACTTGCGCTAAGCATAAAATTCCAATTTTGGTTTTGAAACTATACCATCGTTGCGAAAGTCGATAAGATATATATGATATGTTTTGATTGAAATTTTTGATTTTTTCTATTATATAGTTGTCTTTGTGGTAAATAATTGTACTTGATTTATTCCAAACAAGTTTGCAAAAATAATATTTCAAAGTATTTTTGAAGACAAAAGTTAGATTTATAAGGAATCCCATGTGCATAAGTGAATTCATTGCCAATCTTGATTTATCATAATGATAGACAAAATCTCTCAAATACAAATGTGTGTGCAATTGCATTGTTCATTTACCGATTTTGAGCAAGATACTATGATACAAGTGATTTGAAGAAACCAAATAAGTGTTCATTAACCATGATGTAGATGCATATAACCATACTAGGCTACTATGTAGATCGGATTATCAAGAGCTAGCTAATCCATAAGCGAGACATAGGTCTGTACAAAAGAAGGTCGCTAATGTGACGGACATATCGCCACGCTAGGAGTTACCCAAGGCCAAGCGGGTTGGGCACAAACCACCTGTTATGGGGCTTACCTCACGGTTTTCGAATAATTGAGAATTCCGGGGATTCAAGCTCATTCACCCTTCTTTTCTTTTCAAAGGGTAGGGAAAGGGATTTTATTGCTTTTCTTGCTTTCTTTTGAACTTTGCTTATTTTTCTTTTTGTATTTCTTTTGCTTGATAATGCTTGGAACATTGCTGACATAACATTTTTCTTTTCTCTTTTTCTTGAATTTTTCTTTTCTTTTTCTTTTTCTAGGGATACTTGCTCAGATTAGCTGTAGAGCAAGGGATTTTTATTCTGGGTAGGGGTGAGCTTGTCCTTTTGCCAATTCTCAAAGATTCTAGACCATGTGCATGATAGGATAGCAAGGGAAACTTTTCACTCAAGAAATCGGTTCTACTATGTAGCAAAACATGGAAATTACAAATATAATCATTTTATTGTGAAAAGATGTGCTTGGTTTAAGTAAATAACAAGATCAATTCTCTATGCTCAAACTTTATTTAATTGAATTTTGTGAACTTTGATATAAGAGAGATTAGTAATCATGCCAGATAAAATCAAGATATTTATTGTGTGAGTGTGCAAGTGAGGGATGCCAAATAAATGCTAGTTTTATCCAAAATAAGTTGAAACATATAATTGCAATAATTGTAAGAAAATAATGATTTTGAGAAAGTTTTGAGAATGTTGACTCTCTCTTTATTTTGTATATTGTTTTGGTTTCGAAAGAGTCAAGCATATAGCTGTTTTTGGATTTTTATGTTGATTTTTGTTTTGGAGCAAAAGGAACTTTACAAGTGCTTTAAATAAATGCAATAAATATTTTTGAAGATTTTTGAAGATTTTATGAATGTTTTTGAGGTTTTTTGAATAAATTGAAAGAAATACAAGATAATGATTTTGAACAAATATATACATGGATGAAATGACCAAATTTATGCATAATAACGTTTGAGATGTAAAATATTCATGGGTTCTTTAAGTTCTTTACCATCTAAGGTAGATAATTTATATGCTCCTGATTCAAATTTTGCAGTAATGATGTATGGTCCGAGCCAGTTGGGCTCAAATTTACCTTTAAGGTCCTTAGTTGCATTTGTATTTTTTTGAAGATTTTGAGGATTTTGATTTTTTTGTATTTTGATTTTAATTTATGAATTGAAATTGGTGGTATATACAAGATGATCTATATACACTATACAAGGTTTATTTGAGTATAGCATGTCTAAGGTTGCTTCAAAATCAAAGGAGGTTTTGAAGGATAATCTGGTTGAGGTGAAGGTAAGAATAGAAGGTGATGAATAAAAGGTAGTGATAACAAAAGCTTTGTTATAATGTAGAATAATGTAGCAAAAGATTTGACTTTTATATGTGGAAAATTGATCATGTTACAAAATAAAATGTCAGAAGGATAAGAAGGTTCTTCATTCTTATTATTATATTCCAAGTTTTGATAAGATGGAGAAAGTATATGTGAAAGATATGCATGGGTGTTATTTGGTAAACAAGGATGATCATATATGGATGAAGAAAAGTGATGGATAGAAGATAATTGTGATAATAGAGAATGTATAGAACTTGATGTTTCAATCGTTAAATATTCTTCAAATGGTGTTGGGTCACCATGTATGGTAACAATTTTATTTGCAAGTTCAAACTTCAAACATTGGTGAAGAGTGGAAGGGACAACCCTCATCGTATGAATCCAAGGACTCCTGAGAAGTAGGTTGTAAGGTGAAGGACAATATCCTACATAGAATAAAGTATCCAGGATCTTGGATCCAATATTAAGGGGAAGAATTATAGTACCTTGAGCTTCTTGAATTTCATTGTTAAAAGATTTTATAATAACATTTGATTCATTAATATCTTCTTCCTTTGATTTGAGTTTTTGGAATAATTGATAAGTGCATAAATTAAGAGAGGAGTCATTATCTACCATGATAGTTCTAACAAGTGTTTCTTTACTAGATCCGATAATGTAAAGATAGGAGTCTTCTTGTGGAGTAGAGGAAGGAATATCCTCATCATAGAATGAAATATGGTTAACCTCAAGAGGGTTTACACCATTAATTATGTTCTTAGAGAAAATATGATGAGGAACAAATTGTTGGCTAGGTATTTTGAACAAAATTTCCTTATGAGAAATTTGTAATACTTCTAAAAGGGATATCTTTGCTTGAGGATTAATCACTTGTTGTTGGTTATCAAAGTGGATTTCAGATTGAGATTTTGATTCTAAAGATGAGCTTTCTATGCTTACATTCCATTTTGGATCATTCTCTAGAGCCAAAGATAGTTTTGAAGGTTGGTCAAATGAGGAATCCATATCTTGAATATCAGATTGAGTTGATTGAACTTGAGGTTGCTCATTTGTAGTTTTTGTTACAATATTAATAATATCATCATGATGGGACACATTAACATGCAATATTTGATTGGTTTCTTGTTGTTGATAATTGAATAGGGGTTCTTGGGAGATCCCCATGTCTTGATTGATTATTGGTATTTGTTGTGTAGGAGTTTGATTGTTTCTTGGAGATTTATAATCGAGTTGTAGATTGTAATTCCTTTATATTAAAAAGACCCTTATCAATCAAATCTTGAATTGCACATCTTAAATCTTTACAATTTTGTGTCATATGTCCATCTACTCTATGATATTCACAATGTAGCTCAGGTTTAAACCAATCTGATGTGGTATCAGGTTGTCTTATGGAAGGGAGTTCAATAATATTTGTGTCAAGTAAATACTTGAGAATTATATCCATTGGTTGATTGAGCTTAGTAAATTTACGTGATGAAGGTTTTTGAGAGGTTTTTGATAAATGCCTTAGGAATTTCGTCATAAAAGGACCTAATGGTTTCTCACCTCTACTTTCTTTATTATGGGTAGAATGATGATAGGAAGATTGCGATGTAGGAGGTGAGTGCATGGTAGAATTGGAAGAATAAGTATTTTCTTGTTGAAATGGATGTGTTGTATTGAAAGAAGAGTTTTGAAAAGGTGGTGGAGGATTATATGTGGATTGATAGACATAATATGGATATATGGGAGAATAGATAATATCATTATGAAGAGGATTGGCAAAGGGATTGTCTTGTTGGGTTATGGATGAAAAATAAGAAGAGTGTGATGGAGGTGGTGTTGAATAGGGATGAGGTTGGTCATAATCAACAAATGTATTTGGCTGAATTCTTCCAACATTACTGATGGGCTCATATTGATTTGAGTAAAAACTCATGGTTTCTTTAGTACTTCTAAAAGTAATATTTAGCATCTACTATTTAGAATTGAATCTAAAACATACAAACTTGAAATGATGATTTTGTTTTTGTTTTTCTTGTATACATATATATATTTTTTGTTTTTGTTTTCAAAAGGTTTATGATGCATTCACGTCGGGTTCACCAAAATGTATCGCTCCAAATTTTTCGCATCCCTACCTTTAGGCTATTGGATCCGCGCCCGGAAGGAGGATGGGAAAAGGATGGTGCGGTACCTCGGACGAGAGGACTTTGCGAAGGTCCCGCCTCTCAAGGGAGGTGCATTTTGGTGATTTTTCGACGGATGGTGGGTTCACCAGGAAACATTTGACGGCGGTTTCCACGCCTAGGTTTTGGGAATGAGTTTTGATGAGTTCGTTTTATTTTTAAACATTCATCCTAGGTTTGGCCGAATGATTCTAACTTAAACTACATGAAAATGCAATTTAAATGAATACAGCAAACAAAAAGAAAGCAAAAACAGAGAATTTGCAGGAGGCCAATGAAGATTACCTGATCCGGAAGTCTGATGAAGTTTCTGATTACTTGTAGCAGTCTGGATCGTCTGCAATTCAACAGAATCGCCTTCAATTTGATAAAATCGTCTAAACTGACAGGATCGTCTGCAATCTGACGAATTCGTCAGACGAATTCATCAGAGACCTGCAAAACAGCAAACGGATGCGAAATACAAGAAATTCTATTTTGTAAACAAGGGCAAACTATATGAAAAAGTAATATGAGTATTGAACAATATACAAGAACAAAAGTAAATGCAAATCACTGTGTTTAGATAGCAGAATATGATCTTAATATGCAAACTAGACAAAATGGGTGAACTCCTGATGCAATATAGTATAAAAACTGAATAGACAATCTAATTTATAGCATGAAATGACAGAGAAAAGAGAAAGAAGAGCAAACTCCGGGCACCGATTGCCTCGATGTGTCTCTGCGATCGAAATCGTCTCGCATCGATACGAGATCGTCCCGAATTTGATGAGATCGCCTCCGATCTTGAGAGGTTCGTCGGTTGCGATAGGTGCTGGCTCCGGCTGAAAACCAGTGGTGTACCTGCAATAAAATTAATATAGGACTAGTGCAAGAGCAAATTTGAAGTGTTTTAGCGCATAGGGAGTTGATTTACATAAAAATTCAGCCAGGGGTTGGGGAGGGAAAAGTCTTAGAGTTAAATAGGCATAGGATAGTTGTTGGGAGGTTGGAGATCATCCCAATTTGGGAGATCTCCAACGGGGAAGGGTCCCAATGGCGCAGACACGCTTCTGCCCGGATTGGAGACCCGTTGGAACGGATTCCAACTATGCAAATTCAGTTTTGCGACAAAATCGTCCGGACGTTCTAGTCCAGACGAAATCGTCAAATCTAGGGCGATATCGTCTGATCGGAGACGATATCGTCAAACGGTCAAAACAACTGCTAAAAATGGCACGAAAAAAGAGGAAACGGGTTTCTCGGCGGTTAACGGGCGGTTTGGGAGGTTAAATTTGAATTTAAATTTATTTACTAAGGTGAATGTAATTATTCCAATTTTATTGCGCCAATTTTAGGGTGCTACATTTTGCCCCCTCTTTAGCGAATTTTCCGAAGAAAATGCGTTAAAGATGAGTTCTTCTCGATCTACGAGAAAGCAAAAAATTATTCCCATTTTTAGGCGACGATTCTTGGTCGAATCGTACGACAACTTACTATGGTGCCCCCTCCGTGTTTTTACCCAAATCGAACGTTTGAGGTAAAAACGCGAAAAAGCAAAAATTATTTGTGAATTATTTTGAATAAAATTAAGAAAAATAGGGTAAAACCCTAATTCATTGTTACTGTTCATTTTACTGTTTTTAGAGCTCTGGAGCAAAAATGGTAGAGACAGCGCACAGATCTGCAGAGGTCCACCGCGGTCTACGGGTAAGGGTTTAAACTCAGTTTAGATTGATTTAATTTGAATTTACATGCTTTGTAGATAGATTTTAGGATGAATTTTGAGCATCGCGGCCGTTTTTGGCCATCGACGTCATCCGGACGAAATCGTCCCTAGTTCGACGAAATCGTCTCAAGTTCGTCAATTTCGCCCAAGGGCGAAATCGACGAAAAAGGGACGATTTCGTCAAATTAGAGACGATTTCGACACGCGAAATCGGAGACGATTTTGCTCAAATTTGGGACGATATCGTCCAATAGTGGGCGATATCATCAATTGCAAAAATTTGATCTTTAAGTTGCATTATTGATTGCTAAAATTGTTATTAATGATTGTTTGTTGTTTTGATTGTTTATGCTTGCAGAGAGGATTACTAAAGAGCAGAGAGTGGAAATACGGCGGGCTGAGAGACGACTTGGCCGCTCTCACCCAGGAAGAGCGGGATCTGCTGGCACAGGCCGGCTTGCAGCATGTGGCAGAGATGCCACAGGTTTCTACTGACATGGGGCTACTGACGGCCCTAGCAGAGAGGTGGTACCCGGGCTCTTCATGCTTTCGGTTACCGACAGGGGAGATGACTCCCACACTAGAGGATGTATGGAGGATTCTTAGAATCCCCATACAAGGGAGGATGATCACACTGCGGCCAATCAGGGCCACGCGATGGGACGACTCTGCGGTGACCCGAGCTTCGCCCTGGAGAAGGGCGGAGTGAACATCGAGGCACTACGCCAGATGCCTGGGGCATCTACACTGACACGAGTTTTGGCTGGGGTGGTTGGTGGACTTCTGCTGTGCCACCAGAGCGGATGCAGGGTACCATGGATGCTGGCAGATGTGATCTACGACATGCGCGACCATGGCTACAGATTTTCTTGGGGCAGCTTTGTTCTATGCCGGCTGTACAGGATCCTTTACGGGGTCGTGTACAAGGGCGGGCGATGTCTGGTCATGACATCGCTCCTACAGGTTTGGTGTTGGGAGCACATTGCGGTGCGGAGGCCGGTAGGGCTTCCACTGACAGGGGTTGATGGGGAGAGGCCCCGAGTCTTCTACTGGTGGCTCCGGAGAGGGGCACAGCGACGGATCGACCTGTCGGTGTCCCGGAGACTACTGGATGACTTGGTCCCAGACCAGATCACCTGGAGGCCATGGAGGCAGCATCCAGGGTGGGCGAGAGGATGCACAGGAGCCGGCTCGCATCAGGCGAGTCTGCTGGCTGAGGATGGAGAGGGGAGAGGTGGAGCTCCACCGCTACGACCGAGTTTTGCGATAGTTCGGTCTACAACAGGGATCCCATCTCTCAGGGATTATGAGTTTTCTCGGACTATCCGGGATAACACCACGGTTAGCGGGGCTCCAGACATGCAGCGATTCTAGAGTCAGGACGCGGACGATGCCCCCATCCAGCCAGTGGATGGGGACGACGTAGGAGTAGCCGATGGCTACGATGCCTGGTACGCAGGCATCCGCCCTCCTCGGATGACGAGGGCACAGGGACCGATCCACGCAGTTGTGCGTCGGATAGGGAGGCGGCGCCAGGCGATGGTAGAGGCAGCCCAGGGTCACGGCAGAGGAGAGCAGAGGAGGCCACAGGCACAGGAGAGGCCACGGTAGAGGGAGAGGGAGAGGAGGGAGGCGAGACCCCCATCTCCACAGAGGCCACCATCGCCCGATAAGGGCAAGGGCGTGGACATAGGAGAGAGTAGCGAGATGGCTACTCTTCGGGAAGAGAGAGATCGTCTACGAGCTCAGGTGCAGACATTACAGGATGCAGCTGCACAGCACCAGGCTGAGGTGTCGCAGCTACGAGACGAGAATGCTCGTCTCAGGGCACGAGGCGGAGGGGTGAGCACTCAGGAGCTGATGCGGTCGGTTTCTCAGACCGCATTCTATCAGGCGCTATACTACCAGGCGGTGCCAGAGGGCCAGAGGGTACAAGTGCCACCTGCCATAGCAGATCCGATCAGGACAGGGTCGACGAGGAGCTCATCCCGGTCGATGATGAGGACTCGCAGTACCACACATACTACGATGGGACCACCTCGTCCTCCGCAGGGCGGGGGAGGAGATGAGGCCGAGAGCTCTAGAGGCTCTCGAGGCTAGAGGGCGGGATACTGCCACTGATATTGTATTATACTTGTATTGATAGAGGATTGAGTATGCCGAGGTATAGATTGTGGCATACCAATCCAGTTTTGATGATGTATATATTCTGTTGATATATATAGATGAGATATTTTTGATCATATGACTTGTCTTATGTGATGCTTATGATGCTTTTTATGTTTGATTGATTGATTGAGTTGATTGATGTAATGATTTTATTGATGATTCATGTAATTATGTCATTTTGGAAAATATTATAACTTGGATGTCATGCTATAAATATTTTAAATGAAATAATCTGATGTAACAAATTGATTGGTTGTAATGAAATGTGATAAAAATAAAAAGAGATTTCTAACAATAATTTCAAAGGACATTGTCGCTATTATAGACCATTTCATGGAGTCGTTGCTCACTCGGTCGTCAAGCTAGTCCCAGGATAGAAATATTGTTAAAAGAAAAGAGTGCTTAAGAGACTGTCTTAAGACTTTGTTGTGATGATGCAAATGATGATGATGATGATGGTTTGCTTTCAGATTTCCATGAAAATATTATGCATGAAATATTGTAAAATGATTTTTGCTAGGCATAAATTCCTAAGTGTGATAAAATTTGTTGAATAATTCCTTAGGAATTATACCATCATTGCAAAATTGAAGGTTGACATAATGACATGAAATAATGAAAATGTGTTTGCTTTTGAAAAGCATAATTTGTGTAAAATGAAGTCATATGTTTTTGTATGATTTTTGATAAATATGGGGAAAAAATTGTTACAATGGTTTGCGCTAGGCATAGAATATGTAGGTATAGACTTATACCATCATCGCGAAGATCAAAGAAAGGATAGTTTTATTGCATGATTGATTTTTGATGAACAGAAAATATGAAAATGAGGACTTGCGCTAGGCATAAAATTCCAATTTTGGTTTTGAAACTATACCATCGTTGCGAAAGTCGATAAGATATATATGATATGTTTTGAAAGAAATTTTTGATTTTTCTATTATATAGTTGTCTTTGTGGTAAATAATTGTACTTGATTTATTCCAAACAAGTTGCAAAAATAATATTTCAAAGTATTTTGAAGACAAAAGTTAGATTTATAAGGAATCCCATGTGCATAAGTGAATTCATTGCCAATCTTGATTTATCATAATGATAGACAAAATCTCTCAAATACAAATGTGTGTGCAATTGCATTGTTCATTTACGAGTTTTGAGCAAGATACTATGATACAAGTGATTTGAAGAAACCAAATAAGTGTTCATTAACCATGATGTAGATGCATATAACCATACTAGGCTACTATGTAGATCGGATTATCAAGAGCTAGCTAATCCATAAGCGAGACATAGGTCTGTACAAAAGAAGGTCGCTAATGTGACGGACATATCGCCACGCTAGGAGTTACCCAAGGCCAAGCGAGGTTGGGCACAAACCACCTGTTATGGGGCTTACCTCACAGTTTTCGAATAATTGAGAATTCCGAGGATTCAAGCTCATTCACCCTTCTTTTCTTTTCAAAGGGTAGGGAAAGGGATTTTATTGCTTTTCTTGCTTTCTTTTGAACTTTGCTTATTTTTCTTTTTGTATTTCTTTTGCTTGATAATGCTTGGAACATTGCTGGAATGACATAACATTTTTCTTTTCTCTTTTTTCTTGAATTTTTCTTTTCTTTTTCTTTTTCTAGGGATACTTGCTCGGATTAGCTGTAGAGCAAGGGATTTTTATTCTGGGTAGGGGTGAGCTTGTCCTTTTGCCAATTCTCAAAGATTCTAGACCATGTGCATGATAGGATAGCAAGGGAAACTTTTCACTCAAGAAATCAGTTCTACTATGTAGCAAAACATGGAAATTACAAATATAATCATTTTATTGTGAAAAGATGTGCTTGGTTTAAGTAAATAACAAGATCAATTCTCTATGCTCAAACTTTATTTAATTGAATTTTGTGAACTTTGATATAAGAGAGATTAGTAATCATGCCAGATAAAATCAAGATATTTATTGTTGTGAGTGTGCAAGTGAGGGATGCCAAATAAATGCTAATTTTATCCAAAATAAGTTGAAACATATAATTGCAATAATTGTAAAAAAATAATGATTTTGAGAAAGTTTTGAGAATGTTGACTCTCTCTTTCTTCTGTATATTGTTTTGGTTTCGAAAGAGTCAAGCATATAGCTGTTTTTGGATTTTTATGTTGATTTTTGTTTTGGAGCAAAAGGAACTTTACAAGTGCTTTAAATAAATGCAATAAATATTTTTGAAGATTTTGGAAGATTTTATGAATGTTTTTGAGGTTTTTGAATAAATTGAAAGAAATACAAGATAATGATTTTGAACAAATATATACATGGATGAAATGACCAAATTTATGCATAATAACGTTTGAGATGCAAAATATTCATGGGTTCTTTAAGTTCTTTACCATCTAAGGTAGATAATTTATATGCTCTTGATTCAAATTTTGCAGTAATGATGTATGGTCCAAGCCAGTTGGGCTCAAATTTACCTTTAAGGTCCTTAGTTGCATTTGTATTTTTTTGAAGATTTTGAGGATTTTGATTTTTTTTTGTATTTTGATTTTAATTTATGAATTGAAATTGGTGGTATATACAAGATGATCTATATACACTATACAAGGTTTATTTGAGTATAGCATGTCTAAGGTTGCTTCAAAATCAAAGGAGGTTTTGAAGGATAATCTGGTTGAGGTGAAGGTAAGAATAGAAGGTGATGAATAAAAGGTAGTGATAACAAAAGCTTTGTTATAATGTAGAATAATGTAGCAAAAGATTTGACTTTTATATGTGGAAAATTGATCATGTTACAAAATAAAATGTCAGAAGGATAAGAAGGTTCTTCATTCTTATCACTATATTCCAAGTCTTGATAAGATGGAGAAAGTATATGTGAAAGATATGCATGGGTGTTATTTGGTAAACAAGGATGATCATATATGGATGAAGAAAAGTGATGGATAGAAGATAATTGTGATAATAGAGAATGTATAGAACTTGATGTTTCAATCGTTAAATATTCTTCAAATGGTGTTGGGTCACCATGTATGGTAACAATTTTATTTGCAATTTCAAACTTCAAACATTGGTGAAGAGTGGAAGGGAAAACCCTCATCGTATGAATCCAAGGACTTCGGAGAAGTAGGTTGTAAGGTGAAGGACAATATCCTACATAGAATAAAGTATCCAGGATCTTGGATCCAATATTAAGGGGAAGAATTATAGTACCTTGAGCTTCTTGAATTTCATTGTTAAAAGATTTTATAATAACATTTGATTCATTAATATCTTCTTCCTTTGTTTTGAGTTTTTGGAATAATTGATAAGTGCATAAATTAAGAGAGGAGTCATTATCTACCATGATAGTTCTAACAAGTGTTTCTTTACTAGATCCGATAATGTAAAGATAGGAGTCTTCTTGTGGAGTAGAGGAAGGAATATCCTCATCATAGAATGAAATATGGTTAACCTCAAGAGGGTTTATACCATTAATTATGTTCTTAGAGAAAATATGATGAGGAACAAATTGTTGGCTAGGTATTTTGAACAAAATTTCCTTATGAGAAATTTGTAATACTTCTAAAAGGGATATCTTTGCTTGAGGATTAATCACTTGTTGTTGGTTATCAAAGTGGATTTCAGATTGAGATTTTGATTCTAAAGATGAGCTTTCTATGCTTACATTCCATTTTGGATCATTCTCTAGAGCCAAAGATAGTTTTGAAGGTTGGTCAAATGAGGAATCCATATCTTGAATATCGGATTGAGTTGATTGAACTTGAGGTTGCTCATTTGTAGTTTTTGTTACAATATTAATAATATCATCATGATGGGACACATTAACATGCAATATTTGATTGGTTTCTTGTTGTTGATAATTGAATAGGGGTTCTTGGGAGATCCCCATGTCTTGATTGATTATTGGTATTTGTTGTGTAGGAGTTTGATTGTTTACTTGGAGATTTATAATCAGTTGTAGATTGTAATTCCTTTATATTAAAAAGACCCTTATCAATCAAATCTTGAATTGCACATCTTAAATCTTTACAATTTTGTGTCATATGTCCATCCACTCTATGATATTCACAATGTAGCTCAGGTTTAAACCAATCTGCTGTGGTATCAGGTTGTCTTATGGAAGGGAGTTCAATCATATTTGTGTCAAGTAAATACTTGAGAATTATATCCATTGGTTGATTGAGCTTAGTAAATTTACGTGATGAAGGTTTTTGAGAGGTTTTTGATAAATGCCTTAGGAATTTTGTCATAAAAGGACCTAATGGTTTCTCACCTCTACTTTCTTTATTATGGGTAGAATGATGACAGGAAGATTGCGATGTAGGAGGTGAGTGCATGGTAGAATTGGAAGAATAAGTATTTTCTTGTTGAAATGGATGTGTTGTATTGAAAGAAGAGTATTGAAAAGGTGGAGGAGGATTATATGTGGATTGATAGACATAATATGGATATATGGGAGAATAGATAATATCATTATGAAGAGGATTGGCAAAGGGATTGTTTTGTTGGGTTATGGATGAAAAATAAGAAGAGTGTGATGGAGGTGGTGTTGAATAGGGATGAGGTTGGTCATAATCAACAAATGTATTTGGCTGAATTCTTCCAACATTACTAATGGGCTCATATTGATTTGAGTAAAAACTCATGGTTTCTTTAGTACTTCTAAAAGTAATATTTAGCATCTACTATTTAGAATTGAATCTAAAACATACAAACTTGAAATGATGATTTTGTTTTTGTTTTTCTTGTATACATATATATATTTTTTGTTTTTGTTTTCAAAAGGTTATGATGCATTCACGTCGGGTTCACCAAAATGTATCGCTCCAAATTTTTCGCATCCCTACCTTTAGGCTATTGGATCCGCGCCCGGAAGGAGGATGGGAAAAGGATGGTGCGGTACCTCGGACGAGAGGACTTTGCGAAGGTCCCGCCTCTCAAGGGAGGTGCATTTTGGTGATTTTTCGACGGATGGTGGGTTCACCAGGAAACATTTGGCGGCAGTTTCCACGCCTAGGTTTTGGGAATGAGTTTTGATGAGTTCGTTTTATCTTTAAACATTCATCCTAGGTTTGGCCGAATGATTCTAACTTAAACTACATGAAAATGCAATTTAAATGAATACAACAAACAGAAAAGAAAGCAGAAACAGAGAATTTGCAGGAGGCCAATGAAGATTACCTGATCCGGAAGTCTGATGGAGTTTCTGAAGCTTGAAGCAGTCTGGATCGTCTGCAATTCAACAAAATCGCCTTCAATTTGATAAAATCGTCTAAACTGACAGGATCGTCTGCAATCTGACGAATTCGTCAGACGAATTCATCAGAGACCTGCAAAACAGCAAACGGATGCGAAATACAAGAAATTCTATTTTGCAAACAGGGGCAAACTATATGAAACAGTAATATGAGTATTGAACAATATGCAAGAAAAAAAAGTAAATGCAAATCACTGTGTTTAGATAGCAGAATATGATCTTAATATGCAAACTAGACAAGATGGGTGAACTCCAGATGCAATATAGTATAAAAACTGAATAAACAATCTAATTTATAGCATGAAATGACAGAGAAAAGAGAAAGAAGAGCAAACTCCGGGCACTGATTGCCTCGATGTGTGCTACGATCGAGATCGTCTCGCATCGATACGAGATCGTCCCGAATTCGACGAGATCGCCTCCGATCTTGACGGGTTCGATCGGCTACGATAGGTGCTGGCTCCGGCTGAAAACCGATGGTGTACCCTGCAATGAAATTACTATAGGAATAGTGCAAAAGCAAATTTGAGATGTTTTAGCGCATAGGGAGTCGATTTGCATAAAAATTCAGCCAGGGGTTGGGGAGGGAAAAGTCTTAGAGTTTAAATAGGCATAGGGGAGTTGTTGGGAGGTTGGAGATCATCCCAATTTGGGAGATCTCCAACGGGGGAAGGGTCCCAACGATGCAGACACGCTTCTGCCCGGATTGGAGACCCGTTGGAACGGATTCCAACTATGCAAATTCAGTTTTGCGACAAAATCGTCTGGACGTTCTAGTCCAGACGAAATCGTCAAATCTGGGGCGATATCGTCTGATCGGAGACGATATCGTCAAACGGTCAAAACAACTGCTAAAAATGGCACGGAAAAAGAGGAAACGGGTTTCTCGGCGGTTAACGGGCGGTTTGGGAGGTTAAATTTGAATTTAAATTTATTTACTAAGGTGAATGTAATTATTCCAATTTTAGGGTGCTATAGTAGGCTAGGGTCCATTTGGAGGTCGAGTTGGGCAAGGAAATGAAACATCTAAAATCTTCCAAATTTAATGGAGAGGAATATGGGGACAAGGTCGAGGCTTGGTTAAAAGAGATAGAAACATATTGTAACATGAAGAACTTCTCCTCGGGCACTCGAACATCTTATGCCACACTACATCTACAAGGTGATGGTTTAGATTGGTGGGAAGCATATAGTGATGAACTAGATCTTACAATAGTAGTTGACCTAAAATGGGAGGAATTTGTGAAAGCCTTCAAAGATAGATTTCTCACGGAACACTTTTATTCCTAAAAGTTTGAAGAATTCTCTAGACTTCGGTAGGGAACTAGGATAGTGGAAAAATATTATCAAATATTTATCAAATTGATGAAGTATGTGCCTTCTTATAATGATAAAATGAAGATCCATAAGTTTATTCTAGGAGCAGATCCTAGAATAGGATAGGAAGTGGATATACGGGAACCTAGAACTCTATAGAAGGCCTATGATTTAGCTAGGAAAGTTGAAACATATCTCAAACCCTACTTTGATTATGAAATATTAGATGAAGAGGGTAAAGAGGCACTAAGAAAAAGAAATAGTGTAGGGTTTGTAAAATGGGAAGAGAAACAGGTAAGCAAGAACTTCTCTCAACAGGACCAAAGAAAATGATAAGAAGAAAGGGAAGTTTAGGAAAAGGTTCCAAGGGAAGAACTAAAATAGCAACAAGGGTAACAACAGATAGTTATAGGGATAGGCTAATTCTCCATCTATAGAAAAAGCAAAAGAAGGATAGAAGCAAAAAGAACATCCAAGGTTGAAAGAAGGATGTTATATTTGTAGAGGACCGCATTATGCTTCTAATTATCCATGAAGAACAGAAATGAGTTCCAAAGGAAAGGAACCAATGTACAAAGAGACTACACCTAGAGAGCCCACACATAAGATTTACGTAGCTACAAGAAACCAGAATCTTGATGGAAAAGCCATGCCACTATTGATTAATGGTAATATTTTTGGTAGGAATGTTAAAATCTTGATTGATAGTGGTGCTACAAATAGTTTTATTTCCACTAGTTTAGCTAAATATATTTTAGAAAGGCCAGGAATATTGGCTCATGGGTGGAAGGTTGAGTATGGTTCAGGATAAACCTACTCTATTAATCAATGTTACCCTATGGCAAAAATCACCTTACCTAGTGGAATAATAGTAGGATGTTTGTATGTAGCACCTTTGCATGCTTTTGACATAATCCTAGGAATGGATTGGCTACAAGTGCATAAGGTAGTACTCAAATTTTAGGATAGATGGATTGAGTACACAGATGATAGGGGTGTTGTGCGTAGGATGTATAGTCTACAAGGAACTTTTCAACCTCAAATCCTATTGACAATGCAACTTAAGAAGGCCATAAAGAAATGTGGAATGGTCTATGTTGTTAAGATAAATGAAATGGATAAAGAAAAGGAGGAGGTGTTTGAGAAACACCCAATTCTTTAGGAATTTAGGGATATTTTTCCAGAGGATTTACTTGGACTACCCCCTAAATGGAAATTTGATTTTACTATTGAGCTTCAACCTAGAATAGAACCCATACATAGAGCTCCTTATAGAATGAATCCCATAGAAATGCAAGAGTTGAAGGTGCAATTGCAAGGGTTACTAGAGAAAGGGTTGATCAAACCAAGTGTATCACCTTGGGGTGCACCAATACTATTTGTAAAGAAAAATGATGGTTCCTTGAGATTATGTATAGATTATAGAATGTTAAACAAGGCAATTGTCAAGAACAAATATCCTCTACCCAGAATCAAAGATCTCTTTGATCAACTCAAAGATACCATAATATTTACAAATATTGATTTGAAGTTAGGATACCACCAATTGAGGATCCGTGAGGAGGATACACATAAGACAACCTTTAAAACTCGTTATGGACATTATGAGTTTGTTGTCTTACCTTTTGGTTTAACAAATGCTCCAGCAATATTTATGAATTTGATGAATAGTATCTTCAGGAAGTACTTGGATAGATTTGTACTGGTATTTTTGGATGATATTTTGATATATTCCAAAAATAAGATAGAGCATGATGAGCACCTCAAGATTGTGCTAGAGCTATTAAGGAAAAATTAGTTGTATGGGAATTTATCCAAGTGTGAATTTTATGTGTCAAAAGTACAATACTTAGGACACATTGTTTTGGTTGATGGGATCATAGTGGATCCTAAGAAAATAGAAGCCATTTTGAATTGGCTGCCACCTACAAATGTGATAGAAGTTTGAAGTTTCATGGGCTTAACTAGATACTATAGGCGATATGTGAGGGACTATGCCAAGATCACCTCACCAATAACTAACCTTCAGAGAAAAGGAAAATAATTCAAGTGGATAGATAAATGTGAGGAAGCCTTTGGTTTGCTTAAGAAAAATCTTACCATGCCTCCTATACTAAAGATACCTGATCCTCAAGGAAGTTTCTCTGTTTGCACAGATGCATCATTAGAAGGTTTGGGAGGAGTGCTCTCACAAGAAGAAGTAGTGGTAGCCTATGGATCTAGAAAACTAAAAATACATGAGGTTAATTATGCAACCCATGATTTAGAGTTGGAAGTTGTAGTGTTTGCTCTCAAGAGTTGGTGATATTATCTAGTTGGGAGACCCTTTGAGCTAAGGATAGACCATCAAAGTCTACAATATATATTCACTCAACCTTTACTCAATGCTAGGAAAAGAAGGTGGATGGAATTTCTTGTAGAATATGATTTTAACATTGAGTATATAAAGGGAAAAGAGAATAAAGTTGTGGATGCACTGAGTAGAAGGAGACATATAGCAGTTTTGTCTCGTATCCATGTCGACTTGATGGAACAAGTCAAGGAAATGCAAAATCAAGATGCATACTACAACCAAATTCAAGAAAGGATGGAAAAGAAACCTGATGAAAACAAGGACTTTGGCATCAAGGATGGTTTCTTATGTTTTAAGAATAGGGTAGTAATTCCTGAGACCAGAAATTTGAGAAGGATGATTATGAATGAAGCACATAGATCTCCATATTTTTCTCATCCAGGAGGAGCAAATATGAGGGAGAATATGAAAAATATATTCTTCTAGCTAGGAATGAAGAGAGACATAACTAAATTTGTCGCTCAATGCCTCGAGTGCCAAAAGGTAAAAGTAAAACATAGACATCTTGTTGGGTTTTTGTATCCGCATGATGTGCCTATGCAAAAATGGCAAGTGATTTCGATGGATTTCATAGTAGGGCTGCCTAAGAACAGGTTTCAACATGATGCAATCCTAGTAGTGGTTGATAGACTAACCAAGGTTGTGCACTTTATACCCAGGAACACCAAGGATGACATCATGGTTGTGGCTAATAGATTTGCCAAGGAAATATTTTGACTTCATGGTTTTTCAGAGGTAATCATATCAGATAGGGACCCAAAATTCACATCTGAGTTTTGGCAATCCTTGCATCATGCCATTGGTACTAGATTGAATATCAGTTCTTCTTACCATCTAGAGACTGATGGGAAAACTGAAAGAGTGAACCAAGTGCTAGAAGATATGCTTCACATGTATTGTATGGATCAAAAAACCCATTGGGAGGATTACTTGCATTTGGTAGAATTTGCCTACAATAATGGACACCATTCGACCATAGGCATGGCTCCATTCGAAGCTTTGTATGGCAGAAAGTGCAGGATACCATTAACATGGGATAATCCAGAAGACCAGATTGTGCTTGGACTAGACATGGTCAAATAAATGGAGCAACAATTGAGGGTGATCCGAGAGAGGTTGAAGGAAGTTGCAGACCATCAAAAAAGTTATGTCGATCTTAAAAGGTCACCAAAAGAGTTTGTTGTAGGTGATAGAGTGTTTTTGAGGGTAAAGCCAAGAAAGAGTGCAATTAATTCCACAAAGCTAGATCCTCATTTTTTGGACCCTTTGAAATCATAGAGAATATTGGTCCGGTGGCATACCGACTTGCCTTACCACCCAATTTGTCCAATATTCACAACACCTTTCATATTTCTTTGCTTAAAAAGTACATTGCTAATCCTGAACATGTGTGGGATTTTTCCAATTTGTAGATGGTGAACCCAGAGGCTATAGAGGTTCAACCAGTAAGAATCCTTGAGTTTCAATCTAAATCAATGAGGAAAGGAACTTTGGAGTAGTGCAAAGTTTAGTGGGACCGATACACTGAAAGGAATGCTACTTGGGAAAAAGTAGTGGATATGCAAAAACACTTTCCATTTCTGTTTGAAAATATTGTGTAAATATTATTTTATGTTTATAATGTTGTGAACATAGAGGACTGTGTTAAGCCTAAGGGGGGATGATGTCATGACCCACCCTTAGCAGAATTTTCAGCTTGATGGACTTATGTTTTGTAATATTGCTTATGGATGAAATGATTGACTATTTTAGTTTTATTATGCAAAATATTTGTTCCTTATTGGAAGTGAGATGCGAATTTTAAAATGAAATGTAGGATAATTTCATGATTCACTTTGTGAAAAAACCTATATTTTATATATGAATATGATGTTGCTAATGAAAGTGCACTTTTGCAGGAATAGGTCTCTTCATGGTGGCAGAAAGAGTTAACCACCGAGAAAATATTACCTTGGGGAAATGATGTGATGGGTTATTTGTCAGAATATTTAAAGAGGCAACATGGATAAATACCCCTTTCATGAAGATGCATAACATGATTTGCATATATAAAAATAAATATTAAATTGCTTTGAGTTTTAGTTGCATAATAATTGCTTATGAAGGAATTTTGTTTGAAAATAAAAATAATGAAATGGATGCTATTTTATTATTGAATATGGATGCCTTGTTTATAGACCAGTTAGAAGTAGTGAACTTTGAGTTATTTTATGAACCATGTTTGTAGTGGAGCATTGATGAGTCCTTACCAAAATATTGGATAGAATCTCTTCCCTTTCGTGTTGGAAGTGTATGGAAGTGGGAGAGTAATATTTTGTCGTAAGATGGGCCAAAGAGCAAGGCAATGGGAGTCATGGAGAGGAGAAATCAGCAAAAAGAGTGACTTGGGTGGTAAAGAGGAGGTTCTTGGTTTTTGGAAACATGGGAGTGATGCTGGAGAAGAAGGAAGAAGGAAGTGGAAGGATTCATTGAAAGGAAAACGAGTTGAGAAGGGACGTTGATGAACCAGGTAATCCGATGACCTTTGTTGACTGGGTTGTAGATTCGTTTATGTATGTGAAACAAATAATGGTTGAAATGATTGATTGCTTTGGGTAACAACTATTAAATATTTGTTTTGAGTTCTTGTGTGTGGAAGAGTTGTCTATGTTATTTTCCAAATGATAGAGATTAAATTGACCAGGCTACGCCAAAAAATGTAGAGTTTCTCATGCGAAAGCCGACGATGGTTGGCATTGCTATTTTGTTTACCTTTTTATTATTTGTGTTGTACATGATGTTACAGCCATAGTTAGATATTTGATTTCAAAAAATAAAATTATTGCTCATGCTTTCGATAGAACAAAGTTTTCTTGGTAGAGTTGCATGGATAAAAGGTAACATGAGGGTTAATTCATGCATGGGTGTTATTGACAAACCTTGCATGCGTATTGTGAGTCGACCCTTGTCTTTGATGCATGATTGATAAGATATTTGTGTTGAGTGATTGTTGGCATATTTATCTATAGAACAAAGAATCTAGTAACTTCTGGTTAAGTTAATCTGGATTTTGGTTAAGGAATGTTGCAGTAGTTGAATTATTGTGTGTTATTCCTTTGGATTCTAGAATTGATCACCAGAGGTGAACTTTGTATTCGTTGTCTTTTATGTAGTGATTTGTCTTTGAAAGATGTATTGCCTATGGAAATAATTAATAGGAAAAGGATGTAAATTCTATTCGAAGGATATATATATACAAATTTATTTTTCTACCTTTGAATTCAGTGAATGGATTATTCTAGTATCGAGATGGATTTGTGATATAGAGTCATGGGTAGATCATAAACATGAAAAAAGAAGAATGATGTTCTTTATTTCCTATGTTATCTCATGGAAACTTGTCATGCTTGCTGGATTGCTTCTATTGTATTTCATTACACATAGACTTGTTTTGAAACCATGTTGCAAGCATTGAGATATGCAAAACTCTTGAAAAAGGAGTCATCTCTGATCCCATCGCAAGGCAATATTCTTCTCGGTAGTTAAAGAAAGCTCTAGAGTTGAAGAGTGATGATTCATGCTAGGTTAGAAAGGGGAATCAACTAATGATTCCAATCGGAGTTCTAGGAGGAGTTGAGGTGCACTCGAGTTCCAAATGGGGAACTTATTGTTGTACCCTGTAGTGAACATTGTAATTTATTGTTGGAGATAATTTAAGCTCGAATGAGCATTGTAGCATGTTGTTGTATTATAGATGATGCCTTGTTTTGGATATTAATATTATGATAGATTTGGTGAAATGAATGAATGAATGATTATTATGGGATGATTATCTAATGTTAACTTTAGACAATTGAAGTTCACTTGATAGGTGTTGAATTTGGTTTTGCACTATGAGGAAATGTATTCAATGTATGAGATGTTGAAGGATTTAATTTCAGAGCATTTAGATGCACCACTATCGTTCACGATGGCTATTTTTGTTTAATGAATGTTCAATTTATTTAATCTTAGATTTGTGTGGTTTTCTTGTGGAGTAAACGTACTTAAAACTGGTTGCTCTCATATCTGTGTATTGTTCTTTAGAGGGTGTTGGTGCGCATGTGAAAATGACCCTTGCTCAATGGTTGTTGGTTAATCTTGGGGGGGGATTTTCTAGAGGACAATTACAGGCTTGGAAATTTACATTACTAATGTTGAATTCAAATTGCTATTGTTGTATACTTTTAGAAGCTTTGGTTTAATTTAAGTCGAGTTGTAGACTTGGTCAAGCTAGAGATCGACTAGAGTTAAGCATAACCACATATAGATAGTGTTTAGGTATGCTAAATATTGTCATTGGTAGTGATGACTAGTACTCTTAATGGATTAAAGAGGTAGTTGAAGTGACAACACCCACATAAAAGTGTTAGTCTCACAATGAAACTAAGAGGGGGGGTGAATCAGTGTAGCTCTTTAAATCTTAAATCTTCAACTCTTAAAGCCAAAACAATGAAAACTTAAAACCACATAAAACAAATATAACAAGATAGCATCACACAACACAAGATGTACCGAGGTTCACCAGTTTTGGCTACTCCTTAAAAATTGACTGTTTGGACTCCCATCCAAATCTAGCCTTTGCAAAGCAAAAACTTTACAATCAATTTACCAGCACACACTGGAAGGAGCACCAACCCTTGATTTATCAGCACCCACTGAAAGGAGCACCAACCCCCGATTTATCTGCACCAACAAAAAGGAGCACCAACCCCTGATTTATCTGCACCAAAAAAAAGGAGCACCAACCCCTGATTTATCTACACCAACCCTTGATTTACTAGCACCAACTAGAAGGAGCACCAACCCCTAATTTACCAGCACCAACTGGGAGGAGCACCAACCCCTGATGCCAAGCACCAACTTGGACTTCAATTTTGAAACTAGAAGATTGACATAAAAATGCCTTCCCTTTTACAAGACCCTGACTGGTCTATTGCTTACTCAACATTGCTCACGCAACACACACCCTTCTCGCTCGCCTCTCACGCTCCTCTCGCATACTTTGCAATATTAAATCCACTTTCTTAATTCTCCAAGCAACACTCCTTTTATAACCATCCTTTCGCTTTGTAACTCCAGTTATAACTCCTTTCATTTCTCATACGCCACTTGTCAATTGTAACTGTTTCTTTCATATTCTCATTTGCCACTTGTCAATTGTAACTCCTTCTTTATGTAACTCCTTTTGTATATATAGAGTGGGCATTTCGTCAAACATGTTACATGCAACGAATTGACACCATATTCTCCTACCATGACTGTTCGTCTTCTCGGTCATGACTGTTCGTCTTCTCTTTGCAAGACTATTCATTTTCTCTTTGCATGTATGTTCTTTTTCTCTTTGCATGTCTGTTCATTTTCTATTTTAACGACTGTTCGTTTTCTCCTTCCACAACTGTTCATTTTCTATTTTAACGACTGTTCGTTTTCTCCTTCCACGACTATTTGTTTTCTCCACATGGGCATGCGTCCATTTCTTTCCACGTGTAACGACCATATTAAGGATTCCTTATGGGTCCACGTCACTCTACAGTCTTTAGTTTCACCATCCTGGTATTCATGTCATGATATCGTGACACTTTTGTTTCTCTGCCTGCCTGGCCTTTTCGAGTCGCAAAAATGTGACATGTCACGATATCGCAACACTTTTGTTTCTTTGCCTGCCTGGCCTTTTTGAGTCACAAAAATGCAACATGTCACGATATCATGACACTTTTTCTTCTCTGCCTTCCAGCCCTTTTCGAGTCATAAAAATGCGACATGTCGCGATATCGCGACACTTTTGCTTCTCGGCCTTCCTGCCCTTTTCGAGTCGTGAAAATGTGACATGTCGTGATATCGTGACACTTTTATTTCTTTGCCTTTATCCTTTCTTTGGCCCATGAAAATACATGTCGTGATATCACGACACTTTCACCTCCTTGCTTCTTTTCTTGGCTTGTACCCATGAAAACACAACATGTCGTGATATCGTGACACTTTCGCCTCCTTGCTTCTTTTCTTGGCTTGTACCCGTGAAAACACAACATGTCATGATATCGTGACACTTTCACCTCCGTACTCTTCCTCTTTACTTTTGTCACGATATCACGACACTTTTGCCTTCTTACTTTCTCTGTCCTCCTTGAGTCACAAAAATGCGACATGTCACAATATCGCGACACTTTTTCTCCTTTGCTCTTTCTCTTGCCTTCGGGTCGCGAAAACGTGACATGTCGCGATATCGCGACACTTTTTCTCTCGGACTCTCTCTCTTGCAATATGTCGTGAAATCGTGACACTTTTTCTTCCGTACAATCTCTCTTGCAATATGTCACGAAATCACGACACTTTTTCTTCCGTACAATATCTCTTGCAATATGTCACGAAATCGCGACACTTTTTCTACTTGCCTTTTTCTCTTCCAACAAGTCGCGAAATCGTGACACTTTTTGTAGTTGCATTTTTCTCTTCCAACATGTCACGAAATCACAATAGTTTTTCCTGCTTGCACTTTCTCTTCGAACATGTCACGAAATCGTGACAGTTTTTCTTGCTTGCGCTTTCTCTTTGAACATGTCACAAAATCGTGATAGTTTTTCCTGCTTGTGCTTCCTTTTCGAACATGTCATGAAATCACGACAATTTTTCTTGCTTGTGCTTTCTCTTTGAAAATGTCACAAAATTGTGACAGTTTTTCCTGCTTGTGCTTCCTTTTCGAACATGTCACGAAATCATGACAGTTTTTCTTGCTTGCACTTTCTCTTCGAACATGTCATGAAATCGCGACAGTTTTTCTTGCTTGCACTTTCTTTTTGAACATGTCACAAAATCGCGATAGTTTTTCTTTCTTCTCAACATGTTGCGATATCACGATAGTTTTTATTTCTTGTCAACATGTCGCGATATCGCGACAGTTTTTCTTTCTTGCTCAACATGTTGCGATATCACGACAGTTTTCTTCCTTATGATTTTCTTTTGATTTTTAGCATATGGGCCACTTCGATCTTTTGGAAAATCACTGTACATACTCTGAAGAACCTCTTAACTCCTGTCCACTGCATCAACCGATCTGTCTGACTGTGTTGACAACAATGACAATATTGTTGCTGCACCTTGCTCAAAAAAAAGGACCTATGTGGAGTGTAACATATTTCATGATCTTTCTAATAGATTGAAAAATATATGGATCAACACCTAGTATACTTTCCTAAAGGATGAGTGTAAGTATAGTGATAGGTGAACCATCACTCCTAAAGTACTGTAACTAATGGACGAGTGTAAGTATAAGAATGGATGTTCATCTACACCTAGTATATTTGTATTGACAAAAAAATGTAAGTATAGGGATGGGTGAACCATTTAACTGAATGAACTTGCTTTGATAGACAAATGCGAGTATAGGTGTGGTAGTGCCTTAGAATTTTGGAATGGGTACATCTTAATAGTTATTCTGAAGCAAAAAAAAGATGTCATTTGATCAAAAAAATTACATAAACATGCTCAAAATGCTATTTTTTATTCATTCAAAATGTTCATGGGTTACAAAGGTGATTCTTCCAATTCTTTTCATGAATATCAAACATCCTTATGACTTCTTTCAAGACTCCTCAGTGAAGGTGGGCTTGTGGGACACCAATAGTTTATTGGTTTTGTGATATCTTGCACCTATTTTTGAAGGCCTACAAAATATGGTTAGATGGTTTGGGGGCCTACCTTAGTCAAGCCCCATATTGATAAAAGACAAAATAACATGAAATAAAATGGTGCTGAAACATGGTAAAAATTGCATAAAACACTACAACAACCTAAAATAAATGATACCTGATGATCTTGCTAGTGTAATACCACTATAATGTGAATTCGCATGCCAGGGGGTGAATTGGAACCTAGATTTATAGGTTAGGGAGTGAATTGGACTTATACTAATTTTAGGACCAAAATTTCTATCTGAATGGATGTCTAAAGTTGTCCTTTGTTGCTTGTACGATGTGGAATTGCTAGATGTGATTCTGGCATGATTCCAGTAGAGTTTTTGTAAGGTGATTAAAAGGTGAGAGAGAATTAAAATTGGAGGGGGAACCCTCTATTTATAGAAAAATATGATTTCAGGAGAAGGGGTTGGATAAAACAACCCTTAGAGTTAATCCATGTTGGAGTTAGGTTAGGGTTTGAATAGGTGTCAAGCCCACATGCCTTAGGGAAATATCTCTTCCTCACACATGTGAGGAAGAGTTAGGATTAACTAAGGTTAGTTAGATCCTAGGTTAGGTTAGGGTTTATTTAGGGCATTTGGAAATATCCTAACTAATCTCATGTGCTTAGGGCTAATTTGGCTTAGGACCCTAATTAAACTCACTTAAGTGAAAAAGTGCATTTAAGTGAAAGTCAATGATAAATTAGATCACTAATCAACCTAATTAAGATTTTAGATAGGGATAAGGTCCCATGAGGGCTAATTAGGTGTAGGGGAGGGCTTAAGTTACCTTAGGGGGCTAATAGATGGTATCCTAGTGGGCAGGAGGTGTTTTGGAGGTGTTTAACCTAGTTTTATAGGTTTAGGAACTTACGAAAGACTACGATAGCCTACAGATGACTATGGTAGTCTACAATGGCCTATGATAGCCTATGTCATTCTACAAGTGTGTATGTAGATGTAAAATATCTAGAAGTGAGTATGTGAAACTTTTATATGTCTATATTTTCCCCTTTTGTACTGTGTTGTGTGGAACACAATTTAGTGCAAAAATATGATATGAGAAGATGATGAGATGTTTTGAATTGGAGGTAAATAAAGGAAGATAATAATGGAATCTAATCAATGGTATATAGTCACTCGAAGTGTGACCATACAACATCGTTTGGAAGCCAACAGAAGAAAGGGAAAAGAAAGAAAGGGGAATAATATAATTTAATTAAAGGTATGTAGTCGCTTGAAGCATGACCATACAACATTGATCAAGAACCTAGAGGAATAGAGAGAGTAATAGAAGAAGAGAAGAATGGGTGAATGCAAATGATCAGAGAATAAGTGAAGAATAGGTGAATGCAAATGGTGGTATGCAGGTGAATGGATGCATGTGGATGATTGCAGATGTAATGCAATGATTTGCTGATTTTGTACAATATTTTACAATGTCATACTGGTTGCTTGTGAGGGTATCTTATGACCTTTTTGCTTTTGCAACCAATTCAAGATGGTCCAAATATGAATATAACACATGTCTATTCAAATTTTTGCTTCTGATTGATTTATGAGTGCATGGTAACACTTGTAAAACCATTTGAGTTGGATGGCATGGATTATTCAAATGTACCATTCAATATATGGTCAAATCCGACATACATGAATGCCAGAGTGACATATATGATATTGGATTATTCAAACGTACCATTAATTATGTGATCACCATAAACATATATGAATTCTAGAGTGACATCTTCAATATTGTGCATGGCTCTCATGACTTAACAAATGTTTGATTTGGAATGGATTTTATGTTGAGATAATATTCAACAAAAAAATTTGTAGATAGATGTGATATCCATGATTTGGATGTTTGATTATTTGGTTGTATGTAAAGTGGATTTTGGAAATAAATACCCCCTCAAATTAGGAATCAACAATGATGTGAATGAAATGTAATGAAGTGATGATGAGGCGATTGATAGAAGAAAATGAATGATAACAGAGATGAAAAATAAGATGGATAGGAAGAGGAAAATGTGATCTAGGTGTCGAACTAAAAATTTGATGGTTTTGGAGTCTGGGGCTTCAATTCACATGGTGGGGGTAAATTGAACTTGAATTCATAGGCTCGGGGGAAAATTGAACCTAAATCATAGGGTGACCTACAAATTAGGGTTTTTAGGTGTATTTATGCTATTTTGACGTGTTGGTTGTCTTTTTCATGATGCAAGTTGGAGAGTGAGGAGTGAGCGATGTTTGGTGATGCAAAGTGCTTGTAGTTTGGGGATTTAGATGTTGCAATGGTGAGGGGATAGACTGGTTCTAGCAACCGATGCAAGGACCCACCAGTAAGTGCTCGCAACTTGATTTTTTTAAATTTTGTTGTTTTTAGAAATACGTGAAATGAGAAAGGGGAGGTTTTTGCATTGTTTTTTGAAATGTATGCAATACTTAATAAAAATTGAAACACAAAGTGTTAAACAAGCTAAATTAGTATCTATATGTGTGATAAGATGTTATTTCGACCAATTTTTGCATTAGTTTGACTGATTTACGAGTAGCGTATTTGAGTGAGTTGACTTTTTTGTTGGGGGTAAACATGATACTATTTTTGTAATGTGTTTTAATATTATCCACAAAAGTGGATAATGGGTATCCAAATGTGTGGCTAGGTTTTTTTTTCCCTCATTTGGCATGTGATGTTGATATGTGCTTTTTGGTTGTAAGTTGGTTGAACTTGACTTTGATGTTGGCGATTATCGGTGTGATATTTTTGAAATCTATTGAAACTTTCATTGTAAAAGGGTGAAATGGGTATTCAAAAGTGTATTTTGTTTTTATGTGTTATGGCATTTGGTGTGTCTTTTAATTTCATGCCATGAGGTGTATTTGAGTAAACATGGAATTGGCTATTGGGAGCCATATATGCACTATTTGTCAAATCTGTTTGGACTTTTACCATAAAATGACAAAATGGGTATCCAAATATATGACTGTGTTTTTTTTATCATGTTTTATGAATTGTACAGGATTTTGCATCTTGAAATGCATGAGAAAGTAAATGAATGATTTCATAGTTGTTAAATATGTTTTAGTGAATTGATTTTTGTATGTTTTGTGATGTTTATCCTACAAAGGGAGTAAAAAGGTTACCCAAAGTGTGTTTTGTTGTTGTTTATTAGTATTTTATTTTTAGTATATGATATAATGGTGATGTGTGTGATGGTGATGTGTGTGACAATTAATTTAGATTGAAATTGAATTAACTAGAATGAGTGGAATTTTAGTTTGTGTATGGAACTAACATGAATTTTATTGTGAATGAAATAGGTGAAGAATCTTGAGCAGCGACATCGTGTGCAGATGATAAAGGATGAATTAGAGGTGGTTTTGAATAATGATGAGGATCATGCATGGTTGGATATAGTGTGGTTGAAAGGATTTTGGGAATGTGTAATCATTAATGCTAATAGAGCTTACATATCAGCATTATGTAAGAGGTGGGGTCTCGATAGAAATACCTTCCACTTTTCAATGGGTGAGATGATGATCACCTTGGAAGATGTGTACAAGATTTATAAGTTGCCTATTGAGGGTGTTCCAGTCAGGGTAGCTATAGATGACAATCATATGGTTGTGATGGATCATGCATTTGGTGCATGGTGGAGGGATGTAGATATCAATAAGATGGATTATGAGTATCTTTGGTATTAGGGCATGTTTTTGAATCATAAGTGTGTAGCGATGATGATTTCTATCTATGCACTACTAGATACTTTTAGGGTATTATTTACCTCGAATATGCTGGATGTGGTGTGCAACATGGTGGAGCACAAGGTTGTGTTTACGTGGGCACCTGTACTATTGGCCTAGGTGTACAGGGAGTTACACGTTGTAGTGCACGTAGGACATGAGGGATTGAGTTGGACTCCTTTTATATAGTTGTGGGTATGGGAGAATATAGTGATAGAGTGACCATCGTTGTTTCCCTATAATGCGCATGCAAAGGGGAAGACTCACTTACTATATGCACTAATATGGAGGACAGAAGAAGATAAGGGGATGAAGAGGCCACATGAAGGTGATCCTTTGTTTTTGAGGGTGAAGTTTGGGGAGTTGGAGGTTAAGGATGTTTGTTGGAAGCCCTAGAGAGGTGGAGTAGTATAGGAAGAGGATGAGGAGAAGTTAGGAGCTATTCATCAAGGGTGATGGGTGGTGAATCGGTATATGTAGTATGCTGAGTTCTACTAGTTCATTAGGGTGATGTGGTAGTTTGGTTTATGGTAAGATGTTTCAAAGGCACCTGTCATGATTTATAAGCAAATAGGTGATAGAGGGAGTCACCCTATAGTACTACCTTGAATTGGTGAGAAGGATCCATCGATGATAAATATATATGTGGAGGATGTAGGTACAACACTAGAGTATGATACCTAGTGGGTAGCTCAGAATTGGGAGGTAAGTAGGGAAGTGATTGATTTAAGGGTACAACGAGGCAGTGGGGTACCTATGCTAGAGGGGAGGGCAATGAGAGGTACCTAATATAGGCCACATGGAGGGGCAGGAGGTGACATGGAGGTATCTCTTTGATGGTTGAGATGATGGTTAGGTGGCACATCTATGACTATGGAGAGGGTGGTAGAGATACCAACGGGTGATTGGGTGGAGTGTATGGAGGATCTCGTGATGATGAAGTAGGTGAGGGATGATGTTGGCACTGATATATGCATCGATGACATGATTAATGTGAGATATCTTGGTGATATTTGAGATATGGGAGATATAACCATTGAGGAATAGGAGAAGCTAGAGGATATTGAGAAGTTATTGGTGTTGCATGAGATGATATGACATATAGAGGGGTAAATTTGTACAAGTGAGGAGGGTTGGGTGGCAGATCGAATGATATGGAGTGAGGAGCACAAGGACCCAAAGGAGATATTGTTGGCTATGGAGGTAGTAAGTGCCACTAGGGAGAAGCAGTTAGAGCTTCAAGATGTTGAGCAGTGTGGGTAGATTGAGGTGGTGGAGACGAGGCATGTAGAGATAGTAGTGAATTTGCATCATATGACTAGATAGACTATGGAGGCTAGAGATAGGTTGAAGGTCGAGATACATAGGATGATGTATGTGATAGAGATGAGGGATGTGGAGTGAACAACCCACTTAATAGATATTGTTGAGTTGCATGCTAAGGTTGAGCAGCAACGACAGGCATGAGAGGATGTGGAGCGGGTGAGAGTGGCAAAGTAGGTCCCTATGGATATGGTTGTGTTGAGAGCATATATAGAGCGGCTACAAAAGGGTAGTGAAGAGGTGGTAGAGTATATGAGGAAGGAGATAGAAATATGGTCATATTACGAGATCCTCATGATGATGAATGGGATTCCACTATCAGATTATGGTAGGTTGTGGTCATGGTCGAGATGGCGATCATGAGCATAGACACATTCACAATAGAGTCATCATAGTATAGCCTTTATGGTGGAGAGGGGGTTGGGGACAAAGGTCCCAGTGGTATTGTAGGTAGGAGTTGTTTCTCCTATGGTGACTTAGACATCTGGGGTAGGGGTAAAGTCTAGTAGGGTGGCAGTAGCATGCAGAGTAGCATAGGGTATGGCAAATCATGAGGGGAGTGGAGAGACACCTAGTGATCGATAGAGCTAATGCTTTGGTTTGTGATGATGTATTATTGGTTTTTGTAGCCTGTGGGTTGATGTGATTATGGGTTGCATAATTTTACGTATTTTATAGCTTGATGGTATTTTTGATCTTGATATATATAGATACCTATTGTGTTGTGTCTCTTATATATATATATATATATATATATATATATATATATGTGTGTGTGTGTGTGTGTGTGTGTGTGTGTGTGTGTGTGTGTGTGTGTGTGTGTGTGTGTGTGTGTGTGTGTGTGTGTTTTGATTTTATTTGAATGTGTTTGTGATTTCTTGTGTTGGTGTTGTGTGAAATATTGGTAACTAGATGTACCATGGATGAATATATGTGCATATGGTAGTATGTAAGAAAATGATATCATTGTAGTGTAGAGATACTGTGAAGTGATGTAGTGGAAATACATGTAGATAGATGTGATGATGTATGATGTAATGAAAATAAAGGCATGTAGGATAGATGCAAGGATGCATGATGTAGTGAAAATAAATTTATGTAGGATAGATGCAAGGATGCATGATGTGAGAGCTAAAATGCACAGAGGAAACACTTGTATCATAACATAACTAGTTGTGATGTGATTAATTCTGTAATATTAGGGATGTAGGATAGTATAGGGTGTGTGCAACAATTTTAATAATCATAGTTGTAGAAATCAAACCTCATGAAAAATTGAGTGAGATCTATCGATAACTCATAACCAACCTAGATAGGTCAAAGTCTATCAAGGACTAGTGTGTGCAAATAAGTGATGTTAATTTATCCATTTTGAGGGAGGTAGGACTAACCCATTGTAAACATAGCCAAAGTAGCTAGCTCATCCACAAGAATGTAGTGATCTATACAAAATAAGGTCACTAATGTGACATATGTGTGGACACTTGTAAGACTATTCCACTAGCAGGCAGGTGCTTAGGGCCTCTAGCTGGTGATGGAAATTATCCCATGATGTTATGTTAAACCTAAGGACCAAAGGTGATGAAGCATAAAATTTGTGATTTTTGGAGGCTTTTCCTTTTGTTTTATGCCCCTCATTTATTGCTTGTATTTTTGTGCTACTTTTTTTTATGGGTGTTGTCTTTTGTTTTTTGTCCCTTTTTTTTACTTTTGCTTATGCTTGTCCATTTTTTTATCCCTAGGTTGTATGTTGATCATGCAAATGATAGGATGAGAAAGGGAAATTTTTTGCTATATGGTGATATCTATGCAAGGTGTTATCTTATCTAGACTCAAAATCTGTTTAAAAATGTAACCTATGTGAGTGGTATTTGAGAGAAGTTGAACTAGCCAAATTGTTAGCTAGAGGTGACGTTTGATTGATTGAACTAGTGAATATTCAATAAAATGCATGACACCATATATGCTATAATTTCAAGAAAGGAAGTGGACATCCAAGTGGTAATGCTAACAAAGGCATATGTTATTCCTGCTAGAGGTGCATTTCTATAGATGGAATATACAAACATGAATGAAACCATATAAGAAGTATGGATATATGCAATGAATGTAGTGTGATATGTAGTATGAGATAATAATATCTACAAGAAGAAATATGTGTGATGTACTAGATGAAATTAGTACCTGTATCTACATATGAATGCATGGGGTGATAATGACAAGAATATGGAGTCATGATATTGGTTGATCCAGTGTGTGGGGAGATGTAGTAAATAGAAGAAAAGGCAAAAAAATGGGAAAGTATGTGTGGGACTGATGGGCACGAATAGAGAATCCTGATGAAAGATGTAAAATGACATGAAGGTGATGAAGTGCAACAAATATGAGAATATGAAGCAACAACATGGGTTAAAGCAAAATAAAAAAGAGGAGAAGAAGGGGTGGAGAATAAACATAAGAATTTAGTCGCTTGAAGCATGACCATTCAACAATTCTAACGAAGAAAAATATGAGGAGATGAAGTAGAATAAAATAGACAGGAAAGAGCCAAGAAAAATCTATGTGAAATGATCTGAATCTGGTTGCGAGTGACTGGGTGAAGTGACAAGGCAACCTATATTTTGGTATTTTCTATAGTTGGATAGCTTTTGGAAGTAGCATGGTGTAGAATTCAATGAATCTTATGATGGGATGGAGCGATGTACTATCCAGTGTGGAGGTCTTTGGAGGCGAGTAGGTGAGGGAGCTTGTTTAGGGTGTGAGTTAGCATCATCATAAATCATATCCTAGACATTGGTTTCATATGTATAGCAAGAAAATATGTCATGCCTTAGCTAATGATGATAGACACAGAATTGGTTTTCTTTGTAATTTCGTGGCTTAGGGTGCAAGGGGTCATGTTAGTCTAAAAATACTACCTTGAAGGATAGAAAATATTTTGAAGTTTAAAAGTTGCATTTTCAAATCTTGAGACATAAGGAGAAAAAGGACAAAGGCATGAAAAGGGTCACGATTTCTTGACATGACAAAGTTTCATGGGATCAGAGAGTGAAGGAGAGTTGAAGCGCCTAAATGTCATGATTTCATGACACAACAAAATTTTGTGGACAAAGTGGTGAAGTGAAGACCATGAGGAATATCAAAATTTTACACCATGTCAGCTTTTCATGAGTAGGGAGCCAAGAGGAGCCAAAGTATAGAGGAATATTGTGATTTCATGACATGTCAATATTTTGCGAGCAGGGAGCCAAAAAGAGTCAAAGTACAGAGGAAGGTCATGATTTCATGACATGTTAATTTTTGTGAGCAGGAAGTTTTTTTTAGAACAAAGATATAAGTAGAAACAAGTAAACATGCCCTCAAAGGAATGTGTCAGCAACTGATGATAGATAGTGGAGGAGACATCAAATTCTAGATTTATGTTGCCAAATATTTTTGTTTACCATTCGATCAATAGGAAGCCATGCAAAGAATATTTACATATTTTTATAGCCTAATTGTTTGTAATATATTTTATATCATAATCTATTAGCTGTAAAATATGCTCATCATAGGGTATATAATAATAAATGTGCCCTAAATAGAGGTCGGCTCTTATACATTTACAAGACTAAATATATGTACTTTGTATGCAAGCAATAAAATACGCTTCTATTGGCTTTTGGTTTATAGTGTGCAAGTGTATGTATTAACATTTGATGCTTCTATTCACATTATTGAGTTGTATATTGTATCTATTCTAGAATATAGACTTATACACGATATAAATCATATTGCTGGAGTTAAAATTCAATACATGTACATGTTAGATAGATATATATATCACATTGGAAAACTATGATTTCTACGTGAAGATATAATAAATACTTAAACAAAGAAGTTATATGCATTTATCTTAGTTTTTGTTTAATTTGTACCATGAGAAAAGCTCTAGATACAGCTATATTTTCCTTTATTTTAGTAAATATCTCTTCCTTTTTCTCATAAAAACCATTAAGGAACCAACCTTATTTGGATAATATACGAAAGCTCTTAATACTAAGTTCATCTATTCAATGTTGACAAGGTCGTAGGTGCAAATAATAATCATAGGCTTATTTTGTTCCAATAGTTTTTGGCACACCCAGTGGGACCCTAAATCCCACAGTATTTTATAAGGGTCGATGTTTGTATTTGACCTATTCAAGATCTAAATTAATCACCTGGTTACTTCATCCAAAGGTATAAACCTAACAAATACCTTATCTATTTTTCTAGTTAAAACTTGTATTTGTTTACCTATATGATAACCATATCTAAATCAAGAAACTCTGAAGAACCCATTGAGTTCTTCGAGTTACACCTTGGTAACCTTAGGGTACATCCAGTTTTATCTGCTAGATCAAACCCACCTGCTACTAGTATTACCACCCTTGTACCTACTATTTTACCCAACCCTATTACCAATATATCTTCAAGTATAACTATTAGTATATTTATGGTATAGGCAAGTATAGTAGCTACAATGGCCACTCCACCAGCTTATCTTACATGGAATCACACTAGTCTATTGAATTTGGTGGCTCAAAATATGATTTTTGATGTGGCTTTAAAGGCATTGCCTTCATACAATGTGATAGGTAAAATGGCATATGAACATTATTTGGATGTTACCTCTTTGGTAGTTATTTAATGATCAGGTTGTTGGTCATTTCATTAAAAGGAAAATTTTTCTATTGGTACATAGCACTTCCCACTCAATCCATCACAAGTTGGGTCAAACATGCTGGAAGGCTGGTAGATGAATTTAATTAGCATGCAGATCCTTTCTACCTAATTAGTTAGTTAAACATAATTAGGAAACATCCTCATGAAGAAATTGTTGATTTCAACATCCGATTCAGTCACACTTGGGAAAGGGTGCCCATCGAATTGAAACCAACCACCGAAAAAGTGGTGTATTATTATCTAAGAGCCTTTGATTCTAATATCAGTATGATTATATGGAAATATTGAATATTCACTTTCCCTACTATTTACCAAGAAGTATCTAAAGCAGAGAGAGATCTCATTGCCACTAGAAGGTATCCACCAAAAGCAATAATGCCAATATTTTCAGATATTCCTCAAGTATTAGGTGCTATTTCTTCCAGTTCTTCCTAGTTGCAAAAAATAGAACTTCCAAAATAGAATGGGAAACCATACATTATTGCAATATATATCCCTCAAAATTTTCTAGCATTACCATCCATTCATGTTGTCCCTACATTACCTACACCACATATTCAGCCAACCCAAGAAAATCAGCTTTCTATCTTACTAGATATGCAATCAACTATAAAAACTTTGGCAAATGATATGATATCAATGAAGAGAAGGGAGGCCAAAATAAATTTTCAACCAAGAAGGTTTCCTTACATAACTAGGGATGTATATCCATCAAGTAATAGAGGTTAGGAAAGGTCAAGTGTCATTTATGCAAACAATGATGAAGAATATACAATCCTTCCCACAAATTCTAATTACTGGTGCACCACATGCAATGATCCACATGGAGAAATTTCATGCATGATTCATAAACACTATGTACAAAATGTAGCTATTGAGAAAGTATATAAGAAATGAAAGGTCATGTAAGCATGATTAGAGAAATTGATCATAATTTTATGATACCTTTGGTTGAACAAGTTGCAATCTTGACTAGATCAGGCAAAAAACCTTTACAAGTGGATCCTCAGGAGCTCCAACCTCTAATTTTTCCCCTAGATCCTAAAGCATTGCCTAAAAAAGACAATTCCTATGAAAAAAGACATCAAGTTCCTTCATAGAGCTTTGGAGCAGAAATACATAAATAATTTACCCCATAAAAGGAATTCGAGACTCAAGATCAAGCTAAGGAGAGGTTAAGATTTCCTTCATTGACTGAGAGATAGAGAACAAACGTGACTCAGAGATACAAAAATAGATATGACACCTTCACTAAGGAAAGAGAATATTTCTAAACCATATTATTTTAATATAGTGGAAGAAATGAAGAAGACTCCCTCAAAGGCAAGCATGTATAATGCCCTTTAGTTTCCTGGTCAAATTGATCTCCTACAAGAATATTTAAGGTCGATTAAAATTAAAGGTAGGAACACATCCTACTCAAATTCAGTATAGAAAAATTTGACATCTACCACTGGAAAAAAGAGACCACCTCCATTCTATTTATCTCTTCAAATGGAAGGGTGGGTTGTACACAGCTGCATGATAGACTCAGGTGTTGCTACTACAATGATACCAAAAGTAGTGTGTGATATTATTGGAATGGAGTATACTAGAAGTAATCTAGTAGTTCTACAGTTAGATGGCACTCCAGTAAATACTGTAGGAGTAATTAAAGACATCCCCATACAACTTCATAGGATTTCTCAAATGGTGGTCATACAAGAAGTGGTAGTCGTAGATTTAGCGCCATACTTTGGTATGTGTTTGTCCAAAGAAATCATAGCAAATATAGTAGGATATCTATCACTAGAATACTCACATTTAGAAATACCTTTCAAAGGTATGAGGATCAAGATATTTAATGAAAAACCATCTACTTTTTGCGTAGAAAATATAGGGGATGCCGACACTGTAAGTATGATGACCGAAGAAATTGAAGATCTAGATCTAATGGAAGAGGCCTTATAGGAGCTTCAAATAGAAGATCAGTTATCTCTGAAGAATTTAAATTTGATGATAGAAACAAATATGGGAATTTATTCCATTGAAAAACCAAAAGTAAATTGGCACCCACTCCCAAAGAACATGACTCTATTAGTCAATTTTGGAAGCTTTTCTTTGATGGAGCTAGGTGCAAGAACGGAGCTGGTACTGGAATAGTTTTAATTTCCCCTACAGGAAAAGAAATTTTTTTCTCTTACAAGCTAACGTGGAGTTGCACCAATAATGCAATATAATATGAAGCACTTTGTTTGGGCCTAAGAATAGCCAAGAAATTGGGGGTTAAGTAGTTACTAATTTATGGAGATTCCAAACTTATCATGAATCAAGTCATGGGAAAATCTATCAATAAACATCATTACTTAAATGCATACAGGAATAATTTGTGGGACCTTTTAGAAGCCTTTGAGGATCTAAATATGAAGTTTATTCCTAGAGAGCAGAATACCCACACAGATTTGTTGGTTTCTATGGGAGCAAATGTTTGCTTTATCAGCAATGCTATTTAGAAATCTAAGATGGTTAGACTCATATATAAACCCTCCATGCCAAAAAAAATATTTTTTGGCAAGTTTTTGAAAATGACGAGCAAATTTTAGATTTTTTAACCTATGAAATGAACATATCGAGCGACAGAACGTTGCAAGATGAAGAAGAAGAATGATTGATTCAATTAAAAAATAATAATATTCCAAAGGGACTTATCACCCTTGAGATTATTTTTGATAACAATGATAGCATAGTAGGCCATAAAATAAAATTTTATAAGCGTCTATATAAGGAAGTTGAGCTAGAATCAGGAAAAATGATTAAAGTTGGTGTTAGTTGTACAGTAGAAGAGTTAAACCAAATCAAGAAAATGTGCAAGAAATTTCCAAATATTATAGCTTGGGTGTATAGTGATATAAAAGTGTACAGGAAAGAGATTATCCAACACACCATTGAATTAGAGGAAGGAGCCAAATATTTCAGGCAAAAGCAAAGGCCTGTGAATCCAAATATAGAAGCCCTGAAGAAGCAAGAATTGTTAAAACTCCTTCAAGCCAAGTTAGTGTATCCTATTAAACATTCTACCTAGGTGGAAAACCTAGTTCCAATTAGGAATAAAAATGGGGACATCATACTATGCATCAATTTTAGAAACTTGAACAAAGCTTCACTCAAGGACCATTATCCACTTTCGTAGATAGACCAAATTTTACACATATTTGAAGAAGCGGAGATATTTTCCTTGCTAGATGATTTTTTTGGGTATAATCAGGTATGGTTCAAAGATGAAGATCAATATAAAACCACCTTTACGACCAAATGGGGAATGTTCACCTATAAAAGGATGCATTTTGGGTTATCTAACATCAGAGCAATCTTCCAATGGGTGATGGATGTAGCTTTTGGATATCTTGCTAACAAGATCATAGTCATATATTTAGATGATATGATAATTATTTCTTATCATAAGGAAGACCATATAGAACACCTCGAGAAGGTTTTTGAAAAATGTAGGGAATTTGAAATATTTTTGAATCCAAAGAAATCCATATTCGTTGTAGAGGAAGGTATTCTACTTGGTCATGTCATCTCTAAAGCTATATTAGCCATAGATCCTGATAGAGTGAAAGAAGTCTTAGAACTTCCCTTACCAGCAAATAAGAGAGGCTTGCAATATTTCTTTGGATAAATAAATTTTGTGCATAAATTTATTGTAGATTCTGCACAGATTGTTAAACCAATGATATAATTATTAAAGAAATATGCACCATTCAAATGGACAGATCCAAGGAAGAATGCTTTCAAAAAAATTTAGAAGAAATAACTCAAGCACCTATGCTGATTAATCCTAACAAGTCCCAAGGTTTTATCATAAATTATATTGGTGAGCAAGAAATTTATGTTGCAGTCCTCACACCAAAGGGAGCAAACAATGAAGAAAGACCCATAGCTTTTCTAAGTGCTACTATGCATGATGACAAGGGAAGATACAAGTTTATTGAAAAAAAAGTATTTGTTGTCATGAAGTCCTTGAATAAATTCAAAAATTTATATTCATAGAGCAAGACCATTGTTTATGTGATTCATCCTGATATCAGGAATTTTATAATACAATGAGAACTTGGCAAAAAGAGAGTTGGTTGGGTAACTAAAATACAAGAATATGATGTAGAAATACACCCAAAAAAAATAGTAAGGGGTAGATCCCTATGCCAAGAATTGGCCAAGAAGGCTTCAAATGGTCATGAGGATCACCAAAGCATAATGGTGAATGTGGAATCAAATCAAAATCTTGTGGGGTACTTTCAGATTGGAATATCTCTTGATAATCTAAATGCTTTGCAAAGAAGAGGTATATGAAGAACACAAGCTTATACTGAGAGGGGGGGGTGAACAGTATAAGACCTCTTTTTACTTTTTCCTTTATAATTCAAAACAGTAAAGCAATATACCCAAAGCAATATCAAAGCAATGCACAAAATCATCCACAAAGTGACACCAATTTTAACGTGGTTCACCCAGAATGCCTGGGCTACGACCACAAAACTTTTCTCTAAAAGTTATCTCAAAGTTCTTTGGGAAACCTTCCCAATTACAATGTTTATGAGCCTCGGATCAAAGGAGATACCTTCCCCCAATATGAATTTATGAGCCTCTGCCCAAAGGAGAAACCTTACCCCAATCTAAATTTATGAGCCTCTGCCCAAAGGAGAAATCTTCCCCCAATATGAATTTATGAGCCTCTGCTCAAAGGAGATACCTTCCCCTCTGCTCTAGATATGATCCCTCAGAAGATCAACTGTCTCTACCTCTTGCTAGCATGTGGAACTCCTTTCCACCGAAGACCTCCAGTCCTCAATGCTTAGCCTAAGAGACCTCCGCCTTCTATGATCACGTCCACGACGGCTCAAGCAACTCTGTACCAAACACGGTCAGTCGGTCTAGTACAAGTCTTCCTCTGTCTGTCGGATCTGTCCAACTCTTGAACAAATCAATCCTCTGTCCACAATCCTTCTCAAAGACTTGCCAAATCTATCCTCAGGTTCTCTGATAGAACCAAGGTACCTCTGTCCTCAAGTTCTCTGATAGAACTATCAATCTCAGCTCACAAGTCCTCTGCTAGGACCTGTCCAAATCTGCTCACAAGTGCCCACCGAAATCTGTCCAAAACCTACTCACAAGTCCCCAACGGAACTTGTTCAAAACCTGCTCACAAGTCCCCAACGGAACCTGTCCAAAACAGCTCACAAGTTCACCAAGAAAAAACTTGCTTAGCATGAACCCACAAAGAGAATTGTTAGAGACCCAATGTGATTCATCAACCTGATAGAAGCATAAAGAGAATTTTTAGAGACTCAATATGTTCTATACTTAACTCCCAATCTCAATCTCAAATCTCATAGAAACATAAATAGAATTGTTAGAGACTCAATATGTTCTATATTTAACTCTCAATATCAATCTTCAACTCAATCTCAAATCTCATAGAAACATAAAGAGAATTGTTAGAGACTCAATATGATCTATACTTGACTCCCAATATCAATCTCAACTCAATCTCAATCTCAAAATAATAATATAGATGTAGTATGCTTTTCTCAAGAACATGAAACACAACCCAACAATTGCCAAACATGCAATATCTCATATAACAATGCTACTCATGTTATTTCCACAACCAATATCTTTTCTCAACCAATTAAGGCTTTAACAACAATGCTTATAGACAAGGTTTAACCAACATCATTCAACTCAACATTAACCTTGAAGCATTCAACCAATCATCACAAGAAAAGGAAACAAGTAGAAATCCTTTTCCCTCCAAAGATATTTGAACAAAATAGCCACCAACACAATATCACCAAATGCAAAGAATAACTTGCTCAAATCAACTCAATGGAGTAAGCCCAATATCATGAATCCATTAAAGTAATAACTTGATCAAACAACCTCTATGGAAGCAACTCAACCATCAAACTCAAAACAACCAACCAAGGGTTCCACCAACTCAATGCAAGTAGCTAGACTCACAAATACAAACCCTAGTGCACAAAGCTTCCACTATCTCAAACCAGAAATTATGCATTCATCAAAAAACTCTCCTTAAGGATAACAATGCATAAGTAGTATTCAACAAACCAGAAAATAGGATTTACACCCAATCAAAGAAAACCTAGTTGAAAACCTTTTCACTCCAAACTTATTTCAGAAAACATACACCAATCATACTCATAAGAAGAATGTGCCCATACCTTATTGGAGTAGAAGAAACTTGACCCTTAAAGCTGTCACCACACACAACCCTCAAACTTCCAACCAAGTTAGGGTTAGAACCAAGATAAATGAGCATATAAAAACTTTCCTTAATACACCTTTTAGCTTCTCTTCTTTTGAAAACAACCACCAAAGAAGTCAAAAACACAACAACCAAAACTTACACCTTATATCTCCATTTTAAACTTTAGCATAGCAAAAGACTAATCTCAAAAATACAACAATGCTAAACAATGCCAAAAATTATATCAAGAAATTAATCACACCTTAGAATGGCTGCCCTTGAAGAATCCGAAAATCGTGGAATGGCTGCCCTTGACAAATCCAAAAATCGCGGAATGGCTGCCTTTGACGAATCCGAAAAACATGGCATAAAATACGTTTTAAAAAAAACATGACTTAATCCATGCATAGTTCCCTCCACGGGAATCAAAACGCAACCTATGCTGCCACTAGCCCACAAGGGGCTAACGAAGTCTAAGACAGACTTCCTACCACTTCAACGAACAAGCACTTCGTAAGTTTTTCAAATGCGAGCTCTCTTGTTCTACGACATCAACAGAGCATCGATCACAGCCAAAAATTAATGCTTTCAAAATTCTCAAGAGGAGTTAAACCTTAGGATCCTTCCCATATTTATAGTCCAATTGTGGACTTTAGAACACGTCACGGCAGAGAAACGTAATTTCAAATTTAATCGAAATTGCTTTCTAAAGGGTTTAAAAACCCTTAATTAATTTTAATAAATTAAGAATAAAAAAGGTTTAAAAACCTTTAAATATTTTTAATAAATTAAAAATAATTTTCTCCCTTAATTAATTAAATAATTAATTAATTAAAACCTTGAAGGGTTTTAAATAATAATTAAATAATAAAGAGAACCTCCATTGGTTTTAATAAAAACCATTTAACTTGGTTTTAATAAAAACCCTATCCAAAAACCTTATCCAATGGAATCTCTCCGGATTCTCTTAAGAAGATTCTCTTGGAATCTTTCACCTTTGAAGCCAACACATCCTCTTAACATTAATGCCATTTCCTTTTGACATCAATGACAACTCATAGACAAGGAGCTAGGATCTCAAACCCAAAATTGCCAACAATGATAAAGAACAAGCATTGAAGTAAACCCTTTAATTAGAAGGGTTGTATAAAAAAAACATAGATGGTGTACTATTGAAATGCATAAGAGATGATCAAAAATAAAAATTGTTGAAAGAGTTTCATGGAGTTCTCTCTGTGGGACATTATTCAGGAAGAACCACTACTTTGAAGATACTTAGAGAAGGTTGTTATTGGACTTCTATTTGTTTGACACTTGAAAATAACCAATAGTTGTGAGCAATGGTAGAGATACGTAGGGAGGAATAGAAATGACCCTATGCCCCTAAAATCTATCCAAATTGAAGAACCTTTCCAACAGTGGGGGTTAGATTTTATTGGCATAATAGAGCCTAATTCATCATTTGGCCACAAGTATATACTTACTGACATAGACTATTTTACCAAGTGGGCTAAAGTGATATCCACTAAGAAAGCTGATCAAGAGGTCGTAATTGAGTTTGTGGAAAGCTTGATTACAAGGTTTGGTATACTAGATTCACTGGTTACAGATAATAGATCAACTTTCATCAAAGCTAAAATGATTAAGTTTACTAGAAAATATGGTATATATTTGAGGACTTCCTCTAACTACTATCCATAAGGAAATGGTCTAGCAAAATATACAAATAAAAACCTTCTCAGGATCCTAAAAATAATGTTAGAAGATAACAAGATGAGCTGGCACTCCTTGATCAACCAAGCACTATAGGCTGATAGGATTTCGATTAAGAAATCTATTAATACATCACCCTATTCTTTGGTCTATGGCAAAGAGACTATCCTGCCTATACACATGGAAATACTAGCGTTAAAGTTACTTAATCAGATGGATGGAGAAGTAGGTCAACCAATGGATGCCTAGCTAATGTAGCTTTTACAACTAGAATAACAAAAGGAACAGGCCTATAATCACCACCAGAAACATGTGGTCAACACAAAGGGATGGTTTAGTAAAAGGACTACCTTTAGGAAATTTAAGGTCAGATATTTGGTGTTGAAATGGAATGTGAAAAAAGCTAAGCCGGGTAACCATGAAAAATTCGCGTTTTTTGGGAGGGCCCTTTTGAAATAATTGTTGAGAAGTAATTTAATTCATTTCAACTACAATATCAGCAAGGTGTAATTCTACCCATAACAATGAATGCTTTTCACTTGAAACTCTACTATGGATAAAACAAAAGAGAATTTTATGTATATTATATAAGGTTTGTAAATATTTCCCAAAGTTTTTCTGGCTTTTAAAAGGTTTGTTTTTTTCGTCATTTCACGGCCAACCAAAGTTTACCAGCAAGAAGAAGATAAAATCAGAATGAAAAGGAAAGCGCTATGTTGTTAGATATAACGGTTGAAATTTGAAATCTACCACATAACTATCTAATGATTGGCGGGAAATAATCACTTTTTGCAAATAAAAGAACCTTTGACATTCATTTAATGGAGTTTCTAGCCAATGGCTGAAAGAAATTAGTTGCCACGTAGCTAGCTAATGATTGGCAAATAGGAAACTGCCTTGCAAATAAAATAAAATTTTATAAGCATAATTTTCATTTAGTGCAGTCACTAGCCATTGGCCAAAAATTTTAAACATTCGAAAGGGTGACAGAAACAAGGCGTGGGAGGATTTGAGAAATTCTAGCCCACCAACCGCAATTAATTCAACCATGCATATATTTTCTAATCAACATGAAAACCCTAATTTCACTCTTAATTAAGTTCTATGGAAATTCAGAGTGATA
Source organism: Wollemia nobilis (assembly GCA_028583015.1). NCBI lineage: Eukaryota > Viridiplantae > Streptophyta > Pinopsida > Araucariales > Araucariaceae > Wollemia > Wollemia nobilis. The sequence goes on along the minus strand of JAQPPZ010016864.1, from coordinate 9,774,032 downwards.
TATTCTCATGGCTCCAAAGAAGAATAGTCATAAAATAGTAATGGCAACTTCATCTTTTGGACTTTTTATAGTGAGATGTGAAGAGGAAATGGGTGAGAAGTTTGTTGATAGAGATGCTAGAATTGGTGAAACCGTAGTGACTTGGAAATGTCTAGAGAAAATTTGAAAGAGTATAGAAAACAATATGGCCACTGGTATCACTACATCTTCTCCCTCTACTTTTGCTTTCCATTCATTACTCTATTGCTATGTTTACATTTTTGTACACCCCTGTCCCGAATTGGTCAAAGCAACTTTAAATTTTTATGATGAAAAGAAGAGAACTATTAGATATTTTAGGGGAATATATTTTTTTACTCTAAGTACAAATGCATTTATTGTTTCTTTCACCACTGGTTATGTGTCTGCCCTTGAACCCAAAGCTTTCGACCCCACTGAAAAATCAAAATATTTTGTGCCCTTTGAGAAAATAAGAAATTTCCTCACTACGCAGTTGAAAGAACCACCTATTGGAGGAAATATACCCAAAACCCCTATTCCCTTAAAAAATTTCAAAAATCCAGAGATTTTCTCCATATTGGCTATGGTGGATGGTTTGAAAATTGATGAAAAGGTTTATGGATGGTAGATTGCCTTAGTCAACTATCTATCAAACCCAAAGAATTATGAATCTTTAGTCATGGATAAGAATGCTAGACCCCTACACCAAGGTGTTGAAGGTGAGTTGGAGAGGAGAGGGCAATCCTCCAAGGGAGGTCCCAGGTTCAAATCTCCACCCTATCAAAAAGCTGAATTGGGTATCCAAAATCCAATTGATAATGTTGGTGCGGGCAGGGTCGGGTGCGACCTCCGGGTGAATTTGATGGTGTTGCACCCCTTGTTCATGGTCTCTCAGACCAAGGCGGCTCCGCAAGGGGTTTTTCACTTTAAAAAATAATAATAATGCTAGACCTTTGTTTTTAGACTAGCCGGGGTATCTCTTTTGGGAAATTCATGAGGGTTTGTCTACAATGAAAAGGGGTCTCAGTTTTATTTCCATTTTTCTACATATTTAGTATGGATATTCTTCTATTTTATGGCTAAGGATATAGCTTTTATTTCTATAAATGATAAAGATGAAAAATGAATAACATTGTCAGTGTATGAGTGGACCAATTTATTGCACAAAATAAAACCATACTATGATTTTAATAGAGAATTTATGGGTCTAGCTCTAAAAATATTGTACAGGAAAATTAGAAGGTTAACCCCAAAAGCTGAAAAGGTTTTGTAGAACAAACATGCAGAGGAGGGCAACTAGTTCATCCTCACTCAAGGGTTTTTTTTAAGTTGTGCAAGTTTACTGGGAAACCTTTATTACTTTCTCATTATGTTATTGACAAGTTATTTTCTTTAGAATATGTCAGACATATTGAACAAATAAATTTAAAATATGATATGGGTATAGGTAAAATTGGCACTTGTACCATGCCATTTTAGTTTAAAGGTATTATTATTTCTAAGAAGGGATAGCATGAACAAATTACCCAAGATCTGAGAGAATTGAGCCTGATAGAAATACCTTAGAGATGGAAATATGATCCTATAAATAGATTTGCAGAGAGGTAGGCTATCTTTAATAGAACCCCTATCAAGAGCTATCACACATCCCTTATACCAGACATTAAAGTTTGCAGAAAAACAATGAAGACGATGCACTATTATGGCGTGTAGAGGGGATGTAGCCATTGCCCCTATGGCATGATTTTTATGAATATGTAATGTATTATTACCCCAAAAATAATTCTAAACATGGTTAATATGAAAAGACTATTACTAGAATGCAGAAGAAAGGGTTAGAATGGACGGTGGGAAAATTTCATGAATGGTGGACCATGAGAGTCCAGAATAATATGATCGATTATAGATACCTTGTGAAAAATGATACTGAATTCTCAGTTTGTTATGATTATTATCAAGATTCTTGGTCAGGTACTTTCCCTATAAAAGTACCTCCTAGCATCAACGATAGCAAGGAAGCAAGTCCTGAAGATACAAAAAGATAGGATATTTACCAAAGTAAAGGAAAGCAATTTGGAGTTGAGAAACTGTTACCCCAAGCACAAACCAGGATCATATTATTCAAGAAAATATCTGCTAAAGACATCTTCATGAAAGAATAAGAAAAAACATACAGAAAAAATTCTCAAATGATGGTGAATATGGGATATGAAGGAAAAGGACTAGGTAAAGAAGGGCAAGGGATCACTAAACCCTTGCAGGCAGAAATAAAAGGAAGATGTCTAGCACTAGGTGTTGATTCATCAAAAGGTAGAACTGCACCTTATAAAACTTTGAAATTTGTCCCCCATTCAAACTCAACTACATAATATGATGAAGAACCTCTTGTCATTAAGAGGAAGAGGTGAAATTTTATAGTAAAAACTCAACAAAAGAAAAAACAATATGATAAAAAACTCCAAATAATGAACAAGCTACTCAGGGTGATGATGATCAACACATAGAGGCAGAGCAAAATAAAAATATTGAAGCTCGAGCTACTCAAGCCACTCAAGGTATTGAGAATATTGAAACTACTCTAGAAGGCGAGCAAATTGTTCAAAATGATGAAGATAATGTTCCAGATATATATGTTTTTTAAAATCATACTGAAAAGGAAGATGCTCAAAATGAAATGATTGATAATACAAGTAACCTTGTCCAAGAAGGTCAAAATGTAGCCATTTTTCAATAAATTATTATAAAAAGGGAAAATTTTGAACATGAAAAAATATAGTGTGGGGAAATTCCCCTAAATATTGAAATAATAAATCTCGAAGACAATACAGGCGATGAAGATAAAGGTGATGAAAGAGAAAATATAGAAGAAATTTCTACACCAAATGAATTTCAAGATTCTATTACGAATGAAGTCAACAAAGATCGCAAAGAAGAAGAGGGAAATTAGCATATGCTTCAAATAGAAAGAGGCATGGCTTCTCTTTTCTCTCATGCTTTTCCTTCTACTCATTCCTGAACTAAATCTCCTTCCATTTCTGTTTCAAAGAAATATATAATGTTTCCCTTGAAAAAATGGTTGCTTTCTCCAGAACTAGTATCATCTTCACAAGGTCGATCTGAAGTTGGTCAATATTCAATATCACAAGCTCACCCTATAGCTACTCTTGTGGATGAAAATACTACTCTAGTATCAACTCCATTCCTCTCCAGTACATGCATACCATCTATGAGGACTACCTCTATTGCAATTACTAAAAATCACCCAATTTTTTCAAAATTAAAATATCTAAAAAAGGCAGACAAAAATACCTTTGATTGGTGGGCTTACCATTCTACTAAATTTTCCAAAGCTCCAATCTGTACACAAGAAATTATGGAACTTGATCCCACCACTATGCAGCAAGAAAAAGTGAAGCTGACACCAAAGGTTAAAAATCCTGAATGTGATATTATGATTGAAGATTACCAAGTAGAAAGTGTGAATGAAGATATTAATCAGCTTCACATGGAGGAAAAATGGGGATAGGTCCAAGCTCACCTAGGGAAAATTTACTTGCATGGAGAATATTTTAAATAAAAATATCATAAAGAGAAAGAAACCAAAAAAAAATGTGAATTTTCCCTGTAGGAACAAAAACTGTTAGAGAAAGCCTTAAAGATAGAGGCTAAAATATGGGAGGACAAGTTCAGTGAAGCTGCAAGTAAAGCAGCTAAATATAAAGAAGAATTTGAGAAGGCAACTACCCAAATTCAATCTTTGACCCTGCAAGTACAAGAGCTTCAGCAACAGGTCCAAGAGAAATAGAATGTCGCACATGGCCTATGAAAAGACAAATCTAAAGCAGTAAGGAAAGAAATGTTTGAAGATATCTTACAACTCAGTTTGAGAACAAGACCCATGTTAATATATTTAGCCAAAGTAAAATTAGTTACTGAAGTGGTCAATGATGAGTTAAAAGCTTCAGTGAGCTTTCTACAGGAAATATCAGATGCGACAACAAAAATTCAAGTCTTATTTTTACACCATATGAAGAGCGTCTTCCATTCTCATTCAAATTAGAGTTTCCTTGCAGAAAAAACAATGCAGAATAGAAAGCCCTTATTCTTGGTTTAAAATAGGTGTATTCCATGCACATTCAGTGCCTTCACATCATTGGATATTTCATATTTAACATAAATTAAATCTAGGAGATATGGCAATATCGTTGTCTCATTCTCCAATAAAATAAATAAATCACCTTGTAACTCCTAACCCAATTCGAGTGCTATGCTATCGAAGCTATCCCCGTTCCTCAAATTGCTTTGTTGACAAAATGGACTCCATATGATCATTGATACCACAAAATCTGCTCTTGTACATGATGCATGTGTTTTTCATATGCTTACACAATTAGCTATCTCATCTTCACCTCATACATATGATGATGGCATTCATGTTGTCCAAACTGAAGCACATAATCCTTGGTTTTCACAAATTAAGGATTACATCAAATTAGGTTTCATACCTTATGATCTACCACACACTCAATACCAAACATTTAAACAACATGTCATTCGTTACAAACTACTAGGGAACATCTTATACCACTTGGTTATGATGGTATTCTCCTACATTGCCTCGAATTACATGAATTTCAATGGGTAGTACAAGAAACCCATGATGGTACTTTTTGTGGCCACTTTAGTGGCATGACTATGACCAAATGTATCTTACGTATGGGCTATTACTGGTCCAAAATGGAGCATGATTGCTATGAATATGTCAAGCGATGCATCAAATACCAACAACATACAAACTTCACACACCTTCCTTCGCAAGCTCTCCAACCAATTCAATCCATGTGGCATTTCTCACAATAGGGCATAGATCTCATCGGATAAATCACACCTGCTTCATCAAGCAATCATAAATTCATCATCATTGATATAGAGTACTTCAGAAAGTGGGTCAAAGCCATCCCACTTTTCCAAACCATAGGATCCAATATTGAGGTATTTTCATATACCATATCATATGTAACTTTGGTATTCCCTCTCAAATCATCTCTGATAATGGTACACTCTACAAAAATAAAAATTTTCATGCCCTCTGTGCCAAATTTAATATCCACCATAGCTTCTCGACCTCCTACTACCCATAGGGTAACGACCAGGCTAAGGCAACTAATAAAATCATTTTCTCCATCCTTTGGAAAATAGTTGTATAATCCCATTGCAATTGGCATAATCAGATACCTCTTGCCTTATGGGCTTATCATACAAGCAATCGTACTCCCACTGGGAAAACTCCCTTCTCATTGGTCTATGGCACTGAATCCATTATACCTCTTGAGCTTGAGATACCTTCATTACGAGTCTCCATGAAAGACTTCATTAATGATGACACTACTCATCAAGCCCATCTTGACCAATTAATGCTCTTGGATGAGTGTCACATCTATTCAATCGAGCACACATGTATCTATCAATACCACATTCACTGTGCCTACAATAGTAAGGTACACCTATGCAAATTTCAAATTAGTGACCTGGTTCTCAAGGAAAACCAATAGATTACAAGCCAACCCTATCAATAGTATGACAATTTCACTCATAACTGGTTAGGCCCATACATGGTCATACAAAACTACGGTTCCAATGCCTATCAATTGGCAACTCTAAAAGGATTAATCAAACCTGAACCTATCAACATCATTCACCTTCACACATTCAATGCCTCGATCACCTAGGTATGCACCACCATGGATTGTACTTAATGTCATTATAACATAGTCTTAATTCAAATCACCCACACAATCCACATAATACTACACATAATTTTCACTTTCTATTACACAAAAAAATTATTTGTACTCTTTATGTCATTTATATGTTGTGGGTAATTTAGTTTTTGTAGGTCTTTCATCACCAGAAGATATATCTTTAGTGGAAATAATTTATCACATGCACATACATTCAGTATATCACCCACCTTCATCATGTAGGATATCCTGATATTACCTTTGATACCATTCACTCTAGCTAATTTAGCCAGACCAGTTGATATAGTTCATAAGTGTCACACTTCCATATCATCACACTCTAATAACCATACTTCTCACCATCATTGTTCACCTTATCACATACATTATTCCTATTCACACCACTTAGGATATAGCCAGATCTCCTTATCCTCCTTGTATATGAGAAGGAGAATTCCCATTTGATAGACCCCCACACATATAGATCATCTCCACCTCCCATAGGTGACCCTAGAGATCCATATCTGCCATACTCCTTAGTTTGTCGGCCATCACCAGCATATTGTCCCCCTAATAGGGAAGCTACACCCATTAATGCATATTTTATAGGACTACCTCCACCTTTGCTAACTAGTATGTCACCCTATAACTTATCCCTATGCTAGTATACCACTCATGCCACCTCCACTTGCATTCCCCCATCCCATACACATCACTACTTGCAACCAATACCTACACAACCTATTCTTCAAAACCCACCATATTCATTATGTGGCCTCCCACTTTAGCTTACCACACCACCAGTGCAGCAATTCCATTCTCATGCTTCCTCTTGTTTGCTCCCTTCCTCACACCCATATCTCCATTCCATATACCCACCTGAATCTTGATCCTCAAATTTCTCGATTCTATCTCCTCGTCCTATTGACATTCAACATATCCTCTCATGTCCTGACAACCTTAAGTTACACTTGAGCCATTGTCATTGCCATTTCCATTCACGTCATTCTATCATGGTCTAATATACATCACCTTCCTCCAGGCCTACCCCTCACCCTTGAATTCGACCTATACCCAATTCTTACATCTTGACCTGACCATCCATCCCTACCCCACCTCCTTCATGCTCATAACAACCTGATCTATATATATATATCCTATGCTAGGTTAGTGTCACTGTCCCAAACATTTCACTAGCTCCTTCACTAGGGCCTCTTTGTACTGCCTGAGATTCACCCTATCGACATGTTGGAACAAAATCAGCATATGGTTATTATTCACACCTACGACCTTGTCAACATTGAATAGATAGAATTAGTATTAATAGCTTCCATCTATTCTCCAAATAAGGTTGGTTCCTTAATGGTTTTATGAGAAAAAGGAAGAGATATTTACTGAAAAAAAGGGAAATATAGTTGTATCTAGAGATTTTATCATGGTACAAATTAAAAAAAAACTAAGATAAATGCATATAACTTCTTTGTTCAAGAATTTATTATATCTTCATGCAGAAATAATAGTCTTCCAATGTGATTTAGATATCTATCTAACACGTACATGTATTGAATTTTAACTCTAGCAATATGATTTATATCATGTATAAGTCCAGATTCTAGAACATATACAATATACAACTCAATAATGTGAATAGAAGCATCAAATGTTAATACATACACTTGCACACTATGAACCAAAAGCCAATAGAAGCATATTTTATTGCTTGCATCCAAAGTACATACATCCAGTCTTGTAAACATCTAAGAGCCGACCTCTATTCAGGGCGTGTTTACTATTATATATACCCTATGGTGAGCATCTTTTACAGCTAATAGATTCTGACATAAAATCTATTACAAATAATTAGGCTATAAAAATGTTTCAATATTCTTTGCATGGCTTCCTATTGATCTAATGGTAGATAAAAATATTTAGCAATAGAAATCCGGGATTGCATTGCTTCTATAGTTGCCGACACATTCCTTTGAGGCCATGTTTACTTGTTTCTACTTATATCTTTGTTCTGTGAAAAACTTCTTTCTTGTGAAAAAATAGCATGTCACAAAATTGTGACCTTCCTCTGTACTTTGGCTACTTCTGGCTCCCTACTCATGAAAGACTTACATGTCACGAAATTCTGATATTCCTTTGTACTTTGGCTTCCTACTAAAAAAAAATTGACATGTCACGAAATCACAATATTCCTCATGGTATTCACTTCACAACTTTGTTCGTGAAATTTTATTATATCGTGAAATCATGACATTCGGGTGCTTTATCTCTCCTTCACTCTCTGAACCCGTGAAACTTTGTCATGTCAAGAAATCGTGACCCTTTTCATGCCTTAGTCATTTTTATCCTTATGTCTCAAAAATTGAAAATGCAACTTTCAAACTTCAAAATCTTTGTTATCCTTCAAGTTAGTATTTTTAGACTAACATTCTTGGTGCCTTTTGGAGAATTTTTCTAGCAAAAATATTAGAATCTAGGACCTTCATCCATTAGGAAACGAAGTCAAAAAAATATGGAAGAGGAGATTGTGGAAGAAAAATCAAGAAAAATGCACTTAAACAAGTAAAGCATTACCTTTCAAAATACCTCTTACAAGATTATGTATACTTTACTAATATTACATTAACACCTTGGTAATTTCAAACTTTTTTGTGAAACTTTTCACTATCGACCACTGGTCCCACCTTCTGTTAGTTGTCTTTGGTCAACTTGCTTGGATTTTTTCTGTTTTTCTATCACCTTGATGACTTCATTGTAAGTGAGGCAAACCTACTTCCAAGATTCATTCTCAAGATCTGATGAGTCCATGAACAGATGATATACATATTGTAATTCTTCCACTTTGTCATGAGACACTATATTGTACCTTAAAATCATCTCCTGTAAATAGGACTTAATATGTGTGAGTTTTTACACCATAAAAATATTCGTTCTTCTTCCACAGGCTCTTCCCAGCATTATATTTTAGATTCATCATCCATAAAATATCTTAGGGATTTTGTGAGTGCATATTCACTTAAAAAGTTTGAATTATCATCCCACAAATATGGAAGTCCACATTTTTTTGCTAGATTTAAGTGCTTCACTAGTCCCTTAGCTTCAGCTTCTAACTCCTAAAGGATTTTTGCACCTTGATTTATGAGTTTAAATATTTTGAAGAAACTTCCAACTGCAATCTTGGCTTGAGACCAGATTTCACTTCGGATCTTAGCAGTGGCTCTCTTTGGCATATTTTCAAATACAATACCTGCACCTCTAGCATGTGTGTAGAAGGAACCGTCAAAGAAGAGTGTTAATTTAGCAGTTACCTCTAGTTCAACATACACTTCGGGTTATGTAATATTAAATATGGAATCATCATGGAGTTTGATGATGACAGGGCAATTATTAGGTAATGGGGCCTTAGTGAGCTGGTCTGTGATGGCCTACCCCTTAATAATTTTGTGTGAAATGAATTCTAGGTCAAATTTGGTAAGGATTATGATCCATTTAACAGTATGAGATTTATGATAACTCTTGTTCATCATGTATCAAAGTGGATTGTCACAGGTGATGAAAAATGTGGTGTGGTTAAGCATGTAATGATAAATTTTGAGTGGCAAATACTACATCCAAGCACAACTTTTCCATGTATACGTAGCGGGTTTCATAACTAACCAGGGTACAACTAATGTAGTATATAGCTCGCTCATGATTGAGTTTATTTTTTTGGGCTAGGGCTAGGAGTGTGCCAAGTGTGAAGTTCGTGGTAAAAATATATAGGGTAAATGGCCTCTATAGATCTGGAGGATATAAAACTAGTGAAGAATTAAGGTAGGGTTTGATTGAATCAAAGTCTTATTGGCAGTTTTCATCCCATTTGAAGGTGACCCCCTTTTGCAAGAGGTGATTAAATAGCTTACATTTATCTTAAAGTTGTGCGATGAAACGGTGTATGGACTAAATTTTACCTTGCAGACTATGTAATTATTTGTGGTTCGTGGGTGGAGGTATCTCAAGGATGGCCTTGACTTTGTTAAGTTTAGCTTTAATGCTTTGTTGAGAGACGATGAATCCTAGGATTTTGCGTAAAGTGATACCAAATACGTATTTCTTTGGGTTAAGGCAAACGTTGTGTTCCAAGAGGCGATCGAATATTTTCTGTAAATCAGTGAGGTGCTAAGAACACTATTTTGATTTTGTGATAGGATCATCAATATAGTATTCCACAGTTTTATGCATGTAATCATGGAAAATGTAAGTTATTGTGCATTTATAGGTTGCCCCAGTGTTTTTAAGTCCAAAAGGCATGACCTTATAGCAAAATGTCCCCTAGGGGGTTGTGAAGGAAGTTTTGTGTTGGACAATAGGATTGATTTTGATCTAATTGTATCCAAAAAATACATCCATAAGGGATATCATGTTTTGGCCTATAATGGAATTGATGAGTGAGTTGATGTCTGGTAAGGGAAAGTTGTCTTTGGGACAAGATTTGTTTAAATCACAAAAATTAGTGCATACACGAACCTCGCCATAGGGTTTTGGGATTGATACCATGTTAGAAATCCACTCAAGATAATCTATGGGTGCAATGAAACCTACATAAAGGATATTTTGGAGCTCTGATTTTATGAGGAGAGCAAAGATAGGATGCATACATCTTTTTGCTTGATATGTTTAGCATATTTATCAAGCGTGAGGTTGTGCATTACTAGGGAATGATCGAGTCCATGCATGTCCTTGTAAGACCAAGCAAAGACTCTAATATATTATTTAATAAAATTGGTAAATGTGATGCGTTCTTCTGGTGAGAGGCTAGTGGTGAGCTTGACTATATGTGGATTTTTGGGATCATCACCAATTTCAACCTTAATAATATTTTCCATAATAATGTGTGAACCATATTGAAGCTATTCAGGGATCGGGATAAGGTGGAGGTCATTGATAACCTCTGGTACATCAAATTCATCATCTAGGTAGATGCTTGTGTGGTGAACCCATAGAATGTGGGGTGGGGTGGAATTTTAAGGAACGTTCGTAGTACGTAAGACATGAGGTGAAAGTAAGAAATTATACGTTGAATGTGTAGGTGAAATGTGTGTGAATTCGATGATATCTAGGTTGGGTGTGTCATCATGAATCGATTGATGTGTATACCAAAGTGGAGAAAAGAGGTCTACATCAACCATGTTAACCAAAGCCATGGGGGATGTAGGCAATGAAGAGTCTGATTATGAATACTCAATAACATGTGAACATCATAGTAGGCTTAGCAGAGGGTGCAAGATGATAAGTGGAGAACGTGATAAATTAATGGAGTGATGGAGCTACCAATGTATTAACAATTATCTAGCCAAATTTTTTGGCAATGGTGGGGGGAATGTTATGTCACATTCTTGGTAGTGAGAATTTAGAGATAAAGCAACAAATGGGCTAGTTAATTCATCAACACAATATAACAACATAGTGTCATAGAAGGGAGTTTCTTGAAAGAAGTTGAATGGAACAATGATGGTCAATTGAGGATATGGGATCTCATCCAAAATATCCATGTCAATATATTCCTCCAAAGTGTGTGTTGGAAGTGGGGAAGGATGTAAGGAGAGATCCTGAAACTCATCCTCAAGTGTGCGAACGATAGTAGGGTGATAGTCTAAGCTAGATTTATCTTTAGGTAACTACACATTGGGATTGATGGGTGTGCGTAACCCTTGTTCATAACGTCCGAACACAAATCCACATAAATAGAAATGCCAAATATAGCACAAATAAAAATGGAGATTATACATGTGATCGAATGTACCACAAAATTTGGATTGTGGTAGTGAGGGCATTGCAGCAGGGAGTGAGGAATCTAGTCTAACATAAAAAAATTTGGTTTGATTATTTGGAAGAACTAATCACACAATAGCACTAGTGGTCAAAATTGAAGTTGAAGGACAACAAAAATTGGGTATGGATTGAACTGTAGGAGGTTGTATGTGAGAATAACAAACATTATAACCTCCTGGACAATATTTCATCATGTAGATAGAGATGCAGGGTGACATACGAGGTGGTGAGCAAGGTGGTGAATTTGACTCAGAAGAGGAGGGTGAAAGATGAGAATATCATATTATGGTAGTAGAGGAGTGCAAAAATTGGTCTTAAAGGTGAGAAGATCATTATTTCTAACCATGGTATTCAATTTTCATATATGGGATAGGATGATTTGCATGTGAGAATTATGGAGTTGGGTGAGTAGGTGTTGGTGCTAGGTTGTGAAGATATGTGAATGATCTAGATCATGGCTGAAATATAAGTGGAGGTGTTTGAGGTGTAGGGAATGGAGGATGTTGCATAGAGGAATATGGGTGAGATGCGGTGATAGGCCATGATAAGGGTGATGAAGATGGTATCAACACTAGGGGTATATTTGTGGAAGAGGATGGTTGAGAAGGTGGTGGTGGCCACAAGAAAGATGGAAAAAAAGGTATGATAGTAGGATTAGGTTTCATGATGGCTAGTGAAAGTGGTGTGAATATTAAGGTGTGTATCTCTGATGAAGAGTGCAGTGATGAGGTTGATGTGGAGGGAGATGTTGATGCTCTAATAGATTGATGAGAAGAAACATGAAATATTTGTGTAGAAGATGATGAAGGTCCTGGTGGAAGGTCTGCAATGTTGTAGAATTTGAAGGGGTCCCCATCAGTAGGAACATAGTGAACAAGTCCATCATGTACATATTTGAGATAGTGGTGTAATGTAGAAGGGACACACTGAATATCCCTAATCCATGGACCCTCAAGAAAGATATTGTACTACATATTGTCTTGAAATACATGGAATATTATGGAAATGATGTAGATACCCACTTGGATAGGTAGGACAATGGAGCCTATTGTGGATCGCATGGAACCATAAAATGCCCAAAGATCAAGTTATGGGGTGGTGAAATGAGTTGGAAGAATGTGTAGATGGTGTAAGGTTGTAGTGGAAATGATGCTAATAGAGGAACATATATCAATGAGAATACGCTTGTAGGTGATATCATTGATGGTTTATTAGATGTGAAGAGGAGGAATTGGTCCTTCACCTATGAGTTACATAATCTCATAATCGTGGAAACTAATAGAAGGCTAAAGGCAGCACATAATATTTTCCATAAAATTCATAAATGCATTTTTATCATGGGTTTCAAGTTTGATAGATCAAAGGATATCATTCAATGCCTTGCAATGGGGTTGATACTGTTGCAAAAGATCAAATATGGATAACCTAGCAGGAGTGTTAAAAAACTGGTGGGTAAGGCTACCACAAATGGTAATGATATTCTACAGTGGAGGAGGTGTATCATTAGAATTCATGAGAGCTTGTGGAGAAGTAAATGGTACAGGAGGTAAGACCACTAATACATTTTGAGATGAGGGATACCTTTGATTGCAAGTAGTGAGGTTGACCATACCAACTATACTACATGAAGGAGGATCTCATTAAATACTATTAACCTATCTAGGTGGTCTTGAGGGATTAGGTTGAACTCTTTGGGGTTTGGTCCCACCGTGTTTGGGTAAGGAATTTTTGTAGATCCCCAAGTTTTGATTCTGTGGGGCAATGAGGTTAAAGACCTCGATGGTACCCTTATCAATGATATCTAGGATAAGGCCATGGAAAGAGTGATAATATTTGATATTGTGGCTACCCTATTTGTGGTATGCACATAAGGCTTTCTCAATGTATCCTCAAGGCTTGGGTTGATTTGGGTCGATAAGTCAGATGTCAGGTAGGGTGATGTGGCATGCATCATATCATATCTAGAAAAGGGTTGGCAAAGGCTTAGATAGTGGGGTGATATTGTGTTGTGGAGCTCATGGGCAAAGGTCATGAGGTTGTTGTGGTCTTGGTGGAAGAGGTGCACTAGTTTGGAATAGTTGTTGCTATGGAAGAGGAGATCATGGGATAGGTGATGGAGCTAGGGTAGTTGCTACCACATGATTGGCTTGCGGTAGCTTAGGAAAAGGTTTATTAGGTGCATTTCTATTGAAGAAAAAATTTTATTTGTATGAGGTTTTTGTCTCAACTTTATCTTTCTTGATTGGACTTTTATGTCCTCGATGACTTTAAATTCGACGATATTTTCTTCAAAGGTGTGACTTTGATGAAGTTGCAGGGAAGTGGAGATATGCTTATGATAGATTTTGGAGAAAAGTTTAATAAGTTCAACAGTTGGGAGACTATGAGCCAGGTCATGTATGACCGATCTGCATCAGGAAATAAACTTAGTAATGGGCTCGTCGTCAGCATGTCATAGGGTGTAGGCATCTAAGAAGTTGGTTTTTTTTTTTTTATGTTGATAGAGAAATGTTTTAGGAAGGAATTGGCCAACTATTCAAAGGTTTACAGGATATGGTTTGGGAGCATGTTGTACCAATCAAGGGCTTATCCCCCAAGTGAGAGAGAAGGTATGTAACATGATAGGTTTCCTACTATGAAGCTAATAACAAGTTGAACGGTAATTACTAACATGTTCTCAAGGGTCCTCTTTACCCTTGTATTTTTGAACTTCAAAATATTGAAGCGACAAGGATAATGAGGAATGAGAACTTAAGGGTAGACTGGCTCATTGAAGAGTTCATAAGAGGTGGGTTTTTGTGGTCCGTAGCTGGTAGTACGAAGATTTAGCATCTTTAATTCATCTTGCAAGAGTTGAATTTTTGGATGTTAGAGATGTAGAGGATGATGTTAAGGTGGGTGGAGCCTGGGACTGTGGAAGGTCATAAAGTTGTTGTTCCTCCCAGTATTGGGAAAGAACGTATTGTCATTTATCCTGGAGAGTTGGTTGTTGTGCAATGCATGGTATCATAGTGATTGTGACACTAGGTTATGGAATAGGTATCTATTGATGATTATAATATTATGGTTGAGGGGTATGTCATTTTTGTATAGGTATCAACTGGAGAGGAGCCTATTGTAATGGTTGGGTTGTAGGAGGCAATGAGGAATAAGAGAGAGATGTGAAGAATGTAGGTCTAGTAGATAATAGTAATGGTGTCTAGATAGATGGTGTGAGAGGTGGACTAGATGAGGTATCAAAGGATGATACATGCATATGTCCTGAAGGATGAGAGGTGGTAAAACTAAATTGAGTAGCATAGCCTGGGGGACTAGGAGTATATGTTGAAGGTTGTGGACCATAGGTGGGAAGGGAACATATAGTCAAGATCTAAAATGGAGGAGGAGGAGTTAATCTGAAAGTAGAAGTGGATGAAGGTGGAATGGAATATTGGGTAGGATATATTCTAGAAGGATGGGATGTAGGTGGGAGTGATGAAGAGTAAGGGGGATAAGCTTTTGAGGTAGGAGCTTGAAAAGGAGAATTTTTGAACGTGTTTATACTAGTTTAAATTTAGGCAATCGGTTGATGTTTTTGGTGTTGAATCGATTGTGTTTGAGGAGTTGGTTGTGATATATCCTCAAAATATTGGAAAAATAATTGTTGGAAAAGTGATGGTCGTAAATATTTGGAAGAGTATTGGTAGGAGGGTGGAAGTGGATCTTGCTATTATTGTAAAGGAGGTTGTTGTGATAGGGATTGTGAGGATGGCAATTGAGTGTCTGGTGTGTAATGGGAGGGATATAAAATCATCCCTATAGTAGGGGAAAATGATGCAACCTCGGGATGAGTACAATTTAAAAAATAGGAGTCATTCTCAAAAAGAGATTTAGATAGACTTTGGAAGAAAGGGTACACAAAGGTAGTAGAAGTGGGTAGATTCTCCTCATCAATGGTGAATAAAAGAGGGGGATGTCTTGGAGCTATATAGATAACATGATCATAGAACATAGAAGGTGTATTAGGTGGAGGTTAATTAGAAATGAGTGGGTGGTCTTTGCAAAATGATGTGGCAAGGGCCTCAAATGAAGTAGACATCTCACCCTAAGACATTGTGTGTGTATAGAATGGATCAGACCCTATGATAAGATCTATGGTGAATGTGGATTTACCCTTCGTGAGTGAAGGGGGAAAGGTATATTGACTAGAAGGGGTGTTAGAGGTCTCCTTTATGAGGTGCACTTGCTCGCACACTCGAATGTAGGTGAAAAAGTATGACATTGTATGTTGTAACTTATAGCTTCAGAACTACACAAAAATTGAAATATGAGGTTTTGGGTGTGATCTACAAGGGGTTTTTGCGTAACCCTATAAATTTTGACTAATTTATGATCTTGGAAGCAATATTCATAGGTAAGGTGGAAAATTTGGACTTGAATCATAGATTGACCTATGAATTGGACTAAAAATGTAAATGTAACAGAGATCAAGCAGTGACAGGTTGCATAGCCAACAAACAGAGTGTTGAACCATAAAATGTGCTAAAACCAGTTTGTGATCATGCAAACAACATGAAACTGGAATAAGTTATAAATGCAAAAAAAACAATATTTATGTTTTCATGTGTTTTGATGTTGAAAATATCATTCCTAGGAAAGATCATAGGAAGTGGGGTGATAACTCTAGAAATATCAGGAGTGTTATCTGCACAGAACCTCCTGCAACACCCAAAAGGCACATAGAATAGAACAATATCACAACAGGTGAATGGTGACCTGTATGTAAGGTGTATTAAAATTATAGCCTATGAGGGGGGACTCAAGATGCGCTAATGAGTCCAATAAGCTCTTGCAAGAAGATGTGGTAATGTATAAGACTTAATACTTTCCCAACTGAGATTTTGATTCACTCTAGGGTGAGCTTAGTCAATGAATATAGTTACCATGTTCATTAATTATGTAAGCCTTATAAATGAAGGCATATAATCCTATCCCACTCCAAATATCCCTTCTGGTGATAAATTCCAAAAAACCAATCTCAAAAGTAGGAAATTTTTTTGTGGTGAAGTCCAGAAAACCACTCCTGTGGGGCTACTAAGGTGTGTCTAGGGGGGTGATCTGGTGGAGGGTAAAACTCCTACCTCACCAGTCTTGAGTTATGGATTGGGGATGAAGTCCAATATCACCATTGTGTATGCCATGTGGATGTGTGGGTTTATGTTGACAAGAAATTTAACTAGATATCTTTTTGAAGTGGAAATCTAGCCCTAGATACGCTTTGTGGAAGCAAAGCTATATTAAGATGTGTTTTTGAAAGAAAATATAGTCCTATGTGCCTTTTTGGAAAAGAAGCTAAGATCTATGTTATGTATAATGTAAACAAACAAAGTGAAGCATGTGATAAGAAGGATTTGTGGAACCCTAATTTTGAAACATGAAAGAAATTTGATACTAAACCGTGAAAAAGGAAATTTGAAACCCTAATATAATGACATGAAAAGAAATATAAAATTTGTAAGTTACCTAGGGGATTTGTGAAAGATATGGGAAATTTCTACTCTAAATTATTTGCAAGAAATTTGACATCCTAATCTAAAGACATGAAAGAAATCTGAAATTTACAATTTACCCAGGGGATTTGTGAAAGATATGGGAAATTTCTACTCTAAATGATTTGTAAGAAATTTGAAATCCTAATATAAATACATGAAATAAATAAGAAATTGATTTTTTTGTGCGAAAAGGAATTTGAAATTGCTTTGATGAAAGATGCGAAAAGATATTTGAAAAACCCTAATTCTAAATGTGACTTTTAAAATTGAAATTTGAAATGCGCTTTGAGATAAAATTAATGGAATAACACATAATGGAATTGAAATACCTATTATACATGTGATTTGTAAAATAAAATGAAAATTTTCTTGAAATGAAGTAAAATTAAAGTTATGATCTACATGCAAGTTATTTTGAAAACAAATTTGAAAGACCTATTTAAGGTAAGAAAGATGACTTTGAAAATTGATGATTCACAAAAATATTGACACAAAATAGAGATCTATTCTAATAATTTGAACAAAAATAAATGCAACTCTGATTCAAGTAAATAAAGAGGAAATATAAAAAAAAATAAAGTGAATGATCTTAAAATGATGGATGCATTGAAAAGGAATTTCACACAATGACATGATGCATGTGTTAATGAAACTTTTCTTGTAAATGAATGATAGAAATAGGGAGGTCTAAGTAAAATACCTTGTTCCTTTTGCTCTAGATGGAATTTTATGTCTCTGCTATAGACCTCTGCACTTTTTAGGGTTTTTTAAGTAGTTATGTTGAATTCGTAGGGTAGGGGGCGAATTGGACATGAATTTATATGTTGGGGGGTGAATCAAGTTTAGGAGTGTGGAATTCCTGTTATGATGACCTGAGAGGCTTTTCAAGATTTGAAGGTTTTTGTTCTATCTGGAATATTACTTGTAGTAGCACAAAAAACCATAAAATTATGTTAGATTCATAAAAAATACTACTCTAGCAAAACTTTTTGTGGGGGTCCCACTAGGCGTGCCAGAATAAAGCAAACAAAATATGTCATTTGATCAAACAAAATACATAAACAAATATAATTCTTAGAACACTGATTTTTATTCATTCAAAATGTTCATGGGTTACCAAGGTGATTCTCCTAATTCTTTTCATGAATATCAAACATCCTGATGACTTCTTTTGAGACTCCTTAGTGAAGGTGGGCTTGTGGGCCACCGATAGTTTACTAGTTTTGTGATCTCTTGCACCTATTTTTTAATCCTGGAAAATATGGTTGGATGGTTTGGGGACCTACCTTATTCAAGACCCATATTGATAAAAGATAAAATAACATGAAAGAAATTTTTTCTAAAACATTGTAAAAATTGCATAAAACACTGTAAAAAACTAAAACAAATGATACTTGATGATATTGTTGGTGTAATCCCACTGTAAGGTGAATTAACATGCCAAGGAGTTAATTAGAACCTGTATTCATAGGGAAGCGGGTGAATTGGACTTCTACTAACTATGGGACCAAAATTTCTATCTGTATGGATATCTGAAGTTGTCCTTCATTGCTTGTACAGTGTGGAAGTGCTAGATGTGATTCTGGCACAATTTTAGTAGATTTTTTGTAATTTGACTAAAATGTGAGAGAGATAAAATGGGAGGGATAACCCCCTATTTATAGAAAAATATGAGGTTAGGATAAGGGGTTATATAAACCAACCCTTAGAGTTACTCCATGTTGGAGTTAGATTAGGGTTTGAATAGGTGTCAAGCCCACATGCCTTAGGGAAATATCTCTTCCTCATACATGTGTGAGGAAGAGTTAGGATTAACTAAGGTTAGTTAGATCCTAGGTTAGGTTAGGTTTTAGTTAGGGCATTTGGAAATATCCTAACTAATCTTGTGTTCTTAGGGCTAATTTGGCTTAGGATCCTAATTTTTGGGCACTAAATTGCATCAATTTTTACTCCCCAGCAATAAATATCTAATTCATAAGCATATTTCAATTACCCTAGTAGTTAGTAATCCATTAATTTGGTACAAACTAACCATTCAATTATTCACACCTAAAGAATTCAAACCTCTGATATTGAATTATGAAGACACAAAATTTGAGGTGAAAATCAATGTAATGCTCCTTTAATTAGCCCTTGGGAATATTTACAGTAGCACAGGAAAACACACTAGAGATGACCCTTAAAAATGAGGTTTCAACCTCTATTTATAGTTTTGCAAAATTAAAATAATAAGGAACATTACAAAGATCAAATTTTAATAGCTTAGTAGAGAGTTCTTGCTGGAATTATCTTACTGGTTCAACCTTCGGGAAATCCACTGCAAGTGGACTACCATGGCAGCTTGAAACCTCTACAACTTACTGGTTGTTTGATGCTAACTATATTTTTTGCTGTTGGAGACTACATATGCATCATTTATCAATATTGAAAATATTTTGCTACCATCGATCTACAACCATATTTGGTTCTTGTCTTCTTGAAACCCTTGATGCTTCAGCTTCCTCCTCCAACTGACTATTTTAACTCCAATGAGAAATTTCTTTTATATGCTTTATATTTCTTGGAAAAATATCAACCGTTGATCTCACCCATCGTATGGCTATGATTTAATGGTGGGGGAGAACTTATCTACTTTTAAAAATTTATGACATCACCTTTCATGCTTTAGAAACTATTGAATGTCAATACGGAACTAAAAGTGCTTTGAAAGTGAAGCGGGATGAAATTCATTCCCTATCCTTCATTTTTCTTCTTTGGTGATGAAGCATTCATCAATCCACACATAAAAATTTGGTGACATCATATCTCCTCCAAAACTCTGTAGATTACATTTCAGACCTAAGCAAGTGCATTGGTTTGTGAACACCATTCCAGACCCGTTGCAATGTAAAGTGACTCTTCCTCCATTCCGCATTGGCTTCAAATTTCACACTACTTGTTGCCATTTCGAAAGAAAGTCAAAAAATATCCTTCGTCATGAATCCGCATCTTGCATACTTAGCTTTCTGCCTTCTGTCACCATTTCGGGTAAAAATTTTCTATGTGCTCTTAAGAATTGGGCTCTCCAACACTTAGACACTCAAAATATATCAAAGAATATGAAGCGACCTTCAATCCACACTTATTTTACGCTAACGTCATCCTTATTAAAAAAAAATTGTACATTCAAGACGCGTCGCCAGTCCGAAGCCAAAGACATAATAAACTATCCAAAATTGCTCTAAGTGCAAAAATTCGTCAAGTGTTGGGTGGATTTGTGGCCTTTGTTGCAGATCCACTCCAAAATACACTACAAAGTGTGCGGAATGAGATCTTCATGCCTTAGGAAAAAATTTCAAAATTTTCCTAAGTATGTGGCCATTTTGGGCCTACATTCTGGCGCCTCTCGACTGGATTTGCTTGCAAAGCCATAGAACTCAGAGTCTTATCCATTGGGCCTTAGGAGTCAAAAATGCTCATCTTCAAAAAATATGCTTTAAAGAATAAATTCCATATAAACACTGTGAGACAAGCAAAGTCTCCCCAAGATCGAATAATGCTCCACAAGATCAATCACACACAAAAGAGGAAAACCCACAACACCAATATTAAGTGGTAAAACCCTACTTCAAATGAAGAATGGAAACATCCACTATGAACTCACTATATTACTCATTTGATTCAACAATACAATAATGCTTCAATGTTATGCAACAATATGCATCAACATGATATTACAACACAAGTCAATATGACAAGGTATGCTTAGATGTAGTAGACAACACCCCTATTTAAAGATAAGCTTTTCTACTAAAACCCTAAATCTTATCACAATATTATCTTGAGAGGTGTTACAAGTGGTATCTATCAAATATTATAAAGTGCTTAGTTACTTTCTAATCTTATCACAATCTAATCTTTGAGATGTGTGATAAGTGGCATCTATAAAATATTAGAAAGTGATTAGTTACTTTCTAATATTTGCTAGAAAAGGGGAAATAACTTTTTCCCACAAATTAAATATTTCTAGCACCCTTATTTTATTTATTAATTGGGTGGGAATATTTGTACATAAAATAGAATTATTTTCTAATTCAAATAGTATTCTTTAGACTTTATATTTTAGTCTAAGAATAATTTACACAATGTTGCATTACATATTCCAACACTCCTCCTTAATGCAATATTTGGGAAAGGAATTATGAAACAAAGAAACATTCTCCCCTTAAAGATACAAATGGCGATGAGAATCAAATGAGTAATATAGTTACAATGAACTTCTATGACAAATAATGGTCTACAATAAGGCACCAATACAAAATGGGCCAAAATGAGACTTCAAGCCCCCAACGGAGTAGCTTTAGATACAAGCAACTTACAAAGCCATCCATCAACCACAAGTGGTTGCAAATTACAAGAAGAAAATATCACAAGGGTGTCTTCAGTAAGTCAAAAAAACCCCAAATGAAAGTACTTGCAAGCTACAAGTAGCTCAACATAAGATAAGTTAGATACATCATCATAAATATATTCACCACAACATATATGAATATCCAAAGATAACAAAAATTATATAACAAATAGTGAACTGTAAGTCATCACAAAAATATGCCAAGCCATACTTATAGTCATGTGCTATATAGTTGATCAAAAAATATCATGATCGAAGTTGCATAAAGAAAACAAAGTGTGCCATGATAATGCAAACTCTAAAGTACCATGTACAAAAGTTGCATAAGTTATATGAAAATAATAAAGTGTTCATACTGGTTGTATAAAGCCAACCATAAAATATCATGTACAAAATTAGCATTAATGCTAAAAATAAAGTACCATGATAAACCAATTGCATAATGCCAACTACATAAAAACATGTACAAAGTTGCACAAGGTAACAAGACAGTACCATGTAAAATAGTTGCATAAATAAATTGCATCATATACCATAATTGCACAATGCCATCTACAAAGTAGCATGTACAAAAGTTGCACAAGGCAAACAAGAAAGTACCATGTTCAAAAGAGATGCAAAAAGCAATTATACCACCAAAGGTAAACTCATATATATAGCACAAAACACCTCATAAGGATGAAGTTTTCATCACACAAGTGTAACTACACTTCATTACCCCTTTAGGACAACTTCACCAAACCAAGTGAGTCCCTCAACTTACAAAACTGCTCCTTGGGAAGAGGTTTGGTGAACAAATCAACAAAATTAGAAGATGATGGGCAATAATCCAATTGAATAGTCCCATCTAATACCTTCTCTCTGATAAAGTGGGTTTGTATTTCGACATGCTTTGTCCTTTGATGCATTACAGGAGTTTTAGCCAAGACAATAGCTGATTGATTATCGAAGAGCAAACATGAAGGACCAAATTACTCAAAGCCAATTTCCTTCATGAGGGTACAAAGCCAAACCACTTCCTATGCAGTTGTTGTCATAGCCTTATACTCTGCTTCCATTGTAGAAAGAGAAATTGTATCTTGCTTCTTGGAAGACCAAGAGATAGCTATAGACCCAATACTAAAAACATATGTTGTGGTAGACTTTCTATCTATTCTATCCCCTCCAAAATTAGAATCAACATAGCCAAAAAGAGCAAAGGAAGGAAGCCTAGAATACTTGAGTGCCAAATCCCTAGTACCTGAAAGGTACTTCAAAATATTCTTGGTAGGTTGTAAGTGCTCAATATAAGGTTTCTACATGAACCTAGCCATTATACCAACTACAAAATCAATATCTGGCCTTGTGATGGTAACATAAATAAGACTACCAATGAGCTTCCTATATAATGTAGCATCAGCCAATTGATATTATGTACATACTCCCAACTTAACCCCTATAGAAATAGAAATGGAAGTAGGATTGCCATTCTCTAAATCAAACCTCTTAAGAAGATCTCCAATATACTTGGATTGACTCAAAAAGGTACAATACTCATGCTGATAAACTTGCATGCCAAGATAGTAGTGTAGAAGACCAAGGTTAGTCATTTCATACTCTGACTTTAATTTGGAGATGAAATAAAAAATGGCCTCATTCTCATTTCCATTCATAACAAGGTCATCAACAAATAGAGAAATTAAAATGACCAATTTATCCTTCCTAAGCACATAGAGATATGTATCTGAATAGCATTTATCAAAACCAAGAGACAAGAAGTAACCTAAAATCTTCATGTACCATGCTCTAGGTCCTTGCTTCAGACTGTATAAGGTTTTATTTAGTTTACACACAAGTGTTTCCTTACCTTGTACAACAAATCCTTGTGGTTGAATCATGTAGATATCCAAATCCAAATCACCATTTAGAAAGGCACTTTTCACATCAAGCTAAAAAATCTGCCAACCTTGAGCAGTAGCAACAACAATGAGAAGCCGAATGGTGGTCATTTTGGCAACTGGTGCAAAGGTTTCATCATAGTCAATGCCATGTTTTTGAGCATAACCCTTAGAAACCAATCTAGCCTTATACTTTGTTTCTATTAAGAGACTCTTCATGTTGAATCAATAATTATGAAAGAGTGTTGAGAGGAATGCCATCCTCTTCTTGCTCTAGCCTAGTCTCAATAATGCTGACAAAATTCTTGAACTTGCTTGACAAGTTCCTCAAAATTATAAATCTTAAGAGCTTCTCATTTATCCAATCACAATTACAAGCCAATATTTGAGTTATCATGTCTTTCATATTTGAGAGGAATATCAAGGCACTTTCTTATTCACCTTACATAGTGCTAAGAATTTTGGACAATAAAGTGAATTTCCTTGATGTTTTAGACCCTAGATGGACTTGTTATAGCAAATCCCATGCATCTTTAGAATGCTCACAATGGATTATAGTGAGCAATATCTCATCAATCACACCATTTATAATCATGGAAAGTGCAAGGTGACTCTTGTTATTGTATGTCTCAAGTACCCTTGCCTAGGTTGGGATTTCTTCATATCCATTCACAATGGGCCATAACTTTCTTGTTTGAAATTCAGCCCTCACCCTTGGTTCCCATATTCCAAAATTTGATCCATCAAGGATGTGCTTAGGTGTGAAGGAGATTCCATGATTAGCCATTCTAGAAAGTGAACATAATCAAAACATAAGATGCATTGACAAAGGAAATAAATGATGCAATAAGAAAGTAGATAAACATACTTGCATTTATAAAAAAAACATAACTTTCAAGTAATTTATTTTTCAATCATCAAAGATAATCATCATGAAATATAATTAAAATTAAGCATCATCAAGAGGGATAAGCATCATCATGAAATATAATCAGCATTATCATGAACTACTATAACCATCTTGCAATAAACAACTATAACCATATTGCAATTGAATAAAAAAAATAAACCAAGATCAACTTGCAATAGATTAACTTGCAATAAGAAGGTAATTAACCATAAAAATCATCTTGCAACAAAATAAACTAACTTGAATTGAACCATAAAACATTTGTTAAATGTTAGATAGTCAATAAGTTAGTAAGTCAGTGTTCATTTTAATGTTTTGCTATAGCCTAATGAATTGCCAATTCATCTCACCCAAGGCCAACCAAGCTACCCAAAATGGTACGGGTACGAGGACCCAAAAAGGACTTGCTATCGATAGAGAAGATTCTTTTGGATTCAATAGGTGTTTAGCAAATATAAACTGTGTTGCAAGATTAAGTAAATTTTAATCAAATACTAAAGTTGTGGTTAGTAAGTTGATTCATTTTTAACCTTCTTCATTAATATGAAAATTAGTAAATTGCAAGTTAGTTGGTTAGTAGATTTTTTAGTAGCAAGTTAGTAAGTTAGTAGTTAGATTAGTTGAGATGCAAAATGTAAAAGATGCAAAAAAAATGTAATAAATATGAACAAGAGATAGTGGAGACACAAAGCAAAACACAAATACACACGCACTCTCTCTCTTTCTCTCTCTCTCACTCTCACTTTCATTCCCTTTTACTTTATTTATGAGAGATACAAGTTACATTAATTTACATTATGCTTCAAGCAAATGCTTGAGAGAAATTAGAAGAAATTAATAAAAATAGGGGAAGAGAGTGAAAAAGTTGATCCGAAATTGCCTTGTATACTCCAAAACATACTTGGATAACCTTGCAAAACAAGAAAAATCACAAACAACTATTGTTAATGTGAGACAAAAAAATATTGCATTTTAAGGAAAATAATAATAAATTTTTAATACAAAAATTGCTTAAAAAAAAAAATGCAATGAAATTAATAAAATTTATTTTATTAAATAATTAATAAAAAAAATCACATGAAAAAGTTTAAAGATTTTTATAAAGCAAAAATTAAAAAAAAAAATTAAAAAGTTTTTTAGACTATATAGCCGACTGTTTTCTTTTATATAGCTGACCATTTTTTAGTTTATATATATAGCCGACTATTTTTTTTATTTATTTATTTTTTTAAATGACTATATATGAAAATAGGAGTTTTTGGGTCTTCTAGATGCAACCACGGGGTCCGTTTGGCTCCAAAAACATTCCATAAAAAGCTCAATGCCAAAAAAAATTTATAGATTTAAAATGAAAATACTATTTGCAAAATATCTAACTAGATCTAAAAACACAATAAATCTATAAACCCTAATGGCAGATTTGCAAAATAAGTTTGCATAAAATACCCAAATATCAAATGCATGCAAAAAAAAAATATACCTTAATGGATTTTTCACCTCAAAGGATTGAAGACACTTGATGGAGATCCCAAACACTCTGATACCAAATGTTAGACAAGCAAAGTCTCCCCAAGATCGAAGAATGCTCCACAAGATCAATCACACACAAAAGAGGAAAAACCATAACACCAATATTAAGTGGTAAAACTCTACTTCAAATGAAGAAGGAAAACATCCACTATGAAGCTCACTATATTACTCATTTGATTCAACAATACAATAATGCTTCAATGTTATGCAACAATATGCATCAACATGATATTACAACACAAGTCAATATGACAATATATGTTTAGATGTAGTAGACAACACCCCTATTTAAAGAGAAGCTTTTCTACTACAACCCTAAATCTTATCACAATCTAATATTTGAGATGTGTGATAAGTGGCATCTATAAAATATTAGAAAGTGATTAGTTACTTTCTAATATTTTCTAGAAAAGGGGAAATAACTTTTTTCCATAAATTAAATATTCCTAGCACCCTTATTTTATTTATTAATTGGGTGGGAATATTTTTACATAAAATAGAATTATTTTCTAATTAAAATATTATTCTTTAGACTTTATATTTTAGTCTAAGAATAATTTACACAATGTTGTATTACATATTCCAAAAAACACTACCCTTTGAAAAATCTAATAGTCTATTTAGAGATTAAAGGTTCATATGGAGATCATGCCAAAAATATTAGAACTTATCTGCTTATATGGTGACTATGCCAAAAATACAGGTTTGTTGTAAATATCTTCAAAAAATAGGTATAGCTCTACTCTTACAAGGCCTTATTGCAAAAATGCCTTCACACAAAATATGTTGCTCTCTGTGCCTCTCTAGGCTTCATGTCTTTATTGCTTATTTCTGACAATTGTTAGAGAAAAAAATAAAAATGCAAGACTTGTGCATATGTACAAAAAAATGAACTAAGTGTGGGCCCCTTTTGGGCCTATGATAGTTCCATCCTACTCTTCTTGGTGGGCCTCTTCCTCGGCCTCTTCTTCATTCTCTTATTTTTCTTCTTCATTTTCTTCTTCTATAGAAGGTTGTTTTTTATTCCTTCCTCCAGAATCATCACCAAACAACTAAATCATCAACTTCAAAGTTTGTAAAGCCTGTTCCCAAGCTACTCCATAGGGGTTTGATATTTCTTTAAGATGCTTGTAAATATATTGTAATTCTCCAATGTCCTCGTAATTAGCAGCATTCCCTCTGTTCACTAGATCTTCCATGAGATATCTTAATCTGGTAAAATCAATAATCAACTGGGCAACTTACTCTTGGTGTAGTGGCTCTTCAAGAGAATCAATTACAGATTCATCTAGTAGATTTTCATCAATGCTCTTCTAGATTTCTTCCACAGATAGAAAGCTATGATCCTCCATCCACAAGCCTTTAAAACCAACCTAAATCATTTCTTTATTTACATCCAAAACATCCTTGATAATTCCCTCAATCCTATCAAATAATAGCTAGGATTTTTGAAGTGTCATGTGCTTCTTGACCATGGTTCTGGTAGAAAATCTGGAGAGATTCCATTCTTGATTGAAAATTGGTTTAGCAGAATAACTGAGTTTGCTATCAACCAACCTGTACATCTGTTCTACCAGAATCACCATAGGCTGCAACTCTCCAGTGATTTGATCTAAATATTTTTGAACATTTGGGAGCATGTCGTTGGCATCATCTAGGTAGTCAATCATAATCTAAAGCCCTGAACATTTCTCTTGGACCTTGAAGAGCAATTATTTTCTAATCTTCTTTAATATGAATTTAGAAAAGCTATAAAACTTAACTTTCACAAGTTGAAGCTACTATTTCAAACCTTGAATTTCTTCTGCTTGTTTTTCATTCAGCTTCTTTTGCTCTTCCAGTTGGTCTTTGAGCTTATTGGATTCTTAGAAATTTTCTTGCTAGCTCTTGGCCTTTTCCACTTTCTTTTGATTGCTTAGATTCTTCTAAATATTTTCAATATGTTTCTCCAGTTTGCTCACCTTATCTCTGAATATATCATTCTTCACATACAAGATGTCCAAGTGGGCTCTGACTATTATTAGCTCATCTTCTTTAGGAAGGCTTAGAAAACTTCTCTACCCAAAAATCATATATTTCTTGTGTGGCTACCTACTCCTTTGGCAAATATATATGACTTGATAAATTGGCAGCCAGGGGAGATGAAGATACTAGAAATGTAAGGGTGGAATAAACTATTGATAATGGTTATGTAGAAGTAATTACAGTAGTCTCTGTAACAATAGTGGACTCTATAACTACTATTGTGGTTGATATTGGTAAAATCGTAGGAATTGATGTAAGACTAACAATTGGATGAATGGGGGTACTTGGAACAATTTGTTCCTTTTATGGGGATGGTGGTAATAGTGAAGATGGATTTATGGGAGATGATGAAGTGGGAACTGTTGACAATTTTGTCACATTGCCTTAGAGGGGTAGTAAAATCAAATTTTTGTAAAGTGTTTCTTTTTGTAAAGTATTTCTTTTTGTTATTTTGAATATATTTGAAAGTATTGTAGCAATTTTGGCTTCTATTGCCACCCCTTTGTATATAGAATGGAGATGCAAAAGCTTCGCCACTGAGAAAGTTAAGGAAAAGAGCTTCACAGGAAAGAAGATAGCTTTGCCAAAAGAAAGAAGTAGAGAATGAAAAGAGCTTCGCACCCAAAGCATTTCAAGCAGTTGCTTCGGGTGAAAGTTTTGTGAAGCGGCATTCGAAGAACTTCAGCCATTGAAGAATAGCTTCGTCGAAGAAGGAAAGCAAATATTAGATCATGGCTCAATTGCTAAGGCGTGAAAAGAGCTTTGCACCCGAAGCATTTCAAGCAGTTGCTTCGGGTGAAAATCTGGCGAAGTGGAATTTGAAGGAGTGCAAACATTGAAAACTACTTCGCCAAAAAATCACCGACGCACCCACTTCGGGCCTCCCTACTGGAAAACCATTTTTACTTCGCCGAAAGTTGTTGCGAAGCATCTACTTCAGATAGCTTTCGTGTGAAGCACTTTCACCCGAAGCGGTAGTGGCCCGTAAAGAGCAAGACATTTTTCCAAGGCCAGAATGTACTTCGGCCCAAAAAACCCCAAACCACAGTTTTGAGGGAGGATCGCAACGAAGCATTTTGACGGCCCATTAGCGAAGCATGCACTTTGGGTGAAGAACCTCAAAAAATAAGTTTTGACATGCTTTTCCAGCAAAGCGGAAAGAAATTAAGAGCCATCTCGAGGAGGAATACTTACTTTGGCATTTCACATCCCCAAAGATGTCTTGTGAAGCTCATTCATGCGAAGTGCATAACCAAGAAGGAAGATCTGCTTCGGCTCAAATCCATCGTGAAGCAGAGTTGCGAATGAATATTTAGCAAAGCGCTTCATAAATGAGTTTTTACGTGGTCGGTGAACTCGCTGCTCATTTTTGGCAATTGGAAAGGAAGTATCAGTCCCTGAAGGAGAGCCTGATGGACATGGCAGCCACTCAAGCTCCACACCCAAAGGCCAAGGACGTTCATACAGCTCATAAATATGAGTTTCCCCGGCTGACCTGATCATAGTTGCCAGTCATGGGAAAGGATTTGAGAGCTCAGTCATGGGAGCTGCGAGAGCCGACTTCTCAGGTTTTAGAGGATGTACTCCTCTGTTTTGTGCATTGATGGGTCAGAGGGTTGGGTCCTCTATAAAAACCTAGGCATTGTAATGTAAAAAAGGGGGAACTTTCTGCTAGAAAGCTGCTGTAACTTGAATCCCTACGATTAATACTAAAGAGCTTTGGGCTTTATTTCTCTCTTGTATGCTTCCTTCTGTGATTATTTTTGTTATTTATTTCTTCATTTGCATATTGTAATTCTGCATTCTGGATTTAGGTGTGTGATTGAGGATATAACCCTAGAATTTTCTTGAAGGATACATAGGGGAGAAAAAAGTTATAATAGTTCTCTTGTATGCTACCTGTGGATAGTGTTTCTGTTATATTCACCTATTTCCTGGTTGCCATAATTTTGAACTCTAGATTTCGATGTAAGGGGGAGGGTAATCCTGGAACTCGTCCAGAGGATACATAGGGGGGCTAATATCGTGTTCATTTCATTTTATTCTTGGTATTTATTGTTGTTGTTTTGAGCTATTAGCCAACGATCGTGCTTCTGGTTCTTTCCCACTTTAAATTATTGATATTTCTTCCCTTACCCTGTTTATTTCTTTCCTGCACCCTCACTCTTTTTAATTTCTTTCTTGTACCCTTACTCTTTTATCTCTTTCCTGCACTCTTGTCTTAAAACACTGAAGTAGTTTAGCAAAGGATCCGGCCTTTCTCCAGAGATTGGCATGAGGGGCATCTCTTCCCTTTGGCCTTTCAATGTTGGTCCAAGTATAGGGCGCGTACACTTTTCTAAAATCCTTTCTTGGGAAGATTTGGTGACAAATAATTTTTGGCACGCCCGGTGGGACCCGATTAGTCTTACCTTGTGAGTGGTAGTGAGAATCGATGCTCGTATCATTACTGAAAGACTCTTAGTATCTAGTGACTCTATTTAACCAAGAATATTTAAGTCATAGATACCGGTACCTAAGTCTATGCCTTCATGCAAACAAGATGGAGAGTTAGGAATATAGGAGAGGAAACTGAGGTCTTTGAGCTTGATATTGATGCCTTCGGGGAATGCTCTAGGTTGGTCACCCCTGAGTCACTGTTACGTGGAACATCCTCGCAAGAGGTTGCTATTGACGAACAAGGATTAACTTCGGATAGTACAACAGCTAGCTTTCCTCCTAATCCTCCCAACTCATCGAAGCATCCTAGTGCCTCCATTCACATTAGTCATCCTATTAGCAACCAAGGAGGAGCTTCGAGAATTCTTGTTTCTCAAAATCTAGGAGAAAATATGACACAATAGCAACAACAACAACAAAAAATGCAGTAGCAACCACCACCCAGATTGTTCTCGGCATGGAATTCTTCGGGATTGCTAAATCTAGCGGGACAAGGGAAAGTTTTTCCTGCTGCTATGAAGAAGATCCCTACATTCTATGGAACTGGGAAGACTACTCTGGAGCACATCCAAGACATAGTTTCTCTGGCGGTGATTCATGACATCATATAAGAGCGAGTTATGGTAAAGCTTTTGGTTCTATCTCTTAGAGGGAATCTCCTCTACTAGTATAGATATTTACCACCTGGTACTATAACGGGATGGGACCAGTTAGCCGAACAGCTGATGAGAAGCTTCAACGAATCTGTAGATCCATCCTCTCTCCTGCATCAGTTCATAATGATTCAGAGGTATCCACAAGAGAAGATCACCGATTTCAATGTTAGGTTTGCTCGAACCTGGAAAAGGATACTAGTTGGAATTTGGCCAACTAGAGAAGCTATAGCATACTATTTCTTTCAGGCTTTCAACCCTGATATCAGTGTCATGGTAAGGTATTTGAATATCAATACCTTCCTTGAGTTATACGAGTTATTCCAGAGAGCGAAGATGGATCTAATAGCTATGGGCAAGCTTCCCCAAAGGATGTCGATGCTCATACTTCCTAATTTCCCTCAATTCTAGTATGTGAGTGCAACCACTTTGCAGATCTCTACAACCCCTGCATACCTGATCTCGTCTTGGAACTTGAATCCCATTATATCACAGATTGCTACTCCATAGATCCATTTTCCAATGTTATAAACTTTACATCCCACATCTCTTCGGCATTCCCTGTATTTCTAGCACCACCTCAACACCCCGCCCTACCTCCAATACCAATGATGGCTCCATTGCCACCCATTCCTAAAGTCGATGATATGCAAGTCAAAATACTACAAGAGGTTCAGTACCTTAACTCCACAGTGCAAACCCTATCCAATGATATGACCATTATGAAGAAGAAGCAAGCGTAGCACAAGTTTCTATCGAGAAGGTCATATCCTACACCCGTGCTTACTAAAGATCAAGCAGTCCAACAAGGGAGAGCGTCGACAAGAAATACGATGATTGACGAAGCTCCGAGCACTTTTGATTACATACATTGGTGCTCCATGTGTAACGACCCTCATGAAGAGAATACCTGCATGCTACACCAACATTATGTACAAACACTGGTGAGCAGTAGTCATGGTGGTCAGGTCAACATCATCAGGCAATTAGATCAGAACCTGGTAATTAGTGAAGAAGAGCAAGTTGCAGTCCTTACCAAAGGAGGAAAAGGGTCAATAATGGTAGATGCTACTCAAATGGCTCCCCTAAATGTGCATGCTCACCATGAAAAGGGACAACAACTTTCTCAAGCCCCAAACGAAGATCCTTAGCCTGCACCAGTCAAGGAGAAGGCCCAACAGGCCCCTGCAAATCCACCTCAGGTGGAAACTAAAGAACAAGTTAGAGAGAAGCTCAAGCTTCCTTCATTGACCAAGTGACAAAGGGTCAAAGCTATGGAGCATTATCACACCAGGTACGAGGTAAAAATAGAACCTGAGGTGCACAACTCCCTAGCCTACAATATTGTAGATGAGCTAAAGAATATTCTAGCCAAGATCAGTCTATATGATGCACTTCAACTACCCGAACAAGTGGACTTGCTGCAATAATCATTGAATACGACCAAGGCAAGAAAGTCAGCACCACTTGCCCTAGTGCAAACCCTGTCCACATCCATTATGGGGAAGAACAAACCACCTCTGTTCTACCTATCTCTACAGATGGAAGGGTATGTTGTACACAATTGTATGATTGACTCCGGGGCCGTGACGATAGTCATGCCCAAAGCAATGTGTGAAGAGATAGGTATGGAGTATACGCAAAGCAACCATGGCATGCTCCAATTGGATGGTACTCTTGTGAAGACTTTAGGAGTGATTAAAGATATACCTATCTAACTACACAAGATGCCTCAAATCATAGTTATACAAGAGGTGGTAGTCGTCGACCTTGAGCCGTATTTTAGTATGTGCTTGTCAAGGGAGTTTACAGCAAAGCTGGGAGGATACCTATCCATGTATTACTTGCACTTAGATATTCCATTCAAAGGGAAGAAGGTAAAAATATACAATGAAAAACCTTCTACTTTCCTTGTATAGAAGATGTCCGAAGAAGAGAGCAGCGATCCCGTGCAAGCGATAGTGGAAGGGATAGAGCAGGTGGATCTGGTCGAGGAATATCTTGCACAGTTAAGTTGTGAAGATGAGTTTTCATTGGCAGACTTTAATGCCATGATAGAAATTGATATGGGATGTTATGTCATCACCAAGCCTAATAAACATACCAAGTTAGAGAATAAAACATGTCCCCAAGAAGGACTATGGAAGTTGTTCTTCGATGGTGCCCGATGCAAAAAATAGCACTGGGGTAGGCATTCTTTTAATATCATCATCAAGGGAGAAAAAGGAATATTGCTACCGGTTGGTTTGGAGCTGCACCAACGATGCAACAGAATATGAAGTATTATGCCTAGGACTCAACAAAGCAAAAAATTTAGGCATAAAGCATCTCCAAGTCTTTGGAGATTCAAAATTGGTATGCAATCAAGTCACAAACAAGTGTATTTCAAAGAAACACTATCTCAAGTCATATCGTAACAGGGTATGGGACTTGTTTGACCAGTTTGAATCTCTCAATCTATAGTCCATTCCATAAGAAAAGAATAGACATGCCGATGTTCTAGCATCCATCGTAGCAAAGTACTCTCTAGCAGAAGACATGGTGCATAAGCCTAAAGCTGTGAGGATGATTTATAGGCCCTCTGTCCCAAAAAAATATTTGCATTGGCAAGTTTTTGACAATGATGAGCAGATTATGAATTTCATGATTCAAGAAGTAGCCACCATTGAAAGAAGAAGCCCTGAGGATGAATAATATGAAGGGCTAGTTCAATTGAAGAATAATCATGTCCCCAAGGGATTAATTACTCTTGAGAGCCTCTTTGATCAGAATGATCGAGCAGTTTCTCATAGGATCAAAGTCAATGCAAAGCAGTACCAAGATCTGGAGCTTGAACTTGGAAAAGCAATAAAATTTGGAACAGATTGCACTTCGAAAGAGCTAGAACAGATCCAATCTCTATGTAGGAAGTATCCTAACATAGTGGCGTGGTCTTACCAAGACCTGAAGGGATACAATTGGCAAATGATACAACATACAATTGAGTTGCAGGAGGGAATCAAACCCTTACGACAGAAGCAAAGGCCTATTAATATGAAGATCGAGGTCCTGATGAAGGTCGAGCTCCTAAAAATTCTCGAGGTGAAGATAATTTATCCCATAAAGCATTCCTCTTGGGTAGTGAATCTAGTCCCAGTTAGAAAGAAGAATAGAGATATACGATTATGCATGGACTTTCGCAACCTGAACCAGGCTTCACTCAAAGATCACTACCCTCTCCCACAGATAGATAAAATCTTGCACTTAGTTGCTGGGGCTCAGTGCTTCTCCCTACTCGATGGTTTCTTCGGATATAATCAGATCTGGGTTAGGGATGAAGTCCAGCATAAAAATGCATTCACTACCAAGTGGGGAATATTTTCTTACCAGCGGATGCCATTCGGCATTTCGAATGCGGGGGCCACTTTTCAAAGAGCCATGGATTTAGATTTTGGTGAGCTTTTGAATAAGGTTATTGTTATCTATTTGGACGACATGACCATATTCTCCCAAATAAGGGAGGATCACCCCTTACACCTACAATAGGTATTCGAAAAATACTGAGATTTTGGCATTTCAATCAATCCAAAGAAGTCTATATTAGCAGTCAGCAAAGGGAAGTTATTGGGACATGTGATATCAAAGAAGGGTCTCACCGTAGATCCTGATAGAGCTAAGGCTCTATTGAAGCTCCCACTCCTCGTGAACAAGAAAGGACTTCAATCCTTTTTCGGCCAAATCAACTTTGTAAGGAAGTTTGTTCCAGATTTCGCCCAGGTCATCAAGCCAATGTTCAAACTTTTAAAGAAGGGCACTGAATTCATCTTGATGAAAAAGAGAAAAAGGGCATTTGAAGAGATCAAGGCCCGAATTGCTCAGGAACCAGTCCTAACCAACCCTAACTATAACTGATATTTCATCTTATATGCTATAGGAGAACTTGAGAGCTATGTTGCAGTCCTGACACAGAAGGGGGAAGATGGTGAAGAGCTCCCCATCGCATTTCTAAGCCAGGTGATACACCCCCATGATGAAAAGTATAATTTTATAGAAAGGCAGGTGCATGCAATCATGAAATCTCTTAGGAAATTCAAGCAATTCATTTCCAAAGTCAAGTTACGATCTTTGTCATTCACCCTGATGTGCGTAATTTCATTATCCAAGGAGAGTTGGGAAGAAAAAGAGTCGGTTGGGTCAGCAAGATACAAGAGTTCGACATAAAAATAAGACCCACAAAATTGGTTCACGATCATGCGTTATGTCAATATCTGGCAAAGAGCATAGCAGCTGGAGTGATAGCTTGTTAGTGGGATGACTCAGCAACAGAAGGATGCTTCACAAACCAATAAGAGGACGAGAAGGACTGGGTTGGTGAGATAGTTGAATACTTCAACACCGGTAGATGTCCTTCGCATCTAAATGCTTTGTAGTGAAGGCACTTTAGGATGTGGTCCCTCTGATACACATTGCACCTCGAAGGCCTATTTTTTAAAAACATCGATGGTGTTCTTCTCAGGTGCATAAAATAAGATGATAAGAAGAGAATCCTGGGAGAATTCCATTCAAGATTATCTGGGGGCCACTTCGTAGGAATAACGATGGCATTGAAGATAATTAAAGCTGGTTATTATTGGCCTACACTCTTCACCGATGCCTTTGCGGTCTATCGCAGATGCGAGCAATGTCAGAAGTTCACTAGCTAAGGTAGAAGTGCTCCTATGCATCTTCGATCGATACAGGTAGAAATTCCTTTTCAACAATAGGGGTTGGATTTCATAGGGGTTATATCGCCAAACTCTTTTGTTGGGCATAAGTTCATCCTGGCCGCAACTGAATACTTTACCAGATGGGCCAAAGTAGTACCCATGAAGCATGCTGATCAAGAGACCGTCATCGCCTTCCTAGAGGGTTTTATCACCTGATTCGGCATCCCAGAAGCAATCGTTATAGACAATGGTCCTGGCTTCACAGGCGCCAAAATCAACGAGTTCCTCTACAAATATGGGATATATCATAAAGTATCCTCTAATTACTATCCACAGGGTAATATATTGGAAGAATCAACTAACAAGACTCTTTTAAGAGTGCTAAGAAAGCTCATGGAGAAAAACAAAATAACTTGGCACCTCCTGGATTTCTATCAAGAAGTCAATCAAGACATCACCTTACGCCCTGGTGTATGGCAAAGAGGTCATATTACCTACCCATATAGAGATCCCTGTGTTGCAGCTGTTAGATGAGGAAGGAGAAGTTAATCCTATGGAAAATAGGCTGGCTCAGCTACTGTAGCTAGAGGAAGATCGTAATAAGGCCTACCATAGCTTCGCTAAGCATGCTCAAATCACCCGAGACTGGTTCAAGAAAAAATCCTTCGATCGCACGTTCAAAGTGGGAGATATGGTATGGAAGTGGGACTCTTGGAAGGCTAAGCCTAGGAATCATGACAAATTAGACGATTTCTGGAATGCACCATTCAAAATTATAAAGGTAAACTCAACCAACTCTTTCATCCTCAAGGATGTGTTGAGCAACATGCAGCAACAGTATTGTCATTGTTGTCAACACAGTCAGACAGATCGGTTGATGCAGTGGACAGGAGTTAAGAGGTTCTTCAGAGTATGTACAGTGATTTTACAAAATATTGAAGTGGCCCATATGCTAAAAATCAAAAGAAAATCACAAGGAAGAAAACTGTCACGATATCACGACATGTTGAGCAAGAAAGAAAAATTGTCGCGATATCGTGACATGTTGAGAAGAAAGAAAAACTATCATGATTTCGTGACATGTTCAAAGATAAAGTGCAATCAAGAAAAACTATCGCGACTTCGCGACATGTTCGAAGAGAAAGCGCAAGCAAGAAAAACTGTCGCGATTTCGTGACATGTTCGAAGAGAAAGCGCAAGCAGGAAAAACTATCACGATTTTGCGACATGTTGGAAGAGAAAAAGGCAAGTAGAAAAAGTGTCACGATTTCGTGACATGTTGGAAGAGAAAAAGGCAAGTAGAAAAAGTGTCGTGATTTCGCAACATATTGCAAGAGAGATAGTACAAAAGAAAAAGTGTCACGATTTCGCGACATGTTGGAAGAGAAAAAGACAAGTAGAAAAAGTGTCACGATTTCATGACATATTGCAAGAGAGATTGTACGAAAGAAAAAGTGTCACGATTTTGCAACATATTGCAAGAGAGAGAGTCCAAAAGAAAAAGTGTCATGATTTCGTGACATATTGCAAGAGAGAGAGTCCGAGAGAAAAAGTGTCGCAATATCGCGACATGTCGCGTTTTTGCGACCCGAAGGCAAGAGAAAGAGCAAAGGAGAAAAAGTGTCATGATATTGCGACATGTCACATTTTCGTGACTAAAGGAGGAGAGAGAAAGTAAGAAGGCAAAAGTGTTGCAATATCGTGACAAAAGTAAAGAGGAAGAGTACGGAGGCGAAAGTGTCACGATATCATGACATGTTATATTTTTGTGGGTTCAAACCAAGTAAAGTAGCAAGGAGGCAAAAGTGTCGTGATATCACGACATGTGTTTTCATGGGTACAAGCCAAGAAAAGAAGCAAGGAGGCGAAAGTGTCACAATATCGTGACATGTTGTGTTTTCACAGGTGAAATACGAGAAGAGGACAAAGAGGTAGAAATGTCGCATTTTCGTGACAAAGGAATAGAGAAAGCATACGGAGGCGAAAGTGTCGCAATATCGAGACATGTTGTATTTTCGTGGGCCAATGCAAAGAGAAAGAGCAAGGAGAAAAAGTGTCACGGTATCGCGACATGTAAATTTTTCATGGTCTGATGCAAAGAAAGAGAGAGAGAGAGAAAAAGTGTCGCGATATCATGACATGTTGTATTTTCGAGGGCCAAAGCAAGGAGAAAGAGAGAGAAAGTGAAAGTGTCACGATATCACGACATGTATTTTTGCGGTTGAGTTGAAGCCGACGAAGACCAATGACAGTCGACTAAAATTAGGGTTTATAGTTGTCATGAAAGTCGACTAAGATTAGGGTTTATAGTCGACTAATATTAGGGTTTTCATCACAAGAATTCTATTATAAAAGGAGGGTTGTTTGAAGAATGTGCGTCGAAGTGTGAAATGTGGTCGTAAGAGCGTAGAAAGCACAGAAGTGATGAGATGATGGTGAAGTGCACAAAGTGAGCGAAGAGTCATATTGAATTGTCCTAAGTGCATCTATGAGTGTGTAGAGAGAGCAAAGTGTGCAGAGAGCAAATAGGTTGAACTTCAACCAAGTGCGGCTATGATTGCGCAGAGAAGGCAGAAGGCAAAGAGAGTGCAAAGGGTGAAGATGAACGCAAAGTGTAGTTGTAATGGAGCAGAGTGTGCGAAGTTATTGTGTAGAGAAAGCAAATGTGAAGAAGACCAGTCAGGGTCTAGCAAAAGAAAAGACAAATCAGGGGTTGGTGCTTCTTCCAGTGGGTGCTAATAAATTGTTTGTAAAGTTATTTCTTTGCAAAGGCTAGATTTGGATGGTAGTCCAAGTAGTCATTCTTGAGGAGTAGCCAAATTAGTGAACCTCATTAAATCTTTTTTTGTGTGATGTTATCTTGTGATACTTGCTTTATCTGGTTTTAAGGTTTCATTATTTCAGTTTTAAGAGCTGTATATTTAAGTTTAAAGAACTACACTGATTCACCCCCCTCTCAGTGCCATTGTAATACTAACAATTGGTATCAGAGCCAGGTTACCTTCTTAGGCTAAATAATTCAGGGTTGATCTTGGATTAGTATAAAATGGTTAAGAAGAATAGATCCTCCTCCAAAAGGGCATCTCAGTCAGTTTCAGTTCCTGTGGAAGAGAAAATTGAACCAGAAAAGGTTAAAGACTTCTCATCAAACAAAGCACCTTTGTTTGATGAAACTAATTACACGGTCTAGAGAATCAGGATGTAGACATATCTTTGTATTTTGGGATATGACATCTTGGATTCAGTAGACAGTGAATACACAATACCCATTACTCCTCCAACCGATGTTGTCGATAAGAATCTGTTTGAGAATGACTCAAAAGAAAAGAATGCTATCAGGTGCGGATTAGTAGACAGTGAACTGGTAAAGATCATGAGTTGTAAAACAACAAAAGAAATATGGGAAAAACTGAGGAGTATTCATGAAGGAGATGATGAGATCAAGGAGGCCAAGTTACAAACACATCAAGATCAATTCGAAGCCTTAAAGTTCAATGACAATGAGAAAATAGAGGCATATATGTTGAGAGTTAATGAAGTCCTAGAGGATGATTCTAAAAGGGAAACAGGTGGAGGTCTTTTCATGACACTCGAAGAAGAAACAAAAAAATACCAAGAATGTGATGAAGAAGAAATTGATGCAGAAATAAATTTGAAAGAGGAACTAATTGTAGCTCTGGATGAATTGAAGATAGAAAGAAAAAGGAATAAGGAAATCTCAAGAAAGTTTGAGGATGCAAATGAAATAATAACAAGTTTGAAATTATAGGTAGAAGAATTCAAAAGGATTGAAGAAACTCTCAGGTCACAGATCAATGAGAAAGAGATTGGTTGCCGCAAACAAGAGGAAGAGATTGTTTTATTGAAGAAACAACTAGAAGAGGCCAATACAAATCTCAAATTTGAGAAGAGCACAGAGTTGCTAGATAAAATGATAAGCCAACAAAGGAGCTCCATGGATAAGCGTTGTCTTGTATATGAAGCTGAACAACATTCATCTTCCAACTCTGCAGAGAAGAAGAAGTTCACTGTTGAAGGATCGAAGCAAGAAAAGTTTGAAGCTAAATCTTCAAAAGGAAGAAAATATCAAAGAAGATCTACAGCAAAGCAACCACAAAAAAATAGGTTCTATCACTCTCACTCTATTCATAATAATACTTTTTATGGCTATTGTTTCAGATACAACCAGTATGGTCACAAGGTAACTTATTGTGGATTGAATAATAAATCAAAGAGTTATGCTGGTAGAAATACATCTACGTTTCTGAGTGAACACTATGTACAATGTTTTCAATGTAATGGTCATGGGCACATAGCAAGGTTTTGTCCAAGCACTTTTGCATCTAATCTAAGGCAAAATAGTAGATTTCATCAGACGCAAAGAACGCAACACAGACAGGGAATAAATCATGTACATAAAAGAAAGGAAAATAATCATTCATCAAGGATGCACAAGAGACAACCACACAAAAGAAATGTTTGAGTTCACGAAAAGGTGCAAAACAGGGATGTAGTTGATAAATCCAAGCCCGAGTTCAAGAAAGTTTGGAGAAAGATAGAAGAAAGGAAATTGTGTCTCCTTGGACTGAAGGAGACTACTCCGCTATTACACTAAGCAACTCCAGACAACACATCCTCAGGGGGAGCAATCTTGAAGTTTCATTTTAATGCTCCTATGTATTTGTTTTATTACCTGAGGATGAAATGCAAGTAGTCATGGAAGTTGTCATATAGTTGTCGAAGTGTGTTTTCAGTTCAAGTAGTTGTCTGTGGAAGTGCCATGAAGGGTGGTGATTAAATTGAGAGTTGTCATTTTTGGTAGTATTGCTATATGTCATTGTTGTACTGGTGATGGTTCTTACTGCCACTATCCAAAGTTAAGGATTATAACAGTTTAGATAATTTGGTCAGTAAAAGAATGTTGCCCTATCCGCATAAATGTGTTTCGATAAAAGCAGTGTGTATTTGAACTACACATTGACGTGAATATTGTTAGATCTATTATGATGCTATGGTGAAAAATATTGAAGTCTGATCATTGATTCATGTTTAGCTCATCAAGATGAGCAACTTTTCTTTGTGAATCATACCTATCCGAGGTCCAAAAGTATGAGTTTGAGTAAGGTGCACCATAGTTGGCCATGAAGTGTTTAACAAAATATTGTCTCCTGATTCGAACAGTTGAAAGTAAGGTGTGACCAGCGGTGACTGTAGAAAACATAGACCAAGTTGAAAATGTAAAAAGGGATTGGTTGGTGTTGTGGTACAGTGTTTGATGCTTGCACAGAGTTGGCAGTAAAATTGTAGTGTCGGTACAGTGTTGGACAAAAGTTGGTACAAGTGTGAGTCACTTGTCAATTTTGTTGACAGATGTGAAACCAACATTTTTGAATGGGAAGCGTGAAGAAGAGGTTTATATTGAGCAGCCAGATGGTTTCTATCTTGGTTATGATCCCAACTTGGTTTGTAAGTTGAAGATATATGGCTTGAAACAGGACCCCGAGCATGATATGCAAGGCTAGACAACTATCTCACTCAACAAAGGTTTAAGAAAGATGATATCATATTTGGCAGCAGCAAAGATGAGTCGTGTAAATATTTAGCAAATAAGATGTAGAAAGAATTGGAAATGTCAATGATTGGTGAACTTTCATATTTCCTCGAGTTGCAAGTTAATCAAAATAAGAAGGGCATATTTAGTTCTCAAGTTAAATATGTGAAAGAGATGTTAAAAAATTCACAATGGAGGATTGTAATCCAGTTAGCACTCCCATGACGACAGGGTGCAAGTTGAGAAAGAATGACAAATCTCCACCTGTTGATCAAACCATGTATAGATCTATGATTGGAAGCTTACTGTACCTGAAAACTACCAGTCCAGATATTTTGCAGGCAATATGCATGGTAGCACGATTTTAGGCTAATCCCAAGGAGACTCATGTGACAGCATTATGGTGGTTGATTTCTGAAATATCATTGGAGGAAAAATGATTGTTTGTGGTTTCCTTTTCAAAAGTGGTTGGTTGAATGCATCAAGGTTTTCTGAATTGAGAGTTGTATTTAAACCTTGTGTTTTAAGCATAGTGGTTGAAGCCCATTGGTTGTGAAATAACTTGAGTTAGAAAAGAACATGAGTATCATTTTTATGTGATATTTGTGGTTGATCATTGTTGGAAATGTTTGAGTTGGTTGATTCATACTTGGACTAGGGTTGTGTAAGAGAGAGTTGTCCCTTGTGATGATTGGTTGAGTTGATTTGATTGAGCCTAGTCAAGTTATGTGTGAAGTGATTTTTAAAGTTCTATGAAATAATTTATTCCATCATTCTATGTTGAGTTTAGATTGAGGTTAGAACATATTAAATATCTAAAAATTCTCTTTATGCTTCTATGAAGTGGATTTGATTTGAGATTGCCATTCATTGTTGAGTTCATTTTGAGTACTACTTGAGCATGATTGATTGAGCCTTTGAGAAGGCCTTTGGGAAATATTTGAGGACAATGCTGGGACATATTTGAGGATAGTGTTGGGATAGATTTCTAGAGCAGATTTGGGCAAGTTCTTGGTGAGCTTACTAGAGTAGATTTGGACAAGTTCTTAGTGAGCTTGTTGGAGCATATTTGGACAGGTTTTGTATGAGCTTGTTATTCAACATTGGACAAGTTATGTGTAAGCTTGTTAAGCAGGTTCTGTGTGAGCCTATTGAGCAGGTTCTTAGTGAGCCTATTGACAGAGCTTTGGAGGTGACATGGTACAGAGGACAAAGTCTCAATGGATAGAGATCCAGTAGCCAACAAAGTTGAAGATAGATTTGAGTGAGGATTCTTCAAGTGGAGAGAGGTCCACTAGTCAGTGCGCAGAGAGACAGAGTCTTCTATAATATCACAAGGGTACTATGGAGTATGGGTTATGGTATCCAAAAGATGCAGATTGGGCAGGATGTGTAGATGACAGAAAGAGTACCAGTGGAGGTGCATTCTATCTTGGAGACAGATTGGTCACGTGGCACAGTAAGAAACAAGAGTCAGTTTCTTTATCGACAATAGAGTCAGAATATATTGCAGCGACAACATGTTGTACGCAGGTATCACTTTTTGAAGGAGAAAGTTGTGAAAGGTGAGGTTAAGTTGGATTTTGTTCCAACTACAGAGCAAGTAGCAAATATCTTCACAAAACCATTGCCTAAGGAAGTTTTTGAGTACCTTCGCAATAAATTGGGAGTGGTCACACTTCCCAAGAATTGACTACCTACAGGGATCACATTCTCAGGGGGAGTGGTCATGATTTTTGCTAAGTGTAATAAATTGTGCCTGAGAATGTTGTGCATGGACTCAGGGGGAGTCTATAGTAGCCCTTTGGTATTATTGTCAAAGGGGGAGAAGAATTACAGGAAATTGCACGTGTTGCCAACAATTCCAAAGGGGGATATTGTTGAGCAAGGTGCAGCAACAGTATTGTCATTATTGTCAACATAGTCATACAGATCGGTTGATGCAGTGGACAGGAGTTAAGAGGTTCTTCAGATGTACAATGATTTTCCAAAAGATCGAAGTGGCCCATATGCTAAAAATCAAAAGAAAATCACAAGGAAGAAAATTGTCATGATATCGCGACATGTTGAGCAAGAAAGAAAAACTGTCGCAATATCACGACATGTTGAGAAGAAAGAAAAACTATCATGATTTTGTGACATGTTCGAAGAGAAAGCGCAAGCAAGAAAAACTATCGCGATTTCATGACATGTTCGAAGAGAAAGCGCAAGAAAGAAAAACTGTCACGATTTCGTGACATGTTCGAAGAGAAAGCGCAAGCAGGAAAAACTATCACGATTTCACGACATGTTGGAAGAGAAAAAGGCAAGTAGAAAAAGTGTCACGATTTCATGACATGTTGGAAGAGAAAAAGGCAAGTAGAAAAAGTGTCACGATTTCGTGACATATTGCAAGAGAGATAGTACGGAAGAAAAAGTGTCACAATTTCATGACATGTTGGA
This sequence comes from Wollemia nobilis, assembly GCA_028583015.1. Classification (NCBI taxonomy): domain Eukaryota; kingdom Viridiplantae; phylum Streptophyta; class Pinopsida; order Araucariales; family Araucariaceae; genus Wollemia; species Wollemia nobilis. The sequence goes on along the minus strand of JAQPPZ010016864.1, from coordinate 9,730,438 downwards.
AGAGAAAAAGGCAAGTAGAAAAAGTGTCGCGATTTCGCGACATATTGCAAGAGAGATTGTACGGAAGAAAAAGTGTCACGATTTTGCGACATATTGCAAGAGAGAGAGTCCGAAAGAAAAAGTGTCATGATTTCGCGACATATTGCAAGAGAGATTGTACGGAAGAAAAAGTGTCGTGATTTCACGACATATTGCAAGAGAGAGATTCCGAGAGAAAAAGTGTCGCGATATCGCGACATGTTGCATTTTTGCGACCCGAAGGCAAGAGAAAGAGCAAAGGAGAAAAAGTGTTGCGATATCGCGACATGTCGCATTTTCGTGACTAAAGGAGGAGAGAGAAAGTAAGAAGGCAGAAGTGTCGCGATATCGCGACAAAATTAAAGAGGAAGAGTATGGAGGCGAAAGTGTCACGATATCGCGACATGTTATATTTTTGCAGGTTCAAACCAAGTAAAGTAGCAAGGAGGCAAAAGTGTCGTGATATCGTGACATGTGTTTTTGCGGGTACAAGCCAAGAAAAGAAGCAAGGAGGTGAAAGTGTCACGATATCGCGACATGTGTTTTCACGGGAAAAATCTGAGAAGAGGACAAAGAGGCAGAAATGTTGCATTTTCACGACAAAGGAATAGATAAAGCGTACGGAGGTGAACATGTTGCGATATCGCGACATGTATTTTCATAGACCAATGCAAAGAGAAAGAGCAAGGAGAAAAAGTGTTGCGATATCGTGACATGTAGCTTTTTCGCGGTCCGATGCAAAGAGAAAGAGAGAAAGAAAAAGTGTCACGATATCGCGACATGTATTTTTGGGGGCCAAAGCAAGGAGAAAGAGAGAGAAAGTGAAAGTGTCGTGATATCGCGACATGTTGTATTTTTGCGGTTGAGTTGAAGTCGACGAAGACCGATGACAGTCGACTAAAATTAGGGTTTACAATTGTCATGAAATCCGACTAAGATTAGGGTTTACAACTGACTAAGATTAGGGTTTTCATCACAAGAATTCTGTTATAAAAGGAGGGTTGTTTGGAGATTTGAAGTTTTTGAAGAATGCAATTCGAAGTGTGAAATGTGGCCGTAAGAGCGCAAAAAGTGCAGAAGCGACGAGATGATGGTGAAGTGCACAAAGTGAGCGAAGAGTCGTATCGAATTGTCCTAAGTGCGTCTGTGAGTGTGCAGAGAGAGCGAAGAGGTTGAAATTCAACCAAGTGTGGCTGTGATTGCGTAGAGAAGGCATAATGCAAAGAGAGTGCAAAGGGCGAAGACAAATGCAAAGTGCAGTTGTAAGGGAGCAGAGTGTGCGAAGTGATTGCGTAGAGAAAGCAGAGTGCATAGAGAAAGTAAAGGTGAAGAATACCAGTCAGGGTCTAGCAAAAGCAAAGATAAATTAGGGGTTGGTGCTCCTTCTAGTGGGTGCTGGTAAATTGTTTGTAAAGTTGTTTCTTTGCAAAGGCTGGATTTGGATGGTAGTCCAAGCAGTCATTCTTGAGGAGTAGCCAAATTGGTGAACCTCGTTAAATCTTGTGTTGTGTGATGTTATCTTGTGATACTTGCTTTATCTAGTTTTAAGGTTTCATTATTTCAATTTAAAGAGCTGTAAATTTAAGTTTAAATAACTACACTGATTCACCCCCCTCTCAGTGCCATTTTAAGACTAACAAGATGTAGATGGCCAAGTCTTTCCAATTTATGTCAATGGTCTTCATCTGAAGACTTTCCATCGCTGAGACGAAACAAAAAAATAATGTGTTCGAGTTTTACCTTGTATATAATTTTTCATTTCTGTATATATATACCCTGTTGCAAGATCTCCGAGAGGTTAAGTATCACACTACCATAAGTGACAAACTCCAGCTTCACTAAGCCTAGCCAGAATATCCTTCGAGAACTTTAGATGGGAAGTAGCTGATGCAAAGTGGTTCATAGCGAAGTGCGTTGTCCTAGAAGAGCCAAACGAAATTCAAAATGAAGGCATGAGAAATGCTTCACAAAATGAGTATGAGCGAAGCAATTTTTGAAGAAATTCTAGCAAACCATTTCTCAAAAGGAACAAGCTTTGAAGGTAGCCTTTCATGAAGAAAAGTGTGATGCAGCGAAGTAAAACTACTTTGGGCTCGAAGCATAGAAAATTAGCTTATAACGAAGGTTCGCTGCGAAGCATATTCAACACCGATTTCAACTTCACCAACTCAATAGCACACAAGGTGGGAGCATTTAAAATGTGCCTTGGAGGATGTTTCGATGGAAACCTAGGGAAACATTCAAAGCATGTGATTTTAATACAAAGGTGTCGAAGTACATCCCAAGAGGATTCAGTTATGAGAAAAGCTCGCACCCAGGTACGAGGTGGCAGCAGGTTGAGTTTTTGATGTTGGGCATAATCATCGAAGCACATGGGTCCATGCATAATGCTGCCACAAAGCCAATAAAAAGGCATGACAACCTTCCCCGTTTGAGTTATAAATTTAATTATGGCAGGAGCCATAAATAGAGGTAGTTGCCTTCGAAGGCTATAAAACTCAAGCCTCAATGGTAAAGAAGGTTGTTCACCTACTGGTTCATGCAATATTAAGAGCCCCGCTGTTACTCTAAAATTCTTCCGCCCCTTGCGTTGAAATCCTTCATTTCAAAGTCTTCTACACCATGAACTCTGCTATCGTGAATATCCACAATGGGGAAGAAGAACTCCAAGGAAAAGAGAAAGGAGCCAGAATTAGTGGGCCCTAAAAAAATGAAGAAGGGCAAGGAGAAGAAAAAATAGAGACCAAAAAAGGTCGACCTTAACCTCCACCCTGAAAAGCAAGTCGTAGAGGAAATAGAAGATTATGAAGAAGAACAGCTCAAAGAGCCACCAATTGATGGGTGGGAAAAAATTAGGGACACAGAGCTTTCAAATAGCGTGGTCAAACTTAGATACACCATCGAGTTCATGAAGAGTGGGCTCTCAGAAGAGAATAAGAGAGTCATCACGTATTATTCTCAGATATATTGGTATCTGACTTCGCCCACACACCATTGTCCTGAACTAATTTGTGCCATCATGCAGAACTACCAACCCTCCTCCAGAAAAGTGCTAGACGCTGTTGGCCATAAATTTTTTTCAATTTTGAAATAAGATGTGCAAGCAGCCTTCGCGCCCCAGCAAGGGCCACCCAAGGGTTATACCATTCGCAATGTCATCTTGAGTGAGAAAATGGAGAGGTTCACCTCCTCCAGCTACATTTTGAAGTATTTGAGCGAGAACCTCAAGTACGGGCTCTCTTCAGGAAAGCTACCCCAAATGCCCCTACCCTTGATGGATTTCAAGAGCATAGACATCTTCTCCATCATTGCTTGGGTAGCGGGCCTATCGACTGATGCTTCGGTGCACCCCTAGCAGGTGTCTTTGGCCGAATGTGTTACAAGAGGGGAGTTTTACACCCCTGATGCTTCAAGGCTAAAAACCAACCTAGTATTCTTATACTAGGCAGAATGGGTGGCCCAAACCTTGCACACGTGACTAACCAGCATGAAGAATTCTAGAATGGGCTAGTACTTTGGACCTTGTTCTTTCCTAGTTTGGTTGTTTTTCTACCATGTACATAAGAATTTTCCCCACATCGCTATTTCTTCAAGCAACAAGGATGGAAATCCTCTGCCTATGTACCAGTGGACTCCCCTCCTGGAGAGGACGAAGTCATATTATTCTTTTAATCAACAATTCTTAGGACCTGCCATTCATTTTTTGAAGGGTTCTTGCCCTCGGGTGCCCCTCAGTTTAAGAGATAGAGTGGTGAAGGAGAAGAAGGGAGACATATTTCAACTAACGCAAGGGATTGTGGTTCACCTATTTTTCTTCATGGGGAGGCCCTTCCTGCTACTCGTATACCCATCTGAATACCAGTTCACGTTAGAGGTCACTCGGTAGAGCAATGCAACAAATGTCGTCTATGGTCACAGTCAGAAATGGGCGCACACTTGCGACTTCCTATTCAAAATGGGGGTAATTGAAGTGTTTGCCCTAAAGCAACACGTATTCCTAGAGGAGAAGCTTGCCATATTTGTTCTTCTCTAGATTCCTCAAATGTGGCTCTACGATCCCTTGGGGGTGATGAGGGACCACCTCAGATTCAAGAATTTTTGTCTGCCCCCACCCAAAAATCATGGAGCAAAGAAATAACCCCAATGGGAGGGATCTGGAGTGGCATTTAGAAAGGATGAAGACCTTGCCTCCCTGGCATGAATTCTACCCTATGGAAGTTGAGTTTGATCATGTTCAGCATCCTTTCCCAAGCCCAGAGTCCATTTTTTGGAGGAAGATGAAAGATGATCTGAGCGAGGAATTGAAGGATTGGGGCATAGAACAATTAAAGGAATGGTGGAAAATGAGAGTTCATCGACAAAAGATGAAATCATACGGACTCTTGGAGATGGATAAGGACTTTGCGGTTGTTTACGAAGCCAATGTTGGGACTTGGAAGCCCACATCCTTCGCCGACTTCATTCCCCCAAGTGCCCCAGGTTCGGGTGAAATCCCAAGGAGAGCTGATGATGCTTCGAAATAAGAAGAAGAGGAGGAGGCAAAAGCTACACCAAAAGAACTACCTCAGGAACCTGTGGAAAACCATAACACCAATGCCATGGGATTGGCGCAACAATCAGAGAATAAGGAGGAGAAGAAGAAAATGAAAAGGCAAGAGCAAGATCAAGTGCCTCCAACCCACCCGAAGTGACCACGTACAAAGATTCCAAGTGCTTTTGGCGAACAACCTGAGATAGGCCCAACCAAGGAAAATATTGAAGGGACGACATCACAAAGGGCTGAAGTAGCCTCAAACATAGATGTCATCGATTCGGAGTAACTCCTCCAACAAGAAGGGGAACCTAAAGGAGAGGTCGTGGAAGTCGGGAGTGTCGAATATGGAAGGGAGCAAGAGCCAATCATGCAAGAAGCCACCACTTCTACTCTACCAGGAGGGCATGCAGGTATGCACTCTTCACCCTTCACCTGGGATCCTCACATGTCCACTATAGTCCTAGCCGTAAGTCCCCATAAGTCTCTCTCTCCCCCGCAAAGTCAATCACCCCATCGCGTGCTTCCCTTCGTCGCTTCGAGTTTGTCTCACGATCCCGTTAGCCCCACACGCATGTCCACTCCATTTGAATTTTATGGCTAGGAAAATTTTGTTGACACTACTTCACTCGCCCATGCCACCATTCCCTTGGTCCTCATTCAGGGCGAATGTAGTACTCTAATGCCGAACCCCATTCCCCACTTCCCTGTTACACACGACATTGTTTCACTCATTGAAAATCCTACCACACTCGTCGTTGAACCTACTGGTGAGGCATCCCCCATTCATTACTTATATTTTTTCACCCCTTTGGCTGGAGATCCAGCCTCATTTGAAACTAAGTTATCCATGATTAAGGAACATCCTATGGCTAAAAAGCTACTCTGAGCCCGGTAGAACACAGATAAGATGCTAAAGGAGGTGAGGAAAAAGAGAGGGCACTCTCTGGCCCAAGTTGAAAAGTGTGCTGTGTTCGACCTGAAGGACGAAAAATTGCATAAAGTGAAAAAGGTCCCCAAGGTCCAGAAGCCACTGGACGAGATGACCCCGGTGGATTATGATTATCAGGAGAAATCCAAGGACCTAGAACACTTGAATGTAGATGATGAATATGTAAGAATTGAAACTTTTCGTGTGCATGCAAACATCGCCAATCAATGCATATTTGAAGTAGAGAGCACCAACATCAAGTTGGAAGAGGAGATAGCAAGAACCCACTCCAAGCTAGAGGACGCAGAGAAGGAGTGTGAGATGATGAAGAAGGAAGAAGACGTCTTAAAATAGCAAATAGAACAATTGCAAAACTCAACTAAAAACCAAATCAAGATACAGGCCGAAGCTAATCTAAAGGACAAAGAATTTGAAAGCAAGATCTTGTAGATGCAGCAACAGTTGTATGAAAAAGAGAGCCTAGAGTTGTTTGATAGGGGCCGAATAAAATAAATCCGCTCGCACCTGCTAAAAGGCTTCAGATCCCGGACCTCCAGTGCCCTATCAATCTTGACATACATCACCGAAGCCTAGAATGCTGCTTCTCAAGAAGGACCAATCGTAGATGAAATCATCCAAAAAATTAAAAGCTGACTCAAACTAGCTTTTGAGGTCCAAAGTATCAAATATCAGGACCTGCAGGTCACTGCGATGAGTCGAACGGCTAGGGATTGGTCTATGGCCCAAGCCATGGTCCGCGCCTTCTTCTCCAAGGTGAGGAAAGCCCAAAAGGCGAAGGACCTCCTGGATGTATTTGAGCACGAGCAACGTGCATCTCTGGCTACTTTCAAGATCTCTCTTCATTAGGTTTCCCTAGTTTCACTAATGATGATGGGAACCTTCTGACCAAGGAAAAACTCAAACCGGCATGGCTCCATTTTTAAGGCAACGTCTCAAATATAGACAGGTGGGAAGAGCCAATTACAGAAGGACAAGTCATAGATTTCATTTTGAGACATTGCAAGATCGCGACCTACCTCAACGATCTAAGCACAAGAGCCAAGCATGCCAACATAGGGCAAATAGATCGGTTCCATGTTCTGGTAAAAGCATTACAAGATCAAGAGACTTTCTCGAAAGATGCCTAGGCTCATGTTCACCGAACCATGGAATGCATTCGCGATCACCTTTCCCCACCACTATAGCCAGAGGCCACGCCAGAGGAAGAAGAAGAAGAAGATCCAGAAGATGAAGAAGAAGCATCCGTGGAAGCACCCGCAAAAGGAGAAAAAGAGAAGGGTCTAGAGGTTACTCTGGCCCAACGGATCAAGACTGAGGGTTCTTACATCGAGGTGAGCTCGTTGCCTTGCGAACCACCAAGAATGTTGACAATTTTGTCACATTGCCTTAGAGGGGTAGTAAAATCAAAATTTTGTAAAGTTTTTCTTTTTGTAAAGTATTTATTTTTGTTATTTTGAATATATTTGAAAGTATTGTAGCAATTTTGGCTTCTATTTCCACCCCCTTTGTATATAGAATGGAGATGCAAAAGCTTCGCCACTGAGAAATTTAATGAAAATAGCTTCATAGGAAAGAATATAGCTTCACCAAAAGAAAGAAGTAGAGAATGAAAAGAGCTTCGCACCCGAAGCATTTCAAGTAGTTGCTTCGGGCGAAAGTTTTGCAAAGCGGCATTCGAAGAACTTCAACCATTGAAGAACAGCTTCACCGAAGAAGGAAAGCAAAGATTAGATCACAACTCAATTTCTAAGGCATGAAAAGAGCTTCACACCTGAAGCATTTCAAGCAGTTGCTTCGGGCAAAAATCTGGCAAAGCAGAATTTGAAGGAGTGCAAACATTGAAAACTACTTCACAAAAAAATCATCGAAGCACCCACTTCGGGCCTCCCTACTGGCAAACAATTTTTACTTCACCGAAATTTGTTATGAAGCATCTGCTTTGGATAGCTTTCGTGTGAAGCACTTTCACCCGAAGCGGTAGTGGCCCGTAAAGAGCAAGACATTTTTCCAAGGCCAGAATGCACTTCAGCCCAAAAAACCCCAAACCATAGTTTTGAGGGAGGATCACGGTGAAGCATTTTGATGGCCCATTAGCGAAGCATCCACTTCAGGTGGAGAACCTCAGTGAAGCAGTTTTGACATGCCTTTCCAGTGAAGCAGCAAGAAATTGAGAGCCATCTCGAGGAGGAATACTTACTTCGGCATTTCACATCCACAAAGCTGTCTTGCGAAGCTCATTCGTGTGAAGTGCATAACCAAGAAGGAGGATCTACTTTGGCTCAAATCCATCGTGAAGCGGAGTTGTGAATGAAAATTTAGCGAAGCGCTTCAAAGGCACGCACTCCAAGCTAGGTATTTTTTCAAGGCAATCAAGTGCCTCATAAATGAGTTTTTACATGCCCGATGAACTCGTTGCTCATTTTTGGCAATTGGAAAGGAAGTATCAGTCCCTAAAGTAGAGCCCATCGGACATGGTGGCCACTCGAGCTCCGCACCCAGAGGCCAAGGACGTTTAGACTGCTAATAAATGCGAGTTTCCTCGGCTGACCCAGTCACAGTTGCTAGTTATGGGAAAGGATTTTAGAGCTTAGTCATGGGAGCTACGAGAGCCGACTTCTTAGGTTTTTGAGGATGTACTCCTCTATTTTATGCATTGATGGCTCAGAGGGTTGGGTCCTCTATAAAAATATAGGCATTGTAATGTAAAAATGGGCGAACTTTCTACTAGAAAGTTGTTGTAACTTGAATCCCTATGATTAATACTAAAGAGCTTTGGGCTTTATTTCTCTCTTGTATGCTGCCTTTTGTGATTATTTCTGTTATTTGTTTATTTGTTTTTATACTGTAATTTTGCATTCTGGATTTAGGTGTGTGATTGAGGATAAAACCCTAGAATTTTCTTGAAGGATACATAGGGGAGAAAAACGTTATAATAGTTCTCTTGTATGCTGCCTATGGATAGTTTTTCTGTTATATTCACCTATTTCCTGGTCACCGTAATTCTGAACTCTAGATTTTGACGTAAGGGGGAGGGTAATCCTGGAACTCGTCTAGAGGATACATAGGGGGGCTAATATCATGTTCATTTTGTTTTATTATTGGTATTTATTTCTGCTGTTTTGAGCTATTAGCCAGCGATCATGCTTCTGGTTCTTTCCCACTTTAAATTATTGACATTTCTTCCCTTACCCTGTTTATTTCTTTCCTGCACCCTCACTCTTTTTTATTTCTTTCTTGTACCCTTACTCTTTTATCTCTTTCCTACACTCTTGTCTTAAAACACCGAAGTAGTTTAGCAAAGGAGTCGGCCTTTCTCCGGAGATTGGCACGAGGGGCATCTCTTCCCTTCGACCTTTCAATGTTGGTCCAAGTCTAGGGCGCATACACTTTTCCAAAATTCTTTCCTATGCATATTTGATGACCAACAGGAACCTTAGATGATGAAAGTAGAATTTGGGGTGACTTTGGGGGAGAAGGGATGACTTGTACTTCAGTGACAACCAATGAAACATGGGATGGACCGTGAGAGGGAGAAGGTACCTTTGTCACATTTTACTGACCAAAAAGGGAGAGAGGCTTCCTTGGGGATTCAGAAGGATGAATATGAGAAGAGGGATTAGAAACCATACCTTCACCTATAGATGTAGGATGTTATTTTTTTGTCTCTGTATCCTACTACTGCTCTTGATGAGTCAATTCTTCTACAACTAAAATAGCTACCTCTTTAGGAATCTCCTCCATATCCAATATTTGTTTCTTTGCAACCTCTCTTTCCCTTATTTTTGGAGCTCTTTTAGCTCTTCTATGAATTAATTGAAAGGAATCCATCTCTCTCTGAATCTTCCTTTGATACATCTCGTTGTACTAATCCGGTAAGAAAGACTTGCTAAAAAATAGGACGCAATTACATTTGTGCTACAGTAGTGAAAGCGAGGGGTTTGAACCTAAAACTCTCATACTTCTATCTATAGTCAATATCTATGTCTGGAGGCTGTCCCCTAGAGCTAAGCGTTTCAGCCTAGACAATGCTTCGATGACTAGAGTATTGATAGATTTTTCACTTGAATATTGCATTTTTCTCAAAAGTTGTGCTCCCTTAGGAAATTTCTTCACTTGTTTAGTGGTAGGATGAAATTTTTTCACAACCTTAGTTGTTTTTAAAGGGGTTTCATGTTATTCTACTAGAGCTTCTTGATCTGTGGGTGGAGAGATATATTTAGAACCAACCTGGGACTTTTTAACTATTAAAACTATATTTTTGATGTCCTTCTACTTCCAAGTTCTAATATTTTCATCATATTTCTTAGAAAACTCTTTATCAATCTCCATTCCAAACTTGGACTTAGGTTTTCCAATTTTGATTCTCATTCTCCACCAATCTAATATTTTTTCTACATTCCATTGTTCTCCTTCTTCTACCTCTTCAGTAGCATCCTCATCAGGTTGAGGGTCCTTTTTCTTCATGGTTTTCTCTTCAATATCATGCATGGTGGATTCTATCAGTTGATGACTTTTCTTTTTGTCTAGATCAAAATACATAATCTATTCATAGAAATCCAACCATGGAAGTAGTTGACCTATTTTTAACACATTCCACTCTAAAAGAGTGGTCTCATAATTGTTCCTACCTTGTTTGAAATGATCCCTAGGCCTCTTTTCAAATTTGTAAGCTTTTTCTCCATTTAGGGCTACATTTCTTGCAGTGAAAATACCATCAAGGTCATAACTCCACCTTTGGGGAATGTAAAATAGACCTAACCTATCAAGGTATTGGTAAATATACTTGCTCTGTCCCTTCTTTGTGATAGTAATATCCTCTACAGTATGGTAGGTTAGTAGAGATTTTATTGTCCTTCATAAACCATAATTCAAATTAATGTACTCTGCCTGCATCAAATATTCCAAGGCAAATAGCCTCTCTATAACAAAATGGGGTAGGAGAAAAGGTTTACCCATGAAACCATATAGTTTTTATTATTGTACCCTTAGTCAAAAAATACCAATCTCATTATTTGGCACCCTTTGCTCTTAGAATTTGCTTAGCCAAGGGTGGCAATCGAGGGCACTCTCTATACATTATTTTCAAATAAGGTCCAAGGAATTCCAAATTGAATCTATAAAAAGACTCACTACTTATCAAATGACTTATCCAATAATAAACTATCAAGGGTTCTCCATCACTAGTTTTATCCTTAACTGGAATCCAAGGCATATTGTACTTAATGGCAGCATAAAACATCCATACCAGACTTGAGCAATGCCTAAAACTAGGAGCATCAAAGCCCCTTTTTATTCTTACCAACTGTTAGTGTATCCTTTGAGTAAGAAAGGATAGCCAGTAAAAATAGATAACCTTACTCCCTTTTTCCTCTACACCTTCCTCATACATTATTTAATTTTAAATACAATAGGTTGTGTCAATTTTCTAGCCATGCACAATTATTTTAGAATCTAAACCTTCCATACAGGCCAACATAGAGAACAGTACAAGGTTTGCAAATTTGTCACTAGGGATTGGGACTTCAGGCAATTTATTCTTGGGCTTAGCATTGAGCTATTTATAAACCCATATCTTAAATGAAACATCATAATTAGCTCATTTCTCCAGAGAATAATACCCAATATGGTCAGTCACCCTAAATTCTTTTACCCTTATTGACGATTCTGACCCTAGGGAAAAAATATTATGACAAAAGGCGGTGGTGATACTAAATAGGGTTTTGCCTTTAGAGGTTTCCACTTCTTTGGCCATGGGGTCATAGAATTTAACTATTGAAGCTATTAATTCTAGACAAGGATGAACATAATCACAAATGTAAAAATATAGGTAAGAAAGGATAGCACATCTACCTTCCATAAAAAAAACAACTCTCTTCTTGAATCTATCATTTATGCTCCTTATGAGCCTTGTTCTCTCTATGAGGACCATTTCAATAATATTCATAGCTTCTGCTCTATCTATTTATGGAACCACTAACCTTCTCTCTAGGTTTTTAGCTTCCTGGGTATCTTCATAAGCCATCTTGATAGCAACAATACTATGTTCTCTCTAGAATTCACCGTGAAATATTCTGAGTACTGTCTCACTCTCTTCTGCTCTATCAACATGATTTGACACTAAATGAACATTGATAGCAGTTTTTTATTCTTTTATTTCTTAGCATGAACATATATTCTACTATTAATGTGGCTATAGCATAATATTCCCATTGGAACACTTTCCAAATTCCACTTATTCCTTTTAGTGGCTCAATGGTGGCATTCTAAATTTTTATTGGTCAAAAATTCAAACTGCACTGCCACCTCACTACATCTCTTAAGCTACTCTTTAGTTCAAGCATGGATTTTTTAGCATTGAATGTGGGATTTTTCCTTTCTCTCCACATGGCACAGTTGCGAAGTCACTGCTTTGCTCCACCTTAGTTATTGAAACTGGTGGGTTGAAGATGTCTTTGATTCCGCTAACACTTAACTTATTTCATGCATGGATTATCACCTTGGTTTTGTTCCGCTATGCTTTAGCTTCAAAAATCCCCGGATTGGAGATGCCTCCACTTCTTTTGACACTTGGCTCTTTTCATCATGTGGAAAACAACACTTGCATAATTCTGCAAGAACTTTAGTGCATTTTAGTGTATATTTATAAGTGCTCACCGTTCCGCTACACTTTACGTGTATTTGAGTGTGGAATGGAACCTCGTTGAAGTCTTTGTCAACACTTAGCCATTTTTTGTTTTTTGCAAATATTTTTCAATGAGCTTGTACAAAGTTTAGAAAGAAACTAAATACAAAGTGCAGAAAGAAGGAAATTTAATACAAGGTATATACATATGTTACAATGAGCTCATATTTCAAACATAGTAGAGTTTGATATGAAAACCATTTACTAGAATCAGTTGTATGTTCCATTCTAGATCTTCCAACTGAAACACATTGGACTCCTTGGCCTCTACTATTTTGAGAGGGCCATCCCAAAAAAATTCAAACTTTTCATGCTTACCCATTTTTGCTTTGTCTACTTTCCACCCAATAAATACATATGCAACCTGGAATTTTTTGAATATGGCCTTCTTATAAAACCATACCTTTACATCTGAGTAATTATTTTGAAAATTTTCATATGATTGAGCTCTATTCTCTTCAAGTTGCAATAAGTGGGTCAACATGGTCTTTACCAGATTTTCCTCTAACTCTTCCTCTGTATTGATAAGTTTAAGTGCTAGAATTTCCAAATGGACTGGTAACACTGCCTCTTTGCCATACACAAGAGCATAAAGGGAAGTCTTAATGGAATTTTTGATAGTAATCATGTCTACCCATAAAAATTGGTCCAACTGTAGGTGCCATCTCCTTTTATTCCCTTAAAGCGATCTCCTCAGAATCCTTAACAAGTTTTTGTTGGTAGATTCAACAAGTCTATTACCCTATGGGTAATAATTTGAAGTATTTTTAAGAGTGATGACATACTTTCTAGAAAACTCAATATACTTAGCTCCTATAAAAGCTGGGCCATTGTCACTAACCAAGGCTTCTAGAACTCCAAACCTTAAAATCAAATTTTCCATAAAATTGATCACAACTTGTTGATCTGATTTCTTGGTAGAAATAACCTCTAGCCATCTAGTAAGATAATCTATGGCCATCAAAATAAATTTGTGCTCTAATGAGAAATTAGGGTTGATGATCCATATGAAGTCCAACCCCCATTATTGAAAAGGCTCTTCAACTTGTATTGGTCTGAGGGGGAATGAAGCATCCATTGTCCTTCCAACATATCTTTGACATTTATCACAAGCTTTGGTAAACCTAAAAGTATCAACAAACACAATAGGCCAATAATAGCTTGCTCTTATGATTTTCAAATTTGTAACTCTACCTGAGCTATGTCCACCAGCTGGTCCTCCATAGAAATATTCAATGACCCTCTTTTACTGATCATATTTTAAGCACTTTAGAAGAACTCCATCCAAATTTCTTTTGTACAAGACTTATTTTAGTAACACATATTTCAAAGCATGAAGCATGTATCTCCTCATTTGGGATGCATTTATATTGGGAGGGCATACCATAGTTTGAAAGTACTTGATCATCTGATCAACCCAATGAAAGTCTACTTTATGTACTTCTTCAACCTGATCCTCTTCTGCTATCTTGCAAGTTGTCACCTCTTCTAATGCTGCAACCTCTGTTAGACCTTAGCATAAGGATCTGCTTCTCACAAACTTGGTGGGATGTATATCTACATCATACTATTGGATTTTGGTAATCCAACCAACTCTTTTATCTTCTAGTTCACTCTAAAGGATAAAGATTCTTACATATGGATGAACAACATATACCAAGGTCTTACTCTATACCAAGTACTGCCTGAATTTCTTCAGTGACTTCATCACAAAAAATACTTATATTTCAATAAAATTATATTTGACCTGGTAGTAATGGAGTGTTTGGCTCCAAAATAATATAGGATGCTCTTCACCTTGATCATATTTTTGAGTAAGCACTAAGGCATAACTTTCTTTAGCTCCATAGGCATAAAGGATAAAATATTTACTAAAATCTAGATTTACCAGTACTAGGGATATTGCAATGGATTGCTTCATAATCTCAAAAGCTTAATTTCTAACTGTAGTCCACTTAAACTTAACATTCTTCTTGAATAACTTAGATATAGGCCTTACTTTCTGTGCAAAGTCAGAAATGAATTTCTTGACAAAATTGATTTGACCAAGAAAAAGACTGCAAAGTCTTCTTATTTATAGGCAATGGGATAGCAAGAATGGATATGATTCTATCTGGATCTATGGCAATACCTTATTTTGATACCACATGACCTAGCATCATTCCTTCATGAACTGCAAAGAATGATTTCTTGGGATTGAGTGAAATACCAAATTATCTGCACTTTTGAAAAACTTGCTCCAAGTGTGATAGGTGATTTTTCTTATCATGAGAAAACATAGTCATATCATCCAAATAGATTAGAATGAATTTTTTTATCAATGCCCCAAAATTATAATCCATGGTTCTCTAAAATTTGGCTCTCGCATTGGACAACTCAAAAGACATTCTCTGGTAGGCAAATGTGCCCCATTTTGTGGTGAATGTTGTTTTATACTAATATTTATCCTTCACCCAAATATGATTGTAAACAGAGTAACCATCCAGTAATGAGAACCTCTTTGTCCCTACCAATATCTATAAGATCTGATAAATCTGTGGGAGGGGATAGTGATCCTTAAGGGATGCTTGGTTAAGATTTCTAAAATCTACACACAAACGAATATCCCCATTCTTTTTTCGCATGGGTACCAAGTTAGCTACCCAGGTTGAATGTTTTATTGGGTATATGATCTTAGCTTTTAATAACTTTAAGAGCTCCTCTCTCATAATGTCTTTTATCCTTGGATTTACAGGCCTTTGCTTCTGCCTAAAAGGCTTTGCATATGGATCTAGCTCAATAGTATGTTGGATAACTTTTTTTCATATACCTTGAGGTCTTCATATGACCAAGCCACAATGTCTTGGTATTTTAAGCATAAGGCTTTGATATATTTAGCTTCCTCTAGTGAACATCGAACTCCAATATTGAGCTTATTTTTAGTACCTACTTCAACTTATTTATAGATT
Source organism: Wollemia nobilis (assembly GCA_028583015.1). Taxonomy (NCBI): domain Eukaryota; kingdom Viridiplantae; phylum Streptophyta; class Pinopsida; order Araucariales; family Araucariaceae; genus Wollemia; species Wollemia nobilis. Next base: position 9,715,307 of record JAQPPZ010016864.1, on the reverse strand, counting down.
GTTTCACTGACTTTCATGGATTTGGTCTTTTTTCTATCTTCGTTATCAAACAAGATTTCTAGGGTAACCAGTCCTATAGGAATGTGATTATTTATCAGTTTAATAACATATTGTTGATCAAAATCTTCTAGATTCTCTTCTTGGATAGTGGAGAGACACACTTCTCTTACCAAAAAGTTGATTATTTGTTCATCACTTTCAAAAACCTGCCAAAAAATCTGCTTGTCTAGTACTGCAGGTCTGAAAAATCATTTTTATTCCCTTGTCTTTCTTGATTTCAAAGTCTACATAAGGGTTGAAGTTAGATCCCTTTGTTGCTAAGGAATTTTCCTGAGTATTATTTTCTCTGGGAACAAAATTTAAATTCAAGGCATCAAAGGATTCCATCAGATACCATACCTTATTTCTGTAAGCTTTTAGGTAACGGTGCTAATTGTTGCACCTGTATCTTACCTGATGGACTATTAACTCAGAATCACCATATATGTTAAAAATATTAATACCCATTATTTTTGCTTGTATCAATCCAAGGTATAAAACCTCGTATTCTAAAATGTTATTTGTGCATGACCATGTTAGTCTATAAGCAAAATTCTTTGTCCCCTTTTATTAGGATTGTAAAACCACACCAACTCCTACACCATTTTTGCATTTAGCACCGTCAATGTGTATGGTAAATGTTTATTTTTATCTCAAAGACTTCTTGTATATGGCAGGTATTTTATTCTCTGATTTAGTTGAGATACTATATGTCCCCATACCAGTTCTAAACTGACTGTAATCTTCTCTGAATGGTAACTCATCCTCAGTATCAAAATTCTCAAAATTTTCAACTAGCTCAAATTCTTCCAGGGGATTAATATTGCACATGGCTTCCTCGATATTTTCAATATGATAAGCTATTGGATTTTTAGGTGTTATCCTTATTTTATTTCCTTTGAAAGGAATTACCATACTAGAATAATCCATGTACATACATCCACCTAGTTTTACACTAAATTCCCTTGAAAAAACATAATACAAAATAGGGTTCTAGGTCAACCACCACCTCAGAGGCTCTATGGAGCCTCATTAAAACATCCTTTATAACTCCAACTATCTTAACGGGTGTCCCATCCAATTATAATACTCCAGGATAAGATCGGGTATACTCCATACCCATTTCTTCATAGACTACTTTAGGCATAATTGTAGTTTATGCTCCTGAATCTATCATACAATTTTGGACTACCCAACCTTCCATCCTTAGGGATATATAGAAAGGAGGAGGTTTATTCTTTAAAAATGTAGGGGACATTTCTTTCTTTTCTTATGGTATACTAAGGATTATAGTGGACTTCTTATATTATGGATACTTGTTGAGGGAAGCCTTAAGAAGATCTATCTTACCAGGAATGAACAGAGTGTCATATAAGCTAACTTTTGATGGAATTTTTTTTTATCTCTTCAATAATATTATACTCAGACTTATCCAGGTGAGGTCTTTCAGGTCTTCTTTTTGTCTCACCATATTTTCTTTTATACTATTGAGTAGCTTCTATTCTTTAACTTTTGGTAATAGAGGGGAAGCTAAGCCTTTTTTGAGCCTCATATTTAAATCTCATCTGGTCTCCTTCGATTTCCTTTTCCAATATCTTAGGAATACCATATGTCTTCTCTTTTCCTTTAGCTTGAGTAATGGGGAAAGTATCACCACTTTGAGGAAGGGGATCAGTTATTTTTTGAGAAGGGACTTGGAATTACCCCATATTTTGGGGATCTACTTGCAAGGTTTTCTTTATAGAACTTGTTATAATAGCAATTGGGTTGTATTCATCCATATATTTCCCCATCATGATTTTATCAGGCTGCCATAACATATTTAGTCTCCCCTTTTGATTCCTTTCATCTTGATCCATAGATTTTTGAACATGGTTTTGGTACATAACACAAGATTGTGAGTCATGAGGGTCATTACATACCAGACACTAGACATTTGCAAGAGTAGTATCTAAAGAACACTTAGGATCCTCATATGATGTGTTCAATCTAACCCCAGTACTATTACTAGGACTAGGTCTATGATATTTTTTCACATATGGAAATCTCCTTTGTTGTGACCTTTCTTGCTCTCTCTTTTCCATTTAATTCATTCTATTACTCAGATTTTTTTGAGTATTTTATATATCAAGAATAGCAAAAACTCTTGAGATAGTTGAGAAGGAAGGGGAGGAAAAGATATTGTAGATGATTATGGTTTTAGTTGAGGAATGTCATTCATTTGTGGATATGGAGATGATAAAGAAAGGGGATCCATGTAATATGGGTTTGTAGTTTGGCCTTGGCCATTAGTAGTTTCTGAGTCATAAGGTAGCACAATTTTTGGGGGTAGTCTCCCCACATTAATTAGGATACTATCAACATGGAATGCTACATTATAAACTTGGGGAAGGTTTCTACTCCAAATTGTTGTGTCTGCAAGCCTAACTCTAATCTCAAAGCTTTGATATAATACATATAGGCCAAACAAGAAATTGGTCTAGCTGTGGTAGGTATTCTTTTCCATGTTCTGCTAAACCTTAAATTGAAATCTGATATAGTTTCTTACTAGGATTTTTGCATGGATGTAAAATAATTGAGCAAGGAGAGGGTTAGCAGATTCATTGAACTCTTCCACAAATAGCTCAACCAATGCTTGCCATGAAGTGATGGTGTTATATTCTAGATTTCTAAACCAATGCAAAATATTTCCTCTGAAAGATAGGGCTATAATTCTTACAATAATATCCTATTATTTTATGTTGTGAATTGATTTTAGATTTAAAATATCCTGATAGTGCTCATAATCTATCTTCCCCGATCCATCATAAGTGGGAATAGCTTTAGATACAACCTGGGGGATGGCATTCATTTGGGCTAATCTCAGGGGACCAACGATGTTCCAGCTGGAGTACTTTTGTAATGGTTGATTAGGAGCCACATTTTATGCCATATTTTTGGGTGTAGGTCTTGTTGGAGGGATTGTCAGATTAATTGCAGGATTTTCCTCAAGAATATCTTCTTTTGAGAGGAAATCTTGGTTTAAAATTTTGATAATAGTAGACCCTTTATAAGGTAATTCATAATAAAAATAGGATTTAGGGTTATTCCTTTTGAAATACCTGGTATACATGAAAGGACATTGGTATACAGGGGTAATTCTTTTTTTGGGTTCAAGGACCAGGGATTTGTTAGGTGAATTTACTATTCTTCGCTTATAAGGTCAAGATAATTCACTAAATCTTGATTCCTCCAGGTTGAGATAAATAATAGCCAATATGATGGGATTTCATGTTCCTTGTGAACTGGTCCCACTGGTTATGCCAAAAAATTTTGGGCACTGAATTGCATTAATTTTTACTCAATATTGTGACTATCTATCTTCCTACTTTCTATCTAGTCCTGCAACTGATAGATACAGCTTAGAACTCAACATTGGATGGACCAAAATAGGGGTTTCAGATCCAACCTCTAGAGTAGGTTGGTTCCTTGTCAAATTAAATAGGGTTTTGACACAATAATGTTCACTTAGGGCTTTAGAGATTAGGGTAAGAAAATATTAGGGTTAGAAAATGTGAAAAATAATGGACGGATAAGCTAACAATATTGCACTACAGAAAAAGGCTCTAAAAAACCAATTTGAAGACACATTACTCAGATAAAAATGATCAATTAAATGTACTTTCATTCATTAAAAAATAGTAGAGAAATATTTTAGGCAACAATTTCAATATCTAAACAATAATAATCCAACTAGCAAAATTCACCAATATCTAGATTTTACATAAATGCACTCCCTAGCAACAAAGATCTAATTCAGAAACATATTTCAATTACCCTAGTAGTTAGTAATCCATTAATTTAGAACAAACTAACCATTCAAGTATTCACATAAATGCAACTAAAGAATTTGAACCTCTGATATTGAATTATGAAGACACAAAATTTGAGGTAAAAATAAATGTAATGCTCCTTTCATTAGTCTTTGGGAATATTTATAGTAGCACAAGAAAACACACTAGAGCCAACCCTTAAAAATAAGGGTTCGACCTTTATTTATAGCTTTAAAAAATTAAAATAATAAGGAACATTACAAAGATTAAATTTTAACAGCTCAACAGAGAGTTCTTGCTGGCATTCTCTTACTAGTTCAACCTTTGGGAAATTTGCTGCAAGTGGACCACCATGGTAGCTTGAAACATTTGCAACTTGCTGGTTGTTTGATGCTAACTAGAGTTCTATCCATTGGAGACTGCATATGCATTGTTGATAAATCTTGAAAACCTTCTACCATCGTCGATATACAACCGTATCTGGTTCTTTTCTTATTGAAACCCTTAATGCTTTGACTTCCTCCTCAAACTGATTATTTTAACTCTGACAAGAAATTATTTTTATATGCTTCAGATTTTTTGGCAAAATCTTAACCTTCGATCTCCCCCATCATATGGCTATGATTTAATCTAACATATAATGGTAGGGGAGAACACAACATCATTCCACTTTTAAAAACTTATGACATCACTTTTCATGCTTCAGAAACTACTAAACGCCAATATGGCACTAAAAATGCTTTAAAAGTGAAGTGGGATGAAATCCGCTACCTATCCTTCATTTTTCTTCTTTGGCGATGAAGCATTCATCAATCCGCGCAAAAAAAGTCGATGATGTCATATCTCTTCCAAAACTCTACGAATTTCATTCCAGACCTAACCAAGTGCATTGGCCTATGAATACCATTTCGAACCCATTGCAATGTAAAGTAAATCTTCCTTCATTCTGCACTGGATTCATATTTCACGTTGCTTGTCACCATTTCGAAAGAAAGTTAGTCAAAAAATATCCTTCATCATGAATTTGCATCTTGTATACTTAGCTTTCCACCTTTTGTCACCATTTTGGGTAAAAATGTTTCGTGTGCTCTCCGAAATCGGGCTCTCCAACACTTAGCCACTCAAAATATATCAAATAATATGAAGCGGTCTTCAATCCGCACTTATTTTATGCTGACGTCATCCTTCTTCAAAATTTTTTGTGGATTCAGGATGCGTTGCCAGTATAGAGCCAAAGACATAAGAAACTATGCGAAATTGCTCCAAGTGCGAAAATTCATCAAGTGTTGGGTGGACTTGTGGTCTGTGTTGCGGATCTGATCCAAAATACACTACAAACTGTGCAAAATGAGATCTTCATGCCTTAGGCAAAATTTTCAAAATTTTCCCAAGTATGTGGCCATTATGGGCCTACACTAATTAAACTCACTTAAGTGAAAAAGTGCATTTAAGTGAAATTCAATAATGAATTAGACCACTAATCAACCTAATGAGGCTTTTAGATAGGGATAAGGTACCATGAGAGCTAATTAGGTGTAGGGGAGGGCTTACGTTACCTTAGGGGGCTAATAGGTGGTATCCAAGTGGGCAGGAGGTGTTTTACCTAGTTTTTGTAGGTTTAGGAACCTACGAAAGACTACGATAGCCTACGGATAACTACGGTGTTCTATGATGGTCTATGATAGCCTATGTTAGTCTACAAGTGTGTATGTAGATGTACAAGTATCTATAAGTGAGCATGTGTGACTTTTAGGTGTCTACAAAACCTTGTATCAGTTAGTTTATGTAAAGAAAAAAAGTATGCTCTACTTTCAGGATAGAAAATTTTGTGGTTATGACATATTGAGTATAAATAAACCATGTTATTTTCATACTATAAGTAGTTAATTTCCTTATGTCATAATTTTTTTTTTACATAAAATATATTATGCATAAAATCTAATATTTAGAAGATCAAATGTACAAAGCTAAAATATCATTCACAATATCATGTCACCTACCAAGAATAATATAACAATGTTTAGGAAGGTGTTAAAGTTGGAATTTACCATTAATTTCAAGCATAAAATATGAATAATAATAAGGAAAGTAATATATGATTCTATAATTATATCCATAAGAGTGGATAAATTCTTGTCTTGTTGAAGTTACATATCTCTCCAAATATATCAATTAAACCTAAGAATAATTTTTTCATGAATAAGAAAAACCATGCCACTATAACCATAAACACAATCTAAACATTGTCTCATATTTAAATGACCAATTTACTTCCTACTTAGATGTTGGAGGATCTTATAGATACACTCTTAATACTCATTGGAAATCATGAGCATGTAAAGATATGACATCCTCAATGGCACATATAGGAAACATTGCCAATGCATTATATTTTTAACATGAGATATAGAGGCTATTACTATCCACCAAGATCCAAATATGCCTTCATTTGGTATTCCAAGGACAAAATAATACTATCCATACATTGTAAATCATTACCTTATGATTTTAGATTAATACCCAAATATTTTTTATTTGAGCAAATACTAGTTATGAAGTTTTTGTCTAGAGTTATTTTACTGAATCTAACATAAGATCCCTATACAAACGTATTTTAGAGGAAAAATCAAGCAACTTATTTTGAGTCCTTAAAGATATAAAAAAAAATCCACGAGCTTATTTTAAGTTAAAGGATGAAATTTGAAGACTTAAATCTAATTTTATTCTTCGATAAGAATATATTAGTATAGTAGTAATATGTTTGAGCTAGTAGTAAATACTATATGGGGTAGAGTGTTTCTTGTTTCTTATTATGGATCTAAGGTATAGATATTATTAGGATTTCCTATATGTATTAAACAATACAATATTAGTGCTAGATGATATCCTTGGCATATATCCAAATTTGTAACTATGATTATTTAGTAGAATAATATTGGACTATACTTAGTATATGGTCCAAATGACCTTGTGGAAATTTTGTCTTCTTTAATATTAGATGTTCAATTACTTATATATAATTTATTGAATAATAAAAGTGCTCTGAATATTTTCAAGAGTATTCATAACAAAATCTGGTCAAATTTCCTTCCTTATACACCAATAAGCAACAATAATAAATTGAATTAAAGAACTAGTTAACTACCCTCTTGATCCACTTTGTGCTAACACTAGTTGAACAATAAAGAAAATTATAGTTATATTTATAGGTTGTGCATTCCTCCTAAATTTTATTATTATCATGACCCAAATTTTCCCACCATAATGTGTAAATAAATTGTAGAAGTTTCTTATTATTTTTAATAGTAGTTAAAATAATTGACATGAAAAATAAGAATTTAGACTAAAACATGACATATAAATCAAATATATCCCTTCTAGAATACCCAAAGTATACAAATGCATTAGGGCCTATAGAGAACTAATATTTATGTTTAATGGAAGAAATATATTAGATAATTTTAAGGTTTGAAGCTATCAAAGATTGTGTTATGTTATTTAGTCCTTTTGAATAAGTAAACATATAAATTAGAGAACTTTGACAAAAAAAATTAGAGTGACAATTTTATTAAAACTTAGTTCTTCTATGATACAAGAAGTTCTTTTACTTTGCTTGAAATATTAAAGGTAATTCAAATTTTATAAATGTAATAGATCTCAAATTTAAGTCCATTGGATTACATTTAATGATCAGATTTTTAACTTTTCTTAACCATTTTTTAAAAGCACACAAAGAAATTCAAAGGTATCCATTGTTATATACAACCCAATAATAATGGAATATGGAATATCTTGGCATACCATATTGGAATTGTGTTCCATGGGACTCCTCCTCTGATTTGAGGCCATCTCAAATATGACCGTTACGTACCAAAAATACATTTGAAAAAGTCATTCCACCATATTTTTCCTAGAATTTTAATGATACTTCCAATGATTAACTACAAAGGAATTTATCAAACTATATATTTTTAGTTGGATGTGGATTTCATAGTCAATAGACAATGAATTAATATTTTTAAAATCTCAAAAACAATATGTTCTCCTTACCTAGTGATAATGTCTCTATCATGGATGGGATTTCATGAACTTTGTATTCCATAAAACTCCTCCTAGGTTTGGGGTCATCTCAAAGACAACCTTGATGTCCCAAAAATATATACAAAAAAACCATGATGCCACAATTTTTGTAGAATTTCATCGAATAAATTATTTCAGTGATCCTTACAATGATTAACTACAAAGGAATTTAGTAAACTATATTTTTTAGTTGAATGTGGATTCCACAACCAATAGGAAAAGACTTGTATTTTTAAATTCTCAAAATCATGGATGGGATTTCAATTTTATTTTTAAATTTTTGGTCTATATTAGGATATAATTTCTATAATATGTATGTGTATATAAAATAAAATGTCTTCTTATGATTAATGGTCAACCAATGTCTTATTTAATTTATTCCCAAAGTTCATTATCAAGATTTTTAATGGATGAAGAACCATGACATTTTTAAATATTTTATTATAAATCATTATCAAACCATTGGCCAAAGACTTGGTGTCGTGGATCAACAAATTATAAGGCTAGAATAAACATATTCCTCAAAATAAGACTTATTGTAGATAATTTAATTTTGGACTAGGAGGCCCTTTAGTGGGTTTCTAACTCAACATAGGTTGTTATACTCATGAAACTAGATTTTAATTAGGATTGTGATAATGTTGAATACTTATTTATCACTCACATGTTGAAGTGGTTTGGTTTTAGGATATATGTTTTATTAGAGTTGAACTATTTTTGGTTAATACCTTGGCCTTCATTGTTGTTAATGGTTCAAATTTTGAGTTGTTTTCTCTTCAAATATTTATTTAATAGATATATATTTTTAGATGACATTTTTTTTAAGGTATATTATTTGATGTGCTAGAATAATTATTTGGAAATAAAGTACTATGTGGCTTAGAACAAGGGATTGGTCTTCCTAGTGGTGGTGGAATTATTTCTTATTTTACAAAATTCTTCACACTCTTTCTCTACGTCAAAGGGAGGTAGAAAATAAATCCTAAATTTTTGAGCTATTTTATGTATATCTAAGATTAAAAAAAAAAATAGGACTATAGTTATTATTGTTTAGGATAAGGCTCACCATATGGATCCCTTGAAGTTGGAATTTGTTTTTAACATTATGAGATCAAATGGTATTGAGGAATTTTTTTATATACAATGTTATATAAAACGAGTAATTGAAATAATTTCTTATTAATTTTGAAATAAATTACAATACTATAGTATGTATATATAATAATTTTATATTCTAGTAGTTGGCATGTATTGATAACACTAAATCATGATAAATCTAACCATGTAGCCTAACAATTCAGCTGTAACAAATATATGCCAAAAAAAAACTATTCATAATATATTTTTTTGTTACCCCTATTAATGATAAATATTATAAAATATAAGGTTTTATCATTATCATACACATCAACATATCGTTTTGAGGTCTTGTTGCAACAATGCACCTTCTTGATTGTCCCTATGGTCATTATACCATCTCATCAAATTGCATTCATATTTGACCACTTCAATCATCTAGTCAACTAGATAATAATATTAATTACTATATTCATGCTATATGCATACATATGTTAGCATATATAGGTGTTAAATTCTAGACAACAAGTACCAACTACCAAAAACTATATTGTAAAGGTCTAAAATTCTATACAACAATCAACAAATACCATACTCTAAAGTGTAAAAGTGTCAAATTTTAGACATCAAACACAAAATAATAGATACTAAAGTATACATATATTATATTTGGATAATGGCTAATAAATACCAGACATGAAATTGTGGAGGTATAACACTCAAGACATCAAACACTGAATGCAACAATTGAAAGAAATTAAAAATATTGTTTTTTTCACCAATAGCAATACCAAATACTAACATCAAAATAATTTAAAATTAAAATAAAATTTACACTTCATATTCCATGAGTATAATTAAAATACTATCCTAATTCTACAAGTAGTAACTTGTATGTAAGTCTTATAAATCAATGACACTCTAAACTTAGCAAGTCATAAGCTCATCTAAAATCTAGACTCCACACCAAAATTGAAATCATCCAAGCAACCAATAAATATGGGAACTAGAGTATATATATAATAATTATGTAAACTACATGCTAGAATAAAATCTAAACCTCACACTAAATTCTAAACTATCCAAGTTGTCAACTTCACTCAAACTAGAAACTAGTACAAGCTCAACCAGAGTCTTGACTAAACTCTAAAATAATGAACATCAAACTTATTTAAAGAAGTGATGTTCAAATTTATGTTTCACTAATGAAATTTATGTGATAAGTTATCTTCAAAATATCCTTCATGTCCCATATTCATTTATAATTTAAAGTGATGAGCATGAAAATGAAATTCTAAGATCAACTTGTAGGTAGCAAATCCTCCTCCAAGAAGAAGTGATAAATGGATTTGCCCAATTTTGATAGTTTTGACAAGTTTTGTAAATCGTACAGGTAGTATTAAACTGTATAGAAAATAGGGCAAACCATACAAGGCAAAGGTAAATCATACAAGACACAATGAAATGACATGAAATACATAGGAAATATAATTTGAAGTTGTAATTGTGCATTATTTTTACCATTAAGGTATTAGACTTAGTAAAAATATTAATTAATGTATTTCGTTATGCACGGGAAGTTGTAAATAACTAATTGCCTTGATAACCACTTTGGAATGGCCTGGGAAATGTTATATAAGGCCCCATTTTCAATTTTGATGGTCTGGACATATACTGAATATAATCAGATAGAGTTGAATTCTTCTAGTTAATATAGCAAGTGCTATGAGTTAGACTATGCTCTGAGAGAATGATTGCATACCATTATTGAATAATAATGAATAATAATGAATAATAATAAGAACTCATAGTTTCTCACATGTGTTGTAAAATTTTGGAATGGTTGAAGAGCAAATGATGGTTTAGTTCTGTTGCATGTACTTTTGTTTGAGTGTTTTGGCTAATTTATGCAATGTTGTGGATTAATGGATTAAACTGGCACTGGTGTAGCTTTGTGGAATCATTTGGAATGATGGTAATATTAATAAAAATGTATTGAACCCTTTTGTATGATTTATGGGTGTTGCCACTAGATTTGCAAATCTCTCAAGCCCTGTTGATATGTTTTGCATGTTATTGGAAAAGGATTAATTACCACATTTAACCCTTACAAAACCTATCTAAAAGAGGTTGGTCCAGTAGAGTATCCAATTTGGTACTTGGATGTACCTTCATTTCATACAAAACATACACCATAATTATTACAAATCGTACATAAGACAGTTACCAAATTTGGCAGTTTATGCGATTGGAAGAAACTTAACTGATTTTGAAGTTTTGGGAATTTGACTTGTTGGGTTAAAAAATTATGTACGTGTTGGCATTTTTGCCACATTGATTTTCATTGAAGTATTAATGTATACATTATTGCAAATCTAACGTTTATACAGGCTTTGATGCGGCTTTGAAGCAAAAAAGGAGCGAAATTGAGTAGAAAATGGCTAAGTCTAAAAACTGCAGCGATTCGCTGACATGTCGCGAAATCGCGGTCAACGCAGGCAGGTTGGGCGGAACCGTCGCGATATCGCGACGTGTTCCAGAATCGCGGGTCGGTCGGCTTCAAAGACTCAAGTTGAAAAGTTGCGGCGCGTCGCTGACATGTTCTCAAATCGCGACGCTGGCGGCTTCGAAGGGGCAAGTGCCAAAACTTGCAGCGATTCGCTGCATGTTCGAGCAGAGAAGAGTCTAAGGAAAAAGTTGCAGCGCATCGCTGCACTTTTTTAGGAAGGGTTCCTGCAAGGCAAAGATGCAGCGCATCGCGATGACAAAGTGGCAATTGGTACGGAAGGAGCAAAACGTAGCGATATCGCTACATGCTTCAAAATCGCGGCCATTTTGGTCCAAGAAGCAAAAGAGCAGTAAGTTGTAGCGATTCGCTGCAATATCAACAATAAGGCCAACTGACATGAATATGCAACGAAATCATGCAAGGGATGAAAATTGATCAAAAAGCATGGAAATGGTAGCAATTCCATGATGCCTCGTTAAAAAAATGATTAAGTGCTCAAATTGGTAGCGAAATGGAGACAAGGAAGAATTGAAGGCATTCAAGGGCAAAAGGTGTTATGTTTTCGCGGACCGTCAGCAAGGCCGTACAAGGCACCCAAAACATGTAGCGATATCGCTACATGTTCCGTTTTCATGGGGCAGAGCGCAAGGAAGAACCAAGAACCAAAGTGCGTAGCGAAATCGCTACATGTACTATTTTCTCGATGTTGAGCTAGAAATGGAGAAAAGGAAGCCGAAGACGTAGCGATATCGCTACAGGTGCCATTTTCATGGGTCAAAGGTGGTCAAAGTGTACGGCATTAAAAGACGTCGCGATTTCGTGACCCGTCGCATTTTTGCGACCTGCGCAGTTTCCCGCCAAGTGCAGTATGAACGCCCGAGGGGTTTTTCTCGATTACCAAGTATTTAATACTGACCCGAATTAAATATTTTGTGGATTTCCAAGGCATTCAAAGTCAAAGAACCGCCCAGGCTTCCAAAATTAAAGATTTATTTGTTCGAAGCGGCTGGTCGTGGTCTATTTTAACGGTTTCATGCACATGTTCGAAAAATAAAATTTAATGAAGGCGACCGCGATTATCTTATTGTATTTAATTTTTGCCTCCTCAATGCTGCAATTAAGGGGATCGTGTGCATAATTTCCGTTGCATGGTTGTAGATCACGAGGAAGTTGGTTTTAAATATTCAATGTCGTAAAGAGGACGGACCTCTATAAAAACCAATGTAATTTTCATTTACGAGAGGTTGGAAAAACTTGTCGCTAGAGACTGGAATTGTATTTGCGGGAATAAAAGGATCAACTTCTAATTTTTCAAGCGTTGCATGGATGAATTTCTTTTCTGTTTTCTCGCATTTCTAATAGCATTCATACTCCTGCATTGTCGTTACATTTAAATTCTGCTTTTGGATTTAAATATTGCGGTCAGGGTACGATTTCTGGAATGTGGGTTTGGAGGGATTTGCTGCATGTGATTGTGCGAAGATTAAGCTGATTTCTTATGTTACTTGCTGTTGTTGCGTTTGTAGTTTCCTGCTGTTGTTTTTCTGATCCCATCACTTCGGCCTGTGGCCATATTTCCCATTTCTTTCTGCAACTTTTAAATCTCTTTCCAGCAACCCTTATCTTTAACCAGATTTTAGAGTAGTGAAGGGAACCAGCCCACTCTGGAGATTGGTCTGGAAGCCATTTCTTGCTTCCAGCCTTTCAATGTTGGCCGGGTCTAGGGCGCACTTGTAAAATCCTTTCCTGTGGCAGATTCGTGACCAACAATTTTGGCACGCCCGGTGGGACAGACTGTTTCTGTCTCCAAGAATTCATAATCGGTGGGATAAGCATAATTTTCCAAAGTGATAAACCCACCGGTGCCAACAGTTTTGGCACGCTCGGTGGGACAGACTTCTTCTGTCTCACAAAAATCCACATTTGTTTTAACACCCGGAGGTCTCAAGATTTGATGAGCTGTCTTGGCCTCACAGCGGAGATTTGTAAGTTCATCTGGCGACTTTGCTGAGTTGAAGATCTGTTCGTGGACGCCTATTTTTTTTTTTTTTTAAATTCAAAGAATGTTCATCTGGCGACTCTGACTTAATGGCGATGGCCGTGATTCCGCAGACCACTGCCACAAAGGCGAGGGTTTTTTCTAGATGGGATGATCCTGGCCCTCTGAATCTCCAAGTTTGGCATGAAATTCCCGAAGGTGCCCTGAAGAACCTGGCAAAATATGATGGTACCGAAGGCATGGCTCTGGCACATGTTGAAGACATTGCTACTCTGTCCATGATCCATGTCATAGAACACGAAGATGTCATGATCCGACTTCGGTTCAGTCTTTGGAAGGAAGAGCATTGCAATGGTACAGATTGCTCAAACGTCAAAGCATCAGCTCATGGGACGATCTAGCGGGGGCACTGATCAAAAGATTTGACGAAGATCCTTTCTACAGTTCTTTGGATCTCTACCAATTTTTCATGTACATCAAGAGAGCACCTCAAGAAAGCATCACGGACTTCAATGTCCGATTCTTGATAAGTTGGAAGAGAATTCCGGAGAAGATCCGTCCATCACCCACCCAAGCCCACCTCTTTTATGTTCGAGCTTTTAATTCTGACATAGGTCTCTTTTTGCTGTAGTCAGGTGAACAACGGTTCCCACAAATCTTTGAGGAAGCAGTGCGAGCGGAACAACTTTTGCTCTTATCGAGAAAGTTACCGTGGGGAGAAACTCCATTACCTTCTCTGGTGGTTGCTGCTCCTGTCTACCCTGCACAGTACTTTTCATGCCAGATCCCTTATACTGAGCAGAAACCTGAGATGCAGTCATGTGGAGTTCAAGGGACAGATCTCGTCCAAAGTCAAGGATTGGAACATGCAAGAACTTTTCCAGCAATGAACAATATGGTTGCTTGCAGTTTTCATCAAGAGATGGGCCAAGTAGAAGAACAAGTTCAAATTCCAGAACCTGAGGAGATCCCAAAATCAGATTTCTCACTTGAAGAGCCCTGTGATCACATCAAGGAGTTAGAGGAGCCTGTACTCAGCCCACAGCCAGTAAAGTCTGCAAAGTGGTGGTGTTGGTTCCAACCACTACATCCAGTACCTCAAGAAGTCCTCCATGTGGGTACTAGTAAGAAGGATAATCTGCCGCATTGCATCCTATTCGCACCATGGAGAACTTCAGGAAGGAGCCAGCCCAATTTCAAGAACCGACTCAAGTATGATTGGATCTGGTCGGGACATTGCAGATTTACCGGATAACCCTCTGAGACTAGGTTTCTGGTGGCGACATGCCAATCATGTCGTGAACTATTGTATATAGTATTTTGAAAAATAAAAAAAAAAAAAAAAAGAGAAGAAAAAAAAAAAGAGGTATTGTTATTACTTGTTCATCTCAGCTCTTTTGTTGTCTGTGAGCTGTAGGTGCTTGTTTTTTCCTTTGTTTTTCTCCTCCCGACAGTTTGGTGGCTTTCTAGAAATTTCTTCTTTTCCCTTCCCTTTTTCTTTCCTTTCCCTTCTTCATCTTCCTTCCTTCTTCTTTTTCTTCTATAGTAATAAAAAACGAGCCACGATCGTTGTTTCTTTTCCCTTTTCTCATTTTTCCCCGTCCCTTCTTATCCCTTTCCTCTAAGTTCTGTCTTTTTATGCATTTATTTCACAGTCTTTATTCATTTCATTTCACACTTTCCATATTTCCATTCCCACTCCATAACTTCGTTCACTTTCATTCCTTTTCATTTTTTCATCATTCCATTGTAGTCACCGCTTGCGCAATCGCAAGAGCTCACTCCATCATCGCGTTCCATTAGTCGTTTCATAACCCATTATATGCAAGTACTTTCGGTTTCAGATTCGTAGCAGCAATTTTTTTGCAGCAGTCCCCTGAGATGGTTCACAGCAACCGGCCTCCTGTTCTAATATGACTCTGTGCCCAATGGACTAAGGCCTGGATTCTTGCATACAGCGAGCTGTATACCCCGCGAGCCGCCAAGAATGTTGGCATTTTTGCCACATTGATTTTCATTGAAGTATTAATGTATACATTATTGCAAATCTAACGTTTATACAGGCTTTGATGCGGCTTTGAAGCAAAAAAGGAGCGAAATTGAGTAGAAAATGGCTAAGTCTAAAAACTACAGCGATTCGCTGACATGTCACGAAATCGCGGTCAACGCAGTCAACGCAGGCAGGTTGGGCGGAACCGTCGCGATATCGCGACGTGTTCCAGAATCACGGGTCGGTCGGCTTCAAAGACTCAAGTTGAAAAGTTGCGACGCGTCGCTGACATGTTCTCAAATCGCGACGCTGGCGGCTTCGAAGGGGCAAGTGCCAAAACTTGCAGCGATTCGCTGCATGTTCAAGCAGAGAAGAGTCAAAGGAAAAGTTGCAGCGCATCGCTGCACTTTTTAGGAAGGGTTCCTGCAAGGCAAAGATGCAGCGCATCGCGATGACAAAGTGGCAATTGGTACGGAAGGAGCAAAACGTAGCGATATCGCTACATGCTTCAAAATCGCGGCCATTTTGGTCCAAGAAGCAAAAGAGCAGTAAGTTGTAGCGATTCGCTGCAATATCAACAATAAGGCCAACTGACATGAATATGCAACGAAATCATGCAAGGGATGAAAATTGATCAAAAAGCATGGAAATGGTAGCAATTCCATGATGCCTCGTTAAAAAAATGATTAAGTGCTCAAATTGGTAGCGAAATGGAGACAAGGAAGAATTGAAGGCATTCAAGGGCAAAAGGTGTTATGTTTTCGCGGACCGTCAGCAAGGCCGTACAAGGTGCCCAAAACATGTAGCGATATCGCTACATGTTCCGTTTTCACGGGGCAGAGCGCAAGGAAGAACCAAGAACCAAAGTGCATAGCGAAATCGCTACATGTACTATTTTCTCGATGTTGAGCTAGAAATGGAGAAAAGGAAGCCGAAGACGTAGCGATATCGCTACAGGTGCCATTTTCGTGGGTCAAAGGTGGTCAAAGTGTACGGCGTTAAAAGACGTCGCGATTTCATGACCTGTTTCATTTCCGCGACCTGTGCAGTTTCCCGCCAAGTGCAGTATGAACGCCCGAGGGGTTTTTCTCGATTTCCAAGTATTTAATGCTGACCCGAATTAAATATTTTGTGGATTTCCAAGGCATTCAAAGTCAAAGAACCGCCCAGGCTTCCAAAATTAAAGATTTATTTGTTCGAAGCGGTTGGTCGTGGTCTATTTTAACGGTTTCATGCACACGTTCGAAAAATAAAATTTAATGAAGGCGACCGCGATTATCTTATTGTATTTAATTTTTGCCTCCTCAATGCTGCAATTAAGGGGATCGTGTGCATAATTTCCGTTGCATGGTTGTAGATCACGAGGAAGTTGGTTTTAAATATTCAATGCTGTAAAGAGGACGGACCTCTATAAAAACCAATGTAATTTTCATTTACGGGAGGTTGGAAAAACTTGCTGCTAGAGACTGGAATTGTATTTGCGGGAATAAAAGGATCAACTTCTAATTTTTCAAGCGTTGCATGGATGAATTTCTTTTCTATTTTTCTGCATTTCTAATAGCATTCATACTCCTGCATTGCTGTTACATTTAAATTCTGCTTTTGGATTTAAATATTGCGGTCAGGGTACGATTTCTGGAATGTGGGTTTGGAGGGATTTGCTGCATGTGATTGTGCGAGGATTAAGCTGATTTCTTATGTTACTTGTTGTTGTTGCGTTTGTAGTTTCCTGCTGTTGTTTTTCCGATCCCATCACTTCGGCCTGTGGCCATATTTCCCATTTCTTTCTGCAACTTTTAAATCTCTTTCCAAAGAACCCTTATCTTTAACCAGATTTTAGAGTAGTTAAGGGAACCAGCCCACTCTGGAGATTGGTCTGGAAGCCATTTCTTGCTTCCAGCCTTTCAATGTTGGTCGGGTCTAGGGCGCACTTGTAAAATCCTTTCCTGTGGCAGATTCGTGACCAACAAGACAAAAACTTGAAAAACTGAATCTGAAGGATTGGTTGAGTGTGGGATCGTGCAAGCTCCATAACTGTATTATTTTGGATCATACAGTGTGTAAATTTGGATTTCGTACAAGTTGTTCATTGGGCGCAAACTAGTAGTTTTAGAGACTGTACAGTCATACGATTTGGTGCATAAGTTGGTAATAGTAAGTTGACCATACTAAGCATTAGAAATAAAATCCACACCAATAATACTACACCCCTATGCTACATTTATTGCCATTGCCTTATCAAATCTGGTATTTTTGTTAAAACGGGTCAAACTAACAAAGTAAGAATACTACAAATTTGGAGGTGAATGACAAACACTAGTGTACAAATGCGTAGGAGATGAGAACTATGAAAAAAAATTCTAGTAATAAGGATCATTAGGATATCTCAAAGAGTGAATGTAACTCAGATCATAGTACACATGAACAAAAAATACAGCAATTTTAGGCATCTGAAGAAGGAGATTTTGAAATGCTAATGATAGAGATAGAATATGAGGAAATAGAAACACCTAGCGTAGAGGCACGAGTTGACAAAGAGGTAGTGCAGGAGGAAGGAGAGTGTATGGTGACACCTAATAAGGTGATGGAAGGGTTGCGAGGTAGTGCAGAGGATGGGAGTCAAGCATGAGAGCAATAGGGCACGAGGTCTCAAGAGGAAGAACCAAGACCATCTCCCTCACATCAAGGAAGGAGGTCACGGAGTGAAGATGCACATGAGTTTGGTAAAATATTTGTGGTAAAAAATAAGATACCCCATATAGAAACTTCTAACGATGACTATAGAAAGACACCCCCAAGGAAGAATCAGACAGAAATTCCATGGGAGACCTTAAGTGATGAGGATGATTTTCCAAATATGGATAATAAGATAGCCAAGTAGAGATGTCCATATTTTACAAGTGAGGTTAAGGAAGACCCTATAAGACATATCGAAACTTGTATAACCATTTGTAGGGCGAATGGTGTAGATCGACCAGATGACTGGTTAACCTTATTTCCTACTACTCTGAGAGGATTGGTGATCAATTGGTATCTATAAAGGGAAAATAATACATATTTTTATACTTGGACTCAAGTAAAGGAGAAATTCATTGAATAATTCCATCCTTTGAAGGATGATGGAGACATTGTTACTGAACTTTGCATGATAAAGTAAAAGCCAAATGAACATGTAAAATCATACAACCGTAGTCTAAATCAGTTAGTAGATAAGAGGTACATGCCTCTGGTAGATGTATTGGTAAAGCGGTGGTTTGTAGATGGATTACTACCAAAATATAAGAAAAATATGAAGGCAATACCATTATAAATATATGAAGAAGCTATAAAGCATCCAAAGAATTTTGAAAGTGAATGGAAATAGACGTATACGGGAATTTTGTCTCACCCCAAATCTAATAATTTAGATAGTGGAGAATATGACACTATATAAAGTAAAAATACATCATTTCATCAGGAGTTCGACAAGATCATGAAAGAAAAAAGAAACAAACCTAACAAGAATAACATTTGGTGCACATAATGTAATATTGAAGGGCATACAAATGTAAAGTATCCATGAAATTACTATTGTCACATTTGTAATGTGATGGGACATGAGGTAATGCTATGTTCATATAATGCAAGAGTACGTCCATAGGTCCTAAAAATCCAGAAGTAGAAAGATAAATAGAAGACCCTAGGATGCAGGCAACAGATAACAAGTGGTAGTTATAGAAATATCCAACGAGGTGGAAGGCCAAACTAGGGCAACCGACAAGGAGGACAGAGTCATTTGCAGTATGACTCAGAAGGGAGGTTGATCATACATTATCACAATTGCAAAGAGTGGGGTATTTTGCAAAAACTTATCCTTCACCTTAGAGGTAGGAAACACTTCAAGCAAGAACTACACATATGTATAGGTGGTGTGGTCCGAGGAACCACAATAAAGCAAATTACCCATTGTCGGCAAGTTCGAGTAACCCATAGAATATAAATTATTTAGACATTGAGGCTCCTCAAGTTAAGGAGGAAACCCAAGAATTTTTAGCCATGATAAGAAATCAGGCTAAAAAGGATAATTATCCAGAGCCAGCAAAGGAAAAGTAGTGATGGCAAGTAGAAAAGAAAATACTACAGGATGAAGCACATAATACTAAACAAGTGAAGTTAGCTAAAGGAAAGGAACTGAAAAATTCATTATAAGAGAAGGCAATTGTGCAAAATATGGCAGCATAGGTTTTGGACACCACAATAGAGATCAAAGTTTCAAACCTATTGGAAGTTATTCCAGCATTGCAGAAAGCAATGATGGAAGAAATACAGCTGTATAAGGTGATGGAAGTGCAAAGCCAATCAATGCAAGAGAATGAAAGAAAAGATCAGTTCATGGATTTGACTATATTGATGATTGATGTGGGAAAGAAACCCACAGTTCATATGGAGGTCCTAGGGCACAAATTGGTACAATTCATTATGGATGGAGGATCCAATGTCAATGTACTACCTGAAATAACCTGGTTAGAATTAGACGCTCTATCTCTATGGACTCCAAGCTTTTGATTATATGGTGCTGATAATTATGGTATCGAGACAAAGGGAGTCTTAATAGCACAACAAGTGGTGATAGCTGACCAAGATTTTGTCTTATATTTATTTGTGATTACAATGCAGAAGCCTGCATACAATTCTCTATTGGGAAGAGGGTAGCTACGAGTAGCCAAAGCTAATCACAATTATGAAAGAATCTGAATAACTTTCAAGAAGAGGCAACATAAATATATGATTAATCTAGCCAATCAAAAAGTCAGTGAGGATGTAGCTACGATGGATGAATAAAAAAATTCCTTAGGATATGAAGGGTATGAACCTAATGGAGAAGGAATGTTGTATCTTGATGAATGTAGTGAAGACGAAGCTAGATCTAATAGCAGACTTCTTCATTGGCAAATAGAGTACAAAATTTTTCAACCTAACTGCATCTGTATTGAGTCAAAGGAGATCAAGAAAAAACAAGACGAACCAAAAGTCATCCAGGAACCTAGGATGATTCACTTTAGTGATGATTGGAACCCTGTACTGAAAGTGGTGATTTTTAAGATATTCTTGGAATATAAGGATGTCTTTACATGGACATATACGGACTTGAAGGGAGTACCACTTGAGTTATGTTTCCATAAGATTACACTAATTCCTGGAGCACAACCCATAAGGAGGAGAACATATAGAATGAACCCAAAGTATGTTGTATTAGTGAATGCAGAGATATAAAAGATGTTGGAGGTAGAAATCATATTTAGGGTGATGACCAGTGAATGGATATCACCTATAGTGATTACCTTGAAGAAGGATATGGAAAATATCACTTTATATGTGGACTTTAGGAGTCTAAACGTAGTAACTATTAAGGATCTCTTCGTTATTCCCTTCATAGATGTTTTCCTAGAAGAAGTCACAGGACACGAGATCTATTCATTTTTGGATGGGTTTTTGGGTTACAATAAAATAAGTATAGTTGAGGAGGATAAATTGAAGACCACATTTATTATGGAGAATGGAATATATGCATACAATTGAATGTCATTCAGGCTCTGTAATACCCCAGCTACATTTTAGCACATCATACTATATATATTTGACCAATTGGCAATAGGGAAATTCAAAGCATTTTTGTATGATTGGTCCATTTATGGGAAGATCAAGGAGCATATTTCTTCCCTCAGTGAATGTGTGAGAAGATGCAAAAATGCATAGATATCTTTAAATCCTTGGAAATTCTACCTAATGGTACCATATGGGAAATTTTTAGGACACATAGTGTGCAATGAAGGATTAAAAATAGACCATGATAAGATCCGTGTGAAATTACACATGGAAGAACCATACAATGTGAGTTCACTCAAAATATTCTTGGGATTGATGGGATATTATCAAAGGTTTATTAGGAACTATGCACATGTATCCTATCCACAGGTGAGTTACCACAAGAAATGATGGCAACCAAGAAAAAGAAAGTGATCATGAAGTCAGCACCCTTCCAGTTGATAGTAGGATTGTTGTATAATATGGGAAGCGATGGTATCTTACGAAGATGTGTGATGGAAGAAGAAGTTAAAGCGACATTGAAATAAGCTCATGAAGTCTTAGCAAGAGGGCACATGGGACCAGATGCAATAGCTAGGAAAATATTACTAGCTGGACTATGGTGGCCCACACTATATAATGATGCGAAAGAGTATGTGAAAGCATGCGATACTTGTCAAAGGGTAGGAAATTTAGTAAAGAGGGACTTTATGCCATTGAATCCATCACAACCCCAGGAACTATTTGAAAGGTGGGGATTAGACTTTATCGGACCATTGAAGACATCTTAGAGAAGTAAGTGTTGATACATCGTAGTACTTGACAAAATGGATTGAAGCGAGAGCATTACCTGATAACTCAGGTACGAGTAGGTAATCATAATATTTGGTATTCTACTACAGATAATGAGTGATCGAGGAGGACACTTTGTTAATGAAATCATCAAAATACTGATGACAGAGTTCAGGATTTTACACTCATTGTCTAGTCCGTACTATCCTAGAGCAAATGGGCAGGTGAAAGCAACAAATAAAGTCTTGGTGTCTACTTTGTATAAAACCTGTGGAATAGAGGGAGAAGATTGGGAGGAAAGGCTACCATCTATTTTGTGGGCATATAGAACAAATTTTAAACCTACAATAGAGCATACACCTTTCCAATTAATGTATGGACATGAGGTAGTGGTGCCAGTTGAATTCTTGATACCAAGCTTGAGAGTCATGGTAGAGCATCGCTTGGGTGATCAAGAAAGTTTGGAAGAGCGACTAGTAGCACTGATAAAATTAGATGAAAGAAGAGTCATGGCATAATGGGTGATTGAGGTAGCTCAAAAAATAAGGAAGGCATGGCATGACAAACATTTGATAAAGTTAGAACTTAGTCCAGGTGACTTGGTTCTAAAGTTTAATGAAAAGAGGGAAATCAAGCCCGGTAAGTTGAAGAATTTATGGCTTGGTCCCTATAAATTGGTTGAAGTAATGAATAATGGAGCAGTCAAGTTATATAAATTGAATGGGATGGAGGTACCCGACATTGTAAATGGCTCAAATTTGAAGCCCTACAAGGTACAATGCTTATTCATTGCTTCAGAAGAGATCGAACGAAGAAGATGAGCAAAAGCTCAATGGAGGACTCAAAATGAGCCAGGTCCATCATAGGAGGATCCTAACATAGGACTTGCACACTTATTTGTAGAAGGAGAGGAGATACAACCAACCATAGAATAACAATAGTTGGCACCTCGACCCGGAGAAAGAAGAAGATTGTGAGTGCATGTCAGATTTGCGGATGGGACCAAACGAGTAGAAGAGGAAGATGAAGAATGGATTCCTCCAAATGAAATAGGACATCAGGAGATAGTACTATTACCCAAAAATAGGGTAAGGCAAGAAGAAGCACCCCAAGTGAATAGAAATAGGATGTATCCTTAGGTGGAGCATAGAGAACTACCCCAACAAGCAGAAGGACGAAGAAGGATACGATTAACAGTACGATATGAGGATAGAGTGGACACCTTTGAAATGGAAGTTCTAGAGGGAAACATGAATGAGACCATCAATGAAGAATTGGTTGGACTTACTCCATTAGCTTAAATAGGGCTATTACAGTAGAGAATGTGACTGCAAACTCAACAACTGCAAGAAGAATACCAGATGTTGTGAGGTCATAATGCAAGGTTGAGAGAACAAACAATCCAAGAATTGGATAGTACAATACAAATATTGGATGAACAAAGAATAGCTAGGCTACAATATCTAGAAGGAGAACCTAAGGATGATGAGGGGATAACTCCAAGAAGTAGTGTAAGAAATTATGGAGCAAGCACAAGTTTACAAGTACCACCAAGTGAACCGCCAATGATGAATGAAGATGCAGAAATATTGTGGTGAGATATTGAGGAAGCAACCACATCACCTGAATCACAAGGTGAGGCACGACTGGATTTGAGTGACTCCAGTAATGAAGGAATACCTTGGCTAGTAAGGGAACCTAGCATAAAAAGTAGTGATGAGGATGATTGCCCAGGGAACCCCTAGAATCCTTGAGATAATCGTGATCCCCCAGCATGTACAACAACACAATGGCAACTAGGGAGATCACAGGAGCATCAAACCAACCTTGATCTACAAGCATATATAATATCCTATTGATAGTTGAGAAGACAAAGGAGAGAAGTACAAATATTGGAGAGACTGATGAATTTACCAACATATTGGGAGGAACAGAGAGAAGAGAATAGGAATGACTCAAGTTCTGAGATAGATTTTTTCACACATATAGAGAGGTCTTGGCAACTTCATCTCCACAAAGATGCTTCAAGGAAATAATATGGAGACATCACTTAGCACGTGTAGATCATATAATCAGAGCACTATGAAAATTATCACCAAGTACAAGAAGAAGTAGAATTCCACTAGCCAACATTGAGTTGGTAGAGATAACTCCTGATAACCAAGCAATGGGAGGAAGGAATAGAGAAGGACCCCTAAGGCTTCATCCAGGAAGGGGAGGAGGTATTCGACTATGAAGTGAGCAAGGACAAGGTGATGTTACAATTAGAGGAGGAAGAGGACGAGGAAGGTTTCGACCCCCTACTCCTAGATGGCCAGGAAATACACCCTTAGCTTGTTGAAATTGGATAAGAAATCTGCAAGGTTTACCATGAATGAGAGGAATCTTACCTAACCCTACAAGGCACCATCCATGGGGATGACCACCACTAATCCAATAAGGACCTCAAAGAGTGGTAGGTGGTAGAGGATTACTCCAAGAAAGGGGGGAATCACCACTGGCACAAAGAAGCCCGATGTTAAGAGGAATAGGGTAGGGAAGACACTCACATGGTAGAGGCCTTACTAGTAGAGGAAGAGTACATTTTATAGATGAAAGAAACCAAGGACAACAAAGGATCCGATCACCAAGTTTGGAGAAAGAATTGATCTAAGGAGATAGACGAAGGAGTCACTCAAATGATAGTAGAGTAGTAAGGACACCACTACCAAGGGATCAATCACTTGTGTGACAAGAGGAAGGGACACCAGGTGAAGATACTCCAGCTTGCAATTGTACAATTCCAAATTGTACACATGGTATGGGAAGGCCAAGGAATTTGGTAACATCACAAGTGGAGATGAATCAACCTAGAGAGCAAGTGGCACCAGGTGACACAACCACTTAGAATGTCATAGTCAAACCTCCAAGAGAAGAATCCAATGGGATCGTACAAGTGAATGTCATTGTACGATTTCCACAATGGTAATTGTAAATAGGTTAGGAAAGAAAAAAAAAAAAGAAAAAGAAAAGAAAAGAAAAAAAAAATAAAAGAAAAATAAAAATAAAAATAAAAATAAAATGCCTTAATTGTGAAAATCCCTCGGGATGCAATTAGGAAGGAAGTGGGTTGAAAATCGGAAACGATGACCTCTTCAAAGAGAGAAAAATAGAAAAATTCTCTAAGTGATAGATCGTACAAGTCAAATTTAAGCTGAAAAAGCACAAAGTGGGAGATCGTACAAGAAAATTTTGAAAAAGTACATGTAAAATCGTACAAAAGGGCATGTTGTATGATTTGGATCGTACAGTGTATGGTTATGGGCGCAGTTGTATGATTTTCAACTGTCGCATTTAATTTCGCATGTGTGGAATGATGAGTTGTCGAAAAAGAGTAGGAAAAAGTTAAAAATCACATGAAAAGCATTGATTTGTTAGTAATCTAGGAAAGGAAGATGAAAATAAATGCAAAATGGTGCAATTTCAAATTTGGAGTGGTTAGGGTTTGGAGATAGTTTAAATATAAGGCTCACCCTAGCAATTTTTTAAACCGTACAAAGAGAGTTCAATTTTTTTTAGGAGAACAAAGGTGAAAAGTGTGCAACTGAATGGAGGCAACTACATGGGCATTAAAAATCATCAGTAAGCTACAATAATTTATGACCCATTTTTAAACTCACACTAGGGAGACTTTTCGCATTCGAAGAAATCAACCCAGAGAAGGAACAAGGAGAAAAAGTGAGGGTTTGACTCCATTGAAGGAAGAATTCAAGTTCAACTAGAAAGAAAGGAGGGTTTGTAGTAGATAGAATCCAAACATGAACTAGGTCATTGAAAAATGTACATTAGGGTTTGAAGAAGTGGCAGATTGGAGCCAGAGCAGAGAAATTGCAAGGAAAAGGAAGTTACAAACCCTAAATCGGATAAAAGTGGCCAAAAATAAAAGGGATAAGATTGAGGAAAGGAAGGATAATACCGTACAGTCGTATTTGATAGCCAAATTTTTTTATTTTTGGGGATAAATTGCACCAAGTGTGGAAGAATTGAGAAATTGCTCCCAAAAAGCATTGAAAAGATAGATTGGGGTATTTCGGAAACTGGGTCAGAGAGAAATCATAGAAGAAAAGTGAAAAACATGATTTTTAGGTGGATAAGGGTTTGAAAAGATGTATTGTATGATTTTGTGGTAGAGTGTATGGTCTCAAAAGAAATATTGTGCGATTTTGGGTAGTTTTTGAGCTTTTTTAAGCCATTCAAAGCAAATCGTATGGAATCATATGGATTCGATGAGGGGGAGAAGTTGGAGAGGGATACTGTATAGAGTAGTACATCCCTGTATGATTTTAGGCTACAATTATATGATTTGTAGAAGATTGAATAGTTTGAAGACCGAACAGTGATAGATTGAACGGTTGTATGATCTGGAAGGGTTGCTCATAAGGAAACCATACAGGAGTAAGAGGAAGAGCATATTGTACGATTTGTAGTAGATTGTATGATTTCCAACACTTCCAATTGTGAAATTGGTGATGTTCGAGTAGTAAGATAACCAGAGGTATGGCAAGAAAATGATTTTAGTCAAAGAGTTCGAACGTTGGTTAAGAAGAATTGTAGCCAATAGGGTGGAACAGTCACCAAGACCTCTACACGAGAGATATTCATAGCCATGGTAGTACCAAGGGTGACAGTTTTAGTCCCATGATTGGTGTGGTACTCATCCTTGGAGAAGAGGAGGATACAAGTCGTGGAGAGGTCAGAGGTACTAGAGGGCTGACAAAAGGAGAACACCACCAAGATATCGAGAGGAGAGGATGGCACAAGAAAGGGTCCCAAGGAGGGAATTGAGGAGTGAGGTACATGTTCTAGATCCGTATGAGGATCTGAGTAGTAGACCTGAGGAAGGTCAGGTGGAGATAATGAATATATCATTCATACAACATGGAGGAGAGACATGCAGGAGGTGGTGGAATAATGAACAGAACAAGAACCACCCCTAGAGAAAATAGTTTGAGGAGGCTGGTGTAGCTGTAATAGCGCAAGTGCCACCACACCAGAAGACCTTCTACAACTATTTGTTGTAGATGGTTCAAGCATATAATCCTGCAACCATAATTACCTATGTCAATATAGGTAAGAGGTCAGTGAAAATAGAAGTTATGATGGATGCATTCAGGAAGACATTTAGATTGCCAGCATACGACACGGAGATAGTTAAGAAGTTGGTTGATCTGATTGAGACATATCAAATCATCACTTCACTTAACAATGTGAAGTTAGGTGCAGGGACTCAAGGAATTAAATAGAGCTAGTTGAAGGGGAATAATTGACCATGTGCTATGAATACTATGATGGCTCGACTATCAGGAGATACACAGGCTACAAATATGCCAATATGGATGGCTCAATATGTAGAAGGTATCACCAAAGGGATCAAGTATGATTGGGGTACCTATCTAGAAAGGAAGATGCATGAAGTACTGATGAAAAGATCAAAGAACTTTGGAATGACATTCCATGCCATTGGATTGTTGTTAAATGTTGTTATGGAAATGGGAATCCACTTTCCAGGTTTGATAGAACCTAGGAATGTGAGGGTAGGACAACCAACCATTTTGAGGTGGGCAAAGTCAGTACCTAGTCTAGAAGGAGACTCTAGAGAAGTCTTGGACAAAGAAGGAGTAGCAGGCCACTGAGGTATAGGAGGATACTTCTTCGGAGGATGAGGATGTACACCCTTGGAGAAAAAGGCCTAGGAAGTTGGAACCTGAACTAGAGAAACAAGCAATTCAACAATGGCAGTAGGAGCTACCATCAGTTCAGGAAAGGGAGGAAATTGTGGGGAGGTAATCCATCCCAATACAAATAAGGACAAGGAGACAACAGGAAAGAATGGCAAAGAATCCCACTCCAGAAAAATAAATCGAGATTGTACAGAAGGATCAACAAGAGGAAAAGAGATAGTCAAACTCGGAGAAGCTGGATCTACAGGAGTGGAATTGGGTAGAAGTAGAGAAGATGATGGAATCCCCACAAATATTCCAGCATAATGAATTTGAAATTTTAGACTCTTAAAAATTATGGGAGGACACAGAGGTGGGGCAGATAGCACAAGAAGTGGTAGCCACCACTCAGGGGAAAAATGAGGAAACCGAAGTGAGAGTGGAAGCCTCAAAGGAAGAGTCTAGAGAAAAGAAGAAGCCCCATTTCAAATTCATGATGGGGGGAAGTTCAAGTCAAAATAATCCAAGTGATGCGCAAGAAGAGGCGAAAGCATCACAAGAACAAGAAGAACCTATTGATGAAAAAGTCACAATGATGGAGACACAACATAATCAGGAAGAAGAGCAGGTGACTGAAGAGCAACAGGTGGGCTCCACTGAATAGAAAGAAGCCCAGGAATAGACAGAGCAGCAACAATATCAGTAGGAGATTGTGAATATAGAAGATGATATGGAGGTGGAGAAGATAGTGGAATAGACTCCACCAAGAGAAAAGATAAATACAGAGAGAGCACTACTAGAGCTCGAGGGAAGCTCTAGCCACCACATGGAAGAGGAGGAAGAAAAAGCTCCTACAGAAGAGGAACTACGGAGAATACAAACAAGTTACCTTTTGAAGGTACCATAGTTTGGTAAGATTGAAATTGAGGAGGTGGCACAAGGAGTAGAAGATGACGTGGAACATTTCTTCTCTCAGATAGGCAATGCCATAGCTAGCACAAAATTATAATTTTGTATTGGATGCATGGGAGAATTGAAGTTGTGGGAGGAACAAGTGTCTCTCGAGTTGGAGAAAATAATAGAATGGGTGAGCAATGAGGAGCGTACAAGAAGAATTGTAGACATTCATGTACAACACCCATGGAAGTTACCCAGGGAAGAGGTAACCATGATGTTGGGAAGAGACAACTTGCTAGAGGGAGTGAGAACCAACTACAGGCAACATCCGAGGTTGTACCTAGATAGAGCCAACTACCCAACTTGTCCCATGAATACAGTGGAGTTGGAACACAAGAGGGTCACTACAGGATTGGCTATCACTCTAAGGAAGTTGAACTTCCTAACACATTGGATAGAGTGGTTGAGCATCAGATTAGAGCAGATTTATTAGCTCAAGGAAGCTCAAAAGGAGGAGATGGAAGCCACTTGGAAAGAAATGATTGAAATAGAGGAAGAATTGTAAAAGTGTAAGGCTATGGTAGAGGAGAAAATAAAGAAATTGGAAGAAGAACTGCTAAGCACTAGGACTGATTTTGAGGCCAGACTTAGCTCGCTTGAAGAAGAGAAGTGACAGGTCTCACAGATGATAGAAGATAGGATTAAGGAGTTGGAGGCTCAACTTAGAGCAAAGGATGAACAGATGAACACGTAGTTGGCCAAAAAATATGAGAAAATGGTGGCACAAGCCAAGAAGATAGAAGAGCTTACGAAGGACAACAAAAGATATAATGATATGGTCCTGGAGAAGCAAGCACAATTGAAGGCCAAAGAAGATATTGTTCATGCCTTGGAGGCTGATATTGACCACCACCTGAAGACCATTACAGAGAAGAATGAGGAGCTCTAGGTGGCAACTCAAATAGAAGCTCATTTGCAGGAGAATTTGAAGAAGAGTGCCAC
Organism: Wollemia nobilis; assembly: GCA_028583015.1. Lineage (NCBI taxonomy): Eukaryota > Viridiplantae > Streptophyta > Pinopsida > Araucariales > Araucariaceae > Wollemia > Wollemia nobilis. The sequence goes on along the minus strand of JAQPPZ010016864.1, from coordinate 9,685,846 downwards.
TAATCATGAAAATAAAATGAGGGAACTCCTAAAGACTACCGAAGAGAAAGCCAATTACCATGGGGTGAAAGTAGTGGAAATGGGGAACTATGCAGCCAGGTTGAAGAATGAACATGTAATTATTCAATCCCAAGTGGATGACTTAAAATTTGTGGTCACAGATTATGAAGCACAACTAAAAAAAAAAGGATGAGTTAGTGAGGACACCGACCAAAGTAAAGGGGAGGGCAGATGTAGGTAGCAAATCCTCCTCCCAGAAGAAGAAGTGATAAATGGATTTGCCCAATTTTGATAGTTTTGACAAGTTTTGTAAATCGTACAAGTAGGAGTAAACCATATATCCAGGAGGGCAAACCATACAAGGTGGAGGTAAATCGTACAAGGCACAATGAAATGACATGAAATACATGGGAAATGTAATTTGAAGTTGTAATTGCGCATGATTTTTATTATTAAGGTATTAGACTTAGTAAAAGTCTTAATTAATGCATTTCGTTATGCATGGGAAGTTGTAAATAACTAATTGCCTCAGGAACCACTTTGGAATGACCTGGGAAATGTTATATAAGGCCCCATTTTCAATTTTTATGGTCTGGACATATACTGGTTATAATCTGATAGAGTTGGATTCTTCTGGTTAATCTAGCAAGTGTTAGGAGTTAGACTATGCTCTGAGAGAATGATTGTATGTAATTACTGAATATGAATGAATAATAATCAGAACTCATAGTTTCTCTCACGTGTTGTATGATTCTGGAATGGTTGAATAGCAATTGATGGTTTAGTTCTGTTGCATGTACTTTTGTTTGATTGTTTTGGCTAATTTATGCATTGTTGTGGAATAATGGATTGAACCAGAACTGGTGTAGCTTTATGGAATGATATGGAATTATGGTAATCTCAAGGAATATGTATTGAACCCTACTGTATGATTTTTGGGTGTCACCATTGGATTTGCAACTCTCTCAAGCCTCGTTGATATGTTTTGCATGTTATTGGAAAAGGATTAATTACCATATTTAACCCTTACAAAACCTATCTGAGAGAGGTTGGTCCAGTAGAGTATCCAATTTGGCACTTGGATGTACCTTCTTTTCATACAAATCATACACCATAGTTCGTACAAATCGTACATAATATAGTTACCCGATTTGGCAGTTTATGCGATTGGAAGAAACTTACCCGATTTGGCAGTTTTGGGAATTCGACTTGTTGGGTTACAAAACTATGTACGAAAGCTTAAAAAACCAAATATGAAGGATTTTTTGAGTGTGGAATCATACAATATCCATCACTGTATGATTTTGGATCGTACAGTGTGTCAATTTGGCTTTCGTACAAGTTGTTCATTGGGCATAAACTAGTAGTTTTAGAGACCGTATGGTCGTACGATTTGGTAAATAAGTTGGGATTAGTAAATTGACCATATTAAGAATTATAAATCACCTCCCCACCTGAAATATTGCACCCCTATGCTACAAACTATTTCAAATAATTTTGAGATACCAAATATTTGAAGGATATTTATTGTGTATAGTAAAGTATATTATGAAATTATTGAAAAATTTATGACTCCCCCATATCTATCCAATATATTTTCTAAAATAATTTATATAAATCCCATTAAAAAAAACAATTATCCCCCATAGATAAAAAATTACCACATAAAAAATTACCAATTTTTTCCTTTGAAATTGAAAGAGAATCCAAATAATATAAAAGAATTAAAATAATATCCTCAATGTATTCTCTACATTCTCCTCCAATATATGAAATTCATATATGGATACAATATATGGGTAACACTAGGGGATGCCCCCCTCTAATGCACATGGTCAAACAAGTGGATTCATATCCTTGTACTAGCAATGATAATGCTACTCTACCTAATTTCAAAATCCTAGTGGATTTACCCAATTGTAGGTAAGACCTTCATTAACACCTTTAGGATCCTCAAATCAAGTAAAACTGGTATGCTCCAAAGAAGAGGTACACAACTTAAGAACATTGTAGAGGCCCATATATGCACAAGAAAGTATGCAAGTAGGAAGTAGTCTTGAAGTTAGTTACATATTAGCAACTGGAGACTATGTAGATTTAAATGAATATGAGAATATTATCAATGTGGAACACAATGAAGCATAGGAAATTCAATGGATACATACTGTGGATTCAACAAAAATATTCACCAAAACTAGATGAGGTCTTCATGTATATTTGTTAACATTGGTAATTGAAATGCACTCCAATTGTTTCAACTTCCTTTCTCCACTTAATACTTTAACCAACCTGGGCTTGAAACAATTATCTCCTCAAATTATCTAATGTCCCATAAATACCTGATGAATGTCATCCAAAAGAAAGGAATTTTCCCTTATCAATTCCACATAGTTTGAGCTTCCTACAAATCTACTTGGTTCCATAAGCTTTACCCTACTTTTTACATATACTATGACTCCCTAAAATATTGCTAATATCTCTAGAATAAAATATGATAAAATTTGGACCATGTAATATTTGTATTCTTCAAATATCCTAGAGACTATCTTATATTACAAATATAAAGAAAAACGTTAAATAAATAGATATATTTTGATGTCAAATATTAGATTAACCAAAATTATTTCACATTTTTTATACCAAATCATGATGATAAATCACAAGTTCTTAGGTATAACATACAATAAAATATTTAGAAATTGGGAAATCAAAAAAATAGATATTCTCTTTATACTTTATTGTCAAATAAAAACCTCCAATCAAGGAGACCAAAGTTCAAATCACAAGGAGGGTGGCTCCATTGTATCCCTAGTTCTACTATGCATCCTACTTTAGAAATCTAAAAAATAAGAGACTCAAAGATACCTGAAGGATTTTAATATTGTGAGAAAATTTTATGCTAAATTATGTAAACTATCCACATGACCATGCTCTATAATTCCTTAGTACATGATATCAAGCCAATGACTAATAAACAAATAAACACAACCTATCCATCTTCATCCCCAATGTATTTAGAAGGAAAATACATGTGTATATAATCAAAATAGAAGCTTAGAAAATTAAAACAATATTTATCCTTATCTAGGATCCCATTGCTTAGTTTACAAAATAAATGGTGGGGCATTTAGATCTAGTTTGTTGCATAGAGTTCTTTACACTTTGCTCCCCTACTTGTCCATGTCACTCTTTCTACATAATCCACCTATACCATAAGTTATGCATATGTAGAAAAGATGTATGCTTGGAAAAATTCATGCACAATCCTTGCTATGTTTTCACTCTAATTGGGATCTAGGTTGATTTGAAAATAAAATTGGAAGGAGTTAATTTGTAGTACACGAGAAAATTTAAAAATGTAATTACAAATTGTCAATGATTGTCCACACATTTTTTGTCACTTTAAACTAAATTTCAACACTAAATACACAAGAACTTTAAGAAGTTCTGGAAAATAAACCATCCCAATTATTATAGAATCATAAATAGAGTGCTCTTTTAACATGTAACAAACATGATTTCTTTTTCTTCTTCAAATAGTGTTGTGGGTATAATGGAGAAATTCATGAACAATATCAGCTAGCAAAGGTTCACTAGAAGTAAATGTTTCTTGGTATTGTAGACACCAAGATCTAGGTACTTGCATTTCACCACATAACTTTTCATAGTAAGATATATGCCTAAGTATAAACTTAGGCATATTAAACCCTACATATTTCACCCACATTACACATCATAATTTTGCATAATATATGCCTAAGTCTAAACTTAGGCATAAAAATCTGCACATTAAAAGCATTTTCTAGATTTTCTAAATCTAGAAAATCTATCTAGGATACCTTGCTTGTCCACTAGACATGTGTCCTGACCACATCACCACCACCCCTTGCCACCTCTCACACACCCCTTTCACCCTTGTCCCTTCACATGGGACATCCATCCACTTGGATGAGACACCCTTGGTGACTCACCCTAACTACCCTAGAGATGTGGAAACCCTAGCTAGCCACTTGGAAATGATAGCTTTCCACCTCTCTTTCCTTTTATAACACCAAGGAGCCTATAAAGGCACCTTCATACCATAAACCAAAGAAGGCTAGAAAAATACGTCATCACACTATCAAAATCTTGGCAGAAAATCACCCATGCACTTGGAGATCACTTCACCGAGGTCCCAAACCAAAGATTTGGGGTTTTTGCATTTTCCATCGAATCACTTATCATTGTTTACATAGAGGTAATCGCTCTTTTGTGGTTGTATAACCGCCATCCCGTGGTTACCCAGTACCACCCACATGCCCATGGTTGCTCAAGAGCAACATTTTAGCCATCAATAGATAGATCATGATTAGTAATTCAACAAGGCATCCGTTTATGTTCTAATTTTGTTCTCTATGCATTGTTCATAGTTTACATGCATTGATTTTAGGATTTTTAAGTAGCCATTTATATTCATATCAATAGGTATTGTTGAATCTTTTTTGTATTCATGTGTGTAGGTTATAGGTCTTTGAAGCAGTTGTTGAAGCTGGAGTGGCCCATCATCGGATACTCAAGCCCACTCACCAACTAGATTGGAGCAAGAGAAGACCGAAGACACCATCATTATTTGTATTTGAAAAAAAGAGGTATTTCCCTCTTCTCTGCTCATTGTAATCTGAAAAGTGAGCAAGTTAATTGTAAATAGATCCTTTCACACTTAGGGCAAATCATTGTAAATAGAGACTAAGGCTCCAATGTTCAATACAAAGATCATTTTTTTCATTGCACTTGCTTGAATTTCTACCATTGTTTTGTGTTGTCTATATTTTTCTTACAAAATGGTTATCACAGTGGGACCTCAAAAGGGTTCCATAGCTAACTTGCTTTGCTATTTTCTATACTAATATTTTTTTTACTATTGTTGCAAATTTTTGGAGTTCAACTGCATGGAAATCAAAGATCTCGATTGGGAGCTCCAGAGCTTGTTTTAGGCTTATTCTACACTTGAGGAACCACAAACGAGATATTAAAAAAATGAGGAACCATGGATAGGTGGTTGCAAATTTTATCAACCGTGCACCGATGTTCACAAATATAAACAACCGTGTATCAACATTTGAAGTGTAAGGAAGGAGCAACAAAAGGATCTTAGGTTTGTACATTTAAACCCTCTTTTATCTATTTTTTATTAGTATTGCACTAGAAAAATAAGGGTCTATATCTTTATTTGCTCATTGAAATTAGGTCATATGCTAAATACATAGAAAAAAAAGAAATTGTATCTTAGAACCTAGGTTATCTGCATCTGCCTAAGTAGGTTCATTCCTGGTAGGGTTTGGGTTTCAGGTTGCCGTACTAGGTTTTATGAAAAATATAGTTAAAAAAATACATCTATGGTTGGACTATCCTAACCGTGCACTCGCGTTTGGGTTAAACAACTAACAGTGGTTGACCTGAACTAAATGTAAAAGTGTGTTTGGCTCTGTGCTTAAAAACCCTTATAGGATCTCTTTAAAATCCACTTTTTAGTCCTTGATCTAAAAAATGTATTACCTTGGATGTTTTATGTTCCTACATCTAGGTATGAAAGCAAAATTGCATTTCAGATTTTCATAAAACCATAATAAACTAAAATCTCACACTTCTACACATTCACTTAAACATTGGTAAGGTTGGATTTCATCACAAATACCCAATTGAGACCCTCTATTTTTGGCCAAGGCCGGTCCAAGAATTATTTTAACCAAAGAATAGAGAATGTATCTCTCTTAAGATAGGTATATCATTGACTGAGGTGAAATGGGTGGGACTAGTAGGACCTGGGCTCCCTCATCGGGTTTGGATTTCATCACCAAGCCCTAGTGGGATTCACAACTTCGATTTCATCACCAAGTCAGTGTTTGTGAGCATCTGGGTAAAAATATTAGACTTGCATAGGCAAAAACAAAATAAAAAATAAACAATTCAAAACTCCAAAAAAAATGAAACCTGCAAAAAAAACTTAGGAAAGATTTTTTTGTTTGTTTGGTTTGAATGTTATTTTCTGAAGAACACAAGCTTATACTAAGAGGAGGGTGAACATTATAAGATAACTTTTTACTTTTCTTTCCCAATAAATATTATGCAATGTATAGATCAATATCAACAATAGTAAGCAATGCACAAAACACCATACACAATAGAGACCACAATTTACGTGGTTCACCCAATGTGGGCTACTCCACGAAGAAAATATTTCACTAAAATTTTCTCAATCAATATTATGGGAATCCTTTCCCTATTACAATGTTTATGGACCTCTATCCAAAGGAGATGTTGATCCCCTAAATCAAGTTTTAGGATCTCTATCCATAGGAGAACTCCTTCTCCTATTCTCTGGTTAGTGATCCTATAGAAGAATACTACCTCCACTACACTGGCTTTTGGATCTCTCTCCACTGAAGAATCTTATCCCCACTCAAAATATATATCCTCACGGCCCTGGATGATGGATCTCTATCCACTGGAGACCACTGTCCTCTATGATATGTCACCTCCAAAGCTCTATCTCAAATCTACACTAAACATAGTCCTTCGGTCAATCACAAATATGCTCAATCTCTATCTCTGGTCTGGCACAAACATCCCCTCAAATTAGCACCAAACTCTGCTCCACAAGTCCACTTAGAACTTTCTCAATATGCTCAACAAGTCCACTCAGAACTTGCTCAAATCTGCTCAACAAGTCCACTCAAAAATTGCTCAAATCTACTCAACAAGTCCACTCAGAACTTTCTCAATATGCTCAACAAGTCCACTCAAAACATGCTCAAATATGCTCAACAAGTCCACTCAGAACTTGTTCAATCTGCTCAACAAGTCCACTTAGAACTTGTCCAATCTGTTCAATAAGTCCTCTCAATAACTTATTCAAATATGCTCTCAATCTGTATTGTAAGCTTCCTCAAAAGCGTACTCAAATCTATCCACAAGTCCTCTCAAATATTTGCCTCAAATATTCTCAACAAGTCCACACTAGAACTTGTCCAATCTCATAGAAACATAAAGAGAATTGTTAGAGACCAAATATATTCTATACTCAATGCCCAATCACTTTATCAACTCAAATCATAATATAGAATAGTTTGTTTTATGGAACTTGAACAATCACTTCACACACTCACTTGACTAGGCTAAACAACCTCTACTCAACCAATCACTCAAAGAAACAACCCTTGCTCATAAACCCTAGTCCATGCATGTAAACATCAACTCAAAATATTTCCAACAATGCTCAACAAAAATCCTCACATAAAAATGATACTCATGTTCTTTCAAACCCTAGTTCAAGTTCTTTCCTCAATAACTCACTTTAAAAACAATGCTCATAAAACAATATTCACATAGCAATGATACTCATGTTCTTTTCAAACACTAGTTCAAGTTCTTTTCACAACAACTCACTTCAACAATAATGCTCATAAAACAATCTTCACATAGCAATTATACTCAAACCCTAGTTTAAGTTCTTCACACAACCAATGTCTTCAACAACAATGCTTATAAAACAAGGTTTTAACTACACTTCTTTATTCCAGAAAACCTTGTAGAAATCACTCAAACACACTTAAAGGAAACCCTAATCAAGTCATTTTCACTCCAAACTTGTTATTGCATTAAAGATAATTATTTTAATAAGATAATGCAATTTATATTTCCCTTTTCTAAGGTAAAAGTATTTTACCCACAAGTAAATCTTTTCACCTCAATACTTTATAAAAACTACTCCCTTTTAATTTAGGCATTCATAAAATTAATTACAACCTTATTTCTCCTTTATTCAACCTTAGCCTAAATTAAAATTAAAGATCACAAAAATATTACTAGATTTATTAATGCTTGAAGAACTTCTTCTTCCAAGTTCCTTCCTCTTGGCTATCACCATCGTGGAGCTGCATTCTCCCTTGGAGCCTCCACATCTTATGCCTTCGCCTGCTATAGGCCATGCCTTGCTACATTTGCTGCCTCAATCCACACCTTGGCTATATTTGCTACTTTGAGCAACACATTGGCTATGCTTGTTGCCTTGAGCCACTCCTTGGCTACATCTGCTATCTCTAGCCACACCTTGGCTACATTTGCTGCCTTGCACCACTCCTTGGCTATGTTTTTTGTCTCTAGCCACACCTTATCTATGTTCGCTAGCTTGTGCCACTCCTTGGCTACAATGACTGTCTCTCACCACACCTTGGCTACGTTCGCTAGTGCATAAACAAGATTTTTGCTGCTCTTTCTTCCTTATAGACTTAAACATAATTGCACATTTTTATCATCGAACAAAAGGATAAATTTAAATGCCTCCAAGGTATTATATTTTATACTAAATCTCTTCCTCCATGCATGATGTCGACACTCGATTTATTCTCAACGTCGGTGCTCGATTTTCCTTTGAAACTTTATTAATTTATAAAATATTTAAATTATTTTGAATTTAAATTTTATAAATTAATTCTTTAAACCCTATGGTTTTAAAGAAAAACATTTTATTTTTGCCACCATTGGTTTTAAATAAAAACCTTTTAATTTTTGCCACCATTGGTTTTAAAGAAAAACCTTTTATTTTTGCCACCATTGGTTTTAAATAAAAACCTTTTATTTTTGCCATGATTGTTTTTAAAGAAAAACCTTCTATTTTTACCATAATTGTTTTTAAAGAAAAAAATTTAACTTATGCTTCCACGTAATATTTAAAAAATATTATGGAGCCCTTTACCTTTAACTTTTGCATTGTTCCTTTTGATCTTGACTTTATTAGAAGCTTCTTCTAGAATATCAATGACAACTTTGATAACTTGTTTCTTGACAAAATCCTTCATATTTAATGATGACTTAATTTATTGACATCAATAACAACTTTAAATTTAAGGACTCAAAATGTCCAACAATCTCCCCCTTTGTCATTGATGGCAACCCAAAAACTTTTTACCAAAAACTTGACTTCTTCTTCTATGTTGCTCCCCCTGGCTCAATGCTCTCTTCAATTACCAACTCTCTCCCCATTTGACATCAATGAAAAAGGGTCACATTTGGGGCTTGCAACTAAGAATGAGCCTCTTATATTAGCCCCTCCCCCACCTCCTCTTGAGGTGGTTAATTCTGGGGTGGGACTATTTCTACTCCCATAAGGCATTGTTCTTTACCTTTATCCTATTTCTTTATTATTTGATTCTTTTGATTCCTCTCATTGTTTATTTCAGTGTCCATGTTCCTGTCCATGTCTACACTCCTGTTACTATTTATATTCATATCCATGTTCCTGTTCCTATTCCTATTCATATTCATATTCCTGTTCCTGTTTCTGTTCATATTCATATTCATGTTCCTGTTCATGTTCATGTTCTTGTTTACACTTTTTTTTGAAATGTCTACTCTAAACCACTTTGTTGTGTGACCATCATTGTTGCACTTGTAACACTTAATTTTATTATTTATTGGAGGTGCAAATGTTATATGATTTCTTCTAGTGAAGCTATACTTTCTTCTATCATGACCCCTACAATTCATTACCTTATATCAAACTTATTACATGATTAGCAATATCCATGGAAGAACTGTCTATTCCCATATTCCTGTCTTTCATGTGTTCTACATTGTGAAGCCATTTGCCCAAACCTGTGACATGAAAAAAATCTTCCATTGAATTTTCCTTTTCTTGACCTCATTGGTCTCCTAGACCTATTCTGATTGTTGTTCCATCTGTATCTTCTTTGTGCATTGTTCTTGTTTTTATTGAATTCTCTATTGTCTAACTCATCCTCGGATGTCTCACTTTATTTTATATAGTCTTTTTCTGAAGTATCTTCATCCGAATTTTCTTCTTCTCCAAAACTTGAAGTTGAATCTCCTTCCCATTTCTTTTGATTTTGTTCAAATATGAGACTTGTCTTGCTTGATGTAGTCTTTTGTGTCTTGATGAACTTATCCAAGTTATTTGAGCTATTTTTAAACCCTTTCATCTTGATATTGGAGTCCTCTAAATATTCTTTGAGCAGTGCCACTTGTGCTAACTTCTCACATTCCAATATCTTTGCTTCTGACTTATCCTTGAACCTTTTTGCCTTAGCATTTGATTTTTCTAAATCCTCTATAAGAAATATTCTCTCTTCATCACATTCTTGAAACTAAATTTCAAGTTTAGAGTGTTGCTTTCTTGCCTTGTTTACTGTGTCAAGGGCATACATAAGTTCTCCATTGAGATCATAACCATTCTCTTCTGAATATTCCTCTATTTTTTTACCTTTGTCCACATCTTTATTTTCTTTTGGCTTGTCTTCTATAGGATCACTTACTTCTTCTTCTAAAGTCATTAGAATATTTTCATATAGTATTTCAAATGCATCCTCATACTCATGATCAATGAAACTATAACCATCCCTTGTAAAATCATCCTCAAGATGTCCAAAGTTACCACATCTAAAACACTTGAGAATTACTAGAGTCCTTTTCTTAACTAGTTCTTTTTCTTCAATCATAAATAGGACTTCATTTCTATCATTATATGAAAAACTAGCATCACTATCACTTGAGTACTTACTTGCATTATCCACATAGTATATCCTCTTTTGTATTTTAAATAAATTCTTTCCTTATCTAATTTGTCCATCCTTGCTTTTCTTCTGGTGCCTATATCTTTCTGATTCCCTGTTCCTGTGATCCTATTTTTCTTCACCATTGTTGTTCTTTTGTTATTGACAATTTGTTACAAAATATCAAAACTTTCCACAATTGAAAAACTTAATATATCTTAGATCTCTAGATCTTCTGGAATATTTATCTCTTCTACTATAATTAGCTTCTTCATAACTAGATGACTCAACGCTTGATTTTGACTTCTTACCCTTTATTTTCTTGATTTCTTTGAAGGTTGCTTCCTTCTGGGGAATAATATATATTTTTATTATCTCAAAAGTTGTAAGCATACCAAGCAACTTATCTCTTGTAAAATAATCACCATACATTGAAACTTCTATAGTAGAAACATATTCACTAAATATTTTTGGAAGAGTTCTTAAGAATTTATCACAAAAAATAGATTCATCAATCTTCATTCCAAGTCATTGAATATCATTAACAACCTCATCAATTCAAATTATATAAGCACTGATATTTTCCTCATCATTCATTCTTAACATTTCAAATTGTCCTTTGATATTTCGTATCTTTGCTTTCTTGACACTTTTATCTCATTAATATATACCTTGTAATTTATCCCACATTTCTTTTATAGTTTTACAATGCATAACCTTCATAGATTATATTCTACGCAAACCTCTCACAAGTGCATTCATTGCTTTTGAATTATAGTGCTATAAAATCTTACCTTCCTTATCTATAGGAGGATTGACTAAGGGATCATATCCAAATTCCACTTCTTCCCAAACTTCATTGCTAAGTGCCATTAGGTAGATATTCATCATCATACTCCAATACATATAGTTACTTCCATCAAATACTGGTGTTGAATTATTTGAGGACACCTTCTTAGGATCCATTGTGTTCTTTTTAGCTTTTCCTTCAAGCTGTTAAACTCTTATGAAGGAACCCGCTCTGATACGAATTGAAGAACACAAGCTTATAGTGAGAGGGGGGGTGAAGAGTATAAGATAACTTTTTACTTTTATTTCCCAATAAATATTATGCAATGTATAGATCAATATCAACAACAGTAATCAAAGTAATACATAAAACACCATACACAATAGATACACCATAATTTGCATGGTTCACCCAATGTGGGTTACTCCATAGAGAAAATATTTCACTAAAATTTTCTCAATCAATCTTGTGGGAATCCTTTTCCTATTACAATATTTATGGACCTTTATCCAAAGGAGATGTTGATACACTAAATCAAGTTCATGGATCTCAATCCAAAGGATATGCCAATCCCCTATATCAAGTTCATGGATCTCAATCCATAGGATAACTCCTTCTCCTCTGCTCTGTCTAGTGATCATCTAGAAGACTACTGCCTCCACTGCATTGGCTTGTGTATCTCTCTCCACTAAAGACTCTTGTTCCCACTCAGAAGACCTATCCTCACTACCTTGGCTGATGGATCTCTATCCACTGGATACCAATATCCTCTTTGCTCTATCACCTCCAAATATTTGTCTCAAATCTGCACTAAACATAGTCCTTCGATCTAGCATAAATTTACTCAATCTCTATCTCTTGTCTAGCACAAATCTATCCTCAAATCTACAGAAAAATCTACTCCACAAGTCCACTCAGAACTTGCTCAATCCACTCAACAAGTCCACTTAGAACTTGCTCAAATATTCTTAACAATTCCACTCAGAACTTGCTCAAATATGCTCAACAAGTCCACTCAAAACTTGCTCAAATCTGCTCAACAAGTGTACTCAAAACTTTCTCAATATAATCAACAATTGCACTCAGAGCTTGCTCAAATTTGCTCAATAAGTCCATTTAGAACTTGCTCAATATGCGTAACAAGTCCACTTAGAACTCATCCAATCTTCTCAATAAGTCCTCTAAAGAACTTATTCAAATCTTCTCTCAATCTGTATTGTAATATTCCACAAAAGCTTACTCAAATTTGTCCACAAGTCCTCTCAAAGTATTGCCTCAAATCTTCTCAACATGTCCACACTAGAAATTGTCCAATCTCATATAAACATAAAGAGAATTTTTAGAGACCCAATATGTTCTATACTCAATGCCCAATCACTTTCTCAACTAAAATTAGGATATAGAATAGTTTGTTTTATGGAACTTGAAAAATCACTTCACACACTCACTTGACTAGGCTCAACCAACTCTACTCAACCAATCAGTCAAAGAAACAACCCTTGATCAAAAAACATAGTCCATGCATGTAAACATCAACTCAAAATATTTCCAACAATGCTCAACAACAATCCTCACATAACAATGATACTCATGTTCTTTCAAACCCTAGTTAAATTTCTTTGCTTAACAACTCACTTTAACAACAATGCTCATAAAAAAATCTTCACATAGCAATGCTACTCATGTTCTTTTCAAACACTAGTTCAAGTTCTTTTCTCAACAAATCACTTCAAAAATAATGTTCATAAAATAATCTTCACATAGCAATGATACTCAAACCCTAGTTTATGTTCTTCACACAACCAATGGCTTCAACAACAATGCTTATAAAACAAGGTTTTAACCACACTTCTTTATTCTAGAAAACCTTGTAGAAATCACTCAAACACATTTAAAAGGAAACCCTAATCAAGTCATTTTCACTCCAAAATTATTTTCCAGAAAACAACCAATCAACTTAAACTTTGAAAAATATGCCCATACCTTTTTCTTGATAAATATGACCTTCAAGAATCTACCACAATAACACAATATTCCTTTGCCAATCTCAAAAGGATTATATGACAATACAATGCATATCTTAATTCATGAGTATACCTTATTGCTCCAATCTCAAAATAATATCCAACATCAAACTATTTTGAATATTCACCTCTCAAGAATAAGTCACTTTACTACTTTGTTTTTCAAAACCCAAACCTATTTCTACTTATAACTCCCTAAATGTATTATTGCACTAAAGATAATTCTTTTAAAAATATAATGCAATTTATCTTTCCCTTTTCTAAGGTAAAAATATTTTACCCACAAGTAAATATTTTCACCTCAATACTTTATAAAAACTACTCCCTTTTAATTTAGACATTCATCAAATTAATTACAACCATATTTCTCCTTTATTCAACCTTAGAATAAATTAAAATTAAGATCACAAAAATGTTACCAGATTTATTAATGCCTGAAGCACTTCTTCTTCCAAGCACCTTCCTCTTGGTTGTCACCACTGTAGAGCTACATTCTCCTTTGGAGCCTCCACACCTTATGCCTTCACCTGCTTTAGGCCATGCCTTGCTACGCTTGCTATCTCAAGCCACACCTTGGCTACGTTTGCTGCTTTGAGTGACACCTTGGCTATGTCTATTGTCTCTAGCCACACCTTGGCTACGTTCACTGCCTTGTGCCACTCCTTGGCTATGTTTGCTATCTCTAGCCATACCTTGGATATGTTTGCTACCTTGTGCTACTCCTTGTCTATGATTACTGTCTCTCACCACACCTTGGCTACGTTCACTGGTGCATAAACAATATTTTCACTACTCTTTCTTCCTTACAGACATAAAAACAATTGCACATTTTTATCATCGAGCAAAAGGATAAATTGAAATGCCTCCAAGCCATTATATTTTATACTAAATCTCTTCCTCCATGCATGACATCAGTGCTCGATTTATTCTCAATGTCGACGCTTGATTTTCCTTTGAAAATTTATTAATTTATAAAATATTTAAATTATTTTGAATTTAAATTTTATAAATTAATTCTTTAAAACCTATGGTTTTAAAGAAAAACCTTTTATTTTTTCCACCATTGGTTTTAAAGAAAAACCTTTTAATTTTTGCCACCATTGGTTTTAAAGAAAAACCTTTTATTTTAACCACCATTGGTTTTAAATAAAAACCTTTTATTTTTGCCACCATTGGTTTTAAATAAAAACCTTTTATTTCTGTCGTCATTGGTTTTAAATAAAAACCTTTTAACTTATGCTTCCACATAATTTTTTAAAAATACTATGGAGCCCTTTGCCTTTAAATTTTGTATTGTTCCTTTTGATCTTGACTATATTAGAAGCTTGTTCCAGAATATCAATGACAACTTTGATAACTTTTTTCTTGACAAATTCCTTGATATTTAATGATGACTTAATTTCTTGACATCAATGACAACTTTAACTTTAAGGACTCAAGATGTCCAACATTTTCTTTGCATATTCATTACATATTCACACACATACTTGCACATTTGTCACCACCATTAGCTTATGGTAGCAAACCATGGTCAAGCTTGAAAGTAATTCCAATCCCAAAGTCAGTTATCGTCACCCATGGAGTTTCCTTCTCAGTATTTCTAAGCCTCCACCAATTTAGTGGTAGGGAAAGTTAGTGTAGCTCATACCATGTATCTAAACTTATCCATTGGATCATCTAGTTGTGTCCCTACTTCATACATAGACATAATACAAATAGATACTCATGTCACCATTCCATAATATCCTAGGAGTGAGCCACCCAAACCATCTAACAATCATGTCATGTATGTGGACATGGAAACCATTAGGACATATCTAAATGCAACCATATTAATATTTTCGTCACTAAATATGCTCACCATTCCACCTCGTAACATTTTCACATCACAACAGGAAACCGTATTTTTATGCCCATATCATGCCAATCAAATTACAAATCCACTTTTAAAACCAAATATTGCAACCATGACTAAAATTCATCCATCATCCTCATATCAACACACTTCCATCCCATCCCATCACATCATAACATCATCTGCACTAACCTCATCTACAAAGTGTAAGTCAATGCTACTTTGTAGATTCCCACATCCATACCATCCACTACATCTATAGATCCCATACATCATAACATCCCTTATTTAGTGGCAATAATTTTTTTCACCTATCCTTATCCCACATCCACTCACATAGTTGCCACCCAACCAACTCAATCATCTACCCCCCATGTGGCCATACCATATTCATCCATGATTACTTTACACCAAGTATTTTTGCATTTGCAACAATTGCTTATGGATAATTCTAACCAAAGCATTAATCTTGATTTGTAATAGCAATCACAAGGGATAGATCCTAACAAACCATCAGCATCCCATTCACATACCTTCTTTACTCAAGATGCATATTGGGTTTCGTGACCCCCAATCATAACCATACCCACTAGTCCACTTCATCACACGTATGCTAGATCTTTAGGTCAACATACCATCATACCCCCATATACTCATAATAAAATTCATCAACAAAAATAATTCCATAATCCATTCTGTACTAACATCCATCATCATCAAATCCCAACTAACAATGCACATCATTTTCAGCAGTAGCAAGTAAATCAGGTTTTTAACCCTTTTCTTGAAGATCCTAAGTTTCAGTTATTGTAGAACCATATTGATAGGTTGGTCATGCAAATGTCGGGTATGATATATATGAAATCCAATTTAAGGTAACTAATCAATCATCCCATTCATTATTTGATACCATTACTACCTTACTTGATATATTTTTAATTACTAAATTTTGATAAATGCAAGGGGGATGATGATCCTCGAGAGCATGTAAGAAGATTTATCAATGCATATTTTAAAATCTAAGGAAACAATGCTCTTATGCTCTGCACCTTTCCTTAGAAATTTTTATGGGATGCCCTAATTGGCATACTCATATCCCACATCAAAGTATTTATACTTTTGAGCAATTGGTAGACCAATTCTTGAAACGTCTCTCTCCGAATGTCAAAAAGAAAACAAAATTGACCGACTTGTTCAACTTATGATAATTTGAAGACGAGTACATTTATGAATTTAGAAACCACTAGAGGGAAATCATTACTAAATTTCCATTCTCCTTACCCATGGTGGAATTGATTTGAATGTTTACAAGGATTTTTTCCAAAACAATTTTCTTGTTACTACAATTACAAAAATATAGAACATTTGAGGAAGCACTTGCCCAAGCTAGAGTGATATAGGAAATTAAAATCCAAGAGGGTGATGTTAGATTTTGATGAATGAGCCTTGGGAGATACAATCACAAGATGCAGAATAACATGAAAGAAAGTAAATCCGCTAGATGACTGAAGTAAGTTGTAATATGAATAATATAAAATATTATAATTTAGCTATGGAGGAAATGATCACCACATTAACAAAGCTACTAATATACATTGTATCCATCACCAATAAATGGTGAGGTACACATAAATACACTATCCAATAAGCTACACTATCTGACTATATCCCCCGAATCTATATCCATATATCTAAGAGGCCATCCTTATATAGGAAAAATGGGATACTTGGTCAACACTCTATTTATATGTTCAAGGGACAACTTGCACATATAAAACTTGCACATTGACACTTGTGCATTTATTACATTGCATGAAGTAACTAGATAACTTGCACATAAATTAATCTAGATATGTATCTTGGAGGATACATTTACATAACCCAAATGATGGAATGGACTCTATTTCCAACAACCCTTGTATTACATTATTTGGATATTGAATAATTTTAGTCTTCAATATGGATTTTCATCATCATATTTTGCTTGATATTCTTTTGCATTCTTCGTATTCAGATTCAGTAGGTAATATGTGTCTTCATATGATGTAGAGTAGGCTATAATTGAGCCTTTTTCTTTCATTGGATGATATTTGGCATGTTCAGATTTATCTTCTATCCAACCACCTTTATAACACTCCTTGTAAGTATCTTCATTTTATTCTGATTGTTGATGAATGAGTAGGGCATGATGCAATTATCCTCTCGTTATTTTGTGCTTACCTTTTTGGTGTACTGGTTTTTCCTCTATTTCTTCAATATTCATGTCTTTATCCCTTTTAGTATGTCTCTTCTTCCTTTTTTTTCTTCTCTTTCTGTGATTTTGCTTTGATGTAGGTGAAATATCTGCTTTATAACAAGTAAGTCTATCATCACAAAAGTATTGTTATTTATCATCAACTTGTTTCTTGTGTTGGGTAAGTACAAGCACAATTAAAGATAGATAAACCATTATATATTCTTCTAGATAAAATATAACCAATATTTATGAGTTCCACCATGCTATGAAGAGAATTTCATGAAGATAGTTAATCAATGTCGTAAAGCTACCTTATTTGGATTCCTTAAGAAATAAGGAGAATTTCATCTTGTCATTAGAAGATAGATACTCGTATCCATATAGAGTATCTATTAAGTTTTGGGAGTAGAATTCTACTTCATGGAATAGTTCTTCATTATTGAAAGCTTTTCTCAAAATTTCATCCATAATGTTTCTTGGAATTGAAATTTTATAGAACCTTGATAGTCTTATCTTATAGCTCCCTAGTGATAAGAGTATGATATAGTGCTTTTTGTAAAAATATAGTTCAATTTTGGTTTATTTTGTACAAGTTTTTTAAGGTTCAAAAAACAACTTTTTAACACCTTATTACTCCTAATTGAACTAAGCACTTTTTCAAATTTTGAAGAGTTTTTGATGTTGAAATTCTTTTGTCCCTTTTTTAAGATTTAAAACAAGTAGAATTTTTTTTTCCAACCTTAATAGAAACCCTAAGAACCTATTTTATATCCCTTCGATTATTTCTAATTTCCAATAAAATAAATTTGATGGAGTAATGCTTGTGGTTCCCAAGTTTGGTAATTAGAAAAAATGATAGTAATATTTGTAAAATGATTTAATCCAAGTTGAATTCCTTATTCATCCTAAGTAATATTGCAAATATTAAATTAATAAGATAAGTTACCCCTTTTTATTTCAAAATATAAGTATTAACCTTAGTTTGTAACCCTTATATATCCAACCATGAAAGCAATAATAAATGGGTTTAGACCTTACCTTTTTAGATGCAAAATATCCTCACTATTCGATGCTTTTTGATGTTGAGTATAAAAACATGTAGGTGGTACCTTAGGCACTTGAATAAATGGAGATTCTTTGGAGTAGTTGGTCTTAAATGCTGGTACGTAGGAACAGAAGGTTTGAAATTAAAAAATGGAGGAGCCTTTAATGTTCCTTCTTTCTATCTTCCATGCTACACTTCAAACATTTTTGTTGTACTTCACTCCTTTGACTGTGCTTCACTCCCACTTTGGACGTATTTGAATGTGCTTCACTCACACATGTTGAACTTGGAATTTGAATGCATTTTAAGGACAATTGATAATGGACTTTGTGACATGTGTTATTTCTGTTACAAGTGAGTGATCCCTTCTTTATGTAACACTTGAATTCCTTTGTTAAATTCTCTTGAAGCAATCTAAAAATGTATGGGCACTCATGTGAAGTTGGTGGAGAATACCAAGTGTCACTGCTTTGCTTGTAACTCCCACATGGGAGTTTCTAGAATATTGAGAGAGGAATGATGTCCATAATGCCAAGTGTTATTTTTGCATGGAGTCCATTCTTGTAACGTCTTCAAATATGGAGATTATAACTCCTCAATCCATTTGCTTTGCTATGTTTCTTGGGTAGCAAGCAAGCTATTTTCCTGTAGGTGGATCGACGATGCACTATGGAGCTTAGACAATGATTTAGAGATTTCTTTGGTGGATGGTCTTATCCAAATTAGAGACCATGAATGTAACACATTATCCTCTTCCTTTCATTCCTCCAATCATGTTGAATCCCTTTTATATTTTTGACATCTTTTAGAAATAGATATGCACTCGCTTGTCTATGTAAATGTAGCTCTTGAATGATCTAAAATGAGCTTTGATTTTGTAGGTACATACGTCCAAGATGAGCCCTTGAGTGGCTCCTTCTAGCTTGGGAAGAAGAGTGCTAACATTCAGCCTTCATTGGCTGATTTCCCCTGTAGTAAATGTGCCCTTTTGTGGAACTTCCAAATATGCTCTTATGTTGTCAAAAACCAAGTTATAGTAGTGCATATAATGTATTATAATGTTGTATAATAAGGCTTTTTAATATACCTTCTTTTGCACTCTATTTCCAGATCTGAAATTCTAGTTTTGTGGTAGATTTTTCCTTCAATACAAGGGTTTGAGTTTGTGTTTTAAGAGTAGACACACCTTTCCCTTTTTTGTTTGACACATTGATAACAAATCCAAGCTTCAATAACAGTAGATAAAAACTTTTCAATGTAATTTAATGCACTTTATTTCCTTGCATTCAACTTTGTAAATACATTTTTATTTGAGACTCACCAAGTCTCACATTCATAAGATTCTATTTCTTTTTTTGGTTAGTTAAGTTCTCTAAATTCTGGAGGATTCTAATCCTTTTGATGGCTTCTATTGGCCACTACAAGTCGCAGATTTTTGTGATTCAATAGTGTATTTAGACACTTGATATAGATCAGATTTTGTGCCTTTCAAGAAACACAAAGCTAATTTTCCTTTTGAGAGTGGTATAATAGTACAAGCCCTTCACTTTTAATGCACTATTACTACACCTTATCACTCCAATCAACTCTCAAAGTCATACACTAATAATTTTTTACAACTAATCAAGAATAACCCAAAATGAATCCTTAAGAGTTCTTATGCAATTTCACTACAATCAATGTTGTAGGACTTATTATTTTTTAAGTAGATAATAGGTAGTTGATAGAAGATAATTTGAAATCTAATCAACTCATAATAAATGTGCAAATTAATCCTTAAAAAGAATTTGTTTCCCTTTGCACTTTATAATATTGTAATCTAATTTTCTTATTGCAACTTTAATCTAAAGTTAGGTGCTCTAATAAATTTGATAAGTAATCCAATTAATGAATCTTCTTGCACCAACAATTGCATACCTTTTTTTATAGCTCTTCTCTTTCCTTTATAGAGGATGTAGACCTTGGTGTATAAAAAGACCAAATTGTAGCTTCAAGTAGGATGTACTAAATAGCTCCTTCTTCACCAAATGATGGTCCCAAAATTTATTTCACGAGCATAGGATTTGGTGGTTTGTTCTCCTCTTGTGTTCTCCTCCTTCTGCTATAGATTTGGATAAGTCTATGTCTCTAAAGTGATTCCTTATTGCTAAGAGGTAATATTCAAATATCCAAGATTTGGGGAGCTTCTTCTATCTTCAAGTCTTCTTGTTGAACTCTAAATTCAAGTAGGATATTCTTCTAGGGTTTGGCACTCCTTGAAAAATTATTATTCATGGATTTGGAACTCCTTTCCAGATTATTCTTCATGGATTTGGCACTCCTTGCAAAATTATTCTTCATAGATTTGGCACTCCTTGCAAAATTCTCCTCTTGGGCTTGTTTTCGGATGGTTTTAATTATCCCAAGTCATTCACTATCAAGGACTTCACCTTAGTAGTGGATTTATCCAATGAGTTATCCAAAGAACTCTCTTGATATTCAACATGGATCTCCTAGCCTTTTTTGGATGCCTGATTAGACCTTCACAAGGTCGTTGATCTAGAAACTTCTAATGGTATTCCTTGAGACCTTTTATTCAACCTTCTTTTTTAGGAAGTTTTGGTGGTGAGATCTTCCCTTGGATCTTCAAATTCTATTGCTCTTGGATTTGATCAAGACTCTTCTAGTCCTTCTTCTTCCAATACTAGAATTTCTTCAATGAGATCTTCTCTTGATATCTTCACTTTTGCTTCAGGGCTGAGCTGATTCTAGAGAAGATACTCTTCCTAACTTTCTTGTAGGAAGTATCCCAACTCACAAAATCTTCTGTTCCAGCAACACAAATATTAGTACTGAAATATTTAGTCTACTTCTGAATCAAATATTCTTCTTGAATTCTTCTTTAGAATCAAGGATTATGTGGCCTATTTCAATATCAAGGTTCCTATGGACTTTTTTAGTACCAAGGCTTCTATGGCCTTTTCAATATCAAGGATTATATGACATTTTTAGTATGAAGGCTTATGTGGCCTTTTTAGTATCAAGGATTTTATGGCCTTTTTAGTATCAAGGCTTCTATGGCCTTTTCAGTATCAAGAATTTTATGGCTTCTTCTTCAAGGATTCTATGGATTTTTGTATTAAGTCTCCTATGGCCTAATTTTAATAGTGGAATTTTTCAATCCAACAGTGGAGATCTTAGTCTCCTATCTTCACCATGATAATTCACTAGAAGTATTATTCTATAGTATTATCCTCTTGCACAATGAACTAACCCCTACACTATGAGGGTAGACCAACCTTCAAGAAACGAAGTTAGAGTATCCCAGCTTTCTATCATAGGAGGAGTCCCAATCCTCTAAGAATTAATTTCCTGCAACAAAAAATAATTTAGGCACTAGTTAGTTGTTGGACATTTTGAGTGGATAAGTTGTCATTGATGTCAAGAGTGAGTGGTCATTGATGTCAATATTTCTGCACCAATCAGTGGCAGTTTTAGTGGGCAGCATCAGTTTCAGGTTCTCCAGTTTCAGTTGATCAAGACCCGGTTTCAGGACGTCAAATATGGTCTAAAGTGCAAAAAGCCCAAGTGAATAATATTATAATATTTTTTATAATATTATAAAGGGAAGTTTTAAATTAATTATAAATTAATTAATATAATTTTTATTATAAATTAATTTATAATTTAATTTACTTAACTTAAAGTTATTTAAATTAATTATTAATTAATTTTGATATTAATTATAAGATTAATTTATATTAATATTTAACTAACCCTAAGGAGGGTTATTAAAATTAATTTGAAATTTGAAATCAAATTTCTAAGCGCCGATGTGGGAAGAACATTTACCATGTGTATAAAAGGGGGATTACCCACCTTACCATAACTCCCAATGCTTTTTGAATGATATCCCATGCTATGCGAACTATATGTGAATTAAGTGTGCAACAAAGGTTTTTAATTTTTTTAAGTGCTAAGGGAAGGTGAGAACATATCATCAACCAAGGAGGGAGCCTTGGTCACCAATTGTTGGTAGCACAGTTGGCAATCATGACAGTGGCAAGTCATTAGGGCAATGATAGGCGCAGGTTCGAATCCCCCGTGGAGGATCTTTATTTTGGATTTTGTTGGAAAGCATGGTGGATAAGGTAGAAAGGGAAGGAAGGTTGACTTCCTTCATGTGGGTGCCTCTAGCCCACGCGGTGGGCTCCAAAGCGCTAAGGTGCTTGGCGCTTGGGGAGACGATGGATCGAATCACGCCGAAACCCTTTTTGAGGGATAATAAGGTATGCATTAAATTTTGAGCGCCGGATTTGTCGAAAAAGGTTGTTGAGGTATTAAAAATTAATTTTTGCATATTTCATGTGGTATATGAGGTTTTAGGGAGTTATAAGGATATTGCAAAATAAATTTTTGATATTATTTGTTTTAGGGTTTGAAAAAGAAATAAAGGTGTTTTAGAAATATTGGTTGTGATTTTTGTGGTGTTGGATATTATTTTAAGTTGGAGTTGATAAGGTGTATCCAAGTAATTATTTTTATGTATGGTTTGAGGAGTGTTAATTTTAAAAGGGAGAAATAAGGTATATTTGAGCATTGATTATTTTTGTGTCCAAGGAATATTTTTGAGAGAGTATTGGAGTAATATTTTGACATCTAACCTCCTTGAGTTTGGCAAAGAAGTGTTTATGATTGTGGCAGATTTGTGTGGTCTACTTCTCATCAAGCAAAAAGGTATGGGCACATTCTTCCTTGATTGAGTTGATTGGTTGGTTTTCTAGAAAACAACTTTGGAGTGAAAAGGACTTGATTAGGTTTCCTTATTGAGTTGTTGAGCTATTGTGAAGATTGTTTTATAAGCATTGTTGTTGAAGTGATTGATTGAGTGAAGAAATTGAACTAGGGTTTGCAAAGAACATGAGTATCATTGTTATGTGAGATTGGTTGATAAGCATTGTTGGAAATATTTTGAGTGAGGTTTCATATGCTTGGACTAGGGTTTGTGAGCAAGGATTATTTCATTGAGTGATTGGTTGAGTAGAGTTGGTTGAGCCTAGTCAAGTGGATGTGTGTAGTGATAGTTCAAGTTCTATGAAACAAATTATTTTATATTCTGAATTGATTTGAGAAAGAGGTTGAGTATTGATGAGTGTGAAACATATTGAGTCTCTAACAATTCTCTATATGTTTCTAAAAGAGTGATTGAAAGTGATTGAGCATTGTGATGAATGTGAAGCATATTGAGTCTCTAACAATTCTCTTTATGTTTCTATGAGATTGGACAAGTTCTAGTGTTGACTTGTTGAACATATTTGAGGTAAGTCTTAGAGAAGACTTGTGGATAGATTTGGGTGAGCTTTTGGAAGCTTACAATACATATTTAAGGATAGATTTGAGGACAAATTTGGTATATATTTGAGGATAGGTTTGTGCTAGATTAGAGATAGAGATTGAGGATAGATTTGTGCTAGACC
Organism: Wollemia nobilis; assembly: GCA_028583015.1. Lineage (NCBI taxonomy): Eukaryota > Viridiplantae > Streptophyta > Pinopsida > Araucariales > Araucariaceae > Wollemia > Wollemia nobilis. Next base: position 9,661,893 of record JAQPPZ010016864.1, on the reverse strand, counting down.
GAAGGATTGTGTTTAGTGCATATTTGAGATAGAGCTTTGGAGGTGATAGAGTATAGAGGATGACAATCTCTAGTGGATAGAGATCCATTAGCTAGGGCAGTGAGGATAGGTGTCTTCAGTGGATAGAGATCCATTAGCCATAGTAGTGGGGGCAATAGTTCTTCTAGAAGATCATCAGCTAGAGTAGAGGAGAAAGGAGTTCTCCTATGGATAGAGATCCATGAACTTGATTAGGGGATTGGTGTCTCCTTTGGACAGAGGTCCATAAACATTGTAGGGAAAGGATTCCCAAGAGAATTTATTTGAGAAAAATTTATAAGAAATATTTTCTCCGTGGAGTAGCCCACATTGGGTGAACCACGTAAAATCATGTCTCTCATGTGTGTGATGCTTTGTGTGATGTTTACTACTTTAATATTATTGATGTTATCATTTGGATTAAAAAGAAAAAATTTTTATCTTATACTATTCACCCCCCTCTCAGTATAAGCACATGTTCTTCAATTGGTATCAGAGCGGGTCACTCCATGAAAATACTAACAACTTGGAGGAGGATCCATCAAAAACACACATGACTTCAGATAATGAAGAAGAGACCATGTTTGATATAAAAGAGGAATTCTTTGCTACTCTCAAAAAATTGGAAAGAATTAGAGAAAAGAATTCAAGCTTGAAGGAACAAATTCAAGAGGATGAAGAAGCAAGGATAGAACTTCTACAAAATCTCACAGAACTCAAGATAAAGGTAGAAGAAGGAAAGAAAATTGAGCAGGATATGACAGATCTGTTAAGAACAAGAGAAACAGAATGTGAAATATTGGAAGCAAAAATTGTTTATCTAAGAAATGAGGTTGAAAGGACCAAGGTACTACAAGATGTAGAGTATGAGAAATAGAAAAAGGGATCAAGTCTTCAAGAAGCAGAAACTTCAAACAAAGATAGGCAAGCAAAGGATATCATAAAGGAAGAAAGCAAAGAAGAACCTTGGATGAGAGTTAATCACAAGAGGAGAAGCACTCCACCACAATCTCAAAGGCATCAAAATAGGTTACATAATTTCTTCCATGGTCATTGCTTTTCTTGTAATAAATATGGTCATAAAGCTATACATTGTATTGGTCATGCAAGAAACAATGTCAATAGAAATTTCAATTCTTTTGCACCTCTTATGGATGATGATATTATATGTTACAAATGCAATAATTTTGGGCACAAGGCTAGATGGTGTAAAATGATACTTCCTGAGTCTAGAAAAACAATTTCAACAACTAGGAAAAATGAAAGGGAAAATGTAAAGGCTAGATCAATGTTAGTTCAAACAACCCTTCATGCTCAGGATAAAGAAGAACAATGGTATCTTGATAGTGGTTTCTCTAGTCACATGACAGGAGACAAAGACAAATTCATTGTATTAAAAGAAACCAATAGAGGATCAGTAAGTTTTGGTGATAATGGATCAGCAAGGATTGGTGGAAGAGGAACTCTAAGTTTAGATAATGGGAAAACAAGAACAGAAAATGTGTTGTATGTTAAAGGGTTAAAACATAATCTGCTAAGTGTAAGTCAACTTTGTGATCAAGGGCATATGGTTACTTTCCATCCAGATAGATGTGAGATAAGAAAATCAAAAGCTGGAAAAGTCATTGCCAATGCAAGAAGAACCCCAAACAATCTATACATGCTTAGTGAGATCAAAGGGGAAAAGTGCTTTCTATCACAAGAAGATGAGAGTTGGTTGTGGCATAGAATATTGGGTCACTTGAATTTTGACAACATAGTCAACATAAGCAATAAGTAGGCTATCAGAGATTTACCCAAAATAAAAAGACCACAAAACACAATTTGTGCACCTTGTCAACATGGAAAGCAAACTAGAACAAGCTTTAAGTCAAAAGGATATATGTCATCTGAGCCATTAAGTCTAATACATACTGATCTATGTGGTCCTACCAGAACACAGAGTATTCAGGGTGAGAGTTACTTTATATTGTTTATAGATGACTACTCCAGAATGGTTTGGGTAGCTTTCCTGAAAGAGAAGTCAGATGCTTTTGAAAAATTCAAAGCATTTAAAGAACTGGTTGAAAATGAAACTGACAAGAGAATTAAGTGTTTGAGATCTGATAGAGGAGGAGAATTTACCTCAAATGAATTTGTAGAATTTTGTGAACAACATGGGATCAAGAGAGAATACTCAGCAAAGAACTCCTCAACAAAATGGAGTAGTTGAAAGAAAAAATAGGACTGTTGAGAACATGGCTAGAGCTATGTTAAATGAGTCTAAGCTCTCAGATGGATTTTGGAGAGAAGCAATCAACACAATAGTATACATAATCACTAGGGCTCAAATGAGGGTAAACCATCACAAGACTCCATATGAGCTTTGGAAAGGAAGACCGACTACTGTAAAACACTTCAAGGTTTTTGGAAGCAAGTGCTACATAAGATGAGAAGATCAAAACTTAGGCAAGTTTGACCCAAGATGTGATGAGGGAATTTTCCTTGGTTATTCCTCTAAGAGTAAAGCCTATAGATGCTTCAACAAGAGAACTCACACAATTGTAGAAAGTATAAATGTAACAATTGATGAGAAGATAGATTCAAGAGAACCAATTCAACAAATTGTGTATCAGGAAGATGGAAGTTGTCAAGAAGATTTTCGAGAGGAATCATATGAAGAAGAAGAAGAAACACAAAAACTTCTTCCTAAAACCCCATCCAGATATGTACAGAAGCATCATCCAAAAGATCTAATCATTGGGAATCCAGATGAAAGGTAGACAAGGAGAAGGATAATAACACCATCTCAACAAGTAAACTTCTCTTTGTTATCTAAGATTGAGCCAAAGGACTTCAATCAGGCAAGTGGAGATGAGTTCTGGATCAAGGCAATGGATGAGGAATTAGATCAGATAGAGAAAAGCAAGACTTGGGAGCTTGTTCCATGACCAAAGGACAAGAATGTGATCGGCACAAAATGGGTATTCAAAAACAAGCTAAATGAAGATGGATAGGTAGTAAGGAATAAAGCAAGGCTAGTGTGCAAAGGTTATGCACAGGTAGAGGGAATTGACTTTGATGAAACATTTGCTCCAGTTGCATGACTTGAAGCCATAAGAATATTTTTAGCCTTCTCAAGTTTTAAGAACTTCAAGGTATACCAGATGGATGTTAAGTCAACATTTCTAAATGGTGTTCTAGAAGAAGAAGTCTACATTGAACAACCAGAGGGATTCATATTAATAGATCAACCAGATCATGTATGCAGATTGAAAAAGGCATTGTATGGTCTAAAGTAGGCTCCTAGAGCATGGTACTCAAGACTGGATAAGTATCTTCAGGAATAGGGATTCAGAAAAGGAATAGCATACAACAACTTATATATCAAAAATGAAGGGAATAATCTACTAATTGTGGTTGTTTATGTTGATGACATCATTTTTGGGGGAAACAATGATAAGATGTGTAAAGAATTTGCTAAGAACATGCAAAATGAATTTGAGATGTCAATGCTTGGTGAGTTGTCTTTCTTTCTTGGACTTCAGATTTCACAATCATAGAAAGGGGTATTTCTCTCACAAACCAAGTATATAAAAGAAATGTTAAAGAAATTCAGGTTAGAAGATTGCAAACCGGTAAGTACCCCCATGGTCATAGGATGCAAGTTAAGTAAGGATGATGAATCTCTAGAGGCAGATCAGAGATTATACAGATCTATGATTGGCAGCTTGTTGTATGTTACAGCTACAAGACCAGACATAGTACAATCAGTGGGATTAGTGGCAAGGTTTCAGGCAACACCTAAAGAAACACATGTGGCAGCAGTAAAGAGAATTCTCAGGTATCTAAAAGGGACTATGGATTTTGGGCTTTGGTATCCCAAAAGTGATAGTTTTACACTCACAACATATACAGATGCAGATTGGGCTGGCAACATTGATGATAGGAAAAGCACAAGTGGAGGAGCATTCTTTCTTGGAGACTGTTTAGTCTCTTGGCTAAGTAAGAAGCAGGTTTCAGTATCCTTATCTACAGCAGAAGCAGAATATATTGCAGTAGTAGCCAATTGTACACAGGTATTATGGATGAAGTGAACTCTAGAAGACTTCAAGATAAAACATGATCATCCTATTCCCATACTATGTGATAATACAAGTGCTATAAGTATCTCAAAAAATCCAGTGATGCACTCCAGGACAAAGCACATTCCGATTAAGTATCATTTTATGAGAGAACAGGTGATAGATAAACATGTCAGGTTGGAATATGTTACTACAAAGGAACAGATAGCAGATATTTTCACTAAGCCACTTTCAAAGGAGACCTTTGAGTATCTTCGAGGAAAACTAGGAGTAAGACTCCCACCCCAGAATTAACCACCTCAAGAGGAGGTGGGGGAGGGGCTAAGCTAAGAGACTCATTCTTAGCCCCGAGCCCCAAAGGTGACCCTTTGCCATTGATGTCAAAGGGGGAGAGATTTGAGTAAGGGGGAGAGATTTGGTTTAAGGAGAGAGCATTGAGTTAGGGGAGCAGTTTCCCAGGGGGAGCAGAACAGGAAAAAGGTCAAGTTTTGGTAAAAATAATTTGGGTTGCCATCAATGACAAAGGGGGAGATTGTTGGACATTTTGAGTGGATAAGTTGTCATTGATGTCAAGAGTGAGTGGTCATTGATGTCAAGATTTCCGCACCAGTCAGTGGTAGTTTCAGTGGGCAACATCAGTTTCAGGTTCTCCAGTTTTAGTTGATCAAGACCCGGTTTCAGGACATCAGATATGGTCTAAAGTGCAAAAAGCCCAAGTGAATAATATTATAATATTTTTTATAATATTATAAAGGGAAGTTTTAAATTAATTATAAATTAATTAATATAATTTTTATTATAAATTAATTTATAATTTAATTTACTTAACTTAAAGTTATTTAAATTAATTATTAATTAATTTTGATATTAATTATAAGATTAATTTATATTAATTTTTAACTAACCCTAAGGAGGGTTATTAAAATTAATTTGAAATTTGAAATCGAATTTCTAAGCGTCGACGTGGGAAGAACATTTACCATGTGTATAAAAGGAGGATTACCCACCTTACCATAACTCCCAATGCTTTTTGAATGATATCCTATGCTATGCGAACTATATGCGAATCGAGTGTGCAACAAAGGTTTTTTAATTTTTTAAAGTGCTAAGGGAAGGCGAGAACATATCATCAACCAAGGAGGGAGCCTTGGTCACCAACTGTTGGTAGCATAGTTGGCAACCGCGGCAGTGGCAAGTCATTAGGGCAGCGACAGGCGCAGGTTCAAATTCCTGCGGAGGAACGTTTTGGTTTTGCTGGAAAGCGCAACGGATAAGGTAGAAAGGGAAGGAAGGTTGACTTCCTTCACGTGGGTGCCTCTAGCCCATGCGGTGGGCTCCAAAGCGCTAAGGCACTTGGCGCTTGGGGAGACGGCGGATCGAATCATGCCGAAACCCTTTTTGAGGGATAATAAGGTATGCATTAAAGTTTGAGCATCGGATTTGTCGGAGAAGGTTGTTGAGGTATTAAAAATTAATTTTTGCATATTTCATGTGGTATATGAGGTTTTAGGGAGTTATAAGGATATTGCAAAATAAATTTTTGATATTATTTGTTTTAGGGTTTGAAAAAGAAATAAAGGTGTTTTAGAAATATTGGTTGTGATTTTTGTGGTGTTGGATATTATTTTAAGTTGGAGTTGATAAGGTGTATCCAAGTAATTGTTTTTATGTATGGTTTGAGGAGTGTTAATTTTAAAAGGGAGAAATAAGGTATATTTGAGCATTGATTATTTTTGTGTCCAAGGAATATTTTTGAGAGAGTATTGGAGTAATATTTTGACATCTAACCTCCTTGAGTTTGGCAAAGAAGTGTTTATGATTGTGACAGATTTGTGTGGTCTACTTCTCATCAAGCAAAAATGTATGGGCACATTCTTCCTTGATTGAGTTGATTGGTTGGTTTTCTGAAAAACAACTTTGGAGTGAAAAGGACTTGATTAGGTTTCCTTATTGAGTTGTTGAGCTATTGTGAAGATTATTTTATAAGCATTGTTGTTGAAGTGATTGATTGAGTGAAGAACTTGAACTAGGGTTTGGAAAGAACATGAGTATCATTGTTATGTGAGATTGGTTGATAAGCATTGTTGGAAAAATTTTGAGTGAGTGTTCATATGCTTGGACTAGGGTTTGTGAGCAAGGATTATTTCATTGAGTTATTGGTTGAGTAGAGTTGGTTGAGCCTAGTCAAGTGGATGTGTGAAGTGATAGTTCAAGTTCTATGAAATAAATTATTCTATATTCTAAATTGATTTGAGAAAGAGGTTGAGTGTTGATGAGTGTGAAACATATTGAGTCTCTAAAAATTCTCTATATGTTTCTATGATAAAAGAGTGATTGAAAGTGATTGAGCATTGTGATGAATGTGAAGCATATTGAGTCTCTAACAATTCTCTTTATGTTTCTATGAGATTGGACAAGTTCTAGTGTTGACTTGTTGAACAGATTTGAGGCAAGTCTTAGAGAAGACTTGTGGACAAATTTGGGTGAGCTTTTGGAAGCTTACAATACAGATTAAAGATAGATTTGAGGACAAATATTGAGGATAGATTTGAGGATAGAGATTGAGGATAGATTTGAGGATAAAATTTGGTATAGATTTGAGGATAGGTTTGTGCCAGATCAGAGATAGATATTGAGGATAGATTTGTGCTAGATCGAAGGATTGTGTTTAGTGCAGATTTGAGATAGAGATTTGGAGGTGATAGAGTATAGAGGATGACGTAGTCTCTAGTGGATAGAGGTCCATTATCCGAGGTGGTGAGGATAGGTGTCTTCAGTGGATAGAGATCCATTAGCCAGAGTAGTGGGGGCAACAGTTCTTCTAGAAGATCATCAACCAGAGCTAGAGGAGAAAGGAGTTCTCCTATGGATAGAGATCCATGAACTTGATTAGGGGATTGGTGTCTCCTTTGGACAGAGGTCCATAAACATTGTAGGGAAAGGATTCCCAAGAGAATTTATTTGAGAAAAATTTATAAGAAATATTTTCTCCGTGGAGTAGCCCACATTGGGTGAACCACGTAAAATCATGTCTCTCATGTGTGTGATGCTTTGTGTGATGTTTACTGCTTTAATATTGCTGATGTTATCATTTGGATTAAAAAGCAAAAAGTTTTATCTTATACTGTTCACCCCCCCTCTCAGTATAAGCACATGTTCTTCATTAGTAAATTCCAGATAACCTGGATGATCTTCGCTAGATGATTTTTCAATCTAGTGGATTGAATGCTGAGTCCTAGTCTTCATGATATTTTTTAACAACTTTGTGGAAAAGACTCTAGATAAAAATGATCTCAATATTTTTTGAAACCGATATTCCTTGCAGTCCTATATTTGTGACTCTCCCAAAATATACCACCTAGATTCTTCTGAGATCTGTTGATAGTGGATGGTCTTGTGGCATGCCAGTTTAACAAAACTCTTAGCCTAACCGATAATGGTGGTTTCCCTATTGAACTACACAGACTAGATCTACCATGGATATGATACCACTATTATATTTTTATGAATGATCCTTGGGAGATAACAATCACAAGATGCAAAATAACATGAAAGAAAGTAAATATGCTATATGACTAAAGTATGATATAAATATAAATTATATAAAATATTACAATGTAGTTATGGAGAAAATGAGCACTCCATTAAAAAATCTATTGATATACATTGTATCCATCACCAATTAATGGTGAGGCACATAGAACTACACTATCCACTAAGCTACACTATCTAACTATGTTCCCCGACTCTATATCTATATATCTAAGAGGCCATCCTTATATAGGTAAAATATGATACTTGGCCAACACTCTATCTAGTTGTGCATAGGATAACTTGCACATGTACAACTTGCACATTAACACTTGTGTATTTATTACATTGCATGAAGTAACTAGATAACTTGCACAAAAAGTAATCTAGATATGTATCTTGGAGGATACATTTAAATAATCCAAATGATGGAATAGAATATATTTCCAATAGGTGAGATAAATTTGAAAAATAAAGAATGGAAAAACAAAGGACAGAGGGGGAATAACCAAGGTCATTCCAAGGTCGATCATGTTAATAAAGTAGTTTTGATCCAACCATAATCGCAAACACAACAATCTCAAGCCCAAGTACAACAACCCCCAAAAAAACAACAATTACCACCATAGATTTATCAGGTGGTTTAAACCCCACAACAAATACAAAATCAAGCTCAATATACAGATAATCATCAGCACCAATACAATCAGCCATATCATAACTACACCCTATTACCTGAATCATATTCATTAATTTTTCAAAAGTTGTATGATGCACAAGTAAATACTTTGCCAGAGTTTAAACCTAAAGATCCAAACTAATGAAAACCTAAAAAATATAAGGAACATTTGTACTACACATTTCATCGACATAGAGGTCATGACATAAATAATTGCTATGCATTCAAAAACATCATGCAATATCTACTTGAAAGGGGACATATCAAGATTGATAACCCTTTGGCTCAACAAAATCAGAAACTTGGTATGTATCAAACACCACTACCTCATCATGAGGTAACTCAACAAATCACTATAGCATCAACTTCTACAGTTCCCCCAATCAATTCAGTCATATATTTCAAGTGTACGAAGGTTTTGTAGGGGCCATTTATATAGTCACCTGTGGGAAGAGAAACATGAATTGCACACAATAAGAAAATAGATTGACTCAATCAGTACCCACTCTTGTAGCGCAACAAATAAATGTGGCCATACAATCAAACCACATCGTTCCAAATCCACCCATCCATATCCAAAATAATCCACCCAGACCAATCATCACATTGAGAAGCTAGTTGACACAGAGTTTAAGGATGGCCTCAACCAAATTATCCATATATGTGGTTATACAAAAATATCCTCCACATCGTGAGCCATTTATGGAGATATTAAAATATATCAAACTTAAAATAAAATATCCCAACACCTTCAACACTTTTTTGGAGCATGTTTATAATTACATGGAACTTTCAATTGCATTCTAATATTTTGAGGAAAAAAAAATATCATCAAAGTTACATGATCCTATGTTGCATATTGTATCTCACATTGATCGAAAACCCTTTGAAAAAGTACTCATTTATACCAGTTTCTCTATCAATATCATCACCACTAAAGCCATACAACACCTCAAATTTCCACCATTTCATATCATCTCATGCATCTTCACCTTAAGGGCATTCAATGATGCTTTGTGATCCAATGTAGGAAATGTAGTTCTACCCATGATAGTGGGGGTAAAAAAAATCCATATACTCTTCCCTATATTTGAAGGAGCCATGCAGTACAACATATTTATGGGACATCCCTAGATTAGGGAAATGAAGTGTGTTCCCTCAAAATTATATTAATTATTGAAATGTATGCATGAGGAAAAGATACATTGCATTCCAACTGACACCAAGTCATACAAGTACTGTAACTTCATATCCACTCCATATCAGCCATCCCTTCCATCCAATCATTTGATAATATATCCACTCATCATAAAAACCATCCCAAAACATGAAACTTAATCTAAAGCACCCATCCCGGAGGCTTTGCCAATCATTGACCCTACCTTTGAATCAAAATTTGCCAATCCAAATCATGTTTCTTCATCCACATCATACCATTTCTCCATTACAATAAATCATCCCATGAATCACCCATCATATTAATTAGCACCCATAACCACAAATACATATATACAAAGTAATCCTCCTATTTCACAAACACCCTTCATATTTTCATCCCCACCCAATCCACCCACTTCTAGCCAATCCATTCAACCAAATCTATCTCAACCCCCACCATAAATTGTCTCATAGTTATCTATATCCTCCATCCAAGCCATAATCAACCATGGAATCTTCCACCTCTACACTTGATCCATCCACATCCAAGCGAACTCAATTTGCAATCCATCTCGCCAATCCAAGCATTGGTGAATACATAGTTGAGAGTGTCACCATAACACCACCTATTTAATATGTACGAGATAATGGTCACCCATGTGACCCACATTTAGCCATAGGTGTAGTGTATAACATTGGTTCAGAACCAAACAAGATTAATTTTGTGTATGAAGGAGTGGATTCTTTATCAAATCCACCTCCTCATAATGAAGAACCCATACAAGAATTTTGTGCTAACATAGAATATTTGTCCAGCCTAGATTTCCCATGTGATATTTTTTTTGGGTTAATTGGTATGAATTTTGTCTTGGATGACATGTAAAAGGTCCACATAATATCATTGAGCCCCACTATAGAGAAGCACATGATTGCTCTAGCCTAGGACATAGGCTATCATATTCAAAATCCTTTGAGCATGCATTCCAACAAATTACCCTAGAGTCCAAAGAGGAGGATGAAGAGAGCGAAGACAGTGATGATAATGAGCACAAGTATTTAGACCTAGAGTTTGAGACTTATTTATATGAGGTATTTCCAGAAATAAGACCACACATAGTTATGATCAATTATATTTTTGATGATGATTATGACATCTTTCCAGAGATGAGACCACATATAGTTATTATCAATTACATTTTTCATGATAATTATGAGGACTTTACAAAAATGGGACAAAAAATGGACATTATCAACCTAATTGTTGACGATCCCCAAGAATATGTGCCCTTTATAACATCCATTAAAAGATATGAGTACTACATTAGAATGTTTTCCATCCATCGACCCACCTTTCACTTGCATATTCCATGAGAATGACTTGAACTAGATCCACCACAACCACCATGGATGCCTACCTAGTAGAACAATTATCCAATCATCATAGGTTAGGTGCTCTCTAGAGAGAGTGAGCAAGATAGTTTACCCTCCAAATCATAGCCACTTCACTTCCACCAAGTTAACATGTTTTTTGTTGATATTTTCACCCCACTCTACAATCCTTATGATTTAGTGAAGTCAATTTTGATTGACGCTAGCCTTATCAACATGGACATGATTTCATTCTCACGATAAATAGCAGAGTTTATCCTTTTTGAATAATTTCTAAGGTCTTTCAATACTTACATCCATCAGCAATATTCATCCTCGTCTACTTCTATTTTTCAAACCAAAGTAGAAGAAGGCTTGCCCAATTCCTTTAAAAATGTGGAGGATGATATTCATATTATTCCTACTCTACATCAGTTAGAAGACGGTTCACACATGCTTATTGAATAAGCCATTGACATGAACATAAGTCAAGATGCAGATAATCCTAAAATTGTAAAATTAGCAAAAGGTCTATCCACAAAAGAGAAAGAGTGTCTCATAGATGTATTGAAAAGGAAGAAAGAAATTTTTACATGGTCATACAGATACTGCCTGATCTTGACCCAAAATTGATGGTCCATAACCTCACCATAGCTCCCGAAGAAAAACCATTTAAGAAAAAATTGAGGAAAATTCATCCTACCATAACCCTCATTATCAAATAAGAGCTACACAAATTTTTAGATGTGGGTTTCATACAACCCATTGAATATCCCAAATTATTCTCAAACATGGTACCCATTCATAAATTGAATGGGAGATACACATTTGCATAAATGTTTGAGACCTAAACAAAGCATGTCCCAAGTATGATTTTACATTACCGAATATCAATCAACTAGTAGAATCTTATGATGGCCATGAAATACTTTTTCTAATGGATGGATTTTCAAGATGCAACCAAATTCAAATAAATATTGATGAGCAACACAAAAAAAATTCACCACACCTTGGGGTATTTTCTATTACAAGGTGATGTCATTCAGTCTAAAAAATGTAGGAGCTACTTACCAATATGCCATGATGTATATATTCCATAAATATATACACAAAATAATTGAAGACTATGTGGATGATTTAATATCCAAATTCAAAACACATCTTGAGCATATTGATGTATTAGAAAAGGTATTTGATAGGTTAATTGAACACAAGGTGAGGTTAAACCCTAATAAGTGTGTATTCAAAGTCACATCAGGTAAACTTATAGGAATAATTATCTCCAATCAAGGCATTGAAGTGGAACCCAATAAGATCAAAGGCCATTATGAAAATTCCTCCAAACAAATCTTAAAGAGTTACACAATTTTCAAGGAAATATTCAATCCATTCATCGCTTCATCACACAACTCTCAAACAAATGCAGGCCATTCAATCGCCTGTTACAAAAGGGGGTCACATTTTCCTAGATAAAAGAATATCAAGAGGTTTTTAATGATATCAATAAATATCTAGCTTCACCATCAATGCTAACACCGCCTCATCCAGGAGTTCCTTTTCATATTTACATATCTACAATAGATTTTACATTAGGGATAATGCTTGCGTAAGTAAAAAAAAATCAAAGAGAGCAAGCAATCTATTACATTAGTTGAACATTTATGAGTTATGAGACAAGACATGCTTATGTTGAGAAGTTATGCTTAGCAGTGGTTTTTACCACTAAGAAACTCAAATACTATATGCTAAGTAACACTACCTATGTCATACCTAGAGAAAATCCTCTGTGTTAGATGATGACTCGCACATACAACAACACCAGTACCACAAAATGGATAATGTTTTTAATAGAATTTGATATTGAATTCATTAGCCAAAAACCCATCAAGGATCAGGCGATAGCCGATCAACTAGCCAAAGCTCCACTTCCAAATTATCAACCACTTTTTATCAAGCTTCTAGATGATTCGGTCTTTTTTATCACTGAAAAAGAAGAATTGGTCCCTTGTATGAATTATGTTGACATCACTCTATTCTTTGATGGGTCAAATTATATAAAAGGATAAGGTTCTGGAATTATGTTTTATATACCTTAAGGAATGCTACTTCCTCTATCTTTCAAAATTGATATTCCATGTACAAACAACGTAGAGTACAAAGCCCTAATATTAGGGCTTCAATAAAAATTGGATATGGGTATTAAGTGCATAAGCATTTTTTGTGATTCTCAATTTTTTTTCCAAGTGAAAGGAACTTACCAATGTAGAGATCCAGTCTTGAAACAATACCATGAAATAGCAATAAAATTGCTAGCAAAATTTGACCGGTATGAGATTGAAAACTTACCTCATTTGACTAATAGGTTTGTAGATGTGATGGCTTCTCTAGGATCATTAATTGTAAATAATGAAAATGGAGAAGTTAAACCTCTCATTACCACAACAATGTCCAAATTTGCAATATCACGAGCAAAACCTGAAGGTGAAAAGAGCATTTGTTTTATTTATGCAGAACCATATGAAACTTGTCTTAGTTAAATAAAGGACTTTCTAAAGTTTGGGATCCTCCCATCATATTTGGTATGAACTGCAAAGATAATGTTCAAACAAAAAGTATCTCATTACACTCTATTGGGGGATATGTTGTATAGATATGGCTATAATGGAATCTTAATTTGAGATCTAGATATCGTAGAGGCACAAAGAGCCATATCCGAAGCCCATGATGGTACTTGTTGCGGCCACTTTAGTGGAATAGTCATTGCAAAGTGCACTTTGTGCATGGGTTAGTATTAGCCCACCATGAAAAATTATTATTTCCAAAATGTGAAGAAATGTCAAAAATTTCAACAACATGCTAATTTGACCCATGTACCATTAGAAGCATTACATCCCATTTAAAGCCTTTGGCCCTTTTCAAAATGGGGCCTATATTTGATTGGAAAAATTTCACCTGCCTCTTTGAGATAATACATAGAATACTTCACTAAGTGGTTTGAGGTGATACCAATGACCACTACGACCGGACCTTGAATTGTGGAGTTCATACTCCAACATATTATCTATCATTTTGGGATTTCCTAGAAGATCATTTTTGATAATGGTAAGTCTTTAAAAAATAAGTATGTTTCTATAATTATACAACAAATATAATATCCAACACAATTTCTCAACTCCTTATTACCCAAAAGCATATGGACAAGATGAGGCAACCAATAAGACCTTGATAAATATTATTAAGAAACTTGTCAAAGAAAACCATAGAGATTGGCATACTCAAATCCCCTTGGCATTATGTGCTTATCACACAAGCATTCGAATGCTAATAGAGGTAACTTTATTTTCATTGGTAAATGGAGCTAAAGTAATCATATCTATTGAGATCGAGATTTCCTTCTTACAAATTGCATTACAAGAATTCATGGATGATCACACAGCTAGGTAAGCACATATTGACAAACTTACACTCCTTATTGAAAGGTGAATCAATGTATTAGAACATTTGCAAGTATATAAAGATCACATAAAATATGTTTATAATGTAAAATTCCATCTCCATGAATTCCAGGTAGGAGATCTCATTCTCAAAGAGAATCAATAGAACACCAATGCATTGTTACACTTGCGAGACAAATTTGTAGTTAATTGGTTAGGTCCATACATTGTCAAGAAAAATTTGGGTCCATGATTATATAGACTTGTAAATTTAGAGGGAACATTGGAACCTAAGCCATTAAATATCATACACTTAAGGGCATTCTATACTTAGTGAAAATTATAAATATGTACATATACATGGTAAAAAAAACTCACTATAGTTCATGCGTCCAGGCATACATCCCACTAACATTGCATACACATCTTTGATTCATTTACATTTGTTCATACCATTCATCATATTAGAGAGTATTTGGTTAGTTTGGATAATTGCTAATCCACTATACCTTATTACCTTAATAAAGAGCATATTAGGTCAAACATTAGGCACCAATTCATTAGCCAAAATAATTCACAACTTCCCTTATGATATTTTGATAATTAAACAGTCTACATAAGATAGGATAGATACCACATAACCATAAGTAATGATGATTATACGACCATTGACTATTTTATGTACACCTTTTAATTATCAAAATCTTATAGGAAAACTACCACCACACCTTTCATGACACCTAGTTTGCTAAAAAAAACCTTGATGCGTTCAATCACTCAACCATCCCTAGTGTTTTAAGTATTTTTTATTGAAAATCAAACAATCCTTAGGTGCCATAGGTTACTCCTAGTCAATCAAGTTTCCTCTTGGACCACACACATCAAAACATATTAAAACATTATGAAGCCTAGGAATGACGAAGTCATAAGTTGCTATTGCCATAAAGTGAAAGTTTTCCCATGTTCATCCAATTATACGCATAGTCTAGAAAGCTAATATTTTAAAAAAGCACAAGCTACCCCTTCATCCTTAAAAAAAAAATCCCTTTCTCCTTCTCAAAATGAGCAAGTACCCAAAAAGCATCCCAAAATAAAAATCCCTTGCTCTTCCTCAAAACAAGAAAGTATCCCCCCCCAAAAATAATAAAATTACCTTACTCTTATCCAAAAATAAGCAAGCGCTAAAAGCAATAAATATCCCTTACTCTTCCTCAAAATGAGCAAGTATCCTAGAAAGAAATAAAAATCCACTTTGATCCAATACAAAAATGAGCAAAAATGCCAAATAAAACCCTAAAATCCAAAAATCTAATGCAATAAAAGAAGGTAAAGGAGATTTAATCCCTGGAATTCTTAGTATTTTGAAAATTGTGAGGAGATCCTCATTACAACAATGGGTTGAATGAAATCCACCTAGAAATGGGGTATCCTTATGCATGGTGTCAAGTCCATCACATTAGAGACCTTTTGTATAGACATATTAACACTCACATATGAGCTAGCTTGTTGGCATAAGTTAACAATAGATTACTCTATCCTTACTCATGATGATAAGTTAACATTCATTGCATACACATTTGGTCCTTGAGAAATTTGAAAACACCAGGGTAACCATAACATCATGAATATTTGGGAGATAAATAGATGAGTTTGTTTAAGATCACAAGATTGTTTGATTCTTTGTAAAACAACTCTAAGTATTTTATCCAAAAGGCAATAAAATCATTCCATATCATTTTATTATTATATTCCATAATATATTTTATTTATCAATATCAATGGCTATTACCCTTGATTAAATAATGAAGATAGAGTTGATCAAGCAAAAGATAAAACATACACAAGTGACCATTAGAACATAGCATCCATACTTAATTTGCATACATAGTCATAAATACATTAAACTCAACTACAACATCATCTCATATGCATCCATATAAACATCCACATTAAAAAAAAAAAGTGCAATACAAATGATCCAAATAAAATCCATGTATATGTATATATATGAACCACATAGTACAAAAATCACCCAAAATACTGTATACATTAGAGCACTAAGGATCATAAGCAAAAATAAAAACTACAAAAAGAGGTATTAAGCACTCCTAGCTAGCACCACCATACCCCCTAGAAGGATCCTAAGTTGATACCTATGAAATAGAGGGAGCATGAAAACTAGAAGCTCTAGAGTGAGAACTGTCAGGTCTTGACTCAATATGTCTAGATGACCTAGAAATTGTGAAGGTTGCATAGGTATCAGGATATGATATCGAGCAAGAATGTCCTTGAGAAGCTAAATATACCTAACCTACACCCATGAAATAGATAGATCCAAAATCTGACGTGCCTCTCATTGAGCTATCTCAGCATGAAGAGCGGCAACCTCAAAATCATCACCATCAGCACTAGGAGCAACTCATAGCCCTTTCATCTTAATTTGTAGCCAAGCTACCTCTACAACCCAAGATACCAATGCACTCTATAACCTAGCAATATCTACATTTTGAGATTCTACAATCTATAGAATGTTATCCTGCTCCTCACCCAAGCTATCCTACTCACCTTGAAGAATCCCCCAATCATCTTGAGGTCTCTTCTGATCTCCTCTTCCATAACCACCTCCACCATTGCCATCGCCATCCCCATATCCATCACCCACAACCCTAATGTTAGTAGGATAACCTATATCTACCCTATCTTACCTTCCATTGGAACTACCTCGATGGTATTTTTATCATCGATGAGTCTGCTTACTAGCATCCTGATCATCACCACTTATTACATCATGAACAACCTAAATTAATGTCCATGAAGGCTATGAAGTAAACCATACATCGTACTCATATGCCATCCCAACATCATATGAATATGGGACATCCACCACCTCATCATCATGGTCATCATCCACTATCCAAAAGTTAGGAGCATAAGATAGAATAAGATCATCACCCTAATACCTATAAATAACTGGAGCATTAGGAACCCCCTGAACCAAGTCAAACTATTGAATTAAAATAAGAGAACTAGATAAACTCCCTCTCACCCATACCTCCAAACCACCCACCTATCCCACCTCATCTATTGAAGTTGTGCCACATCATCATACCAAGTGAGGCATCGCCATGGTTTCCAAATGATATCACCACTTGTCAATGCTACCAACATCTCCTGATACTCCTGGCCACTATGGCTAGGGAAACTTAATAGAAGCTCCTTTATACCTCATCAACTAAGAGCACAAGGTAACGAGACATTCCACTCACAAGGTAGACCCTTTGGTCATGCAATACTAATATGCTCCCATCCCTAAAGTTGAAGGAGCAAGTTGCAGTCAATTCCCTTCCACTCCTACCTCTTTACCTCATATAGCACCACATATAGCTAGCAAAGTATGGTAGGAGACCAAGAATAAACCTAAGGCTCATATATCATGTCAAGAACAAGTTTCACTTGGTTCCAAGGAAACCTAGAACCCATACTATTATGCAACAACATGTTGCCTAAGATGTACATCACAAAAGTAAGAAGAGCTACTAGCTTCGTCTCTTGGTATAATTATAAATACCAAATGCCACCCTTGATCACATCCACATAATCCCATCCATAACCATATATAGGCCTCAGCTCATGCTCCTTGTCATGGACAACCTGAACTATCAACCCCTCAATAGGAACTTGGAATATACGGTAAACATCCTACATGGTAATGGTAAGTTCCCTTGTCAAAAGCTAAAATGACCCCTTTATCAGGGTCCCACCTCTCCACCAATGCAGATAAGTACTCGTCATCTACCCTGACAACCTCCATATAGCCACATCCATCCAGTTTCACATCCTCAAGTCACTTCCAATCATTCAGAGTGAGTGCCTTCTGCACTCGAGAAATGATAGGCAAACATCGATGTTGAGCCTTAATAAATTTCACCTGCACAAAACATAACACAAATATAGATCAGTGCATTATGTCATTTCCAAAAAAACATAAAAATACCAAAACATTTTCATGCATTCTTTTCAGTTTAAAATCATAAAAATACAAAAACATTTTCATGCATACTTTTCATGTCAAAAACATAAAAACACAAAAAAAAAATTATACATTATTTTCATTTCAAAAACATAAAAGCACAAAAATATTGTTATGCATTCTTTTTATTTCAAAAACATAAAAATACAAAAATATCTTTATGCATTCTTTTCATTTCAAAAACATTAAAACCAAAAACATTTTTTTTTCCATTTTACGTTATTCTCAAAATGACATTTAGAAAACACAAAAATACAAACACATTTCTCTTTATACATTTTTAAAAACAAAAAAACAACACAAAATTATTTTCATTAATCATTTTATTATTTCCTAGAGAAAAAAAAAGACAATTCTTTTTCACTATGCATTTTATCATTTTCACATAACATCACAAAAACTTTTTTTCTACATGAGTTGCATCATCAAAAAAAAAAAAAACACTCTCATCATGCATTTTATCATTTCAAAACACCAAAAAAAGAACTTAAAAAAATATATTTAAATCCATTCATTTTTAAATTCCATCCATTTAAATTAAAATCTATGCATTTTTTCAAAAAAAAAAAACAAAGAAAATTCACCTGCCCTTTTTCATTGTCAAAAAAAAAAAAAAATTACCATCCCCTCTTAGTTTTCAAAAATAAAAACAACAAAAACAATAAAAACCTAAATAAAATAAAGGACCTCAAAAGCTTACCTCAGTCACGCGTGCACTAACTCCAGATCCAGATGAGCTTCTAGCCTCCATTCCACTACCCGCATTGCTTGCCTCACCAACTGTCTGCCAAGCTCAAATTCTCTCAATCGCTCAGAAAAATTTCAAATGCACAAATGAGTCACCTTACCACTTTATGCCTTTTTATAGCTGTAATTCACAGTGACAAGTGCTTCCGCGTTTGAAGAGTATCTTTAACTGCACGCCCGCATTTGGTGACACTAAACTTTGCACCCACATTTGGTGGTGCTCAACTGCACGTCCACGTTTGGCAACGCTTAACTGCTAGCTCGTGTTTAATGAAAAAATACATCCCACACAAGCAAAAAAAATATGCATTCAAATAATCATCATCATATAAAGTGAACCTTGTATCTAGTTATTTACTTTAGACACTTGGCGGTTGCAATTATTGGTTATCCATGCAATCTAGTAGGATGGGTAAATTACTATAAGGACACTTATTCAAATCATTTCATATCATCACGCTAGAAATTAGAACAATTTGGTCCCCTAATTTTTGAGTGTAATTACGCTTAAGAAAATTTGAGCAAGGTTATCATTAAGCCCTCTCTATGGGGTTATAAACACAGAAATATATAACTCTTAAGTTGGTAAAAATTACTAAAATCACTAAGGTGTATGAGCTCCCAGGGTGACTGGTTACTTTAACACCATATCATTTGGTACAAATTTCAAAATTCACTAGGATACCCGAACTCCGATAGTAGTTGGTTCTTTTACCACATTATTTTGTACTTCATTGTTACCAAAGGTAATTTTTGATGACACAACCCACTATAAACTTGGAGCAATAAATTTCATCTTGATTTTCAAACATTTACATCCATCACATTCATCCACCAAATTATCATCATCCATATTCGATCAATTGTCTTGTGGATTTCATTCTTCACCCATTCACCAATTGAGGGGGTAAGCTAAAATTAAAATTTTCAAAATTCATTCACCCTTATGCATAAAAAATATTTGAGTCTATTTCTCAATCCAATAAAGTCAGGTGTCTCTTGTTTTTGCACCACATTGTATTTCACACAACATGGTACAAAAAGGGGCATTTGTAGACACCAAAATATAGGTACTTACATTTCACCACATAACTTTACATAATAAGATATATGTCTAAGTCTAAACTTAGGCATATTAAACCCTGCACATTTCACCCACATTACACATCACAATTTTGCATAATATATGCCTAAGTCTAAACTTAGGCATAAAAATCTGCACATTAAAAGCATTTTCCAAATTTTATAAATCTAGAAAATCTTCCTAGGATACCCTACCTACCCACTATACATGTGTCTTGGCCACATCACCACCACACCTTTCACCCTTATCCCTTTACATGAGATATCCTTCCACTTGGATGAGACACCCTTGGTGACTCACCCTAACTACCCTAGAGATGTGACAACCCTAGCTAGCCACTTGGCAATGCTAACTTCACACCTCTCTTTCCCTGCAAAACCCCAAGGAGCCTATAAAGGCACCTTCATCACATCAACCAAAGGAGGCAGGAAAAATAAGTTGTCATGCTATCAAAATATTGGTAAAAAGTCACTTGCACACTTGGAGATCACTTCACCGAGGTCCTAGATTGAAGCTCTAGGGTTTTTGTATTTTTTGTTGAACCACCCATTGATGTTTACATAGAGGTAACTGCTCTTCCACGGTTGCCTAATAACACTCTCGTTGTTGGCCAATCCTACCCACATGCCCATGGTTTATCAGGAGTGACATTTCGACCATCAACAGACAGATCAGGATTAGTAAGTCAGCAAGGCATCCATTTATGTTATAGTTTTGTTCTTTGTATATTATTCATAGTTTACATGCATTCATTTTCAAGGTTTTGAAGTAGTCATTTCTATTCATATCAATAGGTGCTACTGACTATCAAGTGGAATTAGGTCAATCAATTATATTCCTCAACATTTCAAGGAGGAGATCTAGGTTTGAATATTGCTAGATGTCATAACTTGATGTCAAATTAGGGTGCATGGTTTAAAATTTGTTTATCCTCATAACTTGATGTCAAATGATAAGTATTTTTTTTATAATTGTCTATTATTTTATTATCTTCGAATTGAAAAGCTTTGTGTAGAATATTTTATTTTTTATGAATTATTCTTGCTTTCAAATGTACTCCGTAAGAATTTGCTTCACATTTTTATGCTTCTATCCTTCTAAAAATGTTTCTCTTGTTATATATTTCATGATGTATCAATTTTATCTTTATGACTATACATATTATGTGGCACAAACATTGCTAGGGATAAATTTGAATTCTCTCGATAAATATAAATTTCTTTTTATGGTTGTATACATTTTGAGGCATGTCCTTCTTAAGTGGTTGACTACTTTAGGTATCATAAAATGATAATTTTCTTCATTTTGTCAACTTCTATTGTAAGTTTATTTTTTATTTTTTAATATTTTTTTAACATTCTATCAGTTGATGAAGAATAGTGTTTTGTTCTTGATAGATCACAAAATATTCTTAAGCATTCAAAACATTAAAATAAAAGTATTATTTTATACTAATGTTACTTGATCTCTCTCACTTTTTTGATATTAAGATAAATAGTTTGCATCGTTTGCACGGATATGTCCTAAATGAAAATGGTTTAGTGAATTATCATTTTTTAATTTTTATAGTTGGAAATAAAATTACATTACTTATAATAAAGAATTGTATGAATAAGTGTAACCCATCAAATAATATAGACACTGACTTCTTACTAAAGGAGAAAATATCCACATTAATCATTTAACTACATAATTTCATTAGTGTTAAAATAAAACTAAATAAGCAAGGAATATGTGGTGGGCCTCTTTCTTACAACAATTTCATCTGTATATCATCTATAAAAGGGGAATACCAACACTATTATAGGTAATTTGATTTTCCATATATCAATTTATGATTTTCTAGAGTTTGAGACTATACATATAGGGTTTAAAATTTGGGTTTCCTTATACCTAGATTACCTAAGTTTTATCTAGTTCTACAATTATTTCTAGTATCCATATTCTTCAAACTTAATACTTTTTCAATACTTTTACATCAAAGAAGTAATGTTTTATGGGTATGATAAGTTGTGTGGATCACTATCAGTGTGTCTTTCTTCTATAAAAGAAACATTCTAGTCTTTATTGGATGATATTTTGAAAAAAAAATGATACTTAAATCATTTGCATCATCTATTCCATTTTCTACACAAGCAACATAAAGTTATTTATATCTTTTAGTGTTAAACAATCCACTCTTCCTCCAAACTAAGTATAAGATTTTTTTATGTTGTTCTTTATCTAGTTTTTCTCATTCTTAGATAATAATTTCAATATATGTAGCTAGAGGATTTCAAAGAACTACTTGATGACATGATTGTGTTTCTTTTAGTTGTCAATAATTTTGGTAAAATGACTAAGTTCATTCCATGCTACTAGACCAAATTTATGAAAAACTTGACCCACTTATTCTTTAAATTAGTTTGGCAATCATTTTATCCTAGCAATAATGATTCATATTTTGTGTATTAGTTTTAGAATTCCCTATCAAGAATTTTTGTAATATCTCTCATTTTAATCACCTCTAATCCATACTAGATGTATTGAATAGATATTATGAACCACATCCTTATATAGAGTGTCAAGATATATCATCATCCTTCTTATATCAAGTATTTCTTGAGATAAAACACTTAAATCATGTATTTAATAGTGGATTCCTCTTTTATAGAGGCTGATTATCTATTTAGGTCTATCTTGGCCTATAGAAAGAGCTAGAAAAGGCATGGATATTCATGTGGATTTGGAAAAAAATATATTCTAAAGTGTCTTCCATTCTTCACAAGCCTTAGGATAAATAAAAGCAAGTTATTAGTCAATATTGCATTCCTCATCATTTTTAGGTTAGGAAAATTTTTGTCTATACTTGGACAAAAAACACTTTTAGGATGAGTCCCACAACAAAGTAGGACCTCTTTGGTATATATTATATGTTATTATTTTACGACTGCATGAGAATGCATTTCAAAATGATTTTCATCTTCACTTAAAATGTTTACAATGTTGTCAATTTAAATATTATCCCAATTTATGAGTGGACATTGAATATAGAGTTATTGTGTTCTCATCCTAATAATGTTGTCTTGATATTCACATTTTATTTAGTATTGACCAATTCTTTAATATCAATACTTGCAAAATTTACCAAAGGATAATAACATCCTATGTTTTGCCAAACACAATTAGATTCTAAATTAAGCACATTTGATGTCTTATTAACAACTATCAAAACAATTTTCATACCTTCTAAAGGCATTGGATCCTCAAAATTATATTGGTGAAAGGAATAATAAGGATTTAAAACAATATTTTTTATTTATTTTACTTCATTTATATTATTTTAATTAATTTGTTGACCACTATATCAACTCAAATCATTTGCTATAATTAACTTGGTGTGACTTGCTTATTAGATTGTTAGTTGTTACCACTTGAGTTGTATTGAGCCTTTCTTGTTGAGATCATACCTTCCCTATTGAGTCCCTGACGGGGACCGAAAGACCGCCCCTTACAAATTCCAAATTTTTTTCATAAAAAAAAAGGCTTCGGGAAAATATTTACATTCCACAATAGCAAGTTGCCCGCAGGCTTACAAAGACCAGAGATGCTCTGGTAATTCTCCCCCTCCGGTCCCCCCTGACTAATACAAAAATTCTGGGTTTTAACGAGGTCCCGGTCCTCCCAACCATCAATGCTCCCACCAAACAAGATTTTGATTTCAAATTTCCCTCCTTCCCGGGTTTTCAAAATTTTGACATTAATGGCAATCTCTGCCCGATCTATCCCCGAGTTTGCATTAATGATCTTCCTCCTCTGCACCCATCGCTTCGGTCAGATTGTTTTCTGCACTGCCGTCTCCCCCATACCGGCCATGCCCTGCAACAGTTGTTTTTTGAAAAGATCTTCAAGAGGTGGTTCTCCCCCTTAAATGCATGTGGCTGTAAATTTTAATTCCATGATACGTGGCCTTCATATTCACTTTGATACACGTATGCTTTCGCGTGCAAAACTTGCCATGCCTCCTCGTGGATGTAAAATATTTCAAACACGTGTCCTTCACAATTTTCAAGCTACACGTGGCTGTCCACATGTCAAATTTTGGCCTTGTCTGGCCGTTCGCCTCTAAGCTTGGTCCTGTCTTCTCATTGGTCGCGATATCGCGACCCAAACACTGCCTTGACGCTGTCCATTTAATACTGTCGCGATATCACGATGTCGCGATATCGCGACGTCGCGATATCACGACCCAACCACCGTCGCGCCTTGCTTTTTCAACATCATCACGATATCGCGATGGAGATCACCCCTTGCATTAGCTTCTCAACAAACGTCGCGACATCGCGACGTCGTGATATCGCGACGGAACCCTCCCTACGCTCCAACTACAAACAAATGTCACGATATCATGACGTCGCGATATCGCGACGTCGCGATATCGCGACAGAACCGGTCCCTGCCTTTGCCACCACTTCGGAGGTCGCGATTTCGTGACCTCCCCAACTTTTGCCTTAGCTCTTCTACCAACTTCCCCTTCTGCTTTGCAACATCTTCCCTCCTCCGGAAAGGAACCAAAATACATCAAAATACAAAAACTTAAAGAAAATTTAGAAGGATGCAAGATTGCCGACATCGTTACCGGATGCTCCTGCATCAGACACCCGGGGTAACAAGAGAAGTGACCTTCACTTCTAGGCTATTCGATCCGCGTCCTTTGTAATATTTCCGAACACCCATCAACCTTTACAACCTGTTCAAGTTCTGTTTCCTAGCAAAAATTTCTGCCTTCTACCAGACAAATTCTGGCATTACTACACACTTTCTCATCTTCGGTCTGCAATGGCTTCAACTTGTGCCGCACTCCATCTTTCACCAAGGAGTAAGTATTAGCACGGCCATCATGCACTGCATTCCGATCAAACTGCCATGGCCTTCCCAACAGCAAATGGCAAGCATCCATGGGGAATACATCACACAGGACTTCATCCTGGTATCTCCCGATCTGGAACGTGACTAAACACTGTTCCCGGATCCAAGCTCGGTGGTCCTTTCGCAACCATGCAATCCGGTACGGGTGCGGGTGTCTCCTTCTCTCCAGCTGCAACTTAGAAACCATCTCCTCGAAAACCAAGTTGTCTGTACTCCCATTGTCAATAATGACATTACAGACTTTGCCCACACTTTTGCACCGGGTGTGGAACAGGCTTCTCCTTTGCTCAGACTGGTCTTCATCCACCAGCATGGTCCTTCTCACAATCATGGCTTCCCCCTTTTCAGCTTCTTCAGAATGTTCTGAGTCAGCATCCTCAACTGCCACAACTGCTCTGGCAGGACCCACTGGCCTCTTGTTTGTCTTTTCTCGGTGTTGTGGGCACTCAAATGCCCGGTGTCCTTCTTCTCCGTAGTGGAAACATGTTCCTCGGAACACTCCCCTTTCATTTTTGCGTCTAGACCTACCTCTTCCTCTCGGGTAGTTATCATTCTGAACTTGCGGTGTTGGGTCTTCCTCTCCTTTCTGATCCCGACTGCTGCTCTCCTCTTCCTTCTTCTCTTCCTTTCCTTCTTTCTTTCCACCATTCTTTCCTCTCGGTCCTTTTACTTTTTTCTTGCTGTCAAACCTTCTGTTTAACTTTTCTTCAACCTTTAAAGCAAATTGGTAAGCATCTTCGATGGTGCTTACCCAAACCAAGCTCAACTCCTCCTGCACACTCGGTCTCAACCCATTAATGTAACGGGCCACTTTTTCCTTGCTTGCTTCCAAATTCCCTGTTCTGATGGAGATTTTATAGAATTCCTTCATGTATTCTTGAACTGTTCTATTCATCTACCTCAAGCTTTGCATTTTACGTAACAGATCCAGCTCATAGTCAACAGGGATGAACTATCTTTTTAATTTCTCCACCATTCTGTCCCACCTGGTAATCCGTTCTTTTCCTCTTCGGTTCCTCTCCAGCTGTACCCCCTTCCACCATATGCTAGCATGACCCTTCAGTCGGGTCTTAGCAAATCTAACCCGGTTAGGGTCTTCAACCTCTTCATATTCAAAATATTCTTCTAAATCATTCACCCAGTCTATCAACTCCTCTGGGTTCAAGTTCCCAGAATACGTAGGAACTTCTAACTTCGGCCTCTTCCCGATTTGGGATATGGCCTTGTACAATCTGGCTTGTGCCGGATCTACATCTTCCTCTTCTTCAAACTCATTCTCTTCTTCCACCTCATCCTCACTGTCTGCATCCCTTCTCGACTCACGTCCTCTGCGTAGTTCTTCCTGCAGGGCCTGGACTTGCCGCTGCAAAGCCCAGAAATCTTTCGCTGCCATACCTCTGCCACCCACCGGGTTTCTTCTCGGAGGCATCTTCACTCGAGCTCAAATCCTCCCACACGTCCTGGTACAACTGCCTCTCCTTCGGCGGTCTGCTGTACGCTCAGGAACTCCCGCTCTGATACCACTGACGGGGACCGAAAGACCACCCCTTACAAATTCCAATTTTTTTTCATAAAAAAAAGGCTTCGGGAAAATATTTACATTCCACAATAGCAAGTTGCCCGCAGGCTTACAAAGACCAGAGATGCTCTGGTAATTCTCCCTCTCCGGTCCCCCCCCCGGACTAATACAAAAATTTTGGGTTTTAACGAGGTCTCGGTCCTCCCAGCCATCAATGCTCCCACCAAACAAGATTTTGATTTCAAATTTCCCTCCTTCCCGGGTTTTCAAAATTTTGACATTAATGGCAATCTCTGCCCGATCTATCCTTGAGTTTGAATTAATGATCTTCCTCCTCTTCACCCATCGCTTCGGTCAGACTGTTTTCTGCACTTCCGTCTCCCCCATACCGGCCATGCCCTGCAACAGTTGTTTTTCAAAAAGATCTTCAAGAGGTGGTTCTCCCCCTTAAATGCACGCGGCTATCAATTTTAATTCCATGATACGTGGCCTTCATCTTCACTTTGATACATGTATGCTTCCATGTGCAAAACTTGCCATGCCTCCTCGTGGATGTAAAATATTTCAAACACGTGTCCTTCATAATTTTCAAGCTACACGTGGCTGTCCACGTGTCAAATTTTGGCCTTGTCTGGCCGTCCGCCTCTAAGCTTGGTCCTGTCTTCTCATTGGCCGCGATATCGCGACATGTCGCGATATCGTAACCCAAACACTGCCTTGACGTTGTCCATTTAATACTGTTGTGATATCGCGATGTCACGATATCGCGACCCAACCACTGACACGCCTTGCTTTTTCAACATCGTCACGATATCGCGACGTCGCGATATCGCGACGGAGATCACCCCTTGCATTAGCTTCTCAACAAACGTCGTGACATCGTGACGTCGCGATATCGTGACGTCGCGATATTGCGACGGAACCCTCCCTACGCTCCAACTGCAAACAAATGTCACGATATCGCGACGTCGCGATATCGCGACGTAACCGGTCCCTGCCTTTGCCACCACTTCGGAGGTCGTGATTTCGCGACATGTCGTGATTTCGTGACCTCCCCAACTTTTGCCTTAGCTCTTCTACCAACTTCCCCTTCTGCTTTGCAACATCTTCCCTCCTCCGGAAAGGAACCAAAATACATCAAAATACAAAAACTTAAAGAAAATTTAGAAGGATGCAAGATTGTCGACACTGTTACCAGATGCTCCTGCATCAGTCCCATATAAAAATTTGAAAGGATTTTTTAAATATGTATTAACAGGCTCGATTTTTCTCATATGATGATTACATATTGTATGTTTATTTTGCACTTACATGTGTACAATATTAATGGACTAGTTTTAATTTAGATATCTAAAAACTATTAAGATGTTATATTTAGTCAAAGATAAGTATAGTAATGTGGAATTTACCATTTTTTAATGGGTTATATGATATTGAAATAACATAGTAGATAATTTAGATAAGGAAATCACATAGTAGGCATTCTAGCCAATTATGGTGTTTATGTTCATCTTGGTGAAATTTAAATTTTAGAAAGCAACTATTCAGGTGGGATCTTATTTCTTAATTAAATTGATATCAAGTATTTGATTATGAAAACATAGAACTTTGGTGAAGATGAATAATATGTTTGGTAGAAAAATAAATGAAAATTTCAATGATAAGAGGGCATGTTGGATATGGTTTAATTGACCTAACAACAATTGTAATATTTTGGTATTTTTATGGGAGTGGCTCCCAATAAAATCCACATATGGCTTATTATATTAAAAAAATTAAATTAGTACTTAAATATTTTATACTTACCCTACAAAACATAAAAATTATTCAAAACTAATGTCACCTATGTATAGTAATTTTTATTTAATATGATTCATGTAAAAAGAAAATTATGCCATGAAGTATCAATCATGTAAATTCATTGTTTTCAACTTACTAAAATTCATCCAATATTCTAATCCAAACCATTGAACAACTTATTATAATTGAATTATATATAAAATTCTCAAGTAACATTAATTTATCCTTAGGTACATGATATATTAGTTAGGTATCAATCAAATTCATCCAATATTCTAATCCAAACCATTAAAAACTAATTATAATTGAACTAGATATCAAATTCTCAAGTAACATTAATTTATACCTAGCTACATGATATATTAGTTAGGTATAAATTGGTTAGGGAAATGAGTCAATAGTGAAACAATGAAAATATCTGATTGTATAGAAACAACAACATATCAAATTTAATAACTAATAATAATATATTTTAGAGCATATTGCTTGAAGTAATTCTCTACATATGTAAAGTAAATATAACAATGGATCTTCAATAAATGGTTTTGATATAGAACATTGCACTCTAACTATAAACCGATTTTTTAGAACTAAGATATTAATATGGAACACACAATTACTAAAATATAATCGCATTAAAATATGTCTTAACTTCATATTGAATTATATACCCAATGTAATATATATAAGTATTTTATTTTACAATACCAATTGAAAGCTAAGAATATAATAATTTTTCAAAAAGAGGGTGTGTTATGAAAATTACTATTATATAGGACATCTCCTTGTGTTTTCAATGAAACAACTAAAATGAGATAAATTTCTTGTTAATACATGATCCCTTATATGTTTGGTCATTAAATATATTTTTTGGGATTAATTTATCTAACCTTACACTATATATTAGATGTTGCTATGCAAGAATTTTACTACTAACAAAATTCATAATCATTTAATTAGAGGCCGACACCTTATGGAACTAGTCTAGAATAAAGCATTATAAAACACTTGCAACAAAATATCGCAATCATCCATGTAGTCTTGATTGACAAATTGAATATAAATATTAAATACAATAAAGAGTTTGTAGTTATAATTGTTTGTTTATAATCCTGGATGATTGACTTTTAACATCTGAGTTGCATTATGTTGTTTGTTCTCGCTCCTCTTTTCTTTTTTCCATTGTCCCTCTTTTCATTTGGTTTCCTTCTTTTTGGAGCATCACCACCTCTCAATTTACCTGTTCCTCTTATAAATAGATCTTTATTTTCATCACACACCTTTGGAGCATCACCACCTCTCACTTTCCCTATTCCTCTTATAAATAGATCTTTACTGTCATCACACATCTGTGATACATTTTCCATTCTTCTCTTTCTTCCTAAGGGTAAAAAATAAACAAGTCACATTGGTTACTTTTGAATTGCAAACATCTCTATCTTATTTTTATTAATAAAAAATAACTTTGTCCTATTTTAGCCCAAATTTCAAGAAAATAAATAGATATATGAACTTCCTCTACTAAAATAAAATTTCATAAATTTTAATAGAATTCTATCTCTTTGTAGTTAATGCACTTAATGAATTTGAAAACTGAATTTGCACAGAATTCTATATCTTTATATTTATCTTATTTTTATTAAGAAAAATAACTTTATCCTCTTTTAGACCAAATTTCAAGAAAAAAAGATATATGAACTTCCTCTACTAAAATTAAATTTCATAAATTTCAATAGAATTCTATCTTGTTTGTTTTTTATGCTTATCTTTGAAGGACATGTGTCCTTTGTCTATTTTATTTGCTATCAGTTTTTGGTGGTGTTGTAGGTTGAGGTCTTCTCAATTTAGGGAACCTCTCTTCTTTTGATGTTATATAGGTTTGGGGATCCTTTAAAAACCCCATTATCAATAAAAAAATTGAAAACTAAAATTAATTTTAGAAAGTATTCTTATTTTCTTATTAATAATAATAAAAGTAATTGCTTTAAATTTATATCATTTAATTATATTTTTTAAATAATTTTTGTTGTAAATAGATATTACAAAATTTCATTGATATAGGGAATTTTAGACACAACATGCCCTAGATTTGCCAATTTTAATATCCCTTGTTAGAATTTAAAAATAAATTATGTTATTTGGAAAAATTTACAAAAGCTAGTCCATGGTATTTTGAATTTGTAACCTCAAATACTTGATTATTCTTTCTTATAAGGTTGGATATCTATAATAGTACGAGTATTTTCATCTATATTCTCAATGTAGATGAAAAATATGGATTGCTAACAAGGGAAAAAAATCTAAAAAAAAACTCTAGGATATATGAAATATGTTTTCCAAAAGTGTAGATATACTTGTACTAATGAGAGGGAGATATTTTATTCTATTGCACATTTAGAGTATTTTTGACATATTCTAATTGCTTGGTCTAAAAAAATGTATTAGTATTTATATATTTTCAAAAATATCATGTTTGAATCATTCATCCATTTTGATGTTAGATCAAGAGGGATAAAGTACCATTGGCCTTGGCTTTCAAATTATTTTTTGTGAATTTTTTTTAAAATAATATTTAAGATAGACCCTATTAAGGTTTGTGAATCCAAAATAGTTAAATTTACACCCAAAATAAAAACTACCAGCACATGTCTCAAATATGAACTAACCATAATCTAGGATTATCATTCTAGATAACAAGGGCTAGGAAGAAATTTGACAAGTTTCAACAAGATGATGTATGAGGTACACATTGAGGATTTATCTTTACAAGAAAATAATATTGATAAACAATTGGTTAAATGCATAAAAAAGGTTTTTTTTAGCCACTAATGTTTAAAAGGCATTAATTAATATTAAGAAAGAGGTATGATTACTAGTTTTTTTAAACATTTCATTATGAATCTACATCTTTATAATAATACTTAAACTGTAATAATAGTAGACAAAATGAGGTGTAGACCAATTGGTTCCCCCAAACCTCGTAAAGGGAGCAGAGGTTCAAGTTTCAAATCTTGGACCTTACCAGACTAAATGCTTTTCCATTTCTAGGTACTTTCAATGACATAAAAGGTTTAAAATGATTATGGCATGGTAGTTATAGGGGAAGACTGCATAGAGATCTGTGTGGTGGATTTCAGTGCGGACAACACAAAATACTTGTGGTGGCCATAAAAGTTGGATAGCCTACCCGGATTCACGACGGCTATGATTCCACGATGTAAAATAAATAAATAAATATAATATAATATAATATAATAATAATAATAGCGAAAATAATTTCCAACTATAATGGGTGATATCTTTTAAAAATTATATTCAAAACAATTATTAATAAGGCACAAGAGATTCTTTATTAGGTTTTTTCTCCAATAATCTCTTTCATATTGAAGAAGGGATTGATGGTCCTTCTCTTATAGAAATAATCTAGAACATACCTCTATTATGTAAAAGTACAAGGTCTCATGCACTAAAAATTTACTTCTTGTGAAATTTCACTACATGTAGAACTTGGTGATGAGTTTCCTCTCAAACCATAGGAAAGCTAGTAGAGGAGAAACACAACACCATGAAGGGATCTAGTGCTAAAAGTTGCTACCCAAGCCTAATAATTGGATCCCTAGAAAATCAAAGGTGGTTAAAGAAAGAAAAACGAAGGGTAAAGAATATACTAGAGAGTGCATAAGGTTTCAGTAATCAAGAGGTCAAAATATGACCAGGAAAGAAAAATACTAACTAAATATGGTAATGGGTATGATGTTGGACCAACCCTAGAACTAGGTATATGTAGATATGGGACCTACATAATCAAAGCTAACTATGGGATTGGTAGAGGTATTCCCCAATAGGTAAAAGTGAGTGGTACAAACATCACCTAAGAAGTAAGGTTCTTTAATGCTATGTTCAAAGGGAGTCATCCTTGCCTACATGGCATTTGTGATGACTAGACATGGATCTATTTTGAATCTACTAGGAAGTTAATGCAACATAGTACCTCAAAATTTGTAACCCTAAAGGACATTGAGTTCCCACTCATGTCAATTGGGGGGAAATTTTAAATTTCAAATTGTTAGGCAAACTGTATAAATAGGCAAAACTTTTAATGCCAAAAAAAAAAACAATGATTTGTCTAGTATTTGGTCTTAGGTAGATTTTTTCTATTATTTTAATTCCATGTATCAATCTAGAGTTGGGATTTGACTCAATGCATGTGTGTACCTTTGAAACTTATTAAGTTTCTATATGCATGAGGCTTTGGTTC
This sequence comes from Wollemia nobilis, assembly GCA_028583015.1. NCBI lineage: Eukaryota > Viridiplantae > Streptophyta > Pinopsida > Araucariales > Araucariaceae > Wollemia > Wollemia nobilis. Next base: position 9,629,295 of record JAQPPZ010016864.1, on the reverse strand, counting down.
AATTAATAGAGATATGACTATACTAACTTGAAATTGTCTTTACTTTTAAGTATCATATTTTGATGCAAGTGTTCATTAATACTATTGGTACTTAGAAGGAACCTATAGTTCTTGGAACCTCACCATCTATATTTTAGGCTAGTTAGTTTTACTAATTTTTCTCTTATCCGTTTTCCTAGATCAAAACCTAATAGATTAGGCTATCTTAGGAAGAGAGCATTAAGAATACATCCAAACAAGGAGCCATGTTTGGTAAAAATACCAATGGTTGTCCTTCGAATCACATCCCCAACTATCTAGAATTCTTGAATATGCACTCTATATCAGGTACGAGCACCAGATGCACCAAACAACTACAACAGGTGGTCATTATGCCCAAAGCATGACCAAAACTAGTCCCTTGAGAGTTTTGACTGAACAACATTGCTACTAAATTATTATAAATATATTGAAAATTTATGAGGAAATATGTATTATAAATAATAAATAAGTATAATAAATTCAAAAAATATATAAGTAGTCTGAGGTGCGAGCACAGATGCACAAAACAACTACAAAAGGTGGTCATTGTGCACAAAGCATGACCAAAACTAGTCCCTTGAGAGTTTTTAATGACCAAAATTGCTACTAAATTATTATAAATACATTAAAAATTTATGAGGAAATATGTATTATAAATAATAAATACATATAATAAATTCAAAAAATATATAAGTATTTTAACAGTGCTTGTGTTCAACAAATTTACATTAATAATTATTTTTTTATTCTAATTATTGCTACATTTCTCTCTACTATATATTATACCATTATATCATATATAAGTTCATGATGAAATAAATGGATCAAATAGTAAAAGTTTTTAACATTCATAACCTTTTGTAGAGCATGGTTTTCTTAAGGAAATAAATTGTTAATAATATCATTATGTTTCATATAAGTGTAATATGCTATGACAATGATTGGGTACATTGTAGGTGGTTGTGTTTAGGTTATTTACTTTCTTTACCCATATATTTTTCATTTTTCAAGCGGTAAAAAATGTGGGTTCCTAGTTGAGAGAAATAGGTATAAATCTTCCCAGATAATATATGCTATTATCCATAATTGCTAAACTATTGATGATGAGGTGGTATGTTGTAGTATGTATGACTATATTGTTTGTTTAATTACTACATGATGTAATATAAATGAGGTTATTCAATATAATATAACCATTTTGAAAAAATGTTATATTTTTTTTACGTAATATGCCAATTTCAAGTAAAAATAGAGAAAGAATTACAAAAGAATATCACGAGTACATTTTACTATAGAATCAAATGAGATAATGTTACTTAATGATTGGATATTATTAATAAGAAATTATACTTCATTGAGTTTTTTCATAACTTTTAAGGATATTGAGAGAAATATATAGTCCACTACCATAGTGAACAATCTTGCATTAGGATGGACAAGAAATTCAATGTCATATTCCATAAACTTTTTAAAAATCCATTCCAATACTACAACTTTGCTAATGCAACAATATAAAAAATATAAATATAATTTGGGTTGGTATTGTAGAAAATTGAAGGATATTAAGTTTCCAAAGTATATTACACAGGTAATTAACTTAAAGGGTTTTTGAAATCTCATCCCCTCTAGTGATTTAGAAAATTTTTCTACCTCGTTGACCTGACATGTCACTATGAAAAGAACAAGATCCCCAAAGTGATGAGTTGGTCATCTTTGGGCCTGGTTACCCTACCATTTCACTTCAAAAATAGGAATGAGATCCTCAAAGTGATGATTTTGTCATCTTTGAGTGTGACTAACTTGGCATGTCACTTCAAAAAGAGGAACAAGATCCCCAAAGTGATGAGTTGGCTATCTTTGGGCCTAGCTGACCTAACATGTCACTTCGATAAGAGTAACAAGATACCTAAAGTGATGAGAAGGTTTTCTTTAGGCCCCTTTCATTAAATGTTCACTCATCATTGAAAATAGATGTTGTCTTCCACAGCTCCCTATGATGTTCTTGGGACCAAAAATTCTAATTTTAACTTGCATTTCAAGATGGGATTGTCTCCAAGGTAGATTTGGAGGCAAGGGGGAATAGCAAGATTGATTGGGAGGCAATATTTTTCATGTTTGAAACCCCATTTATGGGTATTATTGGAAATATTTCTCTACATGGCACACATGAATGCAAGTTTAAAAGGACAAGGAGTAATGTGTTGTACCACCTTCAATTTTTCTCTCATTCATATTCTTTCTTCTTGATACCTTCTTATTAGTGCTTTGTGAGCTACATGAATTATATAAGGCAAGAAATAGAAGATGAGGATCGACTTGTGGAACCAATTACCCAATAATTTGAATAGGACATCTAAGATAACTTCTAAAAAAGTAATTATTTCCCTTTTTGAAGAAATTCAATGGGTATGACAAGGAGCCCTCAATGGACATGGCTCACTTATGGTATGACACGAGAGTTAAATCTAGGGTATTGAGTTTACTATCAACATTTATCTTATAGAAGAGGTTGCTAGACTGATGGCCTTAGGTGAATGCATCAACTAAGAGAAGTATTCATCGATAAAAAAACTAAATATTTTTTAAGGAAAACATGAATACATGGATAAATTCCAAAATAGAATGCTCTATAATTCCATTCCTAGTCCTTGGGATAGAGTTGTTATCACCATTATATAGTTCTTCACCTTGGATGAGCATTTTTCCATTGTCAAGAGTTTCCACCTAGCCTTCCTCAACCATATCTTGTGAAAGAAGAATATGAATGTCCTTACTTTTCTTTTCAATTCTATAAAGAAATCTATGAAGCAGGTCCAAAATAGGAATTCCTATGTTTCACTAAGGATTACTAAAGATCATGTTCATTCATGTAGTGAATAACTGAAGCCATGGCAAAGTGGTGTGCCTTGGCCTAGATTATGGAAGTTCATCCAATTTGGAGAAGAAACTAGATATTTAAAAGAAACTAGACAAGATTCTGAATATTCCTCCCAGTGCTTAAGGGAGGATTCTATTCCGTATTTTAACCTCACCCCTTTTGTGAAAAAAAGTAATAATATTGGTACAACTAAATCACCAAAACATGAAGTTAGGTTAAAAAATGAACATAAGCATGGGGCAGAGCTAACTTCTACTAAAGGTTTATCTAAGATCTAGAGGTGTTCCAAACACCTAATTCTAAGAGCCAAGACGAAGGATGAATCTCCCATCCAAGTCATTTCCATCCAAAATCCAGAGATCTCTTAGGATTCCACTTCATCCTGTTCATTAAAAAAGAATTATCATTCTTCCTCCTAAAGAAATATAAGTAGTGTAGTCCTCCCAAGAAAGCTAAGCAAAGCAATCCTCCTCTAAATAAAGTAAAGCAGAGTAGTCCTCCCCTAAAGAAATCAAAGCAAAACAATGTTCCTTTGGAAATGAAGAAAGCTATTGAGAAACCTCCAAAGTCTAATTTGTATCTTAGGAACACCCTCCAAGGCTTGAATGATCTCTTTAGTTCCATAAAAAGGGTTTATGAGATGTTAGTCTACTATACGAATGAAGTGACCCTTCTAGGAGATCTCAAGAAAAATATGGATGACATAGAGCCTAGTGCTAAAGAAGAAGACCCTAAATATGAGACCACTCAATAATGATTCTATGTCGATCTCTATTTCTCTCACCTCCATTTGGTAAGTCCCTATTTCTTTTCTTCCAAGGCTTCTATGGTGGGGCCTCTCCTTTTTTAGGATACTCTTTTCACCTTATTGAGTGTCCCTATTGCCATCATACGATCGCACCAAACTGTATCGATATCTTACCACTTCAATCATCTTACCAAATAGATAATAATTCTAAATAATATGCTTAAAGTAGTTGCATACATATGTTAGTACATACAGGTGTCAAATTATTGATAACAAATAACAACTACCAAATATTAAATTGTGATGGTGTCAAATTATAGACAACAAATGCCAAATGCCATAATCTAAAGTGTAAAAGTGTAAAATTTTAGATAACAAATAGAAAATACTGAACATTAAAGTATATAATTTTTAAATTTTGAATAGTGACTACCATATACCAGACATGAAAGTTTTGAGGTATAACACTTAAGAGTACAAACACTAAATAGGCAATGTAAGAAATATTAAAACATATCATCCTGAATTATAGACTCCAATAGCAACCAATATTTAAGTCTTAGAAATCAATTATATGCAGAATTTGGTAAGTCATAAGTTGGGCCAAACTATAGACTCCACAACAAACTCTATACCATTCATATCATAAATCAAGATGAAAATAAAATTCTAAATCAAAGTTTTAATTGTGTAAACCATAAGCTAGATTGAACTCCAAACTTCACACTTCACTGTAAATTATCCAAGCAATCAACTTTACTCAATTTTGAAACTATTGCAAGCTTAAACATAGTCTTCACCAAAATAAAATATAATAAACAAAAAACTTCTCTAAATGAGTGATGTCCAAAATTATGTTTCATTGATGATGTTTATGATCTATGTTTTCTTTAGTATCTCCTTATAAGTTTTCTACACTTCATATTCTACAAATAGAATTGAAACACTTTTCTAAATCTATAAGGAGCAGGTTGCATTTATGTCTTATAAATCGACTACACACTAAACCTCGTAATTCATAAGTTTGTCTAAAATCTAGATGTCACACTAAAATCTAAGTAATCCAAGTAATAGATAAATATGGAAACCAAAGTGTAATCCAAAATTTGAATTGTGTAAACCACAAGCTAGAGCAAACTCCAAATTTCAGGCTATACTCTAAACTGTCTAGGCAATCAACTTCACTCAAACTAGAAAATAATGCAAGCTCAACTACAGTCTTGACCAAACTAAATAATGAATGTCAAAATTATTTGAAGGAGTGATCTCTAAATTTTTTTGTTGATGATATTTACGTTCTAAGTTTTTTTTTATTATTTGGTAATAAAAGGTGTTTTGAAAGGTCCTCAATCATTTTATAAAGGGGTTTTTTAAGGGTCCCCAAATCTAAACATAATGATGATAAATGAGCACTAAGAGAGGTACAATGTTGATCTGACAATAAATAGAAGAAAATGAATTTGAGCACAAAAAAAAAAACACCAATTGATCCAACCTCAAAAAGGAATACTGAAAGGGTCTTCCAACCTAATAGCTTAGAAAACCAACACAAAGGTGAATCGATAGTAATATGGTTCAAGAGAGGTAAAGAATATTTGAAAATTAAAAATGAACCTCCCACTCAAACTAAAGATTTCAAATTGAAATAATCCTGCTTAGTAGGAGAAAAGGAAACTTAGACTTCTAGCACTAGAAAATCCAACCAGCAGAACATTCCCACCTGGTAGGAAGCTAATACCTAGAGCTAGGAAGACTCATAAGAGTATCAGCTGATATCATGAGATATTTAAGTGTGAATATCAAAAAATGAAACAAATCCTTCTAGTCCTGGTGCAAGCATATGAAATAATATTACAAATTAAAGCATATAGATCCTCCAAACCCATCAAATTCTAAATTTTAAAATGAAACTTCTCACATAAAAATGAAAAATCTGTAGTATATTTAGGTTTGCTCAAATTAGACAAGAAGCTTTAACTTTAGGTAATCCACCAAGAGCATATAGCATAGGACTCTACCTAGCAAGTAATAGGAGCCACTCCCTTTAAGCATCTTGAGGCCACCCACCAAGAGTACTAAGAGCTAAGCATTAAGGTCTTCAAATTTTAAACTAAACACCTAAAAAGAATTAGTTGATGGATTCATAGGGATGCTCAAAATAAAAATAGTTTAGTCCATCTCACTAATAGAATCTCCCACATCCAAGAGCCATCATGAACTATCAAACTCAAAATCCAGGCAAGAATAAAAATTTTGATCCTAGAGGGATAAAGTATGATTTTAAAAGAATCAATTTAAACAACTCACTCAGATTATAACACTCAAGAAAAATCATAACCAACAAAATATTCCTTGTCTAAAAGGAAAAATGATTAAGAAAAGTTGTCTTCCTGAGAAAATTATTCATCCAAAAAAATAGGAATCCTAAAGGTCTAACAAAGTAACAACTCATAAGGAAATTTGCAAAATAAAACACTGACCAACAATTCAAAAATATCCTATCCAAAGTAGGACCTTGAGATCTGGAGTCCTACACCAAGAGGAACCCCACAAAACCACCCACTGATGAAAAAATCTTGACCAAGGACCACAAGGTTTTAAATAAGAAACTCATAACTTCAAAGAAACCCTAAGAGTGTTAAAAATATTAGCAATACTTTACCATTCAGAGGAGAACCAGGGACTTATAGGTTGGAAGAACCAAATATTTTTTGGGCGTCCAAAGAATAAACATTGCACCAAACTTGCCCAACAAGGGATACAAGTGTCAGAACCAAACCCCTTGCAATAACTGGGATAAAAATCTTCAAGCATAACAAAATAACTGGAAAAAGCATTCTCAAATTGAAAAAAATCAAACCATCAGAAAAATATCCCACAACTAGCCAGAGAGGCCTGTCTGCACACTCATGTCTCCTTAGATAATAAAGGTACATGAATTCCCAGCTGAAATAGCATCCCACCTTGTGGGAGAATAAAAATAGGTCAGCGCTCAAACACCCAGCCACCAACTAGTCTAGCCATCCACCCAACAACAAGGTAAGATAATGAGGCTCGTTCAACTACCCTTGCCTTCTACCCAGATACCCAATTACGGTTCCATTAGCAGACCCAATCTTCCACCTAGTAAACCAGTCTACTATTGTGGATACAACAACCAAACCAGGAAGCCCAACAACCTAGAATGATCCAAACCAGCAAAATTCCTAGCAATGCATCTAGCCTTTGTGGTTCCTTTAGCCCTAGAATTCTACCCAACACCCAATTATGGTTCCATAAGATGGCCCAAACTTCCATCCAAAATATCAACATACAATTGAAAGTGCATATATCAAAATGGATCTCTGCCCATAGGGGTATCCATTTGAATGTAGAGCATTTATTCCAAAATTTTAGCCTTGAAGCATGTAGCACTGTATAGGCCCTAGTAGAAAATAATGTACTATAAACTAAAACTTTGGACAAGCTGATGTTCTAAGTTTTCTTTAGTATCTCTTTCACCTCCCATATTATGTTGTCATTTGAAGTTGTCATTTGAAGTGATGAGCATGACAATGAGCTTCAAATATCAAATATTTCAAACAACTTTTAGAGAAGGGCATTTATATTGTATCACAAAATATATCCTAAAATTTATAGAATAATTCATAAGTATCCTGCATGTTTATGAAAGATATTTACTAAATCAAATTATATAACTCCTGTTAAAAAAAGAAAATCATCCTCCTTAGATAAAATTTACCACATAAAAATTTACTAAGTTTTCTTTCTTTAAAATTAAAAAATAATTCAAATAATCTAATAGAATCAAAATAATATCCCCAATGTGTCTTCTACATTCCCTTGAAATATACAAAATATATATGAGGATAAAATACAAGGGGAACACTTGGGGATGCCACCCTCTCATGGACATTGTTAAACTAGAGGATCCATAACTTTGTACTAGCAATTAGAGTGTTGTTCAACCTAATTTCACAAGATTGGATAGATTATCAAATTTTTAAGACCTTCATTAACACCTTTAGGCTCACGAAATCAAGTAAAAATGGTATGCTCTAGAGAAGAGAAACATATCTATAGAACAAAGCAGAGGCTCATATATCCATAAGAAAGAATGCATGCATGAAGTAGGCTTTATGTGAGTGACATGCCAATATGTAGAGGCTATGTAGATTCAAATGCATGGGATATTACTGTCAACATGGATCATAATGAGGCATAATAAATTCAAAGGAGACATCATGTGGAGGTAATAAAAATATTCATTAAAATGATATGAGTTATTTATGTAGATTTGTTCACATTAGCAATTGAAATGCACTCTAATGATTGCAACTTCCTTGCTCCAGTTAATACTTCAACCAATTTGGTCTTAAGAAAATATTATCACCTCAAATTATCCAATGTCCATCAATAGTTGATGCATGTCATCCCAAATAGAGGAATTATCCCTTATCACTACCATGGAGTTTGATTTTCCTAGAAAGTTGTTTGGTTCCACAAGATCTCCCCCACATTTTACCTCTACTATGACTACCTAATTTATTGCCAATAGCCCAAGAATGACATGCAATAAAACATGAACATTAAATATTTGTATTATTCAAAGAAAACACAATGAAAACATGTGAATGAGATATAGATAAGTTTATGTAAAATATAATATTTACCAGAAATATTTCATATTTATTTAGAATGAATCATGGTGATAAATCACAAGTGCATTAGGACCATCATACAACAAAAGCTCCACAAACTGGGTAATTAAATAATAGAAAATTCACTTTATATTTTATTGTTAAAATTAATGCTCTTAAGGAGACTCAAGTTTTAATCATATGTATGGTGGCCTTGTTGTGACATTATTTGTACTTTGCATTCTACTTCACAAAGTATTTTAATGTTGTGAAAAAATTTTATGCTAAATTTTTCCAAGACCATATTCTAATACTCCCTAGTACATGATATCAAGCCAACAAATAATAAAAAAATAAGTACAACCCATCCATATTTCTCTCTAATATATTTAGAAGTAAAATACATGTGTATCTAATCAAAAATAAAAGCTTAGGATTTTAAAGCAACATTTTTCCTTCCATAGGATCCCATTGTCCAATTTCCAAAATCAATGGTGGGGCATTTAGATCCAATATATTGCATTGATTTCTCTACATGCTCCCACATTTTTCTATGTTACTATTTCTACATGATCCACCTATAACATAATTCATGCACATGTGGAATTGATGCATCTATGACAAAAGTCATGGACACTTCTTGCTATGTTTTCACTCTAATAAGGGTCTGTTGACACGAGAAGAAATTTGCAAGAAGATGATTTGTAGTAGATGAGTAAACTTTATAATGTCTTAACATATTTCCAGTGGTTATCCACACATTTTTTATCACTTTTATCTAAATTTCAACACTCAATACCTAATTACTTTAAGAAGATCTAGAAAAGATCTAGCAAAGGAACCATCCCAATTATTCTAGAATCATAGAGTGCTCTTTTAACATGCAACAAGCATGAATTTTGTTTCTTGTTCTTCAATATGTTTTGTGATCATAGTGAAGAAACTAATCAACAACATCAACTAGTGAATGACCTTAAATATGACCATTTCATCTAAGAGCAAATGCTTTTATTGGATTTATTAGCATATTACCTTAAAATTGTTTATACATATCATCTAAGAGCATAGCCCTACTTTTTCATAGAATATAAATTTTTCTTCCATAATTTATGGCATAATATATGACATACAAAGTTGGATATTGTCACCTATAATTTCTAAATTTTAAGGTATGATCAAACTATGGAAAATCCAAGCATTTAAAAATGGACACAAGTATTTCTAAAGGACAATGAGGATCAAAGTTAGGATGTCACTACAACACTCACTAATAAGGAGGAAAAGAAAAGGATTTTTAATGAAGTGATTGGGTAGGAAATCCCTATGCAGAAGTTCTATAGGGCTCATTCGACCTGGATGCCTCCTATAGAAAAATAGTTAAAAGGAATAGAGGAAAAAATTTGGTTCGTAACTTTTATTTGGATTTTTTGGGAGATAATATTGTTGTACCTAACGAGATTTTCCAAATGGTATTTGCATAGGGAGATCAATATCTGGTGAAACATTTTATGGGGGTTTATCTAGAACTTGTTGCTTTTTGGCATTGGGCACAGGGTAAATGGAAACCATCAACCCACATGGAAATAGTTGCCATGCCCAATAACTTTTTCTTGATCCATCTAAGATACATAGAAGATGTCAAATATATTCTTCAATGGGATCCCTAACTTTTTTGGTGTCACAACCTATTTCTTAAAATATGTTCTATATAATCCAACCCACATTCCTAGACCATCAATCAAGCCCTAGTATGGATCCGGATTCTAGGTCTCTCATTGCATTTTTGGCATTAAGATATTTTTGTTAAGATTGGATGTCAATTGAGTGATATAGTGGCAATTGATCTTGTAATTATAGCTATATATTGCTTCATCCATGGTATAATCTACATGAACCTGGATATGGAGTAAACTCCATTGAAAATAATTGAGCTAGTATCCAAGTTTGGAACTTAGTATAAAGCTTTAGAATATGAAATATTTTCACAAAATGCAATTTTTACTAGAAGGTTGGGCATCTCAATAGGGACTACCCTTAGAGGAGAAATCAACCCTTGTTTTTACAATAAAATAAGGATGATGGTAATAAGTATAGACCATATAAAAAATTAACTAAGGAAGAGAAAAGAGTGAAGTTGGAGAAACCATCTCAACCTGGCCTAGAAATTTGGGAAGAAGGCAAGATAGAGGAGGTCAAACTTTAAAAAAGAAATAAATGACTATTAACCCCCTTAATTCTCTAGATGACCTCAATTAAAATCAAGATATTCCATCTATTGCTCAATACCTAAGAAAGTAATTGGGAAGCCCAATAAAAACCAACGGGATCTCGAAGAAGACTCTTGCAAATGTTGGAAAGGTTGAATCTTAGAGTAGACCCTCCTAGCATGAAATTAGGGAGAAAGAAATGACCAAAAAAGTAGCCAATAGAACTCAAATAACCCTAAATATGGGTGAGAAAAAGGTTCCAACCAAATATAAGAAATGATATCTATTTCATGGAATATCAAGGGGCTCAATGCCCCATAAAAACATCATTTGGTATATTATTTAAGAAAATACCTTAGATCCCAAATCTTATTGTTGCAAGCAACACAAATAGATTATCAAAATATAGAAATAATAAATAAGTGTATCTAGAAAAAGGTTGAATTTATTGGTAGTGCAGTGAAGGGTGCCTCAAGAGGAGTTATTTGTATGTGGGATGAAAACTTTGTAGAAGGAAAATTTATTGTAGCTTTTGAAATACTAATCAATGTTCCTTTTCAATGCAAAGATACCAAGATCGATTGGGTCTTAACCAATGTTTATGCATCAATAACTTGTTTAGAAAGAAGACAACTATGAAAGGAATTATCATGAATGAGAAAAGCCTTCCATAATATAGCCTAGATCTTGGCAAGTGACTTTAATTCTCCTCTTTGTCCCTATAAGACTAAAGGTGGAAACTGTAATTGGGAAGCACGAATGAATGCCTTTGACTAATTTATTATAGAGAATTTACTGATGGATACCAATCTTAGAGGGCCTAAATAAACCTAGAACAATAAAAGGATTGGATGTTAGCTTATCCAAATAAGACTTGATAGATTTCTAGTATCTCAAGAGTATTTGATCAATTTTTGGGATGCTACCTTAACAATACTTCCTAAAGCTGGTTCAACCCATAATCCATTAGTGTTTGATTCCAAAATGGATAGAAAATATATATTTTAGTCCCTTCAGATTTGAGGTTATGTAGCTTAGTTAAGATAGAATTGAGCAATGTATAAAGAATTGGTGGGAGATAAAATTATTAGCTCTCTTATGTCTTAAGTAGCCAAAAAGCTAAGATTTATCAAACTCCAACTTAAGGACTAAAATAAGAATGTCTTTGGATACCTATTCCAAATAAAATCTGATCTGAGATAAAAACTCATGGATATTGATGTGATGATAAATGATATATTGTATTCACTAGAACTTAGTGACAAGGAGATATCACTTCTATTTGATGTCCACAACACCTTGGGTTGTGGAGAAATCCAAGACCTTTGGATTAAAGAAGGGGACTGCAATAGTAAATTCTTCCATGTAACAACTCTAAGACACCATAGTCATAATAAAATCAAGGAAATATTGAAGTAATAAGGATCTTGCACTGACAACATTATGGATATTAGAGAGGAGGTGGTTAGTTTTTTTAAGAACCTCATTGGCACTTCAGAAGGGATGGATGGGAATCCAATGACTCTTCTTCTTCACAATATCCTCCCACTGGTTACCATTGTCCTATTTGACTAGTCCTTTCAAGGAAAGTGAGGTGAAGGATGCAATTTTTTCTATGTCTAGGGAGAAATACCCTGGCCCTAATGGGTACCCTACCATCTTCTTCCAAAAAATATAGCTTTTAGTGGGAGAGGAGATATATTCTACAATCTCTGAAATTCAGAGAACCTATAACATTCCCTAAGATGCTAATTGCACCTTCTTAGTTCTCATTCCAAAAGTGGTTGGAGCCAAGGACATTTTCCAATTAGCCTATGCAATACTTTGTACAAAATTTTAACCAAGGTTATGTTTCATAGGCTTAAAGTCATTCTTATTTTTATTATTTACTCAAACCAAGGGCATTTTATCATGGAGAGGTAGATATTGAATGGGATCATAACTATCCATGAGGTTATCCATTCCACTGAAAAAGAGGAACAATTGACCTTCTATTAAAACTAGATATAAATAAAATTTATGATAAATTATCATGAGATTTATTTCTACATGCCTCATCCATGTTTGGATTCCATCATGATTGGATTGGCCTGACCAAGGCATGTATCTCTCTAACAATGTTCTCAGTTTTGGTGAATGAGGTTGTTGTTGGTAATTTTCTAAGTCAAAGGGGTTTAGGTAAGGGGGATAACTTATACCGATCATATCTTTATCATCTTGGTAGAGGAATTTATAAAATTTATAATGACAACTACATCATTAGGGGTTATTTATGGCATTATACCTTCCATTACTCTAATTTTGGTGTCTCACTAGCAATTTGTTGATGACACAATTTTAACTTCTATTTCATATATTCCTAAAGTAAAAGAAATAAAATCTCTCTTGAGGTATTATAAAATCTATTCATTTTAACTTCTTATTTTATTTTTAGTAATATTACACCTCTTTTAATTTTGAAATCGAACTGCATTTAATATTGTTTTTAGTTATCAAGTGGCATTAGCTCAACTAGTTAGATTCCTCAACATTTGAGGAGAAGACCAAGCTTCAAATCTTGCCAAGAAATAAATTGATAATATCCAAGTTTTTTTGTAATACCACTGCATGGTTATGATGTAATATGGGTGGGTCCCATTTCAATCCTATATAACAAATTGAAAAACTATATATTATTGTTAGTTGATAGACTATTAAAATATTTTATCTACTATACGTAAACCTTGTAATATTAGGTGTTCACATAACATATATTTAGTTTATTCCCTCTTCTTATTGTGTACATGTTAAGATATAATATAGGTAAGGTTCAACTTTATATCTTATTTTTTACATATTGTACATTTTGGTGAACCTAACATGAACACATCCATATGTCTACATTTTTTTAGATAGTTAAAATTTATTATATCCTAATCCAAAAAATAATTACTTGAACCTTACAAGTCTATTGGAATTCATCCTCTTCCCTTTTAAAATATTTTTAGAACCTAAAATATTCCCTACAACTTGAAAGGTGGCCCTTCAGCTAGCTATCCATCCAAAAGTTTTAGTAGCATGTTGTGAAGATGCTTCCACCTGCAAAAATTCTAGTTCTAATAAAGAAAATAAAAGGGGAACCCATTTAGAACCTTTGATATCCTCACAGGATGATTTTAATCATATGATATTCTATATAAAATAACATGAGGATGTCATCTATGAATTTCTTAATAAATATTTAGTTGCTAATAACTAGAACAAGGTGACTCCCAAATCACCCAAACATATGATAGACCTATCACAAGAGCATGAAAATATCATTTCTTAATTTCTTAATAATCTTGATAATTAATAAAATATCCCCTTGGCAAAATATTCCCTTGAAAATTACCTTATTTTCTCTAATCACATTCATTCACAAGATACCACAAACCTCAGCATTTTGAAACCTGGTCTTTTTTCTCTTCTCAATAACATTCTCAAGATCAATTAAACGGAAGATGCTTAGCATCTTGATGAACTAGAGGAAAATAACATAAGTTATCCTTTGTTTCATCAAGCCACCATGGTGCATTCCCCTAATGTTGTTATATATTATAAATCTTCCATTCCCTCCCCCTTCATCAACACTTCCTCCAATCCTATTAATTCAAATTAAGCTTAACTCAAATCCCTTCTCCCACTTGTCCTACATTTAATAGACATATTAATACAAATACTCAAGATATTAACAATGTGATATCACCTTAGGAAGCATCCCCTACCATATCTCAATATTATATGTGTGTTTATTCACAACCTCCCCTACTCTTATGACAAACACCTTCAACTACACCTTCTTCTAAATGTCCCAACATCACCTCTAATATGGATGATGAGATAGAACAAATAAAACAATATTTGGCTGTTTTTTAGGAATTATCCTCTAATAAAAAATATGTTTTTGACCAATTTTATAATGAGACTTTAGCTCTTGCTATGATTAAGCACCTAGTTCCCACTAACTTTAAGATTCCCATATTCCAAATACACGAAGGGAACAAAGATCCATTATCCATATTAGATATTTTTTAATTTCTTGTAGTAACCTTGTGCCTGATGATATGCTTCTTCTAAAGTTCTTACCCATAAGTATTAGTGTTTTGTTCGTGATTAGTTTTTTTAGTTGCCTTGTCACTCAATTAAGGGTTTTAAGAACCTTGTCAAAATATTTATTTGGTTTTTTGTAGTAATCGTTAAGAAAAAAACCACAATTTATGATCTTTATCAACTTAAACAAGGTGGGGATGAGACCATTGCTAGTTTCTTAGATATATGGTAAACCCTTGTGGTCAGACTTCAATATGTTTCTCTGCCAAAGGATTTCCTACGTAATTTCATATATAGCTTGCATGATCAATTGTCATACAACTTAGAAACTATTCCTATTTATTCCTTTATAGTTGTAGTTGATCTTGATAAAAAAGTGGAGTTTTTTCTCTTGTGAAGAGGAAAAATTAAACTCAAACAAGAATTCAAGACCTACAAAGCTAGGGCTACATATTCCTATCAAACTAATAATATAAACACAATAGTAGTTATCCAAGAACATAGTTTAGAATAAAAATAGAGGCCCACTCATAGCTTCACTTAATTAGATCATCCTCTTGTTGCCATCTTGGAGCAAAATTTTCAAGCCCATATGATAGATCTCCCACCTATTCAATATATCCATCCCAAGAGGGAAAACCTTCCTTTATAACATATATATGATTATTGTTCCTTATTTTATTTTTGGGGCCACTCAACCAAATGTAAAACTCTCATAAAATTGATTCAATATCTCTTGGATAAAGTACAACTCACCTTTAAGTAACCTTAATCCTCAGACCTCTTCAATACAATACATTCAATGTTTTGATATTTGCTTCCTCATCATAACTAATCAACAAAAACAACCTTATTTTGGTTATTAAAAATTTATTATAAGTTTCCACAAAGGTGCACATAAGCCCTACTATTGAAAAAATATTCATTTGAGATGTCCATTAATATGAATTTTGAGTTTGTCCATCAGTATATCCTTCAGTATAATCTATCTAGGTCATCCTTCAATCGAAACCATCCAAATTATTTCTCTATCCAAACCACCCATTCATTCTAGCCAAGCTTTTTGTTTTTGTTTTGTAGTTTTCTCAAACAACTTAATAAAACTATATATATATATATATATATATATATTTATTTATTTCAAGGTCTTGAAGTTCTTTGCAGTGATTGTGTTGATGCCTAAAATATCTAACATAAGTCATTGTTGTGACCTATTGCGCATTGAACCTATACATACGTCCTAATAACCCTTGCAAATATATTACTCTCAAATGTTTCTCAACACTAACAACCATAATTATGAATCTATTTCTCCTTTGCATCTACCTACAATTTTAATGGAGTAATAATTCCCTAAGTGTACACACCTTTATTAGTATTGATGTGCTCCCCACCGTCCAATTCCTTATATCCTATGAATTCATGACATATATTAAAATGCCATGGACTTGCACTTTTTATGGCATGTTATAATATAACATATTACATTGCTAATTAATTAGCAAGGAACAAGTTCCATTTATTAAAAATAATAATAATATATATATATATATATATATATATATTATTAAAATTCTTGTGAAAAATACACTCCTCTTTGGAACTCATTCCACATCACCTGCATATTTAGAACATCCACATTGTAGAGCCATTGCTCCCTTTTATTTTTAAATATTTTAAAAATAATACCAACAATATTAATTTACAGATATACATTAAATTTAAATACATATAATTCATATACATAAACCTATATATTAAATACATAAAAATATAAGTGCATTGTGGGACACATTACATGCCTGTCCTGCACCATGCCAACCATATCACAAAGTTATATAGTTGACTATATTAGTAATTTATACTATATATTTATTATACATTTCAATCTTTCACAACCCCTCCTTAATCTTCTTTGTATCTATTCCTTGGGAAATCTCCTTCTAATGTCTTAATTTTTTTCATTCAATTTTTTCAAACATATTTGCACTTAGACTAAAGTAATACACCACTATTTAATTTAAGAATATGACCAAGAAAACCATGTAATAACTATTGAACCTATTATCCATGGATTATTCTTTTAACCCTAACACACAAACACTATCACATATCATGTTTTTATGTTTATCTATTTTCATCTGCTAACACTATTTGCTTATATCTTCTTGTATTATAACATATTTTCTATTACACTTAGTGCTCCATTTCTAGATCATCAGATAGCACTTTTCTATGTGCTATATACATTAATTAGTTATGTTCCCTTAAATGGGCCACCTATGCCCTTAAATGACCACTTGTACATAAAAAATATCACGTTAGTTCCCTTAAATTGATGATATGTACATAACAAAACATTACATTTATTCCATTAAATGGGCCAACTACATCATTCAAAACATTGCAATGTGCCCTTAAATAGATTGCTTTGTACATAATAAAAACACAATGTGTCCTTTAATGGACTACTCTATTCTATGCTTGGCACCATCTAGTATCTTTTCTTTTCTTTTATTTTTATTTTATTTTTTTCTTTTCATCCCTCCATTCACCACTTTTCATCCTCCTCTTCATATCTTCCTATTTATTTATTCTTCTTCATTACCAATAAAATCCTTCATATTTTTTATTTTTCTCTTTATCCTCACTAGTGTCTCCTCATTGATCCCCATGTGAATTGAGTTTCCTTGGTTCAACCTAGTCTCTCATTCCAAACTCAAGGTAGAACACACACATAGGGACACATAATGGTGTTAGAATGACATTTAAGCTATTCAATGCACAATCCCTAACAACATATTAAGCAAGCATCCCTTGTAGCCATTAAGTACCAACACAAAGTTGGGGGAAACTACATTATTTTGACACATTCATTACACAATAAATATATCAAAAATGGGTTAATGTAAATACCTAATTTTAGCACAATTACATAAATATTAAAATAAATGTGTCTGTTGGATCAAGATCAAAAATATCTTTCTAAGAAGTATAAACACACTTATATTCATCTAACACAATACCATAAAATTGTTAAAATTTATATGCTTAGTTTGGTGATGTATCCATGGCAACAAATATGGTGTCACTTCCAAGGTTCATATCTAGCTCAAAGCATACGATATCACCAAAAATATGCGTAAGTTTAGATATCATTTAATGCCTAGAAAAAAGTTTTTTTTTTCATGCTATTAAAACCCCATCCAATACTCTGTCTAATCTAATATCAGTTTTACAATCTATATCAACTCTCTACTCTATATCAATCTTTATCCTGCATCAATTTTTTTTCTTATTGTAGCACCCGTTTCATCTTGTACTGGTGGATTTGTCTTGTAGTGGTAGATTTGTGTTGTAGCACCTTTTCTCTTATTCTACTATGAGACTCCAAGGATCTCTCCTACACTATGGGAATATTTCCATAGTAACATATTCCTATGGTAGAAAGACTACCATACACTCCTATAGCAACCTAAAAGCATAACACCTCACCTAAAATACTGAGAATCATCAAAAAGTGATGAAACTCACCAAAAAATACAGTCTTTCGAAAAACTATTGGGATTTCATTAGAAGTGTACAACTAATGATTAACACCATAAATAAATACAAATTATAGAATACAAATTTAAAATCCTAAAATATTTTTTAGTAAATAAATTCAAATTAAAATAATTGTCTCTCATATAGTCAAAAATAAAAAATTATTTCTTTTTTAATTTTTTATTTTTGATTATATGTGAGAGACAATGATTTTAATTTAGGACCCTTGAGGGAAGGGGGGAGTGACAAGTTCCCACTCTAGATGAAATTCCATGTTTCTAATTTTCCTACTCTCCCCTGCTTCAGTTCTATGTTTCTTTGGCTAGGAAGGTCTTCCCAGGATCGTCCTAGGCTAGATGCATTTTTCAGGTTCCTCAGAGGATCTTCCTAAAGCCTCTCAAAAAAGGTTTTCCTATATTAGACATGAATGTTGTAGTCTGTTTGGATCATTCTAGATTTTCTTCCTTTGGTGATGGTTGGCTCAGCTTGGGATAGTTTTTTGGCTTCTAAAAGAGGGTTTGATGCCTTGTTTTCCCTATTTGAGTTGCCTAGGGATCCTTGCCTATATTTTTCTTGGCCTTTAGAGGGGGGGTCACATTTTTAGCATCTATAGATGAGTGAATATTTTGGTTAAATCTAGTGGGTATTCAGTGATATTTCCAGGATATTTCTCAATATTTGTGTTTATTCAATTTAGGTTTTTTTGGTGGAACCTATCTCTATAGTCTATCTTTATGGTCTTGGGTCATGATCCCGTGCTTTCTTATACCATTGTGGTAGATGGTTTCTTTGAATTTCTCTTTGACCAAAATTTGGTGAGGCTAAGCATTATATGATACTAGTGGTTTTTTAAGAGACCATCTCTATTGTTTTATTTCAGGTCTTTCATAGAGGACCTCATGCTTTTGTGCTTGTTGCAGACATTAGACTCCTAACGGTAGTCTGTATGTTCAGTTCTGAATTCAATCATGGATCACAAAGGTGGTTAGCTCTCTAGAATTTTTCATAGTTAGCTTACATATTTTATCTCCTTTGCAATGAGAGCTTGGGGACTATTGAGATATTTGGTTGTTGCAGATCCATTTTCCAGGATTTTTTCCCAGGTTTTGCCTATTGGTGATGGTTCCCTTAGGTGGGAACCCTTTTTAAATTTTTTTAAGTTACAATTAGTTTCTCTTTGGATATAACTATTGGTTGTGATTTACCTAGGTAGGATTTCCTTGGTGGAAGTTGCTCCTCCCAATGAGAAATCTTGGAAGTGTGTCTCAAAATGTTTCAAATTATGTTCCAATTTTGGGCAGGAAGCCCCCGTGTTTTAAATTTGAACATTTTGGTTTTTTTTCCTCTAGATATCATCTCCTTATAGAGACTCTCCCTATTTCATTTTTCATAGTGGATTTGTTCCTTGTGTGAGGGAATCTTGGTTTTGGGAAGTGGGTTTCAAATTGCTTCAATTTGTGTACCCTTTTCATTGGGAAAGCCCACATGTTTTATGTTTGATTTATTCTATTATTTTAAGTTTGATGTATTCTATTGTTTGTCCTTCAAAGATCATCCACCTATGGAGATTATCTCCCTAGTGTTGTTGTTCCTTTTTTGTCTTTTGGGGTTCATCTTTGGAGATGGTCTCTTTTGTGATATTATTTTATTAAAGGTTAGGGGATCCTTTCAAAATCCCTTTTCAACCAAAAATAAAAAATAAAAATTTATTTAAACACAATGATTCAATAATATCTTCTCGCATTTATCATTTTGTCACAATCACCCATGAAAATGTTTAGTTACCCTACTACAAATTACCTATATAGAGCATGAAATGTTGTCTTCATTCTTTTATCATTATAGGCAAAAATATCATAACATCTCCCCAAGGTCTTTAATGATCAACTAATTTTGAAAAATTATCATGACTACTTAAACAAACCTATCCTAATCAACCACATCAAGTCATAACAACCTACCCATACCATTTGTCATGCCTAGTTGTCATAATATCAATGACCATGGTGTTGAGTAGCTAATGGTCCAAATCATTGTCACTTCCCTTACAATGGTCTATAAGTCAAATTTTAAATTATTATTTATAAATAACCCTCCTGTTAAAAGATCCGGTTAATTAGTAATCGATGAATAAATCCATAAATGTTATTTAATTTATGCTCACTAGAAATACTTGCTAACATATAATGACCTCTATAATCATCTATCAGGATTATATGTGCACCTTATATATTTCATAATATATCAGTCTTATTTTTGTTTAATATTATTATTTCATTTTGCTTATACTTCCATATCTGATCACTTTCATTTTATTTTCATCTCATCCTAAAGGAAATTAGGGGTTAATTTTTTGTTCAAGGATTTGCCTCAATTATCCTGATATGGACAATCCCCAAAAACATTAAAATATTCAATTGTTTCCTCCATAGGATTTCTATTTTTATATTCATAATATTTTCTCTCTAGGGGAGGCTTTGTATTATAAAAATTGGAGCAACCATATAGGTAGATAGCCACGAATAAGCCTAATTCCTTACTACATTGTTTTAATTTTAAAATCAAATTGCATTTAATATTGTTGTTAGTTGGTAGAATATTAAAAAAAAATATCTTCTATATGTAAAACCTATAAAATTAGGTGCCACTTAAAATTGTTTCAATTTATTCCTTTTTCTTGTTATGTAAATAGACCATGTACATGTTGAGATAGATCACAAGTAAAGGGTTAGTTTTATACCTAATGTTTTATCAGTTCTATAATATGTTGTAGTAAGTATGACTATATTTCTTGTTGAATTACTACATGATGTAATATGAAATAAGTCATTCAAATGAGTATAAATTTGAGAAAATAGTTATATTTTTTTGTGTAATTTACTAAAATCAAATAAAAATAGGAGAAATAATAATAAAAAAATGTAACAAGAATCAATTTTATTATAGAACCCAATGATTTTAGCTTACATAATGATTGGATATTATTAATAAGAAGTTATACTTTGATGAGCTCCTTCATGGAATTGAATATTATTAATAAGAAGTTAACTTTCAAGGTTCCTTTGTGGAGGCAGGTCTGGTATATTTTGGGTTTTCAGGCTTTTGAGCTTCTATGACAAGTTACCAATGCTCCACTCTAGGTCATTTATAATATTTTGTGCAATATTAATGACACTTTTCAAGCCATAGGATGGGGGTTTGCTCTCGCATGTGTTGACTGTCACTTACCCATCCTATTTTTTTAATACCCTTGGAATTGATGGATATGAAAAATAGGTGGGCCTTCATGCTTGTCAGTTCTATTTTAATTAAGTATGGAATTTGTAATCCATGGAAGCTTCTTGAAAATCGTACTTTCTTTTGGGTATTCCTAGTTATCCTTCTGGATGAGCTGGTAGAGGAAGATTACTAATAGTTACCTTCTTGTTTGAGTTCAGATGTCTAGGCTCTCCTCGGTATCATGATAGGACATGATATTTCTATCCCTATCTTGGTTTTTATGATCTAGGGGATTTTATCAACCGTTAGTAGCTTCTCAATGAGCTTTGGTTTCATATACATTGATGTTTTCATTAGGATTGCTCCCCTAGTCGTGTGGCGGTGCAAGGGTGATGACTAGATCATATTCTGGTATAATAATTTTTGGTCATGCATATTTCTATGGCCGTATCCTTTGAATCACCCTCTGGTTTTAGTGCTTCACAAGTATTTCTAGAATTTGGGTGGTTGGTGGAGTGAAAATGGATCTCAATGCCAGAATATACTTATTCTTGGTTGTTCATAGGCTTCTATGAGTTTTTCTTTTGAGTGGCCTACATAATTCTAAGATCTTTAAGTTTTTTGTGAGTGGGTTTTGTGTTTACTACATATCTTGTACTATGGTCACCCTAGTGTTGAAACCCGTCTCTGTATCATTGGAAGAGGACGTGTAGAAAATTCTAAAAAAATATAATATCCTCCCATTCTTACTAAAATTTTTGAAATATGATAAAGAAATAGCCAAGCATCTAGCAATATGGGGTGATTAGAATTTCTAATTTATATTTTTTAATTAACATTATACTCATTGCTTAGGTTACTGGCTAGTGGTGAATGGTTGGGTTCACAACCGTGAAAAGCATTCTCTTGTGAAGGAGACCCAAAGTTTCCTGATGGAGGAAGAGGTCCTAGTTAAGATCCAAAATGGTTTTAGAAGAACTTCTCTTAGGTCTACCTAGTACTAGGTGACCCAGGTAATATTATAGTTTATAAATTTGGATAAGAATCAGGATATTCAATTTAGTTATCACTTTATGATTATGAACCATCTAAGGCATAATAAAACCATGAATATCCCATCCTTTCTTCTTCAATTCTTGTCTAGATCGATTTGTAAGTTGAATAAGGGAGTAGTGTCACACCCGATACATAAGGTATTATTAAATTTTTTTTTTTATTATGTGGTCAATTCGAAGAGATTGGATGCTGAGAGCATCTTGAGCTCTTTGGTTAGGGGCTAGACTCATCTATTTTCGAACACTACAATTTATTAAATTTAGAGGCCATGAATATTACACCCATTATAGATTTGGTGGGGGAGGGTCTCGTCAAAAAGGGTTAAGTGGTAGTGAAGAGACTCATAGATCTAAAAGACTTGCTAACTTGGGGAAAGCTTCAATGGAGTTGGATGTCTTAGAATCTGATTATTTTTAGCCTTCCTCTAAGAAGATGAAGATTTTTTGGGGTGGATGTAGAGTTAGAAGGGTGCAAAATATTCAAAATCTCAGTTGGGGCATGACATAGAACTCATTGAAGAATATTATCATGAAGTTGCAACACTCTCTCATTGATTCATTGAAATTCACCATCTCTTCTATGCAGGTGTGTATCTCTTAGATAGAGGATATTTTTACCCTTATGGACTGGTAGGCTTGGGAGATCAACGAGCAGAAGACTGACAACGAAGCTGGTCCAAGCAGCATGAAGATATAACACCCATTTATTATGTTATTTATGTTTTGCTTTTAGGGGTTGGTCCCCTTTCCTTCATAGTTGTGATAGGCTTTTGTGGGAATTCCTGGTTCCTATATGGATCTTGTTTAGCTTCTCACCAGTTTTTCTGGCTATTATCTTTTCTATTGGATTTTAGTGGTTTTTTAATATTTATTTTGCTCCTGGTTGTAATTTTTTTGAGAATTCTTTCATTTGGAAGGATGCTTCTCCCTCTGTAATGGTTTGGAGATCCTTTTAAAATCTCGTTCATCTATCTAATAAAATAAAGTTATACTTCAATGATATTTTATATATATTTCAAGTGACATAGATAGATATCTTTCTTCTTCTATGATATAAGGGAGGGAAATATATAGTGCACAATATCATTGAGCAATCTTGTATTATAATGGATAACAAATTCAATGCCATATTTCATAAACTTTCTTGAAATCCATTTCAATTCCATAACTTTGCTAGTGTAGCAATTATTACCTCTCTCTTGATATCCTATATGATAAATATAACAATAGTTTGGATTGGCATTGTAGAAAAGTGATGTATAGTAAATTTTCAAAGTATATTTCATAGGTTATCAACATGAATGCCTAGGCATCGAAATCAACCCAAGAAGGAGTTAAACAAGAAGAATAATGTACCAAAAATATTATAAGAGAGGTAAAGATAATTCAAAAGGTTATATTTATTCATAGGTAATTAGTTACAATACTTACGTTAATTAAAACATAACAATTCATTTAAATATGTTAATCATGGATTTCCATAGTTCATATCATACAAGGTAATATTAAAAAATATAATTTTTATAGAAAAATAATGAGAAATTATGTAAGGATTGTTTGAAATAAGTTGAGAGACAAAAAGTTATAACATACTTATGTTATAAAATAAATTTAATATACATATAGTGAAATATGAGGAGTCATATAAGGGTTAGAATGACTTGTTATATTATCCTGCTCATTTAACTAATAGGTGAAGGACATCCCAAAAATTGGTATACCAAGATTACCCTATATGTCTCAATGTTCAAAATCTACAAGGCCCCTTGGAATATTGTTCTCATATACCCAAATATCCTAGGGATACTATGAGGATGTTTGAGATATTGTAAAATATGACATAGATGTTTGTGCCTCTTGAGGATGGCTAGGACATGTTAATTCTTGTCCTAATATGGTGGATGCCACATTCAAGTCATTTTATTTTAAAATATAGTTAAAAGGAATCTATGCAACACACAAAACTATTTTTCATCCTAGACCCTTTATCTCATTAGATATTCTTTGTTTCACTAGTTGTTTCAATTTTAGTGTTATTACCTTTTCCTTGGCATTATATGTAGGTAATTATGAATTTAACTAATCAATGTATTCAAAATCCTAATTGTCTATTTTTCATTAATTTTATCTTTTTGACAAATGCCTCATTATTTTATAGATATTTGGTATTCATTATGTTATATATTTATAAATTATATAAAAAATTCCAAGTTTCGGTCAAAATATTATATATATATAACCAAGGAGTGTTCTCCTTACCACCCTAGAATTTAGAAAAAAAAAATGTTGTTGAAAAGATGCATCCCAGTGTTCCATAATCCCACTATCTCAAAGATGCCATGAAACATAGGACTAGGATTATCCAAATACAAATTATAAGTATCAATTTGCATAGTTACAATGATTCTAAGTATCAAAACAAGTCACATTACTTTAGGAAGAATTTTGTATGAATTGAAGAAAGTATGGATTGGTAAGAAGACGTAATTGAAATATAGTTTTAAAGTTATATGATCAACAAGGGAAGTTGACTAGAAGCTTAAAAATTATGAGTACTGGAGAGAATACTCATAAGGGCATAGTCAACCATGCTCATACCACTCCCATAGGAAATAAATGAATCTTTAAGAGTTTAACAAGTAAGAATGTATATTGAGTATAATGAAACCATGTGATTTGCATACTAGAATTTATTCATTCTCATATGTCATAATAATAATTTTTATATCAAATATCTTTTCTAGATAATATAATATCTACAAGATCTAATATATAAAACCAAAATGTCATTGACAATGTCATGAATTATTTTGCTATATTTTAGTGCAATGAAATAATCTAAAGGAATGATGACACCTAACAAGAAAAATATAACAATATTTGGGAAGAAATCCAGGTAGTAATCACCATTATTTTCAAGCATAAAAGATGAATAATATGAAGAAAATTAATATATGGTTCTGTAAAGTATATCCTCAAGTGTGAATAAATTATTTTTTTATTGAAGTTATATATATCTCCAAATATTGTGTCAATTATTTCTAAATTTTTCTCATTTATAAATTATAAGTCCATTTATCTACTTAGAGGTTCTAGGATCTACTAGATACACTCATAATCCTCAGTGGAAAACATGATCATGCAAAGGTAGACATCCTCAATGGTACTTAGAATAAATCATATTGTCAATGTATTATAATTTTAACATGAAATATAGGAGTTATTACTACCCATTAAGATCCAAATATACATTGATTTGGTAAACCAAGGATAAAATAATATTATCAATATATTTTAAGATTTCAAATTCTTTCCCACCTGTTTTTTGTTTCCAGAAATTATTACTTCTAAAGTTTTCTTTCAGATTAATTTTATTGAAGCACACATGAGATCCCTATGCAAATATATTTTAGTTGGAACACCAAGTATCGTATTTTAAGTCCTTAAATATATCAAACAAATATCAACTAGCCATCCAATTTCCATAATACAAATATAGTAGTATTATTGGAACTTTTTTTTTTGAGAAAAAGCTAGATTATATTATTTCATTAACTAGTCCACCAAATAAAAAACAAAATGAGGTGGATACGGGTAAAGCATTCATAACTGAATATACATAAGAATAGAATCTAATATCAACAAAAATACTATACCTATTTCTTGCTACAATACATTAGATATCAGCATTCATTTGTGGGAGAGTCTATTATATGAAGAAATTTTGGGTGTATTTCGTGATATCTTTTGAAGTCTTTAGAGAAGAAAAATAAGTAACCAAAACATGAACCTACTCATAATTTTTAATTGCCTTCTTAATTTCCTGTTGGACCTTCTAAAGATCCTAAATCATATGTGAAAGTTGATGAAGTCTGTAAATAACATCTTGAGGTGTGTTGGAAGGTCCATAGACTTGGGAATGAATGTGTCCCACATTTAACAAAAGATCAAAGGACAATTCTACTAAAAGTATATCCCACGGAGGAGCAAATCCAATAAACACCTTTTTTGCATCTACATTTTCAAACGTTCTTGAGAAGGATGAGTCTAAAAACATCCTAGAGTTTAGGGGATTGATCCAGCTGAGAAAAACCAAGAAAAGAAATATTATGAGATCTAGTGAAAGAGGGAAAAAGAAAAGAGTAGAAGATATCTCAAAACTATTTAGCCATGCCATAAAACCAAAAAAAGTGAATAAGAGTTTCTAAAGCATTACAAATATTGCATTGAGGGGGAATGTGTAAAATCATAGCCAAAATTTCAGTAGTTGGAAGTTTATGATGCAAAATCCACCAACCAAGAAGTTGAGTTTTTTATTCACTATGATATTTCCAAATTTGAGTAGCAAGAAATTGTCGTTGGGAATTGGCAAAATTCACTTGCCACTTGAAATTTATCTTAGAGTCTAAATAATGGGGACACATAATTTTTTTGTATAACCAACTATAAGTAATGGAAGAATTATATGACCATTAAGCCATCTCCATTCATTTCAAATATTATGGGTAGTTGTTCCCAACTCCATAAGGACCTCACAAGGTATGGAAGCCACAACTAATCCATAAGACTCTTTGATCCTGGAAGGAAGGGAGAAATAATTTCAGATCTCGTTATAGGTAAGAATTGAGCAGCTACCCAAAATCCAAATATCTCTAATTCTATTAATTCCTTTCTTCAAAAAAGCTAGCCCATGAATAACATTGCATAAATATAAAGGTTTATCATTATGGAGGATAAGTTTATTTCACCAAATACTGTTTAGATTGATGCTCATACCATGTATCAGGGAGTTAGAATTCCAAGCCAATAAATGAGAAACTAATTGCCAAACTTTCTAATTTTAGGTAACTAGAATATAACCTTTAACTATAAAATAAGGTGCATTAAGAATCTTATCCTCACAAAGGGTTTCTTTCCATTTGCCTATGTGAGTAGCTAGAGAGATTCTATAATGAAATAGGTGTTTCCAATTTTCATCACCAATAATGGCTCTAGAAACCCATTTTGCAGCCAAACTTTTACTCAGGGTAAGAGGATCAATGATGCCTAGACCTCCTAAAGCCTTAGGTTGAGTACAATGCTTTCAAGATATGGGTGTCATACCCACCTCTCCATCTCATTTAGTCCATAAAAAATTATGAATGGCCTAAGTTAATTTATTATAGGCTACCTTGGGGGCCATCCAACAAGAGGAGTAATAAACATGAGAGGCTACCATAATTTTATTTGCAACTTGAATTCTTCCTTCTAAGGAAAGAAACTGAGCTAGCCAAGCATTAAGTTTTTTTGAAGTCTTTCTATAACCCAGTTCCACATATGCTTCAGAGAGATATTATTCCCAAATGGAATTCTCAAATATCACACAATCATACCATCAGGCATTATCTTCCACTCAATTAAGGAGTTGCATCCACAAAAAGAGGAAGAGGTATAGAAGAATTAATTTTTAGAATCGTTAATACAAGAAATAGATACATCACAAAATAATTAGATAATCTCTTTAGTCGTTTCCACCTCTTGTTGGATATTTTGAAGAAAAAGAAGAAACTCATCAGCAAAATGAGAGTTAAGAGTATGCTTATCCCCAAGAAGATTAATACTCTGAATGAGGCCATAAGAATGAGTCTTATGAAGAAGATAACCAAGAGCATCGATAACTAAAACATATAAAAAGGAGAAAGGGGGTAACCTTATCTGATAGAACAATGAAGAGATAAGGAGGGGTAAAGAGCTCCATTAACTTGAAACCAATCCAAGAAAGCATACTTAGAATAAAATTCATACATATAGAAAGGGGTCTACTACTAGTATGTATGAATAAAATTCATACATACTTAGAATAAAATTCATATATAAAATTTATACATACTTAGAATTTTATTCTAATATAAAATACATATTCAAATTGGTCTACTACTAGTATGTATGTATAAAATTCATACATTCTTAGAATAAAATTCATATATAAAATTCATACTCTTTGGTGATATTTTATTATGCATATATAAAATTCATACATATAATCAAATTGGAGAAGGTCATGCATATCTAAATTATTATGACAAAATAACCAACTACCAAATTCAATATTAGAAAGGGGTCTACTACTAGTCCAAATTTTGTCACTAGGATTCTCAATCATATTAAAGTCACCTCCAAGGATCCATTCTATAGGAGGGAGAGAAATAGCTAACCATTTCCAAAGGGTTATACGACTAGGAGGGTCATTAGGATCATAGATAGAACAAAATCCAATAACCTAAGAGTTAAGAGCCAATCTAACACACACACAATGATGAGCAGGGTCTTCACCATGGTATAAAATAGCATAACAAAGAAAATTGGCTATGGAAAGGGCAACACCTCCTTTACCATCAACATGAGAGGTAGTAAAGGCAGATGCATATCCACCACCAATGATAGCCATACAATGGGTGAGAGTTGACCAGTGACTTGCAGTTCTTGAAGGAAAAGAACATAAATATGATTTTCAGATATAATATTTCAAACATGAAACTTATGATAAGGGAGGGAGAGCCCCCTAAAATTCTAGGATAGAATATTTAAATTCATGATGGGTGATTTAGAGGCTGCTCAACCTCATGAATTAGAGCCTAGAAAATATTTTCACTAATTAGAAACAATTGTGTGTTGTCCAGATGGGTTTGTTGAGCATGAACCTTATTTTGAGATACTTGAGAGAAGGATATAGCAAGATCTTTGACAGAGGTTTTTTTCCTTTGAATGGATGGAGTGATGTTGGAGGGATTGACGAACATTGTCTCTTGCCTACCATTCTCCACCCATATATCATAAGACTATATTTCAAGAGTTGCGATGAAGGAATGAGAGCTAACTCAAGACTCATGGTTGAAATTGGTAGGGCTTGAGGATTAACAGGAGTATCTAAGTACTTAGTCTGAGTCATGGAAGAGGCAAGAGGGTTCTTGGGTGGAACAACTTGAGAAGTAGAAGTTTTTCAGGAATAGGGGGGTATTGAGGGCCATCCGTAGAAAATTTCTTGGTGATGTGTAGTAAGGTGGAACTTACCAATTTTTTAATAGGTTATATGGATTTGACAAGGACTCACCCATATTACATCATGACCACATAGTACTATTATTATAACTTGATAATTATGCATGTATAATTTGACATGATTTGAACCCTAGTATCATCATTGAATGTTGAGGAATCCAACCAATTGAGCTAATACCCTTATGATGTAAGTCTTAACATTATTATAACTTGAAAATTATGTATGTATAAGTTGACACAATCTAAACCCTTAATATCCTCATTGAATGTTGAGGAATCTAACCAATTGAACTAATCTCATTTTGATACAAAACTTACACTGTTAAGGTTATTATAAATAAAAAAATTAATGACTCGATGAAGGGAGTGAGTCATGTGCTACTTTGAAATGTTGATGAGTCTAAAATTCATCTTAAAGACATAAATAAAAGGATCATTTTGTTGAGCTCCCAATAAGAGATGATGAAGAATCGATGAAATGCCAAGGAAAGTATTTGAACCTCCTCTATATGCTCCCTATCTAAGTTGTGTCTATCTAATATAGTATATTTGTTATCCTCTTTATAAGCTAGTTGGGTAGGTTTATAAGGCTGACAATCCTAATCTTAAGTGGTTTTTATAGCCTTGGATGTTGTGTTGATTTTGTGTGATCTTTTCTCAAGCTTTAATGTCTACTTTTTTGTGAACATATGTAAAAAGTTTAGAAACCATTTCAAAACCCCTTCTACCTTAATCAAAAATAAATAAATAAAAACTTTATGTATGTAAAAAAGTATTATTTAATCATAAATCACAAGGAAAATACCACTATTAACCCTCTTCATCCTTTTAAAATATCTATTAAAAAAAGGTTCACATCATATAATTAAATTTTTCCAAATAATTAAAAAAAAAACAACTATATCTCTTTAATATTAATGGTGTTTTAAATGTTAAGAAACTATCATAAAAATTTAATTACGATCTCGAAGCTATATTAAGCTAATTCCCTTGCATCCCTATAACTTTAATTTTCTTTTTATGTTAACCATAATAGCAGACTTTCAGACTTCCTAACGAAATAATGGATATAACTATTGTAAAACGACAGAAGCTTGAAATACATGAATGATACCAAAGATACTTATAAGAATGGACTGTCCATACTCATTGAGCTTCAATTTGAGTAAGATAATTCTTACTCGCGTAATTCTCGAGGCAAACCCTAGTAAGAGACATTGATTACATGTGGCATTGTATACAAGATATAATATAGAACTATATATAGGATAGAACTGCGGAGAGCCATAAAATCAATGCATGGCGTTTTTTTTTAATATCTATAGGTAAATTGCAGTATTTTATGAATATATTCTTCATGCTTGTGCTCATTCATTGTTCAAGCATTTCTTTGGTTAACATAAAGGGTGATAGGTCTTTAGAAAGCACCACTTATATATATGGGAGAAATTCATTGCATTTTTTAAAAATAATTCATCCTTTAAACAGATCGCATATAACAAAGAAAGTCAATAAATTTTTATATATTAATAAAATATTAAATTTATCACAGTGCTAAGAATTATTTCTTTTAAAAAATGAAAAAGTAATTAATATTTTATAAACTAATAAAAGCATTCTTTCTATATTAGCTTACCAAGAGTAGATCTGTTATCATATTCCAGACTATAAATTTCATCAACATCATCTTCATCATTATCTCCAGATAGCCTGTATGAAATAGCCTGCTAATCAAACATGACGGTGAATGATCAAAAAAACACATTAATTAAAATGGATAAAGTATGTTATTTTGATGAGAAGTTCTTCTTAATGGCTGCATAAGCTTTCTTACTTATCAAACATCATGCTAAAATATCAGAAATTTTTTTTTTAATAAAATTCTTTGGGTTTTTTCATAAAAACTTTTTAAAAATAAAAAAACAGATAAATATTAAAGTCTTAACAAGGTCGTCCTTGGGTTTTAAATATCTCCAAATTTGTTAAGAGGATGAATATTGTGTCATAACCAAGTTAAAACAAGTCCATGGAAGAGAGAGGTTTATTTCAACATAGGTTTTTCTTTTTTGAAAAGAGTAAGGATTATTTCATCATCGTTTTTTTTTTACAAACAAATCGTGGAGAATCTAGGAACTCAGGATAGATTTATATACAGCGAAACAAATTGCGAACAAAATAATACCTAGGCGTACCTGAATTTCTTGGAGATCTGAGACATTGGATGCCTCATTAAGTGACTGGCCTCTTCTTTTCAGCTGTGATGGCATACCTTGCTCATATGCATTTTCTGTTGATTCGCCTAAAATTGTCTGCTCTTGATTGCAACTGAATTCCAGCATGAAAAAAAATTGAAATTTCTAAATCTTGCTTTACTGGGTAAGTACTGTGGAGAATAGGAATAAATATTGATAGTTGCATGTTTTTTGTTTACCCAATTGTTTAAGAATACCATACCGTTCAAATGATATCTCAAGTCCTTTGTCTTTCCCGATCTCTTTCCAGCAATGTTGACATGACCACAACCTGTGCTTAGATTGATGACATGGATTTAGGCATGCTAAATCGCTCTCTAAGAAATGTTCGTCCAATGGCCAACACTTCGTGATATTCTTTCTTTTGATACAATGAACATATCCACTGTATATACCTCGGCACAAAAAACACATTTCTTTAATGTACATAGATATTGGAAATTCATGAAATACAAATGTTGAAAATCTCAAAATGAAAGACAAAATGTTAGAATATTAATAATATTACTTACCGAATAGAGAAACCTGTGCATAAGGAGCTTCTCTCTTGGGGATCAAGACAAAAGTCACTAGGATTTTTGAGTCTCCCCGAATGGTTAGAACTGTGATCAACGTTTTCAGAGCCAAACTGAACTTCTGAAGCGCCTTTAACCACATTGAATGATACATTAGATGTAACATCATGTTTTACAGTTAGTCCATCAGAACCTTGTGGAAACGCATTAGACGGATTCTCCATGGGAATCAAACCAGTAAAATAATGTATTCTTTTCAAACTCAATTCCTGATCCTTCGCCGGTTTTTTACTTCTTATAGACTATCAATTTTTATGAAATGGATTTGACCAGTTCGCACGTTTCGGGGCCTCCAAGGATCATTTGGATCTTCAACTGTTAGGAGAGTTGAAGGGTTTATATATACTTTGTAAGGATGAAATTGGATATTACCATGGTGTGAGTAATATTGATTTTTGAGCGGCTTTAATGGTTAACACGACTAGGGTTTTAAGAAAGAGTTTTAAGGTTTGAATAATTAAATTAGGTTTGACTAGTTAAACTTTTAAGAAAGAGTTTTAAAGTTTGAATTTAGCTTAACGATGGAAGGAAAATGTTTTAAATTAATTAGGGTTTTATTAGTTAAATTTTAAAAAGGTTATATTTAAATTAAGGTTTAATTGAATAATTTTATTTTATAATATTTATTTTTATTTAATCAAGTGGTATTAGTTCAAGTGGTTAACTTTTTCACCATTTAAGAAGGAGACCAAGGATGAAATTTTGCCAAGCAATACACGATAATCTCCAAGCTTTGTTATAATATCACTATGAAGTGATGGTGCAATATGAGTGGAACCATTTCAATCTCACATAACAAATCTAAAAAAATGTTTATTTTTACTTTAAAACAGTGTGTTAAAAGATTCTCTTTTATTTAAAATATAAAATTTAAGGACTGTACAAGTACATAATTTAAAATGTGAGAGTTAAAAATATAGTATATACTATGAGTTTGTGTGGCATAGTTGATGAAAGTCTATGTGGTATAGGTCAAGTACCAACTTGGGGCTCCATTCTCGCTACATTCACCGTGTGGATACCCAATTCTACTTCCATGGTGCATTTGGTCAATGTCCTATGTGTTGGTAGAGTCTAGGCTCCATTCCCCCTTATAGATATGTAAAAATAATTTCTTGTGATGGGATGACTATGGATGGCCACAATGCTAGGTTCTCGAGGTTTCTATCACTATGGATGGCCACAATTCTAGGTTCTTAGGGCTTCTATCTAAGTCTATCTCCTTGTGTGACGTAGTTAGTAAATTTCCTATGTGTTGGTAGTGGCTAACCCAAGCTACATTCTTCTATGTCCACCTTATAAATTTGTGGTGGAAGTGTTGTGGTGGTAGAAGCTACCCAAAAAATAATCTCTTGTGACTGATACCACATGGTATACTAGGATGGGATGGCATGGCTATAGTTGGCCATAGTGTTAGGTTTTTGGATTTTTATCTAAGAATATTTTATTCCTAGGGGTAACACAATCATTTAGATTTCGGTTCTTCTTCGAGAGGATCAAGGTACAAAGCACAATGTATGTGGCTATGTGTTCATCCATTATTGATAAGCATAGCTCTCGACATTATGAGGGGTTAGTATAATTTGAGTAAAAGAAAATCAAAAGTGAATAATGGATCAAAGTTGTGTGAAGATTTCGTAAATGTTTTTGATGTATAAGTTGAGTATTTTAATAATGAAGAGGGAGACATTAAATAAAAGTCCATGGTTTTAAGTATAAGGATAGCTCATAGTTTAAAGGTTGACAAGTATAGCTCAGTGGTTAGGACTTTGACATCTCATAAAAGAGGTTCAAGGTTCAAACCACAACCTGTATAGAAGGGGATAGGTTGGATGGTAGCGATGAGTGTTTGTTAGTTGGTTACCTGATTTCAATGTTCTAGAGGGTTGAGGTTTCATTGAATTTGTTTTTTCCAAGGAGCTAAGGTTATAGTGGTAACATCTTATTCCGATTAATTCTCTAACGAAAGGTGTTACTCAATCCCCTATATATAAAAATAATCCAAGGTTTAAATCCTATAAATTATCCTACAAGGTTTCATTGACTTTGTTTTTTCCAAGGATAGGTTGGATGGTAACGATAAGTGTTTGTTAGTTGGTTACCTGATTTCAATATCCAAGAGGGTCGAGGTTTCACTGAATTTGTTTTCCCAAGCAGCTAAGATTATAGTGGTAGCATCTTATTTCGATCAGATCTCTAACAAAAGGTGTTACTCACTCTCCTTTATATAAAAATAATCCAAGATTTAAATCCTACAATTTATCCTACAAGGTTTCATTGAATTTGTTTTTTCCAAGGAGCTAAGGTTATAATGGTAGCATCTTAGC
Organism: Wollemia nobilis; assembly: GCA_028583015.1. Classification (NCBI taxonomy): domain Eukaryota; kingdom Viridiplantae; phylum Streptophyta; class Pinopsida; order Araucariales; family Araucariaceae; genus Wollemia; species Wollemia nobilis. The sequence continues at coordinate 9,594,718 of JAQPPZ010016864.1, read as the reverse complement.
CCAATTAGGTCTCTAAAAAAAGGTGTTACTCACTCCCCTATATATAAAAATAATCCAAGCCTTAAATACTACAAATTATCCTTTATTATTTTTTAGACGAGGTGATACATCCATTTATATTATACTCTAGGTATTATTATTAAATAATACCTTTAATTTTTCAATATTTAAATCCTACAATATTTCATTGACTTTGTTTTTTTTGTAAGGATAGGTTGGATGGTAGCGATGAGTGTTTATTAGTTGGTTACCTGATTTCAATATCCAAGAGGGTCGAGGTTTCACTAAATTTTTTTTCCTAAGGAGCTAAGGTTATAGTGGTATCATCTTATTCCGATAACGTCTGGTACTCACTTCCCTATATATAAAAATAATCCAAGGTTTAAATCCTGCAAATTATCGTACAAGGTTTCATTGACAATCCTGCAAATTATCTAAGGTTATAGTGGTAGCATCATAATCCGATGAGGTCTCTAACAAAAGGTGTTACTCAATCCCCTATATATAAAAATAATCCAAGGTTTAAATGCTACAAATTATCCTTTATTATTTTTTAGACGAGGTGATACATCCATTTATATTATAATCTAGGTATTATTGTTAAATAATACCTTTAATTTTCCACCAATATTTCTATTCATTAAACATTAAATAAATATTTAAAATATGTTTTAAAATAAATATTTAGAATTAAAGGTATTTTTTCACGAGATTTCTAATAAAAATTATTACTCACTCCTCTATATATAAAAATAATCCAAGGTTTAAATCCTACAAGGTTTCATTGACTTTGTTTTTTCCAAGGAGCTAAGGTTATAGTGGTAGCATCCTAGCCTGATTAGGTCTCTAACAAAAGGTGTTACTCACTCCCCTATATATAAAAATAATCCAAGGTTTAAATCCTATAGATTATCCTTTATTCTTTTTTAGACTAGGTGATACATCCATTTATATTATACTCTTAAGTATTATTGTTAAATAATACTTTTAATTTTCCACCAATATTTCTATATATTAAACATTAAATAAATATTTTAAATATGTTTTAAAATAAATGTTTAAAATTAAAGATATTATTTCGTTACCTGATTTCAATGTCCTAGGTCGAGGTTTCATTGAATTTATTTTTTTCAAGGAGCTAAGGTTATAGTGGTAGCATCTTATTCCGATCTGGTCACAAAAGGTGTTACTCACTCCCCTATATATAAAAATAATCCAAGGTTTAAATCCTACAAATTATCCTACAAGGTTTCATTGACTTTGTTTTTTCCAAGGAGCTAAGGTTATAGTGGTAGCATCCTAGCCTGATTAGGTCTCTAACAAAAGGTGTTACTCACTCCTCTATATATAAAAATAATCCGAGGTTTAAATCCTATGAAGTATTCTTTATTATTTTTTAGACGAGGTGATACATCCATTTATATTATACTCTAGGTATTATTGTTAAATAACACCTTTGATTTTCCATCAACCTTTCTATATATTAAACATTAAATAAATATTTTAAATATGTTTTAAAATAAATAGTCTAATTTATAAAAAATAGTGTTAGGTTAACCACTTAAAAACCTTAAATTTGAAGGAGGAGGTTGGATAATCATGTATAAATAAAATAGGCTAAGTTTGCCTTGCAGAGTGAGCTATCCAAAGCTTATCTCAGGCTTAAAGCCTCTCCTTTCAGATCTCTTGCTCAGTCCCAAGTTTCTTCCATTTGTTATGAGCTAGAAAAATCTGATTTATATGAAGCAAAGGTTGCTCAATTACGTGCTTGAATGCATTGGCTCAAAGTGGGGGACAAAGTGATCAAATATTTTTTTCAATGGCTTAGACCTCTTGCCCAGTATTCTTAGTTTCAGGCCATTCAAGTTGATAAGCAGATATCCACAAACCTTCCAGATATTGTCAAAGCTTTTGTTTCACATTATAAATGTGTTTTTGCTTCTCTACCCCTTGATGATGCTAGAAGGTAAACTCTTACTGATAGTACTATTGTTTTCTCCAACAAGCTTTCTCCTGAGAAAATGATATTCTGTGACACTCCTCTTTATTTGGAATATTTTAAAAATGTCTTCTCACTCATGGCCAATTATAATACACCTAGTCTTGATGGCTTCCCATGTAAATTCTACAAATAATTCTGGGATATGCTTGGTTTTTATCTCCACAAAGTGTATCTTGAAGCCCTACAATGTGGTTCACTAGGTTCCATTATTAACAAAGGTAATGTTAAATTTATTCCTAAGTTTGGATATCTTGAGCTCATCACTAATTGGAGGACGAATTGGAGGCTGATCACCCTGCTTAATTTGAGCTATAATATTATTGCCAAATCCCTTGTGCTTAAAATTAAATCTCTCCTGCCTTTGACTATCAGACCTAAACAAACTAGCTTTGTTAAGGGAAGATACATTCTTGATAATATTCTTGAAATTTTGAACAAGATATTTTATTCATTAATATTGACTTTCAGAAAGCCTATGATAATATGGAGTTGTACTTCATCACTGCCATGCTTCAGGATTTGGGATTTGGGCCAGTGTTTGTGAGCATTGTTCTTAGGTTATTCCAAGATTCTTCAGCTGTTCTTTGAATAATAGTCAATCTCAATCAATTTCTCTTGGTTGTTCTGTAATACTGGGGTGCCCTCTTGCTCCATCTCTTTTCATTCTTGTTGGTGAGGCTTTTAGCTATTTATTGGCTCATAATGTGGATCAAGGATTAATTATGGGTATTGCACTCTCCAATTTTAACTGTTAGTTGGTCAATGGTTATTTTATTGATGATTATTTGTTAACGCTTCAATAAGATGAGCAATCCCTTTCTTCAGCTATAGTTGCTTAGAGGTGTTCTGTTTATCCTTTGATTCTTCTGTTCAATGGAAAAAAACCTCCTATTTTTGGTAATCTCAATCCCAGCTGCCATATTGGCTGCATCATTTCCAATGGACTAGGATTCAACCAAGTGAGATGTTTAAATTTCTTGGAATTCCTTTTGCATTTCATGGTTTCTTGCTCTTGCCTATTCCCTATCAACACATTTTTGACTTCATGTGTGATGTAGTACATCTACCATAGATTAACACTAGAGAAGGTCCTAGAAAATATCTTTTGAACTCTAGGTATAAATTACATTCTCTTAGAGCAAGGGTCCAGTCTACTATTGGACATGCTAAGCCATTCATATATCATCTATACCTAAATTTCATGCTTACCCAAGGTCATGTAAAAAATGAAACACTAGGTTAGATATGATAGGTACACAAATATGCTACATCAACCATTCTTAATTTCCTTTAATTGTTCGTATACACTCACAACAAAAAATATTACCTAGTCCAGAGTTACATAGGGGGAAGTTGCCATTACTACATTTTCCAAACCCATCTAATATGGGAATACAATTCATTCTAATTTCAAAGCCAATAATATCACCAAAATTAAAAAATTGGTTGTATTTCTAAGGTAAATTCTCCCAACTTCATATTCATGGTCATGTATTCCTATGGTAGTTTTCCTACTATTTTGGTGAGTCATTTCTTAACTGGATAATTTTTTGAGTATTATCTTTGTTCCTCTAAATAAATTTTCTTTGGTTGACCTCTCAACATTTCCTTAACTACAAATGATTCCACCAAAAATTCTCTACTGATGGTGAACAATGGATCTAAATCCTAATTGCATATTGTCGCTATGCTAGGATCATAAAATTTTGACACTACTTCCACAAGTTCTAGGTACAAGTGTATAGGTGTGGGCATGAACTTGCTCAACCCTAAATTCTAGGCCACACTAGCTTGGTGATTTTTAGAGAACCTTTTTCCTTTATATTTGAAGCCTTCTCAAACCTTTTTCTACTTGTATCTCAATATGATAACTGTATCGTGAATGCCTACCATTCTATATTGCATTTCATTCATGGTATTCTAAACAAAAACACTCTTCTTTCCTCTAATTATTTTTCTGGCTGCTGCCTTTGTTTCTAGCCGCCATCTCCTCTCGTATTTTTAGATTGTTTACCTATAACTCACAATTAGATTTTCCTTGCTACTAGAACTCAATTTATAGTGTTTACCTCTATATTTCACTAGTTTAGAGATGTTTCTATCCATGTGTGATGGATTGTGCATGCTTGGGTAGATCTACATTGGGAGTGCTTACCTATTTAAGAATTTTGATGTATGTTCCAAGGAGGAATGTAGCCATCTGGTAGTATTATTTTGAAATTCAAAATATAGGCTAGGTGGTGGTATGATTTGTTATTCAAAGAATTTTTGTGAATAACTACTACTAACAACTATATTATTTTGCAAATCAGAGCCATTACGCTAATCAAGAAAAATATTTTTGGGGATTGACATATATCATCATAATTATATCACATACCTAACTTGGTAGCTTCTTCAACCAAAAGTAATCTAGGATCACTCAAAATTGGATAGCTTGAGCCTTGTGACAAACACCAACTGTTATTTGGTTTATGGAACATGTGAGGATGTTTAATCATTTAAGTGATCCCTTCATTGGTGGGATAGTGAAAATGTAGTAGAGAGCAGTGTGGCCTATCAGAATAAAAATCAATAAGTGATTTTCCACATCATGAATTAATTACGATGACAAGCATTTCAATAAATTTAACTTCTATGTACAAGGTGGTACACTTGTATTTTTTACATATATACACACAGGATGCCACTTGTCTTATGGATAGTATTTCAAATGTTGGTTATTTATCAAAATTGGCATCAGGTGGCCATCTAAGTGGTGTAACTCAAATACATTTAGGTCTTTATTTTTCTCAATCAAGTGTGGGCCAGACCACATTGAATCAAATTTTATATGAGTCAATATTTGCTCTATTGACATCCCATATAAGAACTAGGTCACCCTCATTAAATATTTTTGACATAGCCTTTTTGTCAAACTAGTGTTTGATAGTTTTCTGGTGGTGACAAATATTATTATATTTCATTTCATGTCTTTCTTCCAACTAAACTAGCTCTACCATTCTTTTTACATTAGCTGTAGACTCTTTGAATAAATTTTATTTATGAATCTCAGTGTCAAAATCCCTAAGTTTATTGGTAGTAGAATTTATTTTCCATATACTAGAGCATAAGGTGATGTTTTCAAATATTTCTTGACCATGATTCGATCAACCCACAACACCTAATCTAATAGTAAATAACAACTTCTTGGATTATGCTTGATACTTCATTTTATTATCTTTAATAAGTTCTTGTTGGTAGATTATGCAAGACCATTCCATTGAGGTAATAATTTGATGAGGTGTTCTAGTAGATCCCATATTTTTACATAAAATTAATCATTTTGGTACGTAAGAAGGATCCAAAATTTTCTGAGATGATAGTGGCTGGAATCCCAAATTGTGTAATCAACCTTTCCAAGAAATTGATCATTGTAGCTTGATTAGCATGCTTAGTGGCCTTAACTTCCATCTATTTGGTAAAATTATCCATCACTGTGAGGATATATCTATGTTTAGTAGATTATTTGGGATTGATTATACCAATAGAATCCAATCCACATTGCTATAAGGGTTCTTCTATAACTATTGGTTAAATGGGCATTACTATATGCTTACTTTTACCTACAAACCTCTAGTATTTCTCACAAGATCTGGCAAGTTTCAATGCATTTGAGAAAATAGACGACCAATAGTATCTGGCCCTCAAGATTTTTGTTGTAGTAGTCTATCCAAAATAGTGACCCCTTGAGAAACCACTATGAAACTCTGTGAGTACTTCTTTCATCCTATTCGATTGTAAACATCTTAACCACACTCCATAAAAATTTATTCGATATAGGATGACATCAATCAATAAATACTTCCTATATGGTAATCTATATGTATGTCTTTGAGACACAATTATGCCTTCCAAATATTTCTCCAAATTGAAATAATTTTGTAATTGCTTAATCTAAGTACCTGGCTGCATTTGTTCACTTTTTAGCTCAGTATTTTGTTGTTCCTTATTCATCATATTGACATTTTGGCTTGTAATTTCTTCCAAGTTTTGACACAAGGCTCTGCCTCTTATTAACTTAGTTGGCCTGATTTCAACATCATATTCTTGTATTTTAGTCACCCAACCAGCTCTTATATCACCCAAATCACCTTAAATTATGAATTTTCAAACATTGGAATTTACTACATATACCAAAGTTTTCCTCTAAGAAACAAAATGTCCAAAATTTTTCAAAGATTTAATTACTACATACAATTTTTTTCAAAGAAATTATACTTTTCGTCATGATTATGGAAACTCTGACTTAGGAAAGCTATTGATCACTCATTTATTCTTCCACTTTTTGGGTAATAACAACAACATATCTTCCTTATGCTCCAAATGCATAAAGGATGGAGTCTTTTAAGTATTCTATATTTATGAGAATAAGGGCTAGGGATATTGCTTCTTTAATATCTTTGAAAGTATTCTTCCACATATTTGTCCATTTAAAATCTACTTCTTGCTTCAACATCTTAGTGATGGGCTTCACTATTTGACCAAAATTTAAAATGAATTTATTAATGAAATTGATTTTTCCAAAGAATGATTGGATCCCTTTTTGTTTAATCGAAGAGGGAGGGCTAGAATGGCTTTCACCCTATCTGGGTCAATGGCCAATCCTATTTTTGACATGACATGTCCCAATAATTTTCCTTCATGTACTATAAAAATTGATTTCTTGGGATTTAAGGATACCCCAAATTTTTAAACACCATATGGATATGCTCAACATGTATCTTCTTATCATGAGAGAAGATAATCATGTCATAAAAATAGATGACTATTATTTTATTTACTAGTTCTCCAAATGTTGAATCCATAGATCTCTAGTAGGTAGCACCAACATTGGACGGACCAAAAGACATATGTTGATATGCAAAGGTACTCCATTTTCTGGTGAATACAGTCTTGTATTGGTCCTCATATTGCACCCATATTTTATTAAAACTAGATAATCCATTCAGTAGGGAGAATATTTTGGCTCCTACTACAGTATGTAAAATCTGGTCAATTTGTGGAAGAGGATAGTGATCTTTCAAGGAATCTTGATTGAGGTTCCTAAAATCCACACAGAGATAGATGTCTCCATTCTTCTTCCTTATTGGAACCAATTTGGCCACCCATGTATAATTTTTTATCAAGTATATGATCTTGGCATTTAGTAACTTTAGTAGCTCTTATTTCATTAGGGCCTCTATCTTGGGATTTATTGGTTACTGCTTTTGGCAAAAAAAATTTGCATAAGGTATGAGCTCAATGGTTTGTTGGATGATCTCCTTGCTATACACTTTGAAGTCATCATAGATTCATGCTATGATATCATTGAATTCCTTGCAAAAATCTGATCAACCTCTTCTTCTAAATAGTTAACATGAACTTTGATGTTCTTACTAGGTTCAATTTGCACATCTCTATATTTTTTATTATTAACCTCAATTATGTAAGTAGCCAATTTTTCACTACTATCAAACAAAATTTTCAGAGTTATCAATCCTTTCGGGATGTGATTGCTCTTAAGTTAAATTTTTCCTCCTTCTTCATCTTCTTCTAGTAGTCGGTTCCCTACACAATTCATTTATTGACTTAGGAAATCAATCACTTGTTCATAATTATCAAATACTTGCCAAAAGGTGTCCTTATGAAAGCACGAGGATACGGAAACAAAAAAGGAAAAACTCCCAAGCACGATGCAAAATGAAACTAGCTTAACGCTAAATCCTACGAATTAAAAATGCATGAAATGGAGAAAGCATGAATTGAAACTCGAAATGAAATAACAACCCTTCTCTTTTTATTGATGTATTTCACAACTCGGTTACAATTAGCATCCTCCCTTTTCAGGGGCGAGGAGCGTTAGGTTCATCTCTTGGTTACATCCATGGGTAGCCTTCCTTCTTTCGCGTGCCCACATGTAAGATGGGCGGACCAAAATGTCACCGCCACTTGTGTCTATGAATATTGACTCCTTGCTGCTCCTCCGATGTCCCAACCCTGCGTTCAAAAGAAACAGAATATGATCAATAGCACCTGCGGATGAAACAAAGCATGCAATCCCCAAGCCTGCGATAAATGAATAAGAAAATGAATTAAACTATGATCAAAACAAATCCAAATGCTATGAAAATTTGATAGGGGTATCAAGATATCACCAGGAGGGCACTGCAAAAAGAACAGTCCAAAAATTCCTCACCGATTTGAATTCGTTCGGGGTGGGACGAATTCACCTGCAACATAACGCCAAAAAGGTACTGTCTCCAATGTCCTCGCCTCGAAGCTCCAAAAACCTGCAAACTTGGGGTTAGCTAATTGGGGGCATTTTGGGAAGACCCAGATGGTCGGATTTTCCCAATTTGACCTCCATCAATGGGAATTTGATGATGCTTATCTGCAAGTTAGTGAGAGCGAAAACGTGATAGCATAATGGCAATTAATCAAAACGAAATGAAATCAAGATTGTAAACTACCTAAACAACATAGAAATCAAATGCAAGAAATGAAAATGATCGAAAGAAAAATCTGCTATAACTTCCCAATCATTCCTAAAAAGGGCGATTAGGCCTGTAGCAGTGTGGGGCGCCCTGGCGTGCCACCCACCGTTTGGGGCCTGATTTCGGCACCAATCCACTTGGGATGGGTCCAAAATCCCTTACAAGGTGTTGTCGACAGATTGGGGGGTATTCTATGGCCAAATGTCGGGTGTTGGGCTCAAGATTCGTCCTCTCAAAAGTCACCCAATGACCTCCCCTCTAAAGGAGATCAAGGATGTGAAAGGTGCAAATCCAAAAGGTGTGAGGCGTGTAAATAAAATGGCAGCACTTCGTTGCTCTAAAATGCTCCTACTTTGTATATTTTGGGGTGAGGAAACTCACCAATTTATAGACCCGGAGGCCTCTTGAAATGGGCATGCAGGGGCGCCACATGGCAGCCATGCCCTCCCAGGGGGAAGGAGATTCCTCCCTGAATTGGGACTTCATGACTGACCTTGCAGATGCCTCTAACGCTCAAAAATGCTCACCCATACTCCCATGCGATGAAGGAAGCGTTGGGTGGCGGATCCGAGCTGCCATTTGTCAAGATTTGACTTTTTGCCCATCAAACCTGCAATTCGCCCCACCCTGGAGCGAATTCAGAATTCGTCCCTGGGTGGGGCGAATCCCAGATTGAATTCGTCCCAGGGTGGGACGGATACTTAGCAAAGTGCCTGAAGGTGCCAAATTGACCTCTGACCTTCCAAAACTACTGTGAGAGTGGTTAGGACCACTGTTTGACCTCTGGGGGCTGCCCTTGGGGCTGTGTGTGTCAAAGCGATCAATGTTTGCAGTCACATAATCGGATTGGTGTTGTTTTGGTGTCTACAGATGCCCCTTTTGGGTGCGTTGTGCATGGCGCAGCGTCGAGCAAAAATAGATAACCAAAGCACTAATGATTAGGGTTTCTTAGTAACCTAACCAACTCTTGATGCCCCAAGCATGAAAAGGGCATGCATTCTTGAATCCTTGCTTCCAACGAGCGAAGGAACTCAATTCAAGTGTTAACCTTTTTCGGTGAGGTGTTACTTGAGCTTGGACATTGATCGGTCATGAATAGGCAAAGGGCGCAACCTTTTGTCTATGGGAACCTTGAGTTCATGATTCACGAATGCCAAGTGATTGATCAGCTTGTGATTATTGCTTGTTTACTACCCCAAGCAGGAGCGTGATTGTCTTTGTCAATGATTCTTTGAATGCATGCCGTTTTCCATGATTGGGTGTGTATTTGTTGATTGGTGACTAAGTGTGACTACCCCCTCAAGCGACGAATCGATGAGGGAATGACCTTCATGAGAAAAGCGACGAGTCGCTTGACCCAAGATGACTTGTGCAAAGGTGCCTTTAGATTCTTATCCTTGAACGTGTGTGCAGTTTTTCGACATTTAGACCTATTTTTGGTGGGTGTTAACCCTTTTGGTGACGCTTTTTGGAGCTAAAATTGGCAAAAATCCGTCCTCCCGTGGAGCGGTCCGGCTATGGTAGCCTTCTTAGGGAGTAGGATAGTGACAATTTGTAACCCCAACGTCTATTTTGGATGCCAAGAATGTCAGGCACGAAGGCGCCTTCATTCGGCAATGTTATTACTTATTTTTGGGTGGGTTTTTGACCCTTTTGTCGACGCCGTTTGGGGATGAAATTCTCAAAAATCCATCTTCCCGTGGAGCGGTCCGGCTATGGTAGCCTTCTTAGGGAATAGGATAGCGAGGATTTGTGACCCCGACATCTGTTTTGCATGCCCGGGATGTCAAGTGCCAAAGCACTCTCATCGGGCAAGTTTATTAGCTATTTTGGTGCATTTTTGTTCAATTTTTGTTGTTTTTTGAAATTTTTGCCCTGAATTCGTTCTGGGGTGGGACGAATTCCAGCTTAGTATTCATCCCAGGGTGGGACGAGCGCTAACCAGAGTGCTCGTCCCGTGGGGGACGAATATAAGCTAAAAAGGCTTATTTAAAGGCCAAAACTAGGGTTTGGGCTCATTTGCATCTGAATTTTCTTACGATTTGGAGCTCTGGGAGGAGGAGGTTAATTCTGCGAAGCGAAGCACTGCCGAATTTCTCCCGACATCATGAGTGCACAAACCGGATCGAGCGGTGGAGCCGAAGCGAGACCAGTAAGTGCTCCTTAGTGTTATTGCTTTTGTTATGTGTTTTCGAAATTGCAAGTTATTTGTTTTATTTTTCTTTTGTGATGCTGTTTTCTCAAAATTAAAATGGAAACCCTAAAAACTGAACTGAACACAAACCAAGACTTTAGCTAAAAATTGAACGGAGGACGTAGCTAAAACCTAGGTGAAAAATCTTTATTTTTGCTTTTAACTAAAACCCTAGGATAAACGGAACGAAAAACCCTAGTTTTTTAGTCTGAGCTTGTCAGTTTTAAAACGTAGGTGAAAACCCTAGGTTAAAAACTGTTATTTTAATTTTGTGTTGTTTGTACAGACTTGTTAAACTAAAAATACAGAAATCCCGAGACTGACAACTGTATAAACCTTAGGACTAACAAATTAATTTTTTTTTTTTTTTGAGTTTTTCGTTTTGTTTTTAAATTTATCAGTTAGGATTAGAAACCCTAGAACTGACAAATTAAGTTTTGTAAAATTTTTTGTTTTGTTTTTGGTTGTACATTGGTAGGCAATGCTGTATATTCATGTTATTGTTGTACAATTTTTTTTCATGATTTTAATGTTTTTGTGTTGTTTTCTTTTGCAGGTTGTTAAGAGCCGGTACCGTGTATCTACTGCTTTTGCTGAAGCGTGGGGGCGCTAACTATGGCTAACTGGGATTGGCTTGATGCCCTTGGGCTCAAGCAGGTGGCTCGACTGGAGCCTATGGTCGGGGATCGGGCCTATCTGATGGCCCTGATCAACCTATGGGATCCTCGGACCAACACCTTCCATCTCCCAATAGGGGAGATGACAGTGACCTTGGAGGATGTCTATCGGCTTCTACGGATTTCGATAGATGGACTACCGATCAGGACATCACCACGTGACCAGCGGACAACTGTATTGATACGATGCTTCGGGCACGGGGAGGAGCTGGGCGTGGAGAGCCCAGTGGAGATGGCAGAGGCTGACTGCCAGATGGGCAGGATTCTGGTTCGATGGTGGCTGGAGAGGGGGGTGTTGGGAGTGAGGCACGCATTCCTTATGGGCCTCATTTCCAACATGCTGCTACTTGACTCGTCAGGTGTGAGGTTCCCATGGAACCTACTGGATGTGGTCTGGCGACTGGTAGAGTGCCCAACAGAGGCACCGCTGATCATGAGGTGGGGGCAGACGTTGCTGGCACAACTTTATGGTGAGCTGTATGAGGTCCACTGTCGAGGTGGAAGGGTATTAGCTGCAGCTATCTATTGCAGAGCTGGGCTTGGCAACACATAGCGGTGGAGAGGCCAATCGGGTTACCGTGGATGACTCGGGTAGAGATGGAGGATAAGGAGATAGGTTATGCGGCTCTGGCGGCGGTCTGAGGAGCAGGGACAGAGTCGGCGGTGGGCAGGTGTCGTAGGGCACTATGTCGATGCCTTCACTGGGCTTACTCCAGGGGAGGTGTTTTGGCGCCCTTATCAAGATTGTCCAGCCTAGCCGGAGGCTGGAGAGTGGCTCCGAAGGGTACGTAGGGAGCGATGGCTGATCGGGCGACATGGGACCGAGCATGAGTTCTTCCCTTATATCCGGGTGACACGATAGTTTGGGGTGCGCCAGGGGTTTCTTGGTGAGCCCATGGTCTATCGATGCTGGGGGGATGAGAGAACTCTGGATCGACCCATCATCGCGCCACTAGGCGAGGACTTAGATGCGGTGATCGACGTCCCGGACGTGGATGACATCGGGACTACCGTAGAGTATGACCAGTGGTGGGTACTATGGTGATGGCGGGGAGAGGGGCCACTGGGAGGCACGGAGGTAGTAGCAGGGGGGAGGGTGCCGAGGCACCAGGAGAGGCTTGGGGAGCTCCTCGGGAGGATGCAGATATGGTGGAGGTGGAGGATGAGGATGTGGATTTTGGGGTTTCGGATCAGTCGGAGATGTAGGACATCACGGAGCAGTGGGAGCCAGAGCAGGTTGCTATTCTAGATATGCCTATGCCTTAGGTGGATGCGGAGGATATGGAGTCTGGGTTACGCGCTGAGATTGCATGGTTGGCGGAGCTACTACGGAGGCGGGATGAGGAGTTGGGGGAAGCTTTGCAGGAGAGGGATCTCCTATGGGCTTTGCTGGCAGAGTGAGAGAGCGCATTCGTTGCACACCGTCGGGGGGATGGGGACACCAGCTGCATAGGAGAGAGATCTCCTACGGACGTAGTTGGCGTAGTGTGACCGATGGGAGGTAGGTTGGTCTCGGCGGGAGGCAGATTGGTCTCGACATCGGCTGGATATGGAGGGAGAGATTATCCGGCTTGGTGGGCGGTTACCTGAGCCCTCGGGAGGTGGCTCTTCACGTCGGACGAGGGACAGTGGTACTGAGCAGTCAGCATCATCTCGTCGTAGGCGATTGGATGAGGGAGGCGGTAGTAGGCATGATGCGGGGGCTAGCAGTAGCCGCCCTGAGGGGTCCCATAGGACCCACACCATGGGGGGTAGTTCTCGTCGCACCGATCCTGCATGATCATGGTGGTCGACGCCTTAGGCTGGGTGGTTTTGGGATTTTGGATTTTGTTGCGGGGTCAAAGGACCAACTCTTTGTAGCCTGTGGGCATTTTTGATGATATATATATATATAGACTTTATTTTGTTTATGCGCATGTCATGATTAGATGTTATGCATGATGATTGATGAATATGGATGTATGCATGTTAATTTATAGTGATGAATGCATATGTTGTTGATGAATGCAGATGTTTCTAATTTATATGATATGCAGATGGAATGGATGGATTGAATTTGTGATGTTTGGTAGTCACACCATAGACTGTGCAGAACTTTATGGCTTTTTGTCCTAGGCGATTGTTGCGGTGAATAGCTTTATAGGCATACATGGTTTTTTTTTTTTTTTGGCGAGACTAAAATATAGCAAGTTGGTTTCAAATGTAGTTAAGGTTTTCTGAGACTCAGATGTTTTAACTAACTAGCCATGACTGTACTTTATCTCACAAGACTTTTTGAACAAGGTATGAATCGGACTTGTTTTGGACCAAGTTATTTCACATCCCTGTGTGTGCAATTGAGTTCATTTATGTGGTGTTTGTCAGGATACCGCCAGTCCCAGATAGGCTATCAACCAAACTTGTATTGAGGATCACCCGATTAATTCCACTAACTCCTTTGTTGTATTTAGTCAGATTAATCTGCGGTGCTATCATAGGATACCATAAGCTAGCTCATCCACATGCAAACATTGATCTGCACACAAGTTAATGTGGCAGATATATCGTCATGCGGAGGTTTACCACCACTGACCGATAGGCTATCAACCAAACCGGTACTGAGGTTTGCCTCATGACCTGTCGGAATGCTGAGAGTTCCAGGGATTCAAGTTCAACTCCCTTCTTTTCTTCAATTGTATTGGGATACTTGCTCTTTTGTAGTGATAAAAATCACTGTTTATTTTTGTATTATATTTTTCTTTTGAGCAAGGGATTAGGATATGGAGTGATGAGAATCACTATTGTTTGTGCCTTTTGATGTGTGCACTTTGGGATATCAAATTTTGGAGTTTTGACTTTTGCAAATTGTTCTGATGTTTTGCAATTTTTTTTTTGAGAACTTTTGGGATTCTTGGGGAATTGGGTAGGGAGGATGCTTGTCCTTTTGCCAACTCTCAGCATTCTTGGGGTCATTCGCACAGGGGGATGAGCAAGATAGCCATTTCACTTATGGTGACCTGGATTGCTTTGCAGGTTTCATCTTTCATTCACACAACTTGGGAATGTTTTATGTGTTTGAATTTGTGCTGGGATGCTACGTAACAAGGTGTGATCCAAGTAGAATTCTACCTGCGTAAAATCTGTCTGACTTGGTACAGTATGTGGCTAGACAGCTAATGACGACTGAATGACGAAAACTCTCGATACATTAGGAACAACTGACTATGATGTGGGAGAATAATGTGAGTGGCGGTTATAGGCGATGAGCTATTTGATAAAGCAAAAAAATGTAGAAGATGATGGTTGTTGCCAAGTAATGACAGTCTATGGTGCTTTGACCTTTATGACCACAAATATGCACTGTATGGATGTGATGCTTAATGCAGCTATATGTTTTTGTATTTTTGATGGATTGATTTGTGTGAATATGCAGATGAGATGCAAAAAAACTCTGTACTGTTATGATGATTTTTGCGTATGCATGGAAATGAGATGCAACTTTTTGTTTATTTGTGATGATTTTATTGATTTTTTTTTTGTTTTGTTTTTGTTTTTGTTTTTGACCAAGCGATTATGGGAATCCTTGGAGCCTTTTGGGTTGACCAAGCGATTATGGGAATCCTTGGAGCTTTTTGGGTTGACCAAGCGATTATGGGAATCCTTGGAGCTTTTGGGTTGACCAAGCGATTATGGGAATCCTTGGAGGGTTTGGGTTGACCAAGCGATTATGGGAATCCTTGGAGCTTTTGGGTTGACCAAGCGATTATGGGAATCCTTGGAGCTTTTTGGGTTGACCAAGCGATTATGGGAATCCTTGGAGCTTTTTGGGTTGACCAAGCGATTATGGGAATCCTTGGAGCATTTTGGGTTGACCAAGCGATTATGGGAATCCTTGGAGCTTTTTGGGATTGGCTGCTTTAGATATGGAATGGTCGCAAATGACTGATGTTCAAGGGTTCTAATTCCTTGATTCCATCAAGAGAGGCTAGCCGGTATGTTCCAGGTCCTATTTTGCTATCAATTACATAGGGACCTAACCAATTTGCCGTGAACTTGTCCCTTAGATGGGATGACAAACTAGAGTTCTGTTGGTTTTCTTTTAAGACCAAGTCACCAATCCGAAAGTCCCTTAGGTGAACTTTCATGTTGTATGCTTTCTTAAGTCACTCTTGATAGATACGTAAATGCTCGAGAGCATTAACGCATCATTCATCAAGCAACGTAAGCTGGTCTAACCGGGCCTGCCACGTAGTGTCATCATCGATGAACTCTTGCATTGATATGCGCAGGGAGGGAATCTCCAACTCGAGAGGCATGACTGCCTCGGAGCCATACACGAGCGAAAATAGAGTTGCCCCAGTGGGCGTCCGAATGCTAGTGCGATAAGCCCACAGGGCAAGTGGGATCTGAATGTGCCAATCCTTATGACTGTCTATGACTATCTTTTTAAGGATAGCAACTAGCATTTTGTTTGACGCCTCTGCTTGCCCATTTGCCTGCGGATAATAGGGTGTCAAAAAACTATGCTGAATTTTGTACTTTGTGGTCAAAGCACGCACATATTTGTTCTTGAATGACGTCCCATTATCCGAGATTATCTTGGATGGAATACCAAAATGACATATGATGTTATGCAAAATGAACTCCACAATGCGGGGTCCAGTCGTAGAGGTTAGAAGAACCGCTTCCACCCACTTGGTGAAGTACTCTATGGCCATTATGATAAAAGTGTGACGACCGAACGACGCAGGGGAGATCTTTTCGATGAGATCTAAGCCCCACTGCGAAAAAGGCCAAGCCGATTGGATCGGCTGCAAGGCCTGGGAAGGTACGTGTGTCAAATTGGCATGATGTTGACACTTCATGCACTTCCGCACATATGCGCAACAATCTCGCTCTAAATATGGCCAATAATAGCCCATGCGAAGAATGCGCTTGGCGATGGCCATACCGCTGAAGTGGCCACCGCATGTACCATCGTGCGCTTGGGCGATCGCCCAAGTGGACTCTTGCTGGTCCAAGCATCGAAGGAGGATCCCTTCATAGCTACGATGGTACAAAATGTCCCCTAACAAGACATGCTTTGCCGCTTTCTGCTTGAGTGCTCATTTTGCGGCATGCGTCAATCCAAGCGGGAGATTACCTAACTTGAGGTAGTCCCTGACGGGGGAATACCAATCCTGCTGATCAGAAGCCTCGATGGTATGAACAACCAGTCCCTCTTGAAGTTCATCCCTAGCAAAAGCTGAGTGGGAGAGAACTTGCAAGAATAACGTTGTATTGCTATTAAGGGGAGTAGGGGAGAACAAGGACCCCCAGTTGGCGTGTTTCAGATGATCGTGGATTCGAGAGAACCGGTCCATGGATGGCTCAATCTGGATCAAGTGGATTCCTGGCGTTAAATCGGAGCTTGCTCGCTCCATCGCTGATTGCGATAGTGTTTTGACTTGAATGGTTGTCATATCACCAGAAAGGTCTTGCGGGATTAACGACCCCAAAGAGGCCATAGTGTCCGCAAAATGATTCGATGACCGAGGGAGTGCCTCGATGTCGTACCATTCAAGCTTTGCCAGGAATTTGTCCACGAGGGCTTTGTAGGCCTGTAGAACTGGGCATTTGCATTGGAATACCCCTTTGACTTGATTGACGATTAACAACGAATCACCAAAGATGTTCAATCATTTAATGTTCATGGTGATTGTTGTTCGAAGACCTATGAGCAAGGCTTCATACTCTGCATTATTGTTGGTGCATGGGAAATTTAATTTAAATGACAGGGGCATAGGAGCGCCCTGCGGTGTGAAGAATACTATTCCCGTGCCACCACCTTGCTCACATTTAGAACCATCAAAAAATAGGGTTATGTCGGCTCGTGACTCAGGCTCGTCAGAATCTGGTGATTCTGAGACATGGAAGACCCCATCATCGGGTAGTTCTATGACCAGAGGCTGATCGTCTTCGAGAGGAGCCTCTGCTAGTTGATCGGCTATGACCTGTCCTTTTATGGATTTCTGTCCAATAAACTCTATGTCAAATTTCATCAACAACATGATCCATTTCGCCGTGCGACTACTATGATAAGTACGACTCATCATGTATCGCAATGGATTCTCCTTAGACACAACATACGTCTTGTTGCTCAGCATGTAATGGCACAACTTTTTGGTAGCAAACACCACTGCCAAGCAGAGTTTCTCAACGTATGCATAGTTAAGTTCATAGCTGACCAGGGTGCGGCTAAGATAGTAAGTAGCCTGTTCTCTATGAAGTTCATTCTTCTGGGCTAACATGGCTCCCAGTGCCACCTTAGTAGCTGAGATGTATAAGTAGAATGACACTCCTGGTCTAGGTGGTGCCAATACTGGCGGCGAAGCCAAGTATTGTTTGATGTCATCAAAGGCTGACTGGCACTCGTCATCCCAGTGAAATGCTACCCCCTTGTGCAACAACTTGTTCATTGGTCGGCACTTGTCAGATAGCTACGCTATGAAGCGCTTGATCGACGCGACCTTTCCTTGCAGGCTTCTGAGCTGCTTGATGGTAGTTGGGGGAACCATTTCAAGGATTGCCTTGACTTTGTTTGGGTCCACCTCGATGCCTCATTTTGAGACTATAAAACCCAAGAGCTTTCCAGATGTGATGCCAAAAATGCACTTCTTGGGATTCAGTCCGACTTTATGCTCCATGAGGCGATCGAGGATCTTGCTTAAGTCACCGAGATGATCCGGGCGCAAAAGAGATTTGGCCAACAAATCATCCATGTAATCTTCCAAAGTCTTGTGCATGTAATCATGGAAGATGTATGTCATGGCACGTTGGTAGGTGGCGCCAACATTTTTAAGGCCAAAAGGCATGACCTTATAGCAAAATGTTCCCCAAGGCGTTGTGAACGCCATTTTGAGCTGGTCCTCGGGATTGATACAAATTTGATTGTATCCCGAGAAACCATCCATGAGGGAAAGCATTTCGTGACCCACTGTAGCGTCTACCAATGCGTCGATGCTCGGCAAGGGGAAATCATCTTTAGGACTCGCTTTGTTTAGATCTCAAAAATCAGTGCATATGCGAATCCTCCCGTCAGGCTTCTTGACGGGCACCATGTTGGACAGCCATGGTGGATAATCCACGCAGATGACAAACTGTGCATCCAACAACTTTTGCAATTCATCTTTGACCATTAAGGCCACTGTTGGGTGCATCTTGCATAGTTTCTGCTTAACTGGCTTGACTGTCGGATCAAGCGTTAGGTTATGCGTGACTAGCTGCGGATCTAGTCCCGGCATGTCTTTGTATGACCATGCAAAAACCTCCTTCTTCTCTTTGAGAAGGGCAATGTAGTCGGCTTGCTCTTTGGGGGATAAACTTACCCCCAGCTTGATGATCTGTGGATTCATTGGATCTGAGCCGATGTCTACGTCAGTCGTCTCCTCGACCGACATGTGGGATCCGTCTTCCAACTGATGTGGAGTTGGGATCAAGTGGATATCATTTGCTGAGTTTAGATCATCGTTAGGAACCTCGGGTCCCTCTTCAGCATGGAAGATATCCTGAGTTGGCCCAGGGGTAAAATGAAGCATTTCATCGAAAGGCCAATACTCGGATGGGGATGGAGGGGAATCGACGCGATCCCAGTCTATGGCATCTATGTCTAGATACAATGACTATGCCGGATCAGCCGGATTGTGGATGGGGGCGGTTAAGTCAATGGAGATCATGTTGATGAAATGATTTTGGTCTCCATTACCATAGGTGTGGTTACTCGGACATCTTGGATGCTCTTTATGCTCTGGATCTGGCTCTAGAGGGATGGGCACGAATGGATCGGCCCTATGTGCGGATAGGAAGATAGGGTCTACCCTCGGCACTGATGTCACTATAGGGTCTCTGGGTGGAAGGTGTTCTTCGTATGCCCAGAGTAGCGGATCCAACACTTGGTCCCACCGTGCTCGGGTCTACGTACCACTCATGCCCTGGCACTATGTTTAATTGTTCAAATATGTCATTAATCTCCAAGGGGCACCGATGCTGCATCTACCGCATGTGATTAAGATATGCCATCTCTGTTTCATCTTCATAATCACTATCGGAGATCCAAAGGCCTTCGTTGGCTCCGACTGCTTGCGGCATTAAAGGCTCGCCTTGCTCAAGCAAATTGATGTGGTCCCACCTAGGTTGTTCCGCTCTCTACGGGGGGACTTGATGTTCTTGGAGCGGCGCTTGCTCGATGGGAGCATCCAGGGGGAACATTGTCAAGAGGCTTTCTTGATATTCATCCATGGGGATCACCTATGAGTGATCGCTATCTGATTCGAAGGGGTCATACGATGCTGGTTCATACTCTGACTCGTCCTCCGAGGACCCTTCTTGACATTGTCTAGACCTTCCTTGAAAATGAGCTCTCGAGCTTTCTCCTCTCTCGAGCGAAGGGAAGGGATTGTTAGAGCCAACAAGGTTGATTGCCGTTAATGGGAGATAATCCCTCAATGTATATGTGGTGTTAGGGTTGGCATATGGATCTGATGCCAATCCCCCCTTGTTGCCTATCCCTAGGCCTTGCATGTTCTCCACCAAGATGTCCAAGGGGAGGGGGTGGTTAAACCCTACTCCTGACTTGTCGTATGGCATTTGGTATCTTGGTTGGCAAAGAACACGTATCCCTTGCTCATATCGGCCTAACCCATACCCGTGCCAATTGCATTGGCCAAGGTATCTCAGAGCAAAGTCTGGGTTAGACAAATAGTTGACATTTTCAGCAAAAGGCTCTTCATCTTCGTCCTCTTGCGTGCATGGTGCAACGCCATGATCAAGGCCCCCATACACAAAATTTTTCTGGTTCGGCGGGTAGCCTAGGGGAACAATGGTGCCGATGGGAAGGCGAGGTCTCCCCATGTCCCGCATGGACTCTAGTGCGGGTGTTGCTACAATATTCCACACCAGATACTCCCCCAGGCCCGTATTGGCCATTTCAACGGTGATCGTTGGCGGTTGAGGGGGAGGGAATGGAAGTTCTCCTTGAGTCCACTCCATGTCGGGTGGGCTAGAAGCCTCGACTTCCATCCGGCTAGGCATCTCCTCAGTAGAGATAGTTGATACTGATGGCAGTGTCTCTTCCAAAGGTTTTGCCTCTTCCAGGGGTTCCTTCCCTTTGTCTTTCTGTCTGGCCTCCATAGATGATGTCGTTGGTGGAGGACTAGATGATGAAGATGAGCCCGACTGGGATTTTGAAGAACTTGCTAATGGGGATGCCTACGGAATCGGACCCTATTTAGATGGATTTAACTAAAAATCCAAATGCGTTGATGGCAGGGTCGATTGCGGCATCAGCTGCACCGCATTACAATACTTGAAGGGTTCTAAGTCCATCGGGACTACATGCACCTCCCCTTCAAATGTATACTTTAAACATTGGTGAGCTATCGAAGGGACACACTTCATGTCCCTGATCCATGGTCGGCCCAGAAAGATGTTGTAGGCCATCTCACCCTCCAATACGTGGCACAATGTGGGTATGGTCTTTTGTCCTACTTGGATTGGTAGGACTATTGTGCCGACTGTCGAGCAGATTGCATCATTGAATGCTCGTAGAGTGTAGGTGGAAGCTGTGATGTGAGATGCGGGCAACTTCAGATGCTTGAGAGCCATAGTTGTGATGATGTTGTTGGACGAGCCAGTGTCTATCAACACCCTCTTGTATGGGATCCCGTTGACCCGCGCGATAACGTGCAGGGGTGGATCCGCCATGTCATCAGTCACTGATCTCAGTTCATCTTCTCGAAATGTGATGACCGGCTCAGTGCATCGTTTTACATGCCCCACAAAGTTGTTGAAAGAATTTGTCTCATGGGGCTGCAACTCGATGGCTTTCAAAATCTCCATTAGAGCTTCTCGATGGGGCGTAGATTGTTGTATAAGCTCATATATGGAGAGCCTAGCCGAGGTGGTCCTCAAACTCTGAGTTAGTTTGGTCCGAAGTGTGACCACCGGCTTAGGCAGAGGAGGTTGTGCAAGGTGCTGTTGTGGTTGCGATGTTGTTGGCACCTCTCCTGTCGCTGCCGCAGGAGCATTCGTGCTCGGATACCTCCTGTTTCGAGTCACTATACTTATCATCCCTACATACCCCTGCATGGGGCAGTTCTGTGTGACCTCGTTAACTTGTAGGGTCTTTGCCTGTGGAGCATGAGTAGGCAAGGGGTCTTTGAAGACCTCCATTTGCTGATTGCTTGGTGCGACGGGATTATCCACCGCTAGTGTCTTGTTATCAATCAGGTCTTGCACCAAGCCCTTAAATTTCCAACAGGCATTTAGGTCATGTCCCTGCCACCTATGGAACCTGCAGTACAAGTCCTCTCTATATCCCTTAGGCTTGGGCGCATTGGGATCTATAGTCTGAATCTCTGGCAAGTTGATCAGGTTTTCCGCTAACAAGCGGTCAAACAAGGAGTCCCTGGACTTCGTGTAGGGTGTGAATTGTCGCCTAGGGCGACGCTGCTGACCCTATTCTTGCCTCTAATTTTCCTTGTCATAGTTGTTGGGAGGCACTGCTTGATAATTAGCCTTTTGAGGCTGAGTTGCTTGCACAGGCTTAGGGACATTGATAGCAACTTGGTTAACCGCAGCGGGTTTTTGTTGCGTAGTCCCAACTTTAGTGTTTTTAGTCCACTCTTATTTCTTAGGCTTGGCTATCTCGCCATCCTGTATTTTGATCTCTTCAATAATTCTGGCTTGCGCCGAGCTTCTTCTAGGGTGGCATATTGCTGCAGCTTGCAATAGCATAGAGATCGATCTCAAACAACTTTTGGAGAACATCTGAGTGAGGTCGGACATAGGAGGGAGGTAGGGCAGCTTTGAGAGCAATGTCCTCCACCGATTCCCGTAGGCCACCATGGTCTCCTCCTCATACTACCCGAGGCTGGCTAAGTCACTTAGTGATGCCTTCTTCTTGGTATTGAAGGCGAAGCGTTCGAGGAACGCATCCACTAACTGATCTAAATTGTTAATGTTGTGCTTTGGTAACTGAGTAAACCAATCCGAGGCAGGGCCTACGAATGTGGTTATAAATGTTCTCAATAACAAAGCATCATTGTCCTGAATGCCGAAGCATTGGCTCAGGAACCTTGTCACATGCTCTTGAGCATCTTCCTCCCCTCTAAAGGTTGCCAACTGAGGCAGCTTAAAGTGCTCAGGGTAAGGAGGTGCTGGCACTGACGGATGCACAGGATGACTGTGGAGCTGGCGTAAAGTGGGCTTTTGAGGCCCAAAAGTTTTGGTCTCCACAGACTCCAAACGCTCTAGCAGCGCTTTGTATGCATCTGAGGATTTAATCTCCTCCTCTTTAGTTTGCTCCCGTTGTGGGTTGTGGGAGACTTGAGGCCTATGAAGGGGTTGTCGGATGGCGACTCCTCCGCCTAGGTAGGGCATTTCGGCCCGCTCTTCTTCTTGCTCGTACTCCTCGTAAGCTTCCTGAGGAGTCTCTGGATGAGACCTATGACCCTGGGTGGGTCCCCGCGGAGGGTACCCATCGTTGTTCCGGGGAGTGGCCTCCCGCTCAGGTCTAGGAGGTCTCGGAGGCAGCACTTGGTAAGGTCGCGGAGACCTATCTCGCACCAAGGGATTATGCCTCGCATATGGTTCCGCCCTTTGGGTGCACGGGGTTGGAACCCTCTCAGGCACTGGGTTATGTAGCAGCTCATCTGTTTGGCGCCTAATGCGCTCTTTGCTAAGGCGATATAAATGCTCTAGCTGCTGCTGATCTTGCTCAAGCCACGTGATTTGCGCTTGGCGGGCGGCATGTCTAGCGGTTGCCAGGTCAATTTGCTCCGCCATCTTGAGCCTAGGAGGCCTGGATGCCTCTCCTATGTACTTACCTCGGTCTCGATGATCCGAGATCTCAATAGGCTGCTTCCCTCCGTCGAGGTTGGCGGCATTCACCCGAGGCTCTGGCCTCAGTGGGTGATCATGGTATCTAGGCTGGTGCGGAAGCGCATGGCCCCCATGTTGTATATTGCTCTTGAGGAATGTAATCATCTTCCTCGTGCTCCCTTTCATATGTGTGAAAGGGGTGGGCAGAGTTAGCTCACCCGGTTTGAAGAGCCTTACGCTCTGGATTTTGTCTATTGGTTCTAACAGTGATGGGGGGCAAAGGGGGGAAGCCATCATCATGTGGCCTCTCCTCATGGAAACTATGCCGCTCTAGCGCTTCATCGTGCGGTGGCCACTCATATCGAGCTTCTAAGGGAGCTTTCTTATCTATGTTGAGTGCCACGTGTAAGGACTCTTCCTGAAAGGGGCTATGATGAACGGACGTGTCCCTCACAGTGGTGTCCCTATAGTTCCATCTTGACATGGACTGATGCGGACTCTCTTGCGGGTCGGGCCGCCAAGGCGGTATGACCAAGTCCTTGGTGTTGTAGCGGAGGCGACTTGTGCCCCCTTGTACACTTTTCGTAGCTTCCGCCCTTGATTGGGCTTGGCTACGTGTGTACACCATGGTGGTGCTTTCCTACAAGCTATGTAGATTTTTATCTCTTTTATGATTTTTTATGCTACACTAAATAGAAATGAGCACACACATACACAAACAGTGATTATCTCGTTTAAATATTGAGAGTGTGTCCTAAACCTGGTTTAGTGTGTTTTGATTTTTGTTTTGTTTTTGTTTTTGAAGGTTTTTGTAAAGACCGTTTAAATGCAAAATGAGGGCTCTTATGACTCCCAAAATTGGTCGCCCCTTCGATATACCATTGCCAGGCCGATATACCAACCTCTCTATATACCCGCCCTTACGTGAGGGAAACTATAGGTACGTGAGAGCAGATGGTACGTGGAACGTAGGCGGTACAGAAGGGGAATCACCCTGTTTATGACACCTACCATAGAAGACTTATCCTCGTGTTCTGGGAATCACCCTAGCTACACTCGGTCAGCTTTCATCAGGATTTACGTCTAGCAATAGTTGCGATCGGGGTAATGGATGCAAAATTCAAGCCAAGGTGGTGATGAAATCCACCGTTGGTCTTGATCAAGGGCTGGGGTTTTATGACCAGCGCCTTGGTTTTTAAGTTGCCACGTGGTGTGTGGGGTTCTTTTTATCTTTGCAAAATGGAAACAAGCAAACAACAAAAAGGAAAACTTTCCCTAAGCAAACAAGTAATCCAAAATAGAAACACTAAATAGAAAATGACAGAGAAAAATGTAGAATCCTTACCTCTTCTCTGCCCGAATCTGTCGGTCCCGAGTTTCTCCCTAGAATCTTCATAGATTGGAATTCATCCCAGGGTGGAATGAATTACAGGACTGAATTCATCCTAGGGTAGGACGCATTCCAATTCGTCCCTGGGTGAGACGAATTACGAGTCCGTATTTGTTCACCTAGACTGGAATGAACAACGATCCAGCATCTCAAAAAGAGATACCTGCAAGCAAGAACAAATTTTGGATCAAATTTCTGATCTTAAAAATAGAGGACAAGGTCCCACCATGATCGCCACTGAAAGCATGAGGATACGGAAACAAAAATGGAAAAATTCCCAAGCACTATGCAAACTTAAGAAACTGAACTTAGCGCTAAATCTTAAAAACTTGAAAATGCATGAAAAGAGGGAGAAAGCATGAGAATTGAAACTAAACGAAATGAGAATAAAGAGCCCTTCTCTTTTTATTGATGTATTTCAAACTCGGTTACAATGCGCATCCTCCCTTTCCAAGGGCTAGGAGCGTTCAAGTTCATCTCTTGGTTACATCCATGGGTAGCCTTCCTTCTTCCGCGTGCCCACATGTAAAATGGACAGACCAAAATGTTGCCACCACTTGTGTTTATGAATCTTGACTCCTTGCTACTCCTCCGATGTTCAAACCCTACGTTCAAAAAGAAAAAAAATGATCAGTAGCACCTGCGGATCAAACAAAGCATGCAATCCCCAAGCCTACGATAAATGAATGAAAGAAATGAATTAAACTATGATCAAAACAAATCCAAATGCTATGAAAATTTGATAGGGGTATCAAGATATCACCAGGAGGGCTCTACAAAAAGAATAGTCCAAAAATTCCTCACCGATTTGAATTCGTTCCGGGGTGGGACGAATTCACCTACAACATAATGCCGAAAAGGTACTGTCTCCAATGTCCTACCTCGAAAGCTCCAAAAAACCTGCAAACTTGGGGTTAGCTAATTGGGGGCATTTTGGGAAGACCCAGATGGTCGGATTTTCCCAATTTGACCTCCATCAATGGGAATTTGATGATGCTTATCTGCAAGTTAGTGAGAGCAAAAACGTGATAGCATAATGGCAATTAATCAAAACGAAATGAAATCAAAATTGTAGACTACCTAAACAACATAGAAATCAAATGCAAGAAATGAAAATGATCGAAAGCAAAATCTGCTATAGATTCCCAATCGTTCCTAAAAAGGGCGATTAGGCCTGTAGCAGTGTGGGGCGCCCTGGCGGGCCACCCACCGTTTGGGGCCTGATTTCGGCACCAATCCACTTGGGATGGGTCCAAAATCCCTTACAAGGTGTTGTCGACAGATTGGGTGGTATTCTATGGCCAAATTTCGGGTTTTGGGCTCAAGATTCATCCTCTCAAGAGTCACCCAATGACCTCCCCTCTAAAGGAGATCAAGGATGTGAAAGGTGCAAATCCAAAAGGTGTGAGGCATGTAAATAAAATGGCAGCACTTCATTGCTCTAAAATGCTCCTACTCTGTATATTTTGGGGTGAGGAAACTCACCAATTTATAGACCTGGAGGCCTCTTGAAATGGGCATGCAGGGGCGCCACATGGCAGCCATGCCCTCCTAGGGGGAAGGAGATTCCTCCCTGAATTGGGACTTCATGACTGACCTTGCAGATGCCTCTAATGCTCAAAAATGCTCACCCATACTCCCATGCGATGAAGGAAGCGTTGGGTGGCGGATCTGAGCTGCCATTTGTCAAGATTTGACTTTTTGCCCGTCAAACCTATAATTCGCCCCACCCTGGAGCGAATTCAGAATTCATCCCTGGGTGGGGCGAATCCCAGATTGAATTCATCCCAGGGTGGGATGGATACTTAGCAAAGTGCTTGAAGGTGCCAAATTGACCTCTGACCTTCCAAAACTGCTGTGAGAGTGGTTAGGACCACTGTTTGACCTCTGGGGGCTGCCCTTGGGGCTGTGTGTGTCAAAGCGATCAGTGTTTGCAGTCACATAATCGGATTGGTGTTGTTTTGGTGTCTACACCTTATTCAGCATAAAAGGTCTATCCACAAGCCTCACCGTTTTGGATTTATGTATAACATTAGACATTGAACATAAATTTTCTCCTATAGATGCTAATATGTACTTGATAATTATGGCCTCAAAGACCTCCAATAAATCCTAAACTCTATTTCTATAGGCCTTGAGGTAGTGTTGTTTACTACTACATTTTTCTATAATTTAATTAACTATCAACTTAGAATCACAAAATATTTGTAGCTTCTTGATCCCCATATTTTTAGATTTTCTTTAATATTAGGCATAATGCTTCATATTCTAATACATTATTTTTATAGCTCCACATCAACCTATATAAAAATGCCTTCTCAGTTCTATGACATGCTATTAACTCTATGCCTACCCTAGCACCACTTTTACATCTGGCTCTATCAAAGAAGAGTTTCCACACTTGGTTTTTCTAGGGAATTTTGCATATTGAGACTGAAATATTATTTTCTTATAGCTTCATGATTGAGTAGGTGCCAATCATTTTTTCAATCATAGAATTGAAGTCCTTCAAAGAAAATTTATCTTCAGTTTTGAGATCTTCCAGTACTTCTTCCACCAAATCTACTTATTCTGATATCATGTTGATTGTGTTAGCTTGTTGAATTTCCTCCTCGAGATTCTCTATATGGAAGGAAGATGGTTTCTCAAAGAATATTTTGATTCTCTTTATTTTAAATTGGATCACCATGTGATAATAGTCAAGAGATAAGTAACCACCCAATTTGGTAGTAAATTTATCTTGATAGGTAGATGCTAAAATGCAGTTCCAAATCAACTACCATAATTTTTGGTATAATAGTGATTTGAGGTTATCTATGCAATTTCATGGGTACATATTTAATTACACAAAATATTTTTACTAGTGTACCATCCACCTATAGCACACCAAGACTAATCCTTGTATATTCCATGCTCATAATCTCACAAACTACCTTTGGCATTACTATGGTGGCTTCTCCAGAGTTAGTCATGCAATTACAAACTACCAATCCTTCCATTTGCATGGATAGATAAAATGGTTATGGTTTTTTCTTCCCTATTATTAATTTAGGGTTATCTTGGGGTAAATTAAAATCCATAAAAATCTTCCCTTGATTTTTTATTGACTTAAGTGAAGCTTGCAATAGATCAATCTATCTCGGTATGAGTGTATCATACATACTAGATTTTGATCGAGTATTTTTTAGTTCATCCACAATGTTGAAACCAATAATTTTTGGCTAATTTCTATATTCCTTTGTAGGTTCATCATTTTTTTTTTTGGTAGATAAGATACTATAGCATTAATACCAGGTTTTACAGGTTGACCCAAAACCTTTTACAAAAATCAGCCCAGGGCTGTTGATGAACATGTCCTTACTAAGGATCCTATATATGTAAAATCTACATGCCGCCAAAGCCATTACATCCGATAAGGCACATAGCCTATTATAAAAAATAAACTTCCCATACAACATTTTGGGTATACCCCGAGAAAACACACTTGCATCATAATTACAAAAAAATAAATAGACACAGATCCCTTCCTTGAAATAGTGGAGAAACAAAAAGCTGCAGACACACATAGCAGAGTACTAAAAAAAACTCCCACAAGATCTGTATTGATAGTTACTATGTTCATCATATTTATTTCTATATTCTTATGTGGTTTTGATCCTTTGGTGCTTGGTTAGAGATGGTATCTTGGATTATATCTAGCCCATTCTTGAGTTTGACCCTCTTTTGTTACCTTATACTATTGCTAAGTTGGGTTTTGGGATGGGGCAACCTAAATTGAATCCTTATTTGGTTATTTTTTATCTCAAAAGATACCTTGAAGGATCAATTACCTTATGATCAGATAACAAAGGTTTTTTCCCTAATATTGTTAGGACTAATACCTATTCAACTAATGGTTTCATAAAATTATAGTCCATTTCCCTTAGCATGTTTACCTAACCCTTATGAGCCCTTTCTGTTTTATTAATAGATTTTTTTGATATGATGTTGGTGCATCATGCATGAATTTTCACCATGAGGATCATTGTAGATTGAACACTAGTATTTTTTATTCAAAGTATGAGATAGAAGGTTCACCTTCTTGATTGTTATACAATATGCTGGGTTTGTCCATAGTCTTACTAGTAGAATCAACTTGATGCTTTGTGACAAAGAGAAACCTTCTTGGTTGAATTTTTCTTTCAAATTTTGTTCTCTTCATGGAAGTAACATTGATAGTGAGGTTCTTCATGGATGTGATCATTTCTTGCAAAACCATTGTCTAATAATCAAGGGTTGGTAAAGCAAGGATAGTAGAAGGTATTGGCAATAATGGTGTTGCATGAGCTGCCAAAAATGTTTAAGTGGTTGGCTAAACTAGCCATGTTTGGAAGTTGACAATAGTAATGAAGAACACAGGCTTATACTGAGGGGGGTGAACAATATAAGATCAATTTTTTCTTTTCTTTCCAAAATAGTATTATCTAATATTATCAATGGCAATATCAATAGCAGTAATCAAATCAATGCATAAATCATCACACACAAGAGAAACACCAATTTAACATGGTTCACCCAATGTGGGCTACTCCAAAGAGAAAATATTTCTACTAAATTTTCTCAACAAATATTCTTGGGAATCAATTCCCTATTACAATGTTTATGGACCTTTGTCCAAAGGATACACCAATCCCCTAAGCTCTACTTTGTGGATCTCTCTCCATAGGATAACTCTTTCTCCTTTTCTCTGGTTTGTGGAACTTTATCTAGAAGAAATCTATCTTCTCAACTGGTTCATGGATCTCTCTCCACAAAATAACTCTATCTTCCTAACTGGTTTAGGATCACACTCTATAGGAGAACTCTTACCCCTTGGTATTTTTTGTGGATCTCTATCCACAGGAGAACTCTTTCCCCTTACTCTAGTTCATGGATCACTATCCATAGGAGAACTCTTTCTCCTCTGCTATGGTATGTGATCTTCTAGAAGACTTATACCCCCACTGCTCTAGCTTGTGGATATCTCTCCACAGGAGACCTCTATCCCCAATACATTGGCTGATGGATCTCTATCGATTGGAGAATTTTGTCCTATTTACTCTGTCACCTCCAAATAATGTTTTGAAATCTATCTCAAATATATACCCAACTCTATCCTAAGTCTAGTACAAATGTGATCTAACTTTGTTCATAAATTTGCACCAAACTTTATCTCAAATTTGTTCCCAAGCCTTAAAACAAAGCTTGATTAAATCACCAACAAAATATACTTAGATCTACCCCAATCCTTAACACAAAGCTTGAAAAAATAACCAATCAACTCTTCTTAGATCTATCCCAAGCCTTAACACAAAGCTTAAACAAACCACCAATCAAATCTACTTAGATCTGCTCCAAGCCTTAACACAAAGCTTGAAAAAATCACCAATCAACTTTGCTTAGATCTTCCCAAAGCCTTAATATAAAGATTCAACAAATCACCTGCTCTTAATACTATTTCAAGTCTTCACAAGAATTGCTCAAATTTGCCTTCAAGTCTTCACAAAGACTTTCTCAAATATTCCTTCAAGTATTCATAAATACTTGCTCAAATATATCCTCAAGAATTCTCAAAATATTGCTAAAATATGTCCTAAAGCCTTCAAAAAAGCTTGATCAAATCTACCTTCAAGTCTTCTCAAAGACTTGCTCAAATATTTCCTGAAGCCTTCTCAAAATCTTGCGCAAATACTTGGTCAAAACTGCTCTAACACATGCTCAAACCTGCTCTAACACATGCTCAAAACAACTCATAATAAATGCTCAATCAATCTTAAATCTTGCACACAATGCTATCAAATACTTTTTCTAATATTTAAAGTAATTTATTTAACTTGAATGGGTTTAGATATATTCTATGCAGAATTTTTTTAACCTCTGGAATATATAGAGAATAATATGCACTTGCAAATAGCTCAATATATTCTACTCAGTCATTAAGTCTATTGCTTTCACATGTCTTACTTTTATTGCTCTTTTAAAGATAGATCTATTCTAGAACATGACACCTATATTTTTGATCTACACTCTTGCTTTGACAACTGATTTCTAATTTTTACACATTCACTTTCAATATCACTCAAAACCAATGCCAAAAAGCTTCGCACATTCATTCAACCAATGAAGCACAAATTGCTCACAAACCCTAAACAAGTGTTTTCACACTTCTTCCAACAAAGAGCACAATGTAGGTCTCAAAACCTAACTCAATTAATTCATAATATCTATCTCAAATATTCTCAAAACATTCAAAAATGAAGCACATAAAACTCACTCAAATATTTCCAACAATGCTTATCAAACAATCCTTTTCACTCCACCTTGTGTTTAGAAACATTCATTCAACAAAACACTTCAAACAAAGGATGATGTGCCCATACCTCTTAATTGCTCTTTTGGAGATATGTCTTCAAAACCTATCTCACAAATAACCAATCCTTCTTGTGCAACAATCTATTTCAAAACCTTCACATGAATATTCCACCTCAACAAATATTTCACCATACAAATATTTAATAAATTGTCAAACCACTTTTACACCTTATTACTCCTAACTTTGCAAATAAAATTTCATCAACAAGGATCACAAATTACATAGGAAAAATATTTCATTTACACCTTATATCTCCTACTTGTCATTAATGCATTTCCAAAAATAAATCACCACTTCAATTTTTACCCCAATGCATTAGCAAACAAACCACCTTAATTTTTGCTCAAGAAAAAGAAATCATTTCATAACCCCTTTTATTGCAAAAATAAAATCAATTTAAAACTCCTTATATCTCCCTAGCTAGCACATACCTTAGAAACTTTGAACCTTAGGGCATAAATTAATTTTAATAAAAATTAATCCCTTCACTACTACCTACCTCCGAGAATTGAACCTGTGCTGCCTGTTGGCCCCGTATCCTAACTACGACTAGGCCACCGTGTGGTCTAGCCAACCCACACAAAACCCAAGGAGCACAATATCCTTGTTATCCTTTACTTCCAGCACCAAAAACAAATCCAACCACACAAACTAAAAGCCTTCGTGTGAATTGAACACTACACCTTCTACCTTCTACACACTACGCAAGCCAAGCGTACCAGCTCGAATGCCACCTCACTTTGAGTAGGGACAAACCCCTTTTGATATTTTGACCAATGATTGTTATCTTCTTCCTCCATCATGTCGAGTGAACAAGACAATTAATTCGAGGACAATTAAATCGAGCACACACCATGGCTTAGGCTAAACCTTAGCCTATAAATACATATGCCCTCTTATACATTTGATGTCGGCTCACTTGTAATTTGAATTTGGTGCTTCAAATTTAATTATTATATTTAATTATAATAATTTAAATCCAAGGGATTTAAATATTATAATTTAAATATTAAAATCCTTTTTGGGCCTTTTCTTTTAAGGATAACCTTGCCACCATTAATGAATATTTTAACCTTTGTAAAATTACCACCAAGGTAAATTCTTTAAGGATAACCTTGCCACCATTAATGAATATTTTAACCTTTGCAAAATTACCACCAAGGTAATTTATAAATTCTTTCTCAAACATCATGGAGAGGTATTCCTTTCTTCTTGTTGCCTTATACCTCATGTGCCACCATGAGGAATATTCTCACAAATATTTCCATCAACTTAGGACATTAAACCTTTTGAAATTAATCAAGGCTCTTGACATTAATTCCATCAAATTAGGATATCAAACCTCTTGACATCAATGACAAAAAAACATGCTCAAATTTCCAATAATCTTCCCCTATGTCATTGATGGCAACCCTTTTTATTTAAACATTCCTTTTACCTTTTTCCAATTATGGCCCGTGATAAATTACTCCCCCTGACTGAATGCTCTTCCCCTAACTCAAGTATCTTCCCCTTTGACATCAATGGAAAAGGAACTCCTTTGGGACTAAAGATAAGACTCTTAGCTCAAACCCCTTCCCACATCCTTTTCTTGAGGTGGTTAATTTTAGGGTGGGAGTATTTCTACTCCCAACATACAATGATCTTTCCCTTTGTCAACCTTATTTCTCAACATACCCTTTTGATCCTTTTGAGTATCCATGTTCTTGCTTATATTTGGAAGCTCTATTCTACACCACTTGGCCTTATACCAAACATTATTGTACTTATAACACTTAATGTTATGGTTCCTAGAAGGTGCAAAAAGTTCCTTCTGGTGAATCCATATCTATTTATATAATGAACCCTACAGTGAATTACTTTATAACCAAAATGATTACAAGAGTAGCAATATCCTTGAAATAAATGTCCATATTTGAAGTTCCTCTTAGTAAATAGCATACTTCTTCTTTCCATGAGTCTTGCAATGCATAGCCTTGTGACCAAACCTATTACATAAAAACAATGTCCTTTGAATAAATCTTGCTTTGAACCCACTGGCCTCTTAGTCATTTCTTCTCTGTGATGATCCCTATTCCTTTTTTGTGCATTGTTTTCTTTCTTTTTGAAGCTTCTACTCTCAATTTCTCATTTACTCTCTTCCTCTAAAACATCTTCCTCTTTTGATATTGAACTTGACCCTTCTTCTTGTTGCCCTAGTCCTTCTTCAAAACCAAGTCCTATTTTGATAGATGAAGGTCTTTGTGCATTGATAATATTATCCAAAGTCTTTGAATTTTTTCCAAATTTGTGTAGCTTGTATTTTCACTTCCTTTCTTAGTGAAAATACCTCATGCTCTAATATTTCACATTATAAGACTTTTACCTCTAAATTTTCTTTAATCTCCTTGTCTTAGCTATTGAGTTTGTCAGATATCATATAATATTTCATTTTTCTTCATCACATTCTTGAAATTGAGCCTTGAATATTAAATTTTGCTTTCTAACCTTTTTCAATTCTTTGATAGAAGCAATAAGTTTTGCTTCTATATATACTATGCCTTCCTCTTCATTCTATGAATCTTTCTCTACTTCTTGGCCTTCAAGAGCATATTTTAAATTTATCTTCAATAGGAGCACTTCCTTCCTCTTCTATTGCCAAAAAGAGAATTTCTTCTTCTTCACTATCTGAGGATCTTTCATCACTATCACTTGAAGCCTTGTCTATCTTGTCTACATAAAAACTCTTCTTATGCCTTTGAAAGAACTTATTTTCATGCTTACTTTGTCCATACCTATTTTTATTTTCATACTTGGATTTTCCTGCTTCCTTTTTCTTATGATTTTGTTTCATTTCACTACTACTACTTCTAGCTGATGGACAGTTAGATGCATAGTGACCATATTTACCATAATTAAAACACTTCACTATTTTCATACCTTTGTGCTTTCTTGAGTCCTTCTTGTTCCTTCTACCGTAGTTAGCTTCCTCATCACTGGTTGACTCATCACTTGAATCTGGTTTCTTATATTTCTTTGCTACTTTGAAGGCTACCTCTTTCTTGGGGATAGGATCCTTTACTATTCTCATTTCATAAGCTGTGATATATCTCAAGAACACAATATTATACTGAGAGGGGGGTGAGCAATATAAGACCACTTTTTACTTTTCTTTCCCAATTAATATTATGCAATGTATAGATAACAATATCAATAGCAGTAATCAAATAAATGCATAAAACATCATACATAATAGAGACACCACAATTTATATGGTTCACCCAATGTGGGCTACTCCACGAAGAAAATATTTCACTAAAATTTTCTCAATCAATCTCTTGGGAATCCTTCCCAATTACAATTTTTATGGACCTCTATCCAAAGGATATGTTGATCCCTTAAATCAATTTCATGGATCTCTATCCACAGGAGAACTCCTTCTCCTCTACTTTTGTTGGTGACCCTCTAGAATACTATTGCCTCCATTGCACTGGCTTGTGGATCTCTCTCCAC
Organism: Wollemia nobilis; assembly: GCA_028583015.1. Classification (NCBI taxonomy): domain Eukaryota; kingdom Viridiplantae; phylum Streptophyta; class Pinopsida; order Araucariales; family Araucariaceae; genus Wollemia; species Wollemia nobilis. Next base: position 9,560,219 of record JAQPPZ010016864.1, on the reverse strand, counting down.
TAAATACTCTTATCCCCACTCAGAAGACCTATCCTCACTTCCTTTGCTGATGTATCTCTATCAATTGAAGACTACTATCCTCTCTACTTTATCACCTCCAAAGCTCTATCTCAAATATTCTCAATAGGTCCACTCAAAACCTACTTAAATTTGCTCAATAGGTCCACTTAGAACCTACTCAAATCTACTCAATAGGTCCATTCAAAACCTTCTCAAATTTGCTCAATAGGTCCACTCAGAACTTGCTCAAATATTCTCAATAGGTCCACTTAGAACCTACTCAAATATTCTCAATAGGTCCACTCAAAACCTGCTCAAATATTCTCAATAGGTCCACCTAGAACCTGCTAAAAAATTCTCAATAGGTCCACTCAGAACCTGCTCAAATCTGCTCAATAATTTCACACAAAACTTATCCAAATCTAATTAATAGGTTCACACCGAACTTGTCCAATATCATAGAAACATAAATATAATTGTTAGAGACTCAATATGTTCTACACTCAATGCTTAATCAACTCAAATCAGAATATAGAATAGTTTATTTTATGGAACTTGAACAATCACTTCACACACCCAGTTTACTAGGCTCAACCAAATCTACTCAACCAATCACTCAAGAGACAACCCTTGCTCACAAACCCTAGTCCAAGCATATAACCACCAACTCAAAATGTTTCTAACAATTCTCAATAACAAATATCACATAACAATGATACTCATGTTCTTTTCAAACCCTAGTTCAAGTTCTTTGCACAACTCACTTAAACAATAATGCTTATAAATCAATCTTCACATAACAATCATACTCATGTTATTTTGCACAAACCTAACTCAATTTCTTCACACAACCAGTGGCTTCAACAACAATGCTCATAAAACAAGGTTTTAACAACAACTCTTTATTCTAGAATTCCTTGAAACATTAACTCAAACACTCTCGAAAAGAAAACCCTAATCAAATCCTTTTCACTCCAAAATTTATTTTCCAGAAAACCAACCAATCAACTCAACCAAGGAATAATGTACTCATACCCTTTTATTGATGATGAAGGGATCTCATAAATCTACCACAAACACAACAACTTTAATGCCAATCTCAAAGAAAGGCTAGAAGATAATAATTTTCTCAATGAATCACAATACAAAATGATATCAAACAAAAATTCACCTTATCACTCCAACTTTAAAATAATATCCAACACCTTCTTAATAATATCTTTGGCAAAAGTCCCTTAAAAAAATAAAATCAACACTCTTAAAGTCTTACTCCTCCAATATGCAAAAATAATAATTAATACTTTATTTAAAAATAAAATCAAACTCCTTATAACTCCAAATTTTATTAAAAACAATTTCCAACAAACACCAATTTTCAACTAACACCAATTTTTAACTATTTCCAACTAGCAACCCCTTTTAACTCCCAACTTTATTAAAATATAAATTTCAAACTAACATTCCCCTTAAGTAACTTTTTAACTCCAAACTTAATTGAAAAATAAATTTCAATTAACAAACCCTTTCAACAATCTTTTAGCTCCAAACCTTAGGCAATACCAAAAATTAATTATCAAAAATATTACCTTACCTTGGAAGGGATTCAAAATCCCAACGCAGCCCTCAACCAATGCCTTAGCCATGGCTCCAACTGCCACGTGAGCTAAGAATTCACTTGGAGAGTGGAGAGCACCACGTGCTCTAAGAACCTCCCTTCTCTTACAAGAAAAATGTGCGATGTTCCCTTGGCGCTTCCAACACCAACGCAAACAATGTTGCCATGTTTCAAAAATAGGCCACTCAATGTTTCAACGCTTCAACCAATGCCTCCTTTCCACTAGGCCACACTGTCCAGCTGGCTCCAAAAATTTTGGTGCTTTCGAATTATTCTCAATCGTTATTACATCAAACACAAATTTTGTTGTCTTTTCTCACGAGCTCTACATAAATCAATTCACATGCAATAATCGTTCGAGTAAGGATAATTTGAATGCCTCCTAAGGCATGGTATATATAGTACCTTCCCTCATTTATTCAAATACATCAGCGATCCTCCAACCTTATTGGACATCGGCGCTCAAATTTATTTGTAAATGATTTAAATTAATTTGAATTTAAATGTTATAAATTAATTTAATAAAAACCTTTTGGTTTTATAAATTAATTTAATAAAACCCTTTGGTTTTATTAATACCTTCTCTTATTTCACAACTTGGTATAAATATCATTTATTTATAAAATTTAAATTCACTTTGAGTTTAAATATTTTATAAAATAAATATTAGACCTCCTTTTAACTTTGCAATAAGCCTCCTTGGGTTTTTATGAAAAACCTTATAACTTATGCTTCCATATAATATTGAAATATTATGGAACCCTTTTGCATTTAAAATCTGCACTGATTCTCTTGACATTTGACGTTATTTCAAGCTTCTTCCTGATATCAAATGACAACCTTGACAACTTTATTTCTTGATAAATTCATTGAAATTAATGATGACTTCATCCAGTGACATCAATGACAACTTTAACTTAAGGACTCAAAATGTCCAACAATATCCCCCTTTGTCATTTATGGCAACCCAAATTATTTTTACCAAAAACTTGACTTTTATTTTGTTTTGCTTCCCTGGGACATTGCTCCCCCTGGATCAATGCTTTCTCAAATACCAAATCTCTCCCCTTTACTCAAACATATCAAATATCTCCCTCTTACTCAAATATCTCTCTCTTTGACATCAATGGCAAAGGGTAACCTTTGGGGCTTAGGGATAATAATAAGCCTCTTAGCTTAGTCCCTCCCCCACATCCTTTTGAGGTGGTTAATTCCGGGGTGGGAGTATTTCTACTCCTAGAAAGCACTATTCTTTACCTTTATCCTCTTTTCTTCTTATTTGAATTTTTTGATTCCTTTGACTATTTCTATCAATGTCCATGTTTCTATCCATGTCTGCATTCCTATTCCTATTCCTATTCCTATTCATATCCATGTTTCTGTTCCTATTACTATTCCTATTCTTGTTCATATCCATGTTATTATTCCTATTCTAGTTCTTATTCCTATTCTACTTCATATTCATGTTCCTGTTCCTATTCCTGTTCATACCTGTTTCTAGAATGTCTGCTCTACACCATTTTGTTGTGTGACCATAATTATTGCATTTATAACACTTAATTTTATTATTCCTTGGAGGTACAAATATATTAGGATTTCTCCTAGTGAATTCATATCCTCTTCTGTCATGAACCCTGCAATTCATTGCCTTGTGACCAAACTAATTACATGAGTAGCAATACCCATGGAAAAGTTATTTTTTCCCATATTCATGTCTTTCATGTGTTCTGCACTGTGAAGCCATGTGCCCAAAACTGTGACATAAAAAGCATATTCCATTGAAGTTTCCTTGTATTGACCTCATTGGTCTCCTATTCTGATTGTTGTTCCATCTATATCTTCTTTGTGCATTGTTCTTGTCTTTTTTGAACTCTCTATTGTCCAACTCATATTTTGATGTTTGAATTTCTTTTACACTGTCTTCTTCTAAAGTATCTTTATCTAAAGTTTCTTCTCCTCCAAAACTTGAAGTTGACTCTCCTTCCCATTTCTTTTGATTTTTTTCAAATCCGAGACCTGTCTTGCTTGATGTATTATTTTGTGTCTTGATGAACTTATCCAAGTTATTTGAGCTATTTTTAAACCCTTTCATATTGATCTTGGAGTCCTATAAATCTTCTTTTAGTAGTGCCACTTCTTGTGCTAACTTCTCACATTCCAAGATCTTTGCTTCTAACTTATCTTTGAACCTCTTTGCCTTAGCCTTTGATTTTTCTAAATCCTTTATGAGCAATCTTCTCTCCTCATCACATTCTTGAAACTGAATTTCAATTTTATATTGTTGCTTCCTTATATTTTTTACCATGTCAAGGGCAAAGATAAGTTCTCCCTTTAGATCATAACCATAATTTTCTAAATATTTCTCTATTTGTTTGCCTTTTTCCACATCTCTGTTTTCTTTTGGCTTATCTTATATAGGATCATTTACATATTATTCTAAATCCATTAGAATATTTCCATCTAGTCCTTCAAGTGCATTCTCATATTCATAATCACTAAAACTATAACCATCCCTTGTACAATAATCTTCAAGATGTCCAAAGTTACCACATCTAAAACATTTGAGAATAACTGGAGTCTTTTTCTTAACTTGTTATTTTTCATCAATCATAAATAGGACTTCATCTCTATCATTGTCTGAAAAACTAGCATCACTTGAGTACTTAATTGCATTATCCGCATAGTAGCTCTTCTTCTATATGTGAAATAAATTATTTCATTGTCTGCTTTTATATCCTTTCTTTTATTCTTATGCCTATATCTTTCTGATTCCCTATTCCTGTGATCATGTTTTTCTTCACCATTGTTATTCTTTGGTTCTTGACAACATGTTGTAAAATGTCCATCCTTTCCACAATTGAAACACTTAACGGATCTTAGATATTTGGATCTAATATAGTCCTTATCTCTTCTACCATAGTTAGCTTCTTCATCATTGGATGACTCCTTATTTGATTCTAACTTCTTACCCTTTGTCCTATTGATTGCTTTGAATTTTGCTTCCTTCTGGGAAATAGGATCTTTTGTTCTTATCTCAAATTTTGTGAGCATACCAAGCAACTTATATCTTTTCAAAGTATCACCATCCACTGATACTTCTATAGCTTAATCATGTTCATTGAATATTTTTGGAAGAGATATTAATACTTTATCACAAATATCATATTCATCAATCTTCATTCCAAGCCCTTGCATATCATTAACAACCTCATCAATTCAAATTAGATAAGCACTAATATTTTCCTCTTTGTTCATTTTTAATGCTTGAATTTTTCCTTTGATATTTCGCATCTTTGCTTTCCTGACACTTTTATCTCCTTCATATATATTTTGCAATTTATCCCACATCTCTTTTGCAGTTTGACAATGCATAACTTTCATAGATTATGTTCTATGCAAACCTCTCGCAAGTGCATTCATTGCTTTTGAATTATAGTGTTGCAGAATATTACCTTCCTTATCTGTAGGAGGATTGACTAAGGGATCATATCTAAATTCCACTGATTTCAAAATTTCAATGCTAAGTGCCATCAGGTAGATCTTCATCATCATACTCCAATACATTTAATAACTTCCATAAAATATTGGTGCTGAATTATTTGAGGATAATTCCTTAGGATCCATTGTGTTCTTGATATATTTTCCTTCAAGTTGTTAAACTCTTATGAAGGAACCCACATTGATACCAATTGAAGAACACAAGCTTATACTAAGAATGGGGGTGAACAGTATAAGACCACTTTTTACTTTTCTTTCCCAATCAATATTATGTAATGTATATATAGAAATTTAAATAGAAGTAATCAAATAAATGCACAAAACACCATACACAATAGAGACACCATAATTTATGTGGTTCACCCAATGTGGGCCAAGGAGAAAATATTTCACTAAAATTTTCTCAATAAATATCTTGGGAATCCTTCCCAATTACAATGTTTATGGAACTCTGTCCAAAGGAGATGTTGATCCCCTAAATCAAGTTCATGGATCTCTATCTATAGGAGAACTCCTTCCCCTCTACTCTGGCTGGTGACCCTCTAGAAGACGCCTCCACTACACTGGCTTATGGATCTCTCTCCACTAAATACTCTTGTCCCCACTCATAATACCTATCCTCACTGCCCTGGATGATGGATATCTATCCACTAGAGACAATTGTCCTCTCTGCTCTGTCACATCCAAAGATTTGTCTCAAATTTTCTCAATAGGTCGACTAAGAACCTACTAAAATTTGCTCAATAGGTCCACTTAGAACCTGCTAAAATCTACTCAATAGGTCCACTCAAAACCTGCTCAAATCTTCTCAATAGGTCCACTCAGAACCTGCTTAAATATGCTCAATAAGTTCACATAGAACTTATCCAAATCTGCTCAATAATTTCACACATAAATTTTCCAATATCATAGAAACATAAAGAGAATTGTTAGAGACTTAGTATGTTCTACACTCAATGCTTAATCAACTTAAATAAGAATATAGAATAGTTTATTTTATGGAACTTTAACAATGACTTCACACACCCACTTGACTAGGCTCAACCAACTCTACTCAACCAATCACTCAAGAAACAACCCTTGCTCACAAACCCTAGTCCAAGAATATAACCACCAAATCAAAATATTTCCAACAATGCTCAACAATAAATCTTACATGACAATGATACTCATGCTCTTTTCAAATCCTAGTTCAATTTATTTGTACAACAACCCACTTCAACAACAATGCTTATAAATCAATCTTCACATAACAATCATACTCATGTTATTTTGCAAAACCCTAACTCAAGTTCTTCACACAACCAATGGCTTCAATAATAATGCTTATAAAACAAGGTTTTAACAATAACTCTTTATTCCATAAAACCTTTAAGCATTAACTCAAACACTCTCGAAAAGAAAACCCTAATCAAATCCTTTTCACTCCAAACTTTTTTTTCCAGAAAACCAACCAATCAACTCAACCAAGGAAGAATGTGCTCATACCTTTTTCTTGATGATGAAGGGATCTCATAAATCTACCACAACCACAACAAATTCTATGCCAATCTCAAAGAAAGGTTAGAAGATAATAATTTTCTCAATGAATCACAATACAAAATGATATCAAACAAAAATACACCTTATCACTCCAAATTTAAAATAATATCCAACACCTTCATAATAATATCTTTGGCAAAAGTCACTTAAAAAAATAAAATCAACACTCTTAAAGTCTTACTCCTCCAATATGCAAAAATAATAATTAAGACTTTATTTAAAAATAAAATCAAACTCCTTATAACTCCAAATTTTATTAAAAACAATTTCCAACAAACACCAATTTTCAACTATTTCCAACTAGCAACCCCTTTTAACTCCCAACTTTATTAAAAGATAAATTTCAAACTAATATTCTCCTTAAGCAACATTTTAACTCCAAACATAATTGAAAAATAAATTTCAATTAACAAACCCTTTCAACAACATTTTAGCTCCAAACCTTAGGCAATACCAAAAATTAATTATCAAAAATATTACCTTACCTTGGAAGGGATTCAAACTCCCAACGCAGCTCTCGACCAACACCTTAGCCGTGGCTCCAACCACCGCATGAGCTAAGCGCTCGCTTGGGGAGTGGAGAGCTCCACGTGCTCTAAGAACCTCCCTTATCTTCCAAGCAAAATGTGTGTCGTTCCCTTGGTGCTTCCAAAACCAACGCAAACATTGTTGTCTCATTTCAAACATAGGCCACTCGATGCCTCAATGCTTTAACCAATGCATCCTTGCCACTAGGCCACACTTCCTATCTAGCTCCCAAAATTGTAGTGCTTTCAAATTATTCTCAATCGCTATGACATCAAACACAAATTTTGTTGTCTTTTCTCACGAGCTCTACATAAATCAATTTGCATGCAATAATCGTTCGAGCAAGTATAATTTGAATTCCTCCTAAGGCATGGTATATATAGTGCCTTCCATCCTTTATTCAAACATGTTGGCGCTCCTCCAACCTTATTAGGCGTCGGTGCTCCAATTGATTTGTAAATGATTTAAATTCATTTGAATTTAAATGTTATAAATTAATTTAATAAAAACCTTTTGGTTTTATAAATTAATTTAATAAAACCCTTTGGTTTTATTAAGACCTTCTCTTATTGCACAACTTGGTATAAATAACATTTATTTATAAAATTTAAATTCACATTGAATTTAAATATTTTATAAAATAAATATTAGACCTCCGTTTAACTTTTCAATAAGCATCCTTGGGTTTTATGAAAAACCTTTTAACTTATGCTTCCATATAATATGGAAATATTATGGAGCCATTTTGCCTTTAACCTCTACACTGATTCTCTTGACCTTTGGTATTATTTTAAGCTTCTTCTGGGATATCAAATGACAACCTTGACAACTTTATTTCTTGACAAAGTCCTTGACATTAGTGATGAATTCATCCGGTGACATCAATGACAAATTTGACTTAAGGACTCAAATGTCCAACAATTTCCATGTAACTCATCCATAGTCAAATTTTGATATCTCTTGTTTCTTCTATGGTTGAAACCTTTCCATCATACCTCATAGGAAGTGACTTTAAAACCTTTTGAGCAACATCAGAGTCTTCAATTTTAAACCCAAGTCCTCACATGGTGTTAACAACCTCATCCACACGAAGTAAGTATACAATAATGTTTTCCTCATATTTCATCTTCAAGTCTTCAAATATCTTCTTGTAATTTTGCAATTTTTCCATCTTGACCTTTTTATCTCCCTCATATGTTTACTTTAGTTTTTCCTAAATCTCTTTTGCTGATTCTTAATGCATAATATTTACAAACTCTACTTCACATAAACCACTTAATATTGCATTCATAGCATTGGCATTATTCACATGCAATATCTTACCATATTTGTCTGTGGGAGGATTGGTTGTAGGTGTGAATCCATCCTCAACTACTTACCATGTCTCATATCCTTGTGCCATAAAGTAAGTTTTCATTCTTATGCTCCAAAAATAATAATTGTTCCCATTGAATAATGGTACCTTATTTTCTAAATATACACTCTGAGATTCCATCTATGTTCCTATAAAATACTTCAAGTTGTTAGACTCTTCTGAAGAAACCCGCTCTGATACCAATTGAATAACACAGGCTTATACTAAGAGGGGGGGTGAACAGTATAAGACCAACTTTTTATTTTATTTTCTAAATATTATTATCCAATATTATCAATGGCAATATCAATATCAATAATCAAAGCAATGCATAAATCATCACACACAAGAGAAACACCAATTTAACATGGTTCACCCAATGTGGGCTACTCCATGGAGAAAATATTTCTACTGAATTTCCTCATCAAATCTTCTTGGAAATCAATTCCCTATTATAAAGTTTATGGACCTCTATTCAAAGGAGACACCAATCCTCTAAGATCTAATTTGTGGATATCTCTCCATAAGAGAACTCTTTCCCCTTTTATCTGGTTTGTGGAACTTGATCCAAAAGAACTCTATATCCTCAATTGGTTTGTGGATCTCTCTCCATAGAAGAACTCTATCTTCCTAGTTGGTTCATGGATCATACTCCACAAGAGAAATCTTTCCCATTTCTCTGGTTTGTGGATCTTTTTCCATAGAATAAATCTTTCCACTTGCTCTGGTTCATGGATCTCTATCCACAATAGAAATATTTCTCCTCTACTATGGCTGGTGATCTTCTAGAAGACTTTTACCTCTAATGCTCTAGCTTATGGATCTCTCTCCATAGGAGACCTCTATCCCCACTACACTGGCTGATGGATATTTATTCACTGTAGACTATTGTCCTCTTTGCTCTATCATCTCTAAATCTTGATCTCAAATTTATCTTAAATCTACACCAAACTCTATCCCAATTCTAGTACAAATATGCTCTAAATTTACTCATAATTTTACACTAAAATTAGTCTCAAACCTATTCCCAAGCCTTAACACAAATCTTGATTAAATTACCAATAAAATCTCCTTAAATCTACCCAAAGCCTTAACACAAATCTTGAACAAATCACCAATCAACTCTACTTAGATCTACCCCAAGCCTTAACACAAATCTTGAACAAATCACCAATCAAATCTACTTATATATACCCCAAGCCTTAACACAAAGCTTGAATAAATCACATGCTTTTAATGTTGTTTCAAGTCTTCACAAGACTTGTTCAAATATACCTTCAATTATTCACAAATACTTGCTCAAATATTCCTTAAAGTCTTCATAAATACTTGATCAAATCTATCCTCAAGCCTTCTCAAAAGCTTGCTCAAATCTGTCCTCAAGCCTTCTCAAAAGCTTTCTCAAGTCTGCCTTCAAGTATTCTCAAAGACTTTCTCAAATATATCATCAATACTTCTCAAAATCTTGCTCAAATATACCTTCAAGTCTTCTCAAAGACTTTATCAAATCTACTCTAGCACATGCTCAAACCTGCTCTAACACATGCTCAAAATAGCTCACAAGATATGTTCAATCAATCTCAAATCTTGCACACAATGCTATCAAATGCTTTGTCTAATATTCAAAGTAATTTCTTTAACTTGAAGCATCTTAGACATATTCTATCCAAAATTATTTTAACCTCTGGAACATATAGATAATAATATGCACTTGCAAATAGCTGAATATGTTCTACTCAATCATTAAGTCTATTGCTTTGACATGTCTTACTTTTATTGCTCTTTTAAAGATAGATCTAGTCTAGCACATGGTACCTATATTTCTGATCTACACTCTTGCTTTAATAACTAATTTCTAATGTTTGCACATTCACTTTCAATATCACTCAAAACCAATGCCAAAAAGCTTCGCACATTCATTCAACCAATGAAGCACAAATTGCTCATAAAACCTAAAAAAGTGTTTTCACACTTCTTCCAACAAAGAGCACAATGTAGGTTTCAAAACCTAACTCAATTAATTCATAATATCTATCTCAAATATTCTCAAAAAATTCAACAATGAAGCACATAAAACTCACTTAAAATTTTCCAACAATGCTTATCAAACAATCCTTTTCACTCCACCTTGTGTTTAGAAACATTCATTCAACAAAACACTTCAAACAAAGGGTGATGTGCCCATACCTCTTAATTGCTCTTTTGGAGATATGTCTTCAAAACCTGTCTCACAAATAACCAATCCTTCTTGTGCAACAATCTATTTCAAAACCTCCACATGAATATTCCACCTCAACAAATATTTCACCATACAAAGATTTAATAAATTGTCAAACCACTTTTACACCTTATTACTCCTAACTTTGCAAACAAAATTTCATCAACAAGGATCACAAATTACATAGGCAAAATATTTCATTTACACCTTATATCTCCTACTTGTCATTAATGCATTTCCAAAAATAAATCACCACTTCAATTTTTACCCCAATGCATTAGCAAACAAACCACCTTAATTTTTTCTCAAGAAAAATAAATCATTTCATAACCCCTTTTATTGCAAAAATAAAATCAATGTAAAACTCCTTATATCTCCCTAGCTAGCACATACCTTAGCAAATTTGAACCTTAAGTATTAAATTAATTTTAATAAAAATGAATTCCTTCACTACCGCCCATCGAGGATTGAACCCGTACTACCTGCTAGCCCCGTGCCCTAGCCGTAGCTAGGCCATCGTGTGGGATAGCCAACCCACATGAAACCAAAGGAGAATGATCTCCTTCTTATCCTTTACCGTAGACACTAAAAAAAAATATGAGCATGCAAACTAAAAGGCCTCCGCATGAATCAAACATTGCGCCTTCTACCCTCTATGCGCTATGCAAGCTAAGCTTGCCAGCTCGGCTGCCACCTCACTTTGAGTGGGGATAAACCCCTTCGGATATTTTGACCAACGATTGATCTGAAAAATGTGAATACTATTGTTTTCTTCCTCTTCCGCATCGAACATACAATACAATTAATCTGGGGATGATTAAATTGAGCAACACCATGGTTTAGGCTAAACCTTAGCCTATAAATACATATGCCCTCTTATAAATTTGACGTCGGCTCACTTATAATTCAAATTTTGGCACTTAAAATTTAATTATTATATTTAATTATAATAATTTAAATCCAAGGGATTTAAATATTATAATTTAAATATTAAAATCATTTTTGGGTTTTTTCTTTTAAGGACAACATTGCCACCATTAATGATTATTTTAACCTTTTTAAAATTACCACAAATTTAAATTATTTAAGGATAACCTTACCATCATTAATGAATATTTTAACCTTTACAAAATTACCACCAAGGTAATTTATAAATTCTTTCTCAAACATCATGGAGAGGTATTCCTTTCTTCTTGTTGCCTTATACCTCATGTGCCACCATGAGGAATATTCTCACAAATATTTCCATCAACTTAGGACATTAAACCTTTTTACATTAATCAAACCTCTTGACATTAATTCCATCAAATTAGGATATCAAACCTCTTGACATAAATGACAAAAAACATGCTCAAATTTCCAAAAGGTAGTGGTTTATAGACATGGATTGTGTTGAATAAGGATTTTCATTTGTGGTTGAGGGAATTATAGAAAATTTGACATTAGCATTTTTGGGGGCAACCTTCCTATAACAATCAAATTATTTTTAACCTTTAGTGTTTCTCGAAAGATCTAAGGAAATGTGAATACATTTGACTACATTATAACCATACCTAGATCTAAGTTGATGGACCTCAGATAATAATACATGGCTTATTCCCTAGTTGGTATGATACCTTGTGGCACTCTTCTCCACGTATGAGTGAACTTGATATTGAAATTGGATATGTCTTCCTATGGGTGCCTTTGTATTATAGTGAACTATGTTAGTAGAGAGAATGAGTCTACTTTCTTATTGAACTCTTCCACCAATTTTCTATCCAGTTAGGTCCAAGAAGTTGTAGTTTGATATGGAAATATTTTGTATGAGTATAACATCTTTCCCCTCAATGATATAACTATCATTCTGATCATGATATCTTCTTCTTGAACATTATGTATGGTTGGTAGTGATGCTGAATCTTAGTAATGCTCATAAGTTATATTTTTTATTCCATCATATATTGGTAGTGCTTTTAAGGTTGAATGGGGAATAGGATTCTAGATGAGCAAATTTAGGGGACCAGTATGATTCGAGGTTGCGTAATCCTAAGAATTTTTATTTCTAGCCATTGTTATTGCTATATTGAGAGGAATTGTAAGCGTAGTATTTGGTGTATTTATTAGATTTTTAGTAAGGTCTAAATATGAGTTTTATTCAAAGGATAGAATAGGATGTATTCTAAAACTTCCAAGGTGTAGTTCCAAAAACTTTATAGGTTCCTTGGATATTCTAGTTGCTTGTCTTGTGATCATGTATCTTTGAACTTAGTAGAGCAACTTGTATTTAATGATTTTCTTGAAATAGATATTGGAAAATATCTAGATTTCTATTTGAGTGGGGTCATCAAGTGATTGATATGATCTATGATAATAGAGCATCACTAAATCCTTGGTCTATCATAATGGTGTGGGATTTGCATCCCACCAGGCATGCCAAAAATTGTTGGTCTATAAATATACCTAAGGTAAGGTTGTGGGCCCATAAATATTGACCAACATTGAATGATATAGAAGTCATGAGGCTACAATGGTCAATCTCCAAAGGAGACCGGTTCCTTTTAAGTTCAATATAATAATTTCTAAATATGGTGGTAAAAGGGTGGTGAAATAATAAAAAGAAGATGAAGCTAGAACTTATAAGGATGAAAATTAATCCATATCAAAGTGCATGAGACATAAAACCTTATGTAATTAAGATAATAAGCAAACTACGTAATAGACCAGCTAGTTTTTACCAAATTATAGAACATTAATTCATATACTATAAATCTTTCAGATTGTAAATTCCAAAACCAAAGAACAAATCATGAATAAAAAATTAGAAAGGATAATTAATAGCATCAGCATTGAATAAGTCATAATTATAAATAAGCAATCCATACATACATGCCCTACAAAAAGGTAAACCAAATGCCAAACAAGAATCTCCTTATATTCCTCAATGTGTAAAATGTTTCATACGTACAAATTGTAAAAGCCTAAGAGTCGACCATTTTACACTCTTATTTCTAGTATTTATAGCTTTTTAGAATACACTTAGTTATGAGAGCATCATGGCTTGGAGAGTATATAACTGTTGTGTTAGAATATTCACCAATTTGTTGAGCTACTTGGATCATGCTTGTTCTAACCACCAAGTTATGGCTTGCTAATCTAGTAGGTGCCTACATCATCTTGAATCGTATTGACCTTGCTATTTGCATATGTTTCATTTATTCTTTACTGATATTTTTGTTGAGCCACCTATAACATTAGCATGATCACCTTGGTAAATTTTTGTTGTTAAGATTTTTTGACAAGGGATGTTGTCTTGTAGGCAAAGTGAGATTTTTTTCACCCGTATACTAACAATCTGGTACCATACCTAAAATTTAATATTTTTTTTCCTGATTGATGGATACTGATGAATGATGAATTTTTGGTACCATGACTTGCTTATTCTAGGAACCAAAATCTTTGACAAGTTTGAGACTTAGTCATTTTTTGCTTATTCTTGTCTTTTAACTCAATGAAATACATTTGGTACCTCTATGGGATCTATTTAGATATAATACTTTTGGTCGGTCTAAGACTTAGCCTTTCTTTGCTTATTTTTGTCCTCTACCTTTGTGACATACATTTGGTACATCTACGGGTTATGTTTAGGTACATCATTTCTAGTCAGTTTGAGACATCCAATTTTCCTCACTCTAGTCCTCTAGCTCTATGATGGACATTTGGTACCTCTATGGGATCCATTCAAGGAAAAAAATTTTGGCCAATATAAGATAATCATTTTTACTAATTCTCATCCTCTAGATTTGAAATGGATATTTGGTACCTTTGCAGTATTCATCTAGGTACATGATTTCTAATTGGTCTAGGACTTAATTATTTTTTGTAATTTTGGTCCTCCAACTCTATGATGGACATTTGGTACCTCTACAGGATATTTTTGGGTACAATATTTTTGGCAAGTGTATGACTTAGCCAATTTTCCGTAATCTAGTCATTCGACTCTACAGCAGATATTTAATACCTCTACAGGCTCCGTTCGGGTATAGGATTTATGATCGATCTGAGACTTAGCCAATTTTCCTTACTCTAGTCCTTCACCTCTATGATAGACACTAAGTATCTCTACGAGCTTTATTCGACTACAATAGTTGGTCTAGGACTTAGCCATTTTGATGATTTTTGTGTTGTGGTTCTGCAATGGACATTTGATACCTTTGTGGGATCTATCTAGGTACAATATTTTTGACAAGTCTAGGAATTAGCTAATTTTCCTCATTCTAGTCCTTTGGCTCCATGAGAGATATTTGATACCTCTATGGGATTCATTTGGGTACAATATTTTTGATGGGTCTAGGACAACAATTCTCTAATTTTTATAATTTTATTTGAGATTCTATATGGTTTATCCATAGCATACCTATTACCAAATTGCATATATTCCTCCAATTTCTACTATTTAGAGCATATAGGGCCCTCCTTTGCACATTTTACCAAGTTGCATGTGGGTAATCCTCAAAATATCCACAGGTGCTAGTTTTTTGGTCTAGTAACATGAAGCTTATTAGCTTCTTTGCTAAATTATGGTAGGAGGCTCAGGTTTGCTTGATTGTTGATGCACTATAGCTAGAGGCTACCACTATGGCTAGGATATATGTGTTAATTGCTAGGGGTTATTGAGTTTCTTTTGTAACTATCCTCTATTCCCACTTTATAGACCATGTTATATAGTTTGATTTAGCTTGTAGTATTTTAGCCATTATATTTCCTACTCATATGATATTGTATAAATATCATCCTCATTCTAGCTTATTCATAATTGCTCTTGGAGGACACAATCAAGCTATGAGAGAGACTAAGTTGAAGTGTGTTGTTTTTACATCTAGTTATGAGTTCTTAAATATAAATTGGATGCATGTGGTAATGGTATCTTATCTATTATAGTGGCCAGAAGGTGAAATATCTTCCCATGTTGTTTTGGCTAGAGTAGATATCTAGAGGGGGGCAGTTCCAAGAGGTAGATTTTTTTGCATAATTTTTTGGTTATGGCTTATCAACCTAGTATGATTAGGGAATTTAATTTATAGAGGGATCACTATAGGACCATTTATTTATTTTGACCTTGAGCTTGACCATCCTCTTGATTATTATAGAATTGAGGCCTAGGAAAGGCTCTCTAGCCCTTCCCTTATGGGAAAGGAGGTCTCTGTTGTAGAAATTTATTATGATTAACATAAATAATTCACCAATATGCATAAATATCAAATCATTCATCCAAAATATATTATCCACAATAACAATCCATAAATGATAGATAGATAGATAATACCCTTAAGTTAGGGAAACACCAATAATAATCCTTAAGGAAGGAATAACTCCACAAGATCTCCCAAGGTGAGAAGCCACTTCATGGACACGATGATTACATAAGTTTCTTCTTCAATGATATGAATTATTACAATAACAAATATCTCTTCTTTATTGTAAATCTCAAGAGTGATACTTGTCTCCTTTTTCTAAAGTTATACTTTATCTTATTAATCTCCCTTTGTGTATGTGATTAGATTGGTTTCTTTGATAGATGAGATAGATTTAATCTATGGTTGCACTTTAGGGTTGTTTTGGAGAGTTTAATCATTTTTCTATGAATGGATTAGAAAGGTTTAATCTTAGACTAATGTTAGATTTGTATTAATCAATAGATTGATTAATGTTAGATTAATCTAATGTTAGTTTTTATGTTAATCAATTGATCAATTAATGTTATACTTTTCTAATGTTAGATTTAGATTAATCAAATAGATTGATTAATTTTAGAATTTTCTAATGTTAGATTTATATTAATCAAATAAATTGATTAATTTAAGATTAAATTTTATAATTTTAGAATCATGTTAATCAAATGGATTGATTAATTAAATATAGTCTAACCAAATGTTAGATTCATATTAATCAAATGGATTGATTAATTAGAGAAAGACTAATCTAATGTTAGATTAATCAAATGGATTGATTAATTAAAGATAGAATTTTCTAATGTTAGATTCATATTAATCAAGTGGATTGATTAATTGCTTTAGACTAATTGTCAAATTAATAATCTGATGGATTTATTTGAGACAACCTTAGGCTAAGGATGAGTTGTTTGGGAAAATATAATATTTGATCAAATTATTTTCTTGGATTAAACTAATGATTGTTATCTTCCAATATTTGGTTTCAAATTAAACTAAGAGGCTTTTTGGATCTAGTGATGGATTCAATGGATGTAATCCTTCAATGATTGATTCAAGTGTTTATTCCTTTATTTGATGAAGAGAACTAACACATGGGTTGAGTAATGATAGAAGTTATTTGTGGAAAATAATTTAGAAGAAGTATGGGCTTCTTTTGCATGTGTTGCTTTAGTGAAATGAATCTTATAGAATTGCATGGGTTGAATAGTGATAGAAAAATATTTGTGGAAAATATTTTGGAAAGAAGTATGGACTTCTTTTGCTTGAGTGTCGCTATTTAATTGATTTTTATAGGAATGCATGGCTTGGGATTTAAAATATTTATGGATTTTTTTTGGGAAAGAAGTCTGGGCTTCTTTCATTTGGGGTTTTTATGCAATAAATCATATATAAATACATTCATACCTTCAAATGAGTTGTTCTAATCCCCACCTTCCTATCAAACTACTATGGAGGCCAAAGGAAGAAGATGTTAGATCATGCTAAGTTAATTCTTCAATTATTATTGGAATTTGATGAAGGATTTAGTTGGAAACCATTCTTGGTGAAAGAGGGTTTATTGTAATAGAATAAAAGACTATTCATTTGTAAATACCTTTGATTTCACAATGTCATTGATTATTTATTTTATGATTTTATCCATGATGTTGGATTTACTTCTTTGATCTAAAGGTTTCAATAGATTTATTTCAATATTGATATAATATGATATTCTTCTTCCATTCTAAATTTGATCTTGTTTTAATTCTTGTAGAGAGTGAGAGGGAGAGAGAGATTTATCTTGGACTAAGGAGGTTTCTTTGGGAAGGGTTGTAATGACCACAAAACAAGCCACAAGAAAACACACAAAATAGAGAAAATAATTTTTCTTTTTTACTAAGTAAAGGGATTCATAAAACCCTAACCAATCTAAAATTTACCTAATTATTAGTCTCCATAAGTTTTATCTAAGAACTACATCTCACGAAATATCTTGCACAAGTCCATCTATGTAGACGTATAGTGTGTTATTACAAATAATTCTATCCATATCATCATCGTTGATGAGATAAACTTCTGATCTTCAATCAATCAAAGGTATACACACATCACCATACCATACACAAGCCAGTCTGTTTAGGTATACTACGAGTATTACAAGTTGAGCTATCTATCTCATCTTCATGATGAGTTGTCTCAACTCAGATGTAGACTTTCCACAAACTTAGTTACCATTATCCCTAAGGGGTATTAATCCCTTAGGTCTTACTATGTTCACCCTAAGGGATTTCAATCCCTTAGGTCACCCTCTAAGTTCACCCTAGAACTTATTTCTTAGGTTTTATTAATTAACAGGGAAATCTAGAACAATTCTACATACTAAATTTAATAAAAAGCAATCAAATATGCTAGAAGAAGCAACATTTTAAAGGAGGTAACATTAATTGAAAGAGAATATATTACAACGTATAAATAATTTAAACAGTAATTGAAAGATATAATATTCATCATTCCACAATTATTACATACATCATAGTATGGTAAAAACCCCATACTTTTAAAGCATAAGTAATACATCATGATAAATTAGGGATATCTCCTTACAAATCTAGTCTGTTTGAGAATAATTAAGTAAATAGTAAGTAGAGAGAAAACTGGTGCATTAGTCCCATCCACCTCTTTGGTCCTCCTCCTCTTTCCTTCGATCATTTGAGGATAGTAGGGGATCAAGGAACTCATGGTTCAAGATGAGCATGCCTCTGAATGCAATTAACATTTACTTTACCAAATTACAAATATACAAATTTAATCAAGTCTCTAACCATATAATGCATAGTTGATATCACAAAAATAAACATCATTTTTGTTTCTCCTCTCAAATACCATTAGAGATTCATTCAACATGCACATATAAGATCATGGTTTTTACTTTAATCAGATTTGTCTTTGTTTAATGAATTAAATTCCCATACCGTTAATCTATAAAGCAATCCTTTCATTTATTTACCAAATTTAAGCTTCAATACTTTAATTTTAAAAATAAATCATTTCTGTTATTTTATAAACCAAATTCCTATTACTTTAATCTATAAAACAATCCTTCTATTTATTTACTAAATTAAAGCTTACTACTTCAATTAAAAAATAAATAAATTCTTTTCATTTTATAAATAAAAGTCCCATTACATTAATCTATAAAAAAATTCTTCTATTTATTTACTAAATTAAAGCTTAGTACTTCAATTTAAAAATAAAACATTTCTATTCATTTTATAAACCAAAGTCCCATTACTTTAATCTATAAAACAAACCATTCAGTTTCCGTTTGTTTAATTAGACTTAAATATTCATTCCTTAAACTAACATAACCAAATATAGTTTCTTAAATGAATTAAACAAATATCTTCTCATTATCTAATTAATCATCCAATGAAGTTATCACAAGGGTTACTCAGATAAACAACTTAGTTGAACCCTGAAATAGCTTAACATTTAAAATACTATACCAAACCCTACATAAGAACATAGTAAGACTGGCATCTTCTCCTAAACTCGAATTAGAAATCCAAAAGGCACAAGGATAGCTATGATTCCAACATATCAGGTGAGGATAGCTATCGTGTTAGGGTTGATAGGAGGAGAAATCCTAAAAGGGGTACTACAATCGACGTGGTGCATGTGGGACCCGTAGCAAACCATTAACCATAGAAATATTCACCCTTGGTGATTCTAAGGAGATAAGTGTTTATCTTAATGAGACTTGGATAGGAAAAACCTATGCATACACTAGTCAAACACTTTTGTTTAAACCTTGATGATAGTGTTGGAGTTAATGTAAACTTAAATTTAAGCAACAATACACCCAATTTCTAAGAGTGAGATCTACTATGGGTACTTACCACGATAACAAGCCTCGTGCATCACACCTAACAATCTACAATCTGAGGATAATAAGCTAGTACAAAATAGAATTTCCCAAGATACTAGCCATTTAAGGTTATGAACATTACCCAAAGCCTAAACATCACAAAATAAAAGGTATGGGCTTCCACAACAATCCCTAGTGAACTAGGTCACGTCATTCCAAACATAGGAAAGATAACCTACTTGACTATGAGCAATAGCAATGACATAAAATAATAATGAAATACATTTAAACATTAGAGGTTCATGCCAACTCAATTACCAACCCGGAAGCTTCAACCATGCGATGAGGGATGAGCTCCTTTGTCTAGCTTACTTCCAACTTTCTAGTTTGAATCCAAGATGCGCTCTTTGAGTTCTTTGTCCATATCCCAATTTTTATTTGCTTGTTGGCCTTAATTGATATATCCCTATCCTTCCTGTTATTCTCTTCCTTATGGATCCGAGCCTCCTACTTTTTTACTACCATCACAATCTCCATAACTCCTTACCACCCTCTACCATTACTCTTTGACTCAATTTTCAATGGTCAAACAAGGTAAACTATATTTTTAATCAATCTCTCCTCAAAACCTTACAATTTATGTGACCTTTCCAAGGTTGGCTATGAAGCTTCTCTTCACTAGATCAATCAGATATTTTGAAAGAGTGGTCTTCCCAATCCGATATTGCAAGTCTCTACTATGTAGATTCATAATTATTTAAATGAAAAAAACTATATTTTCATTTAAATAGGATTTCCATTATCTAATATTTATTGTTTTTAGTAAATGAAATTCTATTACCATTTTAATTAAAACATCCATTAATTCAAATTAATTTTTATTATTTATTTAAAATAAAACAAACCTTTATTTATAAATGAAATTCTATCATCATTTAAAATAAATGTATTTTTATTCATTAATAATCTGTAGCACCCTAAAATTGGCACAGTTAAACCTTAGTAAAAAGATAAAAATTTGAATTTTAACCCCAAACCGCCCGTTAACCGCCTGTTACCCGCTTTCCTTGTTTTCCGTGCCATTTTTAGGATTTGTTTTGACCGTTGGACGATATCGTCGACGATCAGACGAAATCATCCCGGATCCGATGAATTCGTCTGGAACAGAACGTCCAGACGATTTCGTCCCAAAACCAAATTTTCATAATTAGCTTCTGTTTCAACAGCTTCTCTAACTTGGGCAGAAAGCGTGTCTACGCAGTTAGAGTCTCCCCCATTGGAGATCTCCCAAATTGGGATGATCTCCAACCTCCTAACCTCTCCCTAATCCTATATAAACTGGGACTTTCTCAGTTTATCCCCTTGAACCCCCTAGCTGATGAATTTCCCTACAAATTTAGTTCCTTGTGCCTTAGAACACCTTCATACTTTTGTTTGCATTGCATATTTCAAGTTTTCTTGCAGGAATCTTATTGTTCTTCAGCTGGAGCAAGCTTGGATCGTCGCAGGCGATTCCAAACGATTTCGGACGATCCTGTCACAGATCGACGATGATCTCGTATGATTGGAGGCGATCTCGATTGTAGTCCATATTGGGGGCAATCAGAGCCCAGAGTTTGCATTTTCTTATCGTTTCTCTGCATTTCTTTATGCATTATCTTAGTTATTATATTTATGCATCCTGGAGTTCACCTCATTTAGTATAGATGCATGATAAAGTCAAAATAAATTGTCAAATTGATGCATTTCCTTTTAATTGCTATCTGGATTTATCATTTGGGCAAGTTTACTATTATTTCTATCATTTCCCCTTGCTTTTGCAGTTGCATTTTTGGTATTTTGTATCTATTTCTGTGATTGCAGGTTTCTAACGAATTCATCAGATCGATGACGATCTCGTCTGATCTCAGATGACCGACTAAGATTTGAGATGATTCTATGCAATTCCAGATGATTACGTACGATTTGAGATGATTTGGACTTCTACAAACCTCAGAATCTTCATCAGACATCCGAAATCGGTATGTTCTATCCTATTTAGCATATTCTCTATGTTTAGCATTTATTCATGTTTTCTGTATTCATAAAAATCAGCATTGGCATATAGAATAGTTTAGATTCATCTTGGCCAAACCTAGGAATTGAATGATTAAAGCACAAAATGAACACATCAAACCTACTATCAACCTAGGCGTGGAAACTGCCACTCAAAATTTTCCTGGTGAACCCACCATCCATCGAAAATTCACCCTTATACCCCTCCCCCGAGAGGCGGGACCTTCAAAGGGCCTCTCAGTCCGAGGTATTGTCCCATCCTTCTCGCATCCCCCTTCCGGGCGTGGATCCTATAGCCTGAAGGTAAGGATGCAAAAAATTTGGAGCGATACATTTTGGTGAACCCGACGTGAAAACTAAAAACCTTTTGAAAACAATCCAAAAAAAAAACAACAAAACATAAATGCATTTAGAATCATCAGACAAACAAGTAGGATTGCATATCATATTTAGATGGTAGATTATAATAAAAGACGAGTTGTCACCATTAATGTTGAGAATCAATTAGCAGCTATAGAGATTACTTATGTACTTAGAGTACCTCAAACAAATAGGGTTCAACCTTTATGGGACGAACTTAATAGGAGATTGAATATCATTGAATCTAGATCAACCGAACTTAGGCAAATCAAGAGGTTTGTCCTAGATAGAATCCTGGATCCCGATCAAGTGACCTTGTATCATGAGCTTCAAGGAGCTTGCCATAGGTGGTTAGGAGATAAAAGAGCCCTTGTGTCTTCCGAGTTGTACACCTTTGAGGAATACCTCGACAATGCGAGTTGTAGTACATAAATTTCTATCTCGTATAGAGGATCAAGAGGTCGTCCTTACGGATAGAAAGAGATGGAATAGAGTTCCTAGAGCTGTGTTATATCGAGAGTATTGCCATGAGCTCTATTTTTACAAGTCAGAGTCAGAAGTAGATAACATCACCATAGCACACTTTGTCAAATTCTTGAAAAACCATTTCCAATTTGAAGAGGAGCATTTCATGACTCTTGATGAACTTGATCCCATCAATGACATCTATAAACTATTTATAGAAAACTAAGCCATTATTTTATTATTATTATTTCTTGCATTTAGTGTGTTGTTTGTTGTCTTTATAATATTATCATAAAAACAAAAACAAAAAAAAATAATAACAAAAAATCAAAACATTTTCTTTTAAGTATTATAGTAGGTATATAATTAAAATATATACCTCCCAAATTTGTTGCAAATATATATAATATATATTTGCTAAAATCTAAATTTAAGCATAATGACTAGACTTAGGAATGGAAAACAGACTGAAGTAGAAGAAGATTGGTTAGGAAGACCAGTAAATAAACCAGATGTCCTTCCTGAAGACCCAATTCAGGAAGAAGGAACCCTAGACCAACAAGAAGAAGAATTTGCTGAAGGAAATGAACAAAGAGAAATTGTTAGAGAGGAAGGATCCTCATCTCCTAAAATATCTCCGGAAGGAGTTAGTTACTTTTGAGAATATGGAACATTTCTGGAAGTTCCTCAATACTAATATTGGCACTCTTAATAGAGCAGTCCATATGGACAAGGATCAAATTAGTGACACTCAAGCAACCCTAGAAGACATATATCACACACGCACTAATCCCTTGTCCTTCGTTGATCAAGAAAGTGATCAAGCTGGACCATCCAATTTGGATATGGCCGCTATAATCCAGAACATGCAACAACAACAGGTTACCCAACCATCTAGAGTGCCTGTTACCAAGCCTAGGGTTATTCCCACACAAAAGAAACCTTCATTCACTGCTCTATTTCGCCAAGTTATTGATCAACATACCTCAAATCAACAAAAGCCTAAAGCAAAACCAAACACCAATTTCCAACAATCTGGGATACAACATAATGCTACAACAAATCTTCTTCATAATACTCTTCCTACCAACCATTTGCATAATAGCAATATAGCATCTAATCCTTACGTCACGCCATCATACGCTCACAAACTCCATACTCATGTACCACCGAACCAATATGGTGGACAAACTGGTAATCTGGAAGCCATGGTGAAATAGTTAGTCTCCCGCATGGACCAGATAGATCCCTACCGTCCCTCGTACAATTATCGAGAGATGTGTAGTCAGCCTCTAGATCCTATAGTTGTAGCACAACCATACCCTAAACACTTTCCTATGCCTGTCCTACCTATATACAAAGGAACTGAAGATCCCATAGAGCATCTTCGTATGTTTAGGATAGCGTGTCATGATATATCACATGATGATTTGTTATTACTAAAAATGTTCCCAAAAAGTTTAGGAGGAATGGCATTAGAATGGTATTATCAACTACCCACTCATTCTTTGAGGAATTTCGAAGAAACCGTCGAGTCTTTTGTGCATCAATTTAGTGCCTACATTGAAAGGCATGTAACCATTAAAGATTTATACAACCTAAAACAAGACAAAGATGAATGTTTTGCTGATTTCCTAGCTCGATGGAGACAGCTTGATTGGAAAATTGCACTTTGTGTTACCTTATCGGGAAATGTTGGATATCTTTATCAATAATTTACAAGAACAACTATCCTATGAGTTATCAATCTGCTACCTTGACCACCTTCGATCAAGCTATAGATTTAGCTCGAAGAGTGGAAGATGCTCTTATTAGGAGAGGTCAACTTAAAAAGAAAGATGATGAGAAAACATCCAGAAATCAATATAAAAATAAACAAGTTGTGGGTGATGGAGTCACTGATAGTAGAAATATCGCTACTGTTAATGCTACGAAAACAACAGAGAAATTTATATTGAAACCTCCTGATAAACCACCTCAAGAATTTACTAGGTTAAATCAACCTTTATCAACCATTCTCCCGCAATTATTAGAATGAGGTTTGATCCAATTACCAAATATCCGGGAACCTGATCCAACTATACCCGGATATAGAGCTGATTTACATTGTGATTTCCATAGAGGACCTGGACACGCTACCAACTCTTGTAAAATATTAAAACATAAAATACAAGATTTAATTGATAACAATGAGATGGAGGTGCAAGCCTTTCAACCTAAACAAAATCCTCCTAATAATGCTCAAAAGAACATCCCCAAAATTTAGAATCAGAATGCCAATCAATCATTGGACATATTTCAACATCCTTTACCAAAGCATGGTAAAGAGGTGGCTAATCAAATTGAGCATCATAATGTTCCCCCTCCTACCCGATATGTAGGAACTATTAGTGGACATTCACCTACTCATGATCTGCAAATATTTGACACAACTTTATCCATGGTTACGACCAGACCTCTATATAATATTCGGACACCTGATCTTAGTGATACAAAATACGAGACTGAAAGTGACATGGAAATCACCTCAAATCAATCGAATAGTTCTGAAGATGAATCAGATCCTATTCAACCTATCACAAGTTCTATGGTTCCAGAAGAACCATTTCCAAGAAGAGTCACTACTCGACCATCTTCTCACCAATTACTTTCTAATGAACAAGCCATAAATGCTAGACCAAGACCTATTCATCATCCTCAAAATAATATTGTAGGTACCATCGAAGTTGTTACTCGACAACAGGCTCAAAATTCTCAACAAGATCAAACTCAGAATGATGGATCAGCTCCATTTGTTTTGAAAATTCCTAATAAAGGGAATCATGCCCCTAATGTTCAACCTAAACCTCCTTATAATATTAATGAACAATTATCAAATACTACAGCTAGAATTTCCCTTTTGGACCTTTTAAGATCTTCTCCTACCCATAGGGATGAATTAATGCTCACATTAAGCCAAATGATGGTACCACAAAATATTCAACCTAACGCCATGTCCAATACTATCATAACTCGAGAAGTCGATTGTATTGACTTCCAGGATAGAGATATACCACAACATAGTTTACATAAGGATAACCCCTTATATATTACTGCCCTAATTGGAGATGTAGCAGTTAAACGAGTCTTGATTGATAATGGTTCATCTTTAAACATTTGCACTTTTGACTTCTACCAAATATTTGGGTTTAGAAGTGATGAAATGAAAAGAACCGATATGATCATAAAAGCCTTCAATGACGAAACACAAGAAACGTGTGGAGTTATTACTATCCCATTGCAAGTTGGTCCAAGAACCTTAGACACGACCGTGTTTATTGTACATTGCCCTGCATCGTACAATATACTCTTGGGTCGCCCTTGGATCAACGCGATGCGAGTTGTTCCCTCAACTTTACATCAGTGTGTTAAATTCAAATTTAAGAATCAGTTGGTTACCATTCATGGTGATCCTAGACCCTTTGATATGTGTGCTTTGGCAGAACCTGTTGGAGTTCAATTTTGCCCTACTCTATCATCCACACATCCTAATTCTAATCATCCACCTAAACATGTGAAACACACACTCATAACATCATCTACTCCATCAACTACACCTCTACATATAGTTCAACCATCTTCCGAACAAACCACATTAGGACCTCAAAAAGATCCTAAACCCACAACCAATGCTTCTTGTTTTACTCCTATAACTTCCATACCTATAGATCCATCCATAGACATCTCTACAACGTCTACACCTATCAGAGGCATGTTTTCCGCATCCGAAAACATAGGAAATGATCCTTCTACCTCTTACGCTCTTACTGATGAGCTCTTACCCGATTTATCTAAAATTCTTGTATCAAAAAAAACAAACGTTGCTATGCAAGATTCCCATATTTTAAATAAATTGCCACCCTCTCCTCGTACCTTGGGCCTCCCACAGCCTATGGGAAGTATCTACCAAGTCGGGAGTTATGCTTTTATTTATAAGGGATATGACTAGGGAAGAATACCTAGAAACATCAAGACTCATTATGATGGGTATGCTCGATGTTATTTTACTAATGAGTATGTTAAAGCTAAGCCTATAATGCTTAAATTGGGATATAAAGGGAAAGGTTTGGGACCTTCCCAAAATGGTATGAAAGAACCTTTTGAGGTAGAACCATGGCCTTGCCCGATGTGGTGTGGGCCTATTTCCTAGTAAAGGTCAGCCCTTCCCATTTGAGGATGATGACCATCTCATATCTTACCAAGATTATTTGGATGAACGCGATGCTTTGCATTTAAGGAATAACCCATTTACATGTAATATGCTATCCATAGCTTACCCTGAGATGATTGTTGAATCCGACGATGAGTTGGAGGGGGATATCTTCCATGATGTCTCCATTGAGGAATTGTTACATAACGGATTTTATTTCGATGGCTCTATACCTAGTATAGCCCAGCTTGAGGCCACGACTCCTCAAGACGAATTATCCAAGCTAACCTTGGAAGAATTACAAGAATTAGGCGTTTCACCCACCCCATCTAATTTTGAGAGAGATCTACATATGGAAGTTGAAAACGTTATAAAAATTAACATTGGAACCGAAGATAACCCTCACATAATCAACATTGGATCAGAATTGAGTCAAGAAAAACAAGATAAATACATTGCATTCCTTAAAGAATATGAAGACATTTTTGCTTGGACATATGAAGATATGCCAGGATTAGACCCTTCTGTAGTTATGCATCACCTAGTAGTCCATCCGGATGCTAAACCTGTTAAACATAAACTTAGAAAAATGCATCCTAAAGTGGCCTTACTAGTCAAAGGGGAATTAGAAAAACTCTTGAAGGTTATTTTTATACAAGCCATTGATTATGCTGAATGGATCTCAAATGTAGTTCCAATAACTAAGAAAGAAGCTACCAAAGTTAGGGTTTGCACAGACTTTAGAGATATTAATGTTGCATGCCCTAAAGATGATTTTCCTCTTCCCAACATGGATCAGATCATTGATTTTACTGCTGGGAGTGGAATGATATCCCTAATGGATGGATTCTCTGGTTATAATCAGATCAGGATAGCTCCTGAAGATCAAGCTAAAACAACCTTTATTACCCCTTGGGGAACCTTTTGTTGGAAAGTGATGCCATTCGGTTTGAAGAATGCAGGTGCAACCTATCAACGAGCTATGACTTATATCTTTCACGATATGATGCATGATATTCTACATGATTATGTAGATGATATTATAGCTCGTTCCATCAAAGAAGATGATCATTTAGATGACTTGAGAAAAGTATTTGATCGGTTAAGGGAATATCTTATCCGACTAAATCCAGCCAAATGTATATTCGGAGTTAAGTCCGATAAATTATTGGGGGTCATAGTTTCTTTACGTGGCATCGAAATTGACCCTCTCAAGATTGTGGCTATCACTGATATGCCCGCACCCACAAATATATCTGAATTACGAAGTCTACAAGGTAAGCTTCAAGCTATTCGCCGCTTCATTGATAAGTTGGCGGACAAAACCGGACCCTTTCTTAAGCTTCTTAAGAAAGATGTCTCTTTTCATTGGGACGACGAATGTCAGGAAGCATTTGAACTCCTCAAACAATATCTCCTTAAACCACCGGTGCTTTCACCACCTAGATCTGATCGCCCATTTATCTTGTACATTTTTGCTTCAGATTTTGCCTTAGGAGCTATGTTAGCTCAACTTGACGATGAGAAGAAAGAACGTGCTAATTATTACATTAGCAGAACCTTAATCAGTTATGAAACTCGCTATACAGTATTAGAGAAGTTATGTCTCGCAATCATATTTTCTACACAGAAACTATGCCATTATATGCTCAGTCAGAAAACATATGTTATTGCTAAATTCGATCCTTTGCGGTATCTCATGAGTCGACCTTATTTATCTGGTCGCACAACAAAGTGGGTTCTTGCGCTAAGCGAGTTTGAACTCACGTTTATAGGACAGAAGTCTGTTAAAGGTCAAATCATAGCAGATCAATTAGCTGTTGCACCCTTAGAGTCTACCCATCCCCTCATCATTGAGTTTCCTGATGAATGCCTTAAATTAGAGGCAGACCATCCTGAGCAATGGTCCCTATACTTTGACGGAGCCCGATGCATGAGTGGGGCTGGTGCAGGTATTATTTTAATATCTCCATAGAAACATCTTATACCTCTGTCCTTTAAATTAACATTTGCTTGCACTAATAATACTGCTGAATATGAGGCTCTAATCCTTGGATTACGAGCTGCCTTGGCACTAAAAATTAAAAATTTATTGGTTTTCGATGATTCTCAACTTGTCATAAATCAAATCAATGATGTTTATCAGACCAGAGATGATAAATTACGCCCATATAAAGCATATGTCTTACAATTATTATCTTTATTTGATCAAGTTACCTTGGAAGCTATTCCTCGAACTAGCAACCGTGCGGCTGACGCTATGGCTGTAGTTGCATCTCTTTTGCCCTTGGAGTTAGATGATGAATATGCTACCATCATTATTCATCGACTCCAGGAACCCACTTCAAATAAATCATGCTTAGAACCTTTGGATGTGTTTCTAATCAATGAAACTACTCCTGAACCATGGTACACTGATATATTTAATTTTCTTCAAAATGGGACCTTCCCTGAAGGTTGTAATAGCAACCAGCACCGGTTATTACGTAGACGAGCAAGTCGCTTCGTAATTATTGGTAATACCTTGTATAGGAGATCTTTTGAAGGCATCCTACTGAGATGTTTGAATCTAGAAGAATCTAGATCAGCTTTGAGTGAAGCCCACAATGGATCTTGTGGGGGACATTTTAGTGGTAGCGCCATTGCTAAGAAGCTCCTTAGGATAGGATATTTTTGGCCTACCATGGAGAATGATGCACATGATTATGTGCGCCATTGCGACAAGTGCTAGAAACATGCTGACCTTGTCCATGCCCCTACACAAGAACTGCAGGCTATTTCATCTCCTTGGCCCTTTTCAAAATGGGGCTTAGACATCATTGGAAAAATCAACCTTGTGTCATCTGATGGACACAAATTCATCATAACCGCCATTGAGTATTTCATGAAATGGGTTGAAGCTATGCCCTTAGCTTCTTGCATTGGAACCCAAGTTTCCAAATTTATTTTTAATCAAATTATTTGTAGGTTCGGAATTCTTGCAAATCTCATCTCAGATAATGGAACTTGTTTCAAAAATAAAGATGTCAAGAAATTATGTCAAAAATATAAAATTCAACATCGTTGGTCCACCCCCTATTATCCTCAGGGTAATGGCCAAGCAGAAGCATCTAATAAAACATTAATCAAAATCCTCAAAATATTGGTCAATAAATCTGGTCGAGATTGGCACATCCAACTATATCCTGCTTTGTGGGCTTATCGAACTAGCGTTCGCACCCCCATAGGTACTTCACCTTTTGTTTTGGTTTATGGCACTGAAGCTATTTTTCCCTTTGAATTAGAAGTTCCTTCTTTGGCTCTACTACTTCAAGATACTGAAGTAGGAGATGAATATCGTGCTGGCAGATTTAGTCAGCTGGAACTCCTAGATGAAAAGTGCATCAATGCTTTGGAGCATCTTCGTGCCTACCAAAACAAGCTTAAGAGAGCATACCTCAAGAAAGTTCATCATCGATCCTTTGAGATCGGCGACCTTGTCTTAAAAGAAAATCAAAAAAATACTAATGCAACTAAAGACCTTAAAGGTAAATTTGAGCCCAACTGGCTTGGACCGTATATCATCACTGCTAAATTTGGATCGGGAGCATACCAATTAGCTACCTTAGATGGTAAAGATCTTAAAGAACCTATGAACATTATGCATCTTAAGCGTTATTATGCATAAAATTTGGTCATTTCATCATTTGTATATATTGTATTTTGCATATTGTTTCATTTTAGTCATTTATATAAAAATTTCAAAAACAATCACATTGTGTATCTTCTCAATTCATCAATCAAAATCAAAATATAAAAGCTTTAAAACCATCAAAATCTTCAAAAAAATAAAAAACATCTTTTATTTTTGTACCTATCAATTCTTGAAGTATTGCAGTTATATTTTCAGTTATTTTGGATAAATTAGCATTTATTTGGAATCCCGCACTTTCACTCTCACATGCATAAATATCTTGATTTTATTTGGTATGATTATTAATCTCTCTCATATCAAAGTCCACAGTTGAATTAAATAAAGTTTTGAGCATAGAAGAATTGATCTTGTTATTTCCTTAAACCAAGTACATCTCTTCACATTAAAATGATTTCATTGCAAATTCGATATGATGCTACATAGTAGAAGTGGTTTCTTGAGCGAAAAGTTTCCCCTACTATCCTATCATGCACATGGTCTAGAATCTTTGAGAATTGACAAAAGGACAAGCTCACCCCTACCCAGAATAAAAATCCCTTGCTCTACAACCAATCCGAGCAAGTATCCCTAGTATAGGAAGCAAAAGAAAAAGTCAAAGCAAATGAGAAAAAGAAAAATATTATTTTGTACCATCGCAACAATATTTCAGCATTATCTCAGTTCCAAGCAAAAAATACAAAAAAAAAAGAAGAAAAAGAAAAAAAAGAGAAAAGAAAAAAGAAAAAGCAAAAGCAAACAACAAATAAAATCCCTTTCCCTACCCCTTGAAAAGAAAAGAAGGGTGAATGAGCTTGAATCCTTGGAATTCTCAATTATTCGAAAACTGTGAGGTAAGCCCCATAACAGGTGGTTTGTGCCCAACCCGCTTGGCCTTGGGTAATTCCTAGCATGGTGATATGTCTGTCACATTAGCGACCTTCTTTTGTACAGACCTATATCTGCTTATGGATTAGCTAGCTCTTGATAACCCGACTTACATAGTAGTCTGGTATGGTTACATGCATATAAATCATGGTCAATGAACCCTTATTTGGTTAAGTCAAATTACTTGTATCAAATTTTCTTGCTCAAAATTGGTGAATGAACAATACAATTGCACACACATTTGTATTTGAGAGATTTTGTATCATTATGATAAATCAAGATCGGTAATGAACTCACATTTGCACATGAGGGTTCCTTATAAATCTACATTTTTGTCTTTGAGATAATTTAAAATATCTCTGCAATTCTTTTCGCATCATTTCATCTTCTTATTTAAGAACATTTGCTTAGCATAAAAACAATTAAATATATGTTTTTCCAAACAAACAAAAATTTTCTTTCACATCTTCAAAAAACCTCGCAAATAAAGTCATGTTTATTTTCTGTTTATCTCAAAATCAAAAATCAATCATGCAATAAAACTAAAATATCAAATTCTTTTTTGGATTTCGCGATGATGGTATAAGTCTATACCCATAATTCTATGCCTAGCGCAAACCATTGTTCTCATTTTATTTCCCATTCATTTTAAAAATTCATAAAAACATATGACTTACATCATTATGTTACACAATTGAGCTTTAAAACGAACGAACACTTATTCTATTTCATGTCATTATGTCAAACATTCAATTTTGCAATGATGGTATAGTTCCTAGGGACTTATTCAAAAAATTTATCACACTTAGGAATTTATGCCTAGCAAAAATCATATTTCTTTAATATGTCATGCATAATATTTTTTATGAAAATCTGAAAACAAATCATCACCATCATCATTTTCATCATCATTTTCATCAAAGTCTTAAGACAGTCTCTTAAGCACTCTTTTACTTTTAACAATATTTCTATCCTGGGGATTAGCTTGACGACCTAGCGAGCGGCGACTCCATGAAATGGTCTATAACAACGACAATGTCCTTTGAAATTATTGTTAGAAGTCTCTTTTATTTTTCATCAAATCACACCCCACAAAACAACCAATTTATTCACATCAGATTATTTCATTTACAATTTTATGCCATGACATAACATTATAATTTATTTCCAAAATGACATAATTACATGAATCATCAATCACCAAAATTTAAAACTTAAAGCATCATAATACAACATATATACACAAGTCATATCATCAAAAAGACAATCTATATATATCATCAATCAATTATGTACATCATCTGGATTGGTATGCCACAATCAAAACCCTGGCATACTCAATCCCCTCAAAAAGTAATAATAATACAATCTACACTCTACAGTAGCTAGCCTCGAGAAGCCCTCGAGCTCTCAGCCTCATCTCCTCCCCCACCCTGACGTGGAGGAGGTGGTCCCATAGAGGTCCGGGCTGTGTCTCGGGTCCTCATCATCGATCGTGAGGATGTCCTCGATGATCCCATCATGATCGACTCTGCAATGGGGGCTGGCAATGGTACCCTCTATCCCTCTGGGACCACGTGATAGTATAACCCCTGGTAGAATGCGGTCTGAGCAATAGACCATGCCAGATCTCGAGTGCTCGCCCCTCCGCTCCGAGCCCTGAGCCATGTAGCCTCATCCTGTAGTGTCTGCACCTAAGCCCGAAGGTGGGCAACCTCAGCCCGGAGAGCCATCGTCTCACTGCTCTCCCCCACCTCGACACCCTTGCCCTTATCGGGCGATGGTGGTCTCTCCCCCTACTAAGAAGGGAATCTCTCCTCCCTCCTCCCTATCTGCTGTGGCCTCTATGGAGCCTGTGCCATCCTCTGGCGTCTCTCCTATGGAGACCATCATTGCTCTCTCCTGTCATGACCTCGCGCTACCTCAATAGCAGCCTAGCATCACCTCCCCATCCATCGCACCATGGCATGCACCGGACCCTATGCCCTCATCATCCGAGGAGGGTGGATGCCTACGTACCAAGCATCGTATCCATCTGCAACCCCAGCATCGTCACCATCCATTGGCTGGATGGGGGCATCATCTGTGTCCTGACTCTAGAACCATTGCATGTCTGGAGCCCCGCTCAGTGTGGTACTATCTCGGATAGTCTGGGAGTACTCGTAATCCCTGAGAGAAGGGATCCCCTACTGTAGACCGAACTATCATAGAACTCGATCGTAGCGGTGGAGCTCTACCTCTCCCCACTCCATCCTCAGCCAGTAGACTCGCCTGATGCGAGCCAGCTCCTACCCATCCTCTGCCCACCCTGGGTGCTCTCGCCATGGCCTCTAGGTGATCTGGTCTAGGATGAGGTCATCTAGCAACCTCCGTGACATCGACAGATCTATCCATCGTGACCCCCTCTGTAACCACCAGTAGAAAACCTAGGGCCTCTCTCGGTCAACCCTTGTCAGTGGGAGCCCTACCGGCCTCCGCACCACGATGTGCTCCCAGCACCAAACCTGTAGTAGTGATGTCAAGACCAGACATCGGCCTCCCTTGTATACGACCCCATGCAGGATCCTATACAAGCGGCATAGCACAAAGCTGCCCCATGCATATCTGTATCCGTGGTCTCTCATGTCACAGACCACATCTGAGAGGAGCCATGGTAATCTGCACCCACTCTGGTGGCACAGCAGTAAGCCACCTACCACCCCTGCCAAAACTCGAGTCAGCCTAGATGCCCCAGGCATCTGCCTTAGAGACTCGATGTTCACTTCGCCCTTCTCCAGGGTGAAGCTCGGGTCTCCGCTCAACCTCATCATCGCCTGGCCCTGATTGGCCGTAGGAGTCATCAATCGTCCCTGTATGGGGATCCTCAAGATCCTCCATACGTCCTCTAGTGTGGGAGCCATCTCCCCTATCGATAACCGAAAGCAGGATGACCCCGGATACCACCTCTCTGCTAGGGTTGTCAGTAGCCCCATGTCCATCGGTACTTGTGGCATCTCTGCCACATGCTGCAAACCGACCTGTGCTAGTCGGTCACGCTCTGCCTGGTCGAGCGTGGCTATGTCATCTCTCAGCCCATCGTATTTCCACTCTCGACTCTTTAGTAATCCCCTCTGCAAAACAAACAATAAAACAATAAAATTCATTAATAAACCAATCATTAAAATCAAATTAAAAACATTTTAATCAAGCTTAATTTCTTAAAAAAATGATGATATCGTCCACCATTGGATGATATCGTCCCAAATTGGGCAAAATCATCCTTTGTAGGATGAAATCATCTCCGATTTCACAACTTGGGGATCACCCCTTGTTGGACGAGATCGCCCCTAGTTCACCGATTTCTCCCTCCGATGAAATCGACGAAATCGAGACGATTTCGTCCCGACGTCGTCGACGGCCTAAAAATGGCCGCGATGCCCCAAACAATCAAAATTTCAAACAAAAAATTGCACAAAACAAATTCAAACATAATTTACTAGGATTAGATCCTTACCCGTAGCCCGCGTCGGACCTCTGTCGATCGGTGTGTTGTCTCCACCATTTTTTTCTCTGTAGAGCTCTAAACCAATAAAATTGAATAGTAAAAATGAATTAGGGTTTTACCCTATTTTCTTAATTTTATTTAAAATCAACAACATTTTTTTTAATTTTGCTTTTCCGCGCTTTTACCTCAAACATTCGATTTGGGTAAAAACACGGAGGGGGCACCATAGTCAGCAGTTGTACGATTCGACCTAGAATCGTCATCTAAAAAATTGAGTAAATTTTTGCTTTCTCGTAAAACGGGAAAAACTCGTCTTTAACGCATTTTCTTCGAAAAATTCGCTAAAGAGGGGGCAAAATGTAGCACCCTAAAATTGGCATAGTTAAACCTTAGTAAAAAGATAAAAATTTGAATTTTAACCCCAAACCGCCCGTTAACCGCCGTTACCCGCTTTCCTTGTTTTTCGTGCCATTTTTAGGATTTGTTTTGACCGTTGGACGATATCGTCGACGATCAGATGAAATCATCCCAGATCTGACGAATTCGTCTGGAACAGAACGTCCAGACGATTTCGTCCCAAAACCAAATTTTCATAATTAGCTTCTGTTTCAACAACTTCTCTAACCTGGGCAGAAAGCGTGTCTACGTAGTTAGAGTCTCCCCCATTGGAGATCTCCCAAATTGGGATGATCTCCAACCTCCTAACCTCTCCCTAATCCTATATAAACTGGGACTTTCTCAGTTTATCCCCCTGAACCCCCTAGCTGACGGATTTCCCTACAAATTTAGTTCCTTGTGCCTTAGAACACCTTCATACTTTTGTTTGCATTGCATATTTCAAGTTTTCTTGCAGGAATCTTACTGTTCTTCAGCTGGAGCAAGCTTGGATCATCGCAGGCGATTCCAGATGATTTCGGATGATCCTGTCGTAGATCGACGATGATCTCGTACGATTGGAGGCGATCTCGATTGTAGTCCAGATTGGGGGCAATCAGAGCCCAGAGTTTGCATTTTCTTATCGTTTCTCTGCATTTCTTTATGCATTATCTTAGTTATTATATTTATGCATCCTGGAGTTCACCTCATTTAGTATAGATGCATGATAAAGTCAAAATAAATTGTCAAATTGATGCATTTCCTTTTAATTGCTATCTGGATTTATCATTTGGGCAAGTTTACTATTATTTCTATCATTTCCCCTTGCTTTTGCAATTGCATTTTTGGTATTTTGTATCTATTTCTGTGATTGCAGGTTTCTAATGAATTCATCTAATGAATTCATCAGATCGATGATGATCTCATCTGATCTCAGATGACCGACTGAGATCTGAGATGATTCTATGCAATTCTAGATGATTACGTATGATTTGAGATGATTTGGACTTCTACAAACCTCAGAATCTTCATCAGACATCCGAAATCAGGTATATTCTATCCTATTTAGCATATTCTCTGTGTTTAGCATTTATTCATGTTTTCTGTATTCATATAAATCAGCATTGGCATATAGAATAGTTTAGATTCATCTTGGCCAAACCTAGGAATTGAATGATTAAAGCACAAAATGAACACATCAAACCTACTATCAACCTAGGTGTGGAAACTGCCACTCAAAAGTTTCCTGGTGAACCCACCATCCATCGAAAATTCACCCTTATACCCCTCCCCCGAGAGGCGGGACCTTCAAAGGGCCTCTCAGTCCGAGGTATTGTCCCATCCTTCTCGCATCCCCCTTCCGGGCATGGATCCTATAGCCTGAAGGTAAGGATGCAAAAAATTTGGAGCGATACAATAACATCAAGCTATTCTCTTATGGTTCTAAGAAAAACAAAGGGTTTTTCATAAACAACCAAATTACACATGATTTTTCATTTCTCAATTGATCAATGTAAATAGTGATGAAGTAAAAGATAACTAAACATATACAATAGACAAAGAGGAAATATTTCCATCAACCTAGTCACCTGTCTTAGCCCAAGAGTTTGTGATGACTACTAGGCCATTAATTGAGGCTCAAGGTGGTTGGTTATTGATTATTATCCCTAACCGAATGCATGTATGAAGGTATCCATCTATGTTACCCTTTATTTTCCTTAATAATTATTTCCCCAACCTCAAGGACCATCACTTCTGGTGGATGATTTTTCTTCTTCCACCTACAAACGTACCTGATCTTGCACATCTTGGCAATATGTCAGTAGTACCATGCTCTTCCAAATTAACTAGACATCGTATAGTTGGTTCAATTGCTCAAGTTAGGTATTAAATTATCATATATTAATACATTGTTTCTTTCCACCAAAAAGTCTACCAAATAGGGTCATGACATCCTACCCCCTTGGTCTAAACACCATTTTATATGTTTTCAATTTTTCACAAAAATAAGGATTATTACATTATATATTTTCAAACAAGAAGGGAAATATTTTTGCATATCATCCACTTTTTTCCAAGTGGTATTTCTTTCATAAAACTGATCCCACTGGACCTTACATTGCTCAAGAGTTTGATTCCACATAGATTTAGAACAAAACTCAAGAATATTTATCGACACAACTTCAATAGCCTCTGGATTTTCCATCTACAAATTAGAAACATCCCACACATATTCAGGGTCAACAACATATTTCCCTAAGCAAGGATATGTGGAAAGTGTCATGGACCTTGGATAGGTTAGGTGGTAAGGCAAGTCGATATGCAATTGAATTGATCTTTTTAGTGATTTAAAAGGTTCCCATAAATTGTGGATTCAATTTTGTGGATTTGATAGAACTCTTCTTTGGTTTAACCCATAAAAGTACCTTGTCTCTAATGGAGTACTCTCTTGGAGTCCTTTTGAGATCAACATAATTTTTTTGCCTATCAGTAGCTTCTTTAATTCTTCGCCTAATTACCTTTAACTGATCCTTCATTTCTATGACCATTTCTAACCCAATCACAACTCAGTATTCTAGGTTTTCCCAATACAATGGTATCCTACACTTTCTCCCATACAAGGAATCGAAAGGATCCATTCATAGCAATGAGTGATGTATGTTATTGTAGGCAAACTCCACAAGATGAAGGTAGTCTTCCCAATGAGATTTGTTATCCATATAGTACATTCATAGCATGTCTTCTAGTACTTGGTTTACCCATTCTATTTGGCCATTTGTCTCAGGGTGGTATGCCCAACTCATATTTAGTTTCGTACCAACTACACTATGAAGGGATTTCCAAAATTTTGAAGTGAATGTGGAGTCCCTATCTGAAAGTATTACCTCAGGAAACCCATGCAATCAGAATATCTCTTTATAAAATTTATTAGCCACCACTTGAGTGTCATACTTTATGTTCTCGGGTATGGAATGTGCAACCTTAGTAAATATATCGATGACTACAAGAATTGCATCATGTTGATACTATATTTTGGGTAAACCTACTCTAAAATCCATTGATATAACCTACCATTTCTACATTGGCACAACATGTGGATACAATTGTCCTATAGGATGCTTGCATTCTACCTTAACTTTCTGAAATTTGATGCATTGAGCGACAAAATCAAAGATATCCTTCTTCATTCCTACCTAGAAGAAGGTCCTTTTCATGTTTTCCTACATTTTGGCTCCTCCAAGATGAGTAGAATAAGGATATCTATGGGTCTCTTGCATTATCAATTTCTTTAAATCACCCATTTTTGATATGATAAATCTACCTTTGTAACACAAAATTTCATCCTTTATTTCAAATTCCTTATTACCCTCAGGATATATGTTCAGCTTAACTCGAATCTCTTGGCAATACTCATCTTGAGATTACTCTTATCTAATTTGATCCATCATAGCCATGTGATTTCTACTTATGGTTGCTATGTGTTTCCTTCTACTCAAGGCATAAACAACCTTATTATCTTTCCCTTTTATGTACTCAATTTCAAAATCATACTTAGCAAGAAACTCGCCCCATCTTCTCTATCTTGTATTGAGTATAGGTTGGTTAAATATGTACCTCATTCTTTGGTGATCAATATTAATTCAAAGGGCCTTCCCACAAAGTAGTGGCACTAGACCTTTAGAGTATGCACCACTACAACTAGCTCCAAATCATGTGTAACATAATTAACTTCATATTTTTTTAGATTAGTTTAAGTATATACCACTAATAACTCTTCTTGAGAGAGTACTCCTCCTAACCCTTCCAATGATGCATCGGTGCATACTAAAAAATCACCCTTGAGGGTCAAGAATCTTTAGTATTGGTGTGGTAGTGAGTTTATGTTTTATTAATACAGATGTAGCTTCACAATTTTCTGACCAATTGAATTCCTTCCCCTTGTTTTGAAGTTTATTTATTGCTGCAAAAATATTGGAGTAATCCTTTATGTAACATCTATAGTAGTCTGTTAAACCCATCAAGCTTCGCACTTCATTCACATTAGTAGGGGAGGTCAATTCAGGATGGCCTCTATTTTTTTTGGATCCAAAATAATTCCTTCTACTGATATTATATGTCCAAGATATAGTACCTCTATAATATAGAAATCACTTTTTTCTAGATTCCCATAGAGTTGATTTTCCTTCAACAACTCTAACACGATCTTGATATGTTTATCATGATCTTATTTTTTCTGAGAGTATATTAAGATATAGTCTACGAATACAAGGATAAACTAGTCTAGGTGTATTTTAAACACATTGTTCATTAGGTTCATGAACATAGTTGGGGCATTAGTCAGCCCAAAGGATAGGACTATAAACTCATAATACCCATACCTAGTCTTAAATGTTGTTTTGTGAGTGTCATCCTCACGTTTTCATAATTGGTGATATCCTAATCTTAGATCAATCCTAGCGAACACCTTGGCATCTCTTAGTTGTTAAAATAAATATTTGATTCTAGGTAAAGGATATCAATTCTTGAATGTAGCCTTATTTAACATCCTGTAATCAATAAAAAATATTAAAGAACCATATTTCTTTTTCACAAATAAAGCTAGTGCACCCCATGTTGACGCACTTGGTTTTATCATTCCCTTTTACAATAACCCTTACAGTTGAACCTTTAGTTACTCCATCTTGATAAGATTCATCCTATACATATATCTATGAATAGGTTCTACTCTTGGTATAAGATCAATTGTGAAGTCAAATTTCCATACAGGAGGAAGTCTAGGTAAATCCTTTGGAAATACATCCTTAAAATCCTATAAAATTGGGTTCTTTTCTAGCACTTCTCTCTTTTGATCATCTCCTACTTCATTCACTTTTACAACATACACTATCCCTCCTCTCTTGAGGGCTTTATTCAACTGCATAACTAACAACATCTAGGGTTTGAACACCTTTTGCTTGTTATGAATTCGTAGTCTCTCCGCACCTTTCTCTGAATACGTGATCCATCAATCTTGGGAATTGATCAAGGCTTTATGGGCCTATAACCAATCCATCCCTAGGATCATATCAAAGGCATGAAGCAGAGCTACATATAAAAAACCTCTAATTATCTTAGCCATGCTTCAACTACATTCAATTCACCTTCTACACCAAAATTGGAGATACAAATGCTTTTCATATCCCTAGACATTTCCTTTTCTAGAATACCTCTAGCTTGCAAATTCTAATTCGCAACTACTTCCAACACTTGTCTCATATGATCCTGCACAGCAGCAACTATAGTAGTGAGGTATTCTACCTCTCTATTGGGGTTTGTTGTATCCTCATGTAAGATCTCTTCTTCGACTTAGATCTCTTCTTTGACATTAATTTTTCAAGTTTATCTAGGTGTAGGTCTCTCTTTTCTAGCCTCATGTGGAATTTTAACCTGGTTACAACCAATAAAATATTAGGTTACAACTTCACCTTAAACTATATCTCTAATTCAAGCCATAATATAGAGTTCTCTTGCTAAAAGCATCAATAATCTAACTAGGGTGGTATTCCAAGGTTATGATGTATCATTAATACCAAAGTCCATACTAAGGTATCATAAAATTCACTCACCCTTCGGATTAATTCCCATTATATTATAACAACTATGACAATTAGGTCATTTAACTTTAGCTTATACTTTAAGCAAGCCTTCATTGGAGACATCCAAATCCTATTAGCACACAAGAAGCTCTAAACCTTTGTACCTGGAGCTCTGATACCAAATGTAATGACCACAAAATAAGCCACAAGAAAACACAAAAAAAAATAAAATATTTTTTATTTTTTATTTTTTATTTTTTATTACTAAGAAGAGGGATTTTTAAACCCCTAACCAATCTAATATTTACCTAAT
The DNA here is from genome assembly GCA_028583015.1 of Wollemia nobilis. Taxonomy (NCBI): domain Eukaryota; kingdom Viridiplantae; phylum Streptophyta; class Pinopsida; order Araucariales; family Araucariaceae; genus Wollemia; species Wollemia nobilis. Next base: position 9,519,029 of record JAQPPZ010016864.1, on the reverse strand, counting down.
TTTTAGCTCCCGTAAGTTTTCTTGAAGAACTATATCTCATGAAATACCCTTGCACAAGTCCATCTATGTAGGCATATTGTATGTTATTACAAATAAGTCTATCCATCTCATCATCCTTGATGAGCTAAGCTTATCTTCTTTAGTCAACCTAAGGTATGCATGCATCACCATACCATACACAAGATAATCTATGTAGGTATGCTATGAGTATTGCGAGTTGAGCTATCTATCTTGTCTTCACAACGAGCTATCTTCACTCATATGTAGAATTTCCATAAACTTAGTTACCATTATACCTAAGGGGTCTTAATCCCTTAGGTCTTCTTATGTTCACCCTAATAATTTTCAATACCTTAGATCACTCTTTAAGTTATCTCTAGAACTTATTTCTTAGGTTTTATTAATTAATAGGGAAAGCTAGAACAATTCTAGATACTAAATTTAACAAAAAGTAATCAAATATGTTGGGAAGAAGCAACATTTTAAAGGAGGTAACATTAATTTAAAGAGAATATACTACAAAGTATAAATAATTCAAACAATAAATTGAAAGATATAATCTTCATCATTGCACAATTATTTTTTTGGTAGGTTGATTAATATTTACAAGGGATTTTAATAGGATCTTAAAACCTTATTACATAATATTTCAATATAGACCATGTAGATATAGCAACAGAAACTTAGAACAGGGTACCCATCAAAGGAGTACTCTATATACAAAAAATTAGGATAGAAGCAATAGAATAAATTTTATCCAAGAAAATAATAAGAAAAACTGACATAATGACCTCCCAGCTAAAAGCTTACTAGGAAACAACTAAGAAAAAGAACTGAGAAATACTGACACATGGGTTCTCGAGCAGTGTCAAACATACATAAAAAAATACCAGAGGTCAAAAGGTATAGTAGGAGAGCCTAACAGGAATATCCTTGAGAATGACAAAAAGAGGTATATATGCCATATAAACCCTAACCACTAAAGTAAAGACAACTGACTAAGATAAAGTAAAAGAAAGCAACAAAACCCTATAACAATGCAGATCATATCAGGGCTCTAAAGTTGGTTGTTGTTCTTCTTCTTCCAAGGTGCTTGATTTCCCATTATCATTAACTGCAAGTTGTTCAACATCCCGATGATCTCCTCCATGGCTTTGACAGTGGCAATCATAGACTTAGTAATCATCTGAATGAGGAGCTTATTTTTGCACAATGTGATTTATCACTTTGGATATCATTCTAAGCTTCTTGAGGAATCCAATTAACCCCTTTGGAGAATATTTTAGTATTAACAGTAAAATGTATTTGCCTCCCTGTATATATGCTAAATGATTGTCTCTCCACACATCTAAATTAACCTCTTGGTCTCATTAACTATATTTTGGACTCTCCATGGCGTATTTTTGCTATTCTTCATGTAATTGATGACATTGAGGGAGTCCCCTTCTATGATCAAAGGTCTTTGGTCTTCTTGAATCAATTACAGACCTCTCTAGAGTGCTCTTGCCTCAACAACATGATTGGACTAGAAGCCAAGATATTCAACATAAGCAATAACAATGTTACCATTGTGATATCTTATAATTCCACTCGTTAGGATTAAATAATAAAACATGAACAATAAATAAATGCGAAAATAAAACACAAAAGAATAAAGTAATACACAAGACACAGATTTATGTGGTTCACCTAATGTGGGCTACATCCATAGAGAAAATAACCAGGCCTTATTATTTCATCAAGCAAATCTCGAAAAGATACAACCTACAGTTTATCCACCGTACTTCCTCTTCAATCTCACAATTACAATGTCTCTTCTTTCTTCACTTCCTTCACACCCTTCACACAACAATATCTAATGATGTACAACATCCTTTTATAAAACGAGGGTTACAATTTTAGGGTAAATAATTAAGACCCCAAAATAAAAAAAAAATTACTATTTTAGGATAATTATATTTTCTATCACAATTTGCCATTTTTAGTAATTACTATTTTTAGAATTTTTTCGTCAAAACAATTTCCGTTTTTAGTAATTACTATTTTTGAAAATTTATTTTTTGTAAAAAAAATCTGTTTTTATTAATTACTATTTTCGAAAAAATATTTTTCGTCAAAAATTTTCTGAAAATAGTAATTCATAAAAAAACTCGGATTAACATGCAATTTGATACACAATTTCATAATGTCGATATTTTTTCATATAGTGGGTCCAAACGTGGCTAAAACATGACCTCCAAATTAGAATCAGGCTCCACAACCAACAATATCCCACTTGGAGACTGATCACAATAACTCCACCACTACTGCACCTACTGGACTATGCTTCAACTTTGGACTTGGAAATTTTCTCACCTTTTACTATCATGTTTGAAGACCAACTGAAACTGAGCAAGAACTCAGTTTCTCCCTAGTTATTACCTTTGTGAACATATCTATAGGATTTTTGCTAGTGTGTATCTTCTCCAGTTTTAATTGTCCATCTTCAAACACTGAGCATATGAAATGGTACGTGGTCTGTATATGTTTAGTCCTAGAATGAAAGGCTAAATTCTTGGCAAGATGAATAGCACTCTGACTGTCACTGTATAGTATGCTATTCTCCTACTTATTTCCCAACTCCTCCATAAACCTTTGTAACCAAATCATCTCCTTACTAGCCTCTATAACAACAACATACTCTGCTTTCATTGCTGAAAGTGCAACAACCTTATGTAATTTTGAAATACAACTTACTGAAGTTCCACCTACAGTAAAAATATACCTTGTGGTACTCCTCTTGTTGTCTATATCACCTGCCATATATAAATCAACATAACCCTGTAAAGTAGTGTTAAAACCTCAAAAACATAATACTTGAGTGATAGTACCTCTCAAATACCTAAGAATCCACTTCACTACCTGCAAATGTTGTTTTCTTAGATTGCTCATAAACGTGCTCACAAATCCCACTACATGTGCAATATTTAGTCTTTTTTACACCATGACATACATCAAACTACCAATTGTTGATGAATAAGGAACCTTGGACATATAGTCAATCTCCTCTTGTGTCTTGGGACACATCTCTTTGGTCAGTTTTAAATGATTTTCCAAAGGTGTACTAACATGTTTTGCATCCTGTATATTAAATATTTCCAACACCTTCTCAATGTACTCACCCTGAGATAATAAAAATTTGCAATTTTTCTTATCTCTTGTTATTTTCATACTAAGGATTTGCTTTACAACACCCAAATCCTTCATTACAAATAACTCTACCAATTTTCTTTTGAACACAATTATATCCTACATGTTAGACCCTGTAACAAACATGTCATATACATACAATAATAGGATAATATAGTTACCATTATCCATTATCTTAAAATAAATACAATGGTCAGAATAACATCTACTATAACCTTGTTCTGATATAAATCTATCAAATTTCATATACCACTACCTTGGAGCTTGCTTTAGGCCATACAAGCTCTTTTTCAACCTACATACTAATTCCTCCTTCCCTTTGACCTCATACCCATGTGGCTGCTGCATATAAATATCTTCCTCCAAATCCCCATGGAGAAAAGCTATTTTTACATCTAATTATTCAAGATGCAAATCTTCTACAACCACTAGGCTTAAAACAGTTCTAATTGAAGTCATTTTAACAAGAGAAAAATTTTCATTATAATAAATATCTTTCTTATGTGTGAACCCCTTTAAAACTAGTCTAGCATTATACCTATTTTTGCATCCATATTCTTCTTTAATCCTATAAAACCATTTATTTTGCAATTATATTTTTTCTATAGGCAATTGAACTAGATCCCAAGTCTGATTGTGTACCACGGAGTCCATCTTCTCTTTTATGCCTTGCTCCCACTTCTTCCTAGTTTCTACTTGCATCGCTTCTTCATATATTTCTATTTCACCAGAGTTAAACAATAATACATAATATAATGAAGGATAGTAATGATAAAGAGGTCTACTTATCTTGGTAGATTTTCTAACAACACTTGCAGGAGTTTGAGGTGCTTGTTGTTGCTATTGTTGATTTTCTAGCACCTTTGGAGTTTCAATTTCATCAAGCATTGTGTATTATGTATTTACCTTTTCCTATTTATTTTGCTACAAGTGGTCTTTATAGATGACTTTCTCATTGAATACCACATCTCTATTCCTAATGATTTTGTGATTTTCATAATCTCAAAAACTATAACCAAAATCATAAACTCTATATCCAATGAAAGTGCACTTCTTGGATTTTATCTCAAGTTTAGTTCTATTTTCTTTATCAATATGCATGAATGCTTCACAATCGAAAGTATTCATAAATGAGTAGTTAATAGGCTTACCTTTCCATACCTCTTCTAGAATCCCACCATTCAGGGAACTTGAAGGTCCTCTGTTTATTAAATAAACTGTAGTATCCATAGCATCTGCCCAAAATTGTAAGGGCAATATTGCACGTAATATCATAAACCTAGCACATTCCATGATAGTATTGTTCATCATTTATGACATACCATTTTCTTATGGAGTTCCTGGAACCATATTCACTCTATAAATTCCATGGTATGAACAATAACTGTTAAACTCTTTGTTGCAGTACTCACATCCGTAATTTGATCTGAGAAACTTCAACTTATTTCCTGTCTCATTCCCAACCAAAGCTTTCTATTTCTTAAAAGTATCAAATACGTTCGATTTCTTCCAAATACAATAAACCCAAATTTTTCTAGTTGTATTATGAATAAACGTAACATAATAATAAGAGCCACCAAGATATAATACTTGAGTTGGTCCCCATATATATGTATGCACAAGATCTAGCTTTTCACTCTTCTTTTCTTTTTCAACTCTAATAAATCTGACTCTTTTCTATTTTTATAAATGCAGTGCTCACAAAAGTCCAAATCAAACTGCTTCAAACTTGGCAACACATTCCTTGAGTGGAGAATCTACATCCCATTCTCACTCATGTGCCCAAGCCTATGATACCATAAAACTATATCTGCTCTTGTAGAAGCTAAAGAAATAGAAATATCAGTATTACCAATACATACATACAATGTACCTTCCTTATTTCTTTTTGCTAATAATAGTGACCCTTTAGCAACCTTCCATGAATTTGTTGAGAATGTAACTGTACATCCTTCACTATCCAAATGCCCTATGGAAATTAGATTTCTTCTCAAATCAGGAATATGCCTTACTTATTTCAGCAACCATTGGTTTCCATTCAATAATTTTATCTATATATTACCCTTCCCAATGATTTTACATGGTCTATCATCACCCAAATAGACCCATCAAAAATTACCTTGAACATTATCTAGAAAATATTTTCTATGAGGTGTGGCATGATATGAAACCCCTAAGTCTAGCACCCAATAATCATTAATAATATCTAGTGAAATGATTAAAGCATCTTGAAATACATCACTTACTACGTTTACTTCCTGATTACCTTGTTTTTCTTCTCCTTGTTTTTTTTTTGAGTCCAACAATCTCTTTTCAAGTGTCCTTTTTTTCTGCAATGCCAGCATTCTAACTTCTTTCCTTTGGATTTGGATCTACCTTTCTTTGATTTTCCATGTTTTCCTAGACTCTTTCCTCTCTCCTTTTGTCTACCCCTATTTTCCATAGTCAATGCATTACCCGATGTCTCACCTATACTTTTTCATCGTATTTCATTGCTAAGTATAACACTAATAACATAATCAAATTTTAAATTATTTTATCTAGAAACAAAATTACTCACAACCATGACCAAGTCATTCCATATTTCTAGTAATGAGCATAATATCAAAAGAACCCTAACCTCATCATTAAAATTTACTCCAATATAATTTAACTAATTAGTAATCATGTTAAACTCATTTAAGTGATCAGTAACAGATCCACCTTTTCATTTATGCATATTAAGTAAAAGCTTCATAAGAAATACCTTATTCAAAGACGAGGGTTTTTCATATAGTTTAACCAACACATTCATTAAATCCTTTGTTGTCTTTTCCTTTGAAATATTGAAGGCCATCGATGATGCCAAGCACAACCATATTATTTCTAGTACCTTTCTATCCAGAACTTCTCATTCTTCATCTGATGTCTTTGTTGGCTTATTTGCTATTTCACCTAATGGTAGGTAAATATCTTTTTGATAAAGATAGTCCTCTGTTTGCATCTTCCATAGTTGGTAATTTTAGCCATTAAAATTTTCAACCCTAAACCTACCTTCTTATGCCATTGCTCTCACTCAAAATGAAATCCCTCCTTTCAAGTGTGTTTTTCAAACCTTAGGCTTAGATACCATTTTTTAGGATTAAATAATAAAATATGAGCAATAAATAAATGTGGAAATAAAACATAGAAGAATAAAGTAATACACAAGACATAGATTTACATGGTTCACCCAATGTGAGCTACATCCACAAAGAAAATGACCAGGCCTTATTATCTCATCTAATAAATCTCAAAGAGATACAACCTACAACAAATATGTCATACTTCCTCTTTGATCTCACAATTACAGTCTCTCTTCCTTCTTCACTTCCTTCACACTCTTCACACAATAATCTCCAATGTTGTACAATATCCTCTTATAAAACAAGGGTTACAATTTTAGTGTAAATTATTAAGACCCCAAAATAAAATAAAAATACTATTTTCAGCAAATTATATTTTCTATCGTAATTTTCCATTTTTAGTAATTACTATTTTTTAAAAATTATTTTTCATCAAAACAATTTTCATTTTTAGTAATTACTATGTTCGGTAAACATCAAAAAAATTTGTTTTTATTAATTACTATTTTTGGAAAATTATTTTTTGTCATAAATTTTTCAAAAATAGTAATTCATAAAAATACTCGGATTAACATGCAATTTGACACACAAGTACATAACATCGATATCCTTTTATAGAGTGGATCCAAACACAACTAAAATAGAACCTCTAAATTAGAATTAGGCTCCACAACCAACACCACCAGCTCTTGATTCACCTGTATTACCCTTAGAGACCCCATAAAAATTTAGTTTGATCCAATTTGTTGGTGGGCATTGCCATATGACATTCAGCCTGGGATTAAGAGCTTGTTGGCTAGGAACCTGGGTAGGAATTTTAAGAGAATATTGAATACTGGACTCTATTTTGGATAAAGGGGACTCACTCCAATTAAGGGATTGAACATTCTCAATAGCAAAGGTAATGATTTTGGCCACCATTGAACCAACATCCTTTGAGCTATCAATGAAGGCTCTATTATTGCATTCCAGCCACACCTGCCATAAAAAATGGTGCAATGTAAAGTTCCATAATGTGTTCAGTTTGGGATTGCGAAAAGGGTTAGGCCACTAGAAGAAAATATCTAATATGGAATTAGAAATGGCCCATTAAATGTTGAACCTATTACTCAGCTGGCTCAATATAGCAATGGAAAAATCACACTGAGTAAAAATATGATTAGTGGACTCCCATTGGGATTTGCATAAATAACATATGTTTGGTATCATGATTCCTCTTTTGCTGAGATTTTTTGTAGTAAGAATCTTGTTCTGAATTGTGAGCCATGAAAAGAAAGCAATTTTGGGGATTAGATTTTTCCTCCAGACAATATTAGCAGGAAAATTAGGAACTTGAACCTGAGTTTGAAAATCATATGCTGATTTGACTATAAAGTTCCCTTCATCAGAGCCTCTCCAAATCGGTTTATCAACCTCTCCATGATGGGAAAGAGTGTACAACTTCAGAGCTAAGGATATGGCTACTAATTGACAGTGTTGTATATCTTCTAAAATATGCTTTCAAGAAGGACCCATGTTTGACCAAGAAATAAAATCAGCAACTTTGGGCCCATAAATTTTGTTAGTAAAGGGTTTAAGGCTTACCAGATCTCCATATTCAATAAGAGGCTCCTCCAATAGCCACCTGTCATTCCAAAAATCCACACTCCTTCCATTACCTATGATCCATATTAGCCCCTTTTGAACTAACTATTTAGTTTGAAGAATTACCTTCCAGAAAGCTGAGCCAGTTTGTGGAACATTTTCACTAAAAATATTAGATGTATGGAGATATTTCCTTTTGACTATTGCAACCCATTCAATTTTGAAATCGGTTAGGATTTTCCATGCATGTTTGGCCAGTAGAGTAGTGTTTAGTTTAGATAGTCTTCTGAGACCAATACCTCCCTGATTTTTGTTGCAACACACTGACTCCCAAGATACTAGATGAATCCTTCTTTTATTCTCAGTTCCCGTCCAAAGGAAATTCTTTTGAATTTGTTCAATATTTTTATAGACTGAAGTTGGAGCCTTAAATACAGATAAGAAGTAGATTGGGATGCTTTGCAAATAAGCTTTAGTGAGGATAGCCTTGGCAGCTTGGGACATGAGTTGACCCTTCCACGCAACAAGCTTTCTTTGAATTCTCTCAACTACATTGTTCCACATATGCTCAATAGGGTTGCCAACAAATAAAGGGAGACCTAAATATGTAGTAGGAAGGGAGGCAATGGTACATCCTAAAATTTTGGTAATTTTCCTTTGGCAAGAGATAGGAGTGTTAAGGAAATAAACTTTGCTTTTAGCAAAATTGACTTGCTGGCCAACAACTTCCTCATAAAGTTTAAGGATAATTTTAATGATTCTGGCTTCAATCACTGATGCAAGAGTAGCCAAAATAGTATCATCCACAAATTGTTGGTGAGTGATGGGATTTAAATTTGAGGCTACTTTTAACCCTAAAATAAAACCATTTCTATTGGCTACTTTGATCATTCTGCCTAAAGATTCAGCTAAAATGATAAACAAAATGGGAGATAGGGGGTCCCCTTGTCTTAAACCTCTAGCAGTAGGAAAGTAACCAGCAAGGGAGCCATTAACTAGAATGGACAACCATGGGGAAGAAATACAACATTTAACAAGGTTGACCCAATCTGGATGAAAACCAAATTTGTGTAGGATATCAATTAGAAAATCCCTGTTAAGCTTTCCAAATATCTTTTTCATGTCAAGCTTAAGAAGAAGGGTGGGTTTTTGGGCCAAAGAAACTAAATGAAGGGACTCATGAATAGTGATAATTTCGTCAGTTATACTTCTTCCTTGGATAGAGTTGCCCTGGCAAGAATCAATGATTGAAGGTATAATTCCTCTTAGCCTATTAGCCATAGCTTTAGTAAGTATCTTGTAAAGGACATTGCATAGGCTTATTGGATGGAAATCAGCCATAGATTTACTAGAAGTGCTTTTGGGGATCAGTGCTATGAAAGTAGAGTTAATACTATGATGAATATTTTTGGAGTCCTAAAAATATCTAACATCAACATATAACTCCAAATGAATAAGATCCCAAAAGGCCTAAAAAAATGGGGAGAAAACCCATCTGGACCAAGGGCTTTGTCTGGTTGCATTGAAAAAAGTGCTTGTTTGATCTCCTCCTGAGAAAATGGGCTAATAAGCATAGAATTGGCCTCTGGAGACACTAACCGAGGAATATTAGACAAAAGAATATTCTTGGCCTTAGGACAATCAGGAGAAGGGGTTCCAAGAAGGGACTCAAAGTAAGATACAACTTCTCCCCTTATTTGATCAATATATTTGGACAAGGACCCATCAGACAGTTGAATCTCCCTAATATTATTGGTGCTTCTATTTCTGAGCATGGAAGCATGAAATAATATTGTATTTGAATCACCTTCTCTCAGCCACAGGGCCCTTGACTTCTGTCTCCAATAAATTTCCTCATTGCACAATTATTACATACATCATAGTATGGTAAAACCCCCATACTTTTAAAGCATAAGTAATACATCATGATAAGTTAGGGATATCTCCCTATAAATTTGGTCTATTTGAGCATAATTAAGTAAATGGTAAGTAGAGAACAAACTGGTGAATTAGTCCCATCTGCCTATTTGGTCCTCCTTCTCTTTCCTTTGATCATTTGAGGATAGTAGGGGATCAGGGCACTCATTCTTCAAGATAGGCATGTCTCTAAATGCATCTAACATTTACTTTACCAAATTGCAACTATAAAATTTAATCAATTATTTAACCATATAAGGTATATTTGATATCACAAAATAATCATTACTTTTGTTTCCCCTCTCAAATACCATTAGAGAGTCAATCAACATGCACATCTTAGATCATAGTTTTTACTTTAATCATATTTGTCTTTGTTTAATAAATTAAAGTCCCATACCCTTAATCTATAAAATAATCCTTTCATTTATTTACTAAATTAAAGCTTCACTACTTCAATTTAAAAAAAAAAACCATTTCTCTTATTTTATAAACCAAAGTTGCATTACTAACCTATAAAACAATCTTTTTATTTATTTACTAAATTAAAGCTTAATACTTCAATTTAAAAATAAATCATTTCTTTTTATCTTATAAACCAAAGTCCCATTACTTTACTCTATAAAACAATCATTCTATTTATTTACTAAAATTAAATCTTACTACTTCGAATTTAAAAATAAATAATTTATTTTCATTTTATAAACCAAAGTCCCATTACTTTAATCTATAAAACAATCCTTCTATTTATTTACTAAATTAAAGCTTACTACTGTAATTTAAAAACAAATCGTTTCTTTTCATTTTATAAACCAAAGTCCCATTACTTTAATATATAAAACAATCCTTTTATTTATTTACTAAATTAAAGCTTACTACTTCAATTTAAAAACAAATAATTTATTTATATTTTATAAACCAAAGCCCCATTACTTTAATCTATAAAACAATCCATTCAGTTCCCTTTTGTTTAATTAGATTTAAATATTCATTCCTTAAACTAACATAACCTAATATAGTTTCTTAAATGAATTAAAAAAATACCTTCTCATTATCCAATTAATCATCCAATGAAGTTATCATAAGGGCTACTTGGATAAACAACTGAGTTCAACCTCAAAATAGCTTAACATTTAAAATACAATACCAAACCCTACATAAGAACATAACAATACTAAAATATTATCCTAAACTCAAACAAAACCTCCAAAGGGTGCAAGGATAGTCGTGATCCCAATGGATCAAGAAGGATGGTTGTCACATTAGGGTTGATAGGAGGAGAAATCCCAAAAGGGATGCTAGAACTGATGTGGCGCGTGCAAGACCCTTATAAAACCATTAACCACGGAAAGCTTTGCCCTTGGCAATTCTAGGGAGATAGGTATTTATCTTATGGAGACTTGGATAATAAAAACCTATACAAAAGTGGGTCAAATAGTTTAGGTTAAGCCTTGACGATAGAGGTGGAGTTAAGGTAAACTTATAGTTAAGCAACAATACACCTGATGCCTAAGAGCGAGATCTACCATGAGTACTTACCATGATAGCGAGCCTCGCACTTCACACCTAACAGTCTACAATATAAGGACAACAAGCTAGTAAAAAATAGAACTTCTCAAGCTACTATCCATTTAAGGTTATGACCACTACCCAACACCTCAAAATCACAAAATAAAAGGGATGGGCTTCAATAATGGGCCCTAGAGAACTAGGTCATGTCATATAGGAAATATAACCTACTTGACTACAAGCAATAACGATGGTATAAAATAATAACAAAATACATTTAAACATTAGAGGTTCATGTCGACTTAGTTACCAGCTTGGAAGCTTCAACCATGTGATGAGAGATGAGCTACTTCATCTAGCTTCCTTCCAACTTACTAGTTTACATCCAAGATGTGCTCTCTGAGTTCCTCGTCCGTCTCCCATTTTTTATTCACTTGCTAGCCTTAACTGAGATATCCCTACCCTTGCCATCATTCTCTCCCTTATGGAGTTGAGCCTCCTACTTTCTTATTGCCATCACAATCTCCATAACTCTTTACCACCCTTTGCCATTACTCTGTGATTCAATTTTTGATAATCAAAAAAGGTAAACTATATTTTTAATCAATCTCTCCTCAAAATCTTACCATTTACATGACCTTTCCAAGGTCAGCAATGAAGCTTCTCTTCTCTAGCTCAATCAGATCTTTTGAAAGGGTGGTCTTCCCAATACTATCTCGCAAGTCTCTACTATGTAGCTTCATAATTATTTAAATGAAAAGGAATTATATTTTCATTTAAAAAAGATTTCCATTCTCTAATATTTATAGCTTTTTTCAAATATAATTCTATTACCATTTTAATTTAAACACACATTATTTCAAATGAATTTATATTATTTATTTAAAATAAAGCAAACCTTTATTTATAAATGAAAGTCTATCTTCATTTAAAATAAATCAAACCTTTATTTATAAATAAAATTCTATCATCATTTAAAATAAAATGTTTTCTTATCCATTACTAACATCAAGCTATTCTATTGAATGGTTCTAATAAAAACAAGGGGTTTCATAAACAACCAAATTACGCATGCTTTTTCATTTCTCAATTTATCAATGCAGATAGTGATGAAGTAAGATACGATAAAACATATGCAACAAACAAAGAGGGAATCTTTCCATCAACCTAGTCACCTATCTCAGCTCGAGAGTTTACGATGACTACTAGGCCATCAATTGAGGCTCAAGGTGGCTAAATATTGATGATTATCCCTAACCGAATGCATGCCTATATGAAGGTATCCATATATGTTACCCTCAAGTTGCCTTAATCATCATTTCCCCAACCTCAAGTACCCTCGCTTCTGGTGGATGATTTTGCTTCTTCCACCTATAAGCGTACCTGATCTTGCACATCTTGGCAATATGTCAGTAGTACCATGCTCTTCCAAATTAACTAGACATCGTATATTTGGTTCAATTGCTCAAGTTAGGCATTAAAGTATTTTATAATAATACATTGTTTCTTTGCACCAAAAAGTATGCCAAGGAGGATCATGACAAGGGCTCTAAATGTATCCTTGTATAAAACTCTCCTTTTCAACTTGGGTTGTTGTGGGGTAGCAATACCTAGTTTTTGTATCCATGAGAAGACACTCATGTAGAATGATTGATGCTTAGAGACCCATCAAGGATATGAGGAAGACAAGCATGAAGTTTAAGGTATCACCGCATAGGTGCAATTAAACTAGACTAAGACATTATGCCTTAAGGACCCAACATAGATGAACTTATGGCTAGAAGAAGTAATTGGCATCCCCATATCTAAGGACTAAGAAGGGATAATCCTAACACTAAGGTTAAGAATTTTATATTCATGGAGAATGCCAAATATGTGAGGAGACCTTATAAATATCATACTCTATACCACAAAGGTATATAAGGTAAACCCTAGTACCTATGGAAGCTTAGCCTCTCCTATCCACTTGAGAGATGTCTACAACATCATAGACTCAAAATTTGGGTATGTCTAGTCAATATAAGAATTCCATAGATCTCATATGAATCTTATTAAGTTAAAAAAATATATCTCTCTTGGGTTTGTTAGCTTTTTAGGTTGTTACAGTTGGTATTAGAGCTCTATATCATAGGACTAGAAGCTTCCCTTGAAAGGACTTAGATATTTTTTGACTCGATGGATGACTTGGGAGATGACATTTTATCTAGAATTAAAATGTGCATCAAATACTATCAATGGATGATAGTATTAATTTTTAGTATATTGGAAGATATAGCTAACTAGTAGGTATGAGGTAATATGAAGGAGAACTACAACCTAACCTAGGAAATTTTGTGTGACCAAGAGTTTATGGAAACAAACATAAGGAGAGAAAGAAGAGAATCTTCTATACCTCCAAGACAGGCTAGGTAGGATAGTATCAAGGCTAGATCACTAGGAGAAAATTTTAGCAATTCTAGTGTTAGGACCCTCCTAACATGTCCTAATACTTATATTATTTATTAATTATATTCTAGGGTCACAACCCTTCACTCTTACAACTATTAGACTAGGTATTTAAATGCAATCCAAATATTATAATAAGGCATCATCGAAAAAATATATCAATAAAAGACTGTGTTTCTACCTTACAAGAAAAGGCAATTCAATATCAAAAAATGATTCTTCCTTCCGCACTATTTAGTTTTATAACATTTGGATCAGAGCTAGCTTCCAAACACCAAGGAATTTTTTCATCAAAAAAATTTTCCAGCATAATTTTTGGCAAAGTAACACCTTATACCTATCATATCTTCTTCCATTTTAAATTATTCTCATCACTAAACCCTTCCCTAAACATAGAACACCAGGAGCAGAGTTGAGAACGTAGGAAAACATAGAACACAAAAAAAAAAACTCGGCAAACAACCTTCCAAACAAAAAAATCGATAGCGAAATTAATTTTGTCGCCCACAGACGTTTTTCAGCAACTGTCGAAACTCCGGTGGAAAATTATAATTTTTCGCATTTCACCTAAAGTTTAAATTATCGACGACGTTTCGATATCAGGATAGCAAAGGTGACATTTTTTTTAAAAGCGACATCAAAACCTTTATCCCACATTGGGAGTACGGGGTAAAAACACTGGTTTAAAAGTGTGAAGGTGCAAAGAGTGATTTGTGACTACCTTACAGTAGTCACGCACACGTGCTCGATAAGTCTGCTTGCTCCTTGTGTTTCTTGGCTACCGCCCTACCAGTCTGCCTTTCGCCTATCATCCTGCCCTATTGCCCTTGTCTACCACTCCTTGTGTTTCCCGCTTGTCACCCTTGTCTGCCACTCCTTGTGTTTCCTACCTGTCATCCCGACCACCATGCACTCTCGACCCTGACTACCGCCTTGCCAGTCTGCCTTTCGCCTGCCGTCCTACCGACTGCTGTGCGCTCTCGACCCTGACACCTCTACAATATATATGTTAAATAACAGAGAGTACCAAATTTAAAAAATTGATAGGGCATTGCCCATCAAATTTTTGACAATTTTTTTTTAAATTGCTAAAACAACTTATAAAGTTGTTAAACAATTTTTTTTTCTCACCTGGTACCAAGTCATATTGATCATTACCTACACCAACCGCAATGGCTGAAGGACGACGATCACTGGATTCCATTCATGAGAAAAACGAAAGGCTCGTTGAAGAAGTTAAACAGGAAAGAGAGGAGAATGTCCGTAACACAAGAGAACTCTTCAAGAAAATATTTGCAATGGATGTTAAACTTGATGCTATCAGTAAAAATCAGGCAACAACACATGCAAATTCAACCAACGGGTCATCAAACCGAGCAATATTAGGAGGTCCACAAACTTCCATTCTACCACGGATGACCAAATTAGACTTCCCAAAATTTGAAGGCGAATACCCTACAAACTCTATCTACCAAGCAGAACAATATTTCTCAATAAATCAAATTCCAAAAATGCAAAAAGTGCATATTGCCTCCTTCCACTTGGAAAACGATGCCATCCAATGGTACCAATGGTTCGAGAAAACCAACGGTACTCCAACATGGTCAACCTTTACACAGAATATATTAGTGCGATTCGGCCCTAGCAAGTTTCAAAGCTTTACAAGGGCCCTCACTAAATTATGCCAAACCACTTCGATAAGTGAATACCAAGCATAATTTGAAAGGCTAGCTAATCGAACATCCAGATTAGACGTTGCCTTCTTTCAAGAATGTTTTGTCAGCGGATTAAAAGAAGAAATTCGAATTGAGGTGCAAATGTATAACCCTACAAACATGTTAGAGACCATAGGCTTGGCAAAACAAAATCAAGGCATGAAATCGGTTCACAAAATCAACCTGGGGGAAACCATAAAACACTTATACCAACCCCAAACCAATGCAAAATGGAAGAACCCAAAACTCCTACACAACCCCCAAAATTAACCCTGCTCTACCAATTAAGTGTTTGATTTTTGAGGAAATGAAGGAGAGACAAGCTAAGGGTCTTTGCTACCATTGCGATGAGAAATTTGATAGAAATCATAAATGTGCCTCATGGAAATTATATATTCTAGATGCCACAGAGGAAGGAAATTCTACTGAAGAGGAACATGAACTCGAAGTAGAGGTATTATCCAACACACTTGAAAGTGACGAAGAAAATGCACCAAAGGTTTCCTTCAATGCCCTTGCAGGATTTTCTTCCCCTCAAACAATGCGAGTTAAAGGGTATTTTAAGAAACAAAACCTTACCGTGCTCCTAGATTCTAGTAGCACACACAATTTTATCGATCCAAAGGTGGCTAAACAAGCAAATTGTTTTATATACCCTTGCAATAACTTCGAAGTGATGATTGGAAACGGTGGAAAAATTGCATGCAAAGGAAAATGCAAAAATATAAAACTAACTATGGGGGTTTATAACATGAAAGGCGACATGTACGTCCTACCTCTATGTGGGTGCGACATTGTACTAGGTGTATAATGGTTATGAACCTTGGGCGTAGTCCAATGGGAATTTGATGAACTATGGATGAAGTTCACAGCAAAGAACCAAACCTATATTATCAAAGGCCTGAAATTAGGACCTTCCCAAATCGTCAGCTTGCATCAAATGGAGAAAATTATTCGAAAAGGAAATAAAGGAATGGTCGCCCAATTGTTTTCAATTCAACCTAGTCACAAAGAAGATGAGACACCAGAGTTACAAAATATTTTAGACCACCATAAGGCAGTATTCAATGAACCAAAATTACTACCTCCACAATGAAGTCACGATCACACTATTCCACTAATTCCAGGGCATCAACCTCCTAATATTAGACCTTATCATTATCCATACCGCAAAAAGACAAAAATAGATAAATTAGTACAAGAGCTTCTTAAGGTAGGAGTCATTAGACCTAGCAAAAGCCCTTACTCCTCTCCAATTATTTTAGTTAGAAAAAAGGATGGCTCATGGTGTTTATGTGTCAATTTTCGAGCGCTTAATAAAATGACCATCAAAGATAAATTTCCTATTCCGGTCATAGACGAGCTATTAGATGAACTCCACGGGGCAGATTATTTTTCCAAGTTAGACTTATGGTCAGGCTACCACCAAATACGAGTCAATGAAAAGGATATTCCTAAGATGGCCTTTCACACTCACGAAGGGCACTATGAATTCTTGGTGATGCCATTTGGCCTTACCAACGCTCCTACCTTTCAAAGTCTAATGAATAAGGTATTTCACCCTTTCCTTCATAAATTTATATTAGTTTTCTTTGATGACATTTTTATTTATAGCAAAACATGGGAAGAACATTTGGACCATGTTAGACAAGCATTCCAAATCTTGAAGGAAAATCAACTTTATGCAAAAATATCAAAGTGTTCCTTTGGAAAATAAGAAATTGAATACTTAGGGCATATTGCCTCAAGGAAGGAGTTATGGTAGATCCTTCCAAAATCGAGGAGGTGAAAAATTGGCCTATTCCAAAAACCTTAAAATCTCTACGTGGGTTTCTTGGACTAACGGGATATTATAGAAAATTTGTCCAAAATTATGGTAAAATCGTTGCTCCTCTAACAACATTACTTAAGAAAAATGCTTTCAAATGGTCATCTAAAGCAGATGAGGCCTTTATCACCTTGAAAACTACAATGTGTACCACCCCTATTCTAGCCATGCCCAACTTTTCTAAACCGTTCGTCATTGAAAGTGATGCTTCAGGAATAGGAATGGGAGTCGTACTCATGTAGGATGAAATGCCTCTAGCTTTTATAAGCAAAGCATTTTCTCCTAATAATTTAGCTCATTCTATGTATGAAAAAGAGATGTTGGCGATTGTCCATGCTATTCAACATTGGAGGCCTTACCTTATTGGGCAACACTTCATTATTCGTACTGACCATCATCGCTTGAAGTATTTTTTGGAACAAAGGACTAATACCCCAAAACAACAAAAATGGGTTACTAAACTTCTTGGCTATGATTATGAAATTACATATAAAAATGGAAAAGACAACATGGCAACCGATGCACTTTCTAGAAAATTTGAAGATATGCCTCAATTCCATGCTCTTTCCTCCCTTATTCCTAAATGGGTAGATGAGGTGCATGAAGAATGGATAAATGATCCTACTATCCATGCCTTAATTCAACAACTTCAACATAATCCTAGTAGCAAACCTCCATACACTTGGAAGGACAATATATTAAGATACAAAGGGAGGATGGTCCTCACCCCCAATTCAACTTATCATGAAAAAATTCTTCATGAGTTACATACCTCACCCACTGCAGGCCACTCAGGGTTCTTAAAAACCTATAAAAGAGCCACTACCTCCTTCTATTGGGTAGGAATGAAAATTTACATCAAAAACTTTGTAAAAGAATGTGAAGTTTGCCAAAGACAAAATGGGGAGACCATCGCTATTCCAGGATTATGTCAACCTCTTCCTATACCCACCAAAACATGGGCAGATATTTCTATGGACTTTATTGAAGGATTACCAAAATCAGGAGGAAAAGCAACCATTTTCATAGTCGTTGATCGTTTATCTAAATATGCCCATTTTTGTCCTATGGCTCATCCTTATACCGCTAGCACTATAGCCCACCTCTTCCTAGATAACATCTTTGAATTACATGGTATGCCCTCCACAATTGTTAGTGACCATGACCCAACTTTTACTAGCACCTTTTGGAAGGAATTGTTCAAATTACAAGGTACTCAACTTCGTATGAGCTTCGCTTACCATCCTCAAACCGATGGCCAAACAGAAGTTGTAAATAAATGCTTGGAAACATACCTTCAATGTTTTGTTTCTACTCAACCACTCCATTGGGTAAAGTGGATTTCACTAGCGGAATGGTGGTATAACACTTCATACCATACGTCCATAAAAATGACTCCTTATAAAGTACTATATGGTCAAACACCACCATCCCTCACTTCCTATATTCCAGGGACTACAAAAGTCCATGCAGTGGAAACGAAACTTGCTAATCGATATGACATACTACAAATCCTAAAAGATAACCTCCACACCACCCAACATCGCATGAAGTAGTAAGCCGATCAACATAGAAGCGAACATAGTTTCCATGAGGGTGACATGGTTTTCTTACATCTCTAACCTTACCGTCAATCCTCTCTTAAACAAAAAGGTTATTAGAAGTTAGCACCCAAATTTTACGGGCCGTATAAAGTTTTCCAATGTATTGGGACCGTTGCTCACAAACTTGAGCTTCCTCCCTCTTCCAAACTTTACCCCGTATTTCATGTATCTTGCCTTAAGCTCACAGTTGGAGCCCATATCATGACACAAACCACTCTCCCTGAATTCTCCGAGGATGGATTACTTCTAGTCGAGCCAAAAGCTATCTTGGATTGTCACTCTCATCACCTTCATACTCGCGATATCACAAAAGTTTTAATCCATTGGAAAGGGATACCTTTAGAAGACGCAATGTGGGAAAATATTCAAGATATCCAGCAACAATTTCCAAATTTCCAACTTTGAGGACAAAGCTCCTTTAAGGGGGGTGGCATGTTAGGACCCTCCTAACATGTCCTAATACTTATATTATTTATTAATTATATTCTAGGGTCACAACCCTTCACTCTTACAACTATTAGACTAGGTATTTAAATGCAATCCAAATAGGATAATAAGGCATCATCGAACAAATATATTAATTAAATCTATTGTGGGTTTCTACCTTACAATCAAAGGCGATTCAATATCAAAAAATGATTCTTCCTTCCGCACTATTTAGTTTTATAAAATCTAGTAGAGAGGTGGAGAACCTCACTGCTACCATCCCACTTTGCAAGAAAAAATAGAGAAATAGAGGGAAAAAATGGATCAACAAATACAGATGATGGAAACTATAGTGAGTCAAAATAGAAGTCCTAAGGTTAGAAAGGAAGGAAATCCTTCTTTAATTGAGTAAGAGGTTAGGGCTCTTATAGAGGTAGAATTAGCCAAGGATTTGAAGAATGTTAAGACCTCTAAATTCATCAAAAATTATGGGGGTGATTCAGTTGAATCTTAGTTGAATGAGATGGATACCTATTTCTCCATGAAAAACTATTCTTCAATGACCCAAGCCTATTGGACCACTTTCTATTTGCAAGAAACTAACTAGGTTATAATGGTGGAACAATTTTAAATTTGGTTAGGAAATTGAGGCTATTACCCTATCATGGGAAGATCTTGTGAAGGCCTTTAAGAAAATATTCCTTACTAAACAACATTATATGGATAAATTCAAGGAATTTTCTATACTTATTCAAGGAACAATGACAATAGAGGTTTACTACAAAAAAATTGTAAAACTACTTATGTATGCACTACTCTACGAGTAGGATGAGAATATGAAGGTACATAAGTTTATCTTGGGAATGGATCCTAAGATAATACTGGTAGTAAACCTACATAATACTGACACCCTGTAAAAGGTATATGATTTGGCTCATCAAACAAAGTCCAACATGTAGTTGAACAAGAACCACTTTAACTATGCAGTATTGTCCAAAAGAGATCGATAAGCCTTAAGGAAAAGGAAGAGTTCTAGTTTTATGAGTTGGGAAAATGAACAAAGCAAGAAAAAAAAAGATGACCCAAATATGGAAAATAAAAATGATGGAAAACAAGGGAATTGAAATTCCAAAAAAGGAAGGATAACGGTACCCCTCAAGCATAGATACAACTTGAACCATCTCGAACTGAGCAAATAGGAGAAATAAATAGAAAAGATACCAAAGTCCCAAAGGAGGTTGTTATGATTATGTGGAACCTCACTATGCAAACAAGTATCCAAATTGATTAAAACCAAGTAAAAATATCGAATAACCCAACCATAGAATCTATGCGACAACTAGAAACAAGAATCTAGATGGCCAAGTCACACCGATTATTCTATATGGTAACTTGTTTGATAAGAAAGGTAAGATCTTGATAGATAGTGGAGCTATGGATAGTTTCATTTATTCTAGTCTAGTCAAGGATTTTCTAGAGAGACCAATATTTTTGGCACAAGGGTGGAAATTTGAGTAAGGGTCTAGACATACCTACTCAATGGATCAATGTTTCTTATAGCCGAGATCACCCTAACCAATGGTTCTAACATTTAATACTTATTTGTAGCACTGCTACATGCCTTTGACATCATCTTGGGAATAGACTGGGTAATGTCTCATGAAGCCCTAATTAATTTTCAAGATATATGGATAGACTATACATATAAATACAAGCAAATATTGAGAGTAAAAAGTGAGCAAGGGTCTTTCTGCCCTTAGATGATCTTCGTAATGTATCTAAAAAAGATATTAGGAAGAGTGGTATGATTTATGTCATTAAGTTGAAACAAAATACTAGGGATGATACGAAGAAGGAATTGCTAAAGGAACACCCAATTTTACAAGAATTTAGGGATGTTTTTCTTGAAGATCTTCTAGGACTACCACCTAAGAAAGAATTTGAATTCACATTCAAACTTCTACTAGGTTTATAACCTATCCATTGGACTCCTTAAATATGAATCCTATTAATATGTAGGATTTAAAGGTGTAACTTTAGCGATTGGTGTAAAAAGGGTTGATTAAACCATAGGGTGCACAAGTTGCTTTTGTCAAAAAGAAGGATGGTTCACTAAGTTTGAATAAAGCAACTGTTAATAATATGTACCCTTTACCTAAGATTGAGGATTTGCTTGATAAACTAAATGGTGCCACCATATTCTCAAATATTGGCTTAAAATCAGGATACCATCAACTAAGAATCCATGAGGAGGATACTCAGAAGACTGCTTTCAAGACTAGGTATGGACATTATGAGTTTACAATACTACCTTTTGGATTGACTAATGCCCTAGCATGATTCATGAATATAATGAAAAATGTGTTTATGGAGCATCTATATTAGTTTATCCTAGTATTATTGGATGATATTCTAATATATTCTCAAAATAAGGAAGAGCAAGAGAAGCAAATACTATTCATTTGTAAATCTAGAGCTTTGATTTTATGATTCCATTGATTATTGATTTTATGGTTTTATCCATGATGTTGGATTTAATATTTTATCTAAAGGTTTCATTAGATTTATTGCAAGCTTTAGATAAGATGATATTTTGCTTCCATTCTAGAGTTGCTCTTGTTTTAATGCTTGCAGAGAGAGAGAGAGAGAGTTATCTTGGGCTAAGGGGGTTTCTTTGGGAAGGGCTCTAAAGGTATCCTTGTCTAAAATTATTTTTAAATTGGGCTATTGTGGGGTAGCAACACTAATTTCCTCTATCCATGAGAATATAATCACATGGAGTGATTTATGCTTACAGATCCATCATGTAGATATGGAAGACAAACATGAAGTTTAAAGTATCATTGTAGAGGTGCAGTTAAACTAGACTAAGGCATTACGCCTGAAGGACCCAACATAGATATACATATGGCTAGAGGAAGGAATTGGTGTTCTCCTTTATAAGGAATAAGAAGGTATAATCCTAACTCTAAGGTCAAGAAGCCTGCATTCATGGAGAATGTTAAAAATGTGGGAAGATATTTAAATATCATCCTCTATACCATGGAGGTATATAAGAGAAACCCCAATACTTATAGGATCTTGGCCTCTTCAATCCACTTTAAATATATATATAGCATAATAGACTCAAAATGTGGGTATATCTAGTTACTATATGAATTCCATGGATATTCCTATGAACCTTACTAAGTGAAAAAATTTTATTTCTTGGGTTTGTTAGCTTTTGGGGTTGTTACAGTTGGTATGATAGCTCTAGGTCATAGGGCTAGAAGCTTTCCTAGATAGGAGTTAGAGATATTTTGTACATGATGGATGACTTAGGATATGACATTTTATGTTGAATTAAATTGTCCATAAAATACTATCATTTGATGATAGTGTTTTAGTGGTAGTACATTGAAGATGTAGCTAACTAGTAGGTAGGAGACAATGTGAAGGAGAATTACAATCTATCATAGGAAATTTTGTGTGGCTACAAAATTATGGTACCAAAATTAAGGATAAGAAGAAGAGTATCTTCAATACCTCCAATATAGGCTAGGCAAGACAGTGCCAAGGCTAGATATCTAGGAGAAAGTTTAGGGAATTCTAGTGAGAGGTGGAGAACCTCACTACTACTATCTCACTTTTGCAATAAAAAATAGAGTAATAAAGCAAATAAATGGATCAAAAAAATTATAATACAAGTATTTAGGTTATACAGGAAGGAAACCCTCCTTTAGATGAATAGGAGGTTAGGGCTCTTATAGACGTAGAATTAGCCAAGTATTTGAAGAATGTTAAGACCTATAAATTTATTGGAAATGATGGGGTGGTTCAGTTGAAGCTTGGTTGAATGATCTGGAGACCCATTTATCCATAAAAAACTATTCTTTAGTGACTCAAGCCTATTGGTCCACTTTCCATTTGCATGAAACTAACTACGTTACGATGGTGGAACAATTTTAAACTTACTTAAAAAATTGAGGCTATTAACCTATCATGGGAAGGGTTTGTGAAGGCATTTAAGAAAATGTAGACACCTAAAACGCGTCATGTTGAGGTGACTACTGATATGGGACATGCTATAATACCATATGGAAGACATTTGGACAAATCCAAGGTATAGCAGTGGTTCTTACCACTCAATTGGGAATATTTGCCTAAATTAATTCTAGCCACGGCTGGCAACCACGACCCCCAATATACCAATTGGGGACCATAACTGACACTCACGGTTAGTAGTGTTGGCCATGGATGACACCCGTGGTCAGTACTACAGTTTAGTTGGCCTTCATCCAACCCCAAAAGTTGGTTGCAATGGCCAATTGGTTGCAGATTGGAGCAGTTTGAGCGAGGAAGGATCCATAACCTTCCATCCAATAGACTCAACTACCCAATATTGATCTTGGATTCATGAGGAAGCCACCCCTAGCCCTAGGCCAATCTTATAAATATCCCTTCAAATCATGGAAAATATATAGAGCATATAGTGCATTTGATAGCGAAGCATTGTCGAAAGTGTGAACAATTGAGCAGCGAAGCCCTATCGAATTGCATACTCACTTGAATACATTGAGAGGAATAAATTTTCTACCCAATTGGAGATCGAATCGCTATGGAATCCCTATGAGCCTAGGAGAGCCAAGAAACACAAATTCATGCAATCAGTACATAATTCAGATAATTCAACCACCAAACCTATCAGAGGACACAGAGGTGACCCTTGACCATCAATTTGGAAAGGATGATCGGAGAGTAAGCCCTAATTTTGAGGGTAAAACTACTCAGAGCTCCGTCATGGCTGTTAGCTACGATCGACAATGCTGACCACTTATTAGACCTGTGGTGAGCAAATGGCTATGGATCCCCTTGTTTTCTTTCTTGTAGATTATTTTATTAGATCATAGTATGCTTAGCATAGGTTCATTTGACATTTTAGAGACATTTGATCGGTGGAATTGATCAATTAAAGTAGATTTGCCTTCATTATGTCAATTTTGTAATTAGTGCAATTGTGGTTTGTTTCATGCTTTCATGTCTTTTATTTGGTAAACTAACCCAATAGATAGATAGTTAGGCTAGCTATTTACATATTTCCATTAATATTTTCAAGTATTGCATAGGTTTAACATGTCTTAGTTGCTTTCTTGATTTCATTAGTATTATGGCATTTTCATGTTCACATTCTTTAAAGGGCCTCATCATGAGAGGCTACCTATGCTATTAATGCTTTTGTGTTGTTTCTTGAACACATGAAAGGAGGTTCAAAGGAGATTCAATCATCTAATTCCTTCCTCAACATGAAGAAGAAGGTCAACTCCACCCTAGAGTAGTTTGTTACTATCTAAAGAGAATTAGTATTGTGCTTACCCTGTTGGGGGCTTTGGATTGTATCAATTATATCAACATTTGGATGACCCTAAGAGGGGCATGATTGTAACTGAGATTATTTTTAATATTAATAAAATAAGAATCTTGTTCGAACCGATTCTTACATCCATAGGAAATCAATTGTCATGGTACAAGAAATCGTTTTAAACCAACGAGCTATTATAGGCTATGGTCAACCTGCCTCATGATTTGTTAAACCTGAATATTACTATAAAATATGAAAGAATGGGTAAGGAAACCCCAGTGGTAATTCTACAATTAAACTTCTAATTTGCACACTCTAGAATTATATTAAACTATAGTATTCTTATTAAAACGACCAAGCATGAAAAAAACCAACTGTTATGCCTTATGTAGACCGGTGCCTAGATTCATTGGGTTGTTATAGAAATTTAAAAACTATTTTAATCATGAACAGAAATAAGGGAGAAGGAAATTAGCATTCTTGCTTTCATTCAAATATCGTAAAAAAATCAAGAGTTAACTAACAAAAGAAACGTGTATAATGTATTCAAATAATGTAACCCATTATACAGATACACACAATACTGAGACAACGAAATGACAAGAATAAAACCTAAAATTGTATTGATTTCATAACATATTACATGCAAAGTGGGTGGGATGCCTTTTAACTCCATTTTTCTTAAATAAATACATCAATACAATGAAGAACACTCTGTTCAAATAATGTAACAGGTCTCTCCAACTCTTCTTGTTTTAATCTAGTAACAGAAGAATATTTGAATCCTAGGCTCAATAAGAATAGAAATATTCTCAGCTTCTTGAACACTTTCCTATCATACAATCTTGCACAACAAGGGGAGGAAGAAAGAATGAACAAAAGAAAATAGACACAAAGAAAATACAACATCACAACTAACAGGGCACTCAAGTATAACTCTTAGCAAAAATGCTATTTTCTAATTGCTTGATGTAGAATCCATACTTGTCTGCTTCCTTTTATAGCTGTTGGTTCTTGATTCTGTTATTATTGGTTTACTTATGACTGTACACTTGGTAGCTTATGATTGAATATCCAAAATTGATGTTGTCCAGCTGGCTTTATTCTGAACTGACTGTGCCCTCTTATTTAACTTGTTCAAACACATTCCCACTCAAATGGTGATTTAAGTATGAGGAGAAATTTTACTCTGATTCAACTACTTCCTGGTGCATTTAACTGCTTCTTTTTGAATTGGCCTCTTTGAGTTGCGTTTCCTTGATACTTTGATCCTTTAACTGCCCAAGAAATATCTCCTATTTTTGTAGTTGTCTGTGGTGCAGAATCTATTTTTTGTTGGGCACAGATATTGACCCTTTTTCCCTTTAAACTCCTTTGCAACCCTTTAATATTCTCATTAATCAACTTCCATATTTCTATGTCAAAATTGGCTACAATCTTGAGCATATTCATTTCTTGCAAAATTCTGTTTTTCTGCATAACAATAACATACATGTTTCTGTCATATTGAAGTAGTAAGGCTTCTATAGAATTCATCATGAGTGTAGTTTGTTTAATCATTTCTTCCTCATAACCTAGTTCACAATCAAATATCTCAAGGGTTTCTTTGAATATTTATTCTATGTCTGATGCTTCTAGGCATTGATCTAAGGATAGGCCAATATCTGCAAGTTTATCTATAGCATATTTTATCAGGTCATTCATCTCAGTCACAAAATTTATCCATTTTTCTTTGTTTGATCCAAACAGGGCTGCTTTGAAAAATTCAAAATTTATTTGGATCTTATTGCCTTCAGGTATTTTTATTTCTTGTCCTTGCAGTTCTTCAAAATGATCCCCTATAAAATCTAGGGTTGGGTGAATGAATTTAAAATCTTTTTCTCTTTCTTGCATCAAGGTCATGATTTCTTGAGCAGTTATTTGAATCACCTTTATTTTCCTAAACATTTCAGTAAAACCTTTGGCATGAGAATTTATTTTTCTGTACATGTATTTCCTCATTACATTCAAATAATATACATGATATTGAACCTTGGTCATTGTAGGGGGCTGGGCAATTGAAGCATTTTTCTTATTTAATTCTTCCTAAAGCTTACTTATCACAACTTTCAATTCTGCTTTTTCTTCCTCCTCTTGACTCAATTGCTTTTTGAGTGTTTCAAAATTTTCAACAATGGTCTATGAATTGATTACTAATAGTTTTGGAAAGCTTTGCCATATCATCTTCTTTACCCAGTAGTTATGATCCTCTCGTTTCCTCATTGGTACTGAAGACTAGTGGGTTTTGCAGGGGAGGGAGATCAAACTTAGCAATATATGATATAGTTATCCCCATTTCTACCTTTTTTGAAGATTGTTCTTCTGTACTTCCCATTCTTGCTACTAACTATAACTCTTATTCATCTATAGCAGTAAATACCACCTGTTCACCTATACTTTCCAAAAAAACCTTGGCAACAGGTAGAGATAATCTGGGTTTATTAGCTTCTACTGGAGCTATTTATTTTTGAATTTTACTGAGTAGCTTTGGAAGAGGCTACCTAGTCCACCATTTACTTGTATTACTATTGGAATTGTTATCTCGTGTCCCTTTATGTTTATAGAAGTCAGGACAACCATGGGTGCCAACTTCTCCATACTGGTCACAACTAAAACATTATCAGGTATAGGAACTACAACTTGCTTTGTTGATGGTGCTTTTTGAGAGGATGAAGTCACTATTTATTTACCCTTATCTGTATAGGTTTGTTGAGGAGCTTCTTTTAGTGCTGCCTCTATTCTGGGTTTGTCATTCAATGGGAGTTTAACTTGTTGTTCTACTATATCAACAATTCTATCAATGACCTCCATTAAGTCTATGTCTTGCTCCTCTATCAATTCCAGTAAAGGGTTTTATTTAATTTTTGGGTGTGTCCTTGGCATAACAGGTGTTGTAGTATCCACTAACATCTCCCGAAGCCTTCTCATTTTGGTTGGGTAGTCACAGTCTTCACAAACTTGTGTGCTACCTCTCTTTTCTGGAGGGAAATTATCCCATACTATTTGTAAATTTGATTTTTGCTCTATATCTTCTAATAATTTCTCTTCAAAAGCATCTTCTTGATGATTGATTTGAGCATACTCCATCTTCTCCATCATCTTGCTATAAATTCCTTTTGGGTCATAAAACCTCCATGACACTTCATTGAATCCCATATTGTCCAGTTCAAACATTCCATTGAGTAGGGAAGGATATCCAACAAATACATAATCTCCAAAATGGAAAGGAACATCAAGCTAGGGGACTTTCCCATGCTTCTTAACCAGTCTCATTTTAGCCTCTTCTACCACTTGTCCGCATAATTCTAGGGCTGCTATGGACAGTGGGCAGTACTGGGGTAACACCGTAGGAGGGATTTTTTCTCCATATAATATAATGTAAGTAAAACCCTCTATGAAGAAGAAATATCCTATATATTTTTCTTTAATGAATACCCTTACCCCTGGCCCTAATATTTCTAGAATTACCCCAATTAAGGCCCAATGGATTTCTACCAAGAAGCGATCACAAAACCAACCCATGTGAGTTCATCCTTCATGAAGTCTCTAGAAGCTATTGTGTACATAGGGACTATCTATGGATTTCAATCTCTTACGGTCTTCTTCCCCAAATTATCCCACTATTAAGTGGGTGAGAAAATAATATTGTGAAAAGCGAGGCATCTCCTACCTCTGTTCAAAAATTGCCCTCTTTAGTTCTACCATTTCTCTATGTGTTTGTGATCTCAATTCCAGTTCCCCGACGTAGATAGGGGTGTTATGTCCTCTATTACATTGAGCAGCTAAATACAAAACCCTTTTCATTATTATATTCATATCATGTACTCCCAATACTATGTTTATCATGTCACAGAAGTCTCGTACCCATAGTTTAAAAGAGTTGTATTAATTAGGAAATTTTTCTCTGTTTTTACATATGTATCAAACACTTTTTAAAAAATTTCCATATCAGTGAACATGCGAGATTGATGTTTGATTACCTAGTCCATGAAAAATTTGGTATACTTCATCATATTGAACACTTCCTGGATATCTTCGACTTTGGTGTTGAACACCTTTTTATTTTTGTGGTCTCGAAAGGTCCTTGTTCTTTCATCATATGCCACTGCTAACCAAGCCATAAAATCTGAGGAGAAATGCACTTTTGGGCATATCAGCTTTCCAAGGTTACTATTCCATCGATTGTTTCTAGGGAAACCCTTGTACTACCAGTTTCGATATTTATGGAACAAATCTACCATTATCCATGGGGTTTTGTTGTCGCCTTCCATTACTCGGGTGAAACTCTTAATGCAGGTATTGTCTATCTTGTACAATTGAGTTGAGTTGGGTTTTTTATATGCCCCACATTTCAGGGTAAAATCATACATAGTGGTACCAGGAACAGGCAGTCCAAAAATCACAGAATAGGGTGATTTATTTGTGATAAAATTTACGGCTTCTCGTGTATTTGCAAGTATGAATACATCTCCCCATGATGCCATTCCCCTCATGATTACTGGTCAAGTTATCCTTTGAATTCTCAAAAAATAAATACTCTCTTCCTTCTATGCTTCTGATTTATCAATTCCAATTCTTGGCATACCAATGGAGTGGCCTTGACTGGTTTCGTAAGTTCATATACAAGGTGGTGGATTGAACTTGATAAATTTACACATTTCATTATTGATCCGATGCCACCAACCGCTATTCAAAATTTGCCAATGGAATCATGCCAACTCAGTATTTTCTAGATTTTTGTGGTTTGTGATGGGCGATATCAGTTAACTTGCGAGCCTGGGTCCCTTTGATATGTGGGCTTGCAATCATTTATGCTTTCTA
Source organism: Wollemia nobilis (assembly GCA_028583015.1). Classification (NCBI taxonomy): domain Eukaryota; kingdom Viridiplantae; phylum Streptophyta; class Pinopsida; order Araucariales; family Araucariaceae; genus Wollemia; species Wollemia nobilis. The sequence continues at coordinate 9,489,510 of JAQPPZ010016864.1, read as the reverse complement.
TTCATTCGTCAAAGGGGATATTTTAATCTGACATTGAACGGTATGTTTTGGACCTCATGCCATCTCATATCCAAGTGATAACTATATCTTCGGGATCCATTATGTCTCCCTCGGGGTCTTCATGATATCTAACTCTTGGTGTGAGTGTAGGCTTTTACCTATGATGTCCCTTTTTCCTTAAGTCCACCGTGATTAATCGCAGCCATCGAATTTATCTAAAATGGAGCACATTCGTTGATCTTATTGAAACTTGTACGATATTTAGTGTACCTATTCTCATGTAAACACTTGAAATAACGTGTTTTATTGGTCTTCAATTAATCATATTTATCCGATATTAATCCTTATACTGTTAATCGACCTAAATGATTAGATTAACATTTGATTATCTTCCCACATGCATACCATTGGATCTGGGTGGTCAATGTTCACCGTCGTTCAATTTGTGTGTTATAAAAAGGTCTTTATTTAGCCTTTCGATATTTGTTGTTAGTTATAGGCCTTTGTGTCTGTTGATTCTCGATTTAGTTTAAGCGCTGCCATTGGATTACTGACAAGATGCATGCTAGATAATGATGTCATAGACCTTTGCTTTTCTATTAATCATGATTAAGGTGAAAATGGGGAAGATTATTCAATGTATTAAACCCTCACTAAACATGATTAATGTCAATTAATTTTGTCCTTACCCATGCCTTTTACCTTCCATCCTGTGATTTTGGCACGACTGTCAGATTTGAGTGGAGACAAGCGCAACCGTTGAATCTAATCAACCTGCACGTTAGTTTAATCAAGCATTTATAATATTAATCATGATTAGGGCAAAAGGGGGAAAATTAGCCGACGTATTAAACCCTTGCTAATCATGATTAACTTTAATTAATTTCTCCTGATCCTTAACCCTTTTTAATGCATCTTCAATTAGTGCACCACCGTTAGATTAAAAATCGTTTGAGCGTGACTGTCCGATTTTGGTAACAAGCTCGATGATTAATCGAATGGGGCACATCCTTTTTAATATGGACTTTAAAGTTCGTTTTAATCAAAGCAATCACGATCGTTGATCTAAGCTTCATTCAACACGATCGTTTGATCTATCGGACTTGCTTGGATTTTAACTTGACATTTGACTTATGATGACTTTACTTTAAACCTTTGACTCTTTAGATGATTGAGCATTGTCGTCCAATTTATTTAGACTTACTCATAGCTTAATCAGAACGTTGACCATTATGACTCATGCTTAAACTTTTGACTTTTTGAAAAGCATGTGGCCATTGATTTGATCCTCGATGAAGTGCTACTGTTGATATTGTTAAAGGTGTAAGGATTTTAACTTTATTAGAGCCTTAGGTTTAACCTTTGGAGTCTTTAGTGAATGCACATACGCTGGATTTGGTCCTATATGAAGCGCTGCCATTAGATTGAAGACAACTTGCTCGATTTTTAAATCTTAGGTTAAGTTTTATTAACCCTTTGACTTATCTTTCAAACTATTTCGTGAGTGCGAATCCATCAGATTTTCTTAGACGATGTGCTTCCATCTGATTAAGTATAAGGTGCAACATTTTTACTTCTTGACTATGCTTGACTTTTGACTTATCTTCGGTTTGATTTTATTAAAGCATTATCATTCGATTTCTATAGATCATGCGCGACCCCTGGATTAAATTTGCGCACGATTGTTTGATTTCTCTAGATCATGCACAACCCTTGGTTTCTCTAGATCGTGCATGACCCTTGGATTAAATCTGGCTCGAGATGATACTCTTTTCATCCCGGTCTAGATTAACCTGATTAAAGCTTCCCTCAGTAAAAATACCCAAAATAAACCAACCACCACCATCCTTAGTATACCACCAGAAAAGGGAGAAATGAAACCTGATGTTCTAAAAAATAAACCTCCCCCTTTCTACATATCCTTAAGAATGGAAGTATGGGTAGTCCAAAATTGTATGATTGATTTAGGAGCATCAATCCCAATTATGCCTAATGCGGTCTATGAAGAAATGGGTATGGAATATACCCGGTCTTGTCCTGGAGTGTTGCAATTAGATGGGACACCTATCAAAATAGTTGGGGTTAATAAATATGTACTGATAAGATTGCACAGAGCTCCCGTGGTAATAGTGGTGCAGGAAATAGTGGTGGTGGACTTAGAACCTTATTTTGGGTTATACCTCTCAAGAGAATTTACTACAAAACTAGGAGGATGTATGTACATGGATTATTATAGCATGGTAATCCAATTCAAAATAAAAAGGATAAGGATAATGCCTGAGAAACCAGTTGCTTATCATATTGAAAAAATTGAAGAGGATTTGTGCAATCTTAATCCCATTAAAGTATTTGAGCTAGTGGAAAATATTGAAGAGCTAGACATTGAATATGAGTTGCCTTTCAGAGAAGACTATAGTCAATTTGGAACTGGTATGGGTACATACAACATCACAACTGAACTAGAAAAGAAACTCCCTACTATTTCTAATCAATCCCTAATAAACAAAGAAACATGGGTTATGCATTTTGATGGTGCTAAATGTAGAAATGGTGTAGGGTCTGGTGTGGTTCTACAATCACAATCTGAAGGGATAAAGAATTTTGCTTATAGACTGATATGGTCATGTACCAAAAATTTTGTAGAATACAAGGCTTTGTGCCTCATATTGATGTAAGCAAAAAGCATGGGCATCAATATTTTGAACATATATGGTGATTCTAAGTTGATAGTCCATAAGGTAAGGAATAAGTGCAGTAGTAAGCACCATTACTTGAAATCTTACATAAAAAGGTTGTGGGACCTAATGGATTCATTTTATGCCCTGAATATAATTTTTGCGCCTAAAGAAGATAATCACCTGGCAAATTATTTGGCAACAAAGGGAGCTAATTTCAATCCTCTTGTAGATTTTGGAACTAAGAAGACCAAGGGAATTAAAATGGTTTTCAGACCTACGATGCTAGACAAACAAATATTCTTGCAGGTTTTTGAAAGTGATGAACAAATTTTGGATTTTATGATAAGATAAGCATGCTTCTCAACTGTCCAAGAGGAATACTTGGAGGAAATAGATCAGCAAGACTTTATCAAACTAAGAAAAAATCATATCCCAAGGGGATTGGTCACCCTTGAAAGTCTATTTGATAATGAAGATAGAAAGAAGGTTGGAGCTATGAAGGTCGATAAAAAGATCTTTAAAGAAGTGGAGGTTGAAATAGGAAAGAAACTCAATGTTGGGATCCAATGTTCACTTGAGGAAGCAGAGGAGATTGAAGCTTTATGCTTAAAATACCAAGACACTGTGGCTTGGTCATATGAAGAACTTAAGGTGTATGACAAAAAGATTATCCAGCATACTATCGAGTTAGAACTCAATGCTAAACCATTCTGACAAAAATAGAGGCCTGTCAATCCAAGGATAGAAGCCATTATGAGAGAGTAACTCTTAAAGCTATTGAAGGCTAGGATAATTTATACAATAAAACATTCCACTTGGGCAGCAAATTTGGTACCCATAAGAAAGAAGAGTGGGGATATACGCCTATGTGTATATTTTAGAAATCTGAATCAAGCATCCCTCAAAGATCACTACCCCCTCCCTCAGATTGACCAGATCTTACAAGTTGTAGCTGGAGTGGAAATATTCTCACTATTGGATGGTTACTATGGATATAACCAAATTTGGGTAAAATATGAAGACCAATACAAAATAGCATTCACCACAAAATGGGGTACATTTGCCTATCAGAGAATGCCCTTTGGGATGTCTAATTTTGGAGCTACATTTCAGAGGACCATGGACTATGACTTTGGTACACTTATAAAAAAAAGTTATTATGATTTACCTAGACGACATGATGGTCTTTTCTCATGATAAAAATGATCATCTATCTCATTTGGAACAGGTTTTTCAAAAATACAGAGAATTTGGTATCTCACTTAATCCTAAGAAGTCATTCTTTGTAGTACATGAGGGAAAACTATTAGGTCATGTGGTCTCAAATTAATATGTGGCCATAGATCTGGAAATAATTGAAGCAATTCTAGCTATTCCTTTGCCTACTAATCAGAAGATATTGCAGTCTTTCTTAGGTCAAATCAATTTCATCAGGAAATTAATTTTTGATTTTGCACAAAAAGTAAGGCCTATAGCTGAACTACTCAAGAAAAAGGTAAAGTTCAAGTGGATTGAGGTTAGAAAGCAATATTTTAAGGTCATAAAGAAATCCATTGCAATAGCCCCAGTCTTGATAAATACTAATTTCACTAAATATTTTATTCTCTATGCTTATGGAGCTGAAGAAAGCTATGCCTCCGTACTCACCCAAAAATATAGTCAAGGGGATGAGCACCCTGTGTTCTTTTGGAGTCAAAATTTACATTATTATTAGGTAAAATATAACTTTATTTAAAGAAAAGTGTTCACTGTAATGAAATCGCTAAAGAAGTTTAGGCAATATCTAGTACAGAGCAAAACCATGGTATATGTGGTTCATCCATATGTAAGAAGTTTTATTTTATAAGGTGACTTGGAAGATAAAAGGGTTGGTTGGATTACTAAGATATAGGAATATGATGTGGAGATACGTCCCACCAAGCTGGTAAGAGGTAGAGCCTTGTTCCAAGGATTGACAGATGCTTCAGCATTGGCTGAAATGACCACTTGTTAGATAATAGAAGAAGATCAAATATATATTGTACACACTTCATATTATGATTGGATTGAGCAAATGGCCAAGTATTTCCAAACCAGAATCTGCCCACCTATTTTAAACTCTTCTCAAATAAGGAGGTATATACTTCATGCTCTAAAATATGTACTACTACTTGAAGGGTTGTTCAAAAGAAACTTGGATGGTATTCTCCTAAAATTTTTGAAGGAGGACCAACAAAAAAGAGTCATTGAAGAATTTCATGGAGGGTCAGCAGGTGGTCATGGATCAGGTAGAATTATGGCTTTGAAGATAATAAGAGTAGGCTATTATTGGCCTACTATGTTGAATGACACTTTTAAAATTACCCAGTCTTGTCATAAGTGTCAGAGGTACGTTGGAAGAACCAAAAATGTTGCCTCTTCCCTAAAGCCTATTCAAGTTGAAGAGTCTTTCTAACAATGGAATTTAGATTTTATAGGAGTTATAAATCCTCATTCTTTAGCAGAGCACAAGTTTATCTTGATAGCTACAGATTATCTTACCAAATGGGTAGAGGCCATTCCTACAAAGAAGGCAAACCAAGAAGCTGTGATCAAATTTATGGAGAGTTTGATTTCCAAATTTGGAGTTCTGAAAGCTTTGGTGAGTGATAATGGCATTGATTTCATAGGATACAAGTACATCGATTTTTCCAGTAAGTATGGCATCACTCTTAAAAATACTTCAAATTATTATCCACAAGGTAATGGACTTGCAAAATCTACCAATAAAAACCTATTAAGGATTTTGAAAAATCTTTGGAAGGTAACAAAAGGAGTTGGCACCTATTGCTCAACCATGCTCTATGGGTAGATAGGATTACTATTTTAAAGTCCCTTAAAACTTCACCTTATGAAATGGTATACAAAAAAGAGGCGGTATTGCCGATTCACTTAGAGATCCCAACACTTCAGCTTGTCAGTACAAAAGAAGAATTAGAGGATGATCCAGTTAAAACCAGCTTGACACACTTGTTGCAATTGGAAGAGAGCAGGACTCAAGCATATGATCATTTTCAAAAGCACTCATCAAACATTAAAGCATGGTTTGATAAAAGGCCAAGTTCAGAAAACTTCAAGTTGGAGATTCAGTTCTCAGGTGGAATGTTGATAGGGCAAAAATAGGAAAACATGAAAAGTTTGATTCCTTTTGGGATGGTCCTATCGAAATAGTGGAAGCTAAATATTTTAATGTATTTCAGTTGAAGGATCCAGAGGGAAAAATACAACCAATTCTGGTGAATTGTTTCCACCTTAAGCTCCACTATATGTAAGAAGTAAGCTCATTGTAACATATGTATATACATTGTATAAATATTTCCCCTTCCTTTCTGCACTTTCTATTTGATTTTCTTTCTGCACTTTGTAATTAGTTCTTTTTCAAAATAAATGTTAAAAAATGAAGAGAGAGAGAAGAAATTTTGCAATAAATGCTTAAGTTTTGGACCAAATGCATGGTAATGTTCCATTTTGCACATGGTGTTGAGTACTCTTCGAAATGACATTCCACTCTCAAGTCCGCACGGTTAAATTCGGATTTCTATAGAGTGGTCTATCAGTTTCTATCCTGCATAAATAAGCACAAATAATGACACTAATATGGGAAAATTTCAAAGCTAGAGATAACCATAGTGGAATAAAGGTAGTTTGCCATGCATATAAGCTTCAAGTACCAAAGCAAACTCAAAAGGTTCTTAAGACACTGAGCGAAATAAGGCCAAATCCGAACAAGTTCCAATATGACACATGGAGGCTAAAGAGTGCTCCCACATTTAATTCTAATAAACTCATGCATGAACCAAAGAGTGGTCGAAGGGATGCAATGATCTGGTAGCACAATTTCAAAATTTAACCAATAAAAGGATAGGACGTCACCTTTGAGCCACCAAAGAAATAATGGAAGGATGGTGAAGTGTGCCAACAAATATATCGCACAGTAGCTACATTTATGGCGGATGATACGCACATTCCAGGAGATAAAACTTGATGAAGTCTTGCACAGGGTTAATTTAGTATCCATGAGGCTATAGCGAAGATAAGCAACATTCTGAATTTCTCCTCGCTTGTTCTAGTGTGCAAATTCCTACTGCTGTAAGATGGCTCCTAATAAATCACCCATAGAGGCCTCAGAAGATGTTTTGGAATTCAAAACTCTAAATGACAGAACGTCGATGATGTACCTTGATAAATATGAGGTTGTAGCAGACATGGTTATGACAATCACTGAAAGGATAGAAACTAGGAAGATAGACAGCCGCAGTACTAAGTGAAAACTTGGTGCAATTTAATGCCCAATAGTTTTTGGCATACCTCAAATTCATCCATCCATTCTACTATCAATTCTGTCTCTGTTTCTCTAAATTTACCTATGTCTACAACAATGGTAGTCACATAATCTACCATTGTAATAGTGGCTGCTATCAATGTATCTTCATCCCCATAAACAACAAGTTAGTCTGCCCTTATGTTTTTTATGTCATTATCTCCTTTGGCTACTAGTGTTTCAAGGTCTATTGTCGTATCAAAATAATAGGCAACCATTCAGAGCATAAATGACTATTGGGCAGAGAAGCTTACCAAGCCTTCCAGCAGAATGGCCGTGACAAGGAAAAGTATGTATGTTAACTCTATCACTAGGCAAAGGGTTTCAAGGTCTTCGATTCCATAGGTAAGAAAACCTAAAAATGAAATGACCGCTCAAGATTATGAAGTAGAGGAAATCATAGAATATATTGACAAGCTTCTTCCTGAATATGAGTTAGGGATGGCCAAGGCTCGCTTAGATACCTTTTATGTAAATATTGATATAGCAAAATATAAGGTAGAAAAGTTGAAACAACAGGTTGAAAATATTAAGAGCCTCCATGATAAAAAAGAAGTAGAGAAAGTTCTGATGAAAGAGGCTAAGATTTGGCAGGAAATATTTCAAAAGGCTAATGAATTGAAATATCAGTTAGAAGAACAGAAGAAGCTAAATGAGGATCAGGAAAAAGAAATTCAAAATTTGAAACATCAGCTTCAGATTGAGAAATCCAAGTCCTCAGTATTTTCCAAATATAATTTGAAAAGGATAAAGAAGGATTTGTTTTCTGAAATTCAAGAAAAATGTTTAGGTATTCAACTCATAATCGACTACCTAAAGGATGCCAACCAATTATTATCTACCATTCAGAAGGATTTAGATCAAATCACTGGATATTTACAACCTATGGTGATTTCAGAAGAACAAATGTAAAGGTTGGTTTGTAGTAGCCTCAATGATTCTGATAAACCAATTTCTAATAAAGAATGGAATCTAGCCATGGTAGCCTCCAAGATAGTGGTGAAAAAGCATAGGGTAGTTCAGAGAGCCTAGCTGTTGTTTGACAGGATGGATAGGGGAATTAAAGATATTATTGAAATAAATGAGGAGATGGTTCATGTTGGTTTCAAAGGACTCTAGAAGGAGGATCACAACTTGTTATATGTGGAAGAAGCCCAACAAAGCATCAAGGAGAATGAACAGGATGAAGCTGAAATTGATTCATTAGAAGAGCCACTATCCCAAGAACAAGTTGTCAAATTAATTATGAGTTACACCTGCTTAAGGGATATCATGGAAGATCTGGTGACAAGAGGGAATGTTGCTAATTATGAGGATGTTGGAGAACTACAATATGTTTATAAGAAGCTTAAAGAGACATCAAATCCCTTTGAGCAAGCCTGGAAATAGGCTATTCAGTCTTTGGAATCAATGGTCCAAGTATTTGGGGACACCTCTAGTGAAGATAATTAGATACTACAGGCTCCGAGAGAATATGATAACGAAGAGGTTATAGAAGGTGATGACGAAGAGGTAGTAGAAGAATAAAAATAGTATTGAGAAGCTACAGGCCAAGAGGGGCTCACACTTAATCATTTCATTTTTGTTTGTACATATGCATGTTTTTTGTGTTATTAATACATCAATTTTGTATTTTTGTTTTCCTCTGACAATTGTCAAAAACAAGTAATAAAGGCATGAATTCTAAAGCACAAAATTTTTGTGAAGGTATTTTTGAAGTGTATAAAGGAGGTAGAGTTATGTATAGTTTTGAAGGCAGTAGTAATAATGATATTATGAATACTGTATCTAGTTGAACAAGTGAGTTCTATGATGTTTTTTGCATGGTTTCGATATGAACCTTTATCCTCTAGGTAGAATTTGATCTTTCATAAGGTAGTGTTTGTATGGAAATTATTCCTTAAAACATATCTTTAAAGATAAGTCTTGTTTTGACTCCTAAGGACCAATGGATAAGACTCTAGATTCGATTGGCTTTGCAAGCAAATCCACCCGGGAGGTGCCAAAATGTAGGCCCAAAATGGCCACATACTTAGTAAAATTTTGTACAAATTTGACTAAGTGAAAAAATCATCATTCTGCAAACCTTGTAGTATGATTTTATCCATAACTGGATCAGAAGATATGAATTCGCTCAGCAGTTAGTCAAGTTTTCTTGTTTGGAGTGATTTCGGATGACTTTAATTTGGTTTCAAAAAGAAGAGATCCCAAATCCACAAAAATTCCTAAGATATGATGATGTCAACGACAAAAAAGTGTGGAATGGCAATTTTAGGAAGGTACTTTTTGTTTTCGACTCCGAGATGAAGAAAAATTTCAAAATCCGCATAAGTTCCTAAGATATGATGATGTCATCGGTGGAAAAGTGTGGAATGGCAATTTTGGGAAGGTCCTTTTTGTTTTCGACTATGGGATGAAGACAAATTTGTAGGCCCAAAATGGCCACGCACTTAGTAAAATTTTGTACAAATTTGACTAAGTGATAAAATCATCATTCTGCAAACCTTGCAGTATGCTTTTATCCGAAACCGGGTTAGAAGATATGAATCCGCTCAAAATTTAGTCAAGTTTTCTTGTTTGGAGCAATTCTGGGTGACTTTACTCCTATTTCAAAATGAAGAGATATCCCAAATCCACAAAATTTCCTAAGATATGATGACGTCAGTGATGGAAAAGTGCAAAATGGTGATTTTGGGAAGGTCGTTTTTGTTTTCGACTCTAAGATGAAGATAAATTTCAAAATCTGCAAAAGTGCCTAAGCTATGATGATGTCAGTGATTGAAAAGTGCAGAATGGTGATTCCAAAATGGAAAAGTCTTCCATTTTTGGAATTAATATAAGACGGGGCAGTGGAATAATGAAAGCATAGATTCACAATAGAAGAAGTACGTGACTAGCTCCAGACCTAGATTGAAGGATATAATGCTGAAGATTAATACCCCAGAGTGGATTCGAGGTTCAGAGGTCTGGATTGGAGATTTTTATGTTTCTGATAAGAAACACGACATCATCATTTTTAAATCGGATTGGAATTTAGCTTATGCTAGATTGAATCTGAGTCATGTGATGGAGAAGATCAACGATTGAGGTTAAGTTACCAAATCTTGGTTGTTTTAAAGAAATTGTTGTATCAGAATTGTAACAGTTTGTTTAGAGAAGAAGCATCAAGGATTTCCAAGAATATCAAACCATAAGTGGTTACATATCGACGATGGTAATTCACTCCCAAGAAGGATCGATGGAAATGTGTGATATTTAATGCTTGAGCTTCAGTTCCACTTAACGATCAGCAAGTTGTAGAGACCCTGAGATGTCATGGGGGATTTTATTTCAGTGGATTTCTCGGAGGATGGACCAATGAGCTGATGCTAGCTAAGATCTTTGTTGTACTATTGTAACAAGATTATGTGTATTGTTTCTTGATTATTATAATAAGAAAACTATAAGTAGAGGTTGAACCTTCATTTTAAAGGGTCGGATCTAGAATGTTTTCCTGTGCTATTGTAAATATTCCTAAAGATCTGAATGAAAGTTCATGTTCTCATGCTTGATGTCAAATGTTTGGATTTCATAGTTTCATTTATGTAAATACTTAGATGGTTAGTTTGTGCCTGTTTTGGATTACTAGTTGTTGTGAGTAATTGAAATATGCTTTGAGTTCGTTTTGTGTTATTGGGAAGTATATTTTTGTAAAATCTAAGTGTTTGGTGGATTTTGTTATTTGGATTATCATTCTCCGTGTATTGAAATTGCTTGCTATAACATTTCTCTATTATGCTTTAATATATGAAACAATCTATTGTGAGATAATTATTGATCTGAGTGTATGTCCTTAATATGGTTTTTTGAGAGCTTTTTATGATGGTGCAATGTTTTTAACCTATCCATCCACTGTTATCTACATATATCTAACCCTAACCTTCTCTTACCCTAAAATCCAAACCCTAAGTGAGCATAATTATGTCAAAAATATTGAGCAAGGTGCAACAAAAGTATTGTCATTGTTGTCAACACAGTCAGATAGATCTGTTGATGCAAGTGGACAGGAAGTTTAAAAGCTATTCAGATGCAGAAGACAAGAGTTCAAAGGTCATTCAGAGTATGTACAGTGAGTTTCCAAGAAGACCGAAGTGCCCCAGTTGCAAAAGATCAAAGAAAAAGACAAGTAAGAAAAGTGTCGCGATATCGCGACATAAACAGCAGGCAAGAAAACTGTCACGATTTCGTGACATGTTAGAAGAGAGAGAAGAAGAAAGAAAAATTGTCATGATTTCGTGACATGTTGGAAGAGAGAGAAGAAGAAAGAAAAATTGTCACGATTTCGCGACATGTTAGAAGAGAGAGAAGAAGAAAGAAAAACTATCACGATTTCGCGACATGTTAGAAGAGAGAGAAGAAGAAAGAAAAACTATCACGATTTCGCGACATGTTGGAAGAGAGAGAAGAAGAAAGAAAAACTGTCACGATTTCGTGACATGTTGGAAGAGAGAGAAGAAGAAAGAAAAAGTGTCACGATTTCGCGACATGTTGGAAGAGAGATAGTACGGAAGAAAAAGTGTCGCGATTTCGCGACATATTGCAAGGAAGATTGTACGGATGAAAAAGTGTCACGATTTCGCGACATATTGCAAGGAAGGTTGTACGGACGAAAAAGTGTCACGATTTCGTGACATATTGCAAGGAAGGTTGTATGGACGAAAAAGTGTCACGATTTCGCGACATATTGCAAGGAAGGTTGTACGGACAAAAAAGTGTCACGATTTTGCGACATATTGCAAGGAAGGTTGTACGGACGAAAAAGTGTCACGATTTCGTGACATGTTGCAGGAGAGAGAGTCCAAAAGAAAAAGTGTCACGATTTCGTGACATGTTGCAGGAGAGAGAGTCCGAGAGAAAAAGTGTCGCGATATCGTGACATGTCGCATTTTCATGCGACCCAAAGGCAAGTAAAAGCGCTAAGGAGAAAAAGTGTCGCGATATCGTGACATGTCGCGTTTTCATGACCCAAAGGCAAGATAAAGCGCTAAGGAGAAAAAGTGTCGCGATATCGCGACATGTCGCATTTTCACGACTAAAGGAGGAGAGAGAAAGTAAGAAGGCAGAAGTGTCACGATTTCGCGACAAAAGTAAAGAAGGAGAGTATGAAAGAAAAAGTGTAGCGATATCGCTACATGTTGTATTCTCGCGGGCCAAAGCTAAGAGAAAGCGTATGGAAGAAAAAGTGTAGCGATATCGCTACATGTTGTATTTTCGTGGGCCAAAGCAAAGAGCAAGAGGAGAGAGAAAATAGTATCGTGATATCGCGACATGTATTTTTGTGGGCCAAAGCAAAGAGACAGAGGAGAGAGAAAATAGTGTCGCGATATCGCGACATGTTGTGTTTTCATGGGTTGAAGCCAAGAAGGATAGCAAGGAGGCGAAAGTGTCACGATATCGTGACATGTTGTTTTTGCGGGTGCAAGTCCGAGAAGAGGACAAAGAGGCAGAAGTGTCACGATTTTGTGACAGGTCACTTTGGCACGAGCAAAGAAGAGAACCTAGTCGAAATAAGATATGTGATAGTTAACTGGAGTTATACGACAGTTATAGGTGTAGTTGTAGAAGAAATTCATGCAGATAAAATAAGAAGAGATAATTGAAGTCATGACGTCAGTTACAGGTGCAGTTACAGTGAAAATGCATGCATGCATAGAAAAGAAAGCGAACAGTCACTAAGGAGAATACGAATAGTCATGACCAAGAAGACGAACAGTCATGGTAAAGGTATATGTGTCAATTCGTTGCATGTAACGTAATGCCTACTCTATATATACAAAAGGAGTTACATATAAAAGGCGTTACAATTGACAAGTGGTAGATAAGAATATGAAAGAAACAGTTACAATTGACAAGTGGCGTATGAGAAATGAAAGAAGGAGTTATAACTGGAGTTACAAAGTGAAAGGATTGTTATAAAAGGAGGTCTACATGGAGAATTACGTGTGGCTGATATAGAGTGTGAGTGCGCTGCTGAAAGAGAGTGAAAGCGCTGCTCAAACTAGAGTGAAAGTGCTACAAGAAGAGGGCTGGAAGAGTGTCGTAAGAGGGCGTTAAGCAGAGTCGTGAGAGCCATAAGAGTGCAGTAAGAAGCGCAGCAAGAGGGCTATAAGAGGGCCATAAAAGTGTAGCAAGCAGAGCCATAGGTATGTGTTGTGTGAACTATGGGCAATGTTGAGTGAGCAATAGACCAGTCAGGGTCTTGTAAAAGTGAAGGCATTTATATGTCAATATTCAAATTTTAGAATTGAAGTCCAAGTTGGTGCTTGGAATCAAGGGTTGGTGCTCCTTCCAGTTGGTGTTGGTAAATCAGGGGTTGGTGCTTTTGTTGGTATGGGTTGGTGCTCTTTGGTGGTATTTGGTTTGCTCCTTCTAGTTGGTGTTGGTAAATCGGGGTTGGTGCTCCTTCCAGTTGGTGCTGGTAAATTGATTGTAAAGTTGTTGCTTTGCAAAGGCTAGATTTGGATGGGAGTCCAAACAGTCTATTTTTGAGGAGTAGCCAAAACTGGTGAACCTCGGTACATTTTGTGTTGTGTGATGCTCTCTCGTTATATTTGCTTTATGTGGTTTTAAGCTTTCATTGTTTTGGCTTTAAGAGTTGAAGTTTTAAGTTTTAAAGAGCCACACTGATTCACCCCCCCTCTCAGTGTCATTGTGAGATTAACAATTGAATTGGTATCAGAGCCAGTTTCCCTTATCAGGCTAAATCAGCTAGGGTTGATCTTGGATTAGTATGCAATGGCAGGTGGTGAAGGCTTCTCATCAAACAAAGCACCATTGTTGGATGGAACTAATTACTCATTTTGGAAACTCAGGATGTAGACATATCTTTGTGCTTTGGGATACGACATTTGGGATTCAGTAGACAATGGATACACAATACCCACCACTCCTCCAACCGATGCTGTCGATAAGAAACTATTTGAGAATAACTCTAAAGCAAAGAATGCTATCATGTGCGGTTTAGTGGACAGCGAACTGATAAAAATTATGAGTTGTAAAATGGCAAAAGACATATGGGACAAACTAAAGAGCATTCATGAAGGAGATGGCAAGATCAAGGAGGCCAAGTTACAAATGCATCGAGCTCAGTTCAAAGCATTAAAGATGAATGACGATGAGAACATAGAGGCATACATGCTGAGAGTTAATGGAATCATTAATGCGATTAGAGGACTCGACGAGGAAATGGAAGATGAGGTCATCATGAAAAAGGTACTAAGATCTCTTCCCCAAATATTTGATTCTAAAGTTTCAGCAATAGAAGAAGCTAAAGATCTAAATACTTTCAGTATGGATGAGATGCATGGCTCTTTGACTGCATATGAGATGAGAATTGGAAAAACTAAACCCACAAATAGAGAAGCTTCTTTTAAAGCACATAAAAATATAAAAGCAAAACAAGAATCCGAGGAAGAAGAGACATCAGATGAAATGGAAGCAAACTTTGTTCGAAAACTAATAAGGGGAAAAGGAAAATACAGAGGAAAGCTATCGTTTAAATGTTTCAAGTGTGGAGGCGTTGGGCATGTTGCAGCTAAATGTCCACTTAATGAGAAGGATGAAAGCGATGAAGGATCGCACCAAGAAAGAAGTAACTGGAAGAAAAAGACAAATTTTAGAAAAGGTAACTTCAAGAAGAAAAGTTTCATCTCCAAGAATGTCAGTTCATCAGAAGAAAGCTGCAGTGAGGATTTTGAAGAGGAAACAGGTGAAGCTCTTTTCATGGCATTTGAAGAAGAAGAATCAGAAAAGGAAGAAGAAGTGAACTCTAAAGTATGTGGTGAAAACTCTGAGGCTAAAATAGATCTAGAAGGTGAGTTGATCTCTGCACTTGAAGATTTGGGTTTAGAAAGGAAAAAGAACAAAATACTGTCCAAGAAGTTGGAAGAATATGAGGGTGATATTGAAGATCTCTTCTTACAAATTCACAAAGCCAAGAAAATAGAAGAAGCCTTGAAGTCATAGATCAATGAGAAAGAGATTGTTTGCTGCAAACAAGAAAAGGAGATTATGTTATTGAGGAAACAACTAGAAGAGGCCAATACAAATCTCAAATTTGAGAAGAGCACAGAGTTGCTAGATAAAATGATAAGGCAACAAAGAAGCCCCATGTGTAAGCTTGGTCTTGGATGTGAAGTTGAACAACCTTCATCTTCTAAAGCTATAGAGAAGAAGAAATTCATTGTTGAAGGATCAAAGCAAGATAAGTCTGAAGCTGAATCTTCAAAAGGAAGAAAATATCAAAGGAGATCTACAGCAAAACAACCACAACAAAAGAGGTTCTATCACTCTCACTCTATTCATAATAATGCTTTTAATGGCTATTGTTTTAGATGCAACCATTATGGTCACAAGGCAATTTATTGTGGATTGAATAATAGATCAAAGAGTTATGCTGGTAGAAATACATATGTTATTTCGGATGAACACCATGTGCAATGTTTTAAATGTAATGGTCATGGGCACATAGCAAGGTTTTGTCTAAGAACTTTTGTATCTAATCTAAGGCAAGACAATAGATTTCATCAGACGCAAAGAATGCAACATAGACAGGGAAGAAATCATGTGCATCAAAGAAAGGAAAATAATCATCCATCAAGGATGTACAAGAGACAACCACCCAAGAGAAATGTTCAAGTTCACGAAAAGGTTCAAAATAGGGATGCAGTTGAAAACCTTCGACCTAAGTTCAAGAAATATTGGAGAAAGAAAGAAGAGAGGAAATCGTGTCTCCTTGGACTGAAGGAGATTACTCCTCTATTGCACTAAGCAACTCCAGGTAGCACATCCTCAAGGGGAGCAATGTTAAAGTTTTATTTTAATGCTCCTATGTATTTGTGTGGTTATCTGAGGATGAAAGGAAAGTAGTCGGGGAGTTGTCGTATTGTTGTCAAAATGTGTTTCAGTTCATGTAGATGTTTGTGGAGATAGTATCAAACTGATGTGCTTCAGCAGAACAACATGGTGAACAACTAAGTTTTTGATGCAATAGTTGATAGGCATTATCTGAGACAGAACATGCAGCACAGGTCGACGTGTCATGGAAGCATAAGCTGGCAGGTGATTGTTTTGAAGCCTGTAACATTCCCAATCTGTAGATAAAATAGAATCCATGTTGTGAGTGGGAAGGCATGAGTTTCTTAACCAAAAATACAACACATTGTTTGGTATAAGAGAGCATTAATTTTCTCTAAAGAAGTAGCCGTTATCAAAGAGATGCCAGAGTCAAAGCAATCAGTGGCACTAGCACCCAGTTGGTCAAGAGTGCCAAGTGGCACATGCAAGGCAGAGACGTTGAGAGAATAGCGCCCAGGTGGTGAAGCGTCAAGGAGGACAAGATGCCTATGCAACTAAGAAAGTCTTGCATTATTTGAGAAATGCGAGATATTTCCCGAGCAATCCCTTGATCACAATGAGGAGAAATGCTCCCTAGAATCACGTGAAGAACATTCGTCTAAGACATTGAGTAGCCCTGACATATGTCCTAGCAAGAAGCAGAATATCGAGAGTTGATGACTACGCGCAGATTGAGGTTCCAATGCTAGATGTAACGGTCCACTGTCAATACCTGCGTAGGCGACAAAAACATTCATGGAAGCCATTAGAAACTAGAGACATTGAGCTGCACAATGGACGCGAGGCAAATTCGTTAGTCACGGAGGAGGTGGCAGTCAAGAGGCCAAAGAAAATTGTGGAGAGTGCCAATGATAAAGTTGATGAAGTGGATTTGATTTGAGATTGCCATTCATTGTTGAGTTCATGTTGAGTACTACTTGAGCATGATTGATTGAGCCTTTGAGAAGGCCTTTGGGAAATAGTTGTGGTACAGTGTTTGATGCTTACATAGAGTTGGTTGATACATGCTTCGACTAGGGTCTGTGATAAAGGGATGTTCATTGAGGTGATTGGTTGAGTTGAGTTGTGATTGAGATCTGAGAATAGAACATATTGAGTCTCTAACAATTCTTTTTATGATTCTATAAAATCTGGGCAAGTTCTTAGTGAGCCTATTGACAGAGTACAACGGACAGAGTCTCAATGGATAGAGATCCAGCAGCCAACACAGTTGAAGATAGATCTGAGTGTGGGACCACATTCTCAGGGGGAGCATTTATATATTTGATTATCTTTTTGCTCATGTTTGTAATTTTTACTAACAATTGGTATTGCTAACTGTAATAATTTGTGGCTAAGAATGATGTGCATGGACTCAGGGGGAGTCTGCAGCAGCCCTTTGGTATTATTTTCAAAGGGGGAGAAGAATTACAGGAATTACAGGAGGTTGCATGAGTGTTGCCAACAATTCCAAAGGGGGAGATTGTTGAGCAAGGTGCAGCAACAGTATTGTCATTGTTGTCAACATAGTCAGATAGATCTATTGATGCAAGTGGACAGGAAGTTTAAAAGCTATTCAGATGCAGAAGACGAGAGTTCAAAGGTCATTCAAAGTATGTACAGTGAGTTTCCAAGAAGACCGAAGTGCCCCAGTTGCAAAAGATCAAAGAAAAAGATAAGTAAGAAAAGTGTCGCGATATCGCGACATAAACAGCAAGAAGAAAACTGTCAAGATTTCGCGACATGTTAGAAGAGAGAGAAGAAGAAAGAAAAACTATCGTGATTTCGTGACATGTTAGAAGAGAGAGAAGAAGAAAGAAAAACTGTCACGATTTCGCGACATGTTAGAAGAGAGAGAAGAAGAAAGAAAAACTATCACGATTTCGCGACATGTTAGAAGAGAGAGAAGAAGAAAGAAAAACTGTCACGATTTCACGACATGTTGGAAGAGAGAGAAGAAGAAAGAAAAACTGTCGCGATTTCGTGACATGTTGGAAGAGAGAGAAGAAGAAAGAAAAAGTATCGCGATTTCGTGACATGTTGCAAGAGAGAGAAGGAAGAAAAAGTGTCGCGATTTCGCGACATATTGCAAGGAAGGTTGTACGGACGAAAAAGTGTCACGATTTCGTGACATATTGCAAGGAAGGTTGTACGGACGAAAAAGTGTCATGATTTCGTGACATATTGCAAGGAAGGTTGTACGGACGAAAAAGTGTCACGATTTCGCGACATATTGCAAGGAAGGTTGTACGGACGAAAAAGTGTCGCGATTTCGCGACATGTTGCAGGAGAGAGAGTTCGAAAGAAAAAGTGTCACGATTTCGCGACATGTTGCAGGAGAGAGAGTCCGAGAGAAAAAGTGTCACGATATCGCGACATGTCGCATTTTCGCGACCCAAAGGCAAGTAAAAGCGCTAAGGAGAAAAAGTGTCACGATATCGCGACATGTCGCATTTTCGTGACCCAAAGGCAAGATAAAGCGCTAAGGAGAAAAAGTGTCGCGATATCGTGACATGTCACATTTTCGTGACTAAAGGAGGAGAGAGAAAGTAAGAAGGCAGAAGTGTCACGATTTCGCGACAAAAGTAAAGAAGGAGAGTACGGAAGAAAAAGTGTAGCGATATCGCTACATGTTGTATTCTCGCGGGCCAAAGCTAAGAGAAAGCATACGGAAGAAAAAGTGTAGCGATATCGCTACATGTTGTATTTTTGCGGGCCAAAGCAAAGAGCAAGATGAGAGAGAAAATAGTGTCATGATATCGCGACATGTATTTTTGTGGGCCAAAGCAAAGAGACAGAGGAGAGAGAAAATAGTGTCGCGATATCGCGACATGTGTTTTTGCGGGTTGAAGCCAAGAAGGATAGCAAGGAGGCGAAAGTGTCGCGATATCGCGACATGTTGTGTTTTCGCGGGTGCAAGTCCGAGAAGAGGACAAAGAGGCAGAAGTGTCACGATTTTACGACAGGTCACTTTGGCACGAGCAAAGAAGAGAACCCAGCCAAAATAAGATATGTGACAGTTAACTGGAGTTATACGGCAGTTACAGGTGCAGTTGTAGAAGAAATTCATGCAGATAAAATAAGAAGAGATAATTGAAGTCAGTACGTCAGTTACATGAGTGCAGTTACAGTGAAAACGCATGCATGCACAGAAAAGAAAGCGAACAGTCACTAAGGAGAATACGAACAGTCATGACCAAGAAGACGAACAGTCATGGTAAAGGTATATGTGTCAATTCGTTGCATGTAACGTTAACAAATGCCTACTCTATATATACAAAAGGAGTTACATATAAAAGGCATTACAATTGACAAGTGGCAGATAAGAATATGAAAGAAACAGTTACAATTGACAAGTGGCGTATGAGAAATGAAAGAAGGCATTATAACTGGAGTTACAAAGTGAAAGGATTGTTATAAAAGGAGGTCTACGTGGAGAATTACGTGCGGCTGATATAGAGTGTGAGTGCACTGCTGAAAGAGAGCGAAAGCGCTGCTCAAACTAGAGTGAAAGTGCTGCAAGAAGAGGGCTGGAAGAGTGTCGTAAGAGGGCGTTAAGCAGAGCCGTGAGAGCCGTAAGAGTGCAGTAAGAAGCACAACAAGAGGGCTGTAAGAGGGCCGTAAAAGTGTAGCAAGCAGAGCCATAGGTATGTGTTGTGTGAACTGTGGGCAATGTTGAGTGAGCAATAGACCAGTCAGGGTCTTGTAAAAGTGAAGGCATTTATATGTCAATATTCAAATTTCAGAATTGAAGTCCAAGTTGGTGCTTGGAATCAGGGGTTGGTGCTCCTTCCAGTTGGTGTTTGGTAAATCAGGGGTTGGTGCTCCTTTCTGTTGGTGCAGATAAATCAGGGGTTGGTGCTCCTTCCAGTTGGTGCTGGAAAATCGGGGGTTGGTGCTCCTTCCAGTTGGTGCTGGTAAATTGATTGTAAAGTTGTTGCTTTGCAAAGGCTGGATTTGGATGGGAGTCCAAACAGTCTATTTTTGAGGAGTAGCCAAAACTGGTGAACCTCGGTACATTTTGTGTTGTGTGATGCTCTCTCGTTATACTTTCTTTATGTGGTTTTAAGCTTTCATTGTTTTTGCTTTAAGAGTTGAAGTTTTAAGTTTTAAAGAGCCACACTGATTCACCCCCCCTCTCAGTGTCATTGTGATATTAACAAAAAACCTTCTAAGTTGACAACGAACCAACCTACTCTGGAGGTTGGATCAAAAACTCCTATTTTGGTCCATCAAATGTTGATTTCTAAGCTGCAGCTATCGGGTGCAAGCCTAGATAGAAACTAGAAAGATAGATAGTCATAGTACTTGAGTGAAATCTTGGTGCAATTCAGTGCCCAACAACTCTCCTCCTTGATTTTGGTGCATTCTTCTTTGTTTCCCAATCCTTGGTGTGTGTCTCCTCTGTCCTCCCTTCGTCCTCCCTCCTTCTACTCCCCTCTCCCATTTCCTTTTTCCTTACTTGCACCTTACGTGCTTCCTTGCTCCAGGTGGCCCGTCCGCCATCCTTCTCGAACCTTGAGCCCAACCTTGAGCCCCCTTCCTTCAATGCTTCATCCCTTATCCTCTGGCAGCAAGGAGTTCCTTTTCCCATAATTTCCATCTTTGGAAATTAGTAGCCCCCTAGATTATTTTCATAGGTTACACTATATAGGGGAAAGGGATATTTACATTTTTAAAATGAAGAATGGTACTTTTTAAATAAAATATCATTTACATGATATTTATCACCATTAAAATATATTTCTTTTATTTAAACAATTTCATAATTGCTTTTTCAGTAAAATAAAAGGTATCTATTTCTTAAATGGATTTTCTTTCATTTATTTCAATTAATTAAAGTCTTTTAATGAATTTTCCATTATCATTAAAATGAACACTTTTAATTAATTTAAATGAAATCTCATTTATTAATTGCAATGAAGTTTACTAATGAGCTCAAATGAGTCAAACATTATTTAATTAAAACCTCATTAATTAATTTAAAGGAAATATTTATTTAGCATATAAATTTAATTTGCTTTTCTTCATAAGAATGATACTCTACTTTCACTTCAACATGACAGTTTACTTTATGCATCCACATACATTTTGCAGTTGTTCTCCCATAGAAATCCCAACATTAAGCTACCCAAGCCATGATGCAGTAGAGAGAAAATAAATTTATAAAACAACAAAGAGGGAATCTTCCATCAACCTAATCACCTATCTTAGCCAAATATTTTACAATAGCTACTAGGCTATCAACTAAAGCTCAAGGTGATCAGTCATCGATGATTATCCCTTTTGACAATGCATGCCTATATGAAGGTATATATCCATGTTACCTTCGAGTACCTTAATCATCATTTCCCCTAATATTAGGAACCCTCATTTCTGGTGGGTGATTCTACCTGCTCCACCTACGAGTGTACCTAATCCTGCACACTTGGCAATATATTAGTGATAATACACCCTTATAAATCAACTAAACATCATATAGTTGATTCAATTGTTCAAACTAGGTATGACCACATTATAGGTAAATACATTTTTTTCTTTGTGCCATAAAGTCTACTAGGGAGGGTCATGACAGATCCAATGGTCGATAAGAAAGACTATATTTTCAAAGAAATTAAAGGTTGCTTATAGATATTGTAAAGGGAAGGGACATTCTATGAATAATTGCTTACTAAAGCTATAGAATATTGAAGCTAAGTTCGTAAATCAAGGTGGACATATTTTAAATTATGAGGAAGATTCGAATGGATCTGCCTCAACTATATAGGCCCACTAGAAAATCCATTATGAGGGGAAGATAATATTGTCACTAATATCTTCTACCCTTGGCCCTTAAATTTAGACT
The DNA here is from genome assembly GCA_028583015.1 of Wollemia nobilis. Classification (NCBI taxonomy): domain Eukaryota; kingdom Viridiplantae; phylum Streptophyta; class Pinopsida; order Araucariales; family Araucariaceae; genus Wollemia; species Wollemia nobilis. The sequence continues at coordinate 9,467,774 of JAQPPZ010016864.1, read as the reverse complement.
ATGGGGAGGTTTTGAATTTATAATTTGGTTCATGGCCAAGATTTGACATTTCATGATGTATTGGATAGTCCTAAGGTATTTTCACTATGCAATGTATTTATTATTTTATATTTTTATTATATAATCCCAATGGACAATGGTTAACCTTGTTAAGGTTGAACCTCATTTAATATTTATAATTAAACTGAAGTCCACTTGTTATCAAATTAGTTTAAACTTTATGATATATTTAGGGGTTATGGTATTGCTATAAATAACCCCTCATAGACATGATTTTCTCATTAGAGTGTCGTGCAATAATAATATATTGATAGTGATTATTTATGGTGCCTATGGACACTAACTGAATTCTAATTTTGTCCTTATTTTTTGTTCTATATAAAATATTTGAGTGCATGGTTTGTTTTAGTTTATTTATAGAAAATATTATGAATTCTAACGAGATTGAGGTTCCAATACCATGGGTGAACTATAACATTTTGTAGCACATGGATTTAGAGTAATTGGTGGGGAGTGAGGCTCCTGCACATAATTAATCAATGTTCAAATCTCATGGGTGAAACTTAACACACAGCCTATGGGTTTGATACAAGTTGTAAGAAGCAAGACATTTAACACAATAAGTAAAAATTCCATTTCATAGCTACACCTTAACAATTTAATCAAATCACATTATCTCAAGTAGTTAGTTTCTTTAAATTTTAAGGACACCAAGGTTTGAATATTGTCAAATAATACATTCCTAATTACCAAATTATTGTAATTCCATTATATGGTCATAATGTAACATGATTGGGATTCATTTCAATCCCATATAATCCATTGAAAAAATTACTTCAAATTTTTTGAAATATGAAGACAAATACATAACCTTATGCAATAATGGTAATAGAATTGGGGCAAATGGTTGAGGATCCCAGGTGAGAATTCTAATTAAATTGAATAATACTAAAATATCAATCTATAATGTGGATTAAATTCCTATATCATCCCTATATTTTAGGCTACTAACTTCCATCAATGAGACAACACTGAATATGTGATATTGTTTTATTGTGCATCTATGATGGATGTGATTTCCTATATTTTTAACAAGGGAATGGTTGTTGCATACATGATATACTTTTAATTTTGAAATATTATTCCTTTTTTATTTTGGTTGATCCATATTTAGTTGTTATTTGTGTTTCTTCTTCATTCAAGCTACTCATATCCTATGATTTGCTTATTGCTATAGTCCTTGGGTATTGCATTTATAGTTAGAAGAATTTTGGTATAGGATTAGGTATAATGTACAAAGACATGATAATAGTTCTAATTACGCCATGACTATAGATCACTAAAGAAATTATCAATGGACTAGCCATCACTTAGCTTGATGGATCAAGTAATCCTACCACAGTTTAACATGTGGACCTTGTAATCAATTCTATGGTTAATGGTTACATTTATGTTTTTCAATAATTTTGAATAACACGAAGTTACAATCTTAGATATCTTAATAGATGAGATAAATATGAGGTCAATAGAAGATAAGGTTATCTACTTATAATACTTGAACTGCTTGATGCATAGTATCAACTTTTATTCCTAAAGATATTTAATATCTAGAAATGCCTAGTATTGTAGAAGTCCCATTCAGTTTGAGTGATGAAGAGAATCCATTCCAAGTCTAGCTAATCAAGAAAAAATACCATTTCTATAATGGAATATATAATTACTCATATTGGTATCTGAACTCTATTAGAGTATATTACATTATTTAAGTACATGTCAATGTATCACCTTGGGTACATTATTGGATTAAGAGTTACTTGCGGTAGAATCAATAAATGCACAAGTGTCAATGTGCATTACTGTAAATGTGCAAGGATTCCACCTATACATGAGTCATTGGAATGGTGGTTAGGAATATTAAGGGCCAAGTTACCTATTTTCTATATAAAACCCCATAGTGAATAGAGTGAGCGTGTATGAGAGTGCATTTCTCTTAGTATGTACTAGTAGAGTAGGTTTTTATCTATTGTATTTAGTCCCATATTTTGTGAGTTCCATTAATAACATATTTTAGTGTCATTCCTGAAATTATTTATCGTTCTGCATCTTGTTATTGTCATATCCCATAGTATACTTAATAAAAATATAATAATGGTATCAGAGCTATGGTAGGTCTAGATGGAATGTGGAGAGTCACAAGAGATATTGAAAGGAGAGAAGCAAATATCAGTTCTAGAATTTTTGATATTGCATTTGGTTAGAGTCTTTCCATAGAGTTCTAGAAAACTTGTGAATACCAGGACTCACCATTCATCACATTAAGAATTAAATTTATGTTGTAGAAAAGTAGACATTCGAGAAGAACCAAGAATGTTCTCATTGAAAAATGAATATTGAAGGTTGGAGATAGAGGGACCACCATTGCTACTATCACATTGAACTACGTTGTATCTTTACAAACCAGATCTACATCTATGCACCATTGCATGCAAATGTCGCAGTCTCAAGATTGATTGATAGAAGGCCCTAGAGGTATTGTTGCAAGATTTAAGAAGAGACTCCAAAGAATATCCTAGAGAAGGTAAGACATTGGATATCTCCTTACTAATTAAAGAATTATTTCAAAATAAGATGAAAAGACCCACAAAAGTCTCATTGAAAAACTTCTAGTCTTGGAAGAGATAAAGATAGACTATTAAGGTCATATTACAAATTTTAAATATTCATGAAGAAAATCGTATTTTCAACACTTATATAGTAGAATGTTGTAGGAAATATACCATTAAGAAGTCCAGATAAGCTAATAGGATAAGACATTGGAGAGATCTCAAGGAGAAACGAGGAGAAGATCTTGGAGAGGTCTCAAGGAAAAAAGACCTGGAGAGCCTTATAGCAGAATTCAAAGAAACCATTAAATGAGTTCCTAGAATAACTCATTTGAGAAATTCACTACCAAGGAGAATCTCCTGATAGTGAAAGAATCAATATAATTATCGCCATTCAACAAAAAGCCCAAAGAAGAAGGGTTTGGCAAAAAAGTTGTTAAATTCCAAAAGAGACAAGTGAATACCTAAAGAATTTTAGATTCTTGAGAATAAAGACATGTATGAAGTTAAAATTTGATAAGGAGGTTAAAGGAGAACTCAAAATAAACCCCCCCCAAATCCTAGAGATTTGGATATTGCCTTTCACAGCTAAGAAGGCACATTTTGGAGATAGGGATTTGTTGAATTCATAATTAATACTGAAAGGGTTCTTGAAGGACAACATTTTAGTGAATAGATTATCTGCTAGAGGGAAGCAATCAAGACAACATTATTAGCAGCAAAACTTAAGAAGTTCAAGCTACATGCTAAAGGAGAAGTTGAAGCCATTTACTATAGTTTCAAGAAAAGAAACCAGAAGGGTTCATAGCTACAAGCAACCACCATTCCAGAAAAAGACTTGGTGAATCAAATCATCAAGATATTCATCATATTCAAAGGAAATCAAAGGTACACAATTTAAGGTGCAAAAGGGTTCATTACTTGAACACTTATTCAGATTACTACTTAGGTTCATTAAGCATCTTATTAGAATTCAAAAGTTGTAAAATAAAAGGTTGCATCTTAAGTCCTCAAAGAAAGTGTAGAAGATAGTTTCTTTTAAGGGTTATTACCTACACATTAATAGGAGTTAGATACATTCTTCCTATCATCTACTTATAGAAAAGGAATTATATTAAGTTGCAAAAATTATTGAGCATTCTTTTAGAGTTAGTATTAGTACATATTACAAAATTTCTTAAGGATAAATAAGATGATTTGAGTTGCACTATATTAGTTTCTTTTAAATCTTATTAGAAGTGCACTAAATGTTACAGTGAAGTTTAGTGCAAATATTAATCTCTCTAGCATACTGCTTATATGATTATTAACTTGGATTCATTGTTACTAATATATCCAAGTGAAAAAGTGAGATTTTAGTGTTGGCTAAAATAAAGGTAACAATACATTGCTCTCAAAATAATAGACCAAGTAGCGGCCATATACAAGAAGCCAAAGGAAAGCTTCGTTTATCTTACATATGTACTCAAGCCATACAACGAGGAGCAAATCTATTTACACAACATTAAAGACCTCTTACACATTGGAAGCATGAACAAAAAATTGCAAGTAAGGAGTGTAAGAAATATTGAAGGAGGAGTGCAAGTACATTAAAGGCTATCATAAACCAACACTTTCATAGCAATTCCAACACCAACCAAGCACTGCATATTTGGAGAAAGAGAGATCATTGAATGCTCATTCCTACCCAGTGATAAGATATGTTGAAGTTAAGCCATGTAGAGCAATTAAATAAAGAGCACGTTAAGAAATATCAAGCAATCCAGTGGAGACACGTTGAGTCTCCATCCACATCACAAGCTATAAGTGCTGAGGTAAAGCCATTATTGCTTGGTTTCATTAAGGTAATATTGGAGTTATAAGATGATATATTGAAGCTTTCTATTACATTAGAATATTCAACATTAAACCAAGCTTTAGTACTATATCAAGTAATCTCATTCTAAAATATTATTATTGAAGGATATTTGCAAATACAGTAGGAGATATAAGGTTGAAAACCTTAGTAAATTTAAATATTAATTTTCAAATACAATTATTTTCTAATATTCCAAGAGTAGAGAGTTATAATGCTTTCTACACAAAAACCATAGATATTTGGAATTTAGACAATTAAATTACTTAAGGTAGAAGAAAGAAGCTCATTAAAGCATCATTAAAAGTTGGAATTAAGTGATAACAATTGTCTCACACTCATACTAAGGAGACAAAATAAATCTAACCATTAGAGCATACTTCATTAGGAGATATAAAGTAAAATTAAAGGTTGATTATTATTCTCAAAACATTACCAAAGCAACCCAAAAGGTGAACTAAATATTTCTAAGCTTTCTATTTAAGTCTATAGTATATCCTAAACTATCTAGGGAGCCATAAGGATGTCTACTAACATCTTGAATAATGCTATCAAAAAAGGCTTAAGAAAAGTACCAATTTGGATTAGAAGCATGATTGATGATACAATGGATAATAATGAGAAATATACAAACATGATAAAATAATCAATAGAGTTTAAAAGGAATATAGATCCATCCATTACACCTTAAAATGAGACAAAAAAAGAAATTGGATCCATCCATTAGCCTCTTCAACAATTGTTTTAATCCTCCAAGGACATGTTTTCCAATTATTGAGGAGATTTATAACATGCATAGAGTCTCCTTATATGATCAAATTGTCTTCTAAGTCTTGAGTCATTTGAAGGCCTCTCCACATAGCTCTAGCTTCAGTTTCATTGTTCATCCTTGTTCCCAAATATTCAAAAAATGCAAGCATCATATTCCCATTATGATCTCGCACAATGCCACTAGCGCCTGCTCTGCCAGGATTTTCCTTAGTTGCTCCATATAAATTAAGCTTAAACCAACCTGTAGGAGGTGGAGACCACTTAACATTGGCTTTGGGGTTGACCACCCTAGGCACATACTCATATAACAATGTTAAGCTTAAATATTGAGCAATCGTGGTCTCCTGCAGATGAGGTTTACAACTATCAAAAGGGATAAGGTTCACATTCTCGTTGGCAAAGGATAGGATCCTAGAAATTATAGTTTGATGATCATGGATAGACTCATTAAAGACTCTATGGTTCCTTTCTAACCACACCTACCAAAGATAGTGATTGAGACAAATTTTCCACATGTATCTAAGTATTTGTGTGTAATATTATTGTTAAATGGTTGTATGATTTTATGAGAAATTATTAGATCCTAGATTTTATTATCTTGAGATAATAAGGATAATTTGCTAATAGTTATGGGGTCTAGATATCACTATGAATTTGCAAAATAAATTAGATTTAATTTTAAAGGGTAGAGTGGGTGGGTGAAATTATACATAATGTTAGATTTAATGTCAATATGAGGAAATTTTGATAGGACCAAGAATAGATCTAAATGTGTTGATCATTTTGGTGTGGATAAAAAGCTTAAAAAATAGTCTTACTATACCCTATGTGCCTCTGCCAACCAATTGAGAATGCACTTTAAGAAGTAGGTTTTTGGGATGATAATGTTGAAAGGTATAAAATCAATTTCATCCTTGCTTGTAATATTAAAATTTGGTCTAGATATGGGACTATGCTAGTGTAGTGATGGCTTGGGTTATCGAAAATACAAGGATTGTATTAAAAGTCCACTTTGATTACTTGATTGGAGTTCAAATTTCTTGTATGTAGTTATTTGAGTGTCATTGACTCAATTGTGATACTTTTTTAGAAATTATTTGCTTATTCTTATATATATATATATATATATATATATATATATATATATATATATTCAATGTGTGGTAGTATAGTTGATCCTTGCATTAATCTATAAATTTTGACTGCAATAACACTAAATACAATAACACCATAAATTTGACGATAAAAGTAGACCAATTGCTTGTATAATTTTTGTTGAATAGTAAGATTTTTTTATTGATTCATTACCTGTGGATATCACTATATATGGTATGACCATAGAAATAGGTGTTTAGATTCTTAATAACAATATTGGTACATTAGATATATTATTGTGGAAGGATAGGGTCCCTTCTTCACTAGTTAATGTTTGTGGTAGACTTATGAAAAATGGCTAAGGGGCCTTAGATGACTAAGTGCTTGCTAAGATTACATAAATTCCATATATATGACCTTTAAGTGACATGGTATCTAAGGTGTTAAGAGATAGGAATGAAGTTCAAATACTTTTTTATGGGTGCATGAATGTATTATCCATGTCATTGGTATAGCCCTTGAGGATATGGGTATTGTTAGAGGTGCCTATTATTGAGAAATCATAGAGATATATTTAAATTAGTACTTTTATATCCCAAACATATGTAGGCTACCTAATATATTAGGAGGTTTAGTAGAAGGGGGTGGTTAATTTTGTAAGTTTTAGAGCCTTTAAACATCCTAACAATAAAAATATTATGGACAAGTTACTTTAGATAAACTATTCTACAAAAAATAACTGATCACTTATTCCATTTATACATCAGTTAATATAGATGAACATAGTGGTTTGCTAAGGGAAGATTATCCTTACTAATCTCTTCAGTAATTTTCTAATATGTAATATATGGGACAAACAAAAATGGGTGTTATGTCTTTGATCATGTGATTAGGTTTTAGGATTCCACATCCTAACATTCATTATTAATAATAATAGTATAATAAATTTAATTATTAATAATATAATTAATTATTATATTAATAATAATAAATATAAGATTTTTTTATTATTATTAATAATATAATTAATTATTATATTGGTTTATAATATGAACCGTCACTTTATAAATAGACGTAGGGTTAGTGTTAGGGTAGTATAAATAAGTTGTGTGAACATTGATTTCGATCATCCATGAAAAGAATAATAAAATATTAATTTAAAACCCATTGGAGGGATCTCCCTTACTAGTGCAACAATGATTATTTATCAAAGTGAATCTTTTTTAGCTTAATGTTATTTAATTAATTAATTTATTAAATATTTAGCTAGAACCTTCAGGGTTCTACCATTTGGTATCAAAGCCATGTTGGACCCAACCATGTTTGACCCAGTCAAGTTGGGTGCACTCATCAAAATCAAGGAAATTAAAAGTGACATCACAAACTTTAGAATATGGAATGAACAAGATCATAATAAAAAAAGCAAAAGCATGGAAATTCTTGATGGTATTTTGAGCAGTATGGAGTATCTAATGAATACCAAAGTGGAAGTAGATGCAAGTGAAGAAGTTGCTCTTAACCCTAGAAATTTTGTACCCTCATAGGAGCCCATAGCCATGGATTTCCAAGTGGTACATATTACACTTTCGAAGAAGGAAGATCTCCCAATGCATGATTTCACTATAACAATTCAAGCAAAGAAAGAAGAAAAGAGAGCTTCAATGCCAAATATAATTACAGGTAGCTCAAGAAATGGGTATGGTAAGAATACATATTTTTCTTGGAATTTGTATGCTACTGCAAGAGCATTTTTGAAATCTACAACTCAATATAAATATAATTTCAACAATCACACAAGAAATTTCTCTTTAGAAACTAGCCAAAAGCACTTCAATGGGGTATACGAAAATAATAATTCTAGATTAACCAATGAGAGAGATTGTTTATCCCATGCATAGTCTGGTAGAGCAGGAAATATTTTACCTAATCAAGCAGGACCAAAATTTGGAACTGCACACCCTTGTCAAGTTAAAACGAGAGATCAAATGGGCATCTTATTTGCCTCATTTAATTTGGAAGATTATTTTCTACCTCCTTCGAGGCTGCCTCCATGGCCACCTCCTCTAAAAATTTTTCTCCTCTTGCACCAAAATGTAACTTTTATATTTGTCTGAGGTAACCAAGCATCTAGTAAAACTTGGAGGAATGCATAGTCTGGGGTTCAAAGTAATCGAGACAGACCCTGAAACATATTGCATCATTGTTTTTGATATAGAAATTTTCTATGAGAGGGAACCAAATGGAACTTCCATATTACCTTAGCTCACTATAAATATCATTGCAGCCAGTATGAATACAATTGCAATGACAAAATTAGAGAACGGTGGTTATCAATACACAAATTTGGTTGCAGTCGAGAATGGTTGCAACCATGGTGAAGATGAAGGAGGGATAACATCATTATTTTTTTGAAAAATTTGAAAAAACTTGTATTAAAACAAAGATCAATTACAATATGGAAAGAAGATCTTCCCAAAAGAAATTAGAGAGAACATAAGCATACAGTAGTAGAAGAAGAATATTTGCAATGGAGCCAAATCTCCTAAACCATTAACTAGCTAGCAAGGGGTCGGCATCGCAAAAAAGCAACATGTCGCGATATCGCGACATGTTCCACCTTTGGCCGCGAAAATTCAACAAGTCACGATATCGCGACACTTTTCTCTGTTGGGCGTGAAAGTGCAACATGTCACGATATTGCGACACTTTTTCTCTCTCGGCCGCGATGAAGCAACATGTCGCGATATCGTGACACCATTTCTCCTTTGGCCATGAAAAAGCAACATGTCATGATATCGCGACACCACTTCTCCTTTGGTCGCGAAAATGCAACATGTTGCGAAATCGTGACATCTTTTCTCCTTTGGCCGTGAAAAAGCAACATGTCACGAAATCGCGACACCTTTTCTCTCTTGGCCTTGAAAATGCAACATGTCATGAAATCGTGACACCTTTTCTCCTTTGGCCGCGAAAAAGCAACATGTCGCAATATCACGACACCTTTTCTCCCTTGGCCGCGAAAAAGCAACATGTCGCGATATCGCGACACCTTTCCTCCCAAGGCCGTGACGAAGCAACATGTTGTTATATCGCGACACCTTTCTTCCCTTGGCCATGACGAAGTGACATGTCATGATATCGCGACAACTTTCTACCCAAGACCGCGACGACGCAACATGTCACGAAATCGCAACAACTTTCCTCCAGCGACCGCGACAGCGCAACATGTCACGATATCGTGAAAAATTTCCTCCAGCGACCGCGACAGTGCAACATGTCACAAAATAATGACAAATTTCCTCCAGCGACTGCGACGGTGCGACATGTCATGATATCGTGACAACTTTCCTCCAACGACCGCGATGACACGACATGTCACGATATCGTGACATATTTCCACCAGCAACCATGATGGCGCAACATGTCACGATATCGTGACAACTTTCCTCCAATGGCTACGATGGTGCAACATGTCGTGATATCATGACAAATTTCCTCCAGCGGCCATGACAGCACAACATGTCATGATATCGTGACAACTTTCCTCCAGCGACTGTGATGGCGCAACAAGTCACGATATTGCGATAACTTTCCTCCAGTGACCACGACGGCGCAACATGTCATGATATCACGACAACTTTCCTCCAATGACCATGATGATGCAACAAGTCATGATATCGCGATAGATTTCCTCTAGCAACCGCGACAGCGCAACATGTTGTGATATCGCGACAAATTTCCTCCAGTGACCGCGACGGCACAACATGTCACGAAATCATGACAAATTTCCTCCAGCGACTACGATGGTGCATCTTACCTCCCTTTGCTTTATCTTTGATCATTGGCTCAAGGACCTTTCCAGACCCTGTATAATCACCTCATCCTCAATATCCATGTCACTGTGCAACTGAACTCCAGCCTCCTTTTTCGCACCCATCTTAGCCAGAAAGTCAGCCGCTTTGTTCAAATCTCTACTCGCATAAACTAGGATCATGTCCTCCAATTCCTTCCATAATTCTTTAATTTGGGTAACAAGATCCCTCAACTACCAAGATTTTAGATCAAAGTTCCGCATGCAGTCTAGAGCTCCAACCATTATTTGTGAGTCTAATTCAAGAATAATCTTGTGGTGGCCATGTTTCACTGCCCAAATAGAAGCAGACTTGATGGCAATGGATTCAGCTTTATTGTTAGTGGATATACCCAGGCCTTGCAATTCCCAATAGAGCACAGTCCCAGCATGGTTTCGGCACACCACTCCAATTTTGGCTCTACCCGGATTGCCTTTTACAGCTCCATCAGTATTGATTTTAATCTAACCTTCAGGGGGAGGTTTCCAACAATTTTTGTCCTATCCCTCTTGCAGTTCAGGACGTTCTTCCAAAGCTCCAATGCCAATTTGAGCTTCCTCCTTAGCATGAATAGCCACAATTTTTGTAACCTTGCTCCAAATGGTCTACCAAACCCCTTCTAGAGCAGTAAAAGTTTCTCTAAAAATTCTAGCATTTCTTTCCAGCCATACTTGCCACCAGATAAAAATTAAGCCAAGCTCCCAGCCAAAACGAAGAGCTTTAGATTTGAATCTACATTTCTACAATTTTGCCCAGATATTCATCCGATTCAGGTCACCACGTACTTGAATTTTAAAGTAAGCAAACCAACGCAGCCAAATCTATTGGGTGAAAGGGTAGCAAACAACAAATGGTCAGCAGTTTCCTCATTCTTGTAGCAAAGTACACATTGAGAAGGGCCTTGTTGAGCAAGGTGCAGCAAAAGTATTGTCATTATTGTCAACACAGAAAGATAGATCAGTTGATGCAGATGAAGCAGGATCAGTTGATGCAGTTGAAGTAGTGGACAGGAGTTCAGAGATCGATCGGATCATGTACAGTGAAATTCTAGGAAAACAGAAGTGACCCAGATCCAAAAAATCCAAGAAAAAGACAAGTAAGAAAACTGTCGCGATATCGCAACATGTTTTCTATCACGATATTGCGACAGGTTGAGAAGTTAGAATTCCGAAAGAAAAAACGTCATGATTTCACGACATGTCAGAGGAGAGATAAGGCGCAAAGAAAATTGTCGCGATTTCACGACATGACGGAGGAGAGAGAAGGCACAAGTAAAACTGTCACGATTTCGTGACATGTTGCAACTGTCGTGATTTCGCAACATGTTGGAAGCAAAGAAGGCAAGTAAGAAAATTGTCATGATTTCACGGCAAGTTTGGAAAGAAAGCGCCAAGGATAGAAAGTGTCACGATTTTGCAACAGGTTCAAAGAAAAAGGTCCAAGGAAGAAAACTGTCACGATTTCACGACATGTTCAGAGAAAAAGCACCAAGGAACAAGAGTGTAGCGATTTCGCTACATGTTGAAGTTTCGGAGGCCGAAGCAAAAGAAAGTGCAAAGGGAAAAAGGTGTAGCGATTTCGCTACATGTTGGATTTTTGGAGGCCGAAGCAAAAGAAAGGCCGAATCAAAAGAAAGTGCAAAGGGAAAAAGGTGTAGCGATTTCGCTACATGTTGGATTTTCGGAGGCCGAAGCAAAAGAAAGTGCAAAGGGAAAAAGGTGTAGCGATTTTGCTACATGTTGGATTTTCAAAGGCCGAAGCAAAAGAAAGTGCAAAGGGAAAAAAGGTGTAGTGATTTCGCTACATGTTGGATTTTCGTGAGGCCGAAGCAAAAGAAAGTGCAAAGGGAAAAAGGTGTAGCGATTTCGCTACATGTTGGATTTTCGCGGGCGAAAGGAAAAGAAAAGCGCTAAGGCAAAAAGATGTCGTGATTTCATGACATGGTTCGATTTCGCTGAGACTTGCGAAGTAGAGTGTACGGCAGCGAAAAGTGTCACGATTTCGTGACATGTTGTGTTTTCACTAGCAAGAGACAGAAAAGAGATCAAGGCAACGAATGCGTCGCGATTTTGCGACATGTCAAGTTTTCACTGTTGCATGCCAAGAAGAGTGTACGGAAGCAGAGAATGTCGCGATTTTGTGACATGTCTGGTTTTCGTGATTGCAATCCAAGAAAAGAACAAGGAGGCGAAGAATGTCGTGATATCTCGACATGTCTTGTTTTCGCGAGTAAAAGGCGAAGAAGGGCAGAAAGAGACAGAAGTGTCGCGATATCGTGACAAGTCACAACTGCATGTTGAACAGGCAGTTAACTAGAACAAAACAACAGTTAAAGGGGCAGTTGTAGAAGAAAAACATGCAGCCAATTTTAGAAGAGTCAACTGGAGTAAAAGCAACAGTTACAGGTGCAATTTCAGTTAGAATTCATGCAACTTTTTAAAGAACAGTCGTAGAAGGAGAAATTGAACAATCGCATAAATAGAGTCATAACATGCAACGTGTTTGAAAAAAGGTCTACTCTATAATTAGACAAAAGCAGTTACAATTAGAAAGCGATACAACTGAAAAGTGGCACATGAGAAATATTAAAAGCAGTTATAGTTGACAAGTGGCGAAAGAGATCTTTTATAAAGAAACAGTTACGGGTTGCATGCGAATTTATGAAAGCTAAAAATAGAGACTTTCATGCTATAAAAACAGGTCTACGTGAAGAATATCGCCTACCGCTATTATTGTGAAAAGTGCTACCGTAAGAAGGTGAAAAGAGTGTTGTAAGAAGAGCAACAAGCTGAGCAGTGAGTAATTATTGTGTTTTAAATTGGAGACCAGTTAGGGTCTTGTTATAGTGAAGGCATTTGTATGTCATTGATTTAACTTTTTTGTGATTCAAGTTGGTGCTTGGATAGGGGTTGGTGCTCCTTTCCGTAAGTGCAGATAAATCAGGGGTTGGTGCTCCTTCCAGTGGGTCTTGGTAAGCAGTTGTAAAATTGGTGTTTTGCAAAGGCTAGATTTGGACCGTAGTCCAAGAAGTCATTCTTGAGGAGTAGCCAAATTTGTGAACCTCGTTACATTGTGTGTTATGGTGTGCTCTCTTGTGTTTACTACTTTATTTGTTTTCAATTCTCTTTGCTTCAGTTTTAAGAATTACAGATCAAATTTTTTAGCTACACTGATTCACCCCCCATCTCAATGTCATTGTGAGAATATCAGGCCGATGATACCTTTTTATCTGAGATTATCAAAAGTGAGGATTCCATTGTGCATGCACTACCAGGCAAAAAAGTTAACTTTCGACCAGCCTTTAGAATGCCAGATTTTCCTCTAGTCCTCAACCTAAAAAGTGTGAGGGGGGGCTCTGGGAGAATGTTGTCATATCCGTCCTTTACTGTATAGATGCCATGACTCCCAAAGCCCCAGGCTAATTCATCCTCCACATCTCCCCCTGTAAGAAATCTTTCTGTCAGAATTTTAAATATGATAGGCGACAAATCCGAAGGGATTGGAATGGGCCACTCATCCAACTTATTGAACTGCTTAAACTTACACTCCCCCAGCTGAGTAGTTATGAAATAACTTTCAATATAGATCCATACCTTGGCTTCAATGGCTACTTTTATTGGTAGTAATTCTAGAAATTCAGCAATGATGGGTGGGAACTGATCCCAAGAATCTGTCCAAAAACGAGCCTTCTCCCCTCTTCCCACTTTCCAAAATAAGCGGTCTTTAACAACCTGAGACCCTACCTTGAGAGCCTACCAAACTAGGGACCCAGAACCATCCAAGGGAATGCGAGCAACATTGATTGGGTTGGCCTGTCCTAGGTATTTGCTAGTTAGGATTCTACTGAAAAGGGAGGTGGGTTGGGAGATCCATCTCCAGTACAACTTTCCAGCCAAATATTTATTATTCATCTTAGATTTTCTCAAACCCAAACCTCCTTTAACCTTGGGCTGGGTAACTTTGTCCCAGCCCACTAAGGCCCACTTTCTCTCTCCCTTTGCTCCTTCCCACAAAAAATTTCTAGCCATCCTGTCCAACTCTTTCCATATTGTAAACGGGGCAGCCAGGATAGAGAATTTGTAAATTGGCATGGCTTGAATGACTGACTGTAAGAATGTTAATATGCCACCATAAATTAACCACTTGTGAGACCAGTGATTAATTCTATCTTTAATACACTCCAGAAGATTCCTCCATGTGTCTAATTTCAGCTTCTTGAAGTGCAAAGGGACCCCCAAGTAAACCACTGGGAGAGAAGTCCTAGTGAATCCCAGGATTTATAAAATTCTATTCTGAAGCCTTTGCTCTAGATTAAAAAAGACCACTTTGGATTTCCTGTCATTAATGACCTATTGAGTAGCCATGAGATAGACATTAAGAGTATCCCTAATCATGCTTGCTTCCCTGAAGCTGGCCACTCCCATCAAACCATTGTCATCCACAAACTGTAGGTGCATTAAAACTTTGTCACCCACCCTAATACCCAATAATATACCTTGTTGTCTTCTCAAGAAAAGTCTACCAAGACCTTTAGCCAAAATGAGAAAAAGATAAGGAGAACATGGATCCCCCTGGTGCAGACCCCGAGAAGCTCCAAATGGTTGTGAAGGAAGGCCCTTAATTAGTATAGAGTAAGTCGGGGTAGAGACACAACTCATGACCCACTCTATCCAGTCCTGAGAGAAAACAAAGGTTGCCATCATTTTAGCCAGGAAACTCCATTCAACCCTATCATAAGCCTTTGATATGTCCAATTTTATGAACATCCCTTTATTCCCAAAAGTGTGCATTGAATGAATTGCTTCCTGGGCCACAACCACCCCATATAGAATTTTTCGACCCTCAACAAAACCCCCTTGCTCAGAGGAGACAATGTTGTGAAGAAGAGGTTTTAGGCGCTCAGCCATTACCCTTGTGATTATTTTGTACAACACATTACATAAGGCAATAGGCCTATAATCTGAAATATGAACCCCCTCCTCCCCTTTTGGAATTAAGGTAATGAAAGTGTGGTTTATAGCTTTAAGCATTCTCTTATTTTCTCTGGACTCTTCTACAATGACCCTAACATCTTCCTCTAAGTAGTCCCAGAAAGCCCGAAAAAACTCAATTGGGAAACCGTCTGGACCCGGAGTTTTACCAAGTGCTCATTCCAAAGACCATAGTTTTCAATTCATCTCTCTCAATGGGTTTGAGGAGGGCCTGATTTTCATCCTCAGAAATAATAGCAGGTATGACAGAAATAACTTCATTTTGGGCCTCTACATCTTGTACCACACTTTCCTTAAAAATCTTAGAAAAAAATTCCATAGCATGGGAATGTATACCTGGAAGTGTATCAAAGGAATGACCGTTCTCATCTTGAAGGGCCTCCATATTATTCATCTGTCTTCGAGCACAAGCAGTTCGATGGAAGAATTTTGTATTTCTGTCCCCTTCTAATAACCATGTGGTTCTTGCTCTTTGCTTCCAATAGGTCTCCTCCTGGTTTTCGATGTCCTCAACCACTGTACGTAAGGCATCATCCTTAGCTTTGAGATGGTCTGTAATTACTCCTTCTCTAAACTATTTTTGGACCTCATCCCATCTGGCCACCAATGGAGCTCTTTGGGCCTGGAAGTCGGTTTTATTAGCACACCTCCAACACTTCAACTGAGCTTTGACATATTGTAGTTGCTTGTGGATTCTGAAAATTGCTCTCCCATAAGCTGGGCGGCCTTCTTCCCACCATTGTGGAATTTTATCTCGGAGTTCTTCTTTCTGAAGCCAAAAATTCTCAAATCTGAAAGTTTTGTGATGCTGTCGCATCCTATTCCCGCCTTCCAACAAAATGGGACAGTGATCTGAAACTGGGCCTTCTAAAATCTGAAAATTTATATTCCATTTTACAAACGCCTCCTCTGAAACTAGAAAATGATCTAGCTTAACCTTCCTGCTATGTGGCTCTCACCTTTTATTATTCCAAGTGTAGTTAATCCCAGGACATTTAATGTCCACTAAGCGCAAAGCCTGGACTTGGGCAATCATGAAACGGTCCCCTAGGTCCAAAAAATGTGTTCCCCCTTCCTGGTCTTTAGAAGATAATTTAGTGTTGAAGTCCCCTGTTATAATCCAGTCTAAATCTTCCCTTGAGGTTTGCATGTTATGCACAGCCTTCCACTGTCGCCTCTGACCATATAGGTTTTGAGACCCATAAAAGTTTGTGATTAGAACGTGTTTCGCAGTGACATTATTCCTAAAAAGAGAAGTGAGAACCCCCCTCCAGGCAAGATGTTCTATTGTAGACCATTCAAGAGAGTTCCACAGAGTAACAATCCCCCCTGAGGCACCTTGGGCAGCCACATCCATATGACCAACACCCCTCCAAATTCTATTGATTGTTTTGGACATAAGATCTAAAGACATCTTAGTCTCCTGTAAAAGCAAAAAATTAGTATTACGATTCTCTAAAAGTCTTCGAACAGCAGATTGATGGGTTCTACTGTTTAAACCCCTCACATTCCATGATTGTATAATCATTGGTTACCCTGGGAGCAATAAGAGTCTATTGTCCTCACCGATCCTCCCGTGATCAATTTGTCTCCTTGGGCTGCTAGCAACTCCTTATTGGATCTTCTACCTACTCCCTGAGAATTGCTATTTTTTGATCTTTTTTCTACCTGGGTATCCCCAGAGTTGGCCTTTCCCTATTTTTCTATGGTATTCCCATATTGACATCCTGAGATACTGTCTGCTCCTGGTGATGCACTACCAAAGCACCTGAGCACACTGGCTTTGATACCTCACAGAGTTCAACTACCTGTTGTATGACAGGAGGAGAAGAGAGAGGGAGTTGCCCGAGAATATTAGAAGTTTCCTTAATATCCTCCATGCCCTCCATAAATTGTTCCTCTTCGTCAACCAGTGACTTAAATATCTCATACCTATTGGCAGGTCTGAGATGGGATTGCTCCTTTCCCTCTTTTTTCTTTGTCCATATTTTTCTTTTGGGTTGTTCAAAGCCCTCTCTCTGAGCTTCCAAGCCCTGAACGGTCCTATTAGAGCCTTTATTAAGTGTTGCCTTATCCTCTTTAGGTAGGTTTGGCACTCCTGAAGGGGCCTCCATTTTAGCATTCATATTATTAGGGCAGAAACGAGCCAAATGTCCATGTTTATGACAAACCCTACATCTAAAGGGTAAGGCCTCATAGTCTAGTTGTTGAATCCATGAGAGACCTACCAGTTCAATTTCCATCTCTGTCGACAAAGGCTTGTTGAGATCCATCCCCACACATATTCTTGCATACACCACCATGCTCCCTTCAAGTGTGTCTCTGAAAACACCTAGATGTCTTCTAATAGAGTTTCCAATCCTTGCCAACACTTGCTCACTCCAGAATTCCATTGGGAGAGCATATAGTTAGATCCATACTGGGACAGCAGTAGGTTCAACTCGAGGATTGAATCCCACTCTCCATGGCTGAACAAATAGCCCTATCGGGCCATGACTTTTCTTCTTTGACTCGAAAGCCTTATTTCTATCAGCCAAATATGAAAAGCTAATAATAAAATATCCATTGCTAATAAACCACAATGAATACTCACCATGAGGCTCCCAGTTTTGGCAGATCCAAGAGTGCAAAAAATTCAGGGAGGGACGTATACCCATGAACTTGTAGATTAGATCGTGATTGGCTCTGTAGATGATTGATTCCTCAACCATACTTGGCTCAATGACAATTTTTGGCCTGGTTTCGGCCTACGGCAAACATCCATTCACACGAGGTGCTGCCGACCTATTCCCAGCAGCCGTGAAGAGCATTTTGTATGCCATTTTATGAGCTTCGATATTTTTTGGAGGAGATTTTTCTTTAAACAATTCTACGTAAGAGCTGGTACTCCCTAGAAAAGGAGCCGGAGAAGTCCCCATTGGACTCTCCTAGGGCACCGATCTAACCTTCAGAACCACCGTACCCCGAAGGCACTTCTGCAATCCAGTTGATGCCCAAGATTATTCGAAGTTCCAAAAACCCTAGTTTAGAGGAAAAAATCGCCAGAGCTCATTTTCTCGTGCCCTCAATTTTCCAGGATGACATCATTATTAAGATTGTAGGTTTTGAACATTGGTGAGGCTAATGCTCATAATGATGAAAATTACAAGGTTTTCAAATTGTATATCAAATAATTGGTCATTTGTGATGATTTTCTTGATAAGAATATTGCCACAGTAGGTATTGCAATCTTTGATTCCCATGACAATTTGATCAAGGAAGAGGGGAAGCCACTTGACTGTCACTTGAGTAGGTATATTGTACGAATAACATCTTTGAATGAAGACCTTAAAATTACCTTGAACTTGGGAATACGTAATGTCACAATCTTGCTAGATTCTCAACGACCATACAATCATATTACACATCGATCAAGGGTTAAACAATGTAAGCTCTTAAATATTTTAAAACAAGCTAAGGTAAAAATTGGAAAACTAGATTACGTGAATATGGACCTTGTGGAAAGAAATAACAATAAAATAGCAGAGAGATTGGATATATGGGAAATTGATATTCAATTGGGTAGCAAAAATGATTTTATTGTGATATCTGCTTTGAAGATAAATATAAAAGCGAGATGTTTGAAGTGAGGAGGTGCCACCACTGGTTTTGCACTTGTTGTATGGTTGGTTGTGTACATGCAAACTTGGAAGAAAAAGTTTTATTTGAATGCCCACAAAGAGGATGTATGACAAAACTTACTGTAAAAGCTTGTAAAATATTCTTGAATGGAGAGATATTTTTTTTTGGTAGGTTAAAATTTCATTAAAAAGGGGTTTTGAAAGGGCCCCAAAACCTTTTTACAATAGGTCACTAGACCAAAAACAAGGCCACAGGATAGGCCGAAGGATAGGCCAAAGTAAAGGCCAAAGGAAAGGCCCAAGGATAGGCCAAAGGAAATGCCAAAGGATAGCCTATAAAATTCCACCCAACAAAAAATTTGAAAATCCCACCCAACGGGAAATTTGAAAAGTCATACCCAATGGGAATATTGAAAATTGAAAATCTTGTCCAGCAGGAAATTTGAAAAATCTTGCACAGTGGGAAAATTGAAAATCTTGCCTAAAGCAGGAAAAATGAAATTCCTGCCTATGTAGGAAGAGTACAAATTGAAAAATCCTATGCAAGGTAAAAACTAGAAACCAATATCCCGCCAAGGAAAAATTGGAAAACAAAACTATCAAGCAATATGACCATCCCAAAGAGCTAGATGGAGCAGAGCAAGCATCGATATGGATCGTCCCATCCAGGGAAGGCTGGGATAAACATAGGGATGCTGAAAACTCAAGTCAGAACATCATCCTACACAAGACTTAAAATGGAGTAGCAAAACTAAGGATTTTTATAGGCCATGAACTCCCCTTGCATGTGAGGTTAGATAACTTGAAAACTAGAGAAAATAGAGGAAGCAGTAGAGGTAGTGAGAAGATCACAAGAATGTGAGTTTAAGGAGGCACAAGTAAACATGCTACAAATTATAAGCATAGGATCCACTCCAGGCTAAAAAATACAACAGGAAACCTAAGACAACCTCCAAATACACCACCAAACAGTTTCAAGGAACCAAAAAAGGAAGGCTAGTGGGAACTCAGCAACCAAAAAAATAGAGTCCTTCCCAAGCCAAGAAAAGCACTAAGAAGCCACAAAGTAGACCAGATCTAGGTACCCAAGGAGCATATCCATAGAAAAGAAACATGTGGCTCCCAAATGTCAAAAAGATACTATGAAAACCTGCTCAAGAAGCTCTCCCAAAGCCATGATGCACCGCAATTGAAGAACCACTGAAACTTAAATCTAACAAGAAACTTGCAATAGATCTAGACCATATATGAGACCAACAGGGAAAAGGCATCCTAGAAGCACCACAAAAAACCTAGGGAGGGACCCAGGGCATCCCAGAACATAGGCACAGGAAGGAAACTCTCAGAACAACTAGGACAAGGGTAGACAAGTGGAAAAGTGACCTTCCATACTAAGAAAATAATCTACATCCATAGAAAACCAAGATAGAAGGATATAGGAAGTGCCAAGGAACTAGGACAAAGTTGAGTCACACCATAAAGGAAACTTAAAAAAAACTAGGATAACCCAAAGAGCAAAAAGGAAAAATACCTGAATCACAAAAAATAAACATAGGGACATACCCGATGTCCCAAAGAGAAAAATAGAAAAGGAATCCCTTAAGCATAAAAAAATGGCACTGGAATGGACCCAGGGACATCATAGTCTAGAAGCACAGGAAGGGGACCCTCAAACCGATGAGGAAAGGGGTAGACAAGCAGAAAAGAGAACTCCCATACCAAAGAGATCATCTACAACCATAATCAATTGAGAGGAGGATCCATAAAGTGCCAAAGGATGGGAAGAAAGTTAGGGGAGGGGGAAGCAGGAAAGCAAATCAGGACATCTCACAGGATGTCTCCTGCTCCCCCATTAGAATTCTACTTTTAAATGGAGATATGTTTTTAATAATATAGAAGCTGTAGCTATTCCAGAGTCTAAAAAAGTGTATTATCCATATCCAAATTGTTCAGAACTAATGAGTGTAGCAGAACTAAATATGAGCCAAAAAAATTCTTTCCAAAAATAATATTTGAAATGTGAGAGATTCCTCTATATCGGATGTCATAACCCTTTGCATAACAACATATCTTGTTAAGAGTACAATACAAGTGCTTCTTACTTGAATGGAACCAATGCAAAATTCCACTTCGTTGTAAATGAAAATGGCTGGAAGCAATGTACACAATGTAAGAACATGATTGGGAGAACTAAAGGATACAATAGTATGCATTGCAGGTGAGGCCCATTACTACAACTCAAGAAAACAGGACTAATATCAACTTAAACAATTGAAGAATATTCACTCGGCATGAGAGGTATAAATTGCATGTAGAGAAGACTATGATCACATTGTAGACGTAACTATTGCAATGAGGAGAATAGTGAGTGTTACCAAGTTAAAAAAAAAAAAAGGAGCATAGTCATTTTGTTCTTGATTTTAAATAAGAGTTGTTACTCGATAGCATAGAAAAAGCTTTTTGAATGTGTTACAACAATACCATTGTTAAAAAATTCTATAGAAGTGTTGTCCTTTACATGCAAGAGACACCAAAACCAAAGATGATATCTAATATTTGTAGTGGATTCCTATGAGAAGTGCACCCAACAATGAGAGGATTTGAAGCAAAATCCAATAAGGAATCATATCAAATTTGGATGACTTTAAGGGAAGTTTCTTTCTCAGTATCATAGCATCATTATAATGCAATAAGTTAATAGTAGTGGATATAAAACAACATAAGGATGCATGGAAAGATGAGAAAAAAATCATGCACCTAACAAGGGTGACGCACTGATAGCAAGCATAACGGCTAAAGAAGGTGCATACAAAGGCATAGACAAAAAGCACGAAGGAGATACCCCTTATTTCAAATTAAAAATATGATCTAACCATTACAAACCTGAAGGGGATTGTTGAAGTTGGCACCTAACAAGGGAAACTACCAAGGTTATTGTATAATGTAGTGAGCATTTTGAGGAGGTATCTATTTAAGAAATTGATAACAAGGAAGCATATACAATGGGTGAATATTGAGCTACATGAAACTGAGGTTGGGGTGAACAAATGGTCAAATAAACAAGCCAATAGATTGTGTAGTACTAATTCATCAAAAAATCCCTTGAAGATTGCATGAGTTAGCAACAAGTAAAGCATCCCTAAGATTGAGAAACTTATAAGACCATTCAATTAAATGATATTTGAAATTCCCTTGGCCAACTGATATTAAAATATATCAATAGTGGATGCATGGTCGACAAGCAAGAAGGAGAGAACACCAACGTGAAGATATGATAAATTAAAATTTTAACCTAAAGTTTTTCTTCAACAAATTGTTAAATCACCATATGTATAGCAGAATATCTTAGGGTAATGGCCTTGATTTAAGTCTACCCATAACAGTTGTGAATGTTCTTCGAATGATGTTGATTCTCTTACCATGCCAAGCACACTTTACTAGGATGAATCAGTTTATGCAAAATTCATTTCAGAAGGGTGTAAATTCTAGAGTAGGTGGACAGTATTGAAAAGATGTCTTAGTATGGTTACAGTATCTGGCAGTGAAGAAAAGTTGTCTAGGAAGCGTTATGAAATAGGCTAACTCATACTCTCCAAATACATGTAAAGGTTGACCCTTACAAAAATGTGGAGTTATAATTTTACCATTCTTCATAAATTGGCACTACCTTTCGATTATGCGCAATAAGTATCTCTATTCACTGAAGTCAATCAAATAGAAAAGGATTTGAAAATTCAAAGTCTTGTATGTCTTTTACAAATTGGAATGTATTATACTCCAAAGACTACATAACATGGCCATTAATTCCTTCGAAGAAATTGCTCACAAAATGGATGATAAGGGCATGAAGCCTATATTTGGTTTATTTGAAATATGACATAACATATGCTTTAAGGGATACATAGATAAATATTTGGGTCTATTCTTTAAATTTATCCATCTAAATGCGTAAAATTTAAACTTGGCGACAAACGAAAAACACTTCCGTCACTTCCAATTTTGAGGATAAAGTTTTTTTGGGTGGCATGTTAGGATCCCACATCCTAACATTCATTATTAATAATAATATAATAAATTTAATTATTAATAATATAGTTAATTGTTATATTGGTTTATAATATGAACCGTCACTTTATGAATAGATGTAGGGTTAGAGTTAGGGTAGTATAAATAAGTTGTGTGAACATTCATTTTGATCATCCATGAAAAGAATAATAAAATATTTATTTAAAACCCATTGGAGGAATCCCTTTACGAGTGCAAAAATTATTCTTTATCAAAGTGATTCTTTTAATTTAATATTATTTTATTTATTTATTTATTAAATATTTAGCTAGAACCTTCAGGGTTCTACCATTAGGCTATGCGAGATTCCCTCAATATAGATCAAATGGGTTACCCTAAAATATCAGGAATGGTTAATTGCTCATAAAAAATAAGAATGGATATAGGGTGTGGGAAAACTATTGAACTACATCACTTTCCTCAATGAGATGGAACTAGAGGTTGATGTGGTGACACATCCATATTTGTCCATGATAAGTGACAACAGTGAGATGACAGAGGTATATGATAGGATTTAGTATATGGAAATCATATGTATATCATCAAGTATCATCTCATGTAATGATTATGCTAAGAAATATTATTAGAGGGATTTAGTCCATCTCTCTCCACTAAAAATAAAATTAAATTATAGAGAGTTATCAAGGCTAGTAACGATCAACATATAGAGGAGGACACAGGTAGTGTAAATAGCTTAAGACATACCCTTACTCAATATTAGGCCCCAAAATAGAGGAGAAGAGGAAATAAAGGACTAAGAGATACCCCTTATTTGAGGGAAAATGTTGGAGGTGATGTGTGCCCCTATGAGAGGGGATTTTAAGGTGGGTAAGTTCTCTCTTGGAATGACTCAAGAAAATATTAGAATGTATGTACTAGTATGTCTATCATGATGTAAGGCACAAAGGAAGGTTTTTCCCTAGAGGATGGAAAAGAGGAAAGGTTGAGGAGGGAATGCAAACTTTCATGGATAAAACTAATACATTTGATGACACTATTAGCTAATCTAAGCCCTTAACTTATGATTTTACAATTTTTTATACATGATCTAAGAATAAATAAAATTTAAATAATATGACTTATTAAATTATAATAAATTTATAGGTACCTTAGATAGATTAAGAAGAGTGATCACTCAAATTATATCTTATCTAGCCATTTTGGTTCATCTAGATATTGCTACTAGGCCACCATCTACAAAGTTTGACTAATTGGTGGGTACACACACACACACACACATATATAGATATAGATATATGTATGTATGTATGTGTATATGTTTGCTTGAGTATAGTATGTGATGGAGGTTTTATGAGTATATGTTTGCTTGAGTATAGTATAGTGGGCATTGTCCAAAAACTTCATCAATGGGAGGTAGAGTTATATATATGTCCATAGGTAGCACATATATGTAGATGGATGTAAGAGTATTTATATAGGCCTTTATTATGCATATTGGTGATTACACATAATTTTCCTAATATGTATAGATTACTTATTGATGGACCATTATGCTTTGTCATTTCACCTGCTTTTATTTTTATTTTTATATTTTTCAATTACATGTGGCAATACATAAAGAAAACTATGAATGGTTTAATAATTTGGATAAATATAAATGAATAAGGATCATCTCACACAACTAATAACCATCAAGTAATGTAATGTATTTATTCTAAAGGATGTTAGACTTTATAATAAGTAGTTTTTATAACTCCATGGGAATCACATTCATTACATCAAAAATGCATGTCAAGGGGATATACTTAGAAAAATAAGTTATAGTCATCTGAAATAAAAATGAACCTTGGTTAATAATGCCATGTTTAGCTTTATCATTTACTTTAAATATTTCTATACATTATTTTATGTATGATAACATTTTTTCAAATTTGTGAAGGTGTTATTTCAGTAATGAATGAAATCAAGAATTCATGTGCATATTGTAATTCACATAGGATGTTCATATATGATTTTTTATAAAATTATATCAAATATCAATCATTGATGATCCATAAAATAAGCTTGAATAACAATTATTCTTGATCTCATATGAGTGCATAGAGGTTCTTATAAATATAATCCCATAGGAAATATATATGATAGTATAAATATATGAAGTGATGCCATAGAAAAAAATCCTAGTAAAATGTTAACTATGATAAGAGGGCACCTATATGTTGTATTCTCAACTGGTTTTCTCCCTCTTTTATTTGGTATTTTGATTCTAATTTTTTAGATGCACACATTTATAGTTTTCAATGCTTTTTTACTTTAATTTACCTTTTCAAAATGGAAATAATTATTGCTCTATATTTTTTATAGGTCTAAGGTCCTATAAAAGCTCCACTCCTATTCCCTAGTACTAGTTTTGTAACTAATTTGGAGGTACTATTGTTGTTTTCAAAACTTATCACTATTGTAGTAGCAATCCTCAAAGAGCTAGTTACAAACCATCATGACTATTTCCATAGATAATATGGGGGCCATGTAGTCATTTTGGATGTATGATAGTAAGATTATATGTTCTATAGGAAAAATAAGTCATGTTATATGAACAATCATATACAATATGAGATTTGTTAGATAATATTTCTAAAAAAATACATGGTTAGGCATATATGGTGGCATGTAGAACAATTTAAAAAAAAATATTGGAATATTTTGACAATAATTTTGATAAATTTTGCTTTTTTTGGATCATACTTCTATTTTAATGAATAAAACAGGGACTTCACAAGTTCATCTTACACATAAAATGTTTCCTAGTAGTATTTAAAGGATTTAATTTTAGGAAATCTAGGTATGGAATGGAAAATATTATGTCATATAATGATGATCAAATGATACTTGGATATTATTTATACACTAATAAATCCTTACAATTAGTGAAGATGAATCTTAGCCATGTAATGAAAAATAAATAAGTGCATAGAGATAGAAATCATTCTCCTTTAAGGGTAGGATGGTGGGAATAAACCCTTGAGATGGCTTAAACTTAAAGTAAAATAGTAATCTACTTACAAGGTGATCCTCCAAAATGGAATCATAAAGTGGATATGCAATGTACATGCCATTCATAATATAAACTTCCTTTGTTGCCATAGAAAATATTCCTTATCATTTTATCATCTAATTTTGAATAGGATTCATATGAGTTTACCACATTTGGGATACATATTAAGTTGGAATATAAAATCTAGGAGATTTATTTTATATATAATGTAACATATGTGTGTAACAACCCATTTCTAGAAATCTTGAGAGAGAGTACTTTTTAAAAATAGATTCACAAGTAAGGTTCACAAAGATATTTCCATACTCTTGTTTTGTTTAATTAAGGCATAACCTCTTTTGAGTTCTTATCGCTTCCAATAACACTCAAGTGGATAGTACAATCCAACATCCCATATTTATTTTTTGGGTTAATTTTTCTAAATCTCCATGGTTAGAAAATATGCCTTTAGTGGTTTCTCCATATTCCTTATACTCTCTATGAATGTAAGGTAAATTAACCACAATATCGGGATTATCCCATATAGTCCATAAAAATAGAATGCCATTTCCATCACCATACATAAGTTATTCTATGTAGGTGTTATATGTCGTAATGTCTTAAATTTTAGTTATCTCATATTTGTGATAAGACAACTAGTACCTAGTGCTCAATTACCATACCTCCATGGTGGGATAATTAAGTGTATTATCACTCCGCATGATAATGCACATGGTCACCTTATCCTTCGCGATAAAAGCACCATCACGTGCTCATGTTGTAAATGTTTTTCTAACCTCCATGGTCGGAAATGTGGTTCAAAATATACGCTTAAGAACCTTCCTCCAAAGCTCCATGCTTTTGAGAATACATTTGAGCTACACCACTCAAGATGTGATTCACAACTAACTTGATTGTTGTCTCCCCACAACTAACCAAGTCTTGGGATTTATCTTAACAAGGGTACTAACAAGGTTACTATGAGTATACCCTCCCAAGTTACCCTTCATAACCCCAAATCATAACATTTAATAAAATCAATAAATATCTCTCTCTTGATAAAAATGAAAGCATGCTATCTTTGCTTAATTAAGAAATGACTTAAAAAATTTCTAATGCATATTATCTAAAGCATTAAACACCTTAATAAAGTTTACTCTTTAGATAAGAAAGAATGTGTTTTGTAATAAAATTTGTATCTAATTTCTATTTATTTTTACACAATATATAATAACCCTTGTGGGGTTTACAAAAAGAATAACTATAATTTAACTCTTCCAAAATAGTCTAGAAGTAACAAAAATAAATTATTTAACATCAACTATTCAAGTCTTCTCATAATAAAGAAACTTATTACAAATTCTTCTTAACAATATAACTCAATATACATATCATCAACCCCATGACTAGTCATTATAAGATTTTCCTACATTTCATCTCTTTTTTGAGATTCCAAATACATCATAATCATAACCAATATGAAACCTTGGTAAAAGCATGATAGAATTATTTCTATCCATAACATTGTTCATTGATTTCCTTGAGCTCCATTGAGAGGTGGTTGGAGTAAGGGATCAAGACAGGTCCTTAGTATGATAATGCATTCTTAAATGCTTATTTATTATTAAATGCATTCAATAAAAGCATATAAAAAAATAAACCATTTACACTTCTACAATTTTTATCCATTACATCAAATACCCATTTAGAAATGATCCTTTACATTTCTATTTTATTTTAAACTAAACACACAAATAAAACCTGTAAATTTCTTCATCCAAAAAGGAATTTAATATTAAATTTTTTTCTATAATTTAAAATTAGCAGTACCTATAAGGAAGTCCCATAATTTCCTTATTATAGATGGACTCCACACCCACTTAGAATAATATGTGAAATACCCCATAATATTTCACTATAAATGGACTCCATGCCCACTTAAGAGAATATGTGAGGAACCCCATAGTATCCTCACAATGTAAATGGAATCCATGCCCATTACCTTAATATTCAATATATAACTATAGAAAAATATGACCATTCACATTTCTACATCCCTTCTATTTTTTTTTTAAATAAAACAATCTCGAAAACAATATTAAGAAAAATCCATAATATTTTTCAAAAAGTAACCATGCTTCTAAAAATTGCTTTTCATATAGAAGAATTAGGGAGGGAACCCCATAATTCCATCAAGAATGGATTCCCCACCCATTCTTTCCAAAACAATTTATCATTTCAATAATCAAATAGGTGCATATAAATATCACAATACTTTTTCCAATCATTTTCTATATCAATTAACATAGAAACATACTAAGAGGAGCCCATACTCCTCACAAGAATAGATTCCCCATCTATTATAACCTATTAAGTGCATTCAAAACTTATAAAAAATTCTCTCTCAATAGAAGGCATAATATTTATCTCACAACAACAAAAATGCACTCCAATCATTTCAAGAAGACACAAGCTCATTTTCCTAAAAGATTTAAATACTAAGATTTATTTTATTACTACTCTAAAGCATGAACTTGAATTAACAGAGGGAATCATAAACTGTATTTTACCATAGATTATTCTCTAAATAGAAGCTCTAATTTTCATAATAGAAAACTTTATTTCTCAAATAAAACTAAAGTTCAATTTCTCAGTGTAAAATATAAAGCTCTAATTTTCTTAACAAAAATTCTTAACTCTATTTCCCAATGGAAACTAAAGTTTCCACATAGCTATTTTCCAATGGAAATGAATTCAACGTAAGCATATGCACATTACATCTTAATTAAAAACATACAATAAGCTTAGGATTCTAGAAACATGATCAAGTTAAACATATACACATTAAAACTTAATATAGTATGCTCAGGATTTAGGAAATGCAATCAAGGTAAGCATATTTAAACTTTATTAAAAACATGGTGCCCAAGCTATCTATTCCAGCAATGAAGGTAAGCATATTTAAACTTAATTTAAAAAATGTTGTCTAGGCTATCTATTCCGAAAATGAAGGTAAGCATACTTAAACTTATCTAATCCAAAAATG
Organism: Wollemia nobilis; assembly: GCA_028583015.1. NCBI lineage: Eukaryota > Viridiplantae > Streptophyta > Pinopsida > Araucariales > Araucariaceae > Wollemia > Wollemia nobilis. The sequence continues at coordinate 9,438,882 of JAQPPZ010016864.1, read as the reverse complement.
AAGGTAAGCATATTTAAACTTAATTAAAAACATGTTGCCTAGGCTATCTATTCCAAAAATGAAGGTAAGCATATTTAAACTTAATTAAAAACATGTTGCCCATGCTATCTATTCCAGAATGAAGGTAAGCATATTTAAACTTAATTAATAACATGTTGCCCAAGCTATCTATTCCAGAATGAAGGTAAGAATATTTAAAATTAATTAAAAACTTGATGCCTAGGTTATCCATTCCAAAAAACCACTTAAATAATCAAAAACATTATCAAGAAAACAAGCTTCCAGACGTCCTACTTGTCTGGTCTAGTCCTTTGAATTTTTTATCTCCTCCCAATGCTTTTTCTTCGTATATCCCTTCCTGCTAGCTCCTCTATTCTCCTTTTCTATTATTGCCCTCCTCTTTTTTAATTACTCTCCCCATACCAAAGAGGAAATCCCCTTTACTCTCCCTCTATCCTCCTCTTAATCTCCTCTTAAATAAATGTCTTCCAAAAGTATTCTCACACTCCCATTACCAAAAAAAAAAAACTTTTAGGGTTTCCTAAATAAATTCATCTTCCAAGCTAATTATTAATTTCCTAAATAATTAAGTTAATTCCTTTCCTGCTTAACTTAATTAATATTAAATATTAATCTTAGCTATTAAGTATTAATATTTCTCCTATAAATATTAATACACCCTTTTTAATTAATATTAAGTATTCATCTTAGATATTGGGTATTAATATTTCTTCTATAAATATTAATAGCCTTTTTTTTAATATTCATCTACCCATACTCAATTTAACCCATTGCTTTTTCCAAAGTTAATAATTCCACATTATTAATTTTCTTCTCTAATGTTAAAGCATAAATATAACATTAGCACAAAATATGATAATTAATAATTCCACATTATTAATAATAGAAAATTAATAATTCCATATTATTAATTTTCTTTCTAATGCTAATGCACAAATATAACACTAACATAAAATATGATAACTAATAATTCCATATTATTAATAATTCCAAATTATTATTTTTCTTTCTAATGCTAATGAATGAATATAACACTAGAATTAAATATGATAGCTATGTGCATCCTTAAATTATTATTTTTAAATTCATAAGCTAATATTAATTATTAACCTTGAAATTATCACTTGGGTATTAATAAAACCATTAATACCTTCCTTAGTGGATATTTTGCCACATCCATATCTTGGCATAAACACACACATGAAACTATAATTATAAAATAACACATTACAAAACCATTATACCACCACTTGTTCTTAATTAGCAGGTTTATTGATGATTGCCCTGTCATCACCTGTTTATTAAGAACCAATCCCTTGCTTCAATAGATTATCAACGAGTGGTATAATTTCATTCAAATATGCATATATGAAAATGCAACTACATGAAGGTATATCCTACCCTAGAGCTATCATCAAATAATCTAACCATAATTTCCCTTATTTTGGTCTCTCATTCTCGATGGCCAACTTCCTCATCCACCTATGAGAGTACCTAGTCTTGCAACATATATAACATCAACAATACCATATTCTTAGATAATATAACTAAAATATCAAATGCAATTAACCATCCATAATGCATTTAGTACTAAGCATTAAATAATCATACATTAACACATAATCCATGATATTAATGAGTCCTGCCAAGGAGGGTCATGACAATATGGATGATGACTTGAGAAATGGGTATGATGAATGAGACTAGAATACCGAGATTTATGTATTTGATTTCTCTCATGTGTAGGAGTAGGGAACTCGTTGTATGTGTCATATGCATATATATATATATATATATATATATATATATATATATATATATATATATATATATATATATATATATATATATATATATATATATATATATATATATATATATATTTGATAAAATGATGCTTTGGTATAATATATTATATCAATTAGCATACATTATTTTTCTAATGAATGGTTGGTCAAGAAAATAAATAGAGGAGAAATAACCAATGGTTGAATCATTGATTTTGACATCTAGCAAGGAATCTTGGGATCATTATCATTACAAGGTAAGTTATATTCTTTGCCAAAAATATAAGGCTTATCATTATACTATTTTGGAAGAAGATTTACTATGGTTAGTTTAGGTCTTTATATTCCTAATTTTTCTCTATTTAATTTTTTTTCTTATGGTAATTTTATTTGTTCTTGAGGAAAATTATGTAGTTGTCATCAATAATAAGCTAAAAATATGTGTGTGTCTTAGGATTGAATCAATTATAACACTATATATGGACAAACTTAAGATATTTTTGACTCATATTATGGATGGTATGACATTGAACTTTACTAACATTGGATGAATAACTTTCCTAGAAAAAAATTTAAAATATAAATATACATATCATGTAGCATGTTCTTGGTTGGTAGATACACCTCTAAGATATTTGTAAGGCTTTGGGTTAAATAAAACTTAAAAACCTTTATTTTATTACCTATTTAAGACATACCTCTAGGTCCATTAGAGGATTTTAACTAAGACTAGTTACACTTATAACTATCCAACTTCAATTATTCATTTAAATTGATTAATTCACTATCTAAAGCTACTAGTACACTACCTCGTAATTAGTGTCACATAGTGCATCACATGAACATATGAAAAAAAAAAATAGGTGCACTCATTATCCATGAGCATTTTAATAAATTGTCTCTATATATGACTTATTTATATCCATAGGATCATATTACATTGTCAATTTTATGAAATAAACCTTATCCAACTAGTGCACCTAATGTAAACCAACACTCTAATAAAATGATTATAAAAATTAAGTTCTATAAATACCATGTCTAATTTGTCATTCTACAACAAACATCAAGTAAGTTATCTCTAAAGTTGTAATGGAATAGATTGAGTTAGATGAAATAAAGATAAGATAATTTTCTTCTCCTTCCTATATAGCACAATATACTTTATTTGTCCATCACAATTATCTCACATATCTCTTAAGAAGACATAAGCACTCACATCCATCAGTTATGAGAAGAAATTACTCTTTGTTGATAATATATTGGATCCTCTCTTATAAATTATTCCTTATCTCAAGGTCAATGGTCAAGCTACAAATCAAATAAGATTATGTAAAGAAGGATATTAAGTATACTTAAGATTTCAAGATATTCATGCACATAAATATAGACACCTATATCAAACAACATACACTGAAGAGGTTCGTAATTGAATGGTTAGAATTCTCATATTTTTCTCCATCCTTTATTTATAATATTGAAATTATTTAATTTTTGGAACTTGATCAATTGTTTACTTTTATATTGATTCTACTAGTCATATTCTACTTCTATATTGTTTATAATATCACCATAATTATCTTCTTATCTAGATCATTCTCATAGGAGTATGTGCACATCAAAATCTAGCTTAAAATATACCAAGCTTATACAATTATTATATATTTTTAATAATATTTAGGATTGAATTTGTATTGCTTTCACCTAGGGTTGAAGTGGTTTCCTCAACTTATCAAAAACTAGGTAAAACATCTTGGTAAAACTAATATGAAATACTCATTATTAGTAGGATTGGTATGTATAGAACTTATACTTAGTTATTTTATATGGATCTTAACATGGATACTCTTTTTACAAACCCATGTATGGATGACCAAGTTCCTAACAATCAAATGAAATTCAATCCTAATCATAATATTTATGTACAAAAATTAGAAATAAGTCTAGAATATAACACAATAACAAGAATTTTTGCTTACCAAGATAAATAAATCAACCATAGTAGCAATACAAGGCACACCAAAAGTAAGGTGAGGAGAAAGTGGGCTCTTAATATCCACTAAAAGACTAAGAATTGGAATATATATTAAGAGACAAAGAAAGACAGAGAGAGCATAGGATTAAGGGTTGTTGTGAAGATCACTTAGAAATTGTTCTTCAAGAAAGACATGAGTAATACAAATAGAAACTAGTAAACCATGTTGGATTTTAAGACTTACTACCAGAAAATATCACAAGTTCCAATTTAAATAAGGCATAATATTAAAGGTTAAAATATAAATAATCAAGAGTAGAATTACATAAATGAGCAATCAAATATATATCTAGTCCAGTATAATTAATAAATAGAATTCACTTATAATATAAAATATGAATGTAAATGACCAAAACCATTCATGTGCAAGCATGAAGGAAACTAACAATATTAATTTCTCAAATCTATATATACAATATTTATTATCCTTTTTCTCGTGTAATGGGATTGTATTTGTGTTACATTGAATGGATTTTTGTCTCTATAATATAGATATAGGAAGTGAATATTCATGTACTTGACTATTGCAATCCACATGACAAATCCCATGACCTTTGGCTTATCATCTTGCCACTTGTATACTAGAATCTTCACTCTCTTATTACATGCACACTTGACTCTATGACACTTGCACACTTCTACATGACTCTTACTCTCCTACATGCACTTCTAATACAAGACACTTGTGCACATCCTCACATTACATATTTGCACACTTGCATACATGACACTTCTGCACATTATCTCAATACACACTTGCACTCTTACTTACATTATATTTGTGCATTTCCTACACATTCACACTCACATAAAGGGGAAATATAAATTAGTCATATAAACTATAGAATCAACCCTAATCTATTACATATTTACATTTGTACCATGAACATGAAATCAAAGTACATTTTCATGTACCATATAATTTAATATTCTCCTAATAGAGATCAATAAGTGTTTTTAGATAAGCATGACATTAACTATTGTATGATATTAAATGCATGCTTATCCATTGTAAAGACTTGGCATATCTATAAATATGCTTGTTTTATTTAATTTAATTCACCACTGGAATGATAGGTACCAATAAGTATTTCTAGATAAGTATGACATTAACTATTGTATGCTTGTTTTATTTAATTTAATTCAACGATGGAATGATAGGGATCAATAAGTGTTTCTAGATAAGCATGGCATTAACTATTGTACAATAGTTAATTCCATGCTTATCTAGAAACACTTATTGATCCCTATCATCTTAAACACCCCCTTGTATTACGTTATTTGGTTATTGAAGAATTTAGTCTATCTTCATCTTTATCTTCAATTTGCCTCCTTTAGGATTTTTCCTAGATCTTTAGTATAAGTTTTTGTTGCATGCTTTTCTTCATGACTTTGGTTATTCTTCCTCTTGTGATTTTCTCTATTATATATATTTTTCTCTTCTTTTATTCATATTTAGTGGTGATAAACCTAATGATGTACCTTATAAACAATGAGTTAGTAAATAATCACAATAATTGACCCTACATTTCAATGATTCCTCATTGAAGCTAACATAATATTCATTCAAGTCATATGTGTCACAATTTACATTATTTTGATATTATATTTTCCTTGAAATATATCAAAGGTAAGTAGTAACAAATGCATTTAATAATTCTTCTCAGGAGAATATAATGGTGTTTTGTGAATTCCACCATGTTCTAAAACGTTTTTCATAAAGATAACTTATAAGTGTTGTGAACTTTTCATCTTTTGCATCCTTGAGAAATAAAGATAGTTTTTATTTTAAACCATTTGATATTTTATTCTTCCCATAAAATTCATCTATTAAGTTTTGAGAATAAAAATTTTAGTTCACCATTTATTCACTATCTTCACTAAATGTATTTCCAATAATTTCCTCCATGCTTTGCAATTCAATTCCGTTGAAGTTGAAATCCTTATAGCTCCAAAATTGAAAAAATCAAATAAGAAATTTTCAAATATTCTAAACCTTTGAAGTAGTAATTCCTTTAACTCACTATTGAATTAAATTTGCAAATTTTAAAATTTCAAATTTCAATTTTTTTTTTTTAAATTTGAAATAAATAAAAAATCTTCAAATTTCAAAAAATATTAAAACTTTAAAAAATTTGAACTCAACAAATCAAATCTCCACGCCTTTAAAAATAAAAACACTCTTAAATCTTAAATCTTCAAATCACTTAAAAAATTTAAAATGAACTTTTATATCTTTCAAACCTTAAAAAAAAATTTAGTAGTATTCCTTATCACTCCATAACCTATAAACAAATTCAGATTTCAAAATAGCTAAAAATTCAAAAATAGTATGGAACAAACCTTATAACTCCATTTAATAATATTTCAAACTAAGTCAAACATTTCTTTCCCCCCATAAATTAAATGGCACATGAGAAAGTAATGCTAAAAATGTTACCTATGAAAATTGGTTCAAATCTCACTGCAATGATTATTGCTGGACAACATGCACATCTACCATTTTAATACTCATGAAAGGCTAGATGTTTCAATCTCCTAAATATTAGATTACATGATATTACAATTGTATTATTCATGCACTCTTCTCTATCATTAACTCATAAATTATTATAATGCTCAATGTTACCTTTTTCTATTGCTTTCTCAATAGTCTCTAGTGTTTGAGAAGGTAATTCTTAGGTTTCTACATGTTTGGTGAAGGATTCTTAGATAATTGTATCCTAGGTGCCAACATCCAAGTTTCTATATTGTTGGTACCTCTAACTCTAGTGGCAGTGTCCATGTTTCTACATCTTAGGTGTTGCTAACACTGGTCATAATATCTAAGATTCTATGTATCTAATGGAGATATTCCAAATTCCTATTACTCTTGTGTATAATGATCCTCAGATAACACTCTACAATATAACCTCCTTTTACTGATAGAGCTCTAGTAGCACTTTGATCTCCTTCGACTTGGTTACACTTTGGTAGCACTTTGATCTCCTTTAGTTTGGTAGCACTCTAATAGTGCTTCTAATACTTTTATCTCCCTTTACTGGTAGCGCATTGGTAGCACCCATTATTTCTATGTATCTTGTTAGTGCTCATGTAAGCACTCTATTATCTTTCTTCTAAGTGCTCTATGTGTATTCTTCTAAATGATCTATTAGCTCTCTAGATATTTTATGCTTCCTTTGAAGGCTAGCATTGAAGTCTTAATAGAGTTTCAATGTATAATAGCTCTCACATAGATTTTACATAGTGACTTCTATATGATTCACTTTGTAGGGAATTGCTCTTAGATTGTTATCTTCGTAGCCTCTATATTGTTGTAATGAATATCCTTCTTGAAGAACTTGCTTCAAAAATTGATCCATGACCAATATTGAATTGATATAAAGATATTTTTAGTCAGCCTAGTTCTTCAATATTTTCTTATCTTAAGAAGCTTATAATGCTTCCTTCTTCTTTGATCTATAGAAGCTTTGTATTGCTTATTTTCTCTAGAAGTTTAACTACTATTCTATGTTTGTAGCTTAGATACTCCTCTATATATAGAAGCTATGATGCTTCTATATATCCATATAACCTTAGATGCTCCTTTGTGTCTGGAAGCTATGGTGCTTCACTACCTCCAGGAAGCTTAGATGCTCCTTTAAATTTTATCTAATTTCAATGACTGCAATCTATTTCCAATGTCTTAGATAACACCTAAGAACAAAATATCATTCTACTAAATTTTAGAGAATCCAATATCAATATCAAGGTGACTATGAATATCCTCAAATGACCAACTTTCTTCTTAGTTGGGTTTGTCTCAATATTCATAGTGATTCTCCTCTTCTCTAAATACTCTAGAATATTATCAATATGACTATGAATATCCCTAAACTTCAAAATTTATACTGAGTTGAATATATTTCAATTTCAAACTTATTCCTAAGTTGGCCCTCAATCAATCTTATTTGATTCCTAGTCTTCATTGATGTTCCTTCAACAAAGTGGAAATACCCTAGCATCTAAATCAAGGTGATTGATCCTTATCCCCTAAATCTTTACATAGTTAGACCTTTAGAAATAGAGTCAAAGTCTTCAATATTTTTGAAGTGGACAGACTCTAATATAACTTTATCAAGAATATATAGAGTTAAGTGGTATCTTAGATACCATTGTTGGATTTTAATCCTTACTACAACAAAATATCATAGATACCGATATAAAGAAGCCACAATATTATAGGTAAAAATATAAATAATCAAGAGTATAATTATGTAGATGAGAAATAAAATATATATACAAGCCAATATAATGAAGAAATAAAATTCACTTATAATATCAAATATGAATGTTAATGGCCAAAATTATTCATGTCTAGGTATTAAGAAAAATTACAATATTAATTGCTTACAATCTATACACAAGATTTATTTTCCTTCTTCTCATTTACTCATGATTGTGTTTGTGTTACATTGTATGGATATTTATCTCCATAATATAGATATAGGAAGTGCTTCTTCATGTACTTAATTATTTCTATCCATATGAAAACTCCCATGACCTTTGGCTTATCATCTTGCCACTTGTATACTAGACTCTTCACTCTCTTCTTACATGCACACTTGACACTATGACACTTGCACACTTCTACATGACTCTTACTCTCCTACATGCACTTCTAATACAAGATACTTGTGCATATACTCACTTTACATATTTTCACATTTGCATACATGAAAATTGTGCACATTATCTCAATACACACTTGCACTCTTACTTACATGACACTTGTGCATTTCCTGCACATTGACACTTACATAAAGAGGAAATATAAATCACTTATCTAAACTATAGACTCAACCATAATCTATTACATATTTAAATTTATACCTTGAAGGTACCATGGAGGTACATTTGCATTTACCAAATAATCTAATATTCTCCAACAAATCATAGGGAATATATAATATCCATAAGTATTCCTCCTCATTACACCAATGAATTGATACATATAGAATGCATTTTGGATACATGTGAGTAATGCACCTTAAAACTTATTCTCAAATATAATATAGACAATATTGATAAGACCTTGCTAGGTTCAACCAATAATAAAATCTATAAAATTATAAAATTTAAAGTAGTAGCATCACTCGGCCAACAAAAAAGTGATATTATTAGTGGATTCTTTACCTCCTATGAAGATAAGATCAACTATAATCTAAATTTTACAATAAAATTGGTAGAAATATTATCTAAGGAACCCCTATTAGACTAGTATGTAAAATTACATAAGGTTTCTATTAATAACTTTGATCAATTATTCAGTACTCTTGTATCTAAATTTATATCTAGAAAAATAATCAATGATACCATTTGTTAATTTATAATATCCAAACAAGGAATAAATAAAAGCATAGTTAATTTTATGAGAATGTGGAAAGACATTAGCCACCCAAATAAAAATAACATTGATGACAATAGTATTAAGAAAATTAGATCTCTCTTACCTATAATTAGAAATGGAAATAAGAGATAAAAAAACCTTACAATCCTATAATATCATACGAAATATGCTCAAACATTAAAAAGGATAGAAGAAGAAGGTTATCTAAAGAAAAATCTCAAAATAATAATGGATTTTCTATTGGATATGGTACAAACAATGGGTAACTATTGTTATATATGGTCACTAAAAATACTAACTGATAATAAGAAAACCATAACGTCTCCTTCAAGAAGAAAACTCAAGAAGAACGAAGGTGATAGAATCTATAGAATTTTTTCCTTTGATGGGATCAAACCCATGTACCAACTAAATAAAACTTTGTTTAAAATTAATATAAGTCCATGATATGGATCAATAAGAGAATGAAACCACCACAACTCTAAGACGAATTCACTATTTTTGGCATGGTATTTCTATATATTATTATAAGTGACATCATATGGATTAGTACGAGAATAAAACCATCACAACTCAAATATGTTAATCACTTTATATATGCTAAATCAAAATCATATTTTGAGATTCACTTGGCCATGTTCCACTCGAGACTATCTCCTAGTTCTTCATGTGGGAGAAGTCCAATGCCTAAGCCTCATTATTCTAGCATAAATCCTTGCTAACCCTATGGTCTCGTGGATGTTAAAAACTACTTTATATTTAACTTTTTCTCTCATTATATTATTTTCATAGTTTACATATCTATCTACTTTGAATCACTCAATATCCTTTTGTATAAAGTATCTAGTCCTTACTCCTATATTTTGGAATGCTTACACCAATTAATTCAACATTATCCATTAAAGGAGGTTGAGCAGCTTAACTACAACCAATTATTTTTCTCACTTTTTTTTTGTTTTTAAAGGGATCTTCTTTATTTTGTGGATTTGTTTGTGTATTACTAAGTTCATAAGGAAATTACTTGCTTAACACTTTAGATTCCTTATTGTTTCATTGCTTTTAAAATAAATAGTAAAATTTTCCCTTTATTTACTACTATAATTCACTACTATTTTTTCAATAGTGTAGTAACATTTTGTTGTTCCTAAGTTATTTTTAGATTAAAACATTTTAGATGAAAATTTACTATTTATCTAAATTTTATTCTAATATAAAAAAAAATAGAACATAACTCTTTCAAATCTATTTAAAATTTGATATACTACATTTATGAGTAAATAGAAGTGAATGGAACAAAGGTAACAAAAGCTACCATTTATGCCCAAAAATCAACTTTATAGTGAAATTATAATTTTCTTATAAAAGAAATAATTTTTACATAATTTGTTAAACTATTTTGTGTATTTAGTCTTGTTGTTGGATATTTTTTGTCCAAAAATGACAAGACTATGAATTTGGATATTGATATCTTGATAATACAAGCAACACATATTTTTATTAAGTTTTGATTAATAGAAATTTTATTTTTTTATCATGGAGGACTTATTAAGTAAATTAGTATATATACATTCCTCTAAGATTAATGTCTAATATAGGTACAATATAAATACAAGTTAAAGTTAAGATAAATTTTATTTGTAACATTTTTCCTTGATTTTTTAATTTTTCTTTGTTGGAGAAAAAGGGGTTGTACTTGGGTCCCCTGCCATTGAAAAAAATACCTCTCTCCTTGAGATATTTATAGTTTACAAATATATTCAATTCCCATATCAATTGATTTGCTAAAGCTATATACCTACATACTTTTCATTAAAAGTCTGAATTCTTGATTTCCATTTTCTGGATCTTTTTCAATTATTTTTGTAAATACAAAAATTCTAAAATTCAGCATCCTTCTTGATATTTTCCCATGTCAACCTCCATATTACCTAAAAATCACCTCTATTGTCTATGCACTATATCTTAGTAGAGTAATATTTCTATAACTTCGTATTATCATAGTTTGCTTTACTAGATCTAGACTTTTTATTTTCTTCCTAAATTATAAGTGCAACTACAAGTGTTGTAATAAATAGCGTTAGTGAGAGCTTTTTGATCATGCTCTCACCATCGACCTCTATCATATACAAGAAGTGCTCTCACAAAAAAGCATTGATCCAGCCCTCACCAGTCATGAAGTAGCCTAATATTGACATTGTTTGTTCATCCTGCTAGGATGGGGGTAGGGATGATGTTCAACCTATTTCACCTAGGCCATTTGTTGGTTGGAGTGATATGGGTACTGAAGGGCTTAATAACTATGTAAATATGTGGATTCTCATCCCATAATCACTAGAATTTTATGCAGGACAACACACCAGGGTACATTACTCCATATGATATGCTTTCTTTGATGTAATGATCATCAATGATCATGATTAGTAAACTTGTTTTTTGTTGATGGCTTTTTTTACTAACCCTTGTAAATGAGGTTTAGTTTTATTCCCCATTGTTAGGTTAAAATACCATTGAATTAGTTCACACAGATTTGTGTGGTCCTATGTCTACTAGTTGTGGAGGAAAAATATATTTTCAATTGTTTGTAGACGATAACTCATGGAAAATGTGGGTCTTCTTCTAGTTGAAGTATGAAGCATTTGACTATTTTCAACAGTTCAAGAAGCTAGCTAAGAAATAATCGGGATGTTTCATAAAGACCCTTCGTTCAGATCGAGGGGGGGAATACACATCAAAAGAATTTTCCTCATTTTTACAGAAACATGGGATAAAAAGATAGTTAACAACATCCTATTCTCCTCAGTCAAATGGAGTTGCTGAGAGAAGAAATCATTCTATTATGGAAATGGTTATATGTATGCTTAAGGGAGCAAATATTGAGCACATTTACTAGGCTGAAGCTATAAAAACTATAGTATATCTTCTAAATAGGGCACCCACAAGGGCTCTTGAAGGTATGACTCCTCAGGAAGCATGGAGTGGATGGAAACCCTTCATATCTCATCTACGAGTATTTGGGTGTAAGGATTTTATGCATATACCTAAGGATAAAAGAAAGAAGTTATATGAGAAGACCCTCCTGTTGCAAGTGTGAATATGGTTGCTTTGAAATTGGCTTAGAAAAATCCTTTTTTCTAAGTCTCAGTGTGAAAACTTCCTAACTTTTGTCGGCAAGTGTTGTCGGTAGTTTTTTAAAAAAATCCCTATTCTCCCTAACTCCCTCCTAACTCCTCTCCTATATTCCCTCCTTATCCCTCCGTTGTTCCTTCTTCCCCCTTATCCCTCCTTATCCCTCCTTATCCTCCATTTTCCCCTTATCTCTCCTTTGTCGACTTTTTCCCAACTCCCTTTCCTCTATATATATATATATGATAATGTGTAATATTCTCTGGTTAGAGGGGTGCAATTAAAAAATAATTTGTTTTCGCTATGTATAATGTTTTGTTACGTGCTGCATTTAACTCTCTAACACTGTGCTGCGTTTGACACCTCTGTTTTCACATCTGGTATCAGAGCCAGATTCCAGCGACAGGCGGGCATGATTACCGAGGTGAGGCCAGGTGGGCATGCATCCCGAGGCAGGTCGCCATCAGGTCTCGAATCTCGAGGAGGATCACGAGCAGGCTCAGGAATGGATCCCAAGATAGTTCGGGCATGGATCCCGAGGCAAATCGTGCACAGGCTTAGCATGAATCCCGAGGTGACATGTGGCAGTGGCACAGATCCCAAAGTGACACGTGGCAGCAGACAGTAGGCTCGACTTGACATGGATTCCGAGGTGACACGTGGCGACGATCGAGGCAGTTGACGACACGCGGTTCAAGATGAGGTGACGTGGCGGTGTCCGATTAGTCAAAAAATTTGTCACATGGTGACAAGTGGCAAGTGTACATTGGTCAACGTGTGCAGACGTGGTAGATTGCAATTCGTCGAAATTGGCAAAAAAATACGACGTGTGACTGCCCGAAGGTAGTCGATGTTTAGTGTGTGCTTTGGGTTTAAAAACCCTTCAGCAGCCATTTCCCATCGCATGTGGGATAAAGGCACGCTAATTTAAAAAAAAAAACAATTAAGCCCACTGAGATTTATTTTTCTACCGGTGCCATTGCTTTCACGTCCGAGGGACGTAGCCCAGCGGACAAGGTGGTCCGCTAGCAGGGAGGCGGACACGGGATCGAATCCCGCCGATCGCGATTACAAAAATTTTATTTAAAAAAAAAAAATTGCTGCCGTCGTAGGTAATAGGGATTTTATTCCCTATTTTGACCAGCTTAGCCACTTGGCGCAGCGGTAAAGCGGTCGTCCGTCTTTAGGGAGGTCACGGGGTCGAATCACCCGCCCGCAAAAGGTAAAATTTTTTTTTAAAAGGTTTTAAAATTTTTATTAAAAGTTTTTAAAATTATTTAATAAATTTAATTTATATTTTATTTAAAATTATCTTTTTAATAAATTAATTTAAAAGGTAATTTAAAAAAATATAAAAATTTATTAAATTTAAAAAAAAAAACTTTATAAAAATTAAAAAAAAACCTTGTTAGAAGAGTTTTTTGGTGAAAACGAGAAATAATGTGCCCGTGAAATGTTAGATGTTCCGGTCTGAGGGGTGCTATAATGCACTGCTCTCGATTTTGAGACGAGAGACACCAAAATCCTTTGATGCAAGGGTTCAACGATCAGGGCTTCATACTGTGTTTTGTCAGCTAGAGAATCAGGTGATTGCTCACCTGAGAAAGCCGGATTCAGGGTACGAGGGAGGTTTTGAAGACAATATCTTCGGAAAGAGGATTGAAGAGTCCGAGACTGAGCAATTTGTTTCGGATGTACGATCAAGTGCCAGTTACACACCAGGTGTACCTGTAGCTGAATCGAGTGAGAGCTATACTCCACGCTCTCCTGAACCTGAACCAGAAGAAGAAGAGGAAGCAAAAGAGAAAGAAGAAGAAAAGGAAGAAGAAGAAGAAGAAGCAGAAGAAGAAGAAGAAGAAGATCCAGAGGAAGTGGAACCTGAGATCATCATCATCAGCAGCAGTTCGAAGCAGAACTTGAATGTACTAAAAAGGCGAGATTTGATTTGAATAATTAATCTCTTTGTACTGCTTTAAAGTACTTGTTTGCTTCGAATAAAGTTTGTTGTTTTATTCTGCAATGGCATCCAATACTAGTCTTTCGATCCCTGAGTTCAATGGAGGAGACTATGAATATTGGTCTATTAAAATGAAAACCCTTTTGATAGGAAAAGGTTTATGGGATGTAGTCGAAGAGGGCTATACTGAACCAACTGCTGCTGAATGGGCAGCTTTCTCTAATGTTGATAAAAAGGCTAGAAAAGAAGCACAAAAGAACAATGCTTTCGCCCTTTATCACATACATGCTTGCCTTAGATAAAAGTATCTTCCCTAGGGTTGCATCTTATGTAATTGCACAAGATGCCTGGAATGCCCTTAAAGAAAGCTATAGAGGTAGTGACCAAGTGAAGCAGGTAAAACTACAAACTTTGAAATGAGATTTTGAAAATCTCAGAATGCAAGAAAATGAAAAAATGGGAGATTACTACGTGCGAGTTAAAGCCATAGTTGATAAAATGGTCACACTAGGGGAGGATATTAAGCCAGAGATGATGGTGAAGAAAGTGTTGAGAACACTTCTTCCTAAATGGAATTCTATTGCAATAATTATTGAAGAATCCAAAGACTTAACCACATTGTCTTTTGATGCATTAACTGGTTCACTTCTCTCACATGAAGAGAGGTTACATGAAACTCCTACCACCAGCTATGGAGGAGATGATAAAGCTTTTGCCACACATGAAGGAAGAGGTAGAGGTCGTGGCAGAGGTCAACAAAGAGGTAGAGGTAGGAATAATCAAAGAGGGGGAACTCCTAACAGAGGAGGATCATCCAACAAAGGTGGAAATCAGAATAGAGGAGGACAACAACAATATAGAGGAAAACAATCTGGCAAAGGAAAAGGAGGAGATAAATCAAAGCAAGTTTGCTACAATTGTGGCAAACCTGGCCATTATGCTTGAGATTGTTGGTCAAAGACTTCACAAGGAAGCAACAGCAACCAGAGCAGTCAGTTTGGGAATTTTGGAGAAGAGGAAGAGTCCACAAATCTCTTTCTCTCTTATGGCCAGACAGAGAAAAATATGAATGATACATGGATTTTGGACACTGGGTGTTCAAATCACATGAGTGGCAAAGAAGAACTCTTTGCTACTTTAGACTCCTCATACAAATCCAGCATCCGATTGGGAGATGACAAGTCATTGGCAGTTGAAGGCATTGGAGCCATGGAGGTTCCAATGAAAGAAGGCATCAAGCAAGTAAGTGATATCTATTACACTCCTCATCTTCAACACAATATCTTAAGTGTTGGTCAAATGCTTGAAAAGAATTACAAGTTGATTTTTGATGAGGGTAAATGCACCATTTTTGACAAGAACAATAGTAATAGAATCATTACACAAGTGCCAATGTCAAAGAATAGATTATTCCCTTTGAATTTTGGCCAGCCAGGAGGAAATAAGTTAGCAAATGTTGCTATTACCAATCCAAGTGTCCTATGGCACTTGAGATATGGTCATTTGAATTCAGCAAGTTTGAAATTGCTAACTTCACAAGCAATGGTAACTGGACTTCCCAAAATTCAAGATAGTAAGGAAGTCTGTGAAGGGTGTGCCTTGGGCAAGCATGCTAGATCAAAATTTCCTCATGGACAAGCATGGCGGGCCAGCTATCCACTCCAGTTAGTACATTCAGACATCTGTGGTCCGATGCAGACCAAGAGTCTAGGTAATCACTCTTACTTCCTACTTTTCATTGATGATTGCACAAGAATGTGTTGGATATATTTTTTGAAGCATAAGGATGAAGCATTTGCATGCTTTGTTGATTTTAAAGCAAAAGTTGAAAGTGAGAGTGGGTATTCAATAAAATGTCTTAGATCAGATAGAGGAGGAGAATACTCCTCTAATCAGTTTTTGAATTTTTGTAAACATCATGGCATCAAGAGGCAGTTCACAACTGCCTACACTCCACAGCAGAATGGTGTAGCAGAAAGGAAAAATTGCACCATTGTGGAGATGGCAAGATCAATGCTTCAGACAAAGCATTTGAGTAATTCATATTGGGGAGATGCAACAAGGACTAGTGTTCACATCTTGAACAGAAGTCCTACTTCAAGTTTGAAAGGGAAGACACCTTACCAAGCCTGGTATGGTAAGAAACCAAATGTGAAGTATTTCAGAGTATTTGGTTCATTGGCATATGCTCACATTCCTGATGAGCTGAGAAAGAAGCTTGATCCAAAGAGTCAAGCATGCATTTTTGTAGGATATTGTGAAAACACAAAGGGTTATAGACTCTACAATCCTACAACTCGAAAGATAGTGGTTTCAAGGGATGTGATTTTTGATGAAGGGGGAGAGTGGGGTAAGCCCCAAATATACAGTGATGTTGAGTCACATGATATAAGTTCTCAGCAGGTGCAGCAACAGATACCATAGAAAGGCAAGAAATCTCCACCTTCAAGCCCAAGTTCTTCTACTAGTTCATCTTCCTCACCAAGTCCTTCTCCACAGAGACCTACAAGTTCCTCACCAATGGACATTGATGCTCCATCCAAAGGTAAGAGAACTTTACAGTATCATCCATCATCTCAGATGTTGGATAAAAATTTTTCAAGAAGATATACTAGGAGTCAAGCTAGTGAAATGGAATCTGTTTTACACAGATTAGAAAGTATGCACTTGTATGGTGATGATGAATCCCAGCAGGAACCTAGGGGAGATCAAGTTAACTATGCTTTGTTAACTAGTGCACAACTTGAACCTTCTAGTTATGAGAAGGCATGTACTCAGAAGATTTGGCAAGATGCCATGAAAGAGGAGATAACCTCTATAAAAAACAATGACACTTGGGAGCTCGTGAAGCTTCCTAAAGGAAAGAAATGTGTTGTCTGTAAATGGATCTTCAAGACCAAGTTTAATGCTGATGGAAGCATTGAGAAACATAAGGCAAGATTAGTGGCAAAGGGTTTTACTCAAAAATATGGAATAGATTATGAAGAGACTTTTGCTCCTGTAGCCAGAAAGGAGACTATCAGAACAGTTCTTGCCTTAGCTGCACACAAAGGATGGAAAGTCCAACACATGGATGTCAAGAGTGCATTTCTCAATGGTTACTTGACGGAAGAAGTGTACGTTGAGCAACCACAAGGATTTGAAGTGCAAGGTAAGGAACACCTTGTTTACAGATTGAAGAAGGCACTCTATGGTCTTAAACAGGCACCAAGAGCTTGGTACTCACGCATTGATGGGTACTTCAAAGATTATGGGTTCACCAGGAGCAAAAATGAACCCACACTCTACTACCTAAAGCAAGGTAATGACATCCTCATAGTTTGCTTGTATGTGGATGATCTCATTTTTATGGGTAGTAATGAGAAAATGAATATGGAGTTCAAACACTCCATGATGATGCAGTTTGAGATGAAGGATCTTGGATTAATGCACTACTACCTTGGAATGGAGGTTCATCAGTCAGATACAAGGATCTTCATCTGTCAACATAAGTATGCTCAGGATATGATCAAGAAGTTTGCTATGGAGCATTGCAAACCAGTTGCAACTCGAGTTGGACATGGGATCCAATTAAGCAAAGATGATGGAGCACCAAAAGTTGACGTGACCACTTTCGGAAGCATGGTTGGGAGTTTGATGTTTCTCGCCAACACCGGACCGGATATTCGAGTATGTTGTATCTCTTGTTTCTAGATTTATGGCTAACCCATCCGAGTTGCATTTGCAAGCAGCTAAAAGAATTTTGAGATATGTGAAGGGTACATTGGATTTTGGAATCCAGTACCATAAATGTAACACTATCAAGCTTGTAGGCTTCAGTGATAGTGATTGGGGTAGCAATATTGATGACAGGAAGTCAACATCAAGAAACTGTTTTAGTCTTGGATCAGGACTAATAACTTGGAGTTCAAAAAAGTAGACAGTAGTAGCGCTATCTTCAACAGAAGTTGAGTATATAGCGGTTACTTATGCAAGTACTCAAGCCTTGTGGCTAAGGAAAGTACTAGAAGAGATTGGAGAACAACAAAGTGGTCCGACCAGAATCTACTGCGACAACATCAGTGCCATTCAGTTGGCATATAATCCTGTCCACCATAGTAGAACGAAGCATTTTGATATGAAGTACCACTTCATCAGAGATATGGTGGAACATGAAATTGTTGAGCTTCAATATTGTCACACTTTGGAAAACGTGGCGAACATCTTCACCAAGGCGATGACTAAAGCTCAATTTGTAAAGCTGAGAGACTGTGTAGTCAGTCCTCTCAACTTTAAGGGGGAGAATGTTGCAAGTGTGAATAGGGTTGCTTCGAAAGTGGCTTAGAAAAATCCTTTTTCTAAGTCTAAGTGTGAAAACTTCCTAACTTTTGTCGGCAAGTGTTGTCGGCAGTTTTTTTAAAAATTCCCTATTCTCCCTAACTCCCTCCTAACTCCTCTCCTATATTCCCTCCTTATCCCTCCATTGTTCCTTCTTCCCCCTTATCCCTCCAACTCCCTTATACCTCCTTATCCCTCCTTATCCTCCATTTTCCCCTTATCTCTCCTTTGTCGACTTTTTCCCAACTCCCTTTCCTCTATACATATATATATGATAATGTGTAATATTCTCTGGTTAGAGGGGTGCAATTAAAAAATAATTTGTTTTCGCTGTGTATAATGTTTTGTTACGTGCTGCATTTAACTCTCTAACACTGTGCTGCGTTTGACCCCTCTGTTTTCACACCTACACTATGTTTTTATTAGATATAATGAATTCTCAAAAGGCTATCAGTTGATAGATCCATTCACTAAGAAAATACATGTTAGTAGAGATGTAGTGTTTGATGAAGCTTTCACATCTAACACTACCTCAGTATACCTGTAAGATGAGGAGCAATAGCCACAAACTCCTCCACAACAAAAAAAGCCTCCAAAATGGTATACAAGTACTATGAGATATTCCAAACTCACTTCAGCACTAGATATCACTTTCAATCATCCAAATACATGAAGCATATCTCGACAGAGAACAACAAAAGCATCTACTTCAGTTGATGATATTTGTACAAATTTTCAAGAGCTTTCTATTGATAGAGATTTACAAAGTGGAAATTATATGTAAATTGATGAGGAGAGGGTTTACATGTCTTCATATGATGAAAATGGACCTTCTACAATTTATGAAGCATTTAGTCAGCCTCAATCGAAGGCAGCTATGGATGTTTAACATAAATCTCTCATTAAAAACAAAACGTGAAAGCTGGTCGATTTTCCTAAAGGAAAGAAGCCCATAGGCTACAAATGGGTTTACAAAGTCAAATATAAGGTAGATGGTACCATAGACAAGTATAAGGCCCATCTTGTGGAAAAGGGCTATGCTCAAAATGAAGGCATTGATTATGAGGAAACCTTTGCACCCATTGTAAGGATGACCACCATTCAAGTTCTTTGTGCTATGGCAGCATAGTTCAAATGGAAATTACATTAGATGGATGTAAAAAGTACCTTTCTAAATGGTGACTTAAAATAAGAGGTATGCATGACTCAACCTCTAGGATTTTTTGATGGAGGCCATGACCAATAGGTTTGGAAGTTGGTCAAATAATTATACGGGATAAAACAAGCCCCAAGAGCATGGTACATCAAAATGGATAGTCATCTACTATAGCACAGATTCAAGAGAAGTCCATCAGATGCAAATATCTATATCAAGAACACAAATTTTGAAATAGTGATTCTTGTACTGTATGTAGATGATCTGATCATCACTAGCAATTTAGAGAAGTTGATTAACGTCATGAAGGATAAATTGAAAGAGTCATTTGATATGATAGATATTGGACTTATCCACTACTATGTTGGCCTTGATATAGAATGGAAGAAGAATCATATTAGGGTGACTCAAAAAAAATATGACAAGACTTTAGTAGAAAAATATCGTATGACTGATTGTAAGCCCAAAGCAACACTGATGCAATCAGGGCTTTAGTTATCTTGGTATGATGACTAACCATAAGTAGATGGCATGCTATATAGACAGATGATCAGAAGCCTTATCTATCTAACGAATACTAGACTAGACATTACTTATGTTGTAAACTATCTTTCACGGTTCATGCAGGAACTAAAGGCCTCTCATTGGAAAGTAGCTAAGCATGTTCTTCACTACATTCAAGGTAGTGTAGAATATGGTCTATAGTATAAGAAGAATAACTCATTCTTATTACAGAGTTATACTGACTTTGACTATGCTTGATCCCTAGATGACAAAAAATCAACTTCAAGATATGTATTTCATCTTGGATCTGGTCATGTCTCATGGTATAGTAAAAAGCAACAGGTGGTTGCTTTATCTTCAATAGAGGTAGAGTATCACGCTGCACGTGGATATGTGTGTGAAGTGATATGGTTAAGTCACATCTTGGATACCATGGGCCTACAAAAGAAACTTCATATTCATATATTTTGTGACAACTCAGGTGTTTTGAACTTAGTCAAGAATCCAGTCCATCATGAACGCACAAAGCATATTGACACAGATTGTCATTTCATTCGTGATGAAGTTCCTAAACACAGAATCAAGCTCCAATACATTACCACCGACGAACAGGTTGTTGACATCTTCACAAAGGCACTTGGACGTGTCAAATTTGAACTTTTCCAAAATAGACTTTGTATATCGAAGTAATGTAATAAAAGGGGGATGTTAGGGTAAAATAGGTAGTATATTGCATTATACTACATAGGTTATTACATTTACTTTTCTACCATATGATATATTTACTATTCTATGAATTACCTTCTAGTTATCTAAGGTTAATAACTAAATATCTTATGATATTTAGTTAGGTTGTTAGAATAATCTATTATTAATCATCGTTAGCGCTTCTAATGCTAAGTGGTTAATAATCCTATTTTGTAACCTATTTAATCTTCTAAGTTGAATGCAATTGGTTAATGTTCAATATTATTATTTTGCATCATTTTGATTTATGCAGCTCCATTGGACTACATCCATGGGGTGTGTTAACCCACCCCCTTTTTTTTTATTTTAAAGGCTTTTATCTTAAATTAATATAAATTTACTTTTTTCATCAAAAAACAAACTAACGTGAAAACATGCATAATATACAAATATTTTTAAACTTGAAGAATTAAAAATATTATAATATATTTGATTATTTTGCTAGAGAAAATGGGTTGTACTTGAGTCCTCCAACCTTAAAAAAACACAACTCTCTCCTTTAGAGCATGAGATTTTACAAAAAAATTCAATTCTCATCTCAATTGAATTGTTATAAATGGAAACTTACATATTTTTTAATAAAAAGTTTGAATTCTTAATGTTTATTTTTGGATCTTCTTCAAATTTCTTTGTAAACATAAATATTCCATCATTCAACATACTTATTGTTGATATTTTCCTACATTAGCCTTCACAATATCAAAAATCCACCTCTACTATATATGCATTACATCTTAGTAGAGTAATACTTTCAAAATTTTATATTATCATAGTTTGTTTTATCATATCTGGATTATTAGTTTCCTTCCTAAAGAATAAGTGGAACCAAAATATTTGTAATAAATAGTTTAACAACCTCAAAAAGTTGGATGTTCCTATCCTTACTCTATCCCATAATACAACCAACAACTAACAACTCAAATAATCCATTCAATCATGAAGTCCATCTCATGCTACCTTTTTCTACTTTAGCATACATAACCTCTACTTGCTTTACAAAATCATAGTATTGTTAGAAATTTGAGGTAATTTGAGGTATTTTATGTTGTCATTGATGTCACATGGATCACATTGAGTTTTGGTGGCCAAAATATTTTATAAATAAGCATTTATGATATTTTGGAAAGCATGGCTATTTACAAGGTTTTTGTGAAAACCAAGGTAGGAAAAATAAAAGGTTTTATTTAAAACCATGGATGGCAGATTTGAAATGGGTATTTCTTAAAACCTAGGTTGGCTTTTTGTTTCATCGAAAAAGGTGCCCAGGTGAAGGAGATAATTAATTTTAAATATTTAAGTTTAAATTTTTATCATTTAAATTTAAATTTAAAATTAAAATTAAAATTAATATTTTAGTATTGCCGACGTCAAAAGAAAAATCTGGGCATATATAAATATGCCACTAAATTTTTTATTTTCCCTAAGTCCTCGACGAAGATAATCCGTTCGAAGTGCTAAGGGAGTAGAAGTGTCGTATTTGTTTGAAAACCAACGAAGAGAAGAGGGAAAGAAGGTAAGGGAGGTTCCTTACCTATCACCGTAGGCACTTGTAGCCTAGCAGCAAGAGGAAGGCACGTAAGGTGTTTAAGTGCCAGTAGATCTGAAGTTCGAATCCCGTCGACATTATTTTTTTCAAGGTAAAAAGGGAGAACCTTTTGCGCACGTGGTTTTTGAGGGCAAGTTTAGAGAAAGAAAGAAGGATATCTAGCACTCTTGGTTTCTATGTGAGCGGTTTGCTGACGTGGTTGTTGGTGCAATGGTTTGAGTGGTGCAGGGTTAGCGATAGGGGATCGAATCCTGCCGAGGTTAAAGGTAAGTTATTAAATTTTCCAAATATTTTATTTTTCTAAGGTTGCCCTAGGAGAGATAAGGTTTGTGGTGCATGTTGTGAAAAGGAAATATTTATGGTGATTTTCCTTTTAGATGTATATCATATTATATATCGTTGGAAATATTATTTCGAGGATTATTTGATTATTTTTTTTAGAAGGAGAAATAAGGTGTACATAGAGATATATTTATATTTTTTGTAAAAGGGTTCAAGTGAAGGTTGTTTTGTTCTTTTCAAAGTGTGTTGAGTGTGGTAGATTTTCCAAAGGGGTTTATTCATATTCATAAAAGGTATGGGCACATTCTCCTATTTATTATTTATGGTGGTTGATTTCTGAAATATCATTGGAGGGAAAATGATTGTTTGTGGTTTCCTTTCCGAAAGTGGTTGATTGAATTCTCCAAGGTTTTCTGAATTGAGAGTTGTGTTTAAACCTTGTTTTATAAGCATAGTTGTTGAAGCCCATTGGTTGTAAAAGAACTTGAGTTGGAAAATAACATGAGTATAATTGTTATGTGAGATTTGTAATTGAGCATTGTTGGAAACATTTGAGTTGGTTGATACATACTTGGACTAGGGTTGTGTGAGGAAGAATTGTACCTTGTGTTTATTAATAACAATTGTGAGTTTAGAACATATTGAGTCTCTAATAATTCTCTTTATGGTTCTATAACACTTGGGTTGAGTTGAGTTGAATAAGCCTGGTCAAGTGATGTGTGAAATGCTTTTTCAAGTCCTATGAAATAAACTATTCCATTATTCTAATTTGAGTTGAGTTGATATTGAGCCTAGAACATATTGAGTCTCTAACAATTATCTTTATGCTTCTATGAGTTGATTTGAGTTGAGTTGAGATCATTGTGAATAATTGTTGTCATCCATTGAAGAGTACATTGCCATTCATTATTGAGTTTATCTTTGAGCATTACCTTGATATATTTGTGGATGATATTTGAGTGCTACTTGAGCATGATTTATTGAGCCTTTGAGAAGGCCCTTGTGGATAGTTTTGAGACAAATTTATGGATAACTTTGTGGACAGATTTGTGGATAGTTTTGTGGATAGATTTGAGGATAGATTTTTGGATAGATTTGTGGACATATTTTCGGTAAGTTCTTGGTGAGATTTCTAAAGCAGATTTGGACAAGTTCTTATTGATCTTGTTGGAGCAGATTTGGGAAAGTTCTTGGTGAGCTTGCTAGAGAAGATTTGGGCAAGTTTTTGGTGAGATTGCTAGAGCATATTTGGGCAAGTTCTTGTTGAGCAAGGTGCAACAATAGTATTGTCATTATTGTCAACACAATCAGATAGATCTATTGATGTAGTGGACAAAAAGTTCAAAAGCTATTCAGATGCAGAAGACAGGAGTTCAAAGGTTATTCAGAGTATGTACAATGATTTTCCAATAAGACCGAAGTGGCCCATATGCAAAAGATCAAAAAAAAAAAGACAAGTAAGAAAAGTGTCACAATATCGTGACATATACAACAGGCAAGAAAAACTGTCGCGATTTCGTGACATGTTGGAAGAGAGAAAAAGCAGGAAAAACTATCGCGATTTCGCGACATATTGGAAGAGAGATAAAAAGCAAGAAAAAATGTCACGATTTTGCGACATGTTGAAAGAGAAAAAGGCAAGTGGAAAAACTGCCCGATTTTACATGTTGGAAGAGAAATAGAAAGTAGGAAAAAGTTTCACGATTTCATGACAAGTTCAAAGAAAGAGAACAAGTAAGAAAAGTGTCATGATTTCGTGACATGTCGCATTTTCGTGACTAAAATAGGAGAGAGAAATTAAGTTTGAAAAGTGTCGCGATATCGCGACATGTCGCATTTTCACGACAAAAGAAAGAGAGGAAGCGTACGGAAGTAGAACTATCATGATTTTACGACAAAAGTAGAAAGCAAGACTTCGGAAGCAGAAGTGTCACGATTTCATGACAAAATCAAAGAAGTAAGTATGAAAGCAGAAGCATCGTAATTTCACGACAAAAGCAGAGAAGAAGACTTCTAAGGCAGAAGTGTCATGATTTCATGACAAAATCAAAGAAGCTAAGTACGAAAGCAGAAGTGTCACGATTTCACGACAAAAGCTAAGTTGAAGACTACGGAGGCAGAAGTGTCATGATATCGTGACAAAAGCAAAGTCAAATTCTATGGAAGCATAAGTGTCACGATATCACGACAAAAGCAAAGATGAAATATACGAAGGTGGAAATGTCGTGATATCACGACAAAAGAAAAGACGAAGTCTACGGAGGTAGAAATGTCGTGATATCATGACAAAAGAATAGAGAAAGTGTACGAAGGTGAAAGTGTCGTGATATCGCGACATGTTGTATTTTTGTGGCAACAACAACAAAAGAAGCTATAGAGGTAGAAATGTCATGATTTCATGATAGGTCTTAAATGCGCAAGTCAAGAAGGAGAACCCGACTAAAATGAGAAGTATGACAGTGGACCAACATCACTATGGCGGTTACAGGGTCTATCCAGAATGAAATCATCAAGCGATGGATAAACCGAACATCTTCTTGAGTTGAAACCGATGAAGACCGATGACAACCGACTAAAATTAGGGTTTACAATTGTTATGAAAGCCAACTAAGATTAGGATTTATAGTCGACTAATATTAGGGTTTTCATCATAAAAATATTGTTATAAAAGGAGGGCTATTTGGAGAATTGATGGGAGTGGAATGTGTGTGAAATACGGTCGTTGTGCATAGAGAGCAAGTCATGTCGAATCATGCTAAGTGCAAAATTCACAAAGAGATTAGAGTGTGCAAAAGGGAGAAGATGATCATGAAGTTTTACTGTAACGAAGCAGAGTATGCAAAGTGATTACATAAAGAGAGTAGAGTGCGCAGAGAACGCAAAGGTGAAGAAGACCAGTCAGGGTCTTGCAAAAGCAAAGGTATCTTACTATCAAACTTATAGATTCAAATTGAAGTCTAGGTTGCAGCTTGGCATCAGGGGTTGGTGCTCCTTTTTGTTGGTGCAGATAAATAAGGGGTTGGTGCTCCTTTATGTTGGTGTAGATAAATAAGGGGTTGGTTATCCTTACAGTGGGTGCTGGTAAATTGATTGTAAAGTTGGTGCTTTGCAAAGTCCGGATTTCGATGGTAGTCCAAGCAGTCAATTTTTGAGGAGTAGCCACATTGGTGAACCTCGTTAAATCTTGTGTTGTGTGATGCCCATTTTTTATACTTGTTGTATCTAGTAATAAGTTTTAATTGCTGCGGTATTAAGAGCTATAAATTTAAGTTTATAGAGCTACACTGATTCACCCCCCCATATTAGTGTCATTGTAAGACTAACAATTGGTATTAGAGCCAAGTTCCTGTACAAGCTTAACCGGCTAGGGTGATCTTGGAAGTAACACAATGGCAGGTGGTGAAGGCTTCTCATCAAACAAAGCACCATTTTTTGATAGATCTAATTACGCATTCTAGAGAATCAGGATCCAGACATATCTCTATGCTTTGGGATATGACATCTGGGATTCAGTAGTTAGTGGATACACAATACCCATCACTCCTCCAAAAGAGGCTGATGAAAAGAAACTGTTTGAAAATAACTCAAAAGCAAAGAATTCTATCATGTGCGGATTAGCAGACAGTGAACTAGTAAAGATCATGAGCTATAAAATGGTAAAAGAAATGTGGGACAAACTGAGGAGTATTCATGAAGGATATGATAAGATCAAGGAGGCCAAGTTACAGACACATCGAGCTCAGTTTGAAGCATTAAATATGAATGATGATGAAAACATTGAGGCATATATGCTGAGAGTTAATGGAATCATTAATGCGATCAAAGGACTTGGCGAGGATATCGAAGACTCTGCCGTCATGAAAAAGGTATTAAGATATCTTCCTCAAAGGTTTGATTCTAAAGTCTCAGTGATAGAAGAAGCTAAAAATCTAAATTATTTTAGTATAGATGAGATGTATGGTTATTTGACTGCATATGAGATGAGGATAGGAAGATCTAAACCCACAGACAGAGACATCAGTCCGAGGAAGAAGAGACATCATATGAAATGGAAGCAAAATTTGTTAGAAAACTAAAAGGGGGAAAAGGAAAATACAGAGGAAAGCTACCGTTTAAATGTTTCAACTATGGAGGCATTGGGCATTTTGTGACTAAATTTCCACTTAATGAGAAGAAAAAAAATGATGAAGGACCGCACCAAGAAAGAAATGACTGGAAAAAGAAAACGAATTTCAAAAAAGGCAACTTCAAGAAGAAAAGTTTCATCTCTAGGAATGCCAGTTCATCAGAAGACAGCTTCGGTGAGGATTCTAAAGAGGAACTGGGTGAAGCTCTTTTCATGGCATTTGAAGAAGTAAAATCACAAAAGGAAGAAGGAGTGAACTTTGAAGTATGTGGTGAAAACATTGAGGCTAAAGTAGATCTAGAAGGTGATTTGATCTCTACACTTGAAGAGTGGAAAATAGAGAGGAAAAAGAATAAGAAAATTTCAAAAAAGCTTGAGGATGCAAACGAAATCATAACCAATCTAAAAGTACAGACAAAAGAATACAAGAAAATATTTGAAGATCTCGAAGTACAAATTACCATGAAAATAAATTATTGCTGCAAACTAGAAGAAGAGAATGTTGGTTTATGGATGTAGATAGAAGAGATGAATCACAAAATTAGTTGCTATCACAAACACGAAGAAAGTTCTATGAAGCTAGATAAGATTATAAATGACCAAAGGCTTGCAGGCATTAAATTTGGCCTGGGTTTCGTCGAAGGAGAATCATCAAATGGATCAAAGGCCAAAAATGTAGAATCCATAAAGAATGAAGATAAGAAATAGGTTGATCAAGGAAAATGTATCATGCAAAATAAATCAATAATGCCAGGTACAAAAGGAGAATTGACAATGATGGATTCAACAATGTTACACATAAAATAAGAAGAAGACCTATGGCTCCTACGATGACATGGCAAAGACCATCACCCAGGTTCAATTATCCCTTTTCTGGTTTTTGTTTTAAATGCGATGGCTATGGACATAAAATCTCAGACTACAAATATAATGTAAGACCAAGGAATTTCACCAGTAGAAATGCTTTTTCTCCTTTGATGAATTATACAAGTAGAATGTTATAACTGTCATAATTTTTGTCACATTGCAAGAAACTGTAGAAGTACATTTGCATCAAATCAGTTTCAGGGAAGAAAATTTCAACCAAATAGGATGAGACAAAATAGAAAACTTCCCAAAAAACATGCATAAGCTATTGATAAGGGAAAGGAAAAACAAGAGCCCAAAACTACTATCAAAACAAAGTGGAAAGAAAAAGAGCGACTTAAGGAAGAAAAGGAATCCTTAATCGCACAAACAACATTTAAAGCATAGAATACATATGTACCATAGATACTTGATAGTGGATGCTCCAATCATATGACAGGTGACAAACAAAAATTTGGGAAGTTACAGAAATATGAAGGTGGTTCAGTAAAGTTTGGAAATAATGATGGAGCCAAGATAGTTGGCAAAGGTTTAGTTAAAATTAGTGACAAAAAAATTAAGTCAAAAGAAGTCTTGTTTGTGGATGGTTTGAAACATAACTTGTTGAGCGTAAGTCAGATTTGTGATAAAGGTCATGAAGTAGTTTTTAAGAAGCAAGGTTGTGAAGTCAGAAAAACAAACAGTGGAAAATTGATAGCAACTGGATCAAGGACATCTGGCAACCACACACTGATTTATGTGGACCCATGAGAACACAAAGCATAAATGGTGACAAATATTTTATGTTGTGCATTGATGAATATTCCAGAATGACATGGATATTTTTCTTGAAGCATAAATCAGAAGCTTTTGAAATGTTCAAGACTTTCAAAAACCAAGTTGAGAATGAAACAGGAAAGAGGATCAAATTTTTAAGATCAGATAGAGGAGGAGAATTCATTTCAGATGAGTTTAAAGAGTACTATGAAAAATACGGTATTAGGAGACAGTTTTCAGCAGCCAGGACACCTCAGCAGAATGGAGTGGTAGAAAGAAAGAATAGGACAATGCAGGAAATGGCATGGACTATGTTGGTTGAAAGCAGAGTAGCAAACAAATTTTGGAAAGAAGCAGTCCATACTGCGATGTATATCCAAAATAGGTACATGCTAAGAACACATGAAAGCAAAACCATTTATGAGTTGTGGTTCGGTAAAAGGGCAACAACAAAATACCTCAAAGTTTTTGGCAGCAAGTGCTACATCAAAAGAACTAAAGATAATATTGGTAAGTTTGAATATAGAGCGGATGAAGGTATTTTTGTTGGTTATTCATCAAAAAGCAAAGCTTAAAAATGCTACAAAAAGAGGCTAAAGAAAATTGTGGACAGTGCCGATGTTAAATTTGATGAAGGTAGAGAACGAGTAATTAGCTATGAAAAGAACTATCCAATTTATGAAGAGGTTATTGAAGGATATGAGGAAAACAAAACGTAAAAGATACAAAAAATTGACTCAGATGATTTAATTTGTGATTCAGAAGTGGAAGAAAATAAGAAATTCAAAACATGCAGCTAGCAGAAAAATCATCCTAGAGAGCAAATAATTGGAGACCCCAAAGTTGGTGTTCAAACAAGAAGAAGAGTAGTAAGTAACTACTCTCTATTATCAAAAATTGAGCCCAAAAATGTTGCTGATGCAAGCAAAGATGAAAGTTGGATGAAGGCAATAAATGAAGAATTAGATCAAATTGAGAAAAATGAAACTTGGGAGTTAGTACCTAGACCTGCAAATAAAAATATAATCGGGACTAAATGGATTTTTTGAAACAAATTGAATGAAGACAGACAGGTAGTCAGAAATAAAGCAAGATTGGTATGTAAGGGTTATGCACAAGTTGAAGGTATTGAGTTTGAGGAAACTTTTGCACCAGTAGCTAGACTAGAGGCAATTAGAATGTTTCTGGCTTTAGCAATCTACAAGAATTTCAAATTTTATCAAATGGATGTGAAATCAACATTTTTGAATAGGAAACTTGAAGAAGAGGTTTATATTGAGCAACCAGATGGTTTCCAACTTGGTGATGATCCCAACTTGGTTTGCAAGTTGAATAAAGCATTATATGGCTTAAAATAGGCACCCCGAGCATGGTATGCAAGGCTAGACAACTATCTCACTCAACAAGGGTTTAAGAAAGGTATGGTGGATAGTAATTTGTATGTCAAAATAGAAAATGGGCATCTTATTTTTCTTGTTGTATATGTAGATGATATCATATTTGGTAGCAACAAAGATGAGTCGTGTAAATATTTAGCAAATAAGATGCAAAAATAATTTGAAATGTCAATGATTGGTGAACTTTCGTATTTCCTCGGGTTGCAAGTTAATCAAAATAAGAAGGGCATATTTATTTCTCAAGTTAAATATGTGAAAGAGATGTTAGAAAAGTTCACAATGGAGGATTGTAAGCCAGTTAGCACTCCCATGATGACAGGTTGCAAGTTGAGCAACGATGAAAAATCTCCACCTATTGATAAAACCATGTATAGATCTATGATTGGGAGCTTACTGTACTCGACAGCTACTAGACCAGATATTTTGTAGGCGTGATGCATGGTAGCATGATTTCAAGCTAATCCCAAGGAGACTCATGTGACAGCAGTGAAGAGGATTCTTTGGTACCTCAAGGGTACTATGGAGTATGGGTTATGGTATCCTAAAGGTAAAGACTTCACCCTTATTTCGTATTTAGATGCATATTGGGAAAGAGGTGTCGATGACAGAAAGAGTACCAGTGGAGGTGCATTCTATCTTGGAGACAAATTGGTCGCATGGCACAGTAAGAAACAAGAGTCAGTTTCTTTATCAACAGCAGAGGTAGAATATATTGCAGTGACATGTTGTACGTAGGTATTGTGGATGAAACAAACCCTGAAAGATCTTGGTATTAGCTTCAGTGAGCCAATATCAATTAAGTGTGATAACACCAATGCCATTAACATCTCCAAGAATCTGGTTATGCATTCACGCACAAAACACATTGCTATCATGTATCACTTTTTGAAGGAGAAAGTTGCGAAAGGTGAGGTTAAGTTGGATTTTGTTCCAACTATAGAGCAAGTAGCAGATATCTTCACAAAACTATTGCCCAAGGAAGTTTTTGAGTACCTTCGCAATAAATTGGGAGTGGTCACACTTCCCAAGAATTGACTAGCTACAGAGATCACATTCTCAGGGGGAGAATTTAAGTATTTGATTATATTTTTGCTCATGTTCATGATTTTTGCTAAGTGTAATAAATTTTGCCTGAGAATGTTGTGTATGGACTCAGGGGAGTCTGCAGTAGCCCTTTGGTATTATTGTCAAAGGGGGAGAAGAGTTATAGGAAATTGCACGTGTTGCCAAAAATTCCAAAGGGGGAGATTGTTGAGCAAGGTAAAGCAACAGTATTGTCATTGTTGTCAACATAGTCAGATAGATCTGTTGATGCAGTGGACAGGAAGTTCAAAAGCTATTCAGATACATAATATAAGAGTTCAAAGGTTATTCAGAGTATGTACAATGATTTTCCAAGAAGACCAAAGTGGCCCATATGCAAAAGATCAAAAAAAAAAAGACAAGTAAGAAAAGTGTCGCGATATCACCACATATATAGCAAGAAAGAAAAACTATCACGATTTCACGACATGTTGGAAGAGAGAGAAAAGATAGGAAAAACTGTCACGATTTCGTGACATGTTGGAAGAGAGAAAAAGTAGAAAAACTGTCGCGATTTCGTGACATGTTGGAAGAGAAAAAGGCAAGTGGAAAAACTGTCATGATTTCATGACATGTTGGAAGAGAAAGAGAAAGTAGGAAAAAGTGTCATGATTTCACGACAAGTTCGAAGAAAGAGAACAAGTAAGAAAAGTGTCGCGATATCGCGACATGTCACATTTTCATGACAAAAGAAATATAGGAAGCGTACGGAAGCAGAACTGTTGTGATTTTGTGACAAAAGTAGAAAGCAATACTTCGGAAGCATAAGTGTCACGATTTCATAAAAAAAGTAAAGAAGTAAAGTACGAAAGCAGAAGTGTCACGATTTCACGACAAAAGCAAAGAAGCTAAGTACGAAAGCAGAAGTGTCATGATTTCGTGAAAAAAGCTAAGTTGAAGACTACGGAGGCAAAAGTTTCACAATATCACGACAAAATAAAAGTTGAAGTCTATGGAAGCAGAAGTGTCACGATATCGTGACAAAAGCAAAGACGAAGTATACAGAGGCAAAAATGTCGCGATATCGTGACAAAAGAAAAGACGAAGTCTGCGGAGGCAGAAATGTCATGATATCGTGACAAAAGAATAGAGAAAGCGTACGAAGGTGAAAGTGTCGCGATATCGTGACATGTATTTTTGTGGCAACAACAACAAAAGAAGCTACAGAGGCAAAAATGTCACGATTTCATGACAGGTCGTAAATGCGCAAGTCAAGAAGGATAACCCGACTGAAATGAGAAGTATGACAGTGTACCGACATCACTATGGCGATTACAGGGTCTGTCCAGAATGAAATCATCAAGCAATGGATAAACCGAACATATTCTTGAGTTGAAGCCAACGAAGACCGATGATAGCCGACTAAAATTAGGGTTTACAGTTGTTATGAAAGTCGACTAAGATTAGGATTTACAACCGACTAAGATTAGGGTTTTCATCATAAAAATATTGTTATAAAAGGAGGGCTATTTGGAGAATTGATGGGAGTGGAATGTGTGTGAAATATGGTCATTGTGCACAGAGAGCAAGTCGTGTCGAATTGTGCTAAGTGCAAAATTTGCAAAGAGAGAAAAGTGGAAAAAAGGGAGAAGATGATCATGAAGTTCAACTATAACGAAGCAGAGTGTGCAAAGTGATTGCACAGAGAGAGTAGAGTGCACAGAGAACGCAAAGATGAAGAAGACCAGTCAGGGTCTTGTAAAAGCAAAGGTATCTTACTGTCAAACTTATAGATTCAAATTGAAGTCCAGGTTGCAGCTTGGCATCAGGGGTTGGTGCTCCTTTTTGTTGGTGCAGATAAATAAGGGGTTGGTGCTCCTTTTTGTTGGTGTAGATAAATAAGGGGTTGGTGCTCCTTATAGTGGGTGCTGGTAAATTGATTGTAAAGTTGGTGCTTTACAAAGGCTGGATTTGGATGGTAGTCCAAGCAGTCAATTTTTGAGGAGTAGCCACATTGACGAACCTCATTAAATCTTGTGTTGTGTGATGCTCGTTTGTTATACTTGTTGTATATAGTAATAAGTTTTAATTACTGTGGTATTAAGAGCTATAAATTTAAGTTTATAGAGCTACACTGATTCACCCCCTCCTCTCAGTGTCATTGTAAGACTAACAGTTCTTGGTGAGCTTGCTTGAGCATATTTTACAAGTTATGTGTGAGACTTTTAAGCAAGTTCTATGTGATCCTATTGAGCAAGTTCTTAGTGAGCCTATTGATAGATCTTTGGAGGTGACAGAGTCTCAGTGGATAGATATATAGCAACGAACACAGTTGAAGAAAAATCTGAGTGAGGAGTCTTCAAGTGGAGAGAGGTCCATCATTCATTGCAGTAGAGAGAAAAATTCTTCTATAAGATCACATAGCCAGAGTAGAAGGGGAAAGAGTTCTCCTGTGTAAGAGATCCATGAACTTGAGATTAGGGGATCAACATCTCCTTTGGACAAATATCCATAAACATTGTAATTTGGAGTGATTCACAAAGAATTTTATTGAGAAATTTTTAGTAAAATATTTTCTCCGTGGAGTAGACCACATTGGGTGAACCACATAAATTGTGGTGTCTCTATTATGTATGGTATTTTATGCATTGCTTTGATTACTGCTATCTATACACAACATAATATTGAATTGGAAGAAAAAGTAAAAAGTGGTCTTATACTGTTCACCCCCCCTCTCAGTATAAGCTTGTGTTCTTCAATTCTACTTTACCAATACTGTATTATTTGATTCCCTCAATGTATTTATCTATATATTTATCCCATAAAACATTTTGTAGTCCGTTAGAACATTATTTTGAATTTGCTCCTTTCAAAAATTTTGGTCAATTTTAGATAAATTGACTACTTCCTCTAAAAAAGAAAAGGAGAATTTAACTTCATTATCATATATCGAAATACCTCTATTTGCTATCCTATCTACACATTTTTTAATCTTTCCTTAGCATATATGTAAAATTTATTTCTTAAAACTTTGTAGTAAGGTCATGTATCTCTACAATGATCTCTTTGTATATTCCATGGAGCCTTTGCTTTTATAAATATTGAGTTTATTACTATTAGTGAATTTCCTTCCATCCATACTTTGTTCCATTTGATTTGTTTGTACACTTTTAACCCTTTCAAAGCAACCCAAGATTCAACTTCATTAATTTTAAATCCACTACAAAAAGCATAATGTGATAAAATATCATCCTCATTATTTCTAATTATTTATCATCCTACCAGTAGTCCCAAATTTATATTAGTTGCTCCATAAAAATTTAAATTTACCAACTTTGCTTCTAGTGGTTTCCAATTTATATTGTTTTCCTTCCTTTTGTTTCAACTCTACCCAACATCAAAATTCCATTTGATGACTTGACTCCATCTAATGAGGCTTTTTGCTTCAAGATTAGAAACTTGGTGAGTTGATAGGGTTGGATTAGGCTCCTCTATGTCTAACTAAATATTACTTTTTATTACCTCTAAATTACTTTCCTTTCCTTTAAATATTCTTCTATTCCTTTCCAGCCATATAGTCCAAAGTATTGTGTCTTTTGATGTATTATAGTTTGTATGTAATACCTCACTTTTAAAAGTGCTCTACCATTGTTTTAATCATTATTCAATTCTACCATTCCTCACAATGCATTTACCAAATATATTAATAATCCATGACCATAGTTCCTAGACTATTAAGTAGTTTTCTAAGAGATGGTCTATACTCTCCTCCTCCTTTTTACATACAATACATTATTATATAATTTGGATCATGTAAATATACCAACTTTGGTACATATATAGAGTAGGAGTTTACTTCAAAGTAAAGTTAGTAAGTTGCTTCAAGTATTATAATAAATGCACAAGTAGAAATGTGCAAGTTATAAATGTGCATGTAGTCTTGTTGGTCACGAATCTGCCACAGGAAAGGATTTTATGCAAAATGTGCCCTAGACCTGGCCAACATTGAAAGGCTGGGAGAAATAAATGTCCCCTAGACCAATATCTAGAGAGGGCTGGTTCCCTTACTAAATCTAATGTTCTTGAAGACTAGAGTTGCAGGAAAGAAATAGTAAATATGCAGAAAGAAATGGGAAATTACAGAAAGAGATGGGAAATGTAGCCACAGGCCAAATTTATATGATCAAGGGAATAGAAACTCAGCAAGAATTGAACCTCAAGTGCATGAACAACATATAATAATAGAACGCAACATAATCTACTTACGACCTTGTGTAGATAACCTCCAGGATTACATTCCAGAACTCACTTTCCCATTAGCAATATTCAAACTCAGATGCAAAATTTAAATCTAACATCAGATTAGAAATATGAGCATAAATGAGAAATGCATAAAATAGAAGGAAATCACATAGAAAGACACTTGCAAAATTAGAGGCCAAATATCTTTCATTTACGCAGATGACTTGAATGTTTTCATGCAACATGTCTCTCGAACTCCCAATGCTTGTTCTTGAGATATACATTGATATTTATAGAGGTATTGCCTCTTTGCAGCATTTAAAATATGAAACAAACCTCCTCGAGATCTACAAAATGTGCAGCAGTAATAAAGAAATGATCCCCTTAAACCAGCCTCGAAGAAATAAAAAATTAAATGGAACCAGGAACCGATCGTCTTCATTAAATGGTCATCCTCGAAACATGCTAGAATCGTTAGAAAATCACAAACAGAAGCTTTGAATAATGGAGGCATCTTCAATTCTAGTGTCTTCAAAAACTGCAGGCCTGAGCACGTCGTTCTACCTTGTACGCATTGGAAAGCAGCAAAACATTCAATTATGGAGTGCTTTTAATCCTTGGAAATCGTAATGCCTTATCGGGCCATTTGAACTGCTTTCTAGCGTGAAACTATGATGGGTCGCGAAAACATGACATGTCGCAAAATCATGACGTCTTTCACTTTTTGCACCCTTCTCTTATGTATACCCGTGAAACTACAACATGTCACGAAATCGTGACAGTTTTCTCTTCCTTGGCCTTCATCCTCTTGCAAGCAGTGAAAATGGAACATGTCGCAATTTCATGACATTCCATACAATATGGCCGCCCCATTGCTTTCACCTCACAAAAATGCGACATGTCACGAAATCATGACAATTCTCTGCACTCTGCCTTTCCTGCCAAATATATCACGAAATCACGACGTCTCCTTGCTTTCTCTAGTGTTGCCACTTTCTATCACGAAATCGCTACTTTTCTATGTGCTTGGCCTCATCCGCAAAAATGTCGCAAAATCATGACGTCTCTCATGCCTCATGCTTTTTCATCAACTTTACCGCGATAACGTGACATGTCGCGATATCGCGACGTTTTTAAATTTTGCTCCTTGGTGACTTTTCTATCACGATTTCGTGATGAAGTTCATTGTCCTTGCCCTTTGCTCAATTATGTCATGATTTCATGACCTTTTCTGTCACTCTACTCCATGGCCATTGCAAGTCACAAAAACGTGACATGTCGTGATATCGCGATAATTTCACTGCTCTGCCTCCGTTGACAATTTTGACCACGATTTTGGAACACGTCATGAAATCATGACATTCTCTGACTTTGGCTTCTCTCTCCTCTGTTAACCCGTGATAACGTGACATGTCACGATATCACGACGGTTTTGAACCTGTGCTCTCCATGCTGCTTTTGGTTGCGATATCGTGACAGTATTTGAAATTAGCTATTTTGGCACCAAAACTCACAACGAAACACAAAGGAATGAGAACTTCAATCAGTTAATGCATGAATAATCACAAATCAAAAAAATGTGGCAAAAATGCCAACATTCTTGGTGGCTCGTGGGGTATACAGTTCTGCTATATGCATGAATCCCAGGCCTTAATCCATTGGGAAACAGAGTCATGGAAAACTGAAAGAAAAGACTATGGGCTGATGGGGAACATCTCTGCGGACTGCTGCAACAACTCTTGCTGACTTATAGAAAACTCAAGTAGATCTACATGTGGCCTAGGTCACCAGGTGCTGTAAAATAATCTCCATGGTAGTGATGAAAGCACCGGGGTTATGAAACAAAAATGAATGGAATGAGGACTATGGAATGAAAATAGTAAATGATGGAATGGTGGAGTGGAAGGAGTGAAGCGGTAGATACAGCAGCTGCTATGTCACCAGATGTGGGGATGGAAAAAAAAATAGATAATGAAATGAGATTGAAAAATGCAGTATGAACTACGGATAAATGCTAAAAAGAAAACAAGAATTAGAAGAAAAGGGAAATAAAGAAACGGGAATATCATAGGGGGGAAAGAGAAACAACAGCAGTGTCTTGATTAATTGCAGAAGAAGGAGTAAGAGAAGAAGGGAATGAAGAGGGGAAGGAAGAAGTAGAGAGGAAGCCACTAACTATTGGGATAGAAAAGGAAAAAAGAAAGAAATAACATACCTGCGGGCTCGCATGCAAAAAGAGCCGAAGTGGACGATTTACAGGAACTGCACAACACGGTTTTTTTTTTTTTTTTTTATTTTTTGTTTTTTGTTTTTTAAACTATATACAAAATTTTACGACATGATTTGCATGCCGCTACCATGAAACCAGTTCTAGGTGATTATTCGATGAATCTATAGTGTCCCGACCAGATCTGATCATACTTGAGTCAGTCCTTGAAGTTCGGCTGGCCTCTTCCTGAAGTTCTCCATGTTGCAAACAGAGTGCAATGTAGCAGGTTATCATTCTTACTAGTACCCGTGCTATTGATGAATAATGTGGCAAAGAGGTTTGCCACATGGGGGCTTTCTTCAGGTACCGGTTGTAGTGGCTGGAACCAATACCACCACTTTGAAGAATGCACTGGCTGTGGACTGAGTACAGGCTCCTCCAATCCCTTGATATGACCACAAGACATTTTTGATAAATCTGCTTCCAAGATCTCCTCAGGCTCAACCTTCTGGTGAGGCATGCCTAACGGGTTCTGGCTAAATACTTGCATGCTGTGCAAAATTGTGTCGTCTTTGTGCTCAGGTTATGACACTTGAACCTATTCCTCTACTTGGCCCATCTCCTGACGAAAACTACAAGCAATCATATTATCTATTACTGGGACAGTGCTTGCATATGCCCATCATTGGCTTTGGACAAAACCTACCTCTTGAGTTCCACACAACTGGATTTCAGGTCTCTACACAGTATAAGGGATCTGCCATGATGAATACTACATGGGATAGACAAGAGCAGGAACTACCGAAGAAAGTAATGGATTTTCTCCCCATGGTAATTTTCCTGATAGAAGCAGAAGGTGCTCCACTTGTAATGCTTCCTCAAAGATTTGAGGGAATCTACGTTCGCCTGATTGCAGCAAGAGGAGGCTTATGTCTGGATGGAAAGCTCAAACATAGAAGAGGTGGGCTTGGGCAGGTGTCGGTTGGATCTCCCCTAGAATTCTCTTCCAACTTCTACTAAATTGGATGTTGAAATTTGTAATGCTCTCCTGAGGTATTCTCATGATGGTGGAGAGATAAATCAAAAGTTGGAAAGGATCCTGAGAGCCCTCAAATGTTGTAATGAGCGCTCATGCTAAATAATCCCATGAGCTGATGCTTTTACGCTTGAGCAATCTGTACCACTACAATGCCCTTCCTTCCAAAGATGAGACTAGAAGTCTGATCATGACATCTTCGTGAACTATATCATGGAGGGTCTCTAAAGTAGCAACATCATCAATATGCTCTCGGGCCATTCCCGTGGTGCCATTGTATTTTGTTAGGGCTTTTAGGGTACTTTTGGGAATCTCATGCCAAATTTGGAGATTCAGAGGGCCAGGATCATCCCATCTAGGACATCATACCCTCACCATTATAGCAGTGGTCTACGATATCATGGTTGTCGCCAAGTCAGAGTCACCAAGTGAACATTCTTTCCTCCGCTTGTAAGGTCAAGGCTGCTCACCAAACCTTGATTCCTTCGAGGTATCTTCTTTTAGCTTCAAAAGGCTCTACGATCGAGAAATTTGGATCTTCAGCTCAGCAGAGTCACTAGATGAACTTACAAATCTCTGCTATGAGGTCAAGACAGTTCATCAAAAATATTGATTCCTCCGGGTGTTAAACAATAAAAAAATCAGTCTTACCGATTATGGATCTTTGGGAGACAGAAATAGTCTGTCCCACCGGGCGTGCCAAAAACTGTTGGTCATGAATCTGCCACAGGAAAGGATTTTATGCAAAATGCGCCCCAGACCCGGCCAACATTGAAATGCTGGGAGAAAGAAATTTCCCCCAGACCAATCTCCAAAGAGGGCTGGTTCCCTTACTAAATCTAATGTTCTTGAAGACTAGAGTTGCAGGAAAGAAATAGTAAATATGCAGAAAGAAATGGGAAATTACAAAAAGAGATGGGAAATGTAGCCACAGGCCAAATTTATATGATCAGGGAAAAGAAACTCAGCAAGAATTGAACCTCAAGCGCATGAACAACATATAATAATAGAACGCAACATAATCTACTTACGACCTTGTGTAGACAACCTCCAGGATTACATTCTAGAACTCACTTTCTCATTAGCAATATTCAAACTCAGATGCAAAATTTAAATCTAACAGCAGATTAGAAAGATGAGCATAAATGAGAAATGCATGAAATAGAAGGAAATCACACAGAAAGACGCTTGCAAAATTAGAGGCCAAATATCTTTCATTTACGCAGATGACTTGAATGTTTTCATGCAACATGTCTCTCGAACTCCCAATGCTTGTTCTTGAGATATACATTGATATTTATAGAGGTCTTGCCTCTTTGCAGCATTTAAAATATGAAACAAACCTCCTCGAGATCTACAAAATGTGCAGCAACAATAAAGAAATGATCCCTTAAACCAACCTCGGAGAAACCAGAAATTAAATGGAACCAGGAACCAATAGTCTTCATTAAATGGTCATCCTCGAAACATGCTAGAACCATTAGAAAATCACAAACAGAAGATTTGAATAATGGAGGCATCTTCAATTCTGGTGTCTTCAAAAACTACAGGCCTGAGCACATCGTTCTACCTTGTACGCATTGGAAAGCAGCAAAACATTTAATTCTAGAGTGCTTTTAATCCTTGGAAATTGTAATGCCTTATCGGGTCGTTTGAACTGCTTTCTGGCGTGAAACTGTAATGGGTCGTGAAAATGCGACATGTCATGAAATTGCGACGTCTTTCACTTTCTGCGCCCTTCTCTTATGTATACCCACGAAACTACAACATGTCACAAAATCACGACAATTTTATCTTCCTTAGCCTTCATCCTCTTGCAAGCAGCGAAAATGAAACATGTCACGATTTTGCGACATTTCGTACAATCTGGCCACCTCCTTGCTTTCGCCTCGTGAAAACACGACATGTCACAAAATCATGAAAATTCTCTGCATTCTGCCTTTCCTGCCAAATATGTCATGAAATCGTGATGTCTCCTTGCTTTCTCTAGTGTTTTCGCTTTCTGTCACGAAATCGCTACTTTTCTACGTGCTTGGCCTCATCCGCAAAAATGTCACAAAATCACGACGTCTCTCATGCCTCATGCTTTTTCGTCAACTTTACCACGATAACGCGACATGTTGCGATATCGCGACGTTTTTACATTTTGCTCCTTGGCAAATTTTCTATCGTGATTTCGCGACGAAGTTCATTGTCATTGCCCTTTGCTCAATTATGTTGCGATTTCGTGACCTTTTTCGTCACTCTGCTCCATGGCCATCTCAAGTCACGAAAACATGACATGTCGCGATATCGTGACAATTTCATTGC
Organism: Wollemia nobilis; assembly: GCA_028583015.1. Classification (NCBI taxonomy): domain Eukaryota; kingdom Viridiplantae; phylum Streptophyta; class Pinopsida; order Araucariales; family Araucariaceae; genus Wollemia; species Wollemia nobilis. The sequence goes on along the minus strand of JAQPPZ010016864.1, from coordinate 9,398,052 downwards.
TCTACCTTCGTTGACCATTTTGACCGCAATTTTGGAACACGTCGTGAAATTGTGACATTCTCCGACTTTGGCTTCTCTCTCCTCTGTTAACTGGCGATAATGTGACATGTCGCGATATCACGATGATTTTGAACCTGTGCTCTCCATGCTACTTTTGGTCGTGATATCGCGACAGTCTTCGGACTTAGCTATTTTGGCACCAAAACTCGTAGCAAAACACAGAGGAATGAGAACTTCAATCAGTTAATGCATGAATAATCACAAATCAAAACAATGTGGCAAAAATACCAACAAGTCCACATGTACATGAGTCCTAGGTAGAGTAAAGGCCAAGTAATATATCTTTCTATATAAAGGCCTCATAGGTGCAGTAGAGAGAGAATTATATAGTAAATATACAATGTGTGTAGTATGGTACAATTTAGTTCCTTCATATAATTTCATGGAGTGTTCATGTCCTCCATTATATAGCTTTGTACTATTTTATTATTCCCATTAATACCATATTTTGAGTTATTTGTAGATATTCATCTCTTATTTTTCTTGCATATTATTGTGTTATTAGTTTTATAGTGATCTTAGATTAGTTGTCCTTCATCTTGTGGTTGTACTACCTCCCATAAAAATCTAACAATGGTATCAGAGCACATGGTAGATTAGATAGAAAATAGTGAGAGCCACAAGTGAGACTAAGATAAATCTAGAAATCTCATTTATAGAATTTTTCAGATTACATTTGGCTAGAGGCTTTCCATAGGGTTATAAGAAAACTTGTGAAGACCAGGACTCAACATGGATTCCAATTGATTGAAAAATCAACTAGTGAAGATTCATTATATCTAGATTTACATTTTCCACCATTTCAATTTCTAACATCTTGTTGAAGAAAAAGGAGATTTAAAAAAATTGGGAAGATTACTACATAAAACTAGGAAGGTATCTTCAAAATAATCATTCCAAAACTTGTAAAAATAAGTAGAAGACTAAATATTTTAGATATTTGAGGAGAGGTCTCATTACTAGAGATTGTAGACCTGCAAGAATGTATAAGAAGAAAAGGCTATAGTACCCTTATTGCTAATTCATGAGACTCTAGATAAAAGTCAAGAAGAATATTGGAGGTTGGTGATATCCATTAAATACTACAAACAATAGATTGAATAAATCATATAGAAGAAGATTAAGATACCCTTAGAAGGTCTAGTTACAAAACTTCTATTTTTGGATATTAGAGATTGATGATTGTAGAAGTAAAGAAGGATTGACAAAGGTCCTATTCTAGATTCTAGTAGCAATAGTTTTTAGAGATCTGGGAAGAAGATGTCATTACCAACACTTCCTTAGTAGAAGTTTGAAGGAAAGTTCTTATTTAGAATACCAAAGAAGCTACGATATTGAACACCTAAGACAACATCAAAGGTGAGAGTTGTACAATAAATAAGACAACATCAAATCATCCCTTGCCTACAAGGATTGGTATAGAGAAGTCACCATAAAAACCAATAGAAAGATATCTTATGAAAGAGATTTAGAGATCTCAGGTAAAGGTGCAAAATCAAGGTATTCTAATGTAAATCTATTTACACTATTATTCTGCATCATAATATCTTATCCTACGTAGCAAAGACGATAGAATTTGAGTTTCTTAAGGGCACATCCATCACAAGTAAGGAACATCACACAAGCGGTCATTAGAGATTTAAGAGCTTTCAAAAATATCACATTATGGTGTCCAAACACACCCCTATAAACCATGAATTTAGGCAGCCATAACAAGAAACTTGAAGCATAAAATAATCACAAGAATGAGTTAGAATCCATTGCATAACACAAGCTAGAAGTTATCATATACAACCTAGTGCAAGGCAACATACAAGATAACACAACACAAGATAAAGTTCTAGTGCAATACCCAATACCTATATTGGAGAACCATCCACCAAGAGGAAGTTATACCAAGTTGGACCATGAAGAAATTTCTAGCGAAGGGCAATGCTAGCAATCCTATTCAAGCATGTAGGATCTTCATAAAACTAAGAGTCAACCTTCATTTACCTGGAATAAGCATTGGGAGAAATAAATCAACTAGATTTACATTGGTAAGAGGAGTATATATGTTATGTAAGGCATTGAAGGGAAGATATCATGCAATCTACCACTTGTCACATGTAAAATGAAGTGCTCATATTCCTCAGGTAAAGAAACACTCACTTCTTGAGCATTAGAGTAATTATTTGGCGGTTACAAAGTGTTTCTATAAAAAAGAAAGCATTACATAATATCAAGCAACATAGGTGTCACCCCATACATATTGTAGCTCATAAGACACTTGGACACCACTTCAAAAAGTTTTAATATTCCTATCAAATGATACTCAAGAAGCTTATTCTATGTACGATTCTTTAATAGGATTTATTAGCCATTTAAGCGCTTAATTCCAATAGAAGCATATAATGAAACCTGAGAAAATTAAGCAACATCCAAAGGAGAGAAGGTGTATCCATAACGAGTAGTGAAGATGTATACATACACAGTGAAAGAGGAGTGAACAATAATAAAAGTTGAAGTCAAGACTTCTAAGAAGATCAAAGCATCATTTAAGGATCGATGCCATACATCCAGTATTAAAGGAGAATAGTACATAGTAATATAGCATCCAAAATTTAGTATTTGGAATTTTATAAAGATAAGGTTTTTACCTTAGTTAAAATTGCTTTCATTAAGGAGTTATAAGGAGTACAATATAAGGTTGAAACTCTTCTATTATTTACTTTGGAAATAATAGCAAAATCGACCATAAATTTGAAAGAAAATTTAAAGGATGTTTATATATTTAAAATATTTTAATATTTGCAATTTAGTACCATAGGAGATATAAGGGTTTCTACTTGGAAAATTAAAACTCTATTATTTCAAATATTATTATTTTCTAATATTCCAAATTAGGGAATTATAAGGTATACTACATCAAAATAGGTTATTGGAATTTAGAAATATTAAACTATTGGACATTTAGGGTTATAAAAGGAAGTTTTTCATTTACTTAAAGGAGTTGGTATTATATACTTATACTTGTCTCATATTCATACTAAAGGGACAAAAGAAATCCAACCATACAAAACTTTAAATTAAGTGCATAATTCATTAGAAGAGATAAGGTGAAGTAGAAGTTTATTATTATTATTTACAAAATATTACAAAATCAGCTCAAAAGTGAATTATTATTTACTAAACACTTTATTAAGCTTATAGCTTACTCTAATCACTAGGGAGACATGAAATTATAAAAAACCAAAGTTTAGAAATGTTTTATCAAATTCATTCACATACTCTAAACTAGGGAGTCATAAGATAGTCTACTACAAAGGATCTAACAAAAGTGTTCTTAAAACAAAAAAAAATCTAAAACTAAGGGAGTTGTCTACCTCAAGGAAAATAGTGAACAATTATATGAATAGAACTATTAGAAAGGAAAAATCAAGTGGCATAAAAATTTGAATCAATATTTTACTGATAAAGTATTAGATCTTATCTCAAAATGTATTCATAGTGAAGCTTTAAAAGATAACTTTGAAACAATGGAAAATTATCTACATGCTCAACTCACAAAAGCAATTGATAATGGAAAGAGTAACACTTAAATTCCTTTAGAATACAGAAGCATGTTATATATGGAACTAGTTACATTTAAATGTTATAAGGATAAAAATGTAGAACATAGAGGATTGAAAGAATTACTTAAACTAAAAATAGAAATAAATGAATCATCCCCAACAAATATATTTCAATCCTCATGAAATATTGGTACTTCAATTTTTATTAATATAAAATATTATCATGATTCTCTAAGTATATGTTCAAAAACTTCTATAAAGGACTTGGAAAATAAAAAAAAATACAAAGGTAAATAGAATATACTCTTGCAATAATCAGGTGATAGTACGTCCACGCATGAAAGTACTAACTCAAAATATGAGAATATAGAAGAAGAATAAGAGGAACCAAATCGATGAGGCATACAGTGTAATGTGAATTAAATATAATACAAAGTACTAAATCAATCTAAAGAACATTTGAAGATAAAAGATCCATATTTAAGACTAAAGTCTTCAATACTCAAATAATGTAATACAAGGGGGTGTTAGAGTATATTACATCATTTGGGTTATGTAAATGTACCACCTTTGGTACATATATAGAGTAGGAGTTTACTTCAAAGTAAAGTTAGTTAGTTGCTTCAAGTATTATAATAAATGCACAAGTGTCAATGTGCATGTAGTCCACATGTACATGAGTCCTAGGTAGAGTAAAGGTCAAACAATCTATATTTCTATATAAAGGTCTCATAGGTGTAGTAGAGAGAGTGTGTGATATAGTAAATATACAATATGTAGTAGATATAGTTTGTGTGTAGTATGGTACAATGTAGTTCTTTCATATACTTTCATGGAGTATTCATGTCCTCCATTATAAAGCATTGTACTATTTTCTTCATTCCCATTAATGGTATATTTTTGAGTTATTTGTAGATGTTCATCTCTTTATTTTCCTGCATATTATTGTGCCATTATTTTTATAGTTATCTCGTATTAGTTATCCTTCATATCATGGTTGTACTACCTCCCATAAAAAGCTAACTTAGTGGTCATAAAAACCCCTTTCCATTAGGTTATCCTAGAGTAAAATTTTCCTATGACCTAATAACCATACAAAGATTTTGAGTTTTGGAATGCTCAGACAATCCTTAATATCTCTTCATATTCTTGTGGTATTACTATTTTGTTGGTAATTTACATTATATCCACTTCTTACTATGTATTATCCTGAGCTATTCAACTCTTAAACAATCATTGTTGTTATCTTTTTGCTCAACTACCTCCTAGCAACAATGTTTAGCGTACTTGTAAAAAAACATTCTTTCCATTTGTATACTTCTTCTTTATCCTTTGTACATAATGGTTTAAATGTTATCATCATATTTATCTTGAAGTAATATCATCCATGGTTTCAAAATTGGATCTAGATTGAGAGTTTTTTTATCATACCAAGTATCCATCCAAATAGATTTTTTGTCTCTAGTTCCCACTGCTCATTTAGATCTTTAGTCACTAGATCAATTGAGTTTTTTGAACTCATTCCATATATTATAACCATACAGTAGTGAATATTCGATAAATATTAAGCTTGGATTATTCGGCTCAATGTACTTAGAAGAATGATTGCATATTATCTTTACCTCTCTTTGTATAATCTTTAAATTAATCTTCCCGTTAGAGCTATGTGTGCATATGTAAGAAACATTAAATTAATATTTCCCCTAATTTTATCATCACATACCTTTCTTCATTTCACCAAAATAAATGTCCATTTATCACGTAATGCTAACCATAAAAATGATTGTATAATATAGATTAAACTTTTTTCTACCAATTTTGGCATAATATACAAGGACATATAAGATATTGCAATGGCTTATAATATTTATGTAATTAGCTACTCATATTACTAATGATAATCATCTACCTTTCCATGCTGGTAGTTTATTTTAAACTTTACTTATAACTAGATTCCACAAGTCTATCCTCATTATCTTCTCAAATAAGGGCATCCCTAGATATGTTGTTGGAAAATTTACCTCCTCCATTTGAAATAACCCATATATCCTTACTTTAATTATAGTTGGAGTGTTTAGGAAGTAAAATATTTATTTTGTCCTATTAACTTTCTACCCTAATATTGTTTCATATTCCTTTGATAAGTTATTCAAAGTTGTGGCCTCATTTTTCCTTACCCTCACAAAAGGGTTGTATCATCTATAAATTTTTCATGGGTGATGTTTTTTGATGTAATTATTGGATTTAAGTCTACTTTTTAGCCTATATTTATATCACTTATTCATGTTCCTTCCAAATACATTTACCATAATAATGAAAAAATATGGTTATAGATAATATCCCTATCTAATACCCCTCTTGGATTTAAAATATTATGTTACTAGCCCATTGACTAGCACAAAATATGAAAATATATAGACTCAATATTTAATCCATACGACCCATTTTTTTACAAAACCAAACTTTTCTAATACTAAAAAAATAAAATCTCATTTAACCCTATCATAGGTTTCATTCATACCAAGTATTAATATCATTGATCTCTTTTCTACAAGTTGTTGAATGCATTACTTTGTGAGCTACTATGATCATATCCAAAATTTGTCTCCCTTTAACAAATATTCCTTGATATTCTAAATGTTTTTTGTCTAATGGTGATCTTAACTTATTTTCCATCACTTTAGATATTATATTGTATGCTAAATTACATAGGCTTATGGGTGTAAATGGATCAAACAATTTTTAATCCTTCTTTTTTGGAATCAAGGTAAGATATATTGCATTTACTTTATAAGGTATATATTATTTTACCCTATACTGTTACACTACCAAAAATAAATAATCCCTCACTATTTATGAATTATGTTGATAGAATAATTTAAATATTTCATCTAGACATAGGTATTTATCCTTATCAAAATAAAAAAGAGCTAAATGAACTTCTTTGAGAGTAATAGGCTCCATCAGTTTGCTATTGTATTCATCTATTATAACGTAAGGTACTTCTTGTAATAGTTTATAATTAAGAACTTCACTCTCATTTCATCATAGAATATTTTCTTAAACAATCCTTACCTTCTTTCTAATTTCATTTTGGTCTTCAAAAAAAACCCCTTCTACTGATTTATTTATACTAATTCTATATGTTGATATTTGTACTATTACCATACTATGAAATAACTTTGTGTTTTTATCTCCTTATTTTAACTAAATCTATATCAATTTCAATCTCCAAAATTTTCCTTCCTTACTCATAATACTATGATATTCACTTAGGAACTTCATTTCCTCTGAGCATTGATTGTTGTGTTCAACCTTTTAGAATTTTGAAAGTTCTTTTTGCTCATAAATATTTTTGAGAATGTTCTTGTTATATTATTTTAATATATGTCATTGATTTAATTTGTTTTCAAAGTGTATACAATCCACTATTTATTTAGAAATTTCACATCTATGCTATCATATCAATAAATTGACGATGATATTTCCACATATTCTCATATTTAAAATGTGATCATTTTTTAGTTAACTTACCACAATTTAAAATCTTATTGCTCAAGGTATTAATTTTAGCACAAGTCCCTTCATTTAGACAATAATTTAATAGTAGTCATCTATCTATTTTGACTACTATATGATTTTGGCATATCCTATTGTTGGTCCATGTATAGTTATCCTCTTCAAAATCAACAATCCATAGATTATTGTTTTGAATAAAATCTCAAAAGTATTTTATACTTTGGGTTATTTTCCTAGTTCCCCTAAATGTTCCATCTAGTTTGGTTATGGTATTAAAATATCCTATGATCATGAGTCAAATTTCTTGGTACTTACTTCTAATAAAGGCTTCAATCCCAATCTATACTTTTGATCTTCCTGATTGATATGTAGGTCCATAGATATTTATAAGGATGAAATGAATATCTACAAAGTAGCATGTGGCTAATGAGGCTATCCAATGCTTATATTTATTAATGCTTTAATACAATGTTATAACTAGATTTCAATGTGTTAGAATTCCCTCTAATGCTTCTTTTGAATCCATGGCATCCCATTCATATCTTCCTCATATTGCTTTTATATTTTTGAAAACTTATTTCTTTGACATTTTAGTTTCATACATATAAAGAATATCATACTTATTACTTAAATAAATATCCCTTGTACACCTCTACTCTGAGGGGGCATTACCACCCCTTATATTTTATGATATGGTAATCATGTGTCATTAGGGGCTACTGGCATCTCCTAAAAATTACCAATATCAATTTATCATTTGGTAAATAGAAGTTTAACCAACTTAGATTATGTTCCTTTCTCTATATTTGCTCTTGCTTCCCTAGCTCTCACTTGATAATTTAAAAATTTATGTCCTTTTTCCTTGCAAATATCAATAGTATGTCTTATTAATGTATTCCTTGATATTCTTTCATAACTTTTCCTTTCATTAAATTTATCATTTTCTAGCTCTATTAAGGAAGATTTTAACTTATCTTGTTCATAATCAAGTTTTTTCTTGTTAAATATAGAGGTATTAACATCTAACACTATATTTTTCTCTACCACTTTGCTTCTATTAAATAGTGTAAGGTAATTCAAGAGATTCTTCAAAATTTAATGAGGCACATTTCTTAGTTTTAGCAAAAATGTTCATCCCAAAATTGAGTTCATACTAAGTAGACCTATTGTACCATATCCCCAAAGCTCTAGTCTAATTTTTCTTCATAGGCTAAAGCCTAAAAAGAATTGGAATTTCTTCTAATATCCTTATTTAGTGGTCTCCATTGTTTATTTGCTTTCATATATTTCGACCTATTTTTTAGAAATTGATAACCATCCTTGTCCATATCCATTTGTAAGTTTTTCTTGTAGTTTTCTATATAAGTTTTGTTGGATTCTTCTTAGGGCACGATCTCTTAATATGTCCCAACTTATAACATATTCTATATTTGCAAGATATATTTTAAAAATCCGTAGTTTGGGTCCACAACTTATCTTCATACTTAAGAATTATTTATTTTAGTAAGGGTTTACTGATATCAATCATGACCAATATTTGAGCTTAAATATCCAAGACTCCATTTTTTGTAGTTTATGAAATCTCATGGAATTCCCTTAGAGTGTTATCTATTGCCTTGAAGGTATCTATTTCCTAGAATTCAATGGGTAACCCATACATCCTAACTCAAACTATTAGTAGGGATAGATTTATATTTTTAAGGTGAAAAGCCTTCATACGAGCAAGTAAGGAAGAGTATTGCTCTTCCCATAAACCAAGAACTCCTTTTCGAGTTTCTATCGATATCCTCCCTAAAATAGAAAATGACTAGGAAGAAACCTTTCGAAATAAATGTATACTCACTTCTTGAGATTTCCATTTCTTATCAATCCATTGACCCTAGACAAGACCCATTTAATTTACCTATGACTACCTTATATTTGAGCAATGATGATAAATGTTATATGAGGTCCTCCTAAACCATTACTTATATAGATAATTCTAAGAATTTAGCTATAAATATTAGAAATATAGTCTATTCCATCATTTGGGTTATGTAAATGTACCCTCCAAGATACATATCTACATTACTTCATATGCAAGTTATCTAGTTACTTCATGCAATATAACAAATGCAAAAGTGTCAATGTGCAAGTTATCCCTTGCATAGCTAGATAGAATGTTGGTCAAGTATCCTATTTTACATATATAAGGATGGCATCTTAGATAGATAGACAAGAGAGTCAGGGGATATAGTCATATAATGTATCTTAGTGGATAGTGTAGTTCTATGCACCTCAAAATTCATTGGTGATGGATACAATGTGTTAATGAAGTGCTCACTTCCTCCATAGACGCATTGTAATATTTTATATGATTTATATTTTCAGTATACTTCAATCATCTAGCAAATTTACTTTCTTTCATGTTATTTTGCATCTTGTGATTGTTATCTCCCAAGGCTCATTCATAAAAATCTAACAATGGTATCAGAGCCACGATAGATCTAGTTTGTGTAGGTCAATGGGGAAACCACCATTTTTGGTTAGCTTAAGAGTCTTATCAAAATGACGTGCCACTAGACCATCCACTATAAAAATATCTCAGAAGAATATAGGTGGTATATTTTAGGAGAGTCATAAATATAGGACAAAAAGGAATCTTAGTTTCAAAAAATACTAAGATCATTTTCGTCTAGAGTCTTTTCCACATAGTTGTTATGAAAACTTGTGAAGACTACGACTCAACACTCAATATACTAGATTGAAAAATCATCTAGTGAAGATCATCCAGGTTATCTAGAATTTGCTAACTGGTGCCTAAGATTTATTTTGTTGTAGAAAATTAATTCTCACAGGATTAGGGACTCCTATGATAGAAAGCTAGGGGAATTCAACTTTGTTGCCTGAAGATCGACATGCCCTCATAGTGTAGAGGTTAGTTCATTGTGCAATAGAAGAATAATGCGAAAGAAGACTTCTAGTGAAGGATCACAGTGAAGATAGGAGACTGAATATATCCATTGCTAGATTGTAAATTCCATAGTTGAATAAAATGCTATAAAAACCTTGATAAAGAAAGTCCATAAAAGCATTGAATAAGAAGCCATAGAAATATTGATATTGAAAATGCCATAGAAGCCTTGATACTAAAAAGGCCATAGAATCCTTGGTACTGAAAATGGCCATAAGAGCATTGATATTGAAATAGGTCATAAAAGCCTTGATCCTAAAGAAGAATTCAAGAAGAATATCTGATTCAAAATAAAACTAAAAATTTTAGTACTAATATATTTTTTGCAAGAACAAAAGATTCAATGAGTTGGGAGACTTCCTACAAGAAATTTAGGAAGAGTATATTATTCAAAATCAGCTCAACCCTGAAGTAAAAGTGAAAATATCAAGAGAAAATCTCATTGAAGAACTAATATTGGAAGAAGAATATGAAGGACCAGGAGAGTCTTACTCAAAGTTAGGAGAAGTAGAATCAGAATATCCAAGAGAAGATCTCACCACCAACACTTACAAGAGTAGAAGGTTGAAGAAAAGCTCTCAAGGAAGACCATAAAAAGTTGCCAGACCAAAGACCTTGTGAAGGTCTCATCAAGCATCCAAGAAAGGCTAGGAGAGCCTTGTTGAAGATCAAGAAATTTCTTAGAGAACTCATTGTATAAATCTAGTATCTAGGTGAATTCACTAATAATGAAGGACTTGGGACAATTATCGCCATTCAAAAACAAGACCAGGAGAAGAATTTGGTAAGGATTGCCAAACCCTAGAGGACAATCCTACTTGAAGTTATAATTAGAGAAGAAGACTTGAAGACATAAGAAGCTCACCAAATCTTGAATATTTTAATATTACCTCTCATAGCGAGAAGACACCACTTTAGAGATATAGACTTCTCCAAATCTATAGCAGAAGGAGGAGAACACACTAGGAGAACAAGCCACCAAATCCTAGGCTCATGAAAGAAAGTTTGAGACCATCATTTGGTGAAGAAGGAACTATTTAGGACATCCTAATTGAAGCAAAAAATTGGTATTTTTAGACACCAAGATGTACATATGCTATAGGAAAAGGTATGCAACTTATGGTGCAAAAAGATTCATTAATTGGATTATTTATTAGATTTATTAGAGCACTTGTATTTGAATTAAAGTTGTAAAAAAGAAATTAGATTACAGTATTCTAAAAGTGACAAAAAAGAAACAATTTTTTTTTAAGGATTCATTTGCACATTTATTAGGATTTTATTAGATTACAGATTAGCTTCTATCAACTACCTATTATCTATTTTTGAAAAATAATACTAAGTCCTACAACATTGATTGTAGTGAAATTGCAGAATAACTCTTAAAGATTCATTTTAGGTTATTCTTTATTAGTTGTAGAAAATTATTAGTGCATGACTTTGATATTTTATTGGAGTGATAAGGTGTAATATTATTGCATTAAAAGTGAAGAACATGTACTACTATAGCACTCTCAAAAATAAAATTAGTTTTGTGTTTCTTGAAAGGCACAAAATCTGATTTGTATCAAGTGTCTAAAGACACTATTGAGGAACAAAAATCTACAAATTGAAGTGGCCAATAGAAGCCACCAAAAAGGGTTAGAATCCTCTAGAATTTGAATAAGAACCTAACTAATGAAAAATATAAATAGAAGATTATGAAAGTGAGACTTGGTGAGTCTCAAAATTAAAAAGTATTATAAAGTTGAATGCAAGGAAAGTGCAGAAAATTGCATTAATTAAAAAAGCTTCTATATACTATTATTGGAAGCTTGGATTTGTTATCAGAAGTGTCCAAGAAAAATGGAAGGGTGTGTCTACTCTTTAGAGACAACCTCAATCCCTTGTGTTGCAAGAAATATCTACCACAAAACTAGAATTTTAAATCTAAAAATAAAGTGTGAAAGAAGGTATATTAAAAGCCTTAATATAAAATATTTAATACATTATATGCACTACCCTAATCTAGTTTTTGTTATCATAATATGAGATTTGAAGTGCCACAAAAGGACACATTTTCTATAGGGAAAAATAGTCAACAAAGGCAGAACGTCAGCACTTTTCCATCCAAGCTAGAAGGAGCCACTCAAGGGCTCATATTGGATGTATGTACTTGCAAAAACAAAACTTAGTTTCTATCATTCAAGAGCTACATTTACGTATATAAGTGAGTGCATATCAATTTTTATAAGACATAAAGAAATATACAAGGGATTCAACATGATTGGAGGAATAAAAGAAAGAGGCAAAGGTGTTACATTCATGGTCTCTAAACTTGGAGACTACCATCCACTACATCGAAGCTCTAAATCATCATCCAAGCTCCATAGTGCATCGTCTATCCACCTACAATAAAATAGCTTACCTGTTGCCTAAGCAATGTAGCAAAGTAAAGGTATTGTGGAGTTATAATATCCATATTCAAATACCTTACAAGAATGAAATCCATGTAGAAATAACACTTGGCATTCTGGTCATCATCCTTTCTCAATGTTCTAGAAAATTCCACGTAGGAGTTACAAGCAAGGCAATGACACTTGGTACTATCTAACAGCTTCACATGAGTGCCCATTCATTTTTGGTTTTGTTCAAGAGTGTTGAACAAAGGACTTGGAGTTTTACATAAATAAGGGAGCACTCACTTGTAATGGATGTTACACTTGTCACAACATCCATGATCAATTTTACTTAAAAGACATTCGAAGTCTAAATTCAACGTGTGTGAGTGAAGTGTAGTCAAAGACGTCCAAAGAGGGAGTAAAGCACAATCAAGGAAGGAGTATAGCACAACATAAACGTCTGAATTACAATGTTAAATATAATGGGAAGGAGCATTAAAGGCTCCCCCATTTTTGAAGGTCAAATTTTAGCACCATACATACCATCATTCAAGACCAACTACTCCAAGGAATATCCATTAAATAAAACACCTAAGGTACCACTTATATCCTATTATACTCAGCCGCAAAAAGTGCCAAATATTAATGAGATATCGCATCTAATAAGGTAAGGTTTAAATCCCATTTATTATTACTTTCATAAATTGGAGGTATAAGGGTTATAAACTAAGGTTAAAACTTAGATTTTGAAAGACAAAATAGTGACTTATATTATTAAATTAATATGTGCAATCTTACTTAGAAGGAATAAGGAATTCAACTTGGATTAAATTATTTTGTAAATATTATAATAATTTCTCTAATTATCCAAACTTGGAAGCCACAAGGATTACCCCATCAAATTTATTTTATTGGAAATTAGAAATAATCCAAGGGATATAAAATAGGTTATTAAGGATTTCCATTAAGGTTGGATAAATATATTTTTACTTGTCTCAAATCTTCAAGAAGGGACAAAATAATTCCAACATCAAAAATCTCTTCAAAATTGAAAAAGTGCTTAGTTCAATTAGGATCAATAAGGTGTTAAAAAATTAATTTTTTATTCTTACAAAACTTGTACAAAATCAACCAAAATTAAACTTTATTTTTACAAAATGCACTATAACATACTAGGGAGACATAAGGAAGTCTACAAATCTAAGGTTTGATATTATGAAGACTTAAAATGGCATCTAACAAATTCTTCCTAACAGAATCTCAACTTCTCAAGGGTCCAAATTATTTTTCTTGGAAAAATAAAGTGAAAGAAATTTTAGTATATAAAAAACTTTGGGATGTTGTCAAAGGTAAAACACAGAAACCTACAACAGGTGAAACATAAATCCTAAATTTTGAAGAAAATGATTCAAATGTCTTAATGATATTAAATTTTACTATCACTAATGAGATTCAATCATATATTAGTTCAGTCAAAACATTATCAGATGCATGGATAAGCCTATAAATATTTGAAGGAAAGAATAAGGCAACTATTCTTCATTTGCAAACTCAACTTCACTCATTGAAAATGAATAGTGGAGAAAGTATAGAATTGTTCCTAAGGAAGGTAGAGATATTAAAGAAAAATTATTAACCTTAGGTGAAACAATTAAATATGAACTTCTTACTCAAGTAACCATGAGAGCACTTCCAAATAACTATAAGTATTTGGTAACATCTTTGCAGGTCCTAAGTAAAGATACTTCTTTTGATGATTTAGTCAATATACTTCAAGCATATGAAGTAGAAAATATTATGAAATATGATATGAATAACACTACATTGACCTCAAAATATAATCCACAGGAAAATATTGCTCCTTCAGTAAGAGGACGAAAAATATGGTATTGTCAGATCTACAGAAAGAAAGGACATAGTACCATCTATTGTAGATATAATCCCATAAATCAAAACCAAAGAGATCATACAAATCATAGGAATTAGTTTGAGCTATAATAATACCAAATAAACCATCATTAGCATAATTTTAGTGACCTACCAATTATCCTCAACTTGAATATCAGAAGAAAAATCAGAAAGTCACCTGGTTCAAAGGATAGAAGAATTTGAAGAACTTGAAGGATCTAGAGAGTATTTTGAAGTAAAAGCTCTATCAACATATGTAACATGCTACATAGACACTAAATATTTGCTTGAATAGGTTACAAAGAATGCAGAGGAAGAAGACTATGAAGATAAAGTAAAATAAAGTGAAGGAGATCCATATTAAAGACTAAAGTCTTCAATACCCAAATAATGTAATACAGGGGGTGTTGGAAATAGAGTCTATTCCATAATTTGGGTTATGTAAATGTATCCTACAAGATACATATCTAGATTACATCCTATACAAGTTATCTAGTTACTTCATGCAATGTAATAAATGCACAAGTGTCAATGTGCAAGTTGTTCCTTGCACATCTAGATAGATTTTGGTCAAATATCTTATTTTACATATATAAGGATGACCTCTTAGATAGATAGAAAAGAGATTTGGGGGACCTATTCAGATAGCGTAGCTTAGTGGATAGTGTAGTTTTGTGTACCTCATCATTCATTGGTAATGGATACAATGCATATCAGTAGCGTTGTTAATGGAGAGCTCACTTCCTCCATAGCTACGTTGTAATATTTTATGTGATTTATATTTTTAGAATACTTAAGTCATCTAGAAAATTTATTTATTTTCATGTTATTCTGCATCTTTGATAGAGAGCCAAAATTACAGAGAAGAAAAATAGTTTTATTTTATTCAAATGCAGCAGAGAATTACTGTTACAACAGAATATTACAGTCACAGCAGAATATTACAGAAGTCGCAGAAGAGTTGCGCTTTTACAAAATTTCAAAACTCTAAAAATACAGAAATAGGTTATCGTTCTCAAAATTTTCCAGCCCCTTGTGCATGCCTTTGCTCTCCTTTTTAAAGGTTCTCAGGTGACGCTCCATTTCCAGCTGGTGGCCCTTCGTTTCCTCTTCCAGAACCTTTCGTTTCGCCTTCCCGTGTCGCTTCGTCGTCCAGGTATTCGAAACGTCTCCCTTTCCGACTCTTCGTCTTCGGCTTGTCTTTCGGGCGCGAAAATACGACATGTCGCGATATCGCGACATTTTTTTGCCTTTGGCTCTTTCTCTGTCTTTCGTCATGAAAATGCGACATGTCACGATATCGCGACGCTTTTCTGTCTCGGCCGCTTTCTCTGTCTTTCGTCGTGAAAATGCGACATGTCACGATATCGCGACACTTTTCTGTCTCCGGCTCCTTCTCTGCCTTTTCATCGTGAAAATGCGACATGTCACGATATCGCGACACTTTTCTGTCTCTGGCTCCTTCTCTGCCTTTTCATCATGAAAATGCGACATGTCACGATATCGCGACACTTCTACTTCCTCGCTCTCTCTCTCCTCTTCGAGTCACGAAATCGTGACATGTCACGAAATCGTGACATCCTTGCTTGCTGCTTCCTCTTTCCTGTTTGGGTCACGAAATCGTGACATGTCACGAAATCGTGACATCTTTGCTTGCTGCTTCCTCTTTCCTGTTTGGGCTGCAAAATCATGACATCTTCGCTAGCTGCCTTCTCTTTCCTGTTTGGGTCATGAAATTGTGACATGTCGCGAAATCGTGACATCTTCGCTAGCTGCCTTCTCTTTCCTGTTTGGGTCACGATATCGTGACATGTCATGAAATCGTGACATCTTCACTAGTTGCCTTCTCTTTCCTGTTTCGGTCACGATATCGCGACACTTTTTATGTCGCGATATCGCGACATCTTTTCCTCCGCTCGTTCTCTTCTCTGTTTTGGTCACGATATCGCGACACTTTTTATGTCACGATATCATGACATCTTTTCCTCCGCTCTTTCTCTCTCCTTCTTGAGTCACGAAAACACGACATGTCATGATATCGCGACACTTTTTCTGTCGCGATATCGCGACACCTTATTTTTTTCTTTGCCAAAACACTTAGAACATTTTTGTTGATGCAAGATTGCTCTGCTGCCCTTGGATGCTCCTGCATCAGACATCCAGGGTAGATTGAGAAGTGATCCTCACTTCTGAACTGTTAGAGGGAGACCCAGGTGGTCAACCTCCATTTTAGACAACCAAGTTGCATCTTCTACCGGTCTGCCCTTCCACTTGACCAAATATTCAAAATACTATCTTTTTCTGGTACTTCGCCTTCTCGAGTGTCCAGTATTTCCTCAATCTCATCTGCGGTTGGAGTAGACGTTGGAATACTCCACAACTCTGCGCTTGGTGTCTCACTACTATCCCCCTCATGGTATTTCACCAAATCTAAAATGTTAAAGACAGGTGATATGTTAAGCCCACTTGGCAATTCTACTTCATACGCATTGCCTGAATCCCGTTTTGCTAGGATTCTGCATGGTCCAAACTTCTTCATCTTTAGTTTGTTATAGGTTTTAGCAGGAAATCTTTCTTTTCTCAGATGGACCATCACTTCATCTCCCACTTTGAATTCCTTAAACCGTCACTTCTGGTCTGCCTTCATCTTATATTGCGTATTCATTTTAGCAATATGCTTCTTCACTTCTTCATGCAGGTTCTTCAGATGCTCTACAAAATCCTCAACCTCGGCACTGCACTTTTCCCCTGTATTCAGCTTCCTTAACTCAAAACATTTCTTGGACTGCTTCCATATATTATCTGAAATGGAGATTTGTTGGTACTCCTGTTGACAGAATTGTTATATGCAAACTCCGCCTGCGGCAAAATCAGATCCCATCCTTTGGGCTTATCTCCTATCAAGCACCTCAATAGGTTACCCAAACTTCTGTTTACCACCTCTGTTTGCCCATCTGTCTGTGGGTGGTATGCTGAACTGAATTTCAAATCTGTCTTTAGTTTCTTCCATAGGGTTCTCCAGAAATACCCAACAAACTTGGTATCTCTGTCGAAAATGATACTCTTCGGTAGACCATGCAGTCGTACCACCTCTTTGAAAAACAAACCTGCAATATGAACTGCATCATTAGTTTTCTGACAAGGGATAAAATGTGCCATCTTTGAAAACCTGTCAACTACCACAAATATGGAATCATTTCCCCTCTGTGTCCTTGGTAGACCAAGAATGAAATCCATGCTGACATCTTCCCATGGTTTCTCTGGTACAGGTAATGGTTGATATAATCCGGTGTTCTGTCTCACACCTTTCGCCATCTGACAGACTCTACAGCTCTGCACAAATTTTCGCACATCTTGCTGCAGTTGCGGCCAATAATAATTCTCGCTCACAAGGGCAATGGTCTTATCTCGACCAAAGTGCCCAGCCAATCCTCCACTGTGTTTTTCTTTGACTAGGTTTTCCCTCATGGAACTTCTTGGAATGCATAATTGGTTTCCTCTGAACAACATTCCATCTTGGATCAGAAAATCCAACCACTTGGTTCTGTCCAAGGTAACTGGTGCCAAGCAAGCCTTCCAGGCTTCTGCAAAATCGGGATCTTCAGGGTACAAACCCTTCAATTCATCAAATCCCAACACTTCCACCTTCATTTCTATCAGCAAACTCTGCCTTCTACTCAAGGCATCTGCAACTCTGTTGGACTTTCCACTCCTGTGCTTCAACACAAAGGAATAACTCTGCAGAAACTCAACCCACTTCAAGTGCCTCTGGTTCAGTTTTCCCTGGCTATTTATATACTGTAAGGCCTGATGATCAGTATATAACACAAACTCTTTTGGCAGCAAATAATGTCTCCACTTCTTCAGGGCCTGAACTATAGCATAGAACTCTTGGTCATACACTGAATACTTCTTCCTGGCCTCATTGAGTTTCTCACTGAAGTAAGCAACAGGCTTGCCTTCTTGACTCAGCACAGCTCCTATGGCACTACCATTGGCATCACAGTCCACCTGAAATACCTTGTTAAAATCTGGAAGTGCTAAAATAGGTTGCTCAGTGACCTTCTTCTTCAACATATCAAAGCTCTTGTCTGCTCCTAAGGTCCACTTAAAGTCTTTCCTATCCCCTCTCATTGTTTCCGTAAGGGGTGCACAAATACTGCTAAAATTTTTGATGAATTTCTTGTAAAAATTGGCTAGACCATGAAATGATCTCACTTCAAAAGTGCTTCTTGGAGTAGGCCATTCAATGATAGCCCTCACCTTTTCTGGGTCCATTTTTAGACCTTCAACTGAGATGACAAATCCCAGGTATACCAACTCCTTCTTCACAAAATTGCACTTCTTCAAGTTGATCAACAACTGTTCTTCCCTCACCTTCTCAAAAACCCTCCTGATATGCATCAGGTGCTCTTCCAGGGTTCTGCTGAATATCAAAATGTCATCCAAATAGACAATAACAAACTTGCCTAAAAACTCCTTCAACACTTCATTCATCAACCGCATGAATGTGCTTGGTGCATTGGTTAGCCCAAATGGCATGACCAACCACTCATACAAACCTTCTCTCGGTTTTGAAAGCGAGTTTTCCACTCATCTCCTTCTCTGATCCGAATCTGATGGTAGCCACTCTTCAGGTCAATCTTGGTGAAGTACTTGGCTCCACTCAAATAGTCCATAATATCATCCATCCTTGGTAATGGAAATCTATATTTTATGGTGATCTTGTTTATAGCTCGGGAGTCTGTACACATCCTCCACTCCCCATCCTTCTTTGGTGCTAGTACTGTAGGTACCGCACATGGACTCAAGCTTTCTCGAATCAGTCCCTTTTTCAACAACTCATGGACTTGCCTGCTCAGCTCCTCACTTTCCATAGGAGTCATTCTGTGGGCTGCCTTGTTGGGTAAACTAGATCCAGGTACCAAATCAATATGGTGACTGATCTTCCTCATCGGTGGTAAACCCTCAGGCACATTATCTGATATGATGTCTAGAAATTCTTCTAACAGGTGTTCGGCCTCTGCTGGAACATCTATGTACTATTCTTTCTTAATAGTAGGGATTAATGCATAACACATTGAATCCCTCTTCAGACCATCCAAAAACTGTCTTCCATCCACCAGGCAGATTCTGGCACTATTGCACACTTTCTCATCCACTTCCTTCAGTGGCTTCAATTTGTGACGTACTCCATCCTTCGTCAGAGAGTACGTATTTGCATGCCCATCATGCACTGCACGTCTGTCAAATTGCCATGGTCTTCCCAACAACAAATGGCAAGCATCCATCGACAAAACATCACATAGGACCTCATCTTGATAATTCCCAATGTGAAATTTGACCAAGCACTATTCACTGACAAGTGCTCTGTGGTCTTTCTACAACCACGCAATCCGATATGGATGCGGGTGCTTCCTCTTTCCCAATTTCAACTTAGTAACCATCTCTTCTGAAACTAAGTTGTCTGTGCTACCATTATCAATGATAACATTGCAGACCTTCCCTGCACATTTGCACCTCGTGCGAAACAGACTCTTCCTCTGTTCTGGTTCTTTCTCGTCATTCAACAGTGCTCTTCTCATCATCAGCACTTCTCCTCCTTCTGCTTCTTCAGAGTGTTCTGACTCTGCACCTTCATCTGCCACAACAGCTCTGGCATGACCCTCAGGTCTCTTGTCCATCCTTTCTTGGTGTTGAGGACACTCGGATGACCGATGTCCCTCTTCTCCACACTGGAAACAGGTTCCACGGAATACCCCTCTTCCATACCCACGTCCAGGTCTACCTCTTCCTCTCTGGTAGCCATTGTTCTGATCACGCGGGCGGTAGGTATTCTCCTTTTTCTGTTCCTGGGGTTTGCTTGTTTCACCAGTCTTCTTCTGGTCTCGGTAATTTCCTCCATCGGTTCTTCCACCACGATCCCTTCCTCTCTGTTTGCCTTCGAATCTTCTATTCAGTTTCTCTTCTACCTTCAAGGCCAACTGGTATGCATCTTCTATGGTGGCTATTCTGATCAAGCTGAGTTCTTCTTGAATGTTCATTCTCAACCCGTTGATGTATCTGGCTACTTTCTCCTTATTAGCCCCTGAATGGCCAGTTCTGATGGAGATCTTGTAGAATTCTTCTATGTATTCTTGGATAGACTTGCCTGACTGCCTCAGACTCTGCATCCTCCTCAACAGGTCCAACTCGTAATCTACGAGAATAAATTGTCTCTTTAGTTTCTCCACCATTCGGTCCCATCTGGTTATTTTCTCCTTTCCATTTTTATTTCTTTCGAGTTGTACTCCTTTCCACCATAAACTAGCATGGCCTTTCAATTTTGTTTTTGCAAATTTGATCCTATCAAGATCTGCAATCTCCTCATACTCAAAGTATTCCTCCATATCGTTGATCCAGTCAATCAACTCTTCTGGGTTGAGATTCCCAGAATATGTAGAGACATCAAACTTCGGTCTCTTCCCGGCCCGAGATAGAGCTTTCAACAATCTAGCTTCAGAAGGATCCAATGCTTCTTCATCATCTGATGGACCCTCAGTTTCCCAGGCTTCATCGTCACTCTGGTCTTCTCCCTTTGGTTCGACCCTTTTTCGCAACTCTTCCTGTAGGGCTTGCACTTGCCTCTGCAATGCTCTAAAATCTTCATCCTGCGCCACATTTCTCCCGCGACCATGATTTCTTTTTGGAGGCATTCTGCTCACTTCTCTCACAAATCTCAAATGGTCCTGGTGTAGCCGCCTCACTTCCAGGGATCCGCTCACACGCTCAGGGACCCTCACTCTCTCTTCTCAGAACCCTTCCACAGATCCTGGTGCAAACTGCCTCACGTTCGGCGCTCTGTTTGCACACTCAGGAACTTCTAGCTCTGATACCACTTGATCGAGAACCAAAATTACAGAGAAGAAAAATAGCTTTATTTTATTCAAAATACAATAGAGATTTATAGTTACACAGAATATTACAGTAGAATATTACAGAAGTCATAGAAGAGTTGCGCTTTTACAAAATTTTGAAACTCTTAAAATATAAAAAAATAGGTTATCGTTCCAAAAATTTTCCAGCCCCTGTGCATGCCTTTGCTCTCCTTTTTAAAGGTTCTCAGGTGACGCTCCATTTCTAGTTGGTGGCCCTTCGTTTCCTCTTCCAGAACCTTTCGTTTCGCCTTCCCGTGTCGCTTCGTCGTCCAGGTATTCGAAACGTCTCCCTTTTCGACTCTTCATCTTCGGCTTGTCTTTCGGGCGTGAAAATATGACATGTCGCGATATCGCGACATTTTTTTGCCTTTGGCTCTTTCTCTGTCTTTCATCATGAAAATGCGACATGTCACGATATCGCGACACTTTTCTGTCTCGACCGCTTTCTCTGTCTTTCATCGCGAAAATGCGACATGTCGCGATATCGCGACACTTTTCTCTCTCTGGCTCCTTCTCTGCCTTTTCGTCA
The DNA here is from genome assembly GCA_028583015.1 of Wollemia nobilis. Taxonomy (NCBI): domain Eukaryota; kingdom Viridiplantae; phylum Streptophyta; class Pinopsida; order Araucariales; family Araucariaceae; genus Wollemia; species Wollemia nobilis. The sequence continues at coordinate 9,376,231 of JAQPPZ010016864.1, read as the reverse complement.
CGAAAATGCGACATGTCGCGATATCGCGACACTTTTCTATCTCTGGCTCCTTCTCTGCCTTTCCATCATGAAAATGCGACATGTCGCGATATCGCGACACTTCTGCTTCCTCGCTCTCTCTCCTCTTCGAGTCGTGAAATCGTGACATGTCACAAAATCGTGACATCCTTGCTTGTTGCTTCCTCTTTCCTGTTTGGGTCACGAAATCGTGACATGTCACGAAATCGTGACATCTTTGCTTGTTGCTTCCTCTTTCCTATTTGGGCCATGAAATCGTGACATCTTCACTAGCTGCCTTCTCTTTCCTATTTGGGCCGCGAAATCATGACATGTTGCAGAAATCGCGACATCTTCGCTAGCTGCCTTCTCTTTCCTGTTTGGGCCGCGAAATCGCGACACTTTTTCTGTCGCGATATCGCGACAGTTTTTCATCCGCTCTTCTATTCCCTGTTTCGGTCGCGATATCGCGACACTTTTTCCTCCGCTCTTCTATTCCCTGTTTCGGTCGCGATATCGCGACATCTTTTCCTCCGCTCTTTCTCTCTCCTTCCTGAGTCGCGAAAACACGACATGTCGCGATATCGCGACACTTTTTCTGTCGCGATATCGCGACACCTTATTTTTTTTCTTTGCCAAAACACTTAGAACATTTTTGTTGATGCAAGATTGCTCTGCTGCCCTTGGATGCTCCTGCATCAATCTTGTGATTGTTATCTCTCAAGGCTCATTCATTAAAAGCTAACAATAAATTGATCCATGGGAAGGAATATATAACTCGATATCCACTAAAATTTACCAATATATCCTAGAGCAATTATATTATTTGAAAATAATCCTACAATGGGGAAGTATTAAGATAATGAAGGACTTGAAAAATAACTAAAAAGTTATGTGCCCAAAAAATATCCTACCTTGATGATGTGTTATCCCTCCATTTTTTCTCCCATCATCCGAACCCTAGCTGACAAATATCTACACTTTTTTTCCATGACTTGAAAAATTGTCATTGCCCTTGTTTTGGATGATTGACTTCATTGCCATTCATATGACCATTCATTTTAAAGCTCTTCAAATTCCACTTAAACTAGTCCAAGAATCATCTGAATTGGACAACCCTTCATAAAGATATGGCTCTTGAGATGTTTTTCTAGAAAGTGTTACCCTAACATTGCTCTTGTTTTGAACAATTATCTTCACATGGTTGTTTGTCTCTCAATACTACTTGGATTCTTTCGTATGAGCACTCATTTTAATTCCCTTCAAATTTTGCATAAAATGAATCAAGAATCATTGGAATTAGACAAATCTATGCAAATATATGACTCTTGAAAGATGAGTTTTCCTAGCTCTCCAGATTCATAATTGCCCAATTAACAACAAATAAAATTATTCATTTTCTATATTATTTATTAAAAAAAAAACATATATATTTTAAACTTTTCAAATTTTATTTATTCTAATATCTCCGGAGAAGTATTAGAATACTTGTAATTTCAAGCATCATAAAATTATTCATTTTCTATATTATTTATTAAAAAAAAAACATATATATTTTAAACTTTTCAAATTTTATTTATTTTATGTATTCTAATATCTCTGGAGAAGTATTAGAATACTTGTAATTTCAAACATCTCATATGTTAACAAGGTATTCTAAATACCTTGTTAAAATCTGGAAGTGCTAAAACAGGTTGTTCAGTGACCTTCTTCTTCAACATATCAAAGCTCTTGTCTACTCCTAAGGTCCACTTAAAGTCTTTCCTATCCCCTCTCATTGTTTCCGTAAGGGGTGCACAAATACTGCTGAAATTTTTGATGAATTTCCTATAAAAATTGGCTAGACCATGAAATGATCTCACTTCAAAAGTGCTTCTTGGAGTAGGCCATTCAATGATAGCCCTCACCTTTTTTGGGTCCATTTTTAGACCTTCAACTGAGATGACAAATCCCAGGTATACCAACTCCTTCTTCACAAAATTACACTTCTTCAAGTTGATCAACAACTGTTCTTCCCTCAGCTTCTCAAAAACCCTCTTGATATGCATCAGGTGCTCTTCCAAGGTTTTGCTAAATATCAAAATGTCATCCAAATAGACAATAACAAACTTGCCTAAAAACTCCTTCAGCACTTCATTCATCAACCGCATGAATGTTCTTGGTGCATTGGTTAGTCCAAATGGCATGACCAACCACTCATACAAACCTTCTCCGGTTTTGAAAGCAGCTTTCCAATGAATCTCCTTCTCCGATCCGAATCGATGGTAGCCACTCTTCGAGTCAATCTTGGTGAAGTACTTGGCTCCACTCAAACCGTCCATAATATCATCCATCCTTGGTAATGGAAATCTATATTTTATGGTGATCTTGTTTATAGCTCGGGAGTCTGTACACATCCTCCACTCCCCATCCTTCTTTGGTGCTAGTACTGCAGGTACCACACATGGACTCAAGCTTTCTTGAATCAGTCCCTTTTTCAAAAACTCATGGACTTGCCTGCTCAGCTCCTCACTTTCCATAGGAGTCATTTTGTGGGCTGCCTTGTTGGGTAAACTAGATCCTGGTACCAAATCAATATGGTGATTGATCTTCCTCATCGGTGGTAAACCCTCAGGCACATTATCTGATATGATGTCTAGAAATTCTTCTAACAGGTGTTCGGCCTCTGCTAGAACATCTATGTACTATTCTTTCTTAATAGTAGGGATTAATGCATAACACATTGAATCCCTCTTTAGACCATCCAAAAACTGTCTTCCATCCACCAGGCAGATTTTGGCATTGCTGCACACTTTCTCATCCACTTATTTCAGTGGCTTCAATTTGTGACATACTCCATCCTTCGTCAGAGAGTACATATTTGCATGCCCATCATGCACTGCACGTCTGTCAAATTGCAATCGTATTCCCAACAACAAATGGTAAGCATCCATCGGCAAAACATCACATAGGACCTCATCTTGATAATTCCCAATGTGAAATTTGACCAAGCACTGTTCATTGACAAGTGCTCTATGGTCTTTCTGCAACCACGTAATCCGGTATGGATGCGGGTGCTTCTTCTTCCCCAATTTCAACTTAGTAACCATATTTTTTGAAACTAAGTTGTCTGTGTTACCATTATCAATGATAACATTGCAGACCTTCCCTGCACATTTGCACCTTGTGCGAAACAGACTCTTCCTTTGTTCTGGTTCTTTCTTGTCATTCAACAGTACTCTTCTCGTCATCAACACTTCTCCTCCTTCTGCTTATATAGAGTGTTCTGACTCTACATCTTCATCTACCACAACAGCTTTGGCATGACCCTTAGGTCTCTTGTCCATCCTTTCTTGGTGTTGAGGACACTCGGATGACCGATGTCCTTCTTCTCCACACTGGAAATAGGTTCCACAAAATACCTCTCTTCCATACCCATGTCCAAGTCTATCTCTTCATCTCTGGTAGCCATTGTTCTAATCATGTGGGCGATAGGTATTCTCCTTTTTCTGTTCCTGGGGTTTGCTTATTTCACTAGTCTTCTTCTGGTCTCTGTAATTTTCTCCACCGGTTCTTCCACCACGATCCCTTCCTCTCTGTTTGCCTTCGAATATTTTATTTAGTTTCTCTTCTACCTTCAATGCCAACTGGTATGCATCTTCTATGGTTGCTATTCTAATCAAGCCGAGTTCTTCTTGAATGTTCATTCTCAACCCGTTGATGTATATGGCTACTTTCTCCTTATTAGCCCCTGAATGGCCAGTTCTGATGGAGATCTTGTAGAATTCTTCTGTGTATTCTTGGACAGACTTGCCTGACTACCTCAAACTCTCAATCCTCCTCAATAGGTTCAACTTGTAATCTACGAGAATAAATTGTCTCTTCAGTTTTTCCACCATTCGGTCCCATCTGGTTATTTTCTCCTTTCCATTTTTATTTCTTTCGAGTTGTACTCCTTTCCACCATAAACTAGCATGGCCTTTCAATTTTGTTTTTGCAAATTTGATCCTATCAGGATCTGCAATCTCCTCATACTCAAAGTATTCCTCCATATCGTTGATCCAGTCAATCAACTCTTCTAGGTTGAGATTCCCAAAATATGTAGAGACATCAAACTTCGGTCTCTTCTTAGCCTGAGATAGAGCTTTCAACAATCTAGCTTTAGAAGGATGCAATGCTTCTTCATCATCTGATGGACCCTCAGTTTCCCAGGATTCATTGTCACTCTAGTCTTATCCCTTTGGTTTGACCCTTTTTCGTAACTCTTCTTGCAGGGCTTGCACTTGCCTCTACAACGCTCTAAAATATTCATCCTGCACCACATTTCTCCTGTGACCATGATTTCTTTTTGGAGTCATTCTGCTCACTTCTCTCGTAAATCTCAAATGGTCTTGGTGTAGCCGCCTCACTTTCGATAATCTGCTCACACGCTTAGGGAACCTCACTCTCTCTTCTCAGAATCCTTCTACAGATCCTGGTGTAAACTGCCTCACATTCGGCGCTTTGTTTGCACACTCAGGAACTTCTTGCTCTGATACCACTTGATAGAGAGCCAAAATTACAGAGAAGAAAAATAGTTGTATTTTATTCAAATGCAGCAGAGAATTTCTATTACAACAGAATATTACAGTCATAGCAGAATATTACAAAAGTCGCAGAAGAGTTGCGCCTTTACAGAATTTCTCAAATATGAAAATACAAAAAAATATTATCGTTCCAAAAAAATTTCCAGCCACTGTGCATGCCTTTGCTCTCCTTTTTAAAGGTTCTCAGGTGACGCTCCATTTTCAGCTGGTGGCCCTTCATTTCCTCTTCTAGAACCTTTCGTTTTGCCTTCCCGTGTTGCTTCGTCGTCTAGGTATTCGAAATGTCTCCCTTTTCGATGCTTCATCTTTGGCTTGTCTTTCGGATGTGAAAATACGACATGTCGCAATATCGTAACATTTTTTCGCCTTTGGCTATTTCTCTGTCTTTCGTCGCAAAAATGCGACATGTCACGATATCGCGATGCTTTTCTGTCTCGATCGCTTTCTCTATATTTCGTCACAAAAATGCGACATGTCGTGATATCACGACACTTTTCTGTCTCTGGATCCTTCTCTGCCTTTTCGTCGTGAAAATGCAACATGTCGCGATATCGCAACACTTTTCTATCTTTGGCTTCTTCTCTGCATTTCTGTCATGAAAATGCAACATGTTGTGATATCACGACACTTCTGCTTCCTCGCTCTCTCTCTCTCCTCTTCGAGTTACGAAATCGTGACATCTTTGCTTGCTGCTTGCTCTTTCCTATTTGGGCTGTGAAATCGTGACATATTCACTAGCTACCTTCTCTTTCCTATTTGGGCTGTGAAATCACGACATGTCACGAAATCGTGACATCTTTGCTAGCTGCCTTCTCTTTCCTGTTTGGGCCGTGAAATCGTGACATGTCACGAAATCGCGACATCTTCGCTAGCTGCCTTCTCTTTCCTGTTTCGATTGAGATATCGTGACATATTTGCCTTTGCATGTTCTCTTATCTATTTCGATCGCGATATCACGACATATTTTCCTCCGCTCTTTCTCTCTCCTTCCTGAGTCGCAAAAACACGTCACGATATCGCGACACTTTTTTTGTCGCGATATCACGACACCTTTTTTTTTTTTCTTTACCAAAACACTTAGAACATTTTTGTTGATGCAAGATTGCTCTGCTGCCCTTGGATGCTCTTGCATCAATCTTGTGATTGTTATCTCTCAAGGCTCATTCATTAAAAGCTAACAATAAATTGATCCATGGGAAGGAATATATAACTCGATATCCACTAAAATTTACCAATATATCCTAGAGCAATTATATTATTTGAAAATAATCCTACAATGGGGAAGTATTAAGATAATGAAGGACTAAATGAAACTTAACTAAAAAGTTATGTGCCCAAAAAATATCCTACCTTGATGATGTGTTATCCCTCCATTGTTTCTCCCATCATCCGAACCCTAGCTGACAAATATCTACACTTTTTTTCCATGGCTTGAAAAATTGTCATTGCGCTTGTTTTGGATTATGGACTTCATTGCCATTCATATGACCATTCATTTTAAATCTCTTCAAATTCCACTTAAACTAGTCCAAGAATCATCTGAATTGGAGAACCCTTCATAAAGATATGGCTCTTGAGATGTTTTTCTAGAAAGTGTTACCCTAACATTGCTCTTGTTTTGAAAAATTATCTTCACATGGTTGTTTGTCCCTCAATACTACTTGGATTCTTTCGTATGAGCACTCATTTTAAATCCCTTCAAATTTTGCATAAAATGAATCAAGAATCATTGGAATTAGACAAATCTATGCAAATATATGACTCTTGAAAGATGAGTTTTCCTAGATCTCCAGATTCATAATTGCCCAATTAACAACAAATAAAATTATTCATTTTCTATATTATTTATTAAAAAAAAAACATATATATTTTAAACTTTTCAAATTTTATTTATTCTAATATCTCCGGAGAAGTATTAGAATACTTGTAATTTCAAGCATCATAAAATTATTCATTTTCTATATTATTTATTAAAAAAAAAACATATATATTTTAAAATTTTATTTATTTTATGTATTCTAATATCTCCGGAGAAGTATTAGAATACTTGTAATTTCAAGCATCTCATATGTTAACAAGGTATTCTAAATACCTTGTTAAAATCTGGAAGTGCTAAAACAGGTTGTTCAGTGACCTTCTTCTTCAACATGTCAAAGCTCTTGTCTTCTCCTAAGGTCCACTTAAAGTCTTTTCTATCCCCTCTCATTGTTTCTGTAAGGGGTGCACAAATACTGCTGAAATTTTTGATGAATTTCTGTAAAAATTGGCTAGACCATGAAATGATCTCACTTCAAAAGTGCTTCTTGGAGTAGGCCATTCAATGATAGCCCTCACATTTTTTGGGTCCATTTTCAGACCTTCAACTAAGATGACAAATCCTAGGTATACCAACTCCTTCACAAAATTGCACTTCTTCAAGTTGATCAACAACTGTTCTTCCCTCAGCTTCTCAAAAACCCTCCTAATATGCATCAGGTGCTCTTCCAAGGTTTTGCTAAATATCAAAATGTCATCCAAATAGAAAATAACAAACTTGCCTAAAAACTCCTTCAGCACTTCATTCATCAACCGCATGAATGTGCTTGGTGCATTGGTTAGTCCAAATGGCATGACCAACCACTCATAAAAACCTTCTCTAGTTTTGAAAGCAGTTTTCCACTCATCTCCTTCTATGATCCGAATCTGATGGTAGCCACTCTTCGAGTCAATCTTGGTGAAGTACTTGGCTCCACTCAAACAGTCCATAATATCGTCCATCCTTGGTAATGGAAATCTGTATTTTATGGTGATCTTGTTTATAGCTCGGGAGTTCGTACACATCCTCCACTCCCCATCCTTCTTTGGTGCTAGTACTGCAGGTACCACACATGGACTCAAGCTTTCTTGAATCAGTCCCTTTTTCAACAACTCATGGACTTGCCTGCTCAGCTCCTCACTTTCCATAGGAGTCATTTTGTGGGCTGCCTTGTTGGGTAAACTAGATCCAGGTACCAAATCAATATGGTGACCGATCTTCCTCATCGGTGGTAAACCCTGAGGTAAATTATCTGATATGATGTCTAGAAATTCTTCTAACAGGTGTTCGGCCTCTGCTAGAACATCTATGTACTATTCTTTCTTAATAGTAGGGATTAATGCATAACACATTGAATCCCTATTTAGACCATCCAAAAACTGTCTTCCATCCACCAGGCAGATTCGGCACTATCGCACACTTTCTCATCCACTTCTTTCAGTGGCTTCAATTTGTGACGTACTCCATCCTTCGTTAGAGAGTACGTATTTGCATGCCCATCATGCACTGCACGTCTGTCAAATTGCAATGGTATTCCCAACAACAAATGGTAAGAATCCATCGACAAAACATCACATAGGACCTCATCTTGATAATTCCCAATGTGAAATTTGACCAAGCACTGTTCATTGACAAGTGCTCTATGGTCTTTCTGCAACCACGTAATCCGATATGGATGCGGGTGCTTCTTCTTCCCCAATTTCAACTTAGTAACCATCTTTTCTAAAACTAAGTTTTCTGTGCTACCATTATCAATGATAACATTGCAAACCTTCCCTGCAAATTTGCACCTTGTGCAGAACAGACTCTTCCTCTGTTTTGGTTCTTTCTTGTCATTCAACAGTGCTCTTCTCGTCATCAGCACTTATCATCCTTCTGCTTCTTCAGAGTGTTCTAACTCTACACATTCATCTGCCACAGCAGCTTTGGCATGACCCTTAGGTCTCTTGTCCATCCTTTCTTGGTGTTGAGGACACTCGGATGACCGATGTCCTTCTTCTCCACACTGGAAATAGGTTCCACGGAATACCTCTCTTCCATACCCATGTCCAGGTCTATCTCTTATTCTCTGGTAGCCATTGTTCTAATCATGTGGGCGATAGGTATTCTCCTTTTTCTATTCCTAGGGTTTGCTTGTTTCACTAGTCTTCTTTTGGTCTCGATAATTTCCTCCACCGGTTCTTCCACCATGATCCCTTCCTCTCTGTTTGCCTTCGAATATTTTGTTCAATTTCTCTTCTACCTTCAATGCCAACTGGTATGCATCTTATATGGTGGCTATTCTAATAAAGTTGAGTTCTTCTTGAATGTTCATTCTCAACCCGTTGATGTATCTGGCTACTTTCTCCTTATTAGCCCCTGAATGGCCAGTTCTTATGGAGATCTTGTAGAATTCTTCTGTGTATTCTTGGACAGACTTGCCTGACTACCTCAGACTCTGCATCCTCCTCAACAGGTCCAACTCGTAATCTACGGGAATAAATTTTCTCTTTAGTTTCTCCACCATTCGGTCCCATCTAGTTATTTTTGCCTTTCAATTTTTATTTCTTTCGAGTTGTACTCCTTTCCACCATAAACTAGCATGGCCTTTCAATTTTGTTTTAGCAAATTTGATCCCATCAGGATCTGCAATCTCCTCATACTCAAAGTATTCCTCCATATCGTTGATCCAGTCAATCAACTCTTCTGGGTTGAGATTCCCAAAAAATGTAGAGACATCAAAATTCGGTCTCTTCCTGGCCTAAGATAGAGCTTTCAACAATCTAGCTTTAGAAGGATCCAATGCTTCTTCATCATCTGATGGACCCTCAGTTTCCTAGGATTCATTGTCACTCTGGTCTTCTCCCTTTGGTTCGACCCTTTTTCGTAACTCTTCTTGCAGGGCTTGCACTTGCCTCTACAACGCTCTAAAATATTCATCCTGCACCACATTTCTCCTGTGACCATGATTTCTTTTTGGAGTCATTCTGCTCACTTCTCTCGTAAATCTCAAACGGTCTTGGTGTAGCTGCCTCACTTTCGGAAATTTGCTCACATGCTTAGGGACCCTCACTCTCTCTTATCAGAACCCTTCTACAGATCCTGGTGTAAACTGCCTCACATTCGGTGCTTTGTTTGCACACTCAAGAACTTCTTGCTTTGATACCACTTGATAGAGAGCCAAAATTACAGAGAAGAAAAATAGTTGTATTTTATTCAAATGCAGCAGATAATTTCTATTACAACAGATTATTACAGTCACAGCATAATATTACAGAAATCGCAAAAGAGTTACGCCTTTACAGAATTTCTCAAATATGAAAATACAAAAAAATATTATCGTTCCAAAAAATTTTCCAGCCCCTCTGCATGCCTTTGCTCTCCTTTTTAAAGGTTCTCAGGTGACGCTCCATTTCCAGCTGGTGGCCCTTCATTTCCTCTTCTAGAACCTTTCGTTTTGCCTTCCCGTGTTGCTTCGTTGTCCAGGTATTCGAAATGTCTTCCTTTTCGATGCTTCATCTTTGGCTTGTCTTTCGGGCGTGAAAATACGACATGTCGCAATATCACAAAATTTTTCTGCCTTTGGCTATTTCTCTGTCTTTCGTCGCAAAAATGCGACATGTCACGATATCGTGATGCCTTTCTGTCTCGGTCACTTTCTCTATATTTCATCGCAAAAATGTGACATGTCGTGATATCACGACACTTTTCTGTCTCTGGCTCCTTCTCTGCCTTTTCGTCGTGAAAATGCAACATGTTGCGATATCGCAACACTTTTCTGTCTTTGGCTCCTTCTCTGCATTTTTGTCATGAAAATGCGACATGTTGTGATATCACGACACTTCTGCTTCCTTGCTCTCTCTCTCCTCTTCGAGTCACGAAATCGCGACATGTCACGAAATCTTGACATCTTTGCTTGCTGCTTCCTCTTTCCTATTTGGGCCGTGAAATCATGACATATTCGCTAGCTACCTTCTCTTTCCTGTTTGGGCCGTGAAATCATGACATGTCACGAAATCGTGACATCTTTGCTAGCTACCTTCTCTTTCCTGTTTGGGCCATGAAATCGTGACATGTCGCGAAATCGTGACATCTTCGCTAGCTGCCTTCTCTTACCTGTTTCGATCGAGATATCGTGACATCTTTTCCTCCGCACGTTCTCTTCTCTATTTCGGTCGCGATATCGTGACATCTTTTCCTCCGCTCTTTCTCTCTCCTTCCTGAGTCACGAAAACACGACATGTCACGATATCGCAACACTTTTTTTGTCGTGATATCACGACACCTTATTTTTTTTTTCTTTGCCAAAACACTTAGAACATTTTTGTTGATGCAAGATTGCTCTGCTGCCCTTGGATGCTCCTGCATCAATCTTGTGATCTCTCAAGGCTCATTCATCAAAAGTTAACAATAAATTGATCCATGGGAAGGAATATATAACTCGATATCCACTAAAATTTACCAATATATCCTAGAGCAACTATATTATTTGAAAATAATCCTACAATGGGGAAGTATTAAGATAATGAAGGACTAAATGAAACTTAACTAAAAAGTTATGTGCCCAAAAAATATCCTACCTTGATGATGTGTTATCCCTCCATTGTTTCTCCCATCATCCGAAACCTAGCTGACAAATATCTACACTTTTTTTCCATGACTTGAAAAATTGTCATTGCCCTTGTTTTGGATGATTGACTTCATTGCCATTCATATGACAATTCATTTTAAAGCTCTTCAAATTCCACTTAAACTAGTCCAAGAATCATCTGAATTGGACAACCCTTCATAAAGATATGGCTCTTGAGATGTTTTTCTAGAAAGTGTTACCCTAACATTGCTCTTGTTTTGAACAATTATCTTCACATGGTTGTTTGTCCCTCAATACTACTTGGATTCTTTCGTATGAGCACTCATTTTAAATCCCTTCAAATTTTGCATAAAATGAATCAAGAATCATTGGAATTAGACAAATCTATGCAAATATATGACTCTTGAAAGATGAGTTTTCCTAGCTCTCCAGATTCATAATTGCCCAATTAACAACAAATAAAATTATTCATTTTCTATATTATTTATTAAAAAAAAAACATATATATTTTAAACTTTTCAAATTTTATTTATTCTAATATCTCCGGAGAAGTATTAGAATACTTGTAATTTCAAGCATCATAAAATTATTCATTTTCTATATTATTTATTAAAAAAAAACATATATATTTTAAAATTTTCAAATTTTATTTATTTTATGTATTCTAATATCTCCGGAGAAGTATTAGAATACTTGTAATTTCAAGCATCTCATATGTTAACAAGGTATTCTAAATACCTTGTTAAAATCTGGAAGTGCTAAAATAGGTTGTTCAGTGACCTTCTTCTTCAACATATCAGAGCTCTTGTCTGCTCCTAAGGTCCACTTAAAGTCTTTCCTATCCTCTCTCATTGTTTTCGTAAGGGGTGCACAAATACTACTAAATTTTTTGATGAATTTCGTGTAAAAATTGGCTAGACCATGAAATGATCTCACTTCAAAAGTGCTTCTTGGAGTAGGCCATTCAATGATAGCCCTCACCTTTTTTGGGTCCATTTTCAGACCTTCAACTGAGATGACAAATCCCAGGTATACCAACTCCTTCTTCACAAAATTGCACTTCTTCAAGTTGATCAACAACTGTTCTTCCCTCAGCTTCTCAAAAACCCTCCTGATATGCATCATGTGCTCTTCCAAGGTTTTGCTAAATATCAAAATGTCATCCAAATAGAAAATAACAAACTTGCCTAAAAACTCCTTCAACACTTCATTCATCAACCGCATGAATGTGCTTGGTGCATTGGTTAGTCCAAATGGCATGACCAACCACTAATACAAACCTTTGGTTTTGAAAGTAGTTTTCCACTCATCTCCTTCTCTGATCCGAATCTGATGGTAGCCACTCTTCAGGTCAATCTTGGTGAAGTACTTGGATCCACTCAAATAGTCCATAATATCGTCCATCCTTGGTAATGGAAATCTATATTTTATGGTGATCTTGTTTATAGTTCGGGAGTCTGTACACATCCTCCACTCCCCATCCTTCTTTGGTGCTAGTACTGCATGTACCGCACATGGACTCAAGCTTTCTCAAATCAGTCCCTTATTCAACAACTCATGGACTTGCCTGCTCAGCTCCTCACATTCCATAGGAGTCATTTTGTGGGCTGCCTTGTTGGGTAAACTATATCCAGGTACCAAATCAATATGGTGACCGATCTTCCTCATCGGTGGTAAACCCTGAGGTAAATTATCTGATATGATGTCTAGAAATTCTTCTAACAGGTGTTCGGCCTCTACTGGAACATCTATGTACTATTCTTTCTTAACAATAGGGATTAATGCATAACACATTGAATCCCTCTTTAGACCATCCAAAAACTGTCTTCCATCCACCAGGCAGATTCTAGCACTACTGCACACTTTCTCATCCACTTCTTTCAGTGGCTTCAATTTGTGACATACTCCATCCTTTGTTAGAGAGTACGTATTTGCATGTCCATCATGCACTGCACGTCTGTCAAATTGCCATGGTATTCCCAACAACAAATGGTAAGTATCCATCGACAAAACATCACATAGGACCTCATCTTGATAATTCCCAATGTGAAATTTGACCAAGCATTGTTCATTGACAAGTGCTCTATGGTCTTTCTGCAACCACGTAATTCGATATGGATGCGGGTGCTTCTTCTTCCCCAATTTCAACTTAGTAACCATATTTTTTGAAACTAAGTTGTTTGTGCTACCATTATCAATGATAACATTACAGACCTTCCCTACACATTTGCACCTTGTGCGGAACAGACTCTTCCTCTGTTATGGTTCTTTCTTGTCATTCAACAGTGCTCTTCTCGTCATCAGCACTTCTTCTCCTTCTGCTTCTTCAGAGTGTTCTGACTCTACACCTTCATCTGCCACAGTAGCTCTGGCATGACCCTCAGGTCTCTTGTCCGTCCTTTCTTGGTGTTGAGGACACTCGGATGATCGATGTCCTTCTTCTCCACACTGGAAATAGGTTCCACGGAATACCCCTCTTCCATAACCATGTCCAGGTCTATCTCTTCATCTCTGGTAGCCATTGTTCTAATCATGCAGGTGATAGGTATTCTTCTTTTTCTATTCCTGGGGTTTGCTTGTTTCACCAGTCTTCTTCTGGTCTCGATAATTTCCTCCATCGATTCTTCCACCACGATCCCTTCCTCTCTATTTTCCTTCGAATCTTTTGTTTAGTTTCTCTTCTACATTCAATGCCAACTGGTATGCATCTTCTATGGTGGCTATTCTAATCAAGCTGAGTTCTTCTTGAATGTTCATTCTCAACTCTTTGATGTATATGGCTACTTTCTCCTTATTAGCCCCTAAATGGCCAGTTTTGATGGAGATCTTATAGAATTCTTCTGTGTATTCTTAGATAGACTTGCCTGACTACCTCAGACTCTGCATCCTCCTCAACAGGTCCAACTCGTAATCTACGAGAATAAATTGTCTCTTCAGTTTCTCCACCATTCAGTCCCATCTGGTTATTTTCTTCTTTCCATTTTTATTTCTTTCGAGTTGTACTCCTTTCCACCATAAACTAGCATGGCCTTTCAATTTTGTTTTTGCAAATTTGATCCGATCAGGATCTACAATCTCCTCATACTCAAAGTATTCCTCCATATCATTGATCCAGTCAATCAACTCTTCTGGGTTGAGATTCCCAAAATATGTAGAGACATCAAACTTTGGTCTCTTCTCGAATTGAGATAGAGCTTTCAACAATCTAGCTTTAGAAGGATCCAATGCTTCTTCATCATCTGATGGACCCTCAGTTTCCCAGGCTTCATCGTCACTCTGGTATTCTCCCTTTGGTTTGACCCTTTTTTGTAACTCTTCCTGTAGGGCTTGCACTTGCCTCTAAAATGCTCTAAAATATTCATCCTGCACCACATTTCTCCCGTGACCATGATTTCTTTTTGGAGTCATTCTGCTCACTTCTCTCGCAAATCTCAAACGGTCCTGGTGTAGCCGCCTCACTTCCGAAAATCCACTCACATGCTCAGGGACCCTCACTCTCTCTTCTCAGAACCCTTCCACAGATCCTGGTGTAAACTGCCTCACGTTCGGTGCTTTGTTTGCACACTCAGGAACTTCTTGCTCTGATACCACTTGATAGAGAGCCAAAATTACATAGAAGAAAAATAGTTGTATTTTATTCAAATGTAGCAGAGAATTACTATTACAATAGAATATTACAGTCACAGTAGAATATTACAGAAGTCGCAGAAGAGTTGCGCCTTTACAAAATTTCTCAAATCTGAAAATACAAAAAAATATTATCATTCCAAAAAATTTTCCAGCCCTTGTGCATGCCTTTGCTCTCCTTTTTAAAGGTTCTCAGGTGACGCTCCATTTCCAGCTGGTGGCCCTTCGTTTCCTCTTCTAGAACCTTTCGTTTTGCCTTCCCATGTCGCTTCGTCATCCAGGTATTCGAAACGTCTCCCTTTTCGATGCTTCATCTTTGGCTTGTATTTTGGGCGCAAAAATATGACATGTCGTGATATCACAACATTTTTTTGCCTTTGGCTATTTCTCTGTCTTTCGTTGCAAAAATGTGACATGTCACGATATCGCGATGCTTTTCTGTCTCGATCGCTTTCTGTATCTTTCATCATGAAAATGTGACATGTCGTGATATCATGACACTTTTTTGTCTCTGGCTCCTTCTCTGCCTTTTCGTCGTGAAAATGCAACATGTCGCGATATCACAACACTTTTCTGTCTTTGTCTCTTTCTCTGCCTTTCCATCGTGAAAATGCAACATGTTGTGATATCGCGACACTTCTGCTTCCTCGCTCTCTCTCTCCTCTTCGAGTCATGAAATCGTGACATCCTTGCTTGTTGCTTCCTCTTTCCTGTTTGGGTCACAAAATCACATGTCACGAAATCATGACATATTTGCTTGCTGCTTCCTCTTTCCTATTTGGGCCACGAAATCGTGACATCTTCGCTAGCTACCTTCTCTTTCCTATTTGGGCCGTGAAATCACGACATGTCATGAAATCGTGACATCATTGCTAGCTGCCTTCTCTTTCCTGTTTGGGCCACGAAATCGTGACATGTCACGAAATCACGACATCTTCGCTAGCTGCCTTCTCTTTCCTGTTCCGGTCGAGATATCATGACATCTTTTCCTCCGCACGTTCTCTTCTCTATTTCGGTCGCGATATCGCGACATCTTTTCCTCCGCTCTTTCTCTCTCCTTCTTGAGTCGCGAAAAAACGACATGTCACGATATCGCGACACTTTTTTTGTCGCGATATCACGACACATTTTTTTTTTCTTTGCCAAAAAACTTAGAACATTTTTGTTGATGCAAGATTGCTCTGCTGCCCTTGGATGCTCCTGCATCAATCTTGTGATTGTTATCTCTCAAGGCTCATTCATCAAAAGCTAACAATAAATTGATCCATGGGAAGGAATATATAACTCGATATCCACTAAAATTTACCAATATATCCTAGAGCAATTATATTTTTTGAAAATAATCCTACAATGGGGAAGTATTAAGATAATGAAGGACTAAATGAAACTTAACTAAAAAGTTATGTGCCCAAAAAATATCCTACCTTGATGATGTGTTATCCCTCCATTTTTTCTCCCATCATCCGAACCCTAGCTGACAAATATCTACACTTTTTTTCCATGACTTGAAAAATTGTCATTGCCATTCATATGACCATTCATTTTAAAGCTCTTCAAATTCCACTTAAACTAGTCCAAGAATCATCTGAATTGGACAACCCTTCATAAATATATGGCTCTTGAGATGTTTTTCTAGAAAATGTTACCCTAACATTGCTCTTGTTTTGAACAATTATCTTCACATGGTTGTTTGTCCCTCAATACTACTTGGATTATTTCGTATGAGCACTCATTTTAAATCCCTTCAAATTTTGCATAAAATGAATCAAGAATCATTGGAATTAGACAAATCTATGCAAATATATGACTCTTGAAAGATGAGTTTTCCTAGCTCTCCAGATTCATAATTGCCCAATTAACAACAAATAAAATTATTCATTTTCTATATTATTTATTAAAAAAAAAACATATATATTTTAAACTTTTCAAATTTTATTTATTCTAATATCTCCGGAGAAGTATTAGAATACTTGTAATTTCAAGCATCATAAAATTATTCATTTTCTATATTATTTATTAAAAAAAAAACATATATATTTTAAACTTTTCAAATTTTATTTATTTTATGTATTCTAATATCTCCGGAGAAGTATTAGAATACTTGTAATTTCAAGCATCTCATATGTTAAATTTTATGGTGGACTGACAAAACAAATTTATGTCGGCTTGGAATGATAGGGTTTGGACGTTGCTTGTGAGTTTTTTACCGTTTTGGTAGAGGTTATTAAATTGCATCCTAAGATTATAAATAGCTTTTCTTCATTCGAAACAAAGCAAGTTCATGGGGAAAACATAGCAACCCATGGAAAAATAGAATTGAACCGAGAAACAATAATGTCCCTGTATGTATGGCTTCCTATCGAGAATCCCTCCAGCGATCCATCCAGTCCATCTCCGCCAGCTTTGGGTGCTCAAACTGTAGAAAGGGAAACGGAACGCATTTTACCAGTGAATGGAGCCAAAGATGTTGCAGAAACTCAGATTGTACGTCAAGATCTTGATCATGGATCTTCTCATTCAGACAGATCGATACATCCTAGAAGTCTATCGATAGAAATTCCCTGTGATCATGGTTTCTGCATTAGGTAAGTAATATCTTTAACGTTACAAACTGTTTCACAACAATCGATTTCTGTTTTTTTTTTAAGCCACTTTGTCATTTATAGAAAATAATGATTCCTCATTTATTCTCATGAACTGCATGTTCAGGGGATATGTTGAGAGCATTAAGAAAGAAAGTGTCAACAAGTGTTGGCCCTTCGGAGAAAGCCCGCTGGAAAACAGTGCCCCACAAGGTGTTAATTCCCTGCATCCTCTTGATAAGTCTAATTCAAGATTGTGGGCATGTAGACATTGCTGTACAAAGATTGGTGAAGGAGATGACAGACAAGAAATCCCTACAGAGCCTGAAAAAGAAATCCTCGAGGCTCAATGTGAAGAACAAAGTTTGCAAAGGGCTGGAGACAACCAAAACCGGACAAAGAATGTGGCATTGGATATAGTGGAAGATGCAGCCACAGGAACTTACTCGGGAAGCCAAAAAGAGACAGCCCCGGCAACCAATGTGTCTACTTCTCCCATGTCCACATTTCTTTCTCCAAACCCTGAAAGTGAGAGACTAGGGAAGAGGAAGATGCGGTCAACTAGGTGAGATATGAGTCTACTTCAGCTGTTAAAATTCGTGAACATATAAAAAAAAATTCATGAACATAGAGATGAAAAGGGTAAAAAAAATTGAAACCCGGATGCATTGCGTGCGCCTGATTGCAGAAAAAAGTGGAGAAACGTGGCACTTCCATCAATAGAATTTAAATCTGCAAGAGATAGAGGAAACTCATTAATTCAAATACCTATGTGTGCGGATGGCAGTAGCTACGTAATGTGTTTATCCATTTTTTAAAAATGTATTTAATATAATGTTTTTACATAAAATAGCTATTTGTCAGATATGAAAGAATTTCTGGTATTGGTTTCGTTCCTTTATTCGATTGCTTGGAAACCCTACTCTAATCTGTTTTCAATTTCCTGTCATCGGGTTTTACTCTAAATTATTTTAAATAGTTATCGTTATAGCTATAAATCTACATCACATCTCATGTAATTTATTTAATGGCTTATGGCCAAAGTAAGCTTAATCAGGTCCTAAAAATGAGTGCGTTCTTCTAGAAATGTGCGCAATTGCACCTCAACTGAATCTTGAAATTATAAGATGTATACGTTTAAGCATTTAGAGGGAAGCCCAATCACAATTTTTATATTTATGATGTATGTCTTCTCCAAATGTACATAAATAATCACACCCACCCCAGCAATTGATTAAGAATTTGTAAGTTGATATAAAGAAATGGATGCAATCCGTTACAACAATTGAACACATTCCCCGGGTATATTCTTAAGAAGACGGTTCTTTAAGGTTTTGGCACCAGGGGGTTGTAGTTTTTTTTTGTTTGGTGATTTTTAATGTATTCTTTTTTGTTGGTTTTGATTGTTTGGTTATTTATTTTTATTTTTATTTTATTTTATTTTATTTTATTTTATTTGTAAATACCTTCTCTTGAGTATTGTATTTTTTTTATCGTAAAAGTTTTAGTTTTTACTGTAATTTTTCTTGTTTTTTATATTTTAGTTTAAAGATCTTCTCAAAACTCTTACTACACATTTCTACAATCTATAAAAAGTTAAGAATATTTTGATTATATTACAAAAGAGGATAGTCCCATTCAAGATCAATTGTTTTGTTGTTTTGTAGTTCTCGTCATCTTTGAGATCATTCATAAATACATTAATCATGACATTAATCATCATTGGTAGCGACAAGTTTACTACAGGAATCAACAATATATTAAATTTGCCATTATATCGGCCACAAGATTACCTTCCCAATACACATGTTAAATCCGATCGCCCTTGGACTTTAAGAAATTGAAGTTTATTATTTTCTAAAAGGAAGGGAGTGAGATCATCTTGTTAGGACATGAAAACAGAACACGAAAGCCATCCACGATCAATGAAACCTGTAGATGACCGTCTAGAAGAGGTGGAGACTCTAAGACGTAGTAAGAGAAAGGCAATAGGAGGGGAGCATAGGAGAGTAGGCAGCAGGGAGAAATGAGAGAAATATTAAGGCCTATGCCACACTAAGCCTGACATCGAGCCTGGTAAGTTCATTTTTCCTTTCAATTCTCAAGTACTTTTTAAGGAAGATGAAATACCTTGATTAAGTTATAAGTTATACAGACAATTTGCTATTTAAAATTCATCTGCTCTGTTCATAAGTTCACACGACGTATTTGATGGAAGCTTTTACATTTTATTTTTCATAGTTGATTTGATTGAATAACAAAAATTAGAATCATCATGGACACCGGTCTGGTGCAGGTGGTGCGTGCCATAGATTCCAGGGGTCGGCGTTTACCACCAAAAAATAAATAAATACTATGATGATTTTTGTTAGGTTTTGAATTGGGGGAACATCCATTATGTACACTCAGCACTCTCTGGTTGATGCATCATTGAATGGACTGAATGCCACAAAAGAGAAGAAGGAATTGAAGTAATGTTACGTGCTATGGTTCGGGTTAGGGCACAGCCCAGGTGCTAGGAACAACATATGAATGATCAATTATGTTTCGATCAAACTTGCACGTGGATTTTGTAAAGATTTGTTTGATTTCAATTTATTTTTTTAACAAAATAATATTTATGATATAATGATTGTAAGGGGTGAAAAAAATAAATGAATATGCTTTGAATTTAATTTATGCTAATGTGTAGTTATAAATCATCAAAATAATATATATATAATTTTCTGTATACATTTATTTATTTTTAAAAAATTGAATAAATACATATTCTTATGTTTTATTTATTTATTTGTTTTTCACGGTCTTCTTAAGATGCTTTATAAGAGTTATTTTTCCTTGTTCTTCCGAGGATTCGTTATGAGATTTGGTTTTTTTATTGGGTTTTTTTATGAAATCCGAGGATTCCATGAGATTATGTATGTAAAGCTCTTTAAGTCATTGGACGCAAGAAATCTCCAGAATGTCAAGCAAACCACACATATACAGACAGAGATATACGTCACTTCATTTTAAAGTTATACGAATGTAAATGTTAAAATGACCCAAATTCGAGTTAAGGAAGAATGATTTTCGATTTATTTCAGGTGTACCTTTTGTTTTATAAAATGTTGACCTGATGAAGTTGCAGGAAATATCATATGTCTAATGGTGTGTAAGTCAAATGATGAGGACCTAGAGATTAGTTGACAAAGGAACCCAAGCCCATAGTCAAGAGAACTAATTTAATTTATGCTGTTGTGTCATGGGTGAAAATTATTTGTAGATGTTTTGGAGAGTCTATAAAGGGATATATCTATTTAGTCTTTATATTCAGGTAGAGCCTTTAATACCCCTTATTACTAATTTTCTATTAGAAAAAAAAGAGCATGTCAGTTACTTCTATACAAGATCCCAAAGGTCGAATGAGGAGATAGTTGGATTGGGGTAAAATTTTATTTTATTTTATTGTTACTCTTTCTTTTAAATTGGTAACCCAAATGATAAGAATGGGTAATTTTGTTTTTTTTGAAAAGTGAAAATTTTAGATATTTAAAGTTATAATAATTGGTTTATTGTTTATGGTCAATTTTAGAATTTTAATAACATTATATTATAGATTACAAATTTTTTTATTGTGATCTAAAGAAAAAAAATTCCTATTTTATTTATAATTTTTATTAATATAATTTTAGAAGATCCAAAATTACTTCTTTCTTTTACCATGATGTCGGGGTCTATTCTAAATTGGGGCTAAGAATACTACAAGCAACAACATTATGCCAGACCAAATGTTAATCATCATAAATATCTACCCTAGTCCCATACACTTCATTGCCTAAATCACTATTGACTAGTAACAAAACTTGTTTGTTCACCTCCATCCAATCTACAGTATCCTCATTCTGATAAAATTTCAACAAGTATCCATTAAGATGCTCACTTCCATTTTTATCCAAAACGTTTGTCGTTGCATTCTTTCCTTGCATATATAAACTAGAATGATATCCTCAAACTGCTATGAAATAGCTTTAATCTAACTCTCCATGTTCTTGATTCACCATGCACTTAGTCTAATATTTCTAATCTCATTTAGCAACCCCATCAAAATTATCACTTCTTGGGTAAAGCACATGATACATTTAGAGGGGCCATGAAAATCCCTCTTTTGTAAGTTATCATAAGTAAGGAAGCTCTAATGCATAACCTACCAGATAAAAAAATTGATTTTTGGCCAGCCCTTTGCCAAATATACTATATCCCATGGAACATCTAGCCACACTAGAGGATGAGGAAGCAATCCGTTATAACCATCCCAAACTATACATATGCCTAAATTCCCATGAACCCAAGCTATCTTATCCTCTTTCTTCTTTTTTGTAAGCCGATGTTTCTTTAATATCCTCTCTAAAAGTAGTAACATATTCTAAGATATTGACATTGACCACTCTTTCCACTACTTTAGTTGCACGAGAGAAGGTCTCAATCAACCTTATATATAGATAACATGTTGTCTTAATTCAACCTCTAGCCTCCAAGCTCTATTGAAGGGAAACAAGTATAGAAATTATAAAATTAAGAGGGGGTATTGTTTCTAAGAATTGGTCCAAAAATTTGCTTTATTCTCTCTATCCAATTTCCAAAATAGTCTTGGTTTTACCACTTTTTTTCCTAATTTCTACATTTTCCAAACAACAAAATCTTGGCCACTAATATGAATACGAATTGCTTCCTCGTGGAGAATATTACCAAAATACTTACTAGTAATAACTTTGCTAAACAATGCTTCCTAATTAGAGAAACATCTCCAATAAAGCTTACCTACTAGAGCTTGATTATTCAGTGTTGCTTTTAAATTTCCTAATCCTCTACTTGCTTTAGGCTGGACAAATTTCTTTCAACTTATTAGAGCCCATATTTTAACCATCCTTGGGCCATCCCATATAATTTTTTGTATAAGCAAGTCTAGCTTCCATAAGATTTTAATCAAAGCTGCAAGGACAAAGAACTTATACATTGGCATTTCTTGAATCACTAATTGAAGAAGAGTCACTCTTCCTAAAAAATAAATCCAATAATACATCCAATGATTTACCTTCCCCCCAATTCTATCCAATAGTATTTTTCAGTTTGCTACCTTCAACTTCTTATAATGAAGTGGAATCCCCAATTCCAATAGGAGGGAGCCTTGAGATAAACCTAATATGTTTAGAATCTAATCTTAGATTTCTCTTTCAGTATTAAAAATACTACCTTATACTTTATTGCACTCACTTCTTAGATTATGGATTCCAAATATGTATTTAAGGTAACTTTGAGCACTCTTGCCTCCTTGACATTGGCCATCCCAATCCAATGTCATAGGATGTAACCAAAATAATAAAAATAGGTATGGGAATATATGATAACTCCTCATTATCTATTCCTTCAAAGAAATCCGCCCAATCCTTCATTAATAATAATAATAGGTATGGGAATATATGATATCCTTACCAAATTCCCCTAGAGACCTAAAATAGAACTGAGAAAATACTATTGATGAGGACTAAGAAGGAGGTCGAAGAGACACAATTCATAATACACTCCCTCTAGCATTGAGATAAACCAATGTTCTCTAACATGCTATTAAAAAACTACCAAGGAATTCTATCATAGACCTTAGACATGCCTAATTTGATAAACATACCTCTTTAACCTTTTTGATGTAATGTTTGAACTACTTATTTTGCTAAGATTACTCCATCCAAAATTTTTTAACCCTCCATAAATACTGCTTGCTTTGGAGAGATAATACTATCCAACATCGTCTTGAGTCTTTCATCCATCAGTTTGGTAATGGTATTGTAGACTATATTACAAAGTACAATCAGAAAAAAGTCTCCAAGGTTGGAAGCCTCTCCCACTTTAGGAATTATAGTAAGAAAAGTATTGTTTATATCCTATAACATGTTTTTATTTACATAATATTTTTTTTATTATTGTGGTTACATCCTTTCCTATGTCATCCTAAAAATCCAAGTGCTATGTATGGTTCTTTTTATATTATAAATATGTAGCTTTTTGCATACCTAGGATAGTTTCCATCACATTACCATGAAGGTCTTTTACGCTGGGTAGTATATTGGAGTGTCTTATTACTGAGGCTAAGCAATGGAAGAACTTAGTATTTTGGTCCCCCTCCAAGAGCCAAGAATTTTTTGCTCTTATTTCCAATATATCTCCTCTTGTTTACCTATACTCTCTAAATATTTTTTGACAAATTCATCTTCCTATTTTAAATATTCTATATTTTTTTTAGTCTAAAATAGTGTGGATAGCTCCTCTATCTTTACAACAAGTGGAACTCTTTGAATCTAAAATTTTTGTTTATTTTTTCCTAATTTTTAGTTGAGCTTTGACATGCTAGAGTTGTTTAAATACTCCAAATAATGTTATCCCATGAATAGGGTACCATCCTCCTACCAATCTAGTATTTTATTTCTAAATCTTCCTTTCTTAGCTTAAAATTTTAAAACCAAAATGATTTAGAGAAATATTTATGGTTCATATCTCATTCCAAGAGACTTGAAAAGTGGTATTATTGATAATTTCTAGCCTAAGTGACCATCTAAGAGAAACCTAAGAAATTTGGAATATAATCTTAGATCTCCCTTTCAGTATTAAAAATACTACCTTAGACTTGATTGCACTCACTTCCTTGATTGTGGATTCCAAATATGTATTTTAGGTAACTTTGAGCACTATTTCCTCCTTGACATTGGCCATCCAAAGCAATCATGTATCATTCATAAATTTTAAATGGGTTGGATTCACCACTTCCACTTGCACTCCTAAGATAACTTCTCATTGTCTATTCCTTCAAATAAATCTATCCAATCCTTGATTAATAATAATAAATAGGTATGGGAATATATGAAATCCTTGTAAAATTCCCCTAGAGCCCTAAAAGAGAACTGAGGGAATACTATTGATGAGGACTAATAAGGAGGTATAAGAGACACAATTCATAATCTGCTCTCTCCATCATTGATAGAAAGCAACGTTCTCTAACATTCAATCCAAAAACTACCAAGGAACTCTATCATAAATCTTAGACATGTCTAATTTGATAAATGTACCTCTTTAAGCTTTTTGATGTAATGCTTGAACTACTTATTTTGCTAAGATTAATCCATCCAAAATTTGTTAACCCTCCATAAATCCTTCTTGCTCTGGAGAGATAATACTATCTAGCATATTCTTGAGTATTTCATCCATCAGTTTGGTAATGGTATTGTAGACTATATTGCAAAGTATAATCAGATAAAAGTCTCCAAGGTTGGAAGCCTCTCCCATTTTAGGAATTATAGTAAGGAAAGTATGATTTATATCCTATAACATGTTTTTATTTACATAATATTTTTTTATTGTTGTGGTTACATCCTCCCCTATGTCATCCTAAAAATTTGAGTGCTATGTATGGTTATTTTATAATTAAAAATTTGTAGCTTGTTGCATACTTAGGATAGTGTCCATCACATTACCATGAAGGTATTTTACGATGGGTAGTATCTTGGAATATCTTATTTTTGAGGATGAGCAATGGAAGAACTTAGTATTTTGGTCCCCCTTCAAGAGCCAATAAGTTTTGGCTCTTATTTCCAATATATCTCCTCTTTTTTACCTATACTCTCTAGCTCTTTTTTGATCAATTCATCTTCCTATTTCAAATATTCTATGTTTTTTTTAGCCTAAAATAGTGTGGATAGCTCCTCCATCCTTACAACCAGTGGAACTCTTTGAATATAAAATTTTGGTTTATCTTTTTTCCTAATTTTTAGTTGAGCTTTGACATGCTGGAGTTGTTTAAATACTCTAAAAAAAATTATCCCATTAATAGCGTACCATACTCCCACAAATCTAGTATTTTATTTCTAATTCTTCCTTTCTTAGCTAAAAATTTTAAAACCAAAATGGTTTAGAGAATTATTTATGGTTTATATCTCATTCCAAGAGAATTGAAAAGTGTTATGATTGAATAATTTCTAGCCTAAGTGACCATGTGAGAGAAACCTAAGATGTTTACAATCTAATATTAGATCTCCCTTTTAGTATTAAAAACACTACCTTAGACTTGATTGCACCCACTTCCTATATTATGGATTCCAAATATGAATTTAAGGTAAATTTGAGCACTCTTGCCTCCCTGACATTGGCAATACCAAGTAACCCTGTATCATCCATAAATTTTAAATGGGTTAGATTCACCACTTCCACTTGCACTCCTAAGGTAATTCCTCTTTATCTATTCCTTCAAAGAAATCTGCCCAATCCTTCATTAATAATAATAAATAGGTATGGGAATATATGATATTATTACCAAATTACCCTAGAGCCCTAAAAGATAACTGAGGTAATACCATTTATGAGGACTAAGAAGGAGGTCAAAGATACACAATTCATAATTCACTATCTCTAGCATTGAGAGAAACCAATGTTCTCTAATATTCGATCCAAAAACTACCAAGGAACTCTATCATAGACCTTAGACATGCCTAATTTGATAAACATACCTCTTTAACCTTTTTGATGTAATGTTTGAACTACTTATTTTGCTAATATTACTCCATCCAAAATTTGTTAACCCTCCATAAATCCTCCTTGCTTTGTAGATATAATACTATCCAACATCGTCTTGAGTCTTTCATCCATCAGTTTGGTAATGGTATTGTAGACTATATTGGAAAGTATAACCAGAAAAAAGTCTCCAAGTTTGGAAGCCTCTTCCACTTTAGTAATTATAGTAAGGAAAGTATGGTTTATATCCTATAACATTATTTTATTTACATAATATTTTTTTATTATTGTGGTTACATCCTTCCCTATGTCATCCTAAAAATTTGAGTGCTATGTATGGTTCTTTTTAAATTAAAAATTTATAGCTTGTTGCATACCTAGGATAGTGTCCATAACATTACCATGAAGGTATTTTACGCTGGGAAGATTTTGTAGTGTCTTCTTGATGAGTTTGAGTAATGGAAGAACTTAGTATTTTGGTCCTCCTCCAAGAGCCAAGAAGTTTTGGCTCTTATTTCCAATATATCTCCTCTTGTTTACCTATACTCTCTAGCTATTTTTTGACCAATTCATATTTCTATTTCAAATATTCTATGTTTTTTTTAGTCTAAAAGAGTGTGGATAGCTTCTCCATCATTACAACCAATGGAACTCTCTGAATCTAAAATTTTGGTTTATTTGTTTTTCTAATTTTTAGTTGAGCTTTGACATGCTGAAGTTGTTTAAATACTCCAAATAATGTTATCCCATGAATAGGGTGTCATCCTCCCACCAATCTAGTATTTTATTTCTAACTCTTCCTTTCTTAGCTAACAATTTTAAAACCAAAATGGTTTAGAGAAATATTTATGGTTTATATCTTATTCCAAGAGAATTGAAATGTGGTATGATTTATAATTTCTAGCTTAAGTGACCATATTAGAAAAGCCTCTTCGAATATTAATAATCTATCTGGTCGTGTCTTCCTATTTACCAACCTCCCTTGTTTGTTTTTATATGTATGAGAAGACCCCACACACTATACATCAATTAATATTAAGTTGATTTACTCTAGAGATCATTAATTTATCCCCCTAATCCAAATATAAGATGCCCCTTTCCTTATCCCTAGCTAAAATCTTAGTAGTAAAGTCACCAACCACTATCCAATTCACCTCTTCATTTTTATCCTACTTCCTTTTAAAACTTCCTATTGGAAGCATTGCTCCCTCCAAAATTTTGAACTATGAAAATTTAAAATTAGCAAAAATTCTCTTAAACTCTTAATTTTAAAGAGAGATGTAGGAACCCCCTTATTGCAACATGATCAATAGTTGTCTAGTTTAGAGTATTATACAAATTCATTATACATGTTGAAGCACCTTGGGATGCTATAACCATATGCTCTACTTGTCTCCATATTTTCTTATCTATTATATCCATCATCTGTATTGAAGATTTTATCTCTTACAGAAGAATAGAATCTGACTAATGACTTTCAATTAATATATGAATAATAATTTTATGAGACCAACTATGTCAGCCTCTAATATTCCATGATTGTCCAATCATTGGAAATCTAAAACCTAGTGGCTAGTAAGTGTCAATCTGCTTTACTCTTCTCTAGTTTACTAGCTAGTTATCCTCCATTGCCAAGTTCTCCTAGTTTGATTTATATCCCACACTCTTGGCTTGGTAAGTTTTTAATCATTTCTCTTGTTACTAAATTCCAAGAGTAGGCTTCCTTATGTCTTTATCTCTATCTTTCATTGAGACATCCCTATCGACCAAGACCATAGTAATATTGAGGTTCTTTGAAATTATTATGGAAATATGATTTGGGATGGGTTGAATATTGGTTTGACACACTGTTTGAGTTATTATTTGTTGGACTACTTATACATTTTCAAAGGGTATATTTTCTCCTTGTGTTCCCCCATTATGATTATCTCATTTTTGATGTCTATTAGGTTATTAAGAATTTTATATCTATTTAGGTTTCTTTCTTTTGTCTAGTTTGATCATACCACCTTGTTCTTTTTCTTTATTTTTCTCTTAGGTTATTCAAAACACTTTTTTGGTATATGTAGAGTTGAGGTTGTGCGATAATATTTTTTCTTCTTCTCAAGAATATTTTCATCATTACCAAAGTCTTTAATGGGATGGAATGCTTTTGGATATTATCAGGGTACAAATGGGAAAGATGTGCATGCTTATGATAAATCTTACATAAACATAGGATCACTTCATAGTCTATTTGTTGGACCAAGATAAAATTCCCCATATCTATTTCTATTTTAATTAGCAACAAGTGATTAAGTTCCATCTCAACATAGAACCGAGCACAAATAGATGAAGCTCCCATCATCATATCTTTGGCTACTCCTAGATAATATCCCAAGAAATTACCCAATCTTTGAAAAAATAGTTTACACCAATATCTTATGGTGCAACATATAATTAAACCCAAACAACCACTCTAGTGCATTCCCTTCTTAGATCAAATCCTAGCTTCCAGGGATGCACAAAAAGACTAGCTTTTCCATATCTTCTCTTCTCTAACTCAAAAGATTTATCCCTATTTGCTCATGAAAAGAAACTCACTATATAATATCCATTATTAATAAGGAATATTGAAATATCTCCAAAAGGCTCCAAGTTATTTCGAATCCATGAGGTCATAAACCTTAAAGATGATCTTTTGTCAATAAACATACATATTAGATAATGGTTACTCATGTACAAAATATTTTTAGCCACCTAGATTTGTTGAATAATAATTTTTGTATGATGGGTAGCCTAGGGAAGACATCCATTAACTCTAGACTAGAAACCTTTATCCATTGGCTTCTTAGCTACAATAGAGAACATGGATTTTAAGGCATTAGTACTCAAATATTCATCCTCATATTCTTGTATCTTTCTCCCTATGTCTATAAAGGGCCACTTGGGAGAATGGGGTAGAGAGAGGATCCCTCAAGGACCTTTACCACTAGCCATGGATAAAAAGAAAGTAGTTTTAAACTGTGATGATTATGTGACAAAACCCAAAAAAAAAAGAAATTACTTGCAATTTTTCAAATAGTGTCAGGTTAAATATTAACTCATCATATTGTTCTTAAATGTAAAACGGACCAAATAAAATCATAAAAATGTGAGGTGTAGATAAATTCAGATTTAAAAAATGATTATATATATATATATATAACAAATATAGAAATTATTTTAAATAGGACAAAGATAGTGTTAAAAAAACTTAATAAATAATATAATTATTGTTTAAAATTATTTATAATTTTTATTTAAAAATATCAATATCTATAATTTTTTGTTTTTATTACATAAATAAAATATATTTTTTTATTGGTAAAAGGGGTTTTGAAAGGATCTCGTAACCTTTTACAAAGAGAAGAATATTGGGAGAAGAGTTCCCAACCAAAAAATAGCTAAATAAACAAACCCTCTGTGGGTTATTGGAGAAAAATAGCTAAATCGATAAAATTTGAATCAAGGCCATCCCACCCAAAACCATATAGAGGATGGAAAATTTGAATCAGGGTCATTCCACCCAAAACCATACAAAGGATGGAAAATTTTGAAATAGGGTCATCCCACCCAAAACCATACAATGGATGGAAATTTTTAAATAGGGCCATCCTGCCCAAAATTTAAATTAAAATTTGAAAATGAAGCGGGAAAAACAAAAAAATTTGAAATTTGAAAATCGTTCCCACCCATGGGCAAAAAATGACAAAACTCTAGGACGAAGACCAAGAAGCATCTATAGGATAAAAAATAGGACACCGACTGGGATGCAATCCATGAAGCAACAACTAACCAGGATGTCGATCATGATGTAAACTAGGAAACATCGATAGGTAAGCAAATAGGATGCATCACTAGAACGCAGTCTAGGAAGCAGCAGGAATCTAGGGGCGTCATAACACAAGATTGAAAAGTGGAACAACAATCCTGATGTTCTTATCAGGCTAGGAAATCCTCTTGCACACAAAGGTGAACTTCAAGGAAGCCAGAAGGCTCGAGGAAATGAAAGCCCGAAAAATCGAGGTGAATAGCAGATATGGGTAATAATATTCCAAGGATCCAAATATGGAGGAGTCAGGATAAACCAAAGTTACCGATAAAGCATAGGTCCACTCCCCAAAGATCGAAGGATGTAGTATGGTACCTCGAGCAACCAAAAAGGATCTGGAACCCTCCATCCCTATAGACAAATAGCTTCAAATACTGAACCTGAGAAGCCAATGGATCCACTCAAGAATATTATATATAATCAAGATGGCATTTTTTCTTTTTGAACAATGTTAATATGTATTTTATTAATTATGACTTATGAAAATCATATATATTATTTGATTGTTTTTATTATTGTCATTTTATTAAACATCATTTGTAATATACAGAAAAGTAGGTGGTAACATAGAATGCTAAATTTGTGTGAAAGAGTACATGCTAATATATATTTCTTGAAAAATTAAATATATACTTATTAATTATAATTATAAAATTAATAATTCTTTAGCATGCATTCAACATATAATTATCAATATTTAGTGCAGCTTTCATAAATTTCTTTTTAAATGGTTATATGAGATTGAAATGGATTCTTTCTATATTACATCACAATCACAACCACATAGTGTTATTACAAAAACTTAATAGCTCTCCTACTTGAAAATTGAAGAATTTAATTAATTGAATTAATGTTATTTGATGCAATAACATAATAATTTAATAATATAACAAAATAAGTCTTTTTAACTAAATTAAAATGTAATATATATTTTTAAAGGACTATCTTAAAAAAATTATAAGTATTTGAAAATATGAAAAGATGAATTTGAAATTTGATTGCTGGTTATCCATAAAACATAAGATTCTTAAGCAATGAAATAAAATCCATCACTTTCTTAATTTTTAAAATATATTACTCCAATTTTTTTCAACACATACATCACCATGGTTTGAATTTCGATCTTTTTGGTAAGAGCTCAAAACCATATTATTTAGATGTCTCTTATGACTACATATTTTAAATTTTATACATAAATACACAAGATCACCATCATGTTATGCATATATCACATTTGACTTAACAAATTATTTGTCATTTTATTTAATTATAATCTCTAAATAATAAACTCATTTGGGTAAATTATATAATAACATTAGTAGAACAATTGTATCTTTATTTTTTAATATATGGAAAAAATATATAATAGGAGTATGAATTATTTCATATAGTTAAATACATATACTTTTAGTGAAGATGTATTTCTTTCCTAAAATATTGTTATATAATTATGTGCTTTATTGACATCGTATTAATACGATGATAATGAAATACTAATAATAGAGTAATCTTCTACAGTGGACTTCTCCTTTCTCTTTGCCTAGACTAAAATATTTATGGAGGTTTTTGCTACCACATTTGCTTTGGGCAACTTGGAAGGATAGGAACACACGTGTTTTCAAGAACAAAGAATCTGATATTCAGCTAATTGGTCGACGGGCTTTGTGGAAGGTTGTAGAGAATGTTTTCTCTACTATTAAGTATTCATGTTCTGATGCCCCACGTTTCCATCTAGAGTTTTATATTGAATATCGTCTTGGTTTTCTCCCAAAGCTTCGACCTCCTCTTGCACTAAATTTAAGAGCTGATGTCATATGGAGCCCTTCCCCTGCTGGTTGGGTTAACTTAAATTTTAAAGGTGCCTTGAGAGGCAATTCGGGTACTGTCGGATTGGGCAAGGTCATTCAAGCACAAAATGGGAAGATTTTGATGGCTTATACTGATCACCTAGGAAATCAAACTTCGCATTGGGATGAGGCGAGGGCTGATTTCCTAGGAATTTCATTGTTTTTTGAACACAAGTTTGAGTGGATTATTATTGAAGGTGATTCGTGTAATATTATTTCTTGAACCCAACTAGTGTATTTCAAACCTGATCAATGAATGTCATAATACTACCCATTCTCTGGCTTCTGTAGAGTTTCACCATATTTTTAGAGAAGGTAATTCAGTGGCAAACTTTATGGCAAATGTCGATGTAGCCACTCAGAGCCTCTCAGTTTGGAATTCAAATTTTTTGCCCGAGTTAATGAATCTAGCCAATGCAAAAGTCATTAATTGAATTTATTTATTGGTTGAGTTGACATTTTTTGTTGATAGTGGCTTCAACTCCTCTTTAGTCTGGCCTTGTCAGCATTAATAGTCCGATTGGTGTTTCGATGGATGATTGCTTGGATTGTCAATATTTTCAAATTTTTAATTCTTCCTTCCCAATCGGTTCTTCTTCAGCTGAGGCACTTCTTTCTATTTATTTGGAGGCTTCGGGAAGCTTCCTTTCATGTGAATGGGCCTATATTGCCTTGTTTTGTTCATATTGATTTGATTATTCTTGTTGTTCTATTCTCCAAGCGTTCGAGTATTTTGTTGTATTTGAAGTTGATAGGTGCTTTAGATGAGTCTATGAAAGTGTCCGACCTGGCAACTATGACCTCTTAGAAAGTTAATTTTTTAGGGTAGAATCACCTCGATTCTCCTTGGAGGTTCTTTTGAGTAAGTTTAGTAGTAGTTTGTCCTTCCACCTTGATCACGACTTGGTTTCGTTGTTGTTTTTGTTTTCTTCTATTTCTTGCTCTTTGAGCATGCGCTATGTAAAGGTTGTGGGATTATTTTAAAACCCTCTTCTTATTAATATTACAAAAAAAATAATAGAGTAATCTTTCACATTTTATGTAATATCACAATATATTTCATTATATATTATAAATAATTATTATTTATTTTAATTCACATTCTACATCCCTTGACATTTGGGTATAGATATTGGATTTTGATACATGGTGTGCAACATCAAAATCATATCTTTACATTCTGTTAGATTAAATATAATCTCGAGATGCTTATATCTATAACACCAATTAGAAATATGTTTCAAAAAGTTTTTATAGTTTTAAAAATATCCTATAGATGTCTTTAAAACATTATTTTTTTTAATGAGCACTATATATCTATTTTTATTTTTATTTTTAGATTCTATTTTGTTTATATTTTTACATTGAAGGTTTGATTTTTTAAAGTAAAGTACAATAGGTGACACAAACAATATTGGAATTAGACTCCCTATTTGTGATTTAAACTAAATACTATTTATTAAATATATTTTATAAGAATCACTTAAAAACACTAGTGAATGAGTCTCACAAGGACATCACAATTGTTGGGGCTTTGGTCTTTCTTTGAGGAGGTCCAAATTTCAAACCATGGTGTACCTAGAAGGGGATAGGTTGGATGGTAGCCATCGAGTTTTTATTGACTAGTTCCCTTAGTTTGACATTGTGAGGGATCTCGTTAACATCATTTAACTCAACATGATAAATACATAGAGAAATTGATAACACCATTGAGTGTTTCCACTGTGAACCCTAGCTCACTATGTTAGATAAAATTCAATGAGACCCCAATCCTCCAAAACACTGAATTGAGATAGCCAACAAAAAAACACTCGGTTACTATCATCCAACCCATCCCTTTTCGGGTATGCCATGGTTTGAACCTTGGACCTCCCCAAAGAGATCCCAAAGCCTTAACCATTATGATGTCCTTGTTGAATTTATATCTAGAATTATAAATCAAATATCAATTATTTTCTTGATGAAGTCTTCAAGGATGATTTTCCTTGTTACAAATGTCTATGCTCCAAATATAAGTAGAGTGAGAAAGGATTTTTGAAAATAGCTATAACGGATCAAAAAATAGTTTAGGGAGATAATATGGATAGTGGCAAGAGTCTTCAACACTCCATTAAGGCCATGTGAGAAGAAAATAAGGTCTTTGGGATTCATTTAGAGTATGGAAGACCTTAGCAATTTCATATCAGATGTCTTTATGATGTTGATTTAAATGTTCACATGGTCTAATAGGAGGTTAGAGGAGGACTTGACCAAGGTGAGATTAGATAGGGTTTTTCTAACCTTGGAGTGGTTTGAGAATAATTATGAGCATAATTTTGCACCATTTCCAAGAATAGGATCATACCATAACACTCTTGTCTTCTATTGTACTCTATAGGATAGAAATAAAAATAGCCCCTTCAAATTTGAGTTTATGTGGCTACAACACCCAATTGTTTATTAGAAAAATAAAAGATGGTGGATTCATTTAATCCAAGAATTCAAGATATATATGGTTGGTAGGAAATTAAAATATGTGAAGAGAGAAGTAAAAAAGTGGAGCAAGAACGTATTTAAAATTAACTTCTTACAAAATGAGTGGTTAAGGCAAGAATTAAGTTGAGTTGAAGAGGAAATAAGTAGAAATGGGATGGACAAGGTCCTTTTCTAATAGAGAGAAAGTTGTCCGGGTAGAATTTCTTACAATAATGATAAGAGAGGAAATATATTGGAGATAAAATTTAAGGAACCAATGGTTAACGAAATGAGATAGGAACATAATATTTTGTTAGGGTACCTGGGAATAAATATTTGGGGATATATTATTATATTGTATAAGGGTTGGCATAGACCACACATAACCCAAGGTTGATTGTATTATAAAATATGATTGATCTACATGATGATTACAATGATAAATATCTCTTTTTTATACACTCATCTTCTAATTCTACTTTGAGGAGCCTACTACTAATATAATATTATATTATAATATAATATAATATAGTAATACAATCAACCTTGGGTTATGTGTGGTCCATGCCAATCCTTATACAATATAATAATATATCCCCAAATATCTATTCGTAGGTACCCTAACAGATTATTTCATGTCTCTATCATAAGACATAAAAGTGCAAAAAGGATATTTGAATTCAAAAAAATGATGAAGAAATAAGAGATGAAGATCAAATTAGAAAAGGGGTGATGGACTTCTTCAAATTATTTCTAACCAAGGACAATAAGGATGATAAATAAGCTATGGAGGAAGTAGTTTGACCTATTCTAAGGATTCTATCTAGGGACATGAATACAAAACTTATGAAAGAGATCAAGGAGGTGGTCTTCTCATTAGAAAAATATAAAGCTCCATGGCCTGATAGATTTCAAGTGGGTTTCTTCCAAGCCTTTGTAAATATAGTGAGTATGGATGTAGTAGTAAAAATATGAATCACACCTTTAATGCAAAGTGTTAAAACAATACAACAATACTTTCCTAGTGTTTATTCCAAAGAATCCTAGGTTGAAGGAATGTAAATATTTTAGGTCAAGTGTAACACCATTTATAATATAATATTAAAAGCAATTGCATTTAGACTAAAAATTTTTCTCCCAAAGATTATTTCAAAGTAGTAAGGGGTCTTTTTAAAGGGTCGATAGATTTTATACGGAATAGTCACACTCCATAAGATAATGCATTCAATTAAAAGTAGTAAAAGGGAGGAAATGGTGTTAAAGATTAACATGAACAAATTCTATGACTAGGTTTCATGGTGTTTTCTAGATAGAATCCTAGATATATTTAGATTTAGTAGATGTTGGAGAAGGTGGGTGAATAGCTACTATGGAGGACCTAAATTCTTAGTTATAATGAACAATTATTTAGTTGAATTCTTTGGAAGTAGTAAGGGTTAAAGCAAGGGGACCCTTTGTCCTCATATATCTTCATAATAATGGTAGAAGTGTTAGAAAGTTGTATTAGATCAACAAAATAAGCAAGAGCACTAAGTGGGTTGAAAGAATCTATATCCATAGAATTATTCACTAGCAATTTGTGGATGACACAATTTTGTTGGGGAGACTATTTGTAGCATAGGTGAAAGAATATAGGAGGATACTAAATTGAAAAACATATAAAAATGATAAATATGGACAAGAGTAAGGTGTTTTTTATAAATATTTTAGAGAATAGATAGAGATAAAGAGCAAAAAATATTGGATACAATGTTTAACTATTTATTTTGTTTAGTGGGGAATGTCAATGTTGATAGAGGTATGCAAGGATAAATTCTGGAATGTGTTGATTGATAGGATCGAGAGTAAACTAGTTTGATGGAAGTGAAATTTGTTGAGTCATGTACGAAAGTTATAGTCATTTAAGAGTACTCTTTAAATAATCCTAGTATATTTATTAGAATTATTTAAGATCCCATTTAAAGTAGCTAATATAGTAGAACATATTCAGAGAAATTTCTTATGATCAAGACTAGAGGAGAATAATAGAATTCTGCTTATAGCTTAGGAGAGAGTATACAATGCTAAATCAAGTGGGGGAATTGGACTTAGAAGAGTAAGTAATGTGAATAAGGCTTTGGTAGGAAAGGTAGAATGGAGGTTAGTGAAGGAGGGTCATGCATTATGGGAAAGAATTCTAAGAGACAAATACCTTAACAACCAAGAGGATAGTAGATTTTTTACCACACTATATCCTTGTCAAGGATATGCATTAGGAACCTTATAGTAAAGGGTAGATAAATTTTATAGAAAGGCACCCAATGGGAAGTAGGGAATGATAGGTTTATCCACTTGTAGCATGATATGTGGTTAGATAATTACTCATTAGTGAAGAATGTGGAGTTAGCAAGTATCAAACTAGAGCTATAGAATGGAATCATAGGAATATGATGCGTGATTATTTGGTTATAGGAGGAAAGGTAAGATGGAAGAAGCTAAGAATCTATAATCAGTATGAGAAGTATAGAATTTAACCACTAAACTAAGAATATATTATTAGAATTTATATAACTTCTTATATTAGAGTTGCCTTTGTCAAGAAAGACTTTATTTTTCACTTCATTGTCATGTTTGTGAAGTTTTTCCTTCACTTAATGGTTTTTGCACAACCTCTTACTATAAAAAATTATTTTGGCATATTTTGGGGAAATATTATCTCCTTGACTACTACTTTTACAAAGTTTTGATTGTCTTTGGTTAGGAATTTGCCTTAAAGTATGAGTAAGAAGTGTGAAGCCACTACAATTACTATGTTCTCTTTTCAAGATTTTAGGTAGGGGTTTTTCTTTTGTTTTCTCTATTTTTTGGTATTTTTCCTTTTTTCTTATTTTATTTGTAATTTTATTTTGAAAGGGAAAATAGAAATAGAAAAATAAAAAAATGATGGAAATAAGTAATGAAGCATCTATATACCTATTTAGATGTGCTCATTTTAAACATATAGAGTTCTTAGGTGTTTCCCATTGATAGATATGGGTAGCAACCTTCCATCAAGCATAACTAACCTATAAGCATTTGTACCCTAAAGTTTGTCAATTTGGTATGGCCCACTTTAATTTTAATTGAACTTTTTGTGTTTTCCAAGCTTAGCTATATCTTTATCTCATTTTAAAACTAGGTCTCTTTATTTAAAACCATGTGTACATTCTCCTTATTAAACCATATTTTAACTATTGGTTTATGTTGAATAAATCTCTTAAAAAATATTCTCTTTCTTCTTCTAGTGATAATAGTGCATTCAATTGAGCTTACATTAGAGTGATGTTTATGCCTTTGGTCCCTATCTAATAGGACAATTGGAAATAAGAAATATCCAAGTTCATTAACAACATTACCTTTTTACAAAAAATAGTATATACGGTGATAATCCAATGGAATCCTTAGGAGTTACTCTACCCACATTTCTTTCTTCAGCTTTGTGTGTCAATACCTTTAACTCTTAATAACTGTTACTTTTTTATTTTTGATAATGTTATTAATTGTGGATTTTGTAAGCCATTTCCTTGAGGGTAGTAGTTAGAACTATTTTCAAGATAGATCCATACTCAAGTGTAAACCACATCAAATTGGATTTGGTGAACACTACAACATTATTAGTGACCATTGTCACATGGGTTCTATACCTAGTGATAATATATTCTAGCAACTGAATGATTATATATTTATTTTTTGAATTGACCAAGATTGCTTCAATCCATATAATGAAATAGTCAATTGCAATTAATATCCAACCATGGCCTATATTTGAAAAGGGGATAATATTTCTAACAAAAATATTGTTTCCTTTATTGGAATAATTTTGTTATTTCTATAGGTTTCAAGGGAATATGATCTTTTATCCTGTAACCAACAAATATGTAGCATGCATTGACATTTTTGACCAATTTAAAACAATTGGTGAAATTGGTTTACCAATAGTATCCAACCCTTAATATTTTTTTAGCTACAACCTAGGGTGAATAATTGTGACATTTATTATGGTATTATTTCTTTAGATATTTACTTTTACTCTTATATGCACCTTAATAGAACCCCATCATATCCTTTTTGAAAACGAATGTCATTGATCAAATTGTATTTACTAGTTTTTTATTTGAATATAGATCTCTCTTTGAGTGTTAACCCCTTTGTTACTTGCATAAGTAGTATGTATCTCCTTATATCATTCACTAAACCTATTTTTCCCCCAATTTTACTTCTTCTAAAACTACCATTGGTTCAAAAGCATAAGACGTAGTTAAATTTTCATATAGATACTGTCACCTTACTAAATTAGTTTAATTAATATCACTATCAGATTCCTAAAATTTATTTATCTAATCAATCCTCGTTTATCCTAATTTCCCAAGTAGTGTTATGGACCTTACATTGGTGTGGATTGTAAATATGGTGGTTTTTCTTTGGGATATATAATAGATAAACTTCTTGAGAGTTACAATTATTGTAAACTCCTATTTTTCAACAAATTTATATTGCTCCTTTCAGTTATGGAATGTTTAACTCATACATGATATTATATTCTCCTCCTTAACATATCTTTGAGTCAATAGGTAAAATGCTTTCATCAATGTGGAAAAAATATAACTCAATGCCTCTAAAAATATTAGGATTTATAAGTGTGGCCAAATTTTCCCTACATCCCCACTTCATTCCAAGTAAAATCGATCAAAAGTAGGATTTAGAAAGGCAGCATAGTCAGAAGGTGCTTCCTACCTTTAGTCAAAATAAGATAAGCTCCAAAGAAAGGTAGATGAGCTTAGATTCCACATTGACTATTAGATCATCCATCTATAGCCAACGCTTCACTTCTACCATAATTCAACCACATCAATGGCACCGAGGCCCATAGACCATTTATTTTCAATTCAATGACTAGTTCAATCCTTTTAACAAAGTAAATTTCAAACGAGAAGGAAAGGCTTTAACCGAAGCTAAATTAGGACACATTAAAACTAGCCAAAAACCCAAGAAAAAAAGTGCCAATACTTCATAGAGAATACACAACATTGGTCGAAAGAGGTTCCACCTCATTTGAGGACACATGGTCACCACATGCACAAGGACAAAAATAGGAAAATGAGGATTAAAGAGGAAATTTGCAATGGAATCAAAGCTTGACTTTCATAGCCAAGCCTATTAGTGTCAATCATGCATTAACTATAAACATCACCCACCATATAGATAATTTTACTTTGTCCACCTACACCAATCAAGGAGGAAAAATCTACTACTTTAGCAAAGCAACATATATCTAGAGAAACATGATAAAGAAACAATGGTGTATCCACACCAATGCAACACCAGAGAGTTAAGTAATCCACACTTGATTATCTGAAGGTCTAGAGAATTTTATCATTTATGGCCCTAGATCTAGAGACCTTGAAGTTGTTGTTGCACATGTTGTATAAAGATTTATCAGCTATAGTAAAGGAATATACTTATATATTTTTTTCTTAGAACTTTAGATGGAAATCACCCTCCTCTTAGCTTATAAATAATACCAATTTCATTGTAAAATACATTGACTATTATTTTCTCATGCCTGGTACCCAACCTTGCAAGATCTTTATTTCACCCTTCTTTCCTACTATAACAATGGGATCCCAAATATTTTATCATTCTTATGGAGCATTGAACCGTCCATGACTCATTATCTTACAATTATTTTAATCATGGTAATGGAAGCCATGACTAATTTCTCTCTATCCTCTTTCTCTTGACTTGTCTTAATTCCTAGTGATTTGTTTGCTTCATTGTATTCACTATCCAAAGGTGATGTTTTTGTTTTCAATTACCACTTGTAGTTAAAAATTGGGGGCCCTAAGTATTTTGCACATCACCATCACAACTTAGGATTTTTATTTCCTAAAAAATATTTAATATCCTATTCATTTATTTTATTACAATTATTTACTTAGCTTCAGCTATGCATAAAGGATTTAGATCCAAGAAGGAGCTAGCCTTGACTAAAAACCCTAGAGGTTGTCCCACAAGTAGTTTCCCATATATGACACTTTCTATTATTTTGTTATATTTGAGGTGTGAGGACATTTGTCTCATTAGGACCCCCAGATTGGATTTGGCAAGTGCATTATATGAAGACAACAATTTATCTACCATACCCAATTGGACAAGCTTCTATGTTTGCCCCATTAATAATGAGGAAGTTTGACTATGACTTTAATTAAGGTCATAGTATTTCTACTTGAAGAGAAGCACCCAAACAATTCACCAAGCAACTCCACTCAAAAAATCAAATTGAAAAGGAAAAATATGAAGGAGACATTTGACAAAAGATAAACTAATAATTTTGTAGGAGCCTCTATCTCATTAGAAAATATCTACCCACCTCTAGGTATGATATGTATTTACTATTTAAAATCTTTTAATTCTGATATTTCCATGTTGGTCAAATCTAAAGGTGGCCATTCATTACCAAGGGCCTATGAGATAGCCATACAAGCTAATAAAGACCTAATAAAAATAATAAAGCTAGTCCCTAGACCATATCTACCATTATTTTCCTCTATGAATTCCCTTACC
This sequence comes from Wollemia nobilis, assembly GCA_028583015.1. Taxonomy (NCBI): domain Eukaryota; kingdom Viridiplantae; phylum Streptophyta; class Pinopsida; order Araucariales; family Araucariaceae; genus Wollemia; species Wollemia nobilis. The sequence continues at coordinate 9,335,824 of JAQPPZ010016864.1, read as the reverse complement.
ATTACCCTTTGACCATAAAACCCACCAGTAATTCGACTCATCCTCCTACATACCCAAAGCAAACTCAAGATTCCTCTCCTCTAGAAGCTAAATTGGATGTCAAAACTATGAGGACCCTCACTAATGATGTCACATCCCTAAAAAACAGATATAACATACATAGGTTTCCCGACCAAATTTACCTAAAGCCTTATTTTGAATAGGGAAACCTATGTTTCTATTGCCTTTAACTAGATATCATAAGCCTCCATTTTTTTCTAACAAGAATCCTAGTCATTCCTAGGCCTACAAGCTCAACTAGGGACCTATTTTCCACCTAGAACAACTACATCATAGATCCTAATGGCTGGTATGATCTCAATCCTGAATATCCTCCCTTTGATTGTTATGTCAAAATAGAATATTAGGTTGTTGAGCCTCCCTCTTCTAACCATAATGACATTAATACTTATCAGTAAAAATCTCAATGTCAAGTTAAGAACCTATTACTCAATCTCCAACTATGCCATTAGTTGTTGATCTTTCAACCTTGAAGCAGACCTTTGTTACTTGGGATGAAGTAGAAGTATACACTATGTTAGACAAACTAGACTCATCAAGTGGTAGGTCACAATTTTGATTGAACATTAATACATGGTATAAAATAAGGACCATCGAAGATTAGGGAACACCTAGATCAAGTAAGGCTAGACCTTAGAGAAGAAAAGTTAACAATTGGAGGATGACTCCAACACAAGTTGCACCGATGAATCAAGTTCAATTAGTCCCAATTTTGATAAGAACAACCCCTAAACCACCAAGGTAGACTATTGTGAATCCATCAAGGACATCTCCAATGATAGGAAATACCAAGATTTAAAAAATTTCAACCATTCTAAGATCCCCTTTTGTCATAACCTTCAACATGGTGGAGCACCTAAGGAAGTCTACTATAGCCATACCTCTTTGGGAGGTCCTCTTTATTCCAAAATAGATGAAGAACTTAGAAGAGTCATTAAATAAGAATAAGGAGTTGAGTAGACAAGGTATGTCCATTATATTATAGATTTTAGACCCAAATCCTAATAGGCCCAAGACTATTCCATTCTACCTAACCTTGATCTATGGATATTAAATGGTACACAATAGTATAGTTGAATCAATAAGTAACACATCAATGATGTTGAGAAAGGTGGTAGAAGCACTTGGCCTATTGCTATAACATGTGAACAACAAGGTGGTGTAGTTAGATGACACTTCTATGCTAGTATTTGAGCTCATTTTATACCTTCCTTTTGTATTCCAAGCATGCCCAAACTTGATGGTTCATCAATACATAGTGGTGATTGATATCCTTACCTCATTTGGAATATGCCTTTCAAGATACTTCACTTGTAATATCAACGGATACCTATTTCTTGACTAGATCCACATGTTGCTCCAAACTATATACAAGACCAAGTTTACAATCCCATCAAAACCCTTCCACATACACCATGTAGAGTAAATTCCTTTTAAAATAGGATTAAAAGATCATGCCCACTTATCACGAGAAGAGTTGATATAATTTTACTACTTAAGAGATAAAATATATCCATACATCCCTAGTGACTACCTAGAGTAGAGGGCATCAAAGATATTGAGACTAATTCCTGACGAAGCATTCAATCCAACTGGTATAGGGTGATCTATCACTAGGTACTTTTCCTTTGTATATAGTTTATAAAAAATCAATTGAGAGGACCTTATTATGACAAAGGGGTTGAGAATTTGTAAAAAAAAAAAATTACAATGATATTGACCAACAAAATGATAAAAAAAATGTGGTCTTTGTATCCAAAGAAATGTTCGATTAGAAGGCCATTAATAGATAGGAAGGTGGAACTCCTAATCTCAACTGATATATTATTAAGTCTTGTGTTTTACTTGGTAGATTGCACCCAAATGACTACCACAAATAGCTCATGGATAGAATGATCAATACCTGAAAGGGAACCTAACAAAGCATCACACAATAAAATTAGCACATTTGTACTAATATAATAGATGATAATTGTCATAGAGACTATTGCAAAGTGGTCTTCTTCCCCATTTTTGCAATCATGCCTAACCTCAAACCTCATTGGCCAAATTTAAATCAATAACACCACATCCTCCATCTCTCTAAATCTATAGTTGTGGATCTATGGCCTTGGGACAAGTTCCATACTATAAAAAATTTACATCTATACTACAAATTCCATGGTAGAAAATGAAGTAAACCTCATAGAACAAGGATTTTTACAAATCAATAGAGAAGTAATCATCTCAAAAATTAAAAAATATACCTGATCCAAAGATACAATGAAAAACTCCCTTCACCTCCTTAAAAAAAAAAGAAGATTTCACATGCACAAAGAAATTAAATTTGATCCACTTGCTAAATCCCCAAAGAGAAATCTATAAAAAGGAAAAACAATGACCTTCAAATCCTTTATTGCAAACACTATCTTCAAAATAATACCAAAGTATTATTTGACAAAGAGGGGATATATCCTAAGTTAACAAGATCCCAAATATGTAAAATTATCCAAAAAGCAATGGAGAAGAGGATAAGCAACATCCCAAGCCCTGTGCCTATGATAGGACGCATGCCAACTCCAATAAAACTCTCCCCAAAAACTTTTTTTCAAGATGTGACAACTTCTTTCCCTCATTCCATAGGCCCAAAACTCATATAATATGCATCAAATGTGGTAATAGACCCTATGTTGTCTAGAATGACAAAGAGCCTATGAGATGGGGTGCTAGAACATTTCAAAAAAAGCATTTTTTGAGAGTTTTGGCACCCTCATCGAGACTAGAAATTTCATACAGTACATAGTATTCCTACTATAAAATTATTTTGACATAATTGCCCCATGCATCAAGTTGTACATCCCTAATACTTGAGAGATTCAAACTTCCAATGGATGCTTTAGAGTGATTTTCAACACCCAATTGGTAAAAGAAATGTTAATGGTAGAAATTAGGAACACCATGATCAATTTTACGAGCATCATAAAGCTTTACAACACAATCCTAGGGAATATCAACTACCTCCAAGATGAGTGCAATATAAAAAGAAAGAGCTTCTAAAATTTCCCTTGGACATTAAATGTTTGAGAGAGAATGCTTGGGATGTAGAAATAATTTTGGAATTCATATTCATCTTGAAGGAAGAAAAGAAACTATTTTAGGCTCAGATTGGGGCCCTATACCACATGAGGCATCCACCTAGTAGGGCAAGGGTGGTTTTTGATTTTACTAATTGTACCATAGAGAACTATTGAGGAATATTATATTATTTGGTACATGAAAATGTACCCCCATGGTACCTTCATGGTACAAATGTAAACATTTAATAGATTAGGGTTGATTCTATAGTTTAGGTGAAATATCTTCCTTTTTTATTTAAGTGTCAATGTGCAGGAAATGCACAAGTGTCATGTAAGATTTCAATGTGCAAAAATGCACAAGTGTCATGTAATTTAGAGTGCGAGTGTGTATTGAGATAATGTGCACAAGTTTCTTGTATGTAAGTGTGCAAATATTTAAAGTGAATACATGCACAAGTATATTATAATAGGATTACATTTAGGAGAGTAAGAGACATGTAAATGTGTGCAAGTTTCATAGAGTCGTGTATGCATATAAGAAGAGAGTGAAGAGTATAGTATACAAGTGGCAAGATGATAAGCCAAAGGTCATGGGAGTTTTCATATGGAGAGCAATAGTTAAGTATATGAATATTCATCTTCTATGTCTATATTATGGAGATAAATATCCGAAAGCACGAGATTCTGGAAACAAAAAGGGAGAAATACTAATGCGACACATTCAAAATCAAACGAACGCTTAAGTCCTAAAACATGAAATGCATGAAATGAAAGAGACGAATTGAACTAAGATAAAAGAAGGTACAGAAAGCACAGACATTTTTATTTAACTCTCTTAATATTGGTTACAAATATGTCTCCTCCCTTTTCAGGGGCTAGGAGCGTTAAATGAGTTTTTGTTACAATCATGACTTAGTGTTCCGCCTTTCGCGTGCCCACATTTGAAATGGGCGGGCCAAAATGTTGTCGCCGCTAGTGTTGATGAATCCTTGATCCTTGCTGCTCCTCCTACGTTCAAAGAAACAACAAGTCGTTAGTAGCACCTATGACAAAAGATAAAGCTTTTGATCTTAAAAACCAATGGAAGATGCATGCATAAGATTAGCTAAATCGATAAATAAAATGACTCCAAATAACCTGCAAATTTGACAGTAACCAGGGAACATTACCAGAGGGCCATTGCCATAAAAATAGTCAGACAATTTTTTGCCGATTCGAATTCACTCCTGGGCGAGACGAATTCGACTGTAATTCGTCCCGGGGTAAGGCGAATTCTCCTGCGATAAAAAGCCGAAATGATACTGCCCAAATGTCGCGTCTCGGGAGCTCCAAACTACCTACAAACTTAGGGGTTAGCTAATTTGGGGCATTTTGGGAAGACCCAGATGGTCAGATTTCCCCAATTTGACATCCATCAATGGGAATTTGATGTCGCTACCTGCAAGTTAGTGAGGACAACAAAAGCGACAAAACATGATAAGATTTGATCAAAGCCTTATGAAATTGGAATTACAAACTATTTAAACAACATAGAATGGAATGAAATATAACAAATGACAAAAGGAAAATCTGCCATGAATTCCCAATCATTCTTAAAAAAGAATATTAGGCTCGTAGGAGTGCGGGGCACCCGGGCGGGCCGCCCACCGTTGGAACCTGATTTCGGCACCAATCCACTTGGGATGGGCCCAAAATCTCTTGTAATGGGTTGTCGGCGAATTGGTAGTTCAATGTGGTCAAATGTCAGGTTTTGGGTCCATATTCACACTCCCAATAACCACCCAATGACATCCCTTGCGAAATAGATCAAGGATGTGGAAGAGGTGAATCAAAAGGTAAAAACGTGGTATCAATTTGGCAACACTTCGTTGCTTGAAAATGCTTCCAACCTGTCCTCTTTGGGTGAGAAAGTTCACCATTTTATATACCTAGGGGGTCTCTCTGGAGGGGCATGCATAAGCGCCATGTGGCAGTCATGCATTCCCATGAGGGAGGAAAGTCCTCCTTGACTTGGGCCTCCATGACTGCCCTTGTGACAGTCCTCTAACGTCCAATCTGCCCACCTACACGTGCATGCAAGGCAGGAGACATTAATGGACTGTCCTCGGCTGCCACTTGTCAAGATTTTTCTTTTTGCCCGTTAAACCTGGAATTCATCCTACCCTAGAGTGAATTCAGAATTTGTCCCTGGGTGGGGCGAATCCCATTTTGAATTCATCCCAAGGTGGGACAGATTTGGAGCAGGGTGCCTGAATGTGCCAAATTGCTTTCTGACCTTCCAAAATTGTTGTAAAAGTGGTTAGGACCACTGTTTAACCTCTAAGGGCTGCCCTGGGGGCTATGTGTGTCAAAGTGATCAGTGTTTATAGCCACATAATCGGATTGGTGTTGTTTTGGTGTCTATAGATGCCCCTTTTTGGGATGTGTTGTGCATGACTTAGCGCCGAGCAAAAATAGATAACCAAAGCACTAATGATTAGGGTTTCTTAGTAACCTAACCAAATTTTGATGCCCCAAGTATGGAAAGGGCATGCATTCTTGAATCCTTGCTTCTGACGAGCGAAGGCACTCAATTCAAGTGTTAACCTTTTTCGGTGAAATGTTACTTGACCTTGGGCATTGATCAGTCATGAATAGGCAAAGGGCGCAACCTTTTGTCTGTGATAACCTTGAGTTCATGATTCACAAAATGTTAAGTGATTTGATCAGATTATGATTATTTCTTGTTTACTACCCCAAGCAGGAGCGTAATTGTCTCTTTCAATGATTCTTTGAATGCATGTCGTTTTCTTTAATTCGGTGTGTGTTTGTTGATTGGTGACTAAGTGTGACTACCTCCTCAAGCGACAAATCGATGAGGGAATGACCTTCGTGAGAAAAGCGACGAGTTGCTTGACCCAAGATGACTTGTTCCAAGGTGCCTTTAGATGGTTTAGCATTAAGCATGTGCAGTTTTTCGACATTTAGACCTATTTTTGGTGGGTGGTAACCCTTTTTGCGATGCTTTTTGGAGCTAAAATTAGCAAAAATCCATCTTCCCATGGAGTGGTCCGGATAAGATAGCCTTCTTAGGGAGTAGGATAGTGACAATTTGTGACCCCCATGTCTGTTTTGCATGCCCGGGATGTCAAGTGCAACAGCACACTCATCGAGAAAGTTTATTATCTGTTTTAGTGCATTTTTGTTCAATTTTTGATGTTTTTTGAAATTTATGGTCTGAATTCATCCCAGGGTGGGACGAATACCAGCTTAGAATTTGTCCCAGGGTGGGACAAGTGCTAACCAGAGCGCTCGTCCCAGGGGAAGATGAATTTAAGCTCAAAAGGCCTATTTAAAGTCCATAACTAGGGTTGGGCTCATTTGCATCTGAATTTTCTTGTAATTTGGAGCTCTGGGGAGGAGAAGGTTAATTTTACGAAGCAAAGCGCTGCCAGATTTTCCCTGTAATCATGAGTGCACAAAATATATCGAGCGGTAGAGCCGAAGAGAGACCAGTAAGTTCTCCCTAGAGTTATTACTTTTGTTTAAAACTGCAAGTGTTTTGTTTAATTTTCTTTATGATGATGTTTTTCAAAATTTTAAAACTTAAACCCTGAAACTGAGCTGAAGACAACTAATACTTAGTGTACAACTAAACGTAGTGAAAAACCTAGGTAAATAATTGTTATTTTTCTTATAACTAAACCCTAGGATAAACAAAACGTAAAACCCTAAGACTTAATTTTTGTGTTTTTGAATTTTTGTTCTGTTTTTAAATTAATCAATTAGGATTAGAAACCCTAGGACTGAAAAATTAATTTTTGAATTTTTTTTTGTTTTATTTTTGGAATTTATCAGTTAGGATTAGAAACCCTAAGACTGAAAAAATTATTTTTATGTTGAATTTTTATGTTTGTTTTGTTTTTAAATTAATCAGTTAGGATTAGAAACCCTAGAACTGAAAAAATTTATTTTTGTTTGAATTTTTATGTTTGTTTTTTGTTGTACATTGGTAGACAATGTTGTATATTCATGTTATTGTTGTACAGTTTTTTTCCATGATTTTAATGTTTTTGAATTGTTTTATTTTGCAGGTTATTAGGAGCCGGTACCATGTACCCATTGCTTTTACTAAAGCACGGGGGGCACTGACTGTGGCTGATTGGGAGTGGCTTGATGCCCTTAGGCTCAAGTAGGTGGCTCTACTGGAGCCTGTGGTTGCAGATCAGGCCTATTTGATGGCCCTGATCAATCTTTGGGATCCATAGACCAACACCTTCCATATCCCAATAGGGGATATGACTGTGACCTTGGAGGATATCTATCGACTTCTGCGGATTCTGATAGATGGACTGCCGATCAGGACATCGCCATGTGACAAGCAGACAACTGTACTGATGTGATGCTTCGGGCATGGGGAGGAGCTGGGTGTGGAGGATCCACTGGAGAGGGCAAAGAGTTACTGCCATATTGGTAGGATTTTGGTCCGATGGTGGTTGGAAAGGGGGGTGTTGGGAGTGAGGCATGCATTCCTTATGGGCCTCATGTCCAACATGCTGTTACCTGACTCGTCAAGCGTAAGGTTCCCATGGAACCTGCTGGATTTGGTTTGGCAGTTGGTAGAGTGCCCGACAGAGGCACCGCTAATCATGAGATGGGGACAGACGTTGTTGGAATAGCTCTATGGGGAGCTATACGAGGTTCGTTGTCAGCAGTGGAATGGGATTAGCTGTAGCTATCTATTGTAGAGTTGGGCTTGGAAACACATAGCAGTGGAGAGGCCAGCCAGGCTACCATGGACCACTCAGGCAGAGATGGAGGATAGGGAGATAGGTTATGTAGTTCTATGGCGACGATCCGAGGAGCAGGGACAGAGTCGACGATGGGCAGGTGTCGTAGGGCACTATGCTGATACCTTCTCTCGGCTTACTCTAGGGGAGGTGGTTTGGCATCCTTATCAGGACTGTCTAGTCTAGACGGAGGCTAGAGAGTGGCTCTGATGGGTATGTAGAGAGCGGTGGCTAATTGGGTGGCATGGGACCAAGCATGATATCCTCTCGTATAGCCGGGTGACACACTAGTTTGGGGTGCGCCAGGGATTGCCTGGTGAGCCCGTGGTCTATCGATGCCAGGGGGATGAGAGGACTCTGGACCGATCGGTCATCATGCCACTGGGCAAGGATTTAGACACGATGATCGATGTCCCGAACATGGATGACGTTGGGACTACCGTAGAGTATGACCAGTGGTGGGTACTATGACGATGGCAGGGAGAGGGGCCACTGGGAGGCATGGAGGTGGCAGTGGTGGGCGGGGAGGGTGCTGAGGCACCAGGGGATGATTGGGGAGCTCATTTGGAGGATGCAAACATGGTGGAGGTGGAGGGTGAGGATGCGGATTTGGGGACTCCGGATCAATTGGAGATGTAGGACATTACGGAGCAGTGGGAGCTAGAGCAGGCTACTATTCCAGAGGGTCCCATGCTTTAGGCAGATGCGAAGGACATGGAGTCTGAGGTATGCACTGAGAATGCACGGTTCACGAAGCTACTTTGAAGGCGAGATGAGGAGCTGGGGGATGCACTGCGGGAGAGGGATCTCCTATGAGCTCAGTTAGCAGAGCGAGAGAGTGCATGGGTTGCACACCGTCGGCAGGAGGGGGGAACCAACATTGCCTAGGAGAGAGATCTCCTACAGACACAACTGGTGCAACACGATGATGTAGTCACGATGTACCATCGACAGGAGGTAGAGTGGTGTCGATACCAGATGGATTTGGAGGGGGAGATCATCTGCATTGGGGGTGGGTACTTGAGCCCTCGAGAGGTGGATCTTTGCATCGGACGAGGGACAGTGGTACTGAGCAGTCAGCATCATCTCGTCGTAGGTGATTGGATGAGGGATGTGGTAGCAGACGTGATGTGGGGGCTAGCAGTAGCCGCCTTGAGGGGTCCCATAGGACCCACACCATGGGGGGTAGTTCCCATCGCACCGATCTTGCATGATCATGGTGGCCAAGGCTGGGTGGGTTTGTTGTATGATTGTGGGGTCAGAGGACTAGTTTTGTAGCCTACGGGCATTTTTTTATGATATATATATATACCAGCTTTTATTTTGTTTATGCACATGTGATGATTTGATCTTATGCATGATGGTTTATGAGTACAAATGTATGCATGTTAATTTATTGCGATGGATGCATATGTGATGATGAATGCAAATGTTTTTTATTTATATGTGATATGCAAAATGTAATGAATGAAATGAATTTGTGTTGGTTGGTTAAGGCACCATAGACTGTTTAGGACTTTGTTATTTTGTTTTTAGGCGATTGTTGTGGTAACTGACTTTGTATGTATACATGTGGTTTTTTGTATTTTCTTTTTATGGTATTGTAAGGAGGAAAAGTAGCGTAGTTGGTTTAGAAATGTAGCTAAGGTTTTCTGAGACTCAGATAGTTTTAACTCACTAGCCACGACTGTACTTTATCTTACAAGATTTCTGAACAAGGTATGAATTGGACTTGTCTTTGACCAAGCTATTTCACATCCCTGTGTGTGCGATTGAGTTCATTTATGTGGTATTTGTCAGGATATCGCCAGTGCCAGATAGGCTATCAACCAAACCTGTACTGAGGATCACCTAATTAGCTCCACTAACTCCTTTATTTTATTTATTCAGATTAATCTGTGGTACTATCTATTTACCATAAGCTAGCTTATCCACATGCAAACATTGATCTGCACACAAGTTAATGTGACAGACGTATTGTCATGCGGGGGGTTTACCACCAGTGACCGATAGGCTATCAACCAAACCAATACTGAGGCTTGCCTCATGACCTGTCGAAATGCTGAGAGTTCTAGGGATTCAATTTCAATTCCCTTCTTTTCTTTAATTGTATTGGGATACTTGCTCCTTTGTAGTGATAAAATCACTGTTTATTTTTGTTTTATTTGTTTTTCTTTTGAGCAAGGGATTTGGATATGGAGTGACGAGAATCACTATTGTTTGTGGCTTTTGATGTGTGCACTTTGGGATATCAAATTTTGGAGTTTTGAATTTTGCAATTTTTTGATGTTTTGCAACTATTGAGAACTTTGGTATTCTTGGGGAATTGTGTAGGGAGGATGCTTGTCCTTTTGCCAAATCTCAGCATTCCTAGGGTCATTTGCACAGGGGGATGAGCAAGATAACCATTTCGCTTATGGTGACCTGGATTGCTTTGCAGGTTTCATATTTCGTTCACTCTACCTTCGTAAAATCTGTTTGACTTGGTACAGTACGTGACTAGAAAGCAAAATTACAACTAAAAGACAAAAACTCTTGATACATTCGAAGACCACTGACTCTAGTGTGGTAAAAAATAGTGAATGGCATTTGTTTGTTTGTTTTATAAAATGGAAAAATGTGGAACAAGATGGATTAGCAGAGTAATGACAGTCTATGGTGCCTTTGACCTGTACGACAAAAAATATGCAATGTATGGGTGTGATGCTTAATGCAACTACATATTTTTGTATTTTTGATGGATTAATTTTTGTGAATATGAAGATGAGATGCAAGAAGAGCTCTCTGTTGATGAATGTGAGCATGCCTGGAAATGAGATGCAAATTTTTTTTTTGTTTTTTTTGATGATTTTTGGATTTTCAATTTTCTTATTTTTGAACAAGCGATTATGGGAATCCTTGGAGCATTTTGGGGTTGACCCAGTGATTATATGAATTCTTGGAGCATTTCGGTATTAACCAAGCGATTATAGGAATCCTTGAAGCATTTTTGGGATAGACCAAGCGATTATAGGAATCCTTGGAGCATTTTGGGATTGACCAAGCGATTATAGGAATCCTTGGAGCGTTTTGGGATTGACCAAGTGATTATAGGAATCCTTGGAGCATTTTGGGGTTGACCAAGTGATTATATGAATCCTTGGAGCATTTTGGGATTGACCAAGCGATTATAGGAATCCTTGGAGCATTTTGGGATTGACCAAGTGATTATAGGAATCCTTGGAGCGTTTTGGGATTGACCAAGTGATTATATGAATCCTTGGAGCATTTTGGGATTGACCAAGCGATTATAGGAATACTTGGAGCATTTTGGGATTGACCAAGCAATTATAGGAATCCTTGGAGCATTTTGGGATTGACCAAGAGATTTTAAAAATCCTTGGAGCATTTTTGGGATTGACCAAGCAATTTTAGGAACCCTTGGAGCATTTTGGGATTGACCAAGCGATTAAAGGAATCCTTGGAGCATTTTGGGATTGACCAAGCGATTATAGGAATCCTTGGAGCATTTTGGGATTGACAAAGCGATTATATGAATCCTTGGAGCATTTTGGGATTGACCAAGTGATTATAGGAATCCTTGGAGCATTTTGGGATTGACCAAGTGATTTTAGGAATCCTTGGAGCATTTTGGGATTGACCAAGCGATTATAGGAATCCTTGGAGCGTTTTGGGATTGACCAAGCGATTTTAGGAATCCTTGGAGTATTTTTGGATTGACCAAGTGATTTTAGAAATCCTTGGAGCATTTTGGGATTGACCAAGCGATTATAGGAATCCTTGGAGCATTTTGGGATTGACCAAGCGATTTTAGGAATCCTTGGAGCATTTTGGGATTGACCAAGCGATTTTAGAAATCCTTGGAGCATTTTTTGGATTGACCAAGCGATTATAGGAATCCTTGGAGCATTTTGGGATTGACCAAGCGATTATAGGAATCCTTGGAGCATTTTACGATTGACCAAGCGATTATAGGAATCCTTGGAACGTTTTGGGATTGACCAAGCGATTATATGAATCCTTTGAGCATTTTGGGATTGACCAAGCGATTATAGGAATCCTTGGAGCGTTTTGGGATTGACCAAGCGATTTTAAAAATCCTTGGAGCATTTTGGGATTGACCAAGCAATTTTAGAAATCCTTGGAGCATTTTTGGGATTGACCAAGTGATTATAGGAATCCTTGGAGCATTTTGGGATTGACCAAGCGATTATACGAATCCTTGGAGCATTTTGGGATTGACCAAGTGATTATAGGAATCCTTGGAGCATTTTGGGATTGACCAAGTGATTATAGGAATCCTTGGAGCATTTTGGGATTGACCAAGCGATTATAGGAATCCTTCGAGCATTTTTGGGATATGGCTCTCTTATATATGGAATGATCGCAAATGACTAATGTTCAAGGGTTCTGTTTCATTGATTTCGTCAAGAGAGGCTAGCCAGTATGTCCTGGATCCTATTTTGCTAGCAATGACATATGGACCTAACCAATTTGCCATGAACTTGTCCCTTAGGTGGGACGGCAAACTAGAGTTTTGTTGGTTTTCCTTCAAAACCAAATCACCAACCCGAAAGTCCCTCAGGTGAACTTTCATGTTGTAAGCTTTCTTAAGTCGCTCTTGATAGATACGTAAATGCTCGAGAGCATTAACGCGTCGTTCGTCAAGCAACGTAAGCTGGTCTAATCGAGCCTACCATGCAGCATCATCATCGATGAACTCTTGCATTGATATGCATAGGGAAGGAATTTCCAACTCGAGAGGCATGACTGCCTCGGAGCCATACATGAGTGAAAACAAAGTGGCCCTAGTGGGCATCCGAATGCTAGTGCGATAAGCCCACAGGGCAAGTGGAATTTGGATGTGCCAATCCTTATGACTGTCCACAACCGTATTTTTAAGGATGGCAACTAGCATTTTGTTTGATGCCTTTGCTTGCCCATTTGCCTGCGGATAATAGGGTGTTGAAAAATTGTGCTGAATTTTGTACTTTGTGGTCAAAGCACGCACGTATTTGTTCTTGAATGGCGTCCCATTATTCGAGACTATTTTGGATGGAATACAAAAATGACATATGATGTTATGCAAAATGAACTCCACAATGTGGGGTCCTGTCGTAGAGGTAAGCGAACTGCTTCCACCCACTTGGTAAAATACTTTGTGGTCGTTATGATAAACGTGTGATGGCCTGATGACATAGGGGAGATATTTCCAATTAGATCGAAGCCCCACTGCAAAAATGGCCAAGCGGACTGGACTATCTGCAAGGCCTAGGAAGGTACATACATCAAATTAGCATGGTGTTGAAACTTCACGCACTTCCTGACATATGTGCAACAATCTTGCTCTAAATATGGCCAATAATGGCCCATGCAAAGAATGCGCTTTGTGATGGCCATACCACTAAGTGGCCACCACATGTACCATCGTGCACTTGGGAAACTGCCCAAGTGGACACTTACTGGTCCAAGCAATGAAGGAGGATCCCTTCATAGCTACGACGATACAAAATGTCTCCTATCAAGACATACTTAGCCGCTTTCTGCTTGAATGCTCGTTTTGCGGCATGCATCAATCCAAGCGGGAGATTACCTAACTTGAGGTAGTCTCTAATGGGTAAATACCAGTCTTGTTGATCAAAAAACTCGACGGTATGAACAGACAATCCCTCTTGAATTTCATCCCTATCAAACGCTGAGCGGGAAAGAACTTGTAAGAATAGAGTTGTGTTGCTATTAATGGGAGTAGGGGAGAATAAGGACCCCCAGTTGGCATGTTTCAGACGATCGTGGATTTGAGAGAACTTATCCGAGGATGGTTCAATCTAGATCATGTGGATTCTTTGCGTCAAGTCAGAGCTTGCATGTTGCATTGCGGATTGCGATAGGGTTTTGACTTGAATGGTTGTCATATCACCGGAAAGGTCTTGTGGGATTAGTGACCCCAAGGAGGCCATTGTGTCCGCAAAATGATTCGATGATCGAGGGAGTGCCTCGATGTCATACCACTCAATTTTTGCCAGGAATTTGTCCACTAGGGCTTTATAATCCTTCAAAACTAGGCATTTGCATTAGAATACCCCTTTGACTTGATTGACAATTAACAACGAATCACCAAATATGTTCAGTCATTTGATGTTCATGGTGATTGTTGTTTGAAGACCTATGAGCAAGGCTTCATACTCTGCATTATTGTTGGTGCATGGGAAATTTAATTTAAATGACAAGGGCATTGGAGTGCCCTGCGGTGTGAAGAATACTATTCCTGCACCACCACCTTGCTCACATTTAGAACCATTGAAAAATAGGGTTATGTCAGCCTATGACTCAGAATCAGGCAATTCTGAGACATGGAAGACCCCATCATCGGGTAGTTCTATGACTAGAGGCTGATCGTCTTCGAGAGGAGCCTCTGCTAGTTGATCGGCTATGATCTGTCCTTTGATGGATTTCTGTTCGATAAACTCTATGTCAAATTTTATCAACAACATGATTCATTTCGCCATGCGACTACTATGATAAGTACAACTCATCATTTATCGCAATGGATTCTCCTTAGAAACAACATACGTAGTGTTGCTCAACATGTAGTGGCATAGCTTTTTGGTAGCAAAAACCACTGCCAAGTAGAGTTTCTCGACATATGCATAGTTAAGTTCATAACTAACCAAGGTGTGGCTAAGATAGTAAGTAGCATGTTCTTTATGAAGTTCATTCTTTTGGGCCAGGATGGCGCCCAGTGCCACCTCAGAAGCTGAGATATATAAGTAGAACGACACTCCTGGTCTAGGTGGTGCCAATACTGGCGGCAAAGCCAAGTATCATTTGATGTCATGAAAGGCTGACTAGCACTTGTCATCCCAGTGAAATACTACCTCCTTGTGCAATAATTTTTTCATGGGTCGGCACTTGTCATATAGTTGCGCTATGAAGCGATTAATTGACGTGACCTTTCCCTGCAGACTTTTGAGCTGCTTCATGGTAGTTGGGGGAACCATTTCAATGATTGCCTTGAATTTTTTTGGGTCCACCTCGATGCCTCGCTTTGAGACTATGAAACCCAAGAGTTTTCTAAATATGACGCCAAATACACACTTCTTGGGATTCAGTCTGACTTTATGCTCCATGAGGCGATCGAGGATCTTGCTTAAGTCATCAAGATGATCTGGGCACAAAAGAGACTTGGCCAACAAATCATCCATGTAATATTCCAAAGTTTTATGCATGTAGTCATGGAAGATGTACGTCATAGCACGTTGGTAGGTGGCGCCAACATTTTTAAGACCAAAAGGCATGACCTTATAACAAAATGTCCCCTAAGGCATTGTGAACGCCATTTTTAGTTGGTCCTCAAGATTGATACGAATCTGATTTTATCCCAAGAAACCATCCATGAGGGATAGCATTTCATGACCTGCTATAGTGTCTACCAATGTGTCAATGCTTGGCAAGGGGAAATCATCCTTAGGACTCGCTTTGTTTAGATCTTGAAAATTAGTGCATATGCGAATCCTCCCATCGGGATTTTTGATGGGCACCATGTTGGACAGCCATGGTGGATAATCCACGTAGATGACAAATTGTGTATCCAATAAATTTTGTAATTCGTCTTTGACCATCAAGGCCATTGTTGGGTGCGTCTTACATAGTTTTTGCTTAACTGGCTTGATTGTCGAATCAAGCGTTATATTATGCGTGACTAGCTACGGATCTAGCCCTGACATGTGTCTGTATGACCATGCAAAAACCTCCTTCTTCTCTTTGAGAAGGGCAATGTAGTTGGCTTGCTCTTAAGGGGATAAGCTTACCCCTAGCTTGATAATCTATGGATTCATTGGATCTAAGCCGATGTCTACGTCAGTCATCTCCTCGACCGACATGTGAGATCCGTCCTCCAACTGATGTGGAGTTGGGATCAAATGGATATCATTAGCTGAGTTTAAATCTGCGTTGGGAACCTCGGGTTCCTCTTCAGCTTGAAAGATATCCTGAGTTGTCCCTAGGGTAAAATGAGGCATTTTATTGAAAGGCCAGTACTCTGATGGGGAGAGAGGTGAATTGATGTGATCCCAGTCAATGGCATCTATGTCTAGATGCAAGGACCATGCTGGATCGATCGGATTGCGGATGGGTGCGATCAAGTCAATGGAGATCATGTGGATGAAATGAATTTGGTCTCCATTACCGTCAGTGTGATGACTCAAACATTTTGGATGCTCTCTGTATTCTGGATCTGGTTTTATAGGTACTGGCACAAACGGATTGTCCCTATGTGCTAATAAGAGGACAGGGTTTGCCCTCGGCATTGATATCATCCGAGGGTCTCAGAGTGGAATGTGCTCTTTGCATACCTGAAGCAACGAATCCAACACTTGATCCCACCCTGCTGGGTCTACGTACCACTAATGCCCTGGCACTATGCCCATCTATGAAAATAAGTCATTAATCTCCAAGGGACGTCGTTGTTGCATTTTTTTCCTTTTTTGCATTTGTCGCATGTGGTTGAGATAGGCCATCTCAGTTTCATCTTCTGAATCGCTATCGAAGATCCAAAAATGTTCATTTTCTCCAACAATTGCTTGCGACATATTAGGCTCATCTTGTTCGATCAAATTAATCTGGTCCCATTGTGGTTTTTCCACACTCCGTGGGGGGACCTGATTCTCTTGATGTGATACTGGCTCGATTGGAGCTTCTAGACAGAACATCTTTAAAAAGATCTCTTGCTAGTTATTCATGGGAATCTCTCGTGAGTGATCACTATTGGATTCGAAGGGATCATATGACACTAGTTCACATTCTGATTTATCCTCCAAAGATCCTTCTGGACACTATTTATGCTCTCCTTGAAAGTGAGTTCCCAAACTTTCACCTCTCTCTATCAAAGGAGAAGGGTTATTGATGTTACCAAGGGTGGTTGTTGACCATGGGAGGTAATCTCCCAATGTATATGTTGTGTTTGGGTTGGCATAAGGATCTGATGCCAATCCACCCTTGTTGCCTATTCCTAGGCCTTGCATGTTTTCCACCAAGATGTCTAAGGGTAGGGGGTGGTTGAACCCTACTCCCGACTTGTCATAAGGCATTTGGTATCTTGGTTGGAAAAGGACACACACTCCTTGCTCATACCTGCCTAGCCCGTATCCATGCCAATTGCATTGGCCAAGATATCTCAGAGCAAATTATGGGTTAGACAGATAGTTGACATCTTCTGCAAAAGGCTCTTTGTCTTCGCCCTTTTGCATGCATGGCTCAGCACCATGGTCAAGGCCCCCATACAAAAAATTGGTCTATTTTGGTGGGTAGCCTAAAGGAACAACTGTCCCGATGGGGAGGTGAGGTCTCCCCATGTCTTGCACTGACTCTAGCATGGGTGTTGCTACAACATTCCACACTAGATACTCCCCCAGGCCCATACTGGCCATTTCAACAGTAATTGTTGGCAATTGAGAGGGAGGGAATGGAAGCTCTTCCTGAGTCCATTCCATGATGGGTGTATTAGGAGCCTTAGCTTCCATTGTGCTAGGTATCTCTTCGGTTGAGATGGTTGATATTGTTGGCAACGCCTCTTCTAGGGGTTGAGCCTCTTCTAGGATTTGTTTCCCTTTGTCCTTCTATTTAGCCACGATAGGTGGCGTTGGTAGTGAAGGAGCGAACGATGAAGATGCACCTAGCTAGGATTTTGATGGATTAGTCACCAATGGTGCTCGTGGCATCAAACCCTGTCTAGATGGATTTAACTAAAAATCCAAGTGCATCGATGAGAGGGTCGATTGTGGCATCAACTGCATCGCATTGCAATAATTGAAGGGTTCTAATTCCATAGGGACTACATGTACTTCTCCTTCAAATGCATACTTCAAACACTGGTGAGCTATCGACGGGACACACTTCATGTCCCTGATCCAGGGCTGCCCTAGCAATATGTTGTACGCCATCTCGCCTTCCAAAATATGGCACAATGTAGGTATCATCTTTTGTCCTACCTGAAAGGGTAGAACAATTGTGCCAACTGTCAAGCATATTGCATCATTGAATGCTCGCAGTGTGTAAGTGGAAGCTGTGATGTGAGAGGTTGGCAACTTTAGATGCTTCAATGTTGTCATAGTAATGATGTTACTGGACGAGCTAGTGTCTATCAACACCCTCTTATATGGGATCCCGTTGACCCACGTGATAACGTGCAGGGGTGGATATGTCATGTCATCAAATATTGATTTAACTTCATCTTCTCGAAAGGTAATGACTAGCTCTATGCATCGTTTTACATGTCCCATGAAGTTATTGAAGGAATTCGCTTCATTGGGCTGCAACTCGATGGCTTTCAGAATTTCCATGAGAGCTTCCCGATGGGGTGTTGATTGCTGTATAAGCTCATATATGAAGAGCCTAGCCGACATGGTCTGCAAACTCTACATGAGTTTGGTCCGTATCGTGACCTCGGGTCTAGGCGGAGGTAACTGCACAGGGTGTTGTTGAGGTTGTGACGTTGTTGGAACTTCTCTTGTGGTTGCCTCGGGGGCAACTCCTGGGTATTTCTTGTTCCTGGTCACTATGCTTATCATTCCCACATACCCTTGCATGGGGAAATTCTATCAAACCTCATTGACCTGAAGAGGTTTTGCCTATGCCTCGTGGGCAGGCAAGGGGTCCTTGAAAACCCCCATATGCTGATTGTTCGGCGCTATGGGGTTGTCCATTGCCAATATTTTATTATCAAGCAGGTCTTATATCAATCCTTTGAACTTCCAGCATGCATTCAGGTCATGTCCCCTTCGCCTGTGGAATCTACAATAAAAATCATCTCTGTATCCTTTAGTCTTGGGAGCATTAGGATCTATGGTTTGGATCTTTGGAAGTGTAATTAAATTCGCCGCTAACAAGCGATCAAATAGGGAATCCCTAGACTCCATATAAGGGGTGTACTGTTGCTTAGGGCGACGCTGCTTATTTTGCTCCTATTTTTGATTTTCTCTTTCATAATTATTAGGAGGTACTGCCTGATAATTAGCCTTTTGAGGCTGTATTTCTTATGCAGGCTTAGGGATATTTATAGCAAATTGATTAATCGCAGCGAATTTTTGTTGTGTAGTCCCTGTCTTTGTGTTTTTGTTCCACTCTTTATTTTTAGGTTTGGCAATTTCGCCATCCTGTATTTTGATCTCTTCAATAACTCTGGCTTGCGCCAGAGCTTCTTCTAAGGTGGCATATTACTGCAGCTGCAATAGCCTAGAGATCGATCCTAGACAACTTCATGAAAAAATTTGTGTGAGGTCGGACATAGGGGGAAGGTAGGGTAGCTTAGAAAGTAGAGTCCTCCATCGATTCCCATAGGCCGCCATTGTCTCTTCCTCATATTTCCTGAGGCTAGCCAGGTAACTCAGTGACGCCTTCTTGGTGTTGAAGGCAAAGCGTTCAAGGAACTCATCCACTAATTGATCCAAGTTATTGATGTTGTGCTTCGGCAACTGAGTGAACCAATCTGAGGCTGGGCCCACGAATGTGGTTATGAATGTCCTTAGCAACAGTGCATCATTATCTTGAATGCCAAAACATTGGCTCAGAAATCTTGTCACATGCTCTTGAGCATCCTCTTCACCCTTAAAGACTACCAACTGAGGCAACTTGAAATGTTTGGGGTAAGGAAGTGTGGGCACTGACGGATGCACCGAATGACTATGAAGTTGACGTAACATGGGCCTTTGGGGCCAAGAAGCTTTGGTCTCCATAGACTCGAAACGCTCTAACAATGCTTTGTATGCATCGAAAGATTTAATCTCTTCCTCTTTAGTTTGCTCCCATTGTGAGTTGTGGGAGACTGGAGGCCTATGGGGGGGTGGTCGGATGGTAGCTCCTCTGCCTTGATAGGGCATTTCAGCTCGCTCTACTTCTTGTTCATAGTCCTCGTAAACTTCCTGAGGAGTCTTTGGGCGAGACCTATGACCCTGAGTGGGTCCCCGCGGAGGGTACCCATCATTGTTTCGGGGAGTGGCCTCCCTCTCAGGTCTATGGGGTCTCGGAGGCAAAACTTGATGAGGTCGCGGAGACCTATCCCGCACCAAGGGATTATGCCTCTCATATGGTTCCACTTTTTGAGTGTGATGGGTTGGAACCCTCTCAGGTAGGTTATAAAGTAGCTCATCTGCTTGGCACTGAATGTGCTCCTTGTTAAGGCGATATAGGCACTCTAACTGCTGTTGATCTTGCTCAAGTCACATGATCTGGGCTTGGTGGGTGGCATGTCTGGTGACTGCCAGGTCAATTTGGTCCGCCATCTTGGGCCTAGGAGGTCTGAATGCCTCTCTTATATATTTTCCTTGGTCGTGATGATCCGATATTTCAATGGGTCGCTTCCCTTTGTCGAGGTTGGAGACATTTACCTGAGACTCTGGCCTCAATGTGTGACCATGGTATCTAGCAGGTGCTGAAGCACAAGGCTCCCATGTTGTATATTGCTCTCAAGGAATGTGATGGTCTTCCTATTACTCCCTTTCATGGGTGTGAAAGAGGGGGGAAAAGTTAGCTTGCCCTGTTTGGAGAGCCCTGCGCTCTGGGTTTTGTCTATCGGTTCTAACAATGATGGGAGGCAAAGGAGAGATGCCATAGTCACGTGGCCTCTCCACATGGACACTATGCCTCTCTAGCGCTTCATCGCACGGTGGCCACTCATATCTAGCCTCTAAGGGAGGTCTTCTATCTACGTTAAGTGCCACATATAAAGCTTCTTCTCGAAAGGGCCTGTGCTGAACGAGCATGTCCCCCAGGGGGGTGTCCCTATAATTCAACCTTGACATGGAATGATGTGGACTCTCTTGTAGTCCAGACTGCCAAGGCGGTATGGCCAAGTCCTTAAGGCTAAAGTGAAGGCGACTTGTGCCCGCTCCTTGTACACTTTCTATAGCTTCTACCCTTGATTGGGATTGGCTACGAGTGTACACCATGGTGGTGCTCTTCTACAATTTAAGCAGATTTTTATCTCTTTTACGATTTTTTATGCTACACTTAAACAAAAAAGAACACACACATACACAAACGGTGATTATCTCGTTTAAAGGTTGAAAGTGTGTCCTAAAATTGGTTTAGTGTGTTTTGTTGTTTGTTTTTTTTTTAAAGCTTTTTTATGAAAACCATTTAAATGCAATTATGAAGGCTCTTATGACTCCCAAAATGGTCGCCCCTTCAATATACCATTGTCGGACCGATATACTAGCCTCTCTATATACCCACCCTTACGAGAGGGAAACTATAGGTACGTGAGAGCAGATGGTACATGGAACATAGGCGATACAGAAGGGGGATTGTACTGTTTATGACACCTACCATAGAAGACTTATCCTCGTGTTCTGGGAATCACCCCAATGACACTCGGTCATCTTTCGTCAGGATTTACGTCGAGCAACAGTGAAAATCAGAGTAAATGAATGCAAAAATCAAGCCAAGGTGGTGATGAACCCACCGTTGGTCTTGATCAAGGGCTGGGGTCTTACGACCAGCTCCTTGGTATAAAAATGCCACGTGATGTGTGTGGGGTTTATTTTAATTTGCAAAAATGAAATAGGCAAACAAAAGAAAACTTTCCCTAAGCCATACAAATACTGAAAATTAGAAAACAATAAATAGAAATTTGACAGAATCTTGTTAAAAACCCCTACCTCTTTTCTGCCCAAAAGGATGTTTCTGACTCTCAGACCTGAAATAGCACAGACAAAAATTCATCTCTGGGTGAGAAAAATACCAGAACCAAATTCATCCTAGTCTGAGATGAATTAGAATTCGTCTCTGGGTCAGATGAATTACAGTAAGGTACTCACCACAAGCAGGGATGAATAACAGTCAGAGTTCAAAAAATGGTACCTGTAAGCACAAAAACACAAATTTTTGATCAGTTTCTTGATCTTAAAAAAAATCAGGGGACAGGGTCCCACCGTGATCGCCACTGAAAGCACGAGATTCTGGAAACAAAAAGGGAGAAATACTAATGCGACGCATTCAAAATCAAACGAACACTTAAGTCCTAAAACGTGAAATGCATGAAATGAAAGATACAAATTGAACTGAGATAAAAGAAGGTATAGAAAGCACAACCCTTTTTATTTAACTCTCTTAATATCGGTTACAAAGATGCCTCCTCCCTTTTCAGGGGCTAGGAGCGTTAAATGAGTTTTGGTTACAATCATGACTTAGTGTTCCTCCTTCTGCGTGCCCACATTTGAAATGGGCGGGCCAAAGTGTTGTCGTCATTGGTGTTGATGAATCCTTGATCCTTGCTGCTCCTTCTGCATTCAAAGAAACAACAAGTCGTTAGTAGCACCTATGACAAAAGATAAAGCTTTTGATCTTAAAAACCAATGGAAGATGCATGCGTAAGATTAGCTAAATCGATAAATAAAATGACTCCAAATAACCCGCAAATTTGACAGTAACCAGGGAACATTACCAGAGGACCATTTCCATCAAAACAATCAAGAAATTTGCTGCCAATTCGAATTCACTCCTGGGCGAGACGAATTTGACTGTAATTCGTCCCGGGGTAAGATGAATTCTCCTACGACAAAACGCCAAAATGATACTACCCAAATGTCATGTCTCGAGAGCTCCAAACTACCTACAAACTTAGGGGTTAGCTAATTGGGGGCATTTTGGGAAGACCCAGATGGTCATATTTCCCCAATTTGACCTCCATCAACGAGAATTTGATGTTGCTACCTGCAAGTTAGTGAGGACAACAAAAGCAACAAAACATGATAAGATTTGATCAAAGCCTTATGAAATTGGAATTACAAACTATTTAAACAGCATAGAATGGAATGCAAGATAACAAATGACAAAAGGAAAATCTGCCATGAATTCCCAATCATTCTTAAAAAAGAAGATTAGGCTCACAGGAGTGCGGGGCGCCCGGGCGGGCCGCCCATCGTTGGAACCTAATTTCGGCACCAATCCACTTGGGATGGGCCCAAAATATCTTGTAATGGGTTGTCGGTGAATTGGTAGATCAATGTGGTCAAATGTTGGGTTTTGGGTCCAGATTCACACTTCCAATAACCACCCAATGACCTCCCTTGTGAAAGAGATCAAGGATGTGGAAGAGGTGAATCAAAAGGTAAAAACGTGGTATCAATTTGGCAGCACTTGGTTGCATGAAAATGCTTCCAACCTGTCGTATTTGGGTGAGAAAGTTCACCATTTTATAGACCTAGGGGTCTCTCTGGAGGGGCATGCATAAGCACCATGTGGCAGTCATGCCTTCCCATGAGGGAGTAAAGTCCTTGACTTGGGCCTCCATGACTGCCCTTGTGACAGTCCTCTAACGTCCAATATACCCACCTACACGTGCATGCAAGGCAGGAGACATTAATGGACTGTCCTCGACTGCCACTTGTCAAGATTTTTCTTTTTTCCCGTTAAACCTGGAATTCATCCTACCCCAGAGCAAATTCAGAATTCATCCCTGGGTGGGGTGGATCCCATTTTGAATTCGTCCCAGGGTGGGACGGATTTGGAGCAGGGTGCCTGAATGTGCCAAATTGCTTTCTGACCTTCCAAAATTGCTGTAAAAGTGGTTAGGACCACTGTTTAACCTCTGAGGGCTGCCCTGGGGGCTATGTGTGTCAAAGTGATCAGTTTTTGCAGCCACATAATCGGATTGGTGTTTTTTTGGTGTCTACAATATCCATACTTTTTATTGAGAAACGATTTTTGAATGATCACCACATAGAAAGCAGTGATAATAAAGCTTGTATACGTATTTTGAGCAATTAATTTTGTAAGTATTATTCATGCATGTACATGAATTATTTTGAGCATTTACATTCATATTTGATATTATAAGTGATGTTATTTTCATCATTATGTTGGCTTAGATAAATATTTTATTGCTCATTCATATTATTCTACTCTTTATTATTGATATTTTCACGTTTAATATTGTGGTTTATTTATATTTAGACCTATGATATTATGTGGTAATAAGTCTTAAAATAAAACAAAAATATCCATGAATGGATGGTAAAATTTTGAGGAACTAATAACGTCTTCTATTATTTGGTATACCTGGTCTATTTGATCATATACCAGAACCTAGGATTTACACTAGGTTGGCTATAAGAACCAAGGATGTCTCAGGCCACCCACAAACCATATTTTCCTGGATGAAAGTTTGAATAAAATATACCTCCTCTTATTATTATTATTTCATTAATAATTTCTTAGTCCCAACATTGATAAATTTTAAGGGACAAAGGCATGAATCCCTTAGTGAAAGTTGTAAAAGAAATTTTAGAGAAAAATTTCTGGTGACTATTTTTGTTCCAAAGAGTGGACACTTATAAAAATGCATGTTTTTAGTAAAAACGCATACTGGTTAAAAAAATATATGCTTTAACAAGTCTTTGATTTATAATTCCTCTATCAACTAGATATTATTGATGCCCCATACACGAGCAAAAGGAACAAGACTATTTTGTTCAAGTTGGCCTTTACCTTTGGAGTGATTATCCTGATGAGGTTAAAGGCTCATGAGCCCATAGAAAATAATATTCAAGAATTGATGTTTAAGAAGGCTCAATGGGAATGTAAATATGATCTCAATAGTAAATTTGCATAGTTGCTAGCCAATATCAAGAACTTGATAGATTTCATACATGATTCAAAGCTAGACCTAGAAGCCATCTAAAATCCAATGGATGAAAGAGGCTCTTCCCTACTAAAAAACTATTGGATTAAGCTCCATTGCTAGAATTGATAAGGAAACCTTACCATACCCTTTATAATATGATCAAGAAGGTGGAATCAAATATTAAAATTCACACACCTAAGATAGAATTACTGAAGGAGAAATGGAAAATATCAACACATGGTAGGTGATGCAACAAGAGATTGGCAATATAAAACCCACATTTGGTTAGATTTATGAAGAAGTATAATTTAAATAATTATGGGATATGGAGTATGCCAAATAATACGGCTCTAGAATGATGAAAGGTAGTAAATAAAGCGTGGATAAAGCTATCACCCAAGTAATGAAAGATACAAAAGGGTGAAGGAGGTTATTCAATTAGAAGACTCTCCCTCATAGGACACAAAGGCCATGATTATTGAATAAAACTCTCTATCTCAAGAAAATTTGGCTCTGGTATTTTCCTTGACATAAAATAAGTGAAAAGAGTCATCATGTAGCATTGATTCCTTATTGGCCAAGAAAAAGAAGAAATATGCTTTGGAGGAAAAATCCAAGTATATTTGGCTAGGTATTTCGAGTAGTACCCAAAGCCCCTCATCCTTCCCTATTGGATATAAGGCCTCTACTATATTTAAAACTAGCCCTACCAGCATTGATTTCCATCCCAATAGTGTCATCAACCACTGTACCAACCCTCTATATAGAGCTTCTATTCTAGGGTCTTGAATCCCTTATGCTAATATATTTTGCTCGTACCACTACTCAAGTAGGCATATAATCCTCTTTAGCCAAATGATTACCACATTTCCATGTCACCTCTCTATTACCTCCCTCTTTCCTCTTCTTCTGGACCATATATCCTGCCCCTACAATGGAGTAATTAGTAGTTTGCTCTATCACCTCTCTAAGTATACCACCATACTTTTGGGGACATCCCAAAGAAATACTTTGAATATACACAAAATAATGAGTTGAAAAGAGCAAGTATGACTATAACAAAGGAACTTCAAAGTCAAATTCACTTGTAATACATAGTTCTCCACCTTGCCTATTTGGACTTGAAGGTTTTCATGCCAAAAGGGCAAATGCAACCCTATTATAATCAAGTGACCATTAAACCATCATTTTAAAGGGAATCCGAGCCAAAGCCACAATCAAATTGATTGAAAATATGATGAAGTTGGTCAGACATGATTTGATAATGTTGGAGAGGAAGTTATAGGAGAGAGAAATAGAGCTCCAAGAGGTCAAAGCTACCTTCAAGGAACCTAAGAATGATATCAAAGGGATATATAACAAAATGGAATAAATAATGAGTGAAACAAAAATGGTTTCCTAGCTACAAGAATAATAGAGGAAGGGTTAGGAGTTATTGGATTGATTGTTTATTGTAGAAGAACAACTCAAATCATATAAGAATGACCTTGAGAAGCTAGAGAAAGAGAGAATAAAATGATCTAAGATCATGCAATAGAGTATTATCACATTGATTTGTGATGTTTACACCTAACATAGGAACAACATGTCCAAATTCATGGATTTGATATCCCCACTCATTTATTTCATTAATTCAACATCACATTAAGCATAGAGATTACTCAAGACATGAAGTAGGTCCTAGTGCCCAAATAAAAAGGATGCACAAAGGAACAAATTCTAGGTTTAGATCACTACCACAAGAAAGTAGGAGTTAGAAGTTTTTGGGATCCAAGAATAAGATGTGATATTCAAAAGGGTGTGGGACACCATAAAGAGAGAAAAAATAATGCACAAGTATATAGTCCAAGCTAAAGTTTTGAACAAAGTAGTCAAAGTTTTATGCAACTCTTCAAAGTCCTTGATTCAAAGAGGGTTGCCATCCCCATGGGATGAAGGATATACCCCTCTTTTAGAGCAATAATATGCATAGGATTTGGAAGAAAAAAAAGAAAGAGAGATAAATTTCTATAAGTGGCTAGAGGTCTTGACAACTTAAGATGTCATGAAGGCTATTGGACCTATGGTAGAGTTTAAAGTGCAAGTGTGAGAATTTGCACATGGAGTAGCACGTTTCTCATGCATGGATTAAGTTGATATCTAGAGGATTCATTTTCACTTTCAATAAGTCTATACATTCTATGAAGAAGAGTGGGAGGAAGTGAGAGCTAAGATGAAAAATATTATATCTTACGAAAACTTCCTAAGAAGTCTCTAAAAATTATGTTGATTATAATTTTAACTTTTTTATTGCCTTTTCCTCTTTGATTTTTTTTGTTTGTAATACCAAATTTCAAATTTTGACTTTGCATTAAATGGATAGGAAAAATGTTAGGGTTTCTTGGAATAAATATAGGGGGATATGATATTATATTGTATAAGGAATGGCATGGTACACACATAACCCAACATTGATTGTATTATAATATTATATTAAGAAGTTTGGATTCACTCCTTCAGGAGTTTGAGGAGCCCTAGGAACCACCAAAGCCATAGGGAAATTTTCCATAGAGCCCTACTTCACTCTAAGTAGAACTATTCTAAAGTAGGATAGGCCAAGCTAAAATAATCGAAGGGGGATTCCTCCCTTTAGTCAAAATAAGATAAGATCCAAAGAAATGTAGATAACCATAGAGGTTATGTCAACCATTAGATATTGCCTCTATATATGATGCTTCACTTTTACCTTGATCCAGCCACATCAAGGGAATCAAGGCCTATGGACAATTTATTTTCAATCAAATGGCCCATTTAGTCCTTCCAATGAAGTAAATAACAAATGAAAATGGAAGGCTCCAATTGAAGCTAAAACAAGACACATGGTGACCAGTCGAGAAACCAAGAAAGGAAAGCACTAACACTTCACAAAGAAAGCCCACCATTGGCAAAATGAGGTTCCACCTTATTTTAGGACATGTGGTTGTTGCACGTGCAAGTATAAACATAGGTGAAATAACACTAAAGAGGACATATTCTAGTGTCCACAAAGCTTAACTTTTGTGGCCAATCCTATCAGATCCAATAATGCATCAACCATAGCCATTTCCCACCATATGCATGATCCTATGCCATTCACCTACACCAATTAGGAAGGCCATATTTATCATGTCAATAAAGTGGCATACCCTAAGATAAATGCAATATAAAAGTAATGGTGTAGCCACCCCAACACAATTGCAGAGAGTCGAGCTAGCCACACTTGATCATCTAAAGGCTTGGAAGCTTTCAACATTTATAGCCCCAAATCTAGAGACCTTGAAGGTATTATCACACAATTTGTAGAAGGATTTCTCAATTGTAGGAATGAAATATATTTGTAGGTCTTCTAAAAAAACCTTTGGAAGGAAGTAACCCTTCTCTTGGCTTATAAATAGACCTAGTTTCATTATAAAAGGTATACTATTTTTTTTGCCTATGCCCTATACTTAGCCTTGTGAGCTATTTCTTTCATCCTTCTTTCCTACCATAACAAGGTGAGACCAAACCATTTCTCATACCTAAGGAGCATAAAACCCTCCGAACCTCATTTTATTGTAATCATTTTAAGCATGTTAATAGAACCCATGACTAATTTTTCTTTGTCCTCCTTCTCTTGACTTGTCTTGATTTTTGGTAGTGTTTTTTCTTGGTTGTGTTCACTAGCCATAGGAGACATTTTTATGTCTAATTATCGCTTTTTATAGTCAAAAAATGAGGGCCCTAATTCTTTGGTGTATTTCCCCCATAGCTTAGGATTTTTTTTTTTTGGTAAGTAGTGTTTGTATTTACAGTGGGTTTTAACAAGGATCCCAAAACCTGATTACATAAGCAATGGGCCTAGGGCATAAATCCCTTGAAACTGAACACCAAAATAGAAATCCTGCCCAGTGGTAACAGTAAGCATGAAACAATCCCTCTCAACGGGGAACAAAAAAAAAAGAAAGAAAGTAGTTTTGGAGATCCCACCCAGCGGGGAGTAGCCAAAAACCACCATCGAGAAGATCCCGCCTAGCAGGAAGCAAAGAAAAACCGTTACAATAAAATCCCACCTCGTAGGAAGTAGTCAAAACCACCACAAACAGTCCCGCATAGCGGGAAGCAACAGGGAAATCCCGCCATCCGGGAAACCAGCAGAAAAGAAGGATCCCGCCTCGCGAGAAAACCGGTGGATTTGGTGGATCCCGCCCTGTGGAGAAACCATCCCGCCCACCAGGAAAACATTCCGTTTAGCGAGAGCCATATTGCAGGAAGCCGACAGCACAGATAGGATCCAACCCATCAGGAAGTGACTAGAGAGTTGCACCACAAGGAACCCCCCCTAGGAAAATAAGAGAGGATCCCAGCAGCAGGGACCAAGAATCTCGTCCAAGCACAGAGCCCGTCGAGGATTCACAAGAAAAAGGGGGAAGCTGTCCAAACCCTAAACCGTCACCTCCACCGCACCGAGAAATGCAGGGGACCAGATCCACACGAATAACCTACAAAAAACCCTAGGGGGAAGCCTGAGGGAAAAAGGGAAGGGATCCCCAACCAAACAGGGATCCCTAGGAAGCACCAGTCCAAAAAAACAACCAAGGAAACCCTAGCCGGCCGGGAGGGGCGCAGATAGTGGAGAAGGATCTCCCCACAGGAGATCATCTACAAACAACCACTCCCTGGGAGGGATGACCTGGGTTGAGCCAGGGACTGGGCAGGAACCATGAGCCATGGGAGGGGGAGCATGGGAGGGACCAGAGCCCTCCCCTCTCTACTTTCTTCCCTCTCCATCACATAGCTTAGGATTTTGATTTCCTACAAAATATTTAATTTTTTGTTTTTACTGTCATTGCAATTCTTTCCCTAGCCTCAAGTCATGGAGGTGATTGTGCGTTAAGGATTTATATTTGACAAGGAGCCAACCTCAATTAAAAATCCCATAGGTTTCCCCATAGGTGGTCTTCCATTCACAATACTTCCTACTATTTTTCTCTATACAAGGCCCAATCATATTTATCTTGTCGCCCCCCCTAGCTTGGTTTTGGCGGGTGCGTTCTTAGAATACAACAATAATCATAGATGCTTTCAATACTGTATCCTTAGTTCCTTAAAAAAATTTCTTACATTCTATTGTTTAGGTGAATGTAGCATATTTCTTCAGCATATTGATGATGGGTCTAACCAATTATGCAAAATTAGTTTTAAACTTAGAAACAAGTTGAGCTTATACTAAGAAAGACCCGATACTATTAATTGATGATGGTAGTGGTAACTCTTGTATTCTTTTCATGATTTTAGGATGTATTGTAAGGTATTCCTTTGATATTGCACATCTCAAAATATTTTTCTCTTGTATAAAGAACATTTATTTCATGGGATTTAAGGAGATTTTGCATTTGCTACATTTCTTCAAAACTGATTTCAAATACTCAATATGTTTACTCCTATTTTTTTTAAATATTTTCATGTCATTGAAGTATATGAGTATTATTTTAATAAATCAATCTAGGAAAAGAAATGTCCTTAGATCTTTAAAAATTGTCTTGTATTTCATAACGTAAAAGGTATTATTTGATAAGTAAATATCTTCCACTTTATGGTGAACATTATCTCATGATGGTCGTCATCCTTGTTGAAATATGTGTTGGTCAAGCTTCACTTGAGGCTATGATCACATTTTTATTTTATTCTTGGTATATACCCTTTGGGTTCTTGTACTCCTTGTATTAGAGTTGGTGTGGATCCCTATTACTCAATTTCTTATCTTTGAAAAATTAGCTTCTACAACATCTCCGAAAGGAAATATTTTTTGGAGAAGCTAGAAGCATTTTTATGATCCATCGATAGTTTGTAAGTATATTGTTATGTTGAAAACCCTAGGAGGACTTTAATTGTGAGGACATCACTAGTTCTTGATCAAGGAAAGATATTCAATAATAGGTTTATTATTCCTCTATAAACACTCAATCCAATCTCCCCTTTCCTAATTTAATACCTATATACATGTGAAGTTTTAGGGTTGATATTTTTTATGCTTCTTGAAAATTCACATTTTTCTTTGTAGACTCTTCAAAGAAACCCATTTCCTTTCTCTTTGATATTTCATGTCTAACATAAACATAGATGAGAGGATAGTCTACATGACCATTGATGCAAAGAAAAAAATAAACTAAATATTTTGTGATAAACCATGGATGTAAATTAAGTTGTAGGTAGACTTCTATGAATGAAAAATACCTCTAAACCATATCACAAAGTTGATAATATTCTCCAACAACTTTTTTGTTCCATTGGTGTGAGACAATGTCTTTATTGATCGAATTCAATAAAAAGGCTATGCAAGGAAAACCATGTTTAATACAATGAAATATTAGTACTTTTACATTCTTTGTGACATTTTAAGGTGTTCCAACTTCAACACTTTTCTTAGTATTGAATCTAAATATCTATTTTTCATTTTCATTGTAAAATGTTTGCTCTCATTCCCTCCATTTTTGAAAATTTTGAATTTGAATTTAGATAATATTCTTAAGGGTGTGAAAAAATGCATGCATGTGTTGGGCATGAGGTATAAAGGATGGTTCATGTATGTTTTAGCAACATGTATGAGTATAGGAGAAAACATGTGTGTGATGAAATGTGATATCCTTGTTTGTATTAATGTGGTGATGCTTTTATTTTTGAAGATCACCCAATATAAGGGGGCTAGGGACCTATAGGTCCATGGTTCAGACCTTGTTTGTCCATGTTTTATGTTGAATAATATTTCATCATCCATTTGAGTGATGACATTAACAACGTTGAGTTGGCATGATGCAATGACACGATGGGTCTTGGTTATTTATCACCCTACGATGATGTTAGCTCTTTTTTCTTTCACATGCTAAAGTGTCACCCTATGATGACATAACACAAGGTAATGTGGCACCTTGTGATGATATGGAAACTAATAACATGGCACATGATAATGTACCTCATGATTATGTGGTAGTTGATGACAGGTGATGACATCACAGGTTTAACATGATAAATGGAGTACCACATTGAAAGTATAAATATGGGTTCAAGGCAAGTGAAAGCAATTGGGTTTCAATTTTGGGCCAACTTTAATTTTCACACGCTAGTTTGGTCGAACATGGTAACATTATATAGGTTTGGCCAAAAAACATTTGATAGAATAGGGTTAACCTGAGCATAATAAAAACTTTGCCTGAACTGCAACCTTTATTTAGCGTCATGCATATCCTCTCAAATGAAGCTTAAACTATAGTCTATAACATTAAAGTCTTCACATTATGGATTGTTCAACTTTTTCATCTCTAAGTTCATGATAAACTCCATGCCACCATACTCGAAGCTTGACATCTATACCATTGGTTGCACAAACTTATCAAATAGGTAAATTTTTATAAAAAAGTTCCCTTCTAGGCATTTAATTTAATGGATTTTAAATATATTTTATGAATGGATGTGATGCATTGAGAAAATGCCCAGGGAATTTTAAACATAAAATACATTCATAACCACTTATACACAACAATAAATTTTGGCTCTACCAGAGTCAGAAGAACTAAGGATTTGGTTAACTAGTGTGTATTCTCACACCACATATTGTCATTGATACCTAATATTTTGCCTCATTGTACCAGTTATTTGTCATGCTAGATTTTTTCAGTGTAATTATAGTCGTAATGCATGTATTCACTTCAATCAATGCTATATTTCATTATGCTTAAATCTAATAAGTCGGTTGATAGAATAAGTATTGATCATTGAGGAGAAATTTATAGCTCAATATTTAACTATTTTGGTGGAAAATAATAGAGTGGCGAGAACAACATCAAAATAGTTAAAGCTTACAAATAGAGTGAAGAAGAAAAACCCAAAAAAAAGAAACAAAATAAAGGCTTTGACCAGCCATTGTTCAAAACATTCTACAAAAAATACTAGATCCAACGTCATCAAAGAAGCATCCTTAGGTCAAGCAAGTCAAGCTCAACTAAACCCTAGCCAAAGCAGATCAAGAGAGGGTTAGCTAGACTCAGAATTATTACTTGTTATTGGAGAATTCATGGGAAGCAATAGTAGAGAGGACCTGGGGAAATTTTTGTTCCAAATTGAAGGATTTTCCATGGTGATCTCCAGATTAGCTAGAAAGTCCACTTTTTTGTTGGTATCTCTAAAAACATGTTGAGCATTGGATTTTGGGAGCTGATGGAGAAGCCTCTTGGCTTATAAAATAATATTTCTAACTTTTCATGTAAGGATTTACTCCTTATTTAGATAATCAATCACATTTAATGAGTCTCATTCTCCAATGATGTTGCACTCAAAATTTTGGACGATGATAAGTCCTCGAAGGAGGGCTTTGGATTCAACTACATGGTTGGATTGAGTGCCCAAAATGTTTTGCGTAAGAAACTATCAATCTACCAATGTGGTCACAAAAGACACCTCCTCCACTTGCTTCGCTTGGTTTTTGTCTATAATACCCATCAAAGTTGAGTTTGAGCTAGTGTTCAAGAGGAAAGCTCCACCTGGCATCAGCTCTAGTGTTGGTTTATATGGGGTGAATAGTGAGATGGACAATAAGGTTGAAGGAGGCAGCAATGGTTACCTCAAATACAGGAATAGGGACCTTGATACAAGGGATAAGTTAAGCATTTTCAGTCATGAGACATGAGACTTTTATGTCAACAAAATTGATATCCCTGGATAGGATAGATAAGTCCCTATTGTTGCGTTCAAGCCAAACCTACCATATAAAATGGTGAAGGCACATGGCCCACATGGATTTGAGTCTATCATTATGGAAAGAGTGAGGCCATTGGATGAAAAAATTGAGAGGGCAGTTAGGACGAACCCATGACAAGTTGAAGGTGCTCAAAAGGAAATTGAGGATGGCTGAAGAGAAACTATATTCAGTAAACAGGTGTTTGGATGACTCCTGAGCATAAATACAAAGGTAGCAACAATTGGGATGGTGAGACCACGTATGGCAATATTTTTAATTGTGAGGATTTTATATTGGAGGGCAAGCCAAGAAAAGAATCCTACTTTAGGGATGATCTTCTTCTACTTTGGTTACATAGAAGAGTTGGTTATAGACACAATTTTTAGTAATTGGCCAGTGTAGGGTTCAAATCATAGGGACTGATTTATCTCCTTCTTGTTGAACCAGTGTAAGATGGGGACCACAGGTCACTCGAGTTTTTTACCATCATCGTCAGTCTGGTGTGCACTACGAGGATTCAAAGTAGACTACTACCTTTGCAAAGGGTTGGCTTCCCCCCAAATTTTGAACCTACAGCTCTTCTTGATAAGTGCCCAGCCACATGTGCACTTACCAATCCATGTAACCCTTGGGGTAATGCATTTTAAATTTAAATAAGGATTTTCACAACACACTGATAGGTGAGCAACAATAATTTATAGAAAATTTTAAATTAAAAATATATATTCAAAAGTAGATGTCCCCTAACATTATAATTATTTGAAAAGATAGGTTTTTTTTAAGTGGGGTTTTGAAAGAGTTATCCTTTTTTTTTGCGTCGATTTAATCACATTAAGTTATTTGGTGCCACCTAACATTTGAACTTTGGTGTGTGAGCTATATTTACTGAAAAGATATATTTTGCATTCAAAATTTTAAAAATATTAATTTTAAAATAATTTAAAATTTTGAAGTACTCTTTAAAAATTTAGGTTTAAATTCTTTTAAACATAAACTCATTCAAATTAAAACTTAAAATAAAACAAATATATTCAATAAAAAATTAAAAAACATAATAAATAACGAATAATGCACTCCATTATTTCATTGTAAATATATATATGAAAAGATAGATTTTACATTCAAGATTTTAAAAAATATTAATTTTAAAATAATTTAAAAGTTTGAAGTATTTAGTTTTAAATTATTTTAAACATAAACTCATTCAAATTAAAACTTAAAATAAAAAATTAAAAAGCATGATAAATAAGGAATAATGTGTTCCATTATAAATACTAAAAAAAGTTAGATACAAAAAGTCATATTTTTAATGCTTTATAGCTTAAGTATTTATTCAAAATATATGTTTATCAAAATTCTTCATAAAAATGCTTTTTATATACGAACATTTTAGGAAAAGAAACTTTGAAATTGCCTCTATCATTAGCACAATATATCTACATATTGGCTACTCATAATCCTGAAATACCTATTAGTATTTTATTTCATATAAAACAATCAGGGTTATGCATAAGGGATCAGCCCCAAAATGTATTTATAAATATTTGGTGAATCAGTTTTGAAATCCAATAGTGTCCAAACACATGTAGAAGGTTCGCTATTATTAGGGGTAATGTTGAAAATTTAAACTTAATATGGTCAAATTATTATATAATTGGGGCGAATCAATCCCAAAATAAATTTACACCCAAAACTTTTTGGCTAATGGACCCTGGTCAAGGGTCCCAAATATTAGCCAATTCCAAATTTCAAAAATCCTAATTTTAGCCAATTTGGCGATAAATAGCCACTATGCATAACCCTGAAAACAATTTATTTTATATGTCTAAAATAAATTTTATAAAAAACTAAAAATATAATAACAATCTACACTAAATATTCTTCAATTCATCTTTAAAGTATTTACCAAATCTTAAGTGCATGGTTTGTTAAAAATCACTTAAATTAATATAAATGGCCCAAAACCCCTAAAAGTGGGTCTTATCAACACACACTCATTCATCTACCAATCACATTTTCTTAAATCATCAAACCTTTTGTCGTATAGTTGCATAGTTTGTAATAAACTTTGCAATGCAAGAATTTTAGAGCAACAAATGGAATAGTCTATTTCATAGGTTGTAGAGAGAATTAGAGCACACCAAGTGGCCTACATTAGTAAATTGATCAATGGCCTACATATTTAACACCCAACAAGTATTCCCTTACACATGATAGCGACACTTGGCACCTTTCTATTTGTTAATACATTGTGTACCCAATGCCCAATTGGCATCCTCTATTCAACTCATGCAATGGCACATGGAAAATTTCAATTTGGTATATGTATGGATTTTTTTCAAATTTTTAAAAAAATTTGAGGTATTTTATGTGATTTAAAATTTAATATTTTGAAGACCAAAAATTTTGTGTATGGAAGCATTTTGAGCCCCTTTTTTAAGTCGTGTATTTTTGAGATATTTGCATTAGTAGTGTTGTTTACAATCACATCTACATGTAAGAAATTTTAAGTGAGCAAGAAAGACATAAATTAGCATGTGCCTTTCTTGAATAGTCAAAACTATGTTATTTGGAAAATGAGTATTGAAGAACTACTTGTAAGTAAGGGGTTTCTCAAATATGTGAATGAGAAGCCTCTAGAAACTCATTCTAAGGAAAGAAAGTAGTTGTTCAAGGATAAGAAGGATGACGCTCATATAGTGTGATATCTCTTCATAATTATAAGATCTATGACACTAATGTTAGTAGCATTACATATTCCAATCAATTGGTTGAAAATTTTTAGGGGTTGTGTGATTATATTGATTCCATAAACATCAATAAATTGGAGACTAAGCTTACTACCTTGAATATGGATTCCTTATATACCATTGATGAGTATGTAATTTTATTCAAGAAGTTTTAAGATGATATCCAAACTACTAGAGGTATTTCAAAGGATATGAGTTAAGACTAAAAACTTAAAAATAGTCAAAAAAATATTGAGCTTCTCAACATTATGTTCAATAATGTCTCATAGATGTTTTTTTATATTTTTTATGAATACTTTCAAAATTTATCTACCCTTTGTTCAATGAAATTATTTAAGAACCTTCTTCACCATAAATCTCTAAGACAATTGCATAATGGTTATACTCCCAAGGTTGAAGTTAACGCAAAAGATGTGATCAAGACGATGACTGGCAAAAAAATAAAATAAAATGAGAAAAATACCAAGAAGCCCATTTGTTATTTTTACAAGAATAAGCATGTAAAGCAAATTTTCATTGGATGTACATCAAGAATCTTGAGGAAGTAACCAAAAAAGGTGTCGATACAACTCTTTTTAATGCTCAAGGTGAGGATAATTCTAACAATGAAACCTCACATACTTGTCTAGATATTCATTTAGCATATTAGACATCCACTTATTTTTATGAGATTTTAGATTTAGAGGCAACTCATCATATGATCAAGCACTCACACCTTCTACATGATTGTAACACACATCATTATGAAGAGCATATTTTCATTGGGGATGATTCCTCCTTATAAATGAAAAGATGTGAGGAGGCTAGTATTAGCTATTCTTTTTTTTATTAGATTTT
Organism: Wollemia nobilis; assembly: GCA_028583015.1. Lineage (NCBI taxonomy): Eukaryota > Viridiplantae > Streptophyta > Pinopsida > Araucariales > Araucariaceae > Wollemia > Wollemia nobilis. Next base: position 9,299,006 of record JAQPPZ010016864.1, on the reverse strand, counting down.
TCATGTTCCATTATTGGTTCCAATATTTTATCTATATACATCATCCATAAAAAAACAAAAATGTGGAATTCTAGCTTGATTGATGGTTGATCAAAGATATTGATGATGGATTAAATACAATTGACTCTATATATTATTATGATTTAGATTAGATGTACAAGTTAGGTGATAGATCAACTCTTCCTACTCCTTCCTATTGAAAGAGATATTTTATGATGATGGTGGCATAAATAGCTAATGAGAGTTAGCAATTACATCATATACTTGGGCATATTAGATATGGATCACTAAGGTATATGATTTCTCATTAGTTGCCTATTTAAATTCCTCATACTTATCTTCCCAATAGTGCTTTTGATGGATGTGTTTTGGGAAAAGCATCACAAAGATTTATTTCCAAGAAAAATAGTGAGATGAGATAAAAAACCCCTTGAGATTATTCATCATGATAAATATGGATCCATAGGTATATCATATCTTCCTAATAATATGTATATTTTTGTTTCAATTAATGATTTCTCTTAGTATGTATGGTTATACACTATTAGTACCAAAGACAAGGCTTTTGAGAAATTCAAGGAGTTCTAATCACTAATACACAATTCGCTAGAAATAAATATCAAGTGTCTCAAGATAGATACAAGAGGTGAGTATGTAAACAATATTATTTTATGTTTATTGAATCATCATGGTATTTTATTTATAAAGAACTCTTCATTTTTGTCTAGAGAATAATGGGAAAATCAAGAAAAATAACAAAGTAATTATGGTCATGGAGTATTTCATACCTCATGTTAAGGGAATAAAGCATAAATTTTGGAGAGAATGCATCACCTATACAACACATATCATCAATAGTATTCCTATTTGAGCATTTTAGGGTATGGCATCCCTTGAGAGGTTGATAGGTAATAAGACTAATGTGTATGAATTATGTATCTATGTGTCTTTAGCAAAGGCTCACATGCCCAAATATCTTTAGGATGTATGAAATAGTCACACATATATTTTTATGGGGAATTTAGTTACCTCTTATAGTTGGAAGGTACATCAAAATGATACAAAGGGTGAATTTTTTAATGGAGAGTTTTAGGAGGAGATTTACAAACAACAACCACCTAGTTTTGAACTTCAGATTCCCAAACCCTTGGTGTGTAATTTGACTAAGCACTTCTAAAGACTTAAGAAGGCACTACTTCCTTTGTATGACAAAATACACTCCTTTCTTAGTTGTATGTTTTGGCAATGTGAGTATAAGTATGATATTTACATCAAACATCATGATGTGAAGACTTTGGAAATTATTGATCTTCTCATTATAGGAAACTCACTTGCCTTAATTAAATACATGAAATTAGAGCTTCATTCTACCTTTTACACAATATATTTAAGATTTTTTCAATATTTCTTAGATAATAAAATTGAATAGATTTCCTCTTGAATCACTATATCATAGCCCAAGTATGCCTTAGATTTTATTTAGCATTATAGGATGGTGGATGCCACTCTTAATTTCTCTCTTGTGTGGGTTGTATACCTTCTTATCTAATTCCCTAGGAAAAACTATAATTTCATAATTTGAAGAACACAAGCTTATACTGAGAGGGGGGGTGAACAATATAAGACCAATTTTTACTTTTCTTTCCCAGACAATATTAATTAATATAATCAATGGCAATATAAATAGCAATAACCAAAGCAATGCACAAATCATCACACATAATAGAGACACATATTTAACGTGGTTCACCCAAAGATGGCTACCTCCACGGAGAAAATATTTCTTCTAAATATTTCTCAAATAATATCATGGGAATCCTTTCCCTATTACAATGTTTATGGACCCCAGTACAAAGAATATGTTGATCCCCTAAATCTAGTTTATGGATCTATATCCATAAGAGAACTCCATCTCTGATCTTGCCGGTGATCCTCTAGAAGACTCTACCTCCAATGCACTGATTATGGATCTTTCTCCACTTGAAGACTCTTGTCCTCACTCAGAAGACTTGTCCTCAATGTCCTAGTTGATGGATCTATATCCACTGGAGACTCTATCCTTTCTGTTCTATCACCTCCAAAGCTCTATCTCAATACTGTACAAAACATAGTCTAATCAGTCTAGCACAACTCTACTCAATCTCTTTTACTAAACATAGTACATTAGGTCTACCACAAATCTACTCAATAGGTTCACTCAAAACCTGCTCAACAGGTCCACTCAGAACCTACTTAAATCTACTCAACAAGTCCACACAGAACCTGTCCAAATATGCTCCACAAGTCCACACAGAACCTAATCAAATCTGCTCAACAGGTCCACATAGAACCTATCCAAATATCATCAACAAGCTCACACAAAACATGTCCAAATCTACTCAAAATATCACACAGAACTTGTCCATATCTGCTCAATAAGTCCTCTCTAGGACTTACTCAAATATGCATTACAAGATTCTACAAAAGCTCACATAAAACTAGTCCATAAGCCTTCTAAAAGACTTACCTCAAATCATATTAACAAGTCCACACAGAACTTGTCCAATCTCATAGAATCATAAAGAGAATTGTTAGAGACTAAATATTTTCTATACTCAATGCTCAATCACTTTATCAACTCAATCTCATAGAATCATAAAGAGAATTGTTAGAGACTCAATATGTTCTATACTTAATGCTCAATCAATTTCTGAACTCAATCTCATAGAAGCATAACAAGAATTGTTAGAGACTCAATATGTTCTATTCTCAATGCTCAATCTCAACTCAAATCATAATATAGAATAGTTTGTTTCATGGAACTTGAACAACCATTTCACATCCACTTGACTAGGATCAACCAAATCTACTCAACCAATCACCTCAAGGAACAACCCTTTCTCATAGAACCTCGTGCAAGCATATATCAACCAACTTAAAATGTTTTCAATAATGCTTAACACAAATCTCACATAACAATGATACACATGTTCTTTTATAACTCAAGTTCAAGTTCTTTGCATAACCAATTGGCTTCAACAAAAATGCTAATAAAACAAGGTTTTAATCACAACTCTCGATTAATAAAACCTTTAAGCATTAACTCAATGTACTTCATTCAACCAATGGTCTAAACAACAATGCTTATCAAATAAGGTTTAATCACAACTCTTAATCTATAAAACCTTTAAGCATTAACTCAATGTACTTCACTCAACCAATGGTCTAATCAGCAATGCTTATCAAACAAGGTTTAATCACAACTCTCAATCCAGAAAACCTTGAAGCATTAATTCAACCACTTTAAAAAGGAAAACCCTAATCAAATCCTTTTCACTCCAAACTTAATTTTAAGTCAAGCCAATCACCTAACTCAACAAAGAAGAATTTTGCCCATACCTTTTCTTGAAGAGTAGTTGTCTTTACAAATCTGCCACACTCACAATTACTTCTTTCACAAACTCAATAAGAGTTAGAGGATAATTTTTATTTTCTCAATAAATCAATCATTTTCAGCTTGCAATTTTCCAAATAATAAAAACCTTTTAACTCCCAACTTTTCTAATTAAAAATAATTAATCATCAATCTCCTAAGTACAAATTTAGGCAATATTATTCAAATGCTCAACAAAAATATTACCTTTGCCTTGGATGGGATTCAAACTCCTAACTCTACCCACAACCTGTGCCTTAGTCGTGGCTCTACTGCCATGTGAGCTAAGCATTCACTTGGAGCATTGAGAGCACCACGTGCTCTAAGTTCCTTATGCTGCCAGTGAAGACAAAAACGTGCGCAGTACTTTGGTGTTCCCAACACCAACTGAACTACGTCTTGCTAGGATTCGAACGCTGCTCAACGTTGCCACAAAAACTTAACCAATGCGTCCTTGCCACTACGCCACGCTTCCCAACTGGCTTGAGGGTTTCAATGCGCTTTAGTTTATTTCAAGCGTTGTCCTTCAAATCTGTTCATTATTTCTCACGAGTTCAACCACCAAGTTCATATGTTATTTCTTATTTTGAGCAAGGATATTTAATTGATTCCATTTAGGGCATTATATATAGTGCCCTTAGTCTTTCATGCAATCACGTCAGTGCATCGATTTAATTCAGTTTTGGATTGGTTGATTAATTTATAAGGTATTTAAAAATTAAATTTAAATATTATATATTAAATCAATCCAACCTTAGGTTTTAGCTTAATTAAACCTTGGCACCTTGTCTTATTGCACAACCTTGGTGTAACAAATATTTATTTATAAAATTTAAATTCCTTGTGAATTTAAATAATTTATAAAATATATATTATAACTCCTTTTTAACTTTTGTCTTTTGCATTGTTTCCCTCAATATTTTGCCTTCTTGATGGATATCAAATAACCATATTTGTCACCTTTATTTCCTTCTGAAATTACTGATGACCTCATATTATGACATCAATGACAACTTTGACTTAGGGACTCAAAATGTCCAACAATATCCCCTTTGTCATTGATGGCAACCCATATCCTTTTTATTGAAACCTAACCTTTATTTTTCTTCTACTCCCCCTGGGACATTACTCCCCTTGGGACAATGCTCTCTCAAATATCAAATCTATCCCCATATCCAATCTCTCCCCCATACATAAATCACACAAATATATCCCCCTTTGACATCAATGGCAAAGGGTCACCTTTGGGTCTCGAGACTAATAACAAGCCTCTTAGCTTAGCCCCTCCATCACCTCCTTATGAGGTAGTTAATTCTAGGGTGGGAGTATTTCTACTCCCCGAAAGCACTATTCTTTACCTTTATCTTTTTCTCTTATTTTCTATTTTTTCTGAATCCTCTGACTATTTATTTCCAAGTGATCATCCATATTCCTATCATCATTCATTTTCCTATTTCTGTTCTCATCCATGTTCATGTTCCTATTCTTGTTCCTGTTCTCAACCATGCTCCTGTTCCTATTCATGTTCCTGTTCCTATTCATATTCCTATTCCTATTTCTATTCATACCTATTTCTGGAATATTTGCTCTACACCATATTGTTGTGTGACCATCATTATTGCACTTATAACACTTAATGTTATTATTCCTTGAAGGTACAAATGTCTTAGAATTTTTTCTAGTGAAGCTATATCCTCTTCTGTCATGAACCTTGTAATTCATTGGTTTGTGACCAAACTCATTACATGAGTAACAATACCCATTGAAAAGTTGTCCTTTCCCATATTCTTGTCTTTCATGTGTCCTACACTATGAAGCCATGTGCCCAAACCTGTGACATGAAAAACATCTTCCATTGAAGAAACCTTTCCTAGATCCCATTGGTCTCTTAGTCTCTTCTACCTGTTTCATGTTCCATCTGTTCCTTAATTGTGCATTGTTCCTTTCCTTACTAAACTTTCTATTTTCCAACTTATCCTTAGAAGTCTTACTCTCTCTTTTACTTACTTATTTTGAATCTTCTTATTTTCTGGTGTTTGAGCTTGATTCTTCTTTTTCTGCTTCCTATTTCTCTTGTTCTTCTTTAGAACTAAGTCCTGTTATGGTGACTGATGACCTTTGTGCATTGATAATCTTATCCAAAGTCTTTAAATTTTCCTCAAACTTGTGTAGCTTGTCCTTAGAATATTTTACTTCCATCCTTAGTGAAACTATCTCATACTCTAATCTTAAACACTCTATATCTTTTGTCTTTATTTTTCTGGCCATACTTTCTTCAATTTTTCTTGTGTCTTCAACTTTGATTTTGAAGTCAGTGAGTTCATGTAAAAGCCTTGCTTTTGATTTTTCATCTTATTGAGCTTGAACCCTTAATCCTGAGTTCTCTCTTTTTAATTCTTAAAGAGTAACCATAAGCCTTTCACATTCTATCTCTTTTACCTTTGACTGTTCAACCATACCTTTTTCAACTCTTCTTGCCTTTTCAACCTTATCTCTCAAGTCAAAGAGATCATGTAGAAGCTTTATCTTATTTTTCTCATCTTCTTGTATTTGAGCCTTCAATTCTAAATTCTCTCTTTTCAATTCAACAATTTCCTTAAGAGTGGCTTCCTCCTTTTCTATTACTGAATCTTTATCTTCTTTATTTCTTTGATCTTATGTAGGAGCTAATACTAAAAGTAGAGTTTTTTCTTCATACATATTTTGATTGTCCCTATTATCCTTTGAACCAATCTCTAGAATTTCATTTTCGAGAATATCATTTTCATCTTCACTACTACTAAACCCATTAAAATATATTGCATCATGGCCAAGTTGACCACAAACAAAAAATTCTTGTGGACAATAAGATGCATGGTGACTTGTGTTCCCACATGTGGTACAAAACTTTATCAATTTGGATATTTCTCCATTACTTGATTCATATCTTGAATCTATTTTTATTTTTCCTACCAACACAACAATATTAAACTCATATTCCTTTTCTTTCATGACCATAGGTGTTCTTTTCTTCTTGTGTCTCATGCTTCTACTCTTGAATTTCTTTACCATTTGTGTTCTTGTAGGATCTTCCTTCAAGATGTTAAAATTCTTCCAAAGGAACCGACTCTAATACCAATTGAAGAACACAAGATTATACTGAGAGGGGGGTGAACAGTATAAGACCACTTTTTACTTTTCTTTCGCAAACAATATTAATCAATATAATCAATGAAAATATCAATAGCAATAACTAAATCAATGCACAAATCATCACATGCAATAGATACATAGATTTAACATGGTTCATCCAAAGATGGCTATCTCCACGAAAAAAATATTTCTTCTAAATATTTCTCAAATAATCTCATGGGAATCCTTTCCCTATTACAATATTTATGGACCTCAGTCCAAAGGAGATTTTGATCCCCTAAATCTAGTTGATGGATCTCTATCTACGTGAGAACTCCTTCTCCTCTGCTTTGGCTAGTGATCCTCTAGAAGACACTACCTCCAATGCACTGACTGTGGATATCTATCCACTTGAAAACTCTTGTCATCACTCAGAAGACCTGTCCTCAATGTCCTAGATGATGGATCTCTATCCACTGGAGACTCTGTCCTCTCTGCTCTATCACATCCAAAGCTATGTCTCAATATTGTACTAAACACAGTCCAATCGGTCTAGCACAACTCTGATCAATATCTTGTACTAAACACAATACATTTGGTATAGCACAAATCTACTCAATAGGTTCACTTAGAACTTGCTCAACATGTCCACTCATAACCTGCTCAACATGTCCACTCAAAACCTACTCAAATATTCTTAATAGGTCCACAGAGAATCTGTCCAAATATGCTCAACATGTCCACACAAAACTTGCTCAAATTTTCTCAACATGTCCACATAGAACCTATCCAAATATGCTCAACAAGCTCACATAGAACTTGTTCAAATCTACTCAACAAGCTCACACAAAACTTGTCCAAATATGATCAATAAGTCCTCTCTAGGACTTGCTCAAATTTGCATTGCAAGCTTCCACAAAATCTCACATAAAATCAGTCCATAATACTTCTAAAATACTTACCTCAAATCAGCTTAACAAGTCCACACATAACTTGTCCAATCTCATAGAATCATAAAGAGAATTATTAGAGACTCAATATTTTCTATACTCAATGCTCAATCACTTTCTCAACTCAATATCATAGAAGCATAAAGAGAATTGTTAGAGACTCAATATGTTCTATAGTTAATTCTCAATCACTTTCTCAACTCAATCTCATAGAAGCATAACGAGAATTGTTAGAGACCCAATATATTATATACTCAATGCTCAATATCAACTCAAATCAAAATATAAAATAGTTTGTTTCATGGAACTTGAACAACCACTTCACATCCACTTAACTAGGCTCAACCAACTCTACTCAACCAATAACCTCAAGGAACAACCCTTTCTCATAGAACCTAGTCCAAGCATATATCAACCAACTCAAAATATTTCCAAAAATGCTCAAAACAAATCTTACATAACAATGATACACATGTTCTTTTCTAACTCAAGTTCAAGTTCTTTGCATAACCAATTGGCTTCAACAAAAATGCTAATAAAACAAGGTTTTAATCACAACTCTCAATTCAGAAAACCTTTAAGCATTAACTCAATGTACTTCACTCAACCAATGGTTTAAAAAATAATGCTTATCAAACAAGGTTTAATCACAACTCTCAATCCAAAAAACCTTTAAGCATTAACTCAATGTACTTCACTCAACCAATGGTCTAAACAACAATGCTTATCAAACAAGGTTTAATCACAACTCTCAATCCAAAAAACCTTGAAGCATTAATTCAACCACTTTTGAAAAGGAAACCCTAATCAAATCCTTTTCACTCCAAATTTAATTTTCAATCAAGCCAATCACCTAACTCAACAAAGAAGAATTTTTCCCATACCTTTTCTTGAAGAGTAGTTGTCTTTACAAATCCGCCACACTCACAATTACTTCTTTCATAAACTCAATAAGGGTTAGAGGATATTTTTTATCAATAAATCACAACACAACAATAATATCAACCAAAATACACCTTATCACTCCATCTATAAAATAATACCCAACATCTTTCAAAAATAATTTCCTTGGCAAATATATTGTTCAAAATAAAATCAACTCTATTAAAGTATTACTTCTCAAATATCCAAACTTTTTTTTTTTTTTGAAAAAAATGAAAACTTGTATTAATACAAAGAACAATTACAAACGGGAGAGAACACATCCCGACCCAGAGCAAAGAGCAACACAACAAGTGCAAAGCACAAAGGCAGCACTAAAAACCATAGGGCAAAGAAAACAATAGGGCGCAAAAAGGTGATATGTCACGAAATCGTGACATGTCGCAAAATCGTGGCAGTCACCCCCGTCTCGACCGCATCGGTGCCAACAGTCGCGATAACGCGACATGTCACGAAATCGTGACATGTCGCGATATCGCGACAGGAAGGGCCCTCGATAGCCGCACGCAAAAGGAGTCACGAAATCGCAACAACAGCATCTTCCATTAGCCAAATAGCAAAGGCGTCGCGAAATCGTGACTACAACTCCAAAGAGCACCAAAGCGCCAAAAAGGTCACGAAATCGCGACGGACTGTCTCCGCATCATCCAACCAACAAAGGCGTCGTGAAATCGTGACGAAGTTTCTAAACGACTCTCATGCCACAAAAGGGTCACGATATCGCGACAATTATCCTCCCAACCGCTTAAGTGCCAAACGTGTCGCGATATCGCGACAAAAATACCTTGCAACTTCCAGTTTACCAAACTGTCGCGATATCGCGACGAATATCCAAACTTTATTAACTAAGACTTTAATTAAAATAATACATAAACTCCTTCTGCCTCCTAACTTTATTTCCAATCAATATTTCTCAGCTTGCAATTTTCCAAATAATAAAAACCTTTTAACTCCCAACTTTGCTAATTAAAAATAATTAATCATCAATCTCCTAACTCCAACTTTAGGCAATATTATTCAAATGCTCAACAAAAATATTACCTATGCCTTGGAGAGGATTCGAACCCCTAACTCTACCCATGACCTACACCTTAGCTGTGGTTCTACTACCATGCGAACTAAGCGCTCGCTTGGAGCATTGAGAGAACCACGTGCTCTAAGTTCCTTATGCTACTAGCGAAGACAAAAACATGCGCAACACTTTGGTGTTCCCAACACCAACCAAATTGCATCTTGCTAGGATTCAAACGTAGCTCAATGCTACCAAAAAAACTTAACCAATGCCTCCTTGACACTACGCCACGCTTCCCATCTGGCTTGAGGGTTTCAATGCGCTTTAGTTTATTTTGAGGATTGTCCTTCAAATATGTTCGTTGTTTCTCATGAGCTCAACCACCAAGTTCGTATGCTATTTCTTATTTCGAGCAAGGATATTTAATTGATGCCTTTTAGGGCATTATATATAGTGCCCTTTGTCTTCCATGCAATCACGTCGGTGCATCAATTTAATTTGACGTCGGCTTGGTTGATTAGTTTATAAGGTATTTAAAATTAAATTTAAATATTATAAATTAAATCAATCCAACCTTAGGTTTTAGCTTAATTAAACCTTGGAGCCTTGTCTTATTGCACAACCTTGGTGTAATGAATATTTATTTATAAAATTTAAATTCCTTGTGCATTTAAATAATTTATAAAATATATATTATAACTCCTTTTTAACTTTTGTCTTTTGCACTATTTCCCTCAATATTTTGTCTTCTTGCTGGATATCAAATAACCATATTTATCACCTTTATTTCCTATTGAAATTACTGATGATCTCATTTGGTGATATCAATGACAACTTTGACTAAGGGACTAAAAATGTCCAACATAAGTATCAAAACATTCCAATAATTTTCATACCTAGTACTTGTATATTATTAATTACTTGTTCTTGGTGGTATAAATTGAGTTGACTTGATTTACCAAACGTTTACAATCACCAAATACTTTTAAAGTTTTTACCCCTATTTTTCCCTGCCTTAGACCTATTAGCATAATACATCTATTCACATTGTGGGTCTATTAGTTGTATACCAACACTTGCTCCTTTTATATTTCATGTTCCTTCAAAATGTAGCATCCAAGTACCTTTTGATCTTAAGATTGTCTATTTTTCAAATTTAGAATCTTGGTTGCATGTTTTGATATTAAGTAGTTGTCAATTTTTATCTTCCAATACATTAATTCAAACACTTGACTTAATCATATTATAGATCATCCCACATAACCTAAATTGTATATGATATAGTTGAATGGAGGCTCATTTTTTATTCTAATAATTTTTCATCTTTAGAAACCTTCATGTCAATATATTTCTTGGCCAAATATCAATCCCCTAATAATTTCCTAATCCATTATCAAAAATATAAAATCTCAAAATTTGGGGTAAGATCAACCACAATTAGTTACTGGATAACAACCATCTCTAGATGTTTATCTATTTTTATGTTTAAGTATTTAATACCTATGGTATTACCCTTGTTCCATCCATTGGAATAGGAACCCTAGTAGTTTTAGCATAAGATAATCCTATTTTTTAAATACTACTTTTGACATCACTATCACAACCCCTCAGTATAAATAAATTTGTGCAACAATTATCTCTCATTATTTATGGTAATATATGATCCTATTATATTTAGGATCATTCATTATGACTACTATTTTCACTTGAATATCATATGGGTCTCAATCTATCATGTTTTCTTATTTAGTTAGGTTGAATTATACTTGTTTAGGTGTAGTTGTTTTGGCCTTAGTATAAATCCATTCTGGTTCTTTTAGGGCATATTGTAAAAAGTATATTTTCATAGGTGGAGATAATGCTTCTAGTATGTTGACCTTTTATAGTGATTTCGTTAATTTTTTTAACAATATTAAATTTTAATTTGGTTGGGTTGTTCTCATCATGTGGTATAGACTTTCTATATTATTGTATCACAATAGAATAACCTTCATTACTCAAGGATGGTTGCTTCAAATTGTTATATACTTCCTTTTATAACTTCTACTCTCACTTTTCTTATCAATGCCATTGTATCCTTATCACCCCAAGCTCACTTTGTTCAAGAATCACTTATTTATGGACCTTTTCCCATGGTATTTTCTAATGTAATAGATTGGATGAAATTGGTCTATTTTTTTCAAATATAATGGTATAAATCCACTTCTAAAAATAGTAGTATTTATTCCTAAAGTAGGCTATTTTTAGGGTGTCTCTTAGGAAACCATTGATTGGGCTTGTTCATCTATCATTTTTATATTACCTTGGGTTATAACCCCTTATTGGTTAACAAATACTACACTATTAAAGTTAGGCATAGTCATGTGTGACTATTGTATCATCCTCATTTGGTCTATCATTGAAGGTGGTTAAAATAGAAATGGAATTTGGACCATTATTGATTAACTTATTATCGTGACTTGTTGTTCTTGATATTATTGGTTACATATTTCAATTTGAGTATTCCTCACACCCATGGAATATTCTATTTGATTATGCCTAGCATTGTAGGTAAAACACCATAAATCATTAAATTTTGAATTCATATTAGCCATAGTTTGTTTTATTTAATTGGTTATATGGGATTGAAACGAACCCCATCGGTATTACATCATCACCACAAAGTGGTATTACAATGAAGCTTGGATATTATCCATGTATAGCTTGACAACATTCAAACCTTGGTCTCCTATTTAAATATTGAGGAATCTAACTAGTTGAGCTAATGCCACTTGATATATTAACTATTTTATTTTATATATTATTACATGTTCAATTCACAAACTTGTGAAGAATTTAGTATTTTAAGAGATAACGTGTCCTTTGTTGTTGTCAATTTCTTATTTGTTGTAAACCATTGCTTTGTCTCTTTTGTATTTTGGATTAACCAATCAAAATATTTATCATCTCTCTTAATTTGTCAACCTATACTTGGATCCTATCATTGTAATTTTATTAAAAAGATATTCTAATTATGATATATACTTAAGAGCAGTTAGCAATGTAGGAAATTATGGCTAGAATGCAGCAATACAAGGTATGTTTTGATAAGGAAATGTTACTACATATAGAGCATTTATTTTTCGATATGTGGATGTGTTAGTTGGTAACTAATTCAATTGATTGAATTTTGGTTGAACAAATAGTTAGGATTGAGTGTGTTAATTTTGAGCGTTTATAATGGGTTACATTGGGGGTGGATAATCTTATGTTAATAGGCTTTGATCTTGCACTACATATATAACATAGGATTTAGACAAAGCAATATGTATTTCATCTATTTGAAAGAGAATGTTCTCTATAGGAATTACCTTTTTAAAATTCATTGATAGGGTGATATGATTAGAATTTCAAACCATCAAGGCTAGGCCTAATTGCAATCCCCTTATGTAATATGGCAAAAACTGTTCCTCTAATGGTTGGATGTTAGGAGGTATAATATTTAATATTCTCATAAACCTTGTGTAGTAGTCATTTAAATTGAAAATGATAGAATAAAGTTTCCTAAATTATCAAACCTCCTCAAGAAGGGTTTGATTATAAAATTCCGATTGGTGATGGAGTTATTGGGTAGCATTCTATAGCATAAATATAATATGTTCTTCAATGAGTATATGCATAAAAAAAACCATAATATCCTCCTATTGGATACTATGCACTAATATTGGTGAATTTTACTTGGGAAGATGATCCATAGCATCTTTGTTTCTATTTTCATAAAAATTTGGTAAGGACTTTATAGTGGCAACTAAAATTAGGGAGTCAACTATTAGGTTCAATGACCCTTGGTATGCCCAATTAGGAAATAAATATTGAGACCTAACTTGTATCAAAATTGTATTTGTGGTGCACACTATACTTGACCATATGAAGGACCCAAATATGTATATGTTTGCAACATATATTGAACCATTACTATGGGTCTATTTGAGGTATTTTAAGGGCTACAAGCTATTGAGGAATCAATGGAAGTTTTAGGTTTTGCATAGGCTGTGTTTGGATATGCCTATGAATAAGGATTTGGAATTACTTGTTGATTAGATATTTTCTTAGTTTTCTAAAAGTTGATAGTATTATGGGACACATTGGTTTTGTGGATTTGGATCCTACCATCAATATTGTGAATAATAGTTACTAGGAGCTATTAGTTGAGTCTAGGTAGTGCCCTAAGTCTATTATGTCCCTAGTTGGATAAACAAGACTTACCAACTCAATATGGTATTTTCCCCTTAGGTAGAACCAATTTGAATTTCATATACTTGATGATAATTGCCTCACTATTTGGGTTGGAATAATTAATTGGATTAGTGACATGGGTTATAGAGGCTAACTATTAAAAGGCCACTATTGATTTTGGGTGGTGCCCTAAATTGTTTATGCCCTTTATTAACCAAATATGACTTATATTTTTAGGAATTTGTTTGGTTTGTTTAGACAAAAATAATCTTCACTGGTGATAGTATAAATATTAACTAAAATGTATGATGTAGTTTATAACTGACTAGAACCAACTTGTTGATTGTATCCAATATGTGGACTATCACTAATTCCTAAAGTAGACATGTTAGTTGGTTTGCTAGTTATTACTATGGACTGATTGACCAACTTTGATGTGGAGGGTCATATTTGGAAAGGTCATTAGTTTTTCATCTCTTAAAATTTACATCTTTTGGGGTATATCGTATTCAGTATAAGTATTGTAATTACAATTTATACTAATTGACTATCTGAGGCCTAGGTTTGGTTTGCTTCAACTATATTGGAAAGATATTTTTACCTAGTTCACTTGCTTGGGTAGGCAAAGATGGGAAACTTGGTGATGAGGACAAGAAGAAAAGTTATAGTTTTTAGTTGGTTTTAATTGGAGTTACATAGTTTATTTTCCTTAATATGATATGGAGGTTGGTTCACCAACTTCTTAAATCTACAAGATAATAGTTGATTTCTTCCCCTTTGTGTCTTTTTCTAATAAGCAATGAATTTAATAGGTCAAATTTCTTTGTCAAACTACTATATATTAGACCTTGTATTGCCCAAGTCTAATCTTGATTGTAATTTTAGACATGAAAAATTAGCTCAGAAATAAAATTTTCATAAAAGTTGGTGAATTGCTATTAAAAAAAGAAAAAAGTAACTTGATTTTTACTTCAATTTTCTTCAAATCTTAAAATTTGTAAATCACTTTTTATGAAAATGAAAAATAACAAAAAAATGAATTGGATTTTATATTTTGGATATTAAAATTGGTGAATCATCCCTTTTGAAAAATGGAGAATCACCAAAATTTTGCTTGGAAAATATTTTGGTTTCTAAAATTTGGTGAATTCTAATTCACCATTGGTGAATCACATTTTACCCAAAAGATGAAAAAATTAGCCTAGTAGCCAATCACTAAGGAAAAAAAGAAAAATTAAAAATTTTACATTCAAAAATATTGAAGGTTAGACCAAATTCCTAGATCTAAAAAATTGAGATCAATCAAAATTCTCATGTAGAAACTTTAATCTCATTATTGGATCATAGAAAAATTGATCTGCTATTTAGGCTTCAAAATCTTAAAGTAGATATGACGGAACAATTCTAGGTTATATATAAAGGAATGTAATAAATAAATATTTTAACAAATTTATAAATATTCTCAAAAATTTGTGCAGATTCAAATTTTAGGGGTAAAACAACTAGGTATGATTTTTAACATAAAAATAAATCCAATGGTCTAATAAAACATGTCATAAATTGTTGAATCATGGAACTCTATAAATGAATCATGCATGTAATTTATTTTAATAATTTAAATAAGATAAACTATATTCTCCTCAACCTCCAAATTGAGGATGGCTTCCCAATAATCATGCTAAACTAATATAATCTAAGTGTAACACAAGTAAATTTAAGAAGGTAAGGGTATGAGAAATCTGAAATAAATATAGAAAATAAAATATGGGTGTATTGTAGCTAGATTAATGTGTAATCAATTGAATCATATAAAGAGAATGAAATAAGATCAATGTGTCCAATACACATAATATTTACATTTATAAGGACTAATCGAAAATCAAATTATAGTGACACAATCACTAAGCATTCCATATATCAAAAAGGTAGTGCTAGAATTGATAAGCAAATGTTATGTAGAATATTTCTATTATTCCAAAATGAGTTTGAGAGTAAAATATATATTCCACAAATTGCACCTATGATTTCCTCAAATCCACAAATGATGGTTACAATAGAGCCCATAGACTTTCTTTATAACAAATCATTTACCTATGATTTACCTAAGGTAAATTCTTTCTACTTATGGTAAAATCACCAATTTAGATACATCTATGGGAAAATGATGCACCTTAGAGACAAATGCTTCTAATTACTATGAAATTTACAAAAACTACTATGAAAGGAACATTTTGTCTCTACATGTCAACCAATGACAAGCCTATAAAAATGCTTCAAACTCTCATTTGTTGTCATGCAAAGACAAAAATCTTTTTTCACAGTATTTTCTTCAAATTTTTCATTGATCCTTATCCTACTTGAGTTGAAAAAGGTAATTTACTAATTTTACAATTGGTGAATCACCAATTTAAGGAATTATTCATCATTCTTGAGATGAATTGCCTTTTTAATAAATCATCTTTATTAGATTTAGCCATTTTTTTACAATGTTCTAAAATGTGCATATTGCACTATTGCTCTTGAGAACGTAAATGTTAATCCTTTGCTCTACATGGTCATTTTCCTATGGGAATTCAAAAGTTGTAAACAAGGTACTATAGAAACAAAAATGGATCATTGTCCTTGGGCATGATATTGCATAATAGTATTAAATAATATTTCATTTTAAATTTAATTTTATATTAATTTAAGGGTTTGAATTATTTTTTACAAATGTCTAATATCCATTAGGTCACTATAATTATTGATGATTAGAAAGATGCAAATGATTGCTTTTAAGAATATTATACGATGTATCATATTTTTAACATCTATATTAAAATTAAACTGTTTCACACTATTAACTAACATATGACACTTTAATCATAACTATAATTATAACGAATCTTAAAATATAATACACAATAAAAGTATTATAATATTATTTTGAAGGCATTTCAAATGGACTTGTTTTGAGCATCATCAAACTCATATTTCATAATTTTAATGTCAAACATGTTGATATATTCAATTTTAAACCACCATTAAACTAGAAACATATATTATACTTTTTCAAATGTGCAGCACAATCATAAACTTTAAAATAATAGCAAAAGTCGAATCTTCAATAGTGTCAAACGACCATTTATGGCTTTTACAAATAAAAACCGTTGAAACATAAAGTTAAGTGATAAAATATATGTAAAGATATTTTGGATAAAACTAAAATTTAGATTTATGTTGATGAGCTGCATTATGACATGACTTTTTCCTTATATAAAAAATCCACCTTAACGAAAAACAACAGAGGGAAGAATAAACTCAACCCTGGGTACTCCTAGTAACCCTAATATATTTCTACCAAAGTTCTAGTACTCTAACTTATAAGTTATACATTTCATTTTAGTAATACATATTAAATTAACACGTAATAGCGGTAGTGGTCGTATTGTTTTTTTTTTAAATGTTGGTACCAAAGTTCTAGTACTCCTTTAACATATAAGTTATTCATTTTAGTAATACATATTAAATTAACAACTAGTAGTGGTTGTCTATTAAAAATTTATTGAATTAATAAAACCTTAACAAGGTATATTCGCAGCAAGAAAATTAGCAAGATGACCAGAACAATCCAATGGGATCTGATCCCATTCTTTATTCCTAAAACTCAGAAGCTCATTTTGTCAAGCAATAGGCACTAATGCCAACTGTCAATGAATGTTAGAAATATTATGAGTCGTCAACAAATTATTAATAATCCGAGTCTGACTCACATATTATCTTCCGCCATCCGAGAACATAAATTTTTTCCAAAGTAAAACGAATATGATTCCAAAGACAAATTTTCCACCATACCATACTCCTTACAAGAAGCAGCCATAGAAAGAGAAAATTTATGAGAAACCCACCATATAGGAGAGAATTTTTGAGGATTCCAAAAGCTAACAATACATGCCCTAGGAACCAATACACTGACCACAAGGCCACAATTTGAAAGTAATACTAAACAAACAATCAATTGATAATTTTGATTCTTACAGAATAATATCAGGCTTATCCAACTTAATCAACTCGTAAATAGCTTTTTGTTGAGGGATGCCATTTAATTCCCTCACATTCCAAGATAAAACAATAGGGATGGAAAAGTGAGAATCAAGGCCTTAACCAACCTTGATTCAACCACTCCCCCTTCAAGTTTAATTTTCTCCACATCTTTCTTCCTATCCACCTTAGCAAACTTTTTAGGTACCTTTTTTAAAATTGGTTTGATACAACCTCAGCATAAAACTCACCTTAGAACCTTTTCCACGACCGAACCTACCAAATCAGCCAGCATAAAAATCACCTTAGAAAGTTTATTAAGTGGGAAAGTAGGATGTATGGTGGTAGTTTTTTTTAATTTAAAACTGTGTGGGAAATAAAATAATAAAGAAATTATCGATTTTTTTATATAAAAAAAATAATGTTTTAATTCATTGTTATACATTTGACAGTAGAGAATATAATTTTATTTATCGGTTAATATAAATTTATTTAATTTATTTATGGGCTGATTACCATTTTTATCCTAAGTAGAAAATAAAAAAATTCAACCTTTATTGGGCCGCTTGCGTCCATTACCTACTAGCTACTACACTAATGTCGAAGCAAAACATAAATGAAACCCAACAAAGTAAAATCAGAAATGCAGACCTGTTCTAGTTTTCTTTTAAAGTCTGAGGCCTTATCTAGATTAAGCAAAGCAATTTTAAGATCCAATGACCAGTTTAATCTGAGTTTCTTCTTCAGTGTTATTCTTATCCCCACATTCACGTTTATCGATTAACTTTGAACAGGCCTACATTAGCATGTGTACATTGACTATTTTGGGTTCAAAAACTTGATGAAGATTTTTAAAATTAGTCAAAAGATTTGAAGTTGATATTTGTTTTTGTTAACGATGCCTAAAAGCTATATAAAATATTATTATTATTTTTTAATTAAATAATTTAATTTTTTAATAATAAAATAAAATAGCTTGTAACAACCTAATTTTAAAAAACGACTTCTTTCTTAAACCCAACCTTTATCTTTTATAAGGCAATTGAGGATTAGCGAATGCTCAGGAGTAGCCGATGTGAACCTGGGTAAAGCCCGGCCCTTATTTTTTGGGTGTGCGTTTGAGGATTAGCAAACGCTCAAGAATTGTCGATGTGAATCTGTCTAATACTCTTGTCTTTTGCTTTCTTTTTTTCTAGCTATTACTTAATGTTTCATTAAAAATAAAAAATCTTATACCCTGAGAGGCCGCAGTCTTTTTCATTCAACCGTTGAGAAAAGTAATGTTTAATATAAATTATATATGATAGAATTTAAAAAAAAAAATTAATTAAAAGTAATAAACAAACAATTGTGATATAGAAGGAAAAAGGTTAAATAAAAGTATAATCTATATTATTTTAAAAAAGTGATATGTAATGAATTTTTATATTCATATATGTATTCAACAGCAGTTGATAGATCCATCTCTTTTTTTATGGTCATTTAATCTATGCATAGTCTATGAGATGAAGTGATATGATTAAACCTATAAAATATATTGAAAAATATTGAATGGAATACAAATTTCTACTATAATTATTAATTTCATAATATAAATTTTATTATTAAATATTTTAAAAAGTTAAATGCTATACGCTTATAAATAATTTGTATGCTTCCTCGATATTAAAAAAACAATTTAAAATCTGTTTGTTGTGGTGCAGTGGTAAATGCCCTGTGTGCTGGTAGAGGCCGACCCAGGTTCCATTCCCCTTGTCTCCATCTTGCAGATATATGGTATAGTTAGGAATGTCCTATGTGCTGGTAGAGGCCGACAAGGCTCCATTCCTCCTATGCCCAACCTGTTGAAAGTGGCACCTCGAAAGGGGTGTTTTCCACTATAAATTAGTTTCATCCGCGCATGTAGAGGAGTTGGAGAGCAAGTGGGTAGTTAAACCTCTCTAGTTGCTGAGAGGCCCAGGTTCAAATCTCTCGCCTCACATGTTGCGGATATGTTATGTAATGGTTCCCTCGTGGTCACAGTCTGTTTACCCCTTGTGGCCACCACCCAAAAAAAAAACAATTTAAATATCACAGATCATGGCATAAGAAAAACTATTGAACAAGTTAGAATTGATGAAGCGACATCACAAATATCAATAATTTAACCCCATTTAATTCTCCTTAACTTGTTTGTGATTTGTAACCTATTTTTCTTCTTTGAATGAAAATGACTTATAAAAGTTACTGATTCGTCTATGAAGCACAAAGAAAGCACCTTGCTACTTTATTTTAAATTTTCAATCTCTTAAATTAATACAAGCACTATGCTAGTAAGCAAGCGCAATGCTTAGTTTATTCTTAAGATACATTTTTTAGTTTAATAGTAAATGTACAGTATCTAGTTTCTGATAACCCAATAGAGTGATTAGTCAACGCACTAAATATGCTACGAAGTCATCCTCGTAAGCGATTATGGCAGTTGAAATGTCTGTCTTGCAAACTGAGCAAACTTTCATTCGAATAAAACACATACATGCCATACGCGTGCCACAAGGTAGTCTATGCCATATCTTTAATGCTAAAAATCAAAGTTCTTAATATTCTAGAGGAATCACAAATTTTTTATTTTACAAAGATTAATTGGTTAAATGCAATTTTTTTTTTTTTTCCATTTATTTATAGCGGCAAGAGTTTCTTGGTTCCAAAATTTTCTTGAAGACTTTTTTACTTTGTTTTTTTGGGCTTTTTGAAGTGTGACAGGTTTTCAGGATTAGCCAACTCTTTCATATTTGAAAGGTCCTTAACATAATTGTGTTTTTAAACAGTGTACACCTTCTTGCTAACAAACTAAAAGTTTTTAATGACATGTGGTTATGTACTCAAACCAACAAAGTTGCTATGGATTTGGATGTGGTTATCTCCATTTCTTCTGTGACATTTACTCACGCTAACAAATTAGAAGTTTTTAGTGACATGTGGCTATGGATATGTACTCAAGCCAATAAAGTTGCTATGGATTTAGATCATCTGCATGTTCTTCTAGTGCATTGGGCCAATGCTCCATTTGGATTCCCACATAGCGCTCTTCTTAGGAGCATTTCCAATATTGCTCTCACGCCTCTGTCATATGCAAGAAGTGTTCTGGGAGACAGGCATTGATCCCAGCCCTCACTAGTCAAGAAGCATCCTAATGTTGACATTGCTTCTTCGTCTCGCCAGGATGGGGGTGTGATGATGTTCAACCAGTTTCTCGTGGGCCAGTTGATGACAACACTTCAGGGCACATTACTCCATATGATATGTTTTTTTTTTATGTAATGATCATGATTGGTAAACTTGTGTTTTGTTGGCGACTTTGTTTACTAACCCTTGTCAATAAAGGTTAATTTGATTCCCATAGAGTGTGTTAACCCACCCACACTTTTTTGATTGTAAAAACTGTTATCTTAAATTAATATAATTTTACTTTGTACATAAAAATATATTAAATAATATGAACTTGTAAAAAGATTTAAATTAAAATCTTATCCAATAATAAAATTATTATCAAACAATACTGTTTTAATATCTATATATATAATCTAACTAAAACCGTTTCAACTGCCTATAATATAAAAAAAAAAATTAAGATATCTCGTTAAATGGCCCTCTCACAACAATATTTCGCCTTGCAAAAGGGTAGTTCTCAATGTACAGTTATCGCTAAGCAAAGATTCTCAAAAAGAAACAGACGTTGACATAAAAGAAACAAAAAGTGGAAAAAGAATGCATTATTCTAAAACAAACAAATAATAAAACAATTCAAAAGAGTTCACAGACCAAGGATATGCGGAACGGACCTCCTGTTGCCATGCCACTAACCTGGAATCCATGTGATGTGAGATACGTAATGGTCATCCACCGATCATGGTCATCCACCCATTCTCTCTCAAATCTCTCCAGGATTTCTTTTATATGTCATTGCTGTTGTCATCATCGATGTCCGTCGTAAGTGTAACCCATAATTCCCGTCTACAGAGCAATGATATGACGTGACGAATTAATGTTAATCCTTGAAAATAGGACCTCACTGTCTTGGGTCATGTTCCGTCTACCTTAACTATCACTGCCCAATAACTGCCCCGGCCCAATCTGGCGCTTTCTGTATCAAATAAAAATAAGGAATTCCTTCAAAGTTACTCTTACTACGCTTAAATCAAGGAAGTTGCAGGTTACCACATATCCAATAACTGCATGAGGCCTCCCATCAGGGGTCACATCAATATGCATATTATTATCTTCTGCATTACTGTTTTCCGAAACATGACTCTCACTCGATTAACGTTAAAGTCACTTTCGCAGCAGCTTTTTCGATCAAATTAAGTAGGGATAGTTGAAAAAGTAAGGTATACCACCCTAAAAATTTTAGGGGTTGAACTTTATATGTTTTTCGAGTTGTATTAGGCATTTAAGTTTTTGATTAACAATGAGAGAGTAATTAGTTTTGGTGTAGACTAATTGGTTCGACCAAACCTCTTAAAGGGGTTGAGGTTCAAGGTTCAGGATTTTGGATTGAATTAAAATGATTGTGGCATAGTGGTTATAGGGACGAAAAACTACGTGGGGACTTTTTTTTTTGGTGCTTTTAGCGGTTTAAAAGGTTTAAAATGATTGTGGCAAAGTGGTTATAGGGACGGACTGCTCAGAAAACTATGTGGCAGATTTTCGGGTGGACAATGCAAAATACTGTTGAGTACAAAAAAGATAGGACATTCTCACATGGGCATTGTAAATTAATAAAATAGAAAATAAAGTTGTCAATGTAGTATGGTGGTTATAGGGGTGGACTGCACGCAAAGAACTCTGTGACAACTTCGGATGCGAACAACACAGAATAGTGTGGGGGCCATAAAAGCTGGACAACTTGTCTAGATTTGTGGCAACTATGAACACAAAAAAGATAGGGCATTCTCACATAGGTAATGTAAACTAATAGAATTGAAAATAAAGTTGTCAATGTCCAAGAGAACAAAATGATTCCATGGGACAAAAGCTTTATAGAGAATTATAGTTGTCAATCTTAAGTTTAATTTAATTATTTTTCATTTTTGTGGCATGGTGGTTATAGGAACGGACTACCCAAAAAACTGTGTGGTGGCTTCTGGGGCGAATAGCATAGAATACTGTTGACACAAAAAAATTAGGACATTCTCACATGGGTAGTGCAAACTATTATAATAGAAAATAAAGTTGTCAATGTCAGCATGGTGGTTATAGGGATGGACTGCACGAAGTGTGGCAGCTTCTGAGGTAAACAACGCAGAATACCGTGACAACCATAAAATCTAGACAACCTGTCCAGATTCGTGGCAACAATGAGCACAAAAAAGATAGGACATTCTCACATGGACAGTGTAAACTAATAGAATAGAAAATAAAGTTGTCAATGTCCAAGAGAACAAAATGATTCCATGGGACAAAAGCTTTATAGAGAATTATAGATTTCAATCCCAAGTTTAATTTAATTGTTTTTCATTTTTTATTATTAATTTTGATTATGATTTTTTCTATTTTCTTTACATTATATATATATATATATATATATATATATATATATATATATAACCTTTTACAAGAAGATGATGATTGAGAGAAGAGCTCTCAACCAATTTACAACAAAAGCAACAGACCCTCGGACCATTGGAGATAAACTATTGAAACT
Source organism: Wollemia nobilis (assembly GCA_028583015.1). NCBI lineage: Eukaryota > Viridiplantae > Streptophyta > Pinopsida > Araucariales > Araucariaceae > Wollemia > Wollemia nobilis. The sequence continues at coordinate 9,275,661 of JAQPPZ010016864.1, read as the reverse complement.
AAGAGGAGAAGCCCACATAGGGGCAGGAGAGAAAACCTCACCGATCTAGAAGAGAAGCACTCATAGGTTAACAAGAAATGTTGTCGTGTTGAAACAGATCTTCATACATATCAAGGTAATGTCTGTGAATTCCAACTGTAACAGGTCCGTTTGTTGCCTGTGAGAGTCTCATTGTGGTGGATCAAAACTAGGTTTCTGAGATTGTCATTGATACACATAAATAAGAACAAACATAGTTCAAATATTGTGGTGGATCAAAACTAGGTTTGTGTGAGATCGTCATTTATACACATAAAATAAGAACATACATAGCTCAAAGAAATCTCTTAATACTAGTGACTTCAAAGCATTGACACAGGTGTCTTTATTTTTAGTATAGATTTACATTCTAAAATAAAATGCTTATCTATCTCTACACTTTTTTATTATCGGTTATATTTAGGGTTAAGTTTATTTTCTATTTATTCATAACTTCCTTTTCCACATAGCTATTTTATTTTTTTTCCTTAACAAATTTGTTTGTGTCTTTGTTATCTTTATTCATAACTTCTTTTTCCATACAAATATTCTATTTTTTTCCTTAACACATGTGTTTGTGTCATTGTTATTATTTGAGCATTCATCCAAGTTGATATTTTAATTGTTCATCTACTTCTTGTTTTTATTCTTCCACATTTTATTCCTTTTTTTGTGTTCTTATATTTACAACTCTCTACAAGATAAACCACCATGCTAAACCAATTACTATATGAGGAGATATCTTGTACATTTTATCTCATACAATTATGCAATTTTGTACAAGATAAATCAAAACACTTAAACTAATACTGTAAAGTAATAAATTTACATTAAATATCAAAATCCATATTAATTTAGGCATAAATAAAATAAAATATTCAAGGATAAATTACACCAAAATTATCCACAAAATGCTAAAAATGAATGGCTAATCCTAATGCAATTAAAAAAATTACTTAAAACCTACACAATCAAGGACCATAACATTCATAAAATAATGAAGCACATTCCTACCATATCTTGCTTGCAATGTTACGGTAATAAAAATAGATCACACCCATTATTTTTGATAGAGGGTCTTAACTACCTTAAAAAAGAGGTTCTTCAATGACAATCAATGCATTTGGCTACAAATTTTAGTAGAGAATATTGTCCTCATCCATGAAAGGCAATGGAAAAGTGGTCACTTATTTTGGTTGTACCTATAAGGATAAGAAAGATCAAGAAAGAAAACAATGGTGCATAATGCAATAGCAACAAATCCAAAGAGCATGAAAGTAGAGTTAACAAGAGCATAAAACATTTTGTAAGGATTTGGTGAATATTTTATTTTTGATAGTTGAATGAATGGTGAGAAAACAAGGGTCAAAAAGGGTTTTTATAACATATAACTCTCTTGTTAGAACCAATGGCTGATTATTTTCCCTTTTTAGGATCATAAAATTGTAATCATTAATCCAAAAGATATGTTGTTCAAAACCTAGGTGTAAAAACATGCTAGAATCACAACCATGAATCAAAAATATTAAAATTAATTTAACAATCAAGATCCCCACTTATAGTGGCAACATATTTAGGACATGTAATTTGGGAGACACATGATAAAACATCCCTTTTTCATGATTCTATCCTTAATTTTGTATTTTACAAAAGTTAAGAGCCAAAAACACCATGATATATGTAAGAAAAGTGATAGTTACGTGAAGAAAATGAACTAAAACTGTATGCCAACATGGCTCATTGTCATCCTACCCAAAGACTAACAAAGTTAGTCAACCCCTATCACATATATAAGAGGACACAACTCCAAGATCTACAAAATTAGTTGTTAGTGTTATTTTTACAAATTTATATTGTGCGTCTCTAAGGACTTTGGGTGACATTACAAGGGATAACCAATCATAGGTCTTTAGGTTAAAAAAATAACAATAATGTGATAGCCAAAGTAATAGAAATAAAAATTTCATGCTATGAAAAAAAATATTATCATTGTGCCTTCTCTCTCTCTCTCTCTCTCTCTCTCTCTCTCTCTCTATATATATATATATATATATATATATATATATAAGATATTATTTTTATGGAAAGCATATTTTGTCTCATTGTATGATGATCCTATTTGATTTACTACATGTATTGTGTTTATTTTATTTATGACATATGCATATGATTTGTGTAGCACACAATAACATATCCATGTCTTTAGGAGTTACATGTATAGTTTGAGTAGCATTTAAAATTATGCATCAATGAGATAACATGCATGATTTGTGTAGCATTCAATGATGTGCTCATAAAAATATTGTATCCCTCCAATAATAGCTATGCATGGGGTGGTATGTTGCTCATACACACCCTTGAAGTAGACAAGCTGCATTTAGTACCTGACAAGTGCCAAGGACCAACAAAAATACTTGTCAATGTAGTATAGAAGACTAGGAGAATCCAACCTATGTCATGTATAGATGTAGGCATTTCGATCCAATCATAAAATAAATCATAAGATAGGCATAGATGGACTCTATGGTAGCCAATCATGTCCACCCAATACAATGAGGAAGCTTAAGGGATGCCAACCTATGCCATAAATGGTATACAAGTATATACATCTAAATCCAACTCATGCCCTATTGCTTATGATAAATAAATTAATTGTCAAGGCGCACTCTCCATAGTCGATGAAGGACAAAGATAAGAGTAAGATAAGAACTAGCTATAAATGCATTGTAACTCATCCCAAGGGAGGAAGATCCCATAGAAGGGAAAGTCACCATACCCCTACTACAATGGGATTTTCCTGTGTAGTATCCATCCAAGCGTGTTGTTCAACAAGGCACATTGTCATTATAAAGGCTCGCCAATATGATAGAAGTAATTAGAGATGAGCTAGATATTGGCAATCTAATTTTGTTTCACGATAGAAAAATTTCACATGATCTCGCAATATTTCCACACAATAAATCACTCAAATAATAAACAATAAGAACACTAAAATATTTACTGAAAGTATGTCTACTATAAGCAATGCATAAATGCAATGCTTCTTTGATACATATTACAAGACTTTGTCTTTAATATATACATACATGAGACTCTTCATATGCACATGAATATTGACCTTCATATCCTCATACTCATCAAAGATCTAACTCTTCATATTTCTATCTTACATAATAAATCTCACATATTTACATAAAGATAAAATCTCTCATGATTACTCATAAATCCTCACTACTAAACATGACACTTCACACACACACAACTCAGTCTTACTAATATGACACCTCTCACACAACTCCACACTTATTTAAATAAAAAATACTCTAAACACACCCTAATCTAAATTATTTACGTGCTATTCATATAAATATTAAACACACCCTAATCTAAATTATTTACAAGGTACCAAAAATGTAATATCTCCAACACCCCCCTATATTTCCTTTTTCGGTATGATAACTTTTTGGCTTATGCTTCTTTTCCTTAGTCTTGGTATTTTTAATTTGGCTTGAATAATTCTTTAGGTTTTGAATTTATCCCTTTGAGCTATTACCTATTCCTATCACATTTGTTAGCAAGTTATCACAATAATATAATTAATAGAATACACCATTATAGTCTCTACTATTTTCAAACTTGCTATCAGATGTAGAATGTAGCAATTCATCATCCTTATTTATATATCAAGTTTTATTATATCCATATTTAGTCTCCACTATTTTTGTGTGTTTTTCAAGTTGATTATGATCCCTGTTGCTAACACATTTTGTACATTTACCTTGTGTACATTATTTTCCAATGCTTAACTCATATGCTCTATTTATCCCATGAGAATGGTTATGGCATTTATTTGTTGTCATATCATTTGTGTCACAACCGATATTTTTATCTTAGGTTTGTTTTTCAAGATTTTAATCAGTTCTTCTTTTCTTTTATTCTTGTCTTTAAGAACTTTCAAAGAATTTAATGCCATATATGTTATTTTCCCCATATCAATAACGTAATAATAGTTTTAGAGTTTTCATATGCTTCAGGAAGCTTTGAGCCTAGAAAATTATCAAACATTGAAAATTTTTCATCTTTGGCTTCTCTAAAAATTGATTGTAAGCCTCATTTTTTTTAACTAATATATCTTTTTATTCTTCAACATTTGCTATCATGCATTGTGTGCAGCATTTTAGGTTTTTCAGCATTTCCATACTATTGTGCAAGAATGTGTCTTGAATGTCTATTTTATTTCTTTATTTAGTTGACATGATGTGTTTCTTGTTTTTGATCAAGGTTTATAATCAAAAAATTCTGAAGTACTTTTTCACACAAATTCTTCCAATTTAGTTTCCAATTAATTTCTTTATTCTAGAATACCTTATTGCCCCCAAATTAAAATAATGTCCTTATCTTTAGTTGTATTCAATTTCATTTCTTCTTCAATCCTTATGAAATCCTTGTATATCCAAATTTAATTAATTTCTTTATTTTCTTCAATAAAATATCCTTTCATTTCTCCAATTATTTTTTCTTTGTCAATTAATTTCTCTCTCCACTTCTTCAATTTTTTAGTCATTAATTTATTTCTTCAATTTTTTTCTTCTTGTTCAGTTTTTCCTTCAATATTTCAATTTAGTTCCTTCCTTAAATTTTTCTTCTTCAATTCAATTTATTCTTCAATTTTAATGTTTTCTTATAAATCCCTTTATTTCATTTTTCTTCATTTTATTTTATTCTTTATCTTCTTATATCTCCCAAAAATTAATAATTTCAATTTCTTCAATTATTTAATTATTTAATCTCCTTTAATTTTAAATAATTTTACCTTAATCTTCTTATAACTCCTTATTAATTTTAATTCTACAAATTGATTAACTTTGTCTCTCCCAATATTAATTCCCTTAAAATTTCATAACCCTTCAAAAACTTTAAAGCTTTCCAAATTTAATGATTACATAGCAAAGATTTTTGAATACCTTTTGTAAAAATATCATTGATATTTTTGACACTTCATGCATTTTCTCTATGCAACATCCAATAGATATTTCCTAAGGCATTATATTCTCCTTTGGTATATACTATTTCACATGCTTTTATCAGGTATAGATTGCCAAGCTCAAACTAATTTGTTCATTCTAGATGCTCTCTTCAGTCATAGGCCTCCAAAATTCTATTGGTTGTTCTAGTTGTTGCTTATTCTTCTTTATAGTGTTCACACATTCTTTCTAGTAATGTCACTTCAAACATTCCCATTTTTTGTCAACATTACTCTTTTTTTACTATAGATTCTACAAAGACTCCTTGCAATCTATAATTATTAATAGAATATATCTCGTTCACCTTCATATCCTTCAAAAATATTGCACTCCTATTTCTTTGCTTTTTCATATTCTTTATTGTGGTCTCCTAGATTCTCTATTGTGCTTACTATGCATTCTCCATTTTGTTCTCTAGGGTCATCTTCACCATGATCTCCAAGGTTATCTTCTTTAACTCTTTCACTCCTACTATCTTCCTCCAACACTATCTCCTTTATACTTGCAATCATTCTTCCTTCAATAATCTCATGATAATATATCTTATCCTCCTTCAACTATTTATCTCACACATTTTTCCTATTTCTAAGTGGTTCTAATACCATTATTAGAAATCTAATGCTATTTCACCATAGTAAAATTTCATAGGATCTAGAAATATTTCCCAATAATAAATCAATCAACTAAAGAACAACAAACATAGAAAAACTTTGTTGAAAATAGATCTACTACAAGCAATGCATAAATGCAATGCTTCTTTGATACATATTACAAGGGTTTGTCTTCAATATATATACATGAAACTCTTGACCTTCATCTCCTCATACTCACAAGAGATCGAAAGATTCATATTTCTATTTTACTTAATAAATCTCATATATTTACATAAATATAAAGTCTCTTATGAATACTCATGACTACTCACTTCTAAAGATGTTATTTCGCACACACATAACTCACTCTTACTAACATGACACATCTCACACATAACTCCACTCTTATTTATATGATATATACTCACACTTCAATAACACAATAACTACTATTGACACACATATTAAACACAACCTAATATAAATTACTTACAAATTATAAAATAATATTTTACCTCCAACATTAGATACATATTACAATGCATCATATGGGAAGGATATCCTATGGAAGGGAAATTCATGATGCCCTAGTATAACAAGGTTTGTCACTATATTATCTAATGAAGTGATTAATCAGTAAGGCATGCTTACTATAATAGTGATACACCAAAATGATTGATTGATTATATATGGGTTATGTACACACTACAATGCACCCTAGAGTGAGGAGATCCCATGGAAGGAAAAGTCACCATACCCCTACTATAACAACATTTTCTACTCTAGTATTTAATCATATACATTATTCAACAAGGAACACTTGCCACCATAGTGAAAAATTAGTATGATTGGTTGATTGGAAATAGTTTGTGTTGTTTTTATTGCATGAAATATAAAGAAATATTGTGTTGTTGTTCTAACCACATGTTGTATAGGAGATGAGATGTGTTAAACTAAGGTATTTTAATTATCTAACTTAAAGTATGTTATTGACACAAGGAAGAATTTCAAGATATCATGGTGCCACTTACTAACAAGAGTGACACCATGACAAAGAAAGACAAAAAAGCACAAAGTCAATAGCCAATTAAAATAGTTGAAAAATACCAACCAATAATAAAATAGAGGGATATAATCAAATAAGCATAAAATAAACTAAAACTAAGCAATATCAAATTTGAATAGTTAAGGAAATTGGGATTTCTACTTTTAAGTTGAAATCATGGTTAGGCAAGAGGATTCCACTCAAAATTCTAAACAAAAAACCAAAACTATAAAAAAATAGTAAATTTTTAGACAACCAAGATTATCACTTTAATGGGAAATCACAATCATAAGAGGAATATATAGAACAAAATACATGTACATATTCCAACTGAAGAATTTATAAGACTAAAACTCACAAAAAAATGGTCAAAGTAGTCAAAGTGAAAAGCAAGGAACCAAAGATAATAGACAAACTAAGAAAATGTAAATACTATAGAAACATGTCAAAAGGGGCTATGCATAAATGTATTTCACATGCATAGAATTGGTGGTTCATCCAAATCAAACCCATCTATTATTTATAATTTTATTACCTTGAACCCAAACAATTCTTTGATAGTATATAACCAAAGCCATTTTTGTATAAACTTGCTCTTGTGCACATTATCAAGATTAAGGACAAGATCCTTGACTTTGAAATCATGATGATAAATTTTCTTATTATATTACATAGCAACATGAATTCAATAGGCTCTATTATTCTCAAGATAAAATAAATGCCTCTCATCAAGATTATTACACTTATAAAGACAAGTCTTCATATACTTCTAATGGTTCTCATCATGATTCAATAAAATTTTCAAAGAAACATGGAAAAAGGACAATTCAATTTCGAGCAATGTAACAAATCTAGTATCATAGACAAAATAAAAAGAGGTTACCCCTATAAACATCTAAACACTAGTTTAGTACACCCACAATGCAAGATATAAATTTTAGTACCAATATGTATTTGATTCTTCAATTTTCTTTTTCAAAATATTTACCAAATTATTTTTGCTAGATTGAACTTGACCATTCCCTTGTGGATAGTAAGGCATATAAAAATAGTGTTGAATACCTAATTGGGAAGTCAAATCTTGCATTTATTAGTTTTTTGGAGTACCATTATGTAAAATAAGAGTGGATGAAACAAAAAAGTAACACATAATATGATTCAACACAAATGTAGAAATAGTTATAGATGTTTGATTTATCAATGGTATACCTTCCATCCATTTTATAAAATATTATGTGGTTGTGATAATAAAATTGTCCTTTTCCAAAAAAACAAGATAAATAGGTCCAACAAGTACAATATCCCAAGTGAAAAAAAAGCAAGAATAATTTATGGGATGAAGAACCTAGACAGGGGTATGAATTTCATCTTTGTGAAACTAACATAGAATGTAATATTTGACATATATACTAGGATTAACTTTCATTGTTTGAAAAAAGTAACCCATTCATAATAGTTTATGGGTGGTGAAATGATTGATATATTTCCCTCCATAGTCACCATTATGAACATCCAAAAGATATTTGGGTAACTCAGCTTTGATAAGGCATCATAAGATAACACCATCAAGATTATGGTAATACAAGGTTCCACCAAGAACAATATATCTAAATAATCTATTGTGAATACGAGCCCACTACGTAGCATTAGCTATATGTGAGTAGGATTTATCATTGATGAAATGTAAAATATTATCATGCCAAGGAGCATAAAGAGGAATTTGGAAATCAATGATATTGATCTTGATTTTATACACATCTAGTGGGACATCAATGATTGAAATAATTGGTTCATTAAAAAAATTACAATAAAATTAGTTCAAGATATGGTATGAATTTACAATTTGATGCACCTAGGGAGTTTGCATTAGCCTTTTAACCCCAATAAGAATGACAAAGGGAAAAGGACTTGGAATAATTAATTAAATTAGTAGCCACTTGGTATTAAGGAATTGAATGGGGAGATTTTATAGCATATTCACTAGCTATATAATGAACCATAACTTAATAATTATCTAATACTTTGATGGGTTTAATATTTAGACATTGGGTAGTTAATATTCCTAATATTAGAGCCTCATACTCTTCAATATTATTAGTAATACAAAAAAATCGATGCAGAAAGTCATATGAAAAACTAGGCCATTTGGAGACTTGAGAAAGATACTAGCTCATGCTTCAAACTCATTTATTGCCCCATAAAAGTGAAGGATCCAAGTGTTATGGTGAAGGTTTTCATTTTATTCCTAGGAAATTGAAGGTGTGTAAGCTTTGGATTGATATTTTATTTCATTATGCCTCTTGGCAACTTCACAAGATTCCAAGTGGGCCTTTTTATACTCAATAAGTTCATAATGAGCAAAACCTTGAATAGGATTAAAATAAATATAGAAAGTAATTTGAAAAATTCATGAGATGAATAGGAGATTACCATTATTCCATCATCATACAATGCCTCCTTTAAGGTTTGTAGTATTGGGTCAAGAATTATTTCCAATTAACAATTACCTAAGCTTTACTAGTTTTTGTGTAACAATATGAAGATCAAATTCTTATATCATGATGATCCATTTTTTGTATGAGGTGTGATTAGGAATGTAATGTTTTTTTCAAGTGTCTTAAAGGGTCAATTTTATCAACCATATAATTTTTTTTAATACAACATATAATTACTTATTTTCTCACATAAAAAGTAGACAACTAGATAGTTCCTCTCCATGGGAGTGCATTGAGTTTATATTAGATGCATTTTTGGACTAAAATAGCACACAACATACTTATTATTATTATCATATTATTAAGTACAAATACCAAGGAAACCTGGGTATCTGAGGTATATAATATGAACAACTTATCCAAGTTGGGTGATCTAATATTTATAGGACATTAGAATTCTAGAAAGGTTGTGTGATAAATTTCATTTCACTTAAATTCAATATCTTTCTTAAGCAAGGAATTCAATGGATAATATTTTAAATCTAATTCAAGGATAAATTTCCTAATGAATACTAGCTTCCCTAAGAATATTTAATATATTTAATAGTTTTGGGAAAATGAATATTATCAATGGATTTTATCTTGTTTTGATTGACATGTATGCCCCTATGGGACACCATATATCCTAGAATATTACCACTACTAACACCAAATACATGCTTCTAAATATTAAGTCTAAGCTTGTAGTGATGTAACTACTCAAAAATGACACAAAAATCTTCCTAAACTTAGTTAAGGGGTCATCTACATAAGATCCTACAATTTTTCCTATTACGTCATGAAATACCATTGTCATGGCTCATTGATAACTAGCAACAATATTTTTCAACCCAAAAGGCATGACAACATAACTGAATATACCTTAAGGCATAGTAAAAGTTGTTTTAGTTTTATACTTAGAGGTAATCTCTATTTGTTTGTAACTAAAATAGAAATCCATAAGGGACAACATTTTCATACCCTATGGTAGAATGTACAATAGCATCAGCAGAGGGAATAGGAAATCCATCCTTGGGATAATATAGATTGATGTTCCCAAAATCATACCAAATCTGGATAACATTGTTTATTTTCTTTTTCATAGGTACAATTTTATACACTTAGCCTAAATAGTTAATAAGTCTAATAAAATTGACATCTAGGAACTCATGTATTTTTTATAGGTCTTGAATCAGTGGAAATAATCAACTTTATTTTTTTTGAAAATGAGTGTCCTATTAGGTAACAATGTTATGGATAATTATGTTCTCATATATTCTAGGTATGTCAAAATATTCCCAAACAAAGACATCCTTATACTCTTTAAGCAAGGTAGTAAAGGTGACTTGTTTTTCGACAATTAGACCTACCCCAATTTTAACTATGTATGGTTACTTGGAGGTGGCTATGTTAACAACTATGGTAGGTTCCACATTCATATGATAGCCTTATCCAAAATGGTTTGAAGTAGGAGGAAGATGTCTAATTTAAATTCAATCTCAACATACAAAATATAGTTAGACCACTCATGCCTTACTTATTTATGATTAGGTGCTTGAAGGAACCCTTTCTTTTAATATTGCCAAGAAATTTTTTATCTCTAGAATATAGGAATTCTAGAAGAGATTCATCATTAGGTAATTATAGGAGAAAGAAAATTTTATCAAGAATTTTGATTAATGATTCTTCTACATGTCCCTTGTCCCCAAGCCTAGAGAGAATGAGTATGTGATTAAGTATTTAAAAATATAGCCATATGCTTACTAGGGTATGGTCTTACTTACATATAGAATTTCATCAAACATTTGTCATAACACAAGATTTAATCTCAATAGAAAACTCAACTTTGATCAAATTCCTAACTAGATAAGACAAGTAGTATCAACCAATTCATCAATCCAATTGTCAAACAATATGTCTGAGAAAGAAAATATTTTTAGATCTATAAATTATTTCAAGAGGAAAACAAAGAATACTCAGATATTCTCTATCTTTAAGAAAGTAGAGGAAGCTAATATTACAACATTTTGAGATGGTCATGATTTTCAATAAATTTGATCATAAATGTCAAACAATGTAGGCATAACAAGGGTTCTATACTTCAAATAGTTATAAATGAATGGGAAAATGATAAGAATAGGCCCAAAAATAGCAAAAATGTTAGGATTGATCAGGATCACCACTTTTAGTGGTGGTCCTAGAATTTCTAGAGATTTTTTATAAAAGCTTGAGCCAATAGTGTACTTTGGTTTAGGATAGGTTAATACAATACTAGAATTAATGTTTTGAGAAATAGAGTAGTCGATATGATAATTTTAAAATAGATTTTAGTCATTGTTAAATGTCTAGGTAAGGTAATAATTCCTATTTAACCTAACCTATACAAGGGTTTTTAAGTAGAGATAATATAAATATCAATTGTTCTATACCTATCTACCCTAGATTTATAGTTATTACATTCAAAAGTCTAAAACATACAATAAGAAAAAAAATTACTATTATCAATTGCACAAAAAATTGTCAAGTTGATCATCATAATTATAATCTAAAATAGGAGCTTCCATTGAACCTACTTGATAATTCCCCACACCTACTTTAGAAATATGAGTATTAGAAGAAGCATTCTTAGTTTTAATTTTAAATTTGATAAACACCATTGCCTATATTACTATTAGTTTCCTCCCCTATATTATCACTATCTATAAAAAAAATATTACTTATTTTAATTTGGTAACATCCTCATGGGCTTTGTCTAAATTTGTTAACCTTTGGTAAAAAAAAATAGGATCTTATTTCTATTTAGTTTTTTAAAATTGACGTAATTTTTCAAATACCTCTTTATCAAGGTGAGTAATAACATCCATGTCATGTTGATCATATTTAGATGCATTCCTATCTTGAGGACACTTAAAAAAAATTATATACCCCTTGTATAAGTTCCTTCTTGAAGTCCATTGAGGCTCAAGTTTATAGATTGAAACCTTTTTTGTTTCATTTATAAAAGTAATAAAGCAATTGTCATGGCTTGGAGGATGAGGCCCATGGATATAAGTCTCCTTATCTAGTGAAAGCTTTATATCATAGGTATACTTAACCACTTGACAAGTAGAGGAAGTTATAGCTCTCATCTTGCTAGTTCAAGGTCTACCTAATAGCATGTTACAAATGGTCTAAAAATAAGACACCATAAAATTCATGAAGAACACAAGCTTATACTGAGAGGGGGGGTGAACAGTATAAGACCACTTTTAACTTTATCTTTCAATATAGCTTTCAAACCACTAATATGCAGAATAAAGATAGTAGTAATAACAGCAGTAAAACAATGCACAAAATGCAATCCATAAAGTGACACAATAATTTCGTGGTTCACCCAAGGTGGGCTACTCCACGAATAAAACTTTTCTTCTAAAAGTTGTATCAAAGTCCTCTGGGAATCCTTCCCGATTACAATGTTTATGAGACACAGCTCAAAGGAGACACCTTCCCCTAGTTCAGCTTTGGTTGGTGATCCTCTAGAAAACCTCTATCTCTTCTGCCCTTAGCAAGTGGAACTCTATCCACAGAAGACACATGTCTTCCCTACTCTGGCTAGAGATCTCTGTCCTCAACTCTGTCACAACAAGTTGGTCCTCTTTTCTGCACCAAAACACAGTCCTTTGGTCTAGCACAAATTTGTCCTCTTCGTCTTCTCTTTTCTTTTATAGTTCCTACTTGGTCGAAACAAACTTTCCATAGTCTGTGCAAAGACAGCAGCACTCGATCAAATTATACTCTTCTGTGAAAAACTCAGTAGCACATTCTTCGTGCATACAGCAACACAGTCTTCGCATAAACAACAGCATAGTCTTTGCATGAACAGCAGCACAGTCTTCCACACTTATACTATTTGATGAAATGCACTCTTATACTACAGTCGAACTTCGCACTCTACTTTTTCGATGATCAAACATCACTGTCGCACTAAATCTGTGAACGCCACTCTTCAAACGCACACTTTGATTGATTGCCAAAACTGCTCAAACAGCCTTCCTTTAATACTCACAATCTCAAGTTGAAATCTTGTTCTTAGTCGACTGTTCAACCTTCAATCACATCGGTTGTAGAACCCTGCACTGCGTCGGCCCATATTTAACTCTGTCGGCTACACTGCCTCCCTGAAGCTTCTGGCATGAAACTTCAACATGTCACAATATCGTGACATCTTTACCTGCCATACACCCTCTTTAGCTTGTTGTAGCGATATCGTGATGCTTTTGCTTTTGTATGCTTCCTTCTCTCTTCTTTCGTGAAATCGTGACATTTTTGCCTTTCGCTAACGTCATCTCACTTTTGTCATGAAATCGTGACGCTTTAGACTTCGAAACCTTCTTCTCCGCTTCTGTCACAAAATCATGACACCTTTGCCTTTCGTTGACGTCATCAGCAACTCTATCGTGAAATCGTGACGCTTTAGACTCTAAAGCCTTCTTCTTAGCTTCTGTTGTGAAATCGTGACACCTTTGCCTCTTGCTGACGTCATCTGCAACTTTGTCACAAAATCGCAACACTTCTTGCTTCTTCAACCTTTTCTCGGTTTGCACTAGCAAAAATGGAACATGTCACAAAATCACGATGCTTTCGTTGCCTTAAGCTCTTTTCTTCCAACTACTCGTGAAACTGGAACATGTCACGAAATCGTGACACTTTCGCTGCCTTAAGCACTTTTCTGCCAACTGCTCGCGAAACTGGAACATGTCACAAAATCATGATGCTTTCGCTGCCTTAAGGACTTTTCTACCAACTGCTCGTGAAACTGGAACATGTCGTGAAATTGTGACACTTTCCCAACTGCAAGCTGCCAACTCAACTTGTCGTGAAATTGTGACACTTTTTGCATCCATACAACTTCTTTGAAACATGTCGTGAAATCACGACACTTCTTGCAACTCAACACTGCCAACTCAACTTGTCACAAAATCGTGACACTTCCTGCAACTCAATGCTACCAACTCAACTTGTCACGAAATCGTGACACTTCCTGCAACTCAACGCTGCCAACTCAACTTGTGAAATCATGACACTTTCTGCAACTCAGCGCTATGAACTCAACTTGTCACGAAATCGTGACACTTTTTGCAACTCAACACTGCCAACTCAACTTGTCGTGAAATCGCGATAGTTTTGCCTAAACTTTCTCTCTTCTAAAACATGTCGCAAAATCGCGACAGTTTTTCCAGCCGCCTACAAACTTTTTCTAACTTATCTTTTTCTTGATGTTTTGCAACTGGGCTACTCTAATTTTCTTGGAGACTTACTGACCAGTTGAAACCTTCATCAAAACACATACTTAGACATAAAAATAAATTGCTCCAAGAACTCCTTGACATCAAAAACAACTACCAAAGCTCCTTGACATCAATGACAACAATTAAACTTAGGCAAAGGCAATGTACTCAAGGTACCCAAAATTGCCAACAATCTCCCCCTTTGTCATTGATGGCAACCCTTTACTAAAAACACATCTTAAAGAGCCAAAACTGAAATCAAGGTACCCAAAATTGCCAACAATCTCCCCCTTTGTCATTTTCTGAATCATCCTCATACATACTAGCAACCAATTCATTATTTGTGCAATCATCCTCAAGATGCCCAAAATTTCCACATCTAAAAAATTTCATGATTGTGAATTTATGTTTCGGTTCTTCCTCTTTTTCTGAAATGAACATCTCATTTTCATTATCACTGGAAGAGCTTTCACTATCACTGCTAGAACACTTACTTACTTTGTCCAAATAGAAGCTCTTCTTGTTCTTGAGTGAATACCTCTTTTCTTGATTGCTGTGATCATCTTTGTTCTTTCTGTAATACCTATGCTTTTTAGAATCCTTGCTTTTGACATCCTATATATTTTCATCACTTTCATATTTGGAAACAGTACAGTCAGTAGCATAATGACCATACTTCCCACAGTTGAAACATCTTATATTTTTATTGCTTTTGTGCTTTCTAGAAAATTTGCCTTTCTTGTTGTAATACGCTTCTTCCTCACTAGAAGACTCATCACTTTCTTGAATCTGTTTTCCTTTTGATTTCTTGGTAGCTTTGAAAGCTGCCTCTTTCTTTATATCAACATTCACTTGAGTTTTCAGCTCAAAAGCTGCAACAATACAATGGAGCTCATCCTTTTTCAACTTATCTAAATATTTGTCTTCCTCAATAGCAAAAATATTTTCACTAAATCTATTAGGAAGAGATCTTAAAATCTTATCACACACATCATTTTCAGCAAGTTCAAGACCTAAGTCTTTCATGGAATTCACAATCTCATCCATTTGAAGCATATAGTCACTAATATTTTCATCATCATTCATCTTGAGTTGTTCAAACATACCTTTAAAATGTCTCAATTTGGCCTTTCGCACATTTGCATCACCTGTATGAACAACCTGCAATTGTTTCCACATTTCACTGGTTGTCTTGTAGTGAATAACTTTGGTAAGATCAGCCTTTTGTAAACCCTTCAGGATTGCATTCATGGCTTTTGAGTTGCTGTGATGTAGGAGCCTATCTTCTTTTGTATAAGGACCATATACAGGAATGGTGTATCCATATTCAATAACTTCCCATACCTCATTACCAAGAGCCATAAGATAGACTTTCATTCTTGCACTCCATAGACCGAAATCTGATCCATCCAAAATAGGTGCTGCATTGCCACCTGAAAAATCCATTGCGTTTTTAACCAGTTCTTCCTTCCAGTTGTAAAACATTTTTGAAGGAACCTGCTTTGATACCAATTGAATAACACAAGCTTATACTGAGAGGGGGGGGTGAACAATATAAGACCACTTTTAACTTTATCTTTCAATACAACTTTCAAACCACTAACATGCAGAATAAAGATAGCAGTAATAATAGCAGTAAAACAATGCACAAAATGCAATCCACAAAGTGACACATTAATTTGCATGGTTCACCCAAGGTGGGCTACTCCACGGATAAAACTTTTCTTCTAAAATTTGTATCAAAGTCCTCTGGGAATCCTTCCCGATTACAATGTTTATGAGCCACAGCTCAAAGGAGACACCTTCCCCTAGTTCAACTTTGGCTGGTGATCCTCTAGAAAACCTCTATCTCTTCTGCCCTTAGCAAGTGGAACTCTATCCACAGAAGACACATGTCTTCCTTGCTCTGGCTGGAGATCTCTATCCTCAACTCTGTCACAGCAAGTTGGTCCTCTTTTTTGCACCAAAACATAGTCTTTCAGTCTGGCACAAATCAGTCCTCTTCCTCTTCTCTTTTCTGTTATAGTTCCTACTTGGTCGAAACAAACTTTCCATAGTCTACGAAAAGACAACACTCGATCAAATTATACTCTTCTATGAAAAACTCAGCAGCACATTCTTCGCGCATACAGCAACACAGTATTCGCATAAACAACAGCATAGTCTTCGCATGAACAGCAACACAGTCTTCCACACTTAGACTATTCGATGAAATGCACTCTTATACTACAGTCAAACTTCACACTCTGCTTTTTCGATGATCGAACCTCACTATCACACTAAATCTGTGAATGCCACTCTTCGAACGCACACTTCGATTGATTGCCAAAACTACTCAAACAGCCTTCCTTTAATACTCACAATCTCAAGTTAAAATCTTGTTCTTAGTTGACTGTTCAACCTTCAATCACGTCGGTTGTAGAACCCTGCGCTGCGTCGGCCCAGATTTAACTCTGTTGGATACACTACCTCCTTGAAGCTTCTGGCATGAAACTTCAACATGTTGCGATATTGCGACATCTTTACCTACCGTACACCCTCTTTAGCTTGCTATAGCGATATCACGATGCTTTTGCTTTTGTATGCTTCCTTCTCTCTTTTGTCATGAAATCATGACATTTTTGCCTTTCGCTGACGTCATATCACTTCTGTCGTGAAATCACGACGCTTTAGACTTCGAAGCCTTCTTCTTCGCTTCTATCACGAAATCGTGACACCTTTGCCTTTTGCTGACGTCATCAGCAACTCTGTCATGAAATCATGATGCTTTAGACTCCAAAGCCTTCTTCTCAGCTTCTATCACAAAATTGTGACACCTTTGCCTCTTGCTGATGTCATCTGCAACTTTGTCGCGAAATCACGACACTTCTTGCTTCTTCAACCTTTTCTCGGTTTGCACTAGCAAAAATGGAACATGTCGTGAAATCGTGACGCTTTTGCTGCCTTAAGCTCTTTTCTACCAACTATTCATGAAACTGGAACATGTCACGAAATCACGATGCTTTCGTTGCCTTAAGCACTTTTCTGCAAACTACTCGCAAAACTGGAACATGTCATGAAATCGCAATGCTTTTGCTGCCTTAAGCACTTTTCTACTAACTACTCGTGAAACTGGAACATGTCGCGAAATCGTGACGCTTTTCCCAACTGCAAGCTGCCAACTCAACCTGTCATGAAATCGTGACACTTTCTGCATCCGTACAACTTCTTTGAAACATGTCGCAAAATCACAACACTTCCTGCAACTCAACACTGCCAACTCAACTTGTCGTGAAATCGTGACACTTCCTGCAACTCAATGCTACCAACTCAACTTGTCATGAAATCGTGACACTTCCTATAACTCAACGCTGCCAACTCAACTTGTCGCGAAATCACGACACTTTCTACAACTCAGCGTTGCCAAATCAACTTGTCACGAAATAGTGACACTTTCTGCAACTCAACATTGTCAACTCAACTTGTCGTGAAATCGCGACAGTTTTGCTCGAACTTTCTCTCTCCTAAAACATGTCATGAAATCACGACAGTTTTTCCAGCCGCCTGCAAACTTTTTCTAACTTATCTTTTTCTTGATCTTTTGCAACTGGGCTACTCTGATTTTCTTGGAGACTTACTGACCAGTTGAAACCTTCATCAAAACACATACTTAGACATAAAAACAAATTGCTCCAAGAACTCCTTGACATCAAAAAAAACAACTACCAAAGCTCCTTGACATCAATGACAAAAATTAAACTTAGGCAAAGGCAATGTACTCAAGGTACCCAAAATTGCCAACACTTCACTCTTATTTATTTAGTCCCAACAAAATAGGTAACCAAATGCAACCCATAGGATCTTGAGGCTTACCATTATAAACGCAACAATGACTTTAAATAGAAAGGATATTTTTTCTAGGGATATTTAGTTTATCTATCAAGGATAGTTACATAACACATGCACCACTCCCTTCATTAATAAATCCCCATAGATCACCATATTGTTGCAAACAATAGTTATCATCAATGTTGGGTCATCAACCCTTGATAAATAATCAGTAGCAATAATATTTTCCAAGGGAAAATTTATAACCAAATAAAGACTAGTATGTGCCTCAATACAAAGTTTTTCTCTATGATTGAATATACTACACTTGATAAGACCCATTAATGATGGGAATAATATTAAAAATACTTGGTCCAAGTATCTCCATTTCATCCAGTAAGTCTCTTAACATTTCCCCTTGATAGGGAGATGTCCTAAGTAATTCCAAACATGGGACCTTGCAAAGGACTGTATGCAATTTGACAATATTTCATGCTTTTACTATTGGTATAGTGGAATGTGTATCCAAACAACTCAAAAACAAATAAAGGATGAAATAAACTCACATAATGAAGAAAATAATGTGTAATTGATAAAAAAATAATAGAAAATAAAAGAACGATTTACGAGTAAACATTTATACATAACATGGCTTAGAGTACAAACAAAAAAATGGAAGAAGAAAAACTTCATTCACAATATATTCAACATTATATTTGAGAGGTGTTCTTATCTCCTATTCTTCATGCATACATGTTACATAGTTGCATCTATCAAAATAAATAAACACAAAGAGATACCATGTTTAAAGTTTTCCCACCCATTTTTAAGATTTTCCCTTCTATGTTTAGGGTTTTGATACCCATGTTTAGGGTTTTCCTACCCATAGTTAGGAAACCAACTAATAACATCTCAACACATGTCTAGCAACTCCTAAAAACATAAATTTAGTATTGTTGGCACACATTTAACAATCTACCACTTTCCAAAAAGACTATGTAAATGAATATAAAATGTTATATTCCTTATTCTTCAAGGTTACAAATCAGAATGAGATAAATCCCTTAAAATATCTACACCCAATGAACTTCCTACTATACAATGGCTTTGTCAGTACATTTGTTACATTATCTTGTGTAATAATATTCTACAACTCAACTTCTTTAGATTCCACCATCTCTCTGATATAATGAAGTTTCACTCAAATGTGCTTAGTAAGAGAGCAAAATTTAGGATTCATAGTCAATTCAATTACACTTTGATTGTCACACCACACAGTAATGGAGCTTTTTTGAAAACCAATACCTTTGTACACTACATGTAACCAAGTTGCCTCCTTGGATGCTTATGTAGCAACAATGTATTCAGGTTTAGTAGTTGATTGAGCCACCACTTGCTAATTTTTACTTCTCTAAATCATAACTCCTTAAAATAGTGTGAAAACATATGCACTAGTAGATTTAAAAGTATCTACATCTCCACCAGAATTAGAATCTATAAAATCTTGCAACTGATTAATTTATTTAGCATCATAATAAATTACAAAATCACAAGTACCTTTCAAATATCTAAGAATTCTCTTCATTACAACCCAATGTTTTTTACCAGTATTAAAAATAAATATGCTCACAACTCCCACTTGGTCTTTTACACACCATTGCATACATAATTTTACCAACTACACTTGCGTAGGGAACTTTATCCTTGACACTCTTCTCATCATCATCCTTGGGACACATATCTTTTGACAATGCAACTCCTAACTAAAAAGGTGGTGCATTGGTCCATTCTAAAAAGAGTAAGTCTACAATGTATCTCTTCTAGATATCCACATATTCCTATCATCATGGTTTTTCTTCACTTCAATACACAATAAATAATGTAATGGACCAAGGTCTTTCATTTCAAATTCTCGTGACAACTCAAACTTGATCTTCTTTACAAGATCCTTTAAATTGATAAACTAAAAATGTCATCTACATATAACACCAAAATTAGAAAGTTATTGCCTTCACACTTGAGATAGATAAAATGGTCAACATCACTTCTCATAAAACCATGTCTAATCATAAAGGTATAAAACCTTTTATACAACTACTTTGGAGATTGTTGCAACCCATATAGTGTCTTTCTTAGCTTCTAGGCAACATTTATTCTTCTTATTTCAAACCCAACCAGTTGATCCATGTAAATTTCTTAATTGATATCTCTATGAAGAAAGTATATCTTCGTGTCCATCTACTCAATATTCTAGTTATTTGTAGCAGCCAATGCAAAGAGTAATATTAATAGACACAAATATTTGCCATAGGAGAAAATGTTTCTTTAAAGTCAATCCCTTCAATCTAAGAGTATTATTTTACTACTAACCTAGCCTGATATATCCCAATTGAACCATTAGCTTTCTATTTCCTTTTATACACCCATTTAAAACCAATTTACTTTCTACCCTTAGGAAACACTTGCAAGTCCCAAGTCTAATTTTTCTTTAGTGACTACATTTCCTCTTCGATAGCTTTCTTCCAATGAATTATTTCATCACTAAAGAGCATATTTAAAACCTATAGGGTCATCACTCATGGAATATAATTAAAATTTATTGTATTCATCATAAAAAAAAAAATTTAGTGCACTCCTTTGTTGTTGACTTCTTCTCAAAGTTTTTGGTTCTTGAATAATTTCAGAATTCTGAAGTTGCTCCTCATGTGTAGGTTGCTCTTCAATAACTTGAGGCTAATTAGATTCTTCCACAACAATATAATTATATTTTTGATGCTACCAATTGTATACAAATTAATTAGTATCATATGGCAACTCTAACAAAGGAGTATAAATGGGATCTACACTTCATGGTAGAACAATTTGTGGTTGATTTTTAGCTTGTTGATTTCTCAAAAAAGTAGCTACATAAAATTGTTCCTGGTTGTTTAGGGTTGTTTCCATGGACTCTTATTTGTTGTGGATGTCTTATTTTAATACTACATTATGGTTAAACCAATTATGATGCTGTTAAGGTATCCATACTTTGTACCCTTTGATTCCATTACCATATCCAATGACTATTATCTAGCTTTTTCCTATTTTTCTTGGGTACAAGAACAAATACTTTACACCCAAACACTCTCAAATTAGCAACTAAGGGTTTGAATCCACTCCAAGATTCCTTTGGTGTTCTCCCACTAAGAATAAAACTTGGTGATATATTGCTCACATAGTTAGCTATATTAATTTCGTCCACCCAAAATAATTATGCAAACCTACATCCTCTCTCATGCTTCATGCCTTCTCCAATAGCGTCTTGTTGAAATTTTCTATAACTCCATTCTGTTATGGTATATATGGAGTTATTTTCTTCCTTGCAATACCATGCAACTTGCAAAAATCATTGATTTTCTAGAGTAATACTATCCACCATTATCACTCCTTAAAGCCTTCACTTTCTTCTTAGTTTATCTTTCAACTGTAGAAACAAACTCTTTGAAGGTAGCAATAACCCCTAACTTTTGTTTAAGAAAGTAAACCCATGATTTCCTAGATAAATCATCAATGAAATCAATAAAATACCTAGATTTACCTAATGAATGAACTTCAAAAGGCCCAAAAATATCAAAATGTATCAATTCTAATATTTCCGTTGTTCTATAGTCACTAGAGTCAAAAGTGACTTTTTTTTTCTTTCCTAAAATTCGTGCTTCATATAAACCCATAGAATTGAACTTCTCTTTATCCAATATATGGACTATATGCTTTGAACACATCTCTTTCAAGCTCCATTAACCAATATTTCTTAAAATCCTATGCCACAACATCTTACTTGACATATTTTAATCTAGGGGTTTAGTTATTTCCATAGTGGTTGCATGTGCACATGCAATATTCATACATACTGCATCTAGCTTATACAATATTCCAAGTCTTACTCCACATACCAAAGTAATGACTCCATGCATCAAACTACAACCATCCTTATTGAATGTAATCTCCATTCGTACTTTAGCTAGATGGCTCACTGATAGTAAACTTCTTGTTAATTTTAAAATATGTCTAACGTCTAGGATACACTTAATACTCCCATCTATGAGTTTAATTTTAACCTTACCTCTACCAACAATATCATGGCTAAAAATATCACCTAAGAAAACTCTACCACAATTTGCTCCTTCATATTCTACAAACCACTCCTTATGGGGATTCATATGAAAGTATGCTCCAGAATCTATCAACCACACATCAAATTGTATGCATACAACAAGACATGTATTATAAATATGCAAATATTCTCATATATAGCTAAATTAGATTTTTTTTTTGATAAATCTACTTTAGAGTCATATTTCTTATGACCTTTATGCTTGCACATCCAAAAAACTAGGTAAGGCTTCCTTTCTCTACTAGTAGATCTTCTTGTTTTAGATATTCTTGCACTAGAATATTTTTCACCATCTCTATCTTTGGTACATCCTCTAGTTATCAAATATTTGAGTTCTTATAATGGTCCATGTTACTTCTCCTTATTTCCTCCTATAGCAAATGGGCAACAATATAATTTTTCTTGATATTTTCTAGCTTAAAACTCTCATTGATTGCAACAATGATATTATACCAAGATTCAAGCAAACTGCACAATATGTAGATGCATTGTTTAGTATTATTAACCTCATCACCAATAAAATTTATCTGGTTTATGAGTGTATTTAAAACATTCAAGTGGTCAACAACACCATATCCATTATTCGTCTTCAAAGAATTCAACTTCTTCCTTGATAATATCAATTTCATCGGATATTTGGACTCATGTAGATCTCCTAGGTTAATCATAGCTCCTAAGAAATCTTAGCATCCTGGACAATCATCAAAATTAAATCAACCAATTTTAGCCCAATCAAGGTAATGCATTTCTCATTCTATTTATCCCAATCAATTTGTGTCATTCCTACAGGCATCACTATTGCAATGACAACCATATTTATATCTCTTTCCCAATAAATAACTCCATCTTCAACTTCAAAAGATTGAATTTTTACCCACTGAACTTCTCTATACCAAATTTAACTTCCATATTTACTATTGTAAATATTCACAAATCTCCCACTACATCATGTGCTATGGAAATGGATTTATCTACAAATCCATAAAAAATAACACACTAAAAAATATTTATAATCTTTGTGCACAATCAGGAAAATAAGTTTCGTCAAGCTTCTCTAGTATTAGCTTTTTGTAAAATAAAATGTGTAGCCAAACAACTCAACAATAAATAAATGATGAAATAAACTCATAATAAATAAAATAATGTGCATCTGATAAGAAAGTAACAAGAAACAAAAGAAGGATTTACTAATAAACATTTACACATAACACGCCATACAACACAAATAGAAAAAATGGAAGAATAAGAACTTCATTCACAATAGATTCAAAATTAAATTTGAGAGATGTTATTCTCTCACTTTTTTCACACATATCTATTACAGAGTTACATCTATCAAAATAAATGCACACATTGAGGTAACATGTTTAGGGTTTTCCTACTGCCCATTTTTAGGTTTTTTCTACCCATGTTTAATTTTTTTCTACCCATAGGTAGGAAACCAAATAATAACATCTCAACACGTCTAGCAACTCCCCAAAACACAAATCTAGTATTTTTGGTACATGTCCAACAATTATTTTTATCATGACTAATTTTAGTAGTGATTCCATGGGCTAGGTGATTTCCTATCATTTTTCTATTATGGATTTTATGATCATTGCTTTAAGTGGAAATTTTTCTTACTTTTAAAATAACAAGTTATGTAAACTAAGTCTAGGTTTCCTCAAGAATGGTTTTTGTACTTTTGATGCTTTCATGTTTACAATAGTTTCCTACATAACTAAAGGAGGGTTTGTAATTTTTTTATAATGGTAGAATTTATTGTTGCTTTAATAAATTATTTTTATTTGTCCTTGTCTTTTTCTTATTTTGAAGGTAGCTTCTTTTTGTGGCGAGCTACACTCCTAGTAACAACAACAATTTTCTATTCCAAAGATGCAATTATTTCACTTTTATACCTACAAAATCTTAACATATTTCATCACATTCTTTTTATTGCATATTTATTCTCCATTTGAGTTAGGCTTGGAAATATTTGGTTAACTTCAAAGGTATTTTGAGAAGTGCTAGGTCTAGGGTTTTTATTTTATGAGTGATTACAATTTTTATTTTGATAATTTTGATAGACTCTTTGGTTGCCTTGGTTAGAATTGTATCCTTAATTTTGATAGTTTTTTTGGGCACATTGATTAAACCTTTGATCCTTATTTTGTTTTTTATTATGAGCTTCTTGGTCATAGTTGTGAAAGGGAAGTGTTATAGATAGCTAACCTTTGATTGCAAAGGTGATTATACCTCTTCTAGATACTATTTTTCCCTTAAAGAAATAAACTAATCCTATCATTGCTAACTTGATAAATGTTAAATTTAGGGCCAAAGGCTCTCCTAACGAAAAATGTTTACAAATTAGAGCAAGTAGAATTATCATGATTATGTGTTCCATGTCAAAAGAAAAATTTGTTAGCTTCATGCTATATAGGTGCTTCAAACCTATTATTGATATGATAATTTCTAAGCATAGGAGTTGGGTAGATTTTGAGAATATATTTGTGTCATATAAGGCACCATGTTCTTTTATTTTAGACTACACCCAAATTTACTTAACATATGCATAAGAGATACAACTATCTTTATTTCATGGGAGGTATCTTTATAGTGATCCACCTTTGCAGGACTTATTACTTAAGTTGAACTATGTATTAGTGAATGATTTTTAATGCTTAGATTTATTATTTTGATGGATATATTATTATAACATTATGTCCATTTTATGTAATAATATGACACTATTGATGTCCTACTTAGGTGCAGGATCAAGTACTCTCATGGATGGACAAGATAATTGGCCACAAAGAATGAGAGATGATATTGAAGAGAAAATGATGACGATGACCTAGTCATAAAATAGCTTAGGGTAACATGAATGAATACCCTTCCATGTAGGTGGATTATGGTTTTTTCATGCTCATGTTTGTACCATTGGACTAGGAAAATATGAGTCGATGATAGCTTATGTCTATCTTAAATAATAAGCCACTCATTTAGGGATAAAACGATGGTAGAAAACATAGAGAGAGTGCATTTATTCTTGTGCATGATGCTTAGATATCCTTCCATTGTGCATGTGTTTGATGGTTTTATTTGTTGCTTCTTAGGGTCAAAGTAAAAATATTATTCTGTTTGCCTTGGTTGAATGTTAGATTTAATATTAATCAAAAGGAATGATTAATATTAGTTTAATCTAATGTTAGTATTAATCAAAGGAATGATTAATTATATTCTAATGTTAATGTTAATATTAATAAAAAATAATTATTAATGTTATTTTAATCTAATGTTAGCCTTTTTAATTTAAATAATTAACTATTTTGGCTTTAGAATTTGATTTATGCTTGATCATTCAAAATGTTTTCTATTTTTGGTCTGCATCGCTTCTTACATGTTCATGGTATGTTGGGCCACCTTTAACCATGTTAGTGGGAGAGAAAATAATATCTTTGGGTTGTGAAGGTGAAGATACCTTTGGCTAGCATTTTTTTTTATTCTCCACTTGTTGCATTATGAGGTCATCTACATATGGTGGTAATGGGTGTATTGGAAATGTTTTTGGCACTACCACTCAGTAATAGCGTGGACCACCTCACATTCCTCTTCTTGAAGTATTTTTAAGGATGTTGGTTGGATTGTTTTTGGGGACACCACATTTTAGGAGCAAGTGGAAGGAATAATCATGGAGGTACAACATAGAGACTATTAGTGCATGGTTAAGAGGAGCAAGGAAGTTGAACACCATCAATCTCTGCTATGTACTAGGTAATATCCATAGTAGTGATATTTATTTTCCTTAGTGTTTGTTGTGCATCTACCTCTTTTCATAACAATGTTGTTAGCTGACTACACCCTTTGTTCTACCTATATCATGTTATTGACTACATGTTTTACGTAGGCTTTCGATTGGTTTTGTGATCTTGGATAGGATACGTGCTTTTGCCATCATAGAATAGGATTCCTTGTGTGGCAGAGGGTACTATGGGAGTGGCAATGTTGGAATGATCTCCTCATACATTTGTGACATCACCTCACATCTCCACAGTCCTTGGATTGCAAAACCCACCTATGTTAAGTCGCTTTGATCTATGTGTTGTATTGTATGCAAGGCACCCTTTGGGAATATCTACCCAAGCTTAGTCATGGTCAATGTGTACGCATACCAGCTTAGGGTTGTTGTTTCCTGAGTTGCATTGGGTGATGTTTGTGCTTTGTGGACTTAGTTAAACCTTACCCTTTTCACAATTATTTAGATGAACCCTCGAATGTTCTTAGCTTTTGAGAAGTGTGTATTTAAGGGTTTGCTCTTGCTTAGTGTTTCTTAGTTATTTTATGCTTTCATAGAATAAATTTATAGATTAGTTTTGCAATTAATCCAATGATATATTAGTTTGGAAATTAATCTAATGATTAATTTAATATAATATTTAGATTATTAATTAACCTAATGATAGATTAGATTGGCAATTAATCTAATGGTTAATTTAATATAATCTTTAGATTATTAATTAACCTAATGATAGATTAGATTGGCAATTAATCTAATGGTTAATTTAATATAATATTTAGATTATTAATTAATCTAATGATATATTAGTTTGGCAATTAATCTAATGGTTAATTTAATATAATCTTTATATTATCAATTAATCTAATGATATATTAGTTTGGAAAATAATCTAATGATTAATTTAATATAATCTTTAGATTACTAATTAATTTAATGATAGATTAGTTTGGCAATTAATATAATGATTAATATAATCTGTAGATTATTAATTAATATAATGATATATTAGCTTGGCAATTAATCTAATGATCAATTCACTACAATATTTGGATTATTACTTAAGATTGTATAGATTAATATATAGTCTTTCAAAGAGTGCTAAGACTTGCAATTAGTAGATTGATCACTTAGATCTCTAAATTTACTACTTTACCTAGTGATGGGTTGATTTAATAAAGGATTAATTTTTAGTTTAGAATTGGATTATTATTGTTTGAGAGTATTATGGAAAAGAAGTATGGGATTCTTTTGTGTTTTTTTGTATTTAATTGGATATGTATAGCTTTGTATTATGATATTTACGAAAAATATCTTGTAAATAAGTATGGGCTTCTTTGATTTGTGTTTTCTATTGAATTGAATCTATAGAAATGCAAGGACATGGTTTTTAAAATATTTGTGGAAAATATTTTGGAAAAATAAGTATGGACTTATCTTATGCTTTGCTATATAAAATTAGATATGTATAGCTTTGGATTCTGATATTTGTGAAAAATATCTTGGAAAGAAGTGTGGGCTTATTTATGCTTGTGCTTGCTATGCGTCATGGAGAATAAATCATATAGAAATGCATGGTTAAGCTTCGAAAAGAGAGAGAAATGGATTGAAAATATCTATGAAAAGTATTTTAGAAACAAGAATGGACTTATTTATTCATGTGTGTACAATATTGAAATGAATCATATAGAAATGCATTGCTAAGATTTGGAAAGAGATAAAAACAAGTTTTAAAAATATATTGTGGAAGTATATTTTTTGGTTTAGAGAAATATATTGCTTACTTTATGAAAATATATATTGTTGGATTTGTGAATATATATTGTGGAAATATATTTTTCTTGCTCTTGGAATATAGTGTGGAAATATATTGTTTGCTTTGTGGTCCTATATTGCAGAAATATAACATTATTTTATTAAAATTGTTTCCAGATTCATATTAGTCAAAATATTAATGGAACAAATATAATATAAATACTAACCATGGTTTGGGTGCCTATATCCAGGCTTGAACACCCAAAAACCATCGAAGCCATGATAGAATTAACTCTAGAAAATATAAAGAAAACATGGGTGCATTCACAAGGTCACATAGGGAACCCATCTCCAGAAATAAGCACAACAGAGTCCACACTTAGGCCCTCATTACTATATTAAAACATGAGGCCATGAAGGACAAACACAGAGGAGAACTGAGAACTATTGTGATACTTAGGGTACTTGACTACAAGCATTAGAAGTGAACAACCACACAAGTGATCCCCTAGTGACACATGTCAAAAACTAAAATATCCCCAGTGGCTATCATGGGGATGAAAAAGCATGCCATCACCAAGACTCTGAAAATACATGCTGACATAAAACTGAATGACTAGAGATTGTTGGGTTGCTCCCTCTAATGGGTGGCATGCACACTATCTGCTAAGAAGATACTACTACACTAGGCCAAAACTTCAAGGGAGCAACGATGTTGGTAAAACATATGCTAAGGATATGATTCTAAGTTATCCTACTCCACCTCATATTATGATGAGAGCCTAATATGAGGATTGAAATGAGTTTTATTAGGCTCTCAACTCTATTCCCAAGTGTAACTTGGGCAAGAATCTTCAAGCTTATCAACTCTATTCCAATTCAAGGTTGAGGAGAGGTGACAACCATAAGTTGTGTTGGAGGAAATTTGTGGGGCCTTGCTCTAGAGGTGCCTACCATGAAAGAAATCGATGCACCTATTTCTAGGATTTCCAAATCCCTCTATGAATATTATAACCTTCTATAGAGAAATAAGGGTCTTGTAAAATAATTTTAGTGTACAACATATTTACCCAAATTTAACCATCCACCTGGGGGTTTTTCAAACACTTGCTTCCCAAAATATTCTATGGATCATTCCCTATGATCACCCTTTGCATCCATTTAGCTATAAGTGCATAGCTATTTGCTTAAATGTTGGGGATTCCTAACCCACAACATGAAATTGATCTGCAACAATTGCTCCAGGAGACCATTGGGAGGTCTCATTTGGCTAGTTTTTTTTCCCAAAAAAAATCTTGAAGCATACTATTCATATTATCATACCTAGCCTTGCTAGGAGTCAAAAGAGAAGAGAAGTAAACATGGAAGGGGGCTAAAAATTTTCTAGTAATTTGGATTTTAGTTGCTTGAGACATTTCCAAATATTTTTAGTAGTTCAATTTTTTGGCAAATTTGTCCATACACCAATCCCACATATATTTGGGTGAAAGGTCAACACCAAAAGTAAAGACCAAATACTTAGAGATTTCTCCTTTTTGAACTCACTTCCATGTTGTGGTATTCAATCTGGCTTATCATCAAATCAAAATTGAATAACATCGTTCTTAGATTCTTGGATTATTTCATCGGATGCCCTACATAAGGTGTGAACTATGTCAAGTATCTTCACAAGATCTACTAATATACCAAATAAAAAAACATAGAATCATCTACAAAGTGAGAGTTAATAAGTTGGGAGCCATCCAGAAGGGGATATCTTTTATCCTCCCCTCTTTAATTATAGATTCCAATAGATAGCCAAGGGCATCATCTATAATTACAAATAGATAGGGGGCCAATGGGAAGCCTTTCCTAATTGATATTTCTGTAGGAATGCTATTAGACAATTTTGTATTCCACTCTTGCAGAAGTATTTGGAAGTAAGGAAGCTACCAAAATTATGAATCTATTACCAAATACAAGCTAGAGGAGTATGCTTAAGATGAAGGACCATTCTAATCGATCATAAGCTTTATAAAAATCAAGCTTAAGGAAAATGCCCTTGAACCCCTGTGCTTGTGTGTTAGCTTTTAGAGCCTTAAACTTAAAGGAAATGCAACCAAAAGTATTGAAATAAGAATTAAATGTTATAACTATGATAATGATAAATTAACATGCATGAAAATATGATAGGAAACTTAATACAATGCTCTAGAAAATATCATATAAGAAATTTAAGAAAATTACAATGCTCCTCTAATGGAGTTTACAACCTCTCCATAT
Source organism: Wollemia nobilis (assembly GCA_028583015.1). Classification (NCBI taxonomy): domain Eukaryota; kingdom Viridiplantae; phylum Streptophyta; class Pinopsida; order Araucariales; family Araucariaceae; genus Wollemia; species Wollemia nobilis. The sequence goes on along the minus strand of JAQPPZ010016864.1, from coordinate 9,245,488 downwards.
TAACAAAATGGAGCTACATTGTGATTACTACTACTCTAACCTATGCACTCTAAAATCCTCTTTTCAAACACTCACAATGAGGCCTTTATATAGGAATATAGATTCCTTGCTTCTCACACATTCCTAATACTCATGTACATGTGGACTACATGCACATTTACATCATTTTACATTCTAACACTTGTGCATTTATTAAATTACTCTAATAAACTATTTATCTCCTAATATAATCCTAATATAAATATGTACCCATGAAGGTACATTAGTAAAGAACCAAATGATGTAATATATTCAACACCCCTTGTATTACATTATTTGGTTATTGAATACTATAGTCTTCAATATGGATCTTTGACTCTTGTACAGTCTTCATCTGGATGAGGTTCTTTTCCTTCTGTTATTTCTGTCTTTATGTATTTTTTTCATGTTCCCTTTGATCCTGGATGCTTGGTTAATTCTTGAAATCTTATAGATATCCTTGATGAGCTAAAGATTTGATAATTTTACAAGTCATGAAAGGATCATGATTGTTTTCTTTAATTTGGTTTTCTATGTAACTTATATCTTCAAAAATATCAAGCTTGAATTTGTCATCAGTAGATATTTTTGAAATAAGAACTTGAATAAATAAATGTAATATAAATATAATTTTTTCTTCAAAATTTTTATAGTATTTTTTCTTGTATTAATATAAATAGGATGAATGAGATTTTCCTTTACAATATTTACATGGGTGTAAACTCTAGCAATATGCCTTCTCATGACCAAGTTTGTTACAATGAGTACAAAGTAAAGGTATCTCCATTTCCTTGTCATTAGTTTTAGGAATATCATGTTTGTCGATTTCTTTGATGAACTGATTAAACCATGTGTGAACAATTGTAGCTATTCCTTCTTTTCCTTTTTCATAAATCTACATGAGATCCTCTGTTTCAGCCTTTTGGATATTGATGTTATCTTTTACTGTCTCATTGGATGATATTTATGAAGGATTAACTTTTATCAAACATTCAGTTCTATGTTCAATTTATTATTCTTTGTTAACTTCATCTTTATTTTCCTTGACTATTGTACTTTTTGAATTACTAATCATGCTTTCCATTGGATCACGTTTATCTCTAAACCACATTGGTATTTACCTTCTAATTGCATTTTTTAATATGTTATTTTGAGTAGACATTATTGTGTCTCCCAAATAGAATAATTAATTGTTCTTATTTAAGTAGGATCAAAATTGGAAAGACTTTTCCTAATATTTGAGGTTTATAAAGTATCCTTGTAACCTTAAGAAATTGGGTGATCAATGAATATGATTAGCTTTCTAATTTTGCTTTGTGTTGAAATCCTTTTGTCTCCCTAGTAATGAGATAATAACTTTTCAAATAATGTTCAACTTGTAGTATCTTCTATAACTATTTATCTCTTCTTATAGAAATCTTTAGAAATGAAATTTCAAGGATAAACCTTCAATATCTAAGTCTCTTTTAAGTATTTGTTCAGCTAGTATTGGTGTTAGCAATAATATTCACTCTTTGAATCAATGCTATGATAATTTTCTAAACTTCTAATATGTAAGTTTTGATGTAGAATTCCTTTTCTCTCCTAATTTTAGAATTTTTAGTAAGTTTATATGTTTGCAATTACTAATATTATGACTCCTTGTGTCAATATTTGTAAATGTTTTGAAGTAATATAAATAGTTTAGATGCTTCAATTTTTAACTTATTTATTTATGTAACCAACACCTAGAGATTATTTCAACACCTCATTACTCCTAACACTAATATATCTAGAATAGAGAGTGTAGTTAATATCAACCTGAATAAAATTGAAATATAACTATGGATAATTCTCACCTTTCAAAATCTTGATTTGGGTTTGCAAGTTGATTGAGATGAAAGTTTTTTGCTTCGTATTGGCAATGGTTGAATACTCCTTATCAACTTCTAAATGCTCTTGTAGGTTTTCCACTTCACTTTTGCACTTTCCTTGACATAAACACATTGGTCTGCATTCATTTCTTCAACCACAAGCTCATTGTATACACCTTGAACTTGTGCTAAGTCTTAGAAGTTTACGTGTACCATTTTCCACTATCAATGCTGGTATTTTCTCCAATGTTTTTTCATTATTTTGTTCCTTTTAAATAGTTCTCTACACTAGATTCTCTAACCACTTATGTGCTCTTTAAAATGGTGACTCTTTTCCTTAGTCTTAATGTTGTCTTCTCTTATAAACAAGAGCTAGTATATGAGCATCTTCTCTTGAGTTTGACACTGTAATGTAATGTAAATGGTGCCATGTGGTGCTTAACATCTCTAATACATCTTATTCCAATACCTACCACAAGTGGCATTAATAACCTTACTTGATTCCTTGGTACTATCACCAACACTTCAGTGAGATTGTTATTCAAATGATCCTCTTCACTTTAAATTTCTTTATGTTGTGCACTCAATGACATAGTGATATCTTTCTTGCTTGGATGGTATGACTTCTACGTGGTGCAATATTTCTATCTATTTTTCCCTAACTCCCTTAGGCTATACATATCCTCCTTAATATTTTGGCACTTGTCTTCTATGATTCTTGCTCTACTTCAACTGCTTCTATGATAGAGGAATAATCATGATTATCCATAATTTCTATGGTAGTTGTAGTTACTTTTCTAATACTTTGATTGAGCATTGAGTAAGGCTATGATATGGCTTCAAATTAGAAGTGTATTTATTTGATATTGAGCCTTCTTTAAAACTATAAAATATCCTTGTTGTTAGCATTGTATCTTCTCTTCATATTACTAAATTTGTCTTCCACCTTGTACTTACTTCCACATCAAATGGTGAGTTTTCTTTGGTCCAATCTGCATGGGCTAACAGATGCTTGGTGTGAGTGCCTCATTGTATTGTTTCCAATTATATTATGTGGATAGAACTATTGCTCTTACTTTGTTCATTTTTCCATCACTCGAAGGTGGACTTGATGTGATCCCTATGATGCCTTCACCAAAGACTTTTCAATGCTCGATATTATTTTTCTGAATAATATCTTCCTTGCTCTTTATGTAGGTGATGAATCTGGTGGCTCTAGCACTACGTTGGGTATATTTGGACACCTCAAATGATTGTATATTGACCCTTTGTAAGGCTCTCTCTCTCTTGCTTGTTGAAGATACTATACCAACAATATCTTCCTTTCCTTGAGAAAGCTTCAATTTTAACTCATTTGAATGGTCCTTTCTACTATGCAAATGTAGAGTAGAATGATGTAGACATTTACCCCCCTATTCTCTTTAAGCCAAACCTATTGTCTTGTCAAAATATAGGCTTCAACCTCCATTATCGATTGACATGCTTTGAAGCCAATGTTGCCTTCTATATTTTGGAAATACCTTCTTTGCTTGGTTGTTCTTACTCTTAGAAACCCAAGATTTCCACTATGATTTGCACTATTGTATATGCAAAATTGTAAGGTCTTATTTTACTTAGAATTATATCAATAGAATTTTGATATGTTTCTTTATCTTGAAATATATCTAACTTCTATTATGTTTTCTATGTGCAGGTTTGAACCTTGTAGACTATAACTTCAACACTAATCTTGAAGACTTGAAATGAATACTATTTTATGCAAACCTTGAAACTTTGAAATCAATGCCTTATAACTTTAATAAAAATCCAAATATAAAATCTCAACTAATGAACTTTTGCACCATTTTTTGCATACCTTTTTCCTTGTATATGATGATTATGATAGTGAATTTGATCATTTAAAGTTGATACCTTGTGTAGACGATATTGCAACTCTTTTAGGCTATCCAATACAACTCTCTTTCTCATATTCTTGCATCTTCAATGCTACCCAATGCTATAACTTGGTGGCTTAAATTATCCTTTAGAATGTACCTCTAAAATCTAGTCTTTAGCATCTACTAATGCTTCCTAAATTATTGCCTTTTCTATCCTCAAATCTAAAAAAATTTAGATTGTAAAGAATTCAATACCTTCACTAAAATGTTGTCCTTGAATCTCAAAAATTTGGTAGGATACTCCTACAAATAACAAATGATATTTTCACTCAAGAACCCTTCAATGATGCTCCCCAAATATCTCATATTTGGTGGTTTTTCTATCTCCTTTATCTTGCCAAATTCTAACTTCAAACTAGATTTCCTCCTCAAACAATCTCATAATCCTAAGATATATTCCAAGCTACCTTAAAATTTGACAATATTCTTTCCAAAAACTTCTCCTTTGGGCTTGTTATCAGATGGCAACAATTATTCCAATTCCTTAGCTACCATGAGTTTCTCCCTTGGTAGTAATTTCTCCAATGAGTTCTTCTAGGAACTCCTTGAATGAGGCTCACCAAGACTTATTATTGTTTCTCCTTGAGACCTCTCCAAGGTCCTAAATATTGTAGCTTCAAAACCTTCAATAAGACCTTCCTTGGAATTTTCACTCTTCAACTATGGAAGTTTCATATTGAGATATTCTTCTAGGATCTATTGAATATGTTGCTATTAAAATCTGTAATAGAATATTTGTTAGTTCTTATCAATGCTCAATTTTCCTCTATGGAAGTTGTTCAATAGGTCCTTCTACGAACCTCTTCTTCAATGTGAAGTTTTCAATATTCAATGGAGATCACCAATCTCCAATATTCACTAGTACTCTTCTCCTTGAGTCTCTTCAATATTCAATGGGATCTTCTTTCTAGGACATCCTTCCTAGATTTACAATATTCAATGTGGCTTCCTTAGCCACTAGATCTCTTCTCAATTTTTCAACTAGGAGTCTTCACTCTGCAAATATCTCAATGAGACCTTTCTCCTTAGGCCTCCAAATATTTAATCTTTATTTTTTGCAATAAATAATTAATCCCTCCATGAGGAAAGTACATCGACTTTCTGGAAATGAAGATGAAGTTCTTCTCTATCTGTTGTAAGACACTTAAAAACTTCTGAGAGTTAATTTTTTGCAAAAAGAAAAATATAGATGATAGTAACCCACTAATTTTTTTGAATCTTCTTCTACGATAAAATATTAGCAATGATAATAAAAAATTTTGACTCTATAGAAAATAATATTCACTAGTTGGATTTCCAATCTAGTGGATGCAATGTTGAGTTCTAGTCTTCACAAGTTTTTGCAACACTATAAAAAAATCTCTAGCTAACTCTTATCAATCAATCACATGGCTTTCTCTACTTCTTATTATACTACCTAGAGCTTCTTCTATCAAAAATATATTGTGTTGATATTTGCATGCAACGACGCACAATGGTTAATCTGGTTTCCAAATACTCAACAATAGCAATGGTGATCACTTGTGGTTTTCCTTTGGTCCATTGTGGCTCTGATACCATTGTTAGCTTTTGGAGCCTTAAACTTAAAAGAAATGAAACCACAAGTATTTAAATAAGCATGCAAAATTATAACTATAATAATGACAACTTAACATGCATGAAAATATCATAGGAAACTTCATACAATGCTCTAGAAATGCTCATATAAGAAATCACACAAAAATTACAATGCTCTTCTAATGGAGTTTATAGCCTCTCCATATTAACAAAATTGAGCTAAATTGTGACTACCACTACTATAACCTATGCACTCCAAAATCTTCTCTTAAAACACTCATAATGAGGCCTTTATATAGGAATATAGAATCCTTACCTCTTATTCAACCCTAATAATCATGTACATGTGGACTACATGCACATTCTAACACTTGTAAATTTATTAAATTACTCTAATAAACTATTTATTTCCTAATATAATCATATTAATAAAGAACCAAATCATATAATATATTCCAACATCAAACCCACTCCATCCCTTCCCAAGGTGTAAGGAGATTATCTAAAATGTTGTGACCTTTTAGAAATCATATTTGCTCTAGGTAAATAATTTTTGTAGCCATTGGGAGGAGTCTTTTGGCTAGATAATTAGCCAAAATTTTATAAGAGGAATTGAGTAAAGTAATGGAACGTTAATCAACAAGCGAATTTGACTTAAGTCATTTGGAAATGAGCCTGATCAATCCTTGATTAGTGGCCTTCCCAAGGCCTCCAATAGTAATGACCTTCTCACACATCCATAAAAAATTAGCTCCTATAGTCTCCCACATGGTCTTAAAATATTCACTCGAAACCCCATCAATGCATGTGAATTTTTAATTCACCAAATAGAGGAGAGTAGAATGAATTTCATCCTATGAAAGAGGTTTATCCAGCAATGCTCTATATTATTCAGATACTTTAGGAGATATGCACTATTTGCAACATTCTCTAAAAAAACTCAACTTATCTGTTGGGCCCTTCACTTTTGAAAAGGGCTGCAAAATGCTCTTGGATGAAGGATGGGAGTTTCTCCATTAGAATTTATAGGCCAAATATAAGATTTTTAATAACCTCTATCCTATCTGATTTATTATTCTTCTTAATGGCATTAAAGAATAATTTAGAATATTTATCACCCTCATCAATCCACTGAAGATGTGCCCTAATTTTTGCTCCGCAAGCTTTATAAGCTTGAAGTTGCTGATGCGTAGTCGTTATACCATCATTAATTCTCAAAGAATATGTCAATCCAGGGCATTGTACAAGGCTATCTACGAAAGAAGTGAAACAGCTATAACTTAGGTCAATCTAGGGCAACAAGTCTTTATTGGTGGAATCGGTTTGGTGGGGGGTTTTGGAACATTCCTATCTCTAAATTGCATGAATTAAATCTTAATCTAAGTTGCAGAATTGGAAACTAATCACTAGCTACGGAAATGAAGTCCTAATTACAATTGCGAGAATAAGACCTAATTATATTGCAGAATTAACGAGTTGCCAGAATTGAAAGTCTGATCCTAATTGCAAAAAGGAAATCTAATTACTTTTGTAGTAATGAAAGTCTAGATCTAATGTGGAAATAAAAACTATCAAAATTCTATAACAGAAGGTTGTCAATCCTCTGTTCAGATTTTGACAGCAAAACATAAAAATGCAAGAAATTGCTGAAAAACAGTAAATTCTGAAATAACAGTTCTGAAAATAAAGTGAAAGCTTGGCTGAAAGTAAGATTGCAACTAAAACATTAAGCACAAGATTTATCTTAGCATAAATAAACTAATACTGCAAATATTGTCAACTATTCACAAGCAATTTACATAACAAGTTACGCAACTCATTCTGCTGCAGCAAAATCGAGAATAAAAACCTGTGTTGTTAGTCCTCCTCCTAGGTCTGGAAGTGGCCAGCCTCTTTGTCCAGAAGAAGGTGTAAGTCTCTCTCTCTTTCTAAATCTTAATCACACTCATTTACAAGTAAATTGAAATAGAAGCTGGTGCACTTTATTGATCAAAAGACATGATTACAAGAATTACTCTGAAAAATTGTTACAGGACTATAACAGTCAATTCCTAGTTATACTCTGTATTTAGCTTCCTTACTCTATTTTCTATCTATCTGCTATTTCTCTACCCCCTTCTCTATAGCTCAACCTGAACGGGAGCAATATTTATAGCTATCCTATGATCTGATTACAAACAAAGAATATCTCAAAAGATCTAATCCTAAAATGCTGCAACAAATTCTGGTTTTATCCTAGAAGAGGACTAAAACCCGATCTTTCCCTTAATGATGGATTTGGTCGGCAATGACGGCAAAGACAGATGGAGGATATTTCTCTTTACTTTTTCCAACCTTTATTTCCCTTTTTTCGCCTTCAAAAATCGGTCAAAAACACATTATGTTCTTCATTCCGAAGATAAGTGGCTTCATTCAGAAGACAGTGCAGTTTTCATTCCGAAGATCGCTCATTTCGAAGATACTGCATTCTCATTCCGAAGATCGCTCATTTCGAAGATATTGCATGCTTCATTCCGAAGATCCGCTCATTTCGAAGACGCTGCTTTCTTCATTCCGAAGATCCGCTCATTCCGAAGATGTGTTTTCTTCATTCGAAGATATCTGTTCATTCGGAAGATGCTTCGGAATGAACAAATGTATGCTTTCCATTGGTTTCTTCTGCATCTCTCAGGTGGGTTATCTCTTAAGATCAAATTCTAATGGTCTCCATTCCTTTCCTCATGTGAATTCCATGCCTTGCTATTTATGGACAGCTGGCTGGAATTTACATGGGAAAGACCAATTTTCTTTGCCACGACAACAGTTTGCTTGCACTGTTGCCGGATTTAGGTGAAGTAAATGCTTGAAACAAATCAAAATATGATTAGTGAAATGCTGCTATTATTCTAAGCATATCTCATTGTAGCAAATCATAACAAAAAGAACACAAAACTATGCAAAAAGCTGTAAAATCAGCATATAATATCTCAAATACATTGATCATGCAAAATGGTTAATATACAGCATATTAAATCAACTTAACTAACATATCAGATAAAACATAAGAGTTTATAGGCATTTTTAGTGTACAAAACATGTTATGATTGAGGCATTTCCAGGCCTCATCATTTTCCCCCCAACTTATATTGATGCATGCCCTCATGCATTATGTTGGGCTATGGAATCACAGATGTCCATGTTCAGATTCCATGACATGTAGAATAACTTCTTGCCTATGTAATATCCTCTGTTTTCCTGAATGTTTCTAAGCCAATCTTCAAATTGTTCATCAAGTTGTTCATCTTCTTCAAAGTAAAATGGAACTGGAGTAATGATGGTTAGAGGCCTGAACATGAGACCTATCCAGTTATGCTTTGCATGATCTGGATCAGTTGGACTACACCTTCTGCTCTTCTTCTGGACCACTCTAGATTGATGGGGGAGATAGGTTCTCTTTTCCTTAAAGACATGGAAAGTTCATTCCATCTGTCTCTGCATACTGACAATGCTGGAAAGAAATTGTGATCACAGAAATTGTTAAATCTGGTCACACAGTCCCTCAAATTGTTCAAGTACATTCTCTTAATATCATCCCTGTTCATCATTGAGAAGTGCTACTGAGTGATATTTAAGTGATTTGGCTGGATTGCTCTGACTAACAACTCAGCCCTTGTTTCAACCACTTTATTTTGCCTTTTCTCATGATCCCAATAAAGCTGATTTTGCAAGGTAGACATAAATGCTCTCAACTGAACATCTCCAATGTAGATTTGAGGATGAGAGTCAACTTCCTCTGGTATGAAGAAACTATGCAAAAATAGTTCACACAGGAGATTTTTCTGCTCAAAAGGACTATCAAAATATGCCTCCAGAAAATCTTCAATAGTGTCCAATTTGTATGGAAGGTTTGAAGTAATCCTCATGACCTGCCATCTAAGGTATTTTTCCTTCAAAATAAGGCTGTAAAATCTGGCTGGCCGTCTAAATTGGACTAAAAACTCAGCAATTTGGCACAAGTCAGATACCTTTTCTTTCAATGCCTGAATTTTTGTGTCCTTGGCTTCTAGCTGTTTTGCTTCCAGTTTGAATTTTTTAGTTTTATTGGCAAGCTGTTCATATCTAATCATCCAGCTAGCTATGTCTGCATTGTACTGCTCTAGGGACACAGTATTAGGTGGTCTTACTACGGGGGGATCCTAGGCACCAGATTTGTCTGAACTCCTTTTTCTGCCACTTCCACTGGCTGTTCATCTGTCAATATCTCTACTTGCACCCCCTTATTTGCTATTTCTATGGGGTTATCATCAAATAGTATTTCTACTTGTACCCCCTTATCTGCTTGTTTCTATTGGAAGTGTAACAAGTTGAAATGCAGGGACCTCAGTAGGAGTACTTACTTGAACTTTTTCTTACTGTTGGGACTGTTCTTGTGCTGGTGGCTCATTTTCAGCATCCTCTGCAATATTCCTCACCATTTTTGAAGCATCTTCAGAACAAGAAGGCATTGCTTCAGAATGAACAGGCACTTCTTTAGAATGAAGGAGTGCTGTTTCAGGATGAACTTCTATGTCTGCCTCAACGGAATCATCTGCTCTTGATAAACCCGGAAGCAATTGAGCCAAATTATCTTCATCATGGAACACAGTTGGTTGCTTTTCAGATTGTGCCAACAACTTTTTTAGTTACTGCCACTTCTGCTTGGAGTTCTGCAATTTTTCTTTCTTGCATCTCAATGATGCTTTCTTTCTCTGTGATCCATCTGGTCTGTGTCTTGACAACACTCCTTGCTGCCCTCAGTTGCTCAGTGATGTCTTCCACTTCTGTTTCTACTTCAGAAGCTGATGCAGACAAATCAGTTGCAGTTGGCTGTTCAACCAAATTTTCCTCTTCTGCTGCAACATTCTGTTCTTGTTCAGGAGGCTCTGTGAGGCTTGTTTACAAGGACATCCACCATATCTGTAGCCTGTTGAATTGTAGCCTCTTCCAAACCAACTTGCTTAGTTTCTGCTTCAGCTATCTATTCAGGGAATTCTAGAAAATTGTCAGATGCTGGTTGTATCTCTGTGACATCTGGGCTACCTGGTCTATCTTCTTCCTCCATGACCTGTTCTGCAGTCTCTTTCAAATGGATTCTTGTAGACCTCCTAGTTCCAGATGCAAACTTCTTCTTTTTGCTCTATTTTTTGGTGACAACAGGGGTCATGGGGTCAGTTTTTGATGCCTCTGTTTCCCTTGTTTCACTTCTCTGTTCTGACAAGTCAGTTGCAGCTTCAGCAAACCGAACTCTCTTTTGTTTTTCTGCTCTGCTGCTAGTTCCAGATCCTCTTTTCTTTTGTCTCTTAGCCTGTGAAGTTGAAGGCTCAGGAGCAAGTTCTGTAACAGCTTCAGGGGCATCTTCTGTAGCTTCTTCTACAGCAACCTCTGCAACATTTTTTGTAGCAACTTCTACAATATTTTTTGCAGCAACTATTTCCTCTTCTACAGCAACATCAGCAGTATTTGACTCCTCTTCTTCTTCACTTTCATCCCCAAAAATGACATCATTTAAATTAGAGTAAAACATGTCAAAACTCCTAGGGTTTCCTCTGAAATGATGTTGGCAAATTAATTTGATAAGGCCATGATGGCGAAGGCTTCCTTTACCCTCCTGATATCTTTTTGCCATGTTCTTTAACTCTTGGTACAAATACGGGGGAAGATTAACCCTAACTTCTGGTTGTTGTCTACCATGTACGAGATGGTTTAAAATTCGTAGATGATGCCCTGACAACAGCACATACTGCCCTTCACAGGTCAAAAAATTAATCACCCGGTGGCTACTTCATCCCGGGGTTCTTGCGGGCTAGCCCTTTTTAACCCCTTGCATGTGTTGTTATGGGTTAAATATTCGGGTTCTCTATCATTCTCTTCTACAAACTGATTAACTACATTTGCCAATGTGTTCTTGCCAGATCTAGTAATTGAAATTCCCTCTAATGGCAGCTCTGTAATTTGACTTAAAATTTTAGGGCTTACCTCAATAGACATGTCGTTGACATGTGCTCGGTTGTTTTTGAACGTGTGGGCAAACATGCCAGCTAAATCTTCTGAAGACCCATTGAATTTGTCCAGAAATGTCATAAACCCTCCGTCTTCAAAAATTTGCACAATCGCCAGATTTTCTCGGAGGAAATTGGTATCTGCAAGTTTTGTTCTGATCTTGCGTCCCATTTTTCTCTGTTTAAAACTTGTACACTGTGGCTGTTGTCCTACTGCAGGATTTTTTGGCTATTTCCTGTTGCTAATTTGTAGAGTTTAGAACCTTCGCTGCCTTGTTTCTCCTTCTTCTTCGTCTTCTTCGGAATGAGCCGTATTCTGTGCACTGTACCTCGCAACACGTCTTCAAAAAGAAGGATGGCACACATATCTACTTTTGCACCTATTCATTGATAATTGCATGGATGTCCTTGCCGTCAGATCCACGTCATCAGTTTTGCAGATTCTCACGTGCATGTTAATTGACATTAAAAACTGGTGGCATATGGTTGCAGATTCTCCGTATTTCCAATGAGTGCAAAAACAGACCATGTGTTGATTGACACATGTCCCTTCTTCGCATGCAACTAAGAAAAAATCTTAATTTTGTCGTATCTTATTTTCTTGGACGCCACGTGGAAATGCTCTTTCCAAAAATGCAAACGAAATTTCATTCTGAAGATTATGACCTCATTTCGAAGACAAGTCTTCATTCCAAAGACAAATCCTCATTCCGAAGATTATGACCTCATTCCGAAGACAGGTCTTCATTTCGAAGACAAATCCTCTTTGCAGAATTTTCATTCCGAAGATAGATCTTCATTCCGAAGATCAAGCTGTATTGTGAAAGTAAATCGTCATTCCGAAGACAGACCTTCATTCGAAGATAGATCTTCATTCCGAAGATGATGCATCAAATCGTCATTCTGAAGACCAAGTTTCATTCTGAAGACAAATTGTCATTTCGAAGACAAAGTTTCTTTCTGAAGATAAAGTGCAACATTCATTTTCTTGTCATTACGAAGACAATTTCATTCGAAGATAATACAACAAGTATTGTTTTTGGCATTCTTGTTCCAGAAGATTAGGCGAGAAATCAATATTATCATTCTTAAAACATGTTTTTAAGTATGCCAACTCTTATGAATACCTTTTATGCTAATGGTTAATTGTCACATACTATATACCAATCATTTTACAATGAAGAAATGTAAGAAATATATACCTGATAAAAACAGTTAATGCCAGTTTTGAAGAATGACTGCTTTTGTTGATATTCTGCTGAGATTTTCTGCAACATTTCAAAACAAGTGCACTAGGTGAATTTGTACAATGATGATTCAAAAATTTCTCAAGGTTATGCATGCCAGAAAAACTGGTTTTCATGCATACCAACCCAGTAGTGCCTTAAAAAGGTTTTCACTGCTGAGTTATTCATTTTTCTCTCTTTTTTTTTTTTTTTTTTGATTTTCCCCATTTTTTTTATTTTTACCTCTCCTTTTCTCTCTTTTTTTTTTTTTCTTGATCCTGACTATGCCCATGAAGGAATTTCATGATTTCCCCTGAAACCATGCCCATGAAGGAATTCATACTCAGAATTTATTCATCTTTTTGTTTTCTATTTTTTTGATTTTTTTGTATTTTCTATTTTCTTGAAATCCATTGATCATGTTGATTGTTTTGAAGTGGAAGAAGGATTCTCTTCCACCTGCTGTGTATCCAAACTATCAAGTTGCTGCAAGAATTCTTCTTTAGTCAGAGGTGTATGGTATACCCCGAGGCGATGTCCATTCACTACCAACTTTCTTCGTGACCCATCAATGGGGGATAAGCGAGTTGCTCCATTGTTGAATACCTCTTCAATCCGATGAAGGTCCCAACCATCTAGTTCTCGAGTTTTCCGGGGAAGTCCTCATATTGAGAATCGAACAGTAAAGCCCAATCTCCTTGTTGGAGTTTCCTCTGTTGAATGTGGTTGTCATGCCACGGCTTCCTCTGCTCCTGAATTACCTCAGTTTGGTGCAGAGCATCCAATCTAAGTTCATCCAATGCATTCAGCTGCAGAATCCTGTCTATCTATGCCTGCGACAAGTCAATTCCAATTTCCAGTGCTGTGCGCAATGTTAGTAGCTCAAATTCAATAGGTAAGAGAGGCTTTTTACCAAAGACTAGTTCATAAGGTGTGAATCCAGTAGTGGACTTCCAAGTAGTATTGTAGGCCCAAACTGCTTCAGGTAGTTTGTCTAGCCAATTTTTCCTATGAAAAGCTACTATTTTTGTCAAGATGCGTTCTAGTTCTCTGTTTGTTACTTCAACTTGGCCATTTGCTTGTGGGTGGTAAGGTGATGATTTCCTATGTTTGATTTCATACAATTCTGTAAATACTTTTATGACTTTGGATGCAAATTGGGGTCCTTGGTCTGTGGTGATAGACCGTGGAGCTCCAAATCTCTGAAAAATCCGAGTATACAAGAAATCGGCGACCTTCTCTTCACGAGCATGTTTGAAAGCACGCACCTCTACCCACTTTGTCAAGTAATCAGTGCATACTAGAATATGCACCTTTCCTTGAGAAGGTGGATCAATAGGTCCTACAAAATCAAGCCCCCACCTCTCAAATGGTTCTAAAACCATTTGAGGCTGCAGTGGCATCTCATTTGTATGAGTGGGTTTCCCCATTCTTTGGCATGCATCACAATGCCTGATGTACTTTTTCACATCCTTGTGAAGAGATGGCCAATAATATCCTATCCCTAAGATTTTTCTAACTGTGCTTTTTACAGAATAGTGTCCACCTGAGGGTTCATCATGACAAGCTCTAAGGATATCATACACTTCATCCTTTCGGATGCACCTACGTAACACATGGTCAGGATTGCACTTAAAAAGCATACCCTTAATCCACTCAAAAGAAGAACTCTGTTTGATCAATTGTTTTTTCTGTTTTGAGGTGAAATGTGGAGGAACTTTCCCCGTGGCCAAATAATTGGCTATATCTGCAAACCAAGGTGATTGGACTGATATAGCAAATAGTTTTTCATCAGGAAAAGTGTCATCAACTAATTCCCCTTCATCTGTGTTCTACAACCTTGGACAAAAAATCTGCTACAACATTAGCTTTTCCTGGTTTGTTGATTATGGTAATATCAAATTCTTGCAGCAACAACAACCAACGAATAATTCTTGCACTTACCATAGGTTTATTCATCAAATACTTAATGGTTGTATGATCTGTGTGAATAAATATTTGATAACCTGTGATATAATGCCTAAATTTGTTGATGGCATAAATCACTGCTAGGAATTCTTTCTCAGTTGTTGTATAATTTTTCTCTGCTCCTGTCAAGTTTTTGCTAATGTTGTAGATGGTATAATGTTCACCATTATCAATTTGTCCTAATCTTGCTCCAATTTTTGTATTGGAGGCATCAGTCTGAATGTGAAATGGTAATGTCCAATTAGGTCCTCTGAGCACGGGTGGAGTTATCAATTTCTCTTTCGAGCTTCAAATGCTTCCCGACACTTTGCGGTCCGGGAGAATTCAGAATCTTTAGTCAATAAGGCAAACATAGGGTGGCTATTGTACTAAAGTTGGGAATAAACCTGCGGTAAAAACCAATGTGTCCTAGGAAACTTCGACATTAGTCCGAGTTTTAGGAGGAAGGAGGTTCTTGATAATTTCAACTTTCTTTGGATCAACTTGGATCCCTTCGGGAGAGATGTGATGACCAAGAACTATCCCTTCCTTCATCATCATGAAGCATTTATCTGGATTTAAGGATAAGTGGTATGTTTCACGAGCGAGTTAAGACTTTATCAAGATTTTCCAATGTAAAATCAAAAGTTTGTCCACATCCTTGTGAAATCATCCATGTAAATTTCAACACTTTTGGTGGTCAGATCAGCAAAAATTGCTAGGACTGCTCGTTGAAAAGTTGTTGGGGCATTACACAAACCAAAAGGTAAAACCCTATAGGCAAATGTTCCCCATGGACATGTAAAAGTTGTCTTTTCTTGATCTTCAAGTGCAATCTGAATTTGATTATACCCACTGAATCCATCAAGAAAACAAAAGTATCTTTTTCCGACAAGAGTATCTAACACTTGATCTATGAAAGGTAATGGAAAATGGTCTTTGTATGTCACCTTATTCAATTCTCCGTAATCTACACATACTCTCATTTTTCCATTTTTCTTAGGAACTATTACCAATGGAGAAACCCATTGACTATCGGAAATTGGGTAAATGAATCCTACTTTCGGGAGTTTTTCAATTTCTTCCTTCACAATATCTCTTAAGGCAGGATTCAATCTTCTTTGAAATTGTCTGACTGGCTTGAATTCTTCGGTATAGATCTTATGGGTACATGTATCAGGATGAACTCTGACATATCTTTGTAGTTCCAAGCAAAAGCATGAACATGCTTCTGCAAAACAACTATCAATTTTTCTTCCTCTTCCCTAGTAAGCTGGTTGTAGATATTCAAAAATTTTCTTGGCTGGACTTCTATTTGTTTTGTATTTAGAAGGACTGAATTCACTCCTTCATACTTGGTGATTAAGGGATTAAGAGGACATTGTTGTGATTGGAGAAACGAAGCTGTTTCTGTTTCATTGCTTGCTTGAGGGAAGCATTTCTTGTATGGAGCAGGTGAGAAGGAAAAATCGGATGATGGTGCCATCCATGTGATAGTGAAACAGAGTTTCCTTGTGATAGCACAGATGATTCATCTTCAGATTTTTTATTCTCCTCATTACTTATCATTTGTTGGGTATTTGTTGCTTCCCCTTCTAAACTTTGTTCATGCGGAACATTCATCAGGATTGTTTCATTTTCTAAGTTTTACGTGTCACTGAGGTCTTACTGTGTGTTCTCTTACTACTAAGGTAGCTAGTGTAGAGATGACCTCTTCCGGTTCTTCATCCGAGTCGAGAAAACCATAAGCTGACCTAAAAATTTGCTAGATGGTTTTGGAGGAGGATATAAAGAAATTTGTTTCAGCTCAATACCATTTGAAATGGTCATATTTCCAGATCTGCAGTCTATGAAGGCTGTTGCAGTTGCAAGCCAAGGTCTTCCCAAAATAATGGGATATCCATGTGCTGAATTTCTTGGTTGTAAAACCAGAAAATCTGCAGGGAATTCCCAAGAAGAAACTTCTATAGGGACATCTTCAATGATTCCTTCGGGTTTTGCTCTCGACCTATCGGCCATTTCTAAAGCTATAAATGTGGGGCTGAGATGTTTGAGCTGTAATTGTTCCATTGTATCTTTAGTCATGACATTTATTGCGGCTCCTAGATCCACTAAAACATTTGATATTGGTGCTTGAACCTATGGTGGCTGTGATAAGCTGGGCTTCTGGATCACTATACTTTGGAGGTAGTAGTTTTCCAGATAATAGATCAGCTATCTTTCCTTCAACCTGCACAGTCTTGGGGAATGCTTTCTTCTTTCTCCCTGTTCTTTTAATGCACAAATTTCGGACAGTACTGTTGATTTCTGGTATTTCTTTAATGGCTTGCAATAAGGGCAATGAGATAGTCAACTTTTTGAGTTCTTTGACCAATTCTGACTCAGAAATTTTTGGTATTACATTAAGTCTTTCAGGATATGGAACTATCCTTGGTAATTGTTCCGCTTGTGTCTCTTTTTCTATTGTTGGATCCAATTTTTTTGTTTCTTTTGTTGGTTGAATTCTCTCTGATTCTGATGATTCTTGCTCTTCATTATCTTTGGTTTCCATTAAAAGCTGGTTCGGGTACAACTTTTCTGAACGGAGTTGAATATCACTACAATCAAGAACATTAATTTCAATATTTTCTTCGACTTGACCACATAGACAGGGAGGTGTCTGTCTTACACTATTGGGATTAGTGACTTGCTGAGCTGGCAATTAAGGTTGCTTCACTTGTTGTGTTTGCTGTTTTTCTTGAAAATTTTGATTAGGTGCAGGCAACAAATGCTGAGTTTGACCTTGATTCCTTTGCTGCCTTGGATAGGACTGGTATTGTTGATTCCATTGTGGTTGGTTTTGCACCCAATGTGGATTAGTCTGATTTTGATTCCATGAGGGGTTGTTTTGATTCTGATTCCATGAGGGGTTGTTTTGATTCTGATTCCAGGCTGGATTACTCCAATTTGATTGTGGCCATTCTTGGGAATTTGTCCATTGAGGATAATTCCAAGGACGTTGGGGTGGTTCTGATTGTCCCCAAGGCATAGTACCAGGATTATGCCCCCAATTTGTAGGAAAATGAGGGGGATTTTGATATTGAGAGAAATTCCCCCCTGTTTTGGTCCAATATAGTTGAGTTCCTCGATCTGGTTTTCTAACACAGTTTTGAGTTGTGGTAGCAGGTGGCATTGATCAGTTGAATGCCTTTTTGACCAGATACTACAAATGGCTGAGATGGTTGTTTTATTCAAAGGACATTCCTGCAAAGCATGTTTACTTCTACATCTTGGGCAATAAATTGCCAAAGGTTCTGTATTTTTAGCTTTTGCAGAGATTTCCCCTAAAGTAGTGTTTAGATGCACTAGGATATCAGTTTTGAAATTTGCTAGTTCCTCTATCAGGTCCTTTACATCAGTGCCATTTGTGTGGTTTTTTCTTCTTCTCTGCTTAGTGCGAGAGTAATTCCTGCAGAGATCCATAATCTCCTCATTACTAAGAGTGGTTACATCCCCTTTTCCCATTAAATCCAGAACTTCTCTGGATTCATCTTGCAATCCTCTCAAAAAGATAGTTTTACACAATTACGGTTCTACTAGTCCACATCTCCTTTGAACAAAGGAGAACCTATCAAGGTAATCTTCCAAGGTCTCATCATCTTCTTGCTTGATTCTAAATAACTCATCCTTTCTATTCCTTACACGGAAGTATTCACTAATATTTGTCTAAAAAGACAGTCTCCATTTGATCCCAGGTTCTTATGGAATTTGGCTCTAAGCTCATGAACCGGCGTAATGCTTTGAATCCTTGAGAGTTGAGGGAAAAACCTTAAGTTTTTTATTGTCATTTATATAATCATAAGTCCGACACACTACCTTGAATTCAAACAAAAGCTGGTCGGGATCTTCGGATACAACACCTCGAAAGGTGGGAAGTACTGAAGGTGAAATGGTCTTCATGGGAGAGTTTTGTGTTGGATTCAGATGAATAGGATATTCAAATGTTCTGGACGGTTGGAGCACATCCTGATCATCCCCTTCATTATGAACATAGCCATGCTGGCCATCTACATTGCCTGCCATAGTTTCTTGTTTCCTAGGAGAAGTTAAAGCTTCCCAAATTTTTCTCTCAAGAGGTCCAAGCTTTTCTGTTGATGAGTCTGATGAATTATCTTCCTTAAGATATTCTGTTGATACAATTGGTGATTTTCCTTTCTCAAAATGTTCTACTGATGGTGAGACTGGTGATTTTTCTATCGATCTTTCAGGTAGTTCAAACACAGGTGATTCACCCCTTAGGCGTGAAGATCTCCTTAATGGGACAAGCCAAGGATCCTTTGGGGTCTCCCTAGACTTACTCATTCATGTTTACTCCTAAATGACATAAATTAAGTCAATAGTTGTTATCTTACTCTGCTGTTATATTAGATTTTAACTTGAATGTTCATAGTTTGGTCTGATTACAGCTATTGAACTATTTGTTTTCTTCTGACAACACTATATCCCCGAAAACGGTGCCAAAATGATGCGTAGTCGTTATACCATCATTAATTCTCAAAGAATCTGTCAATCCAGGGCAGTGTACAAGGCTATCTGCGGGAGAAGAAGTGAAACAGCTATAACTTAGGTCAATCTAGGGCAACAAGTCTTTATTGGTGGAATCGGTTTGGTGGGGGGTTTTGGAACATTCCTATCTCTAAATTGCATGAATTAAATCTTAATCTAAGTTGGAGAATTGGAAACTAATCACTAACTACGAAATGAAGTCCTAATTACAATTGCAGAATAAGACCTAATTATATTGCAGAATTAACAGTTACAAAATTGAAAGTCTGATCCTAATTGCAGAAAGGAAATCTAATTACTTTTGCAGTAATGAAAGTCTAGATCTAATGTGGAAATAAAAACTATCAAAATTTTGTAATAGAAGGTTGTCAATCCTCTGTTCATATTTTGACAGCAAAACATAAAAATGCAAGAAATTGCTGAAAAATAGTAAATTCTAGAAATAACAGTTCTAAAAATAAAGTGAAAGCTTGGCTGAAAGTAAGATTGCAACTAAAACATTAAGCACAAGATTTATCTTAGCATAAATAAACTAATACTACAAATATTGTCAACTATTCACAAGCAATTTACATAACAAGTTACGCAACTCATTCTGCTGTAGCAAAATCAGAATAAAAACCTGTTACATTAGTCCTCCTCCTAGGTGCGGAAGTGGCCGGCCTCTTTGTCCGAGAAGAAGGTGTAAGTCTCTCTCTCTTTCTAAATCTTAATCACACTTATTTACAAGTAAATTAAAATAGAACTGGTGCACTTTATTGATCAAAAGACATGATTACAAGAATTCTGTTGAAAAACTGTTACAGGACTGTAACAGTCAATTCCTAGTTATACTCTGTATTTATCTTCCTTACTCTATTTTCTATCTATCTACTATTTCTCTACCCCCTTCTCTATAGCTCAACCTGAATGGGAGCAATATTTATAGCTATCCTATGATCTGATTACAAACAAAGAATATCTCAAAAGATCTAATCCTAAAATGCTGCAACAAATTCTGGTTTTATCCTAGAAGAGGACTAAAACCTGATCTTTCCCTTAATGATGGATTTGGTCGGCAATGACGGCAAAGACAGATGGAGGATATTTCTCTTTACTTTTTCCAACCTTTATTTCCCTTTTTCTGCCTTCAAAAATCGGTCAAAAAGGTCAAAAACACATTCTGTTCTTCATTCCGAAGATAAGTGGCTTCATTTCGAAGACAGTGCAGTTTTCATTTCGAAGATCGCTCATTTCGAAGATACTGCATTCTCATTTCGAAGATCGCTCATTCCGAAGATACTGCATGCTTCATTCCGAAGATCCGCTCATTTCAAAGACGTTGCTTTCTTCATTTCGAAGATCCGCTCATTTCGAAGATGCTATGTTTTCTTCATTCCAAAGATATCTGTTCATTTCGAAGATGCTTCGGAATGAACAAATGTATGCTTTCCATTGGTTTCTTCTGCATCTCTCAGGTGGGTTATCTCTTAAGATCAAATTCTAATGGTCTCCATTCCTTTCCTCATGTGAATTCCATGCCTTGCTATTTATGGACAGCTGGTTGGAATTTACATGGGAAAGACCAATTTTCTTTGCATAGCAACGAGTTTGCTTGCACTTGTTGCAGATTTAGGTGAAGTAAATGCTTGAAACAAATCAAAATATGATTAGTGAAATGCTTGCTATTATTCTAAGCATATCTCATTGTAGCAAATCATAACAAAAAGAACACAAAACTATGCAAAAAGCTGTAAAATCGGCATATAATATCTCAAATACATTGATCATGCAAAATGGTTAATATACAGCATATTAAATCAACTTAACTAACATATTAGATAAAACATAAGAGTTTATAGGCATTTTTAGTGTACAAAATATGTTATGATTGAGGCATTTCTAGGCCTCATCAGTTGCCTTAACTTTACCTATTTTCTACCCAACTTCTTTTAAGAAGGATTGTTGCTAATATAATAGTTGAGGTGTTGGCTAAGTTGGTCAACTTCTTACTCCAATTCTTTCTCTTTTATCCTGCGAAGAGATGGTAAGATTTTTCTGTTATAAATATTGAGAAGCAATATTGAAACTAGGAAACTAGACATGCAAAGTATTACTGAAAAGCTTAAGAATAGGTTGTTTTATTCCATGGATCAACTTTGTATAAATAGCAAAGTTGATCATTGAGAGTCGTTGGATTACAAAAACTCAATAAATTTGAACTAGTCTAAACTGAGAGTTCACCTGACTCATGGAAGAGTGGTAACTCAAGTAAGTCTATCCTAGGAGAACCTAAGAGAATAAATATTTATTCTAACACCCCCACTTAAGTGATAATAGGGGTGAATGTAATAAATGAGTCTCGATAATAGGGCTTAATGAGGTACTCGTGTACAATGAATCTTATTGAAGAGATGGTAAAAAAAACCACATGGGAAAAACCATCTTTCAAAAAATAAAAAGAAGAGGCATGTCTTCAGATGGCGAAGATTGTCCTCATTGAACAAAAAAGAAATAAGTCTTGACAACTGGGCCTGATGAGGTACTCATGTACAATGTCATTACATATAGCAGAGATCATGAAAAAATACATGGGAAAAAACCATATTTCAAAAAGAACAATAAGAAGAAAGTAGAGGTGAAAACCTCTGTGCACCCTTCTAATGCATCTTCTTTACTCCAATTTTCTCTCGCAACTGAATGTAACATGGAGAAGGAAAATATTTGGTGAAGATGTCTGCAATTTGATTTTCTGTACGAGTGTACTCCAAGTTTAGATCCCCTTGCTAAATATGTTGCTAAATGAAGTGCATGTGAATCTCAATGTGCTTGGTGCACTGATGTTCTACTGGATTGTGGGCAATATGAATTGTGCTCTAATTGTCACACCAAAGGGTAATAGATTGGTTATGGAAAAAATCAAATTCCCTTACTCTCTAACGAAGCCAAAGAGATTCTTGACTGGCTAAAAATCCTACCCTGTATTCAGCCTTTGTGGATGATAAAGCTACTACCTGTTATTTTTTTGCATGGCCAAGTAATAGGTGAAGAACCAAGACAAAAAACATAGCCAGAGGTGGAACATCTATCTTCAACTGAACCTGCCCAATCAAAATCTGTGTAACCATTGATATCCATGGATCTGCCCTCATATAAGATCCCAAAGTGAGTAGTTCCTTGTAAGTAGTGGAGAATTATCTTTGTTGCTTGCCAATGGCTAAAATGAGGTTGATGTGAGAATCTAGATATCAATCCAAAAAGATATGAAATATCTTGGTGAGTATGAGTGAGGTATAATAGAATTCCTACAAGCTATCTATAGAGAGTAGCATCACATAGAGGGAATTTGTAGGAAGCACTTAGAGTCACTCCAGACTAAAAAAGTGTATAATAAGGCTTACAATCAGTCATCTTAAACCATTGAACAAAGTCCAAAGTGTATTTATGTTGACATAATGAAATTCCTGCATCTATTTCATTTATTTAAATCCTAAGGAAGTAATGAGCTAAATCCAGATAAGCCATCTCAAATTTCTCAGAAAGGGAGTCTTTGATAGTCTAGATGTGATAAATGTCACTACTAATGAGTAGTAGATCATCAACATAGAGAATAAGTATGGTGATTTTTTCTTCATCTCTCCAAATGTAGACTGTGGTATCAGACTCACAATATGAAAATCCTGAAGAAATAAGGAAGGAGTCCATTTTTTCATACCAAGCTCTAGGAGCTTTTTTGAGACCATAGAGATATTTTCTTAGTCTACAAATAAGGGAGGAGTCTTGAGTGAATCCAGCAGGTTGTTCCATGAATATTTACTATTTTAATTCCCCATGTAAGAAAGCACTTTTTACATCCATCTAAAAAATAGGCCATTTTTGGGAAGCAGCTAGTGCAAGTACCACCCTAACAGAATATATTTCGGCAACTAGTGCAAAGGTTTCAGAATAATCAATGCCTTCAATTTGTGAGAAACCTTTAGCTACCAAGCGAGCTTTGTGTTTGTCAATTTTTCTATCAAGTCCATATTTAGTTATGTAAATTCATTTACAGCAAAATAACTTACTTCCTTTAGGTAGAGGAACTAAATCCCAATTTTTATTTTTGATTAAGGAAGATAATTCATTCTCCATGGCATCATCCCATTCTTTTATACTAGTTGCTTCTTTGAAGGATTGAGGATTTGTGGAAATGGACTGATAGACAAGACCAAAGCCTATGGATTTTCCTAATATGGATGATGGAAGATTTTGGATGTAAGGAGTGGCTTCTTCAACTATGGTGCGGGCCCATTTTGGCATTGTGGAAGGAGTAATTGGTGTGGTAGGACTTTGAGTTGGAGTTTGGAGTATAGGATCCTCATTTTGGTCAATTTGATCATTTATCTCTAAAATGGGATCTTCATTATATTGAGGCTCTAACATTGGATATGGCTCAAGAGAATTAATGTTGGAAGAGGTTTGGTGAGGATCTCTATGAGGGAATATTTAATAAAATTGAACATTTCTGTGAAAAATACCCCATGGGTTGTGGGATCAAGGAGACTGTATGCTTTCATTTTCTCAAAATAACCAACAAATATGAGTTGCTTTTCTTATCTAGATCCTTCCTTTTCTTCTTTGGGATATGTGCCCAAGTAATACATCCAAAAATATTGAAGAAAGAGACATCAGGTTTTGAGCCAGTCCATGCTTCCTCGGGAGTCAAATGGCTAAGATATTTATGAGGTGTGCGGTTTTGAATATAGTTTGCACAGTTAATTGCCTCAACCCAAAAAACTATTGGAATATCTCTTGAGTGGAGCATACAGGTTGCCATTTCCTTTAAATTTTTGTTTTTCCTTTCTGCATTACAATTTTTTTGTGTATTATGGGAGACTGAATGTTGATGAATTATGCCATAACTTGATAGAAAAATTGAGAACTCATTACTGAAGTATTCCCCCAATTATTTGTATGAATTTTCTAGATTTTTCAAGTGGCTTCATTTTCAACTAAGGCCTTGAATATTTTGAAGTGGGATAGAACATTACTTTTGTATTTTAGAAAGTAGACCCAAGTTATTCTGGAAAAATCATCAATGAAGTTTAAAGCATATTTTTCTCCTTTGAAAGAAGGCTCTGGGAAGACCATCAAGTCACTATGGATTAACTCTAGAGGGGATGAGGCTCTTTGAAAACCACATGGGTGGAAAGGATATTTATCTTGCTTTCCAAGAGCACATCTAGTACATACTCCATCAGTAGAAGAGACTTTTGGAAACCTTGTTACCATTTCATGGGTGTTCAATTCCTTTAGGTAGTTATAACTGAGATGTCCAAATCATACATGTCAAATTTTGATTTCAAGATCTCCATGTGCAACAAAATAGGAGGATCCTTCTAAATTTTGAATCCCTTGAAGTGAAATAGGTGAGTGTTGTGATCAATATCTCTTTTTGCTATGAGATATTTTGGTTCTTGAAATTCTCTTATCTCAACTCCTGTTGGTGAGAAGAGAATTGTTTTGCATTTTTTAGAAGTACAAATCTGGTAGACAGAGAGGATATTTGTAGCTATGTTTGGGACATAGAGAACATTATTGATATAACTACCATCAATGGATATGTCATATTTTCCTCTGACTGGGATAAATTATGAGTCACCAACTTCTACACTACATGTTGAACTTGAGGAGATTGAAGTGAATGACTCATCTAAGGAAGTCATGTGATGAGTTTCTCCTCAATCTAGAACCCAGTATTTTTATGAAGTTTTTATATCTTTGCCTTGAACATTTAAGGCTTTTCTTATCTGCTTCTTAGTGTCTATCTTGTGATCCTTCATTGTTGCCTCTAGTTGTTGTAGTCTTTTCCAATATTTGTTCACATAATGACCATTCTTTTTGCAGTGTGTACAAGTTATGGGAATTCTTTCTTTGTGATTTTTTCTTTAGTAGATGTGGATGCTACTAAGGCTTTTAAGGAAGAGGAAGATATCTCATACTTTGCAAGTATTTTTTCCTCTCTAGTTAGCCTATCACAAAATTCCTCTAAAGAGGGCATTTTAAATCTTGCACCAAGAGCATATTTTGTAGACAAAAAGGTGGTTGCAAAAATTTGAAATACATCATTTAATTTAGAAATAATTAGATATATGCATTCTTCTTCTATTTTATTATTGCCACTACCTTTGAATTAAGTAAGGACTTCTTTAAATTTTTTGATAAAGTCAACAATATTGTTGAAGTCTTCAAGAGATAATGTTGTTAATTCTGCCTCTAGCTGCATGGACCTTATTTGATCTACTTTTCCAAACAAGTTATTTAGTTTCTACCAACTCTAAAATGGAGTTTTACATTTTGAAATATGAAACCGTAAGCTTTCATTTACATTTGTGCTTATAATGCCCCATTGTTTCATACATATCCTCTTTATGAACAAATATTTCATATTCTTTTTCAAATTTAGGTAGCTTCTCTTCTAGCAAGTGTGTGAGGCCTTTTTGAGAAATGAGATTTAATTTTTTTGGTTTCCATGTGTGATAGTTATGAAGGGTGAGTGGATCAATTGTATTCATTTTGCCAAAAAACCTACAGTGAACCAATATTCCCCCCCTTATTTGCAAGTGTTTTGAAGCAATAGGCAGTACAACCAGAAACTTATTTTATGAATGGTGGTAAAAAACTAGATATTTATACCAAGCCTCTCAAAAACCCGCCCTTACGTGAGGGAAACTATAAGTTTTGAAGAGATTGATATGTGGAACCTAGTCTATTAAAACCAAAAATAACTTGCTAGACCTATATACCAATTATCTCAAAAACACAACTCTTACGTGAGGGAAACTCTAAGTTTTGTGAGGATATTGATACATGGAACATAGGCAATTATTTATAAGAATAATTGTTGGCTTTTGAAAAAAATTGTGAAAGTGCTCAATAGATTGTGAGTGCTTGCTTTGATTTTTTTTAGAAACTCCTTTATGCAATTGTTGGCTTAAAATGTAGAATAAGCTCAAAGAATGAGAATGAAGCAACAAGCATGAAGTGGCCAAGAAGGTGCTACACATAAAAAAAGAGTGCACCAGTGACTACCAATATTATGGACACAAGAAGATAGCTTCCCCCCTTAAAGAATCTAGCAAAACAATATTTGCAAGAATCAAAACCATAACCCCCACTTCCAAAAAAAACTTTGTATTACTTGAGATTACAATTTGTCTTCTCTCTTGATAGACTTTTTGAAATAGGCATTGAGAAATAATGTTGAGACAAAAAAAAGAAATATAATATTACAAAGTATCTTTCATGAAGAGAAATAGATGGAAGGGAAAAGATGAAAAAATGAGGATGAGTCCCTTTGTTTTTATAAAAACATAATATTAGGGTTTTTATTGAAAAAGTTTGAAGGGATCATGAAATTTCGGAGCTGAATGGTAGAGACGTTTTTCGTAGGACTGCCCAAAATGTCGAACTCGTTTCGGCCATATCTCACTCATCCGAACTCGTATTGAGCTGAAATTTTGAGGGTAGATGCCTGAAAAACCCTAGAACATCACCAATTTTCATATCATTTGGAGCAACACAGATCCGAGCACATCCCTATGTGTGAACGATATATTTGGCAAGCGGCTATGCGAGGGTTTCATCTGGGTTGAGTGCAAGCAACTCCAGAGTTTGGTTTTTAGGGCCTTCAGGCCCTAACGGCCAATATTTTTGTGGTTTATGCTAAATATTTTAGCAAGAAATGTTGCATGGGATACAAGATGGGTCTTTCAATAGATCATACTGTGAACTTGAGTGACAACGGCTTCCAATTTGCTACACAAAAGAAAAGTAAAAACCATACCTTTCCATGACGTCTAGGGCAAGGATTAAAGAGACCATGAAATAAGTTTCAAGTAGTTGATCAAAAAATGGCTCATATCTCAAGTGAATCTGGTGCTAAGGTGCACCCACAAAATAATTCTACTGTGAAAACCCCTGTCAAGGGTAAGAATTTTGAAGACTTAGTCCCAAAAATAAATTTTAGGGATGCCCTTCATGGTGGACAGCCTCAACCCAATGCTAATATCAATACTAGGGTTTCTCATAAATCTCTAAGAATGCCTAAAATTGATCACATGAAAATGGATTCAGGATGTCTTAAAGCAGCTGATGAAACTCCTATTGTTAAGCTTGATATGGGTAACATTCAGACTGGCATTGAAGATTTGGAAAAAAAAGGACTAATTTTTCGGTGTGTGGGTTTTCGTCCAAGTCTATCTGCTTTCAAAGTCTGGGCTGCAAAAAGCTGGAAAACTAAAGGTGAGTTACAAATCTCTATTTATCCAAATGGTTATTTTCTTGTTTTATTTGCTAATAATGAAGATAGAGAGAAAACTTTTCAAGGGGTTCCTTGGTTTTTTGGAAGGGCAGGGCTTTTCATGAAGCCCTGGCATACTAAATTTAAAGCCGAATAAGAGATGCCTTCTATAGCTCCCGTGTGGTTTAGACTCTTTGGCCTCCCTATTGAATTTTGGAATCCTACTATTTTTTCTTCAATTGGAAACTCTTTAGGAACTTTTATGATGATTGCTGATTGTACTCAAAATTTTGAACATATTATTTATGCTCGAATTTGTGTTTTAATGGATTTTGACAAACCCCTACCTAAAAATATCACATTACAATTTGGGGAAGACACTTGGGAGAAAGTAGTGGACTATGAGAACATTCCTTTTCGTTGTAGAATTTGCCATGAATATGGTCATTTGGCCAGTGCTTGCCCAAATAAAATTCCTGATCAAAAGAAAGAAGATATAAACTCAACAGGTTTCCAAATACCTAAGAAGAAGAACACTTAGAAAAAACCAGCAATGAAGGATCAATCAAAGTCATTTGCTAATATGTTTGAAATCCTTTCCACAAATGATGTCCCAAGTGAGGAAGAGGAAATAATGGAAACTAAAATCTTAGAAACACAGTTTAAATATGAAGGAAAGAACTCAAAGACAAACCAACAAATCAAAGGTTTTCAACAGAAAAAAAAAGGAGAAAATTTACACAAGAAAAACAATATTTCAAATGTCAAAACTTCAAATAATGCAGGTCCCAATATAGACTCCATTGAACCATCTAGTAAAATTTTGGCTGTGTATGAGCATTCTTCAAGGTTAGAAGCCATCTCAAATTCAATTGGAATAAGTCAAGAAACAAGGAAAAAAAAATTGAAGATGGATTCTAATCAAAAAGTAGGTCACAAGACCAATCAATATCATATGGTAAAGGAAGGTGAAAATCTTGTAGAGGAAGGTAAGATTAATGCCCTTCCCAACATTTTTAGCCCTGGTATTAATGAAGATCATCACTTGGAATATTAGAGGACTCAAAGGGAGTCTTTCAAAACAAAATGAAATTAGAAGAATGATTCAGCTAAATTGTCCACATATTGTTTTCCTTCAAGAAACAAAAATGTCAATGGAGGATATGGACTTAATTGCTAGTAAAATTTGGCCAGCTAGAAAAGTGGTTTCCCTCAGTTCCCAAGGGACTTCGGGTAGCATTGCTTGTCTTTGGGACCCAAAAGAGGTTGTTATTCACCATATGGTTGGTAGTTGGGTTTTGTTGGCTATAGCTATTCAAAGTAGACATTCCAACCAGATTATGCTCTACATTATTGTTTATGCCCCAACTTCTTTGTTGGAAAAAAAAAGACAGTGGAAGGATATTACTCATATTATCTCTCATTTTCCTAAAGCTTGGATCTTGATCGGAGGAGATTTCAATACCATCCTCTCTCTAGATGAGAAAATGGGGGGAAATAGAAATTTGGACAAAAGTACTGACCTCATGAGTGAATATATTGCAAACCTCCATCTTGTGGATATCCAACCAGATAATGGCCTTACGACTTGGTCTAACAGAAGGCAAGGCTTAGCTTGTTTAATGGAGATATTGGATAGGTTTTTGCTCTCTGAAAATTTCTTAATCCATGGTCACATTCCTAAAGTGAAGACTCTTAATAATGTTGGTTTGGATCATTGGCCAGTAATGGTGGAAATGTGGAAAACCAATGTGAGTTTCTCTCCTTTTTGTTTTCAATTAATGTGGCTTAGAGACATTTCCTTCAGACCTCATGTGCAACAATGGTGGAAGGAAGGTAAACCTAGGCATGGGACTAAGATGTTCTGTTTTGCCAAAATATTGCAATACATTAAATCCAAAATCAAGACATGGAACTGGAAAGAGTTTGGGGATGTTCATAAAAAAAAACATGAAGTTATTCTTCATCTTGAAAATTTGAATAAGAAAATCCGTTTAGATGGCCTCACAGAGAAGAGAAGTGCGAGATGAAATTAAACTCACAACTCAGTTAGAGGAATGGGAAAAAAGAGAAGAAATCTTATGGAAGCAAAAATATAGAATTCAATGGCTCAAAGAAGGAGATCGAAACACAAATTTCTTCCACAAATCTCTTCTAGCTCGAATATCTCACAACTTTATTTCTTCCTTAAAATCATATTCTGGAGATGTTGTTTATACTTGGGATGGCATGAACTCTATTGTTGTTGATTACTTTTCCAATATTTTTGCTTGCTACTCCTCTTGACTCGAGCTTCTCAACAAAATGTTCTTCAAGCAATCCCTTCTCTTATCACTTATGAGGAGAACTCTATTTTGATTGCTCTCTGTTACTATCAATGAGCTTCAACAAGTAATTTTTAAAATGCAAAAAGGGAAAACCCCAGGTCCTGATGGTTTTTCTATTGAGTTCTACCAAGAGTTCTGGGATATCCTTCATGTTGATCTATTAAAGGTGGTGGAAGAATCCAGGAAATCCAAATAAATTTTGAAGGTTATCAATAAAACTTATATTACTCTTGTTCCAAAAGCTCAATAGGTTGATCATATCTCAGCTTTTAGACCTATTGCTTTATGTAATGTTCTTCTCAAAATTATTACTAAAATCATGGCAGAAAGGTTGAAGCCTCTTTTACATAAGATTATTTCCCTAGAGAAAGGGGGATATGTGGAAGGATGTCAAATAGTAGATGAGATAGTTCTTGCTCAGGAAGCCATCCATTCCATGGATATGCAAAATTCTCCTTCTATGTTCATCTGGTTAGACTTATCCAAAGCTTATGACAGAGTGGATTGGCACTTCCTTATCAAAGTTTTGAGGCAATTTGGTTTCTCTAAGGATTGGATGGATTGGATCATGGGATGTATCTCTTCAGTTTCCTACTTAGTTCTTATCAATTACAGGCCTTCTCAGTCTTTCTCGGCTTCTAGAGGTATCAGGCAAGGTGACCCGCTATCCCCTTATTTATTCATCATTCTTGATGAATGCTTGGGTAGGTCTATAACCAAAAAGAGGGAAAAAAAAACCCTTGAGGGAGTTACCATTGCTCATGGAGCTAGACCTATCTCTCATATTCAATTTGTGGATGACTCTACCCTTTTAGGTAAAGCTACAATTAAGGAAGCTTCTAATTTTAAGCAAATCATTAGCTATTTTTCTAAGGCTACTGGGCAGTTGATCAATGAAGACAAATCTAAAGTTATTTTCTTTCATTGCTCTGCTAGACAGGAAGCCATAGTCTTGGATAAATTAAGATATAATAAGACCTCTCTTCCAATCACTTATTTAGGTATTCCCATAAATATTCAAAGGCAAAAAAATAAAGATTGGAATTGGTTGTTGGACAAAGTCAAGAAGAAAATTGGAAAGTGGACCAACAAGTGGATTTCTTCTTGGGGTAGAATCACCTTGGTAAAATCAGTCCTTCAAGCTATTCCTATTTATGTTTCTTCCTTTTTAATATCCCAAAGGTTGTTCTTCGAGAATTGGATCAAATCAGTCATCGTTTCCTTTGGAGTGGTACTAAGGAGAAAAGAAAATGGGCCTTGGTGAAATGGGATACTTTATGTCTTCCTAAGAGTGAAGGGGGGTTAGGATTCCGGTATTCAATTAATAACAACAAAGCTTTAGCTGCTAAATTATATTGGAGGATGTTGCATAACCCCAATGATATTTGGGCCAATAATCTCCGTGCTAAATATGCTGAGAACAAAAGTCCTGAAGACCTTGTTCGCTATCAACTTCCTACCAAAGTTTCTCCCATTTTAGTAGTTCTTAAGACTGGTGAGGATTTGATAAAGAAAAAATTATTTTGGATCATTCATAATGGTCAACATGCAAATTTTTGGACATATTCTTGGGATGGTCACAAGCCTTTGATAACTCAGTTTCCCGATTGGAGGCCTTGGATGGAGGAGCTTCACCGAGCTAATTGGATAAAGGTGGGTAATTATTGTCGGTACCATACTGGTAATTCAAAGGTTGGTAGATATTGGATCCCTATTGAGGACTGGCCTATTCAAATCCTAGAAAGGCAAAGACAAGATATCCAAGGCATCCTTCATATGAGATCCCTCTCTTGGTCCCATGAAAAAGATTGTTTTGGATGGAATGACACTACTAAGGGTGAGTATTCAGTTGCTCAAGGTTATTTGACCTTATGCCATAATAATCCCAACCATTCTTCTAAAAAAATTTCTCAATTGTGGGCTCAAAAGCTCTGGCCTAAGGTGAGGTTCTTTAATTGGCTTTTATTGCATCGTAGGGTGCTTACTGGTGAGAAACTCATGAAGCATGGTTTTCATGGCCCTTTTAGATGTGAAATGTGTGAAGAGAATGTAGAAAATATCAACCATCTTTTTATTGAGTGTACTTTAGCCTCTGAGCTATGGAGGAGAATGGCAACTTTTTTTTTGATTGGTAGAAAGGGTGTTGAAAGGTCCCTGAACCTTGTACAAGAGAGATTACAAGAAATCCATAATGACCGAGGTGGTCCAAGAAGAAAGTAATATAGAGTTGGCAAACCTTCGCACTAGGGAAGGTGTCACGAAATCGTGACCAAAATGGTGATGTCGTGATATCGCAACATGTTGAAAAGTTTCGCGATATCGCGACAAGTTGCTAGGTTGGAGCCGGACAAGAAGAAGAGTCATGAAATTGCGACAAGAATGAAGACCGCAGCCGAAATGGAAAATGAGTCACGAAATCGTGACGAAAGTGGAAGCCTACTGCCGAGAAGAGAAAGTGTCGTGAAATCGCGACAAGAATGAAGACCACTACCGAAGAGGAAAATTGTTACGATATCGCGACAAATTAGGAGACCGCTGCCAAGACAAAAAAGTGTCATGAAATCGCAACAATCTGGAGGACCGCAGTCGAGGAAAAAAAGTATAGCAAAAACGCGACAATCTGAAGATCCACAGCCTAGGAGGAAAAGTGTCGTGAAATCATGACAAGAAGGAAGACCGCCGTTGGAGAGAAAAGATGTCGCGATATCATGACAAAAAAGGAGGACCGCCGTTGGAGAGAAAAAATGTCGCGATATCATGACAAAAAGGAAGGCCGCTGTTGGAGGTAAAAAAGGTCACGATATCGCGACAAAAATGGAAGACCGCCGTTGGAGAGAAAAAAGGTCGCGAAATCGCGACAGAATGGGAGGCCGCCATTGGAGAGAGAAAAAGTGTCGCGATATTGTGACAAAAATGGAAGACCGCCATTGGAGAGAAAAAAGGTCGCGATATCGCTACAGAAAGGAAGGCCGCCATTGGAGAAAGAAAAGGTGTCGCGATATCGCGACAAAAATGGAAAACCGCCGATGGAGAGAAAAAAGGTCGCGATATCGCGACAGAATGGAAGACCGTCGTTGAAGAGAGAAAAAGTGTCGCGATATCGCGACAAAAATGGAAGACCACAATTGGATAGAAAAAAGGTCTCGATATCGCTACAGAATGGAAGGCCGCCATTGGAGAGAGAAAATGTGTTTGCAATATCACGACAAAAATGGAAGACCGTCGTTGGAGAGAAAAAAGGTCGCGATATCGTGACAGAAAGGAAGACCGCCATTGGAGAGAGAAAAAATGTCGCGATATTGCGACAAAAAGGAAGACCGCCGTTGGAGAGAGAAAAAGTGTCGCGATATCGAGACAAGAAGCAAGGGAGCATATTAAGGCCAAAAAGTGTTGCGATATCGTCACAAGTTTGCAAACAATCACCCGGAGAGAAAAAAGGTCACGATATCACGACAGAATGGAAGACCGTCGTTGAAGATAGATAAAAGTCTTGATAACGTGGCAAGCTAAAATTTTGCAACCAACTATGAAAAGTGACACAAAAATTCTCCAAGATGCCAAGACGCAGCCACTGGGGGAAAACCCAAAGCCCAAAAACCCACTCACATTGTGAAAACATTGGAACTTGAAGAATCGTCCCTTAGGCCGATTGGGAAGGAATCTTTCCAAACCTGAATGTCTGTTGCATCAACTCCCTTGTTAGCAAGCCAGTCTGCAGCTTTGTTTCCTTCCCGATATTGATGTTGAATGATTAATTTTTGGTAAAGGCCAATTAGTGTCTTGCATTCTTTGAAGATGGAAGCAAGGGCCCAGGGAGGCACCGAGGTTCCATTGAGCCAGTTGATGCAATTCAATGAGTCTCCTTCAATGATGAGTTTATTGATAGTCAAGCCTTCCAAAAGAATCAAGCTTTGGAGCAAGGCCCGAGCCTCGACCATATTATTAGATTGAATTCCTAAGTTCTGAGCAAAGGCCAAAATTATTTCTCCTCTGTGATTTCTAAGAATTCGACCTCCGCCAGCCGCTCCAGGGTTGCCTTTGGCCGCACCATCGAAGTTAAGCTTGTGCCACCCAGAAGGAGGTAAGGCCCACTTGATTACAGACTTGTCGACAGAAGTACGAGGAGTTGCAGAAAAATTGAAAATATTGAAATGATTTATTAAATCCAATTCAAGGCCCAAAGGGGGGGGGTTGGACGATGAGACAAGAGAGGCATTCTCCACAACAAGGGCCAAGATTTTGGCAACAACAATCTTCTCATTCGTGGCAAGGTTTTTGAAAATTCTAGCATTTCTCTCAAGCCAAATCTGCCACAGAAAAATATGAAGGCAAGCTTGCCACATGAATTTGAGTTGGCTGCTCTTGAAAGGCCTGGGCCATTATTGAAAAAGGAGGGGAATGGAATGATGGAGGGCTACGAAGATGGCGAAAGTGTTGAAAACCTGGTTGAGCACTGCAAGGGGAAGGGACATTCCGAGAAAAACATGCGCGATAGACTCACAGGCGTTTTTACACAAGATGCACCAATTGGGAATGAGAAGCCCTCTGGTTATCAAATTGTCAGTGGTGAGGATTCTATTTTGGATGGCCAACCAGCAGAAGAATTTGACCTTGGGAATGATCTTGGCAACCCAAACCAGATTAGATAAGTCACGACCATCACTGGGAACTTCTTGGCTATAGTAGGCAGATTTAACAGTGAAATGCCCTGAATCTTCAAGGTTCCAAACCATGGAGTCATCTTTGTGAGAGCTAGGGATTATGCAGCTCCTCAGTAAGTTTTGTAACTGCCTAAGTGCCTCGGTGATATGTCTAGGCCCATTCAGATCTAGGTGTTTCCATTTGGGTCTTGTAATGCCTGGGTTAATGAAATGACACACCTTATCTCCAAAGGTGGCTTCGGTCACCGTCTTGAGCACAGCAAGATGAGGATCTTGGCTGAGAGGTTTGTCATGGATCCATGGGTCATCCCAGAAATGAATGGTCAATCCATTTCCAAGACACCACCTTAAGCCTTCCATGATGATCTTCCTTATTTTAGTGACACCATTCCAAAAATGAGATTCGCTAGGAAGGTTGTGCTCTCTAAGAAAGGGAACCTGATGAAGGTATTTAGCTTTGATGTTGTCAATCCAAGTGGCTTTTTCATTTATGGTAAGCCTCTAGGACTGCTTGGCAATGAGAGCCATTTTCATTCGCTTGATATCCTGAAGCCGAGACCTCCATCTGTTTTCTTGGAACAAACCTTGTCCCAGGCAACGAGGGGAAATTTGTTCTTGTTTTCGTTTCCCGCCCAAAGGAATCTACGTTGAATTTGCTCAATTCTTTGGTAGATGGAAACAGGAGCTTTGAAGATGGATAAGAAAAAAATAGGAATACTTTGCAAGAAAGCCTGGACCAGAGTGGCTTTGGCTGCCTGACTGAGCAATGAACTTTTCCAGCCTGCAAGCTTCTTGTTGAGACGATCTAGAACAGGGTTCCACATAGCCGAGATCGATTTGCCATGAAAAAGTGGTAATCTGAGATAAGTGGTTGGAAGGCTCCCAATGAAACACCCAAGGATCTTAGCAATCCTGTTCTGCCTATGGATGGGAGTATTGAGGAAGTATAGCTTGCTTTTGTGGTAATTGACTTTTTGGCCAGCCGCCTCTTCATAAGAGTCAAGGATGCTCTTAATAATTTTTGCTTCGGGGATAGAAGCATGAGAGGAAATAATAGTATCATCCACAAACTATTGATGGGAAATGGCATTGGTTTTTGAGGATGGTTTGATCCTAGAGACGAGTCCACTGATGCAAGCAGTAGAAAGGGTCCTTCCAAGGGTTTCGGCCAAAATGATGAAGAGGAAGGGTGACAAAGGGTCCCCTTGGTGAATGCCTTTAAAACTTGGAAAATAGCCAGCAGGTGAACCATTGATAAGAACAGAGAACCAAGCAGTAGAGATACATTCACGAACCATCTGAACCCAATATTTGTGAAACCCAAACTTCTCAAGGACCTCGAATAGGAATTTCCATGAAACCCGATCAAAAGCCTTGTTCATGTCAAGCTTAAGGAACATACTGGGTTTTTTGTTTTTAGATGCCAAATGAGCCAACTCGTGGACGGTTATCACTCCATCAGCAATGAATCTGCCTTTGACCGAGCTACCTTGGCACTGGTCAATGATGGAGGGAAGGATGTCTTTCAGCCTGTTTGCCATAACTTTGGTGATAAGTTTGTAGATGACACTACAGAGACTTATAGGTTTGAAGTCGGAGAGAGAAGCACGATCATTAGACTTGGGAATTAAAACAATGAAGGTGGAATTGGCTACTCTTGGCATATTTTTGGCTCTCTGGAAGAATTTAACCACAACAACAACATCAGGGCCCACAATATCCCAAAAGTGTTGAAAAAACCGGGGTGGAAAGCCATCAGGTCCAGGGGCCTTGTCGGGTTCCATTGCAAACAAGGCATCTTTGATCTCCTCTTCAGTGTAGAATTGGAGCAATTTCTCATTATCATCGTTAGACACCATCATTGGAATGTTCTAAAGCAAAGAACTTGCTGTGCAAGGGTGGCAGTCAACACTTGGACCTAAGATTTCATGGAAATGGTGCACAACTTCCTGTCTGATGGCAAGGATATCAGAGACAATGGTACCATCAGCCTTGGTCAACTCAGAGATTTTATTTGAACCTCTGTGGCACAAGGTGGAAGCATGGAAAAACTTTTTGTTGGTGTCTCCTTCTTTGAGCCAGAGGCTTCTGGATTTTTGCCTCCAGTAGGACTCTTCCTTAGCCAAAACATTGTGAAGGTTTGAAAGGAGGCGTTTTTCTTCCATGAACGTTTCAACCCTCTTATCCCCTCCCTGAATCAGATTTTCCACCCTTATGAGCTCATCCAGCAGAAGCTTTTTTTCACTAAAGAGGTTGCCGAAAACCTCCCTGTTCCAGCATTTCAGCTTGAGTTTGAGGAAAATATTCGAGATAGGGTTTGGGCAAAGGTTTTTCTGCCACCATTGTCGAATGCACCGACCTAAATCTGGATGAGTGAGCCACATCTTCTCAAACCTGAAAGGGGTTTTAAAGGTTTTCTGGGGTCAGGAACAATCCATAATTATAGGGTTGTGATCAAATCTAATTTTTGGGTGACTATGAAGCCTGGCATCGCCAAAAATAGGAATGAGTTATTTGGACAAGAGAAATATGTCAAGCCAAATTTGGATGTGATGGATGCCCGCCCATCTGTTGCTCCATGTATAGTTGGATCCTTGGAGCGGTAAGTCCATAAGCTCGTTGAGGTGGAAAAATTTGCTAAAATCTTCAATGCAGTGTCCAGTGATCGAATTGCCTCCTTGCTTGTCAAGCAGGTGAAGGGGAGTATTGAAGTCACCACAAAGCATCCAAGGAAAGTCAGGAAAGTTATTGCGCATTGCGGTAATGTTATCCCACAACAATATTCTGTTGACAGGACTGTTTGGTCCATAAAAATTGGTGGCAATCCATTGAAGGTTGGTGACTTTATTAGTGAAAAAAATGTTGATGGTTTTGTCAGAGACTGAAAGAACTCTCCCCTCGATAGTTGACGGATCCCACAAGCAAAGGAGACCCCCGGATTCCCCTGAGGAGGGGCAAAAGGTGAAATTGCTATTTTCCCAGATTAGCTTGCAAACTTGATTGCTGCTATTCTCATCCAATTTAGATTCTTGAAGAAACATGATATTTGGTTTTAGGTTTTTTCTCACCGATTTGATAGTCCTCTGTTTGGTAATTCTGTTGAGGCCTCTGACATTCCAGGAGACAAACTTCATCGATTTGACTTGGGATTTGCTTTGTGACCTCTGCCTCTCCCTTGAGACGGAGTAAGTTTAGGTCTAACCTCATCCAAATCTTGGTGGGTGGGTTTTTCAGAAGTAGGGCCCAAGGAGGTAGGCACAGATCCATCATCCACTTCAATCTCAGCTGCTTTGGCAAGCTTTTCAGCATTGGACGGTCTTCCCCTTCTTTGCTCTTTGTTGACATCAGCTTTGGGGGTGGGAATGGGAGATTTCAGAGGGCTAGATGACTGAAGAATGATGGTGGTGTTGGTCCCAGGAACAGGCATATGGTGGGATGGAGAACGAGGAGACTGGCACAGGGCAACAGACTCAGGGGAGAGGGTAAGAGGATGGTTCTGAGTCAGGGGAAGGGGTGGGAAGGGAAGAGGAAGGTGAGAGAGACCAAAATCTGAGGGTGAGTTTGGGGAGGTCATTGCCACCTTATCCTTGGACAAGGGAGACTGAATCACAGAGGGTGCGGATGAGATGTTTGGATCTATGGGAAGGTCATCGGAGATGTCCTCACTAGTTTGAAGATTATTTAAAGGAGTGAAATGATTGGAACGAGAAGGCGGAGCACTTACATTGTTAGGAGCAGATGTTTTAGGGGGGCCTACAGAATGGCCACGGCCCCTGCCAGGAGCCTTTTTCTGAACGTTGGGGATCTGGAAATCCTTCTTCCTGCCTGAATCGCTGGGGATATATTTTTTTCAAGAAAGGCATTGAGAAGCCAAGTGACCCTGAGTGTTGCACTCCAAAAAAAATGCGGGCTTGTTCTCGTACTCAACCCCTTGATGTCTTCTGAAGCTCTCAATGTTGATGCCAATGTAGGTCAGCAGAGCCGATTCTAGATTAGCCATGACATAGACACGAGCATAAGTCATTCTAGATCTTGCTTTGGTAGCAGGGTCGATGGCAACTAAATCTCCAATCGATTGAGTAATGCCTTTGAGAGCATCATTATAGAAGAACTGTGGGGGAAGCCCATGGAGTTTGATCCAAATCGGAGCAATGTTGATAGAATGAGTTTCAGGGGTGAAATCTTCCCCCCATATCTGTAGAAACAGGCTTCGATGACCAAAAAACTAGGGTCCACCAGTGAGAATGCATTGGGTGTCGAGGGCATTGTTTAGCCTTATCATAAATAACCCCCTAGGAAAGGCCACGAGCTCCATGCTTCCAGAAAGATACCATTTAGAAAGGGCCCATTCATGGATAGTTTCCATATCAGGTCGGGCACCAACAAATTTCCCAACTAGAGAGAGGGACTCTTGAAAGATTAGTGGCTCCATAGCCTCACTTGGAAACGAAACTTTAGTGTCCAAAATAGAGAAAGGCAAAGGAGTTTGAAAATAGAACGCTCCAGTCAAGGTCCTGACTTTATCCGCAAAGGACAAATACCAAGGTCGCATATTGGAAAGAGAGGAAGGTGAAACCCTACCGTTAACAGACGTCAGCTTCATCGCACCGTTTGGGTCTTCACCATGACAAAAGCTGAGAGGGCCTACAGTAGGCCCAACACCAACTACAGGGCCCGAGGACAAAGTTTCCAGACCAGCACTATCCATCGACCCACCATTCCTGCCATCGCCATCGCCATTGTCCACAGACGCACCTGGTCCCATTCCCGCTCCTATTCCCGCTCCCATTTTTTCAAAAGTTAAGTAAAAATCACACCTTTACTTGGCATCCAAGGTATGGATTAGGAGAATGGCAACTTTACTTGGCTTACAGTGGTCCAATTTTTTCACGTTTGAACAGATTTGGAGGGATTGGCCTAATCAAGAGGGTGTTGATCATTTTATTAGCCAGTTAGTTTGGATGGGTTCTACCATTCTTCTTTGGAATATTTGGAATGAAAGGAACAGCCAAATTTTTAATCAAGATAGGAAGGATATTCACTATATTTGGCAAAAGACCATAGCCAACTTAGTTGAATCAGTCCATCATCTCCTTAATCACCCCCAAAAATCCCACCAAATATGGGATCAAGTGATGCAAAGATTGAAGATTAAACCTTCTAAGGGCAACCATATTAAAGGGAATGTGAGTATTAGTAAGATGGATAGGACTAGAAATTGGCAACCTCCTCCTAAGAATTTTGGAAAAGTCAATATTGATGGAGCCTCTAGAGGGAACCTTGGAAAATCCAGTGTGGGAGGAATTGGTAGACTTTCAGATGGCTCCCTGGTTTTTACTTTTGCTAAGAATTTGGGTATTCTTTCCAATAACCTTGCTGAGGGGTATGGTATCCTTAGAGGCCTTCAGGAGGCTACTAAGGTTGGATGGGAAAAGGTGTTAATTGAGTCTGATTCTCAACTTATGATTAATATTTTGAAGACTCCATCTAAGAATCATAAGGTGGATTGGAGAATAAAAAGAATTATTGAGAAAATTCAGTTAATCCAGATGGGATTTTTGAAAGTTGATTACAATCATGTGGTCAGAGATCAAAACAAGAGTGTTGATGCTTTAGCTAATTGGGCTTTGGACAAAGGTGATCTTACTTGTTATGGCCACCCTCCTATATGGTGGGCTTATCAAATTAGGGAAGCTCTTCTTTCTATCATTTCTTTGGATGGCTCCAGTCTGAAGGTACCTATTTTATTCTTGTTTTTTTTTTGTTTCTCTTTGGTTCATTCAATTTTTTTAGTTCCCTGGATCATTCTATTCTTTATTTTGTTTCCTCTGTTGATTCTTGCATTAATAGTATTATGGTCTAGATAGGTCATTGTTTTGTTTATTTTTTATTTTTTTTTCTTTTGTCTTCTTTGTTTTTTTGTTTAGTTTTTTAAGGTGGGTGGGTTCTTTTGTTTTGTTTTGTTTTTGTGTTCTTTGTGTTGTTTTTTGTTGTTCTTGTGTTTTTGTTGTTTTGTTTTTTTTTTTTTTTTATGTTTATTGTTATTGTTCTTGTGTTTTTTTCGTTCTTGTTCTTGGGTTTCTCTTTGTTTGTGTTATTTCATTTTTTTATGTGTGAGTGTTTTCTATGTTTTTTGTTTTTGTTTATTGTCTGTTGTTGGTTGTTTTTATTTTTATTTTATTTATTTTATTTTTTAGGTTTTGGTTGTGTTTATTTTTCATATTTTTTTGGGTTATGTCTTTGTAGTGTTTTGTTGTTTTTGTCTTGTTTGTGTTTTGTTATGTGGTTCTTGTGTTTTTCTATGTGGTTTGTGTTGTGGTTTCTTTTATCTTATTGTGCATGTTTGGTTGTGCTTTTGGTTTTGACACACTCAAGGAGTTTGTTTTTTATTTTATTTTATTATTTTTGTTGTTATTTTATTTTTTTTAATTTGGTTGTGTGTTTGTTTGCTCCTTGATTATGTCAAAGGTGGTAGGCCAGGTCCGTGTCTTGGGCGTTTTTGACGAAATGGATACCCCTACCTCCTTGGGTCTTACTCGAAAGTGGCATCCCTTTTAGGATGTTTTCCACAAATAAAAATAAAAAATAAATAAAATAAAATAAAAACATAATATTTTTTTAAAAAACATTTAAAAGAGAAATTGCCTTCGAAGACTCTCAAAGAGCAATTAGAATGAAGCTACACAGATTGTAGATAAGTCACTGGGAAATGGCATAGAACGCAGCTCTATGATGCTGCTTCTGTGGATCTCTTTCGAATCGGATGCAATGTTCATGAAAAGTAGACGCAATACTCCCTCAATGATGTATTGATCCCTCCATTTTATTTGGATTGCACCCTCCTTTTTCTTCCATGCTCACCACACCAAATTTACTTCGAGAAGAGAGCACTGACATCGATTCGAGGAGAGCCTTGGAAAACGCAAGAGAGATTTCATGATGAATCGATGAGAGACCTACAAGATTTAGTAGGACAATGCCAAAAAAAACTTAATATCACTTGGAAAATTTGAAAATATGAAGAGTGTTACTCCTGGTGAAGTCGAATCGCCCTCTTATTGATCTTCGAAGAACGCAGCAGATCCTAAAAAAAAACTCGAGCAAAGGATGGAATTTGAGAGAGTTTTGGTTGTTTTTTATAGCATTTCACAGATGGATAGTTGTTTATGGAAAACATTGAGAAGAAGGATGTGGCTTATTTTATGGAGTGAACTGAAGATATGACAATTTATGTGATATTGTCACATAAATACAAACTGAGGAAGATATTCTTAATTTATCTTTTGAGCACCAACTTAAGCTAACAAAAGAGGTTGTCGCTTGGATGAGAAAAAGGTACTAACGAGGGAGACACATGTTTTTACTCACAGCAAGTACAAGGCTTCAGCATAGAGCAATTGAAGAGAACATAGGTGTCCTGAGCTCCAATGAGGGAAGACCCATTTTATTAGAGGGAAGAAAGGATGATGTTCCTTTGAATAAGACCTTACAAACTAGACAAACAAACCCATATTCGACTCTTCAGCACCAAGGAAATGAGGACCAAGAACAAGACAAATGAACCTGAATTCGTCTCCTCAAGGACATCGATGCAAATCTATGCCAGACCCCTGCACCTTGTGCATGGCGAGTGGGCGATGTATGACCAACATGACTCTCCCAATGAAATGAGTATTTTTTGCTTTGCAATAGAATAAAGACATGATCAAAAATACCAAACCTAGATGCTAGTGCAGGTAAGCGATGGTGAATTCATTTTTTGGCACAAACCTCTGAGATATGATGACACCAAGATTGTGATGATTGGCTTCTCCCTTGGGCACAAACCTAAAACATGTTCCTTGCAACATTATCCTTGTTGGTTATTGTTGTTTTTGAAACCACAACACTTTACTTTCTTCTAAAATGGGGATGTCAGTTCTATGAGAGAGTTGTGGAAGAAGCAACACTAAAAAAAATGTACAGCGCAATGATAAGGAAGCCAACGTATCCAAAAAAGGTATTAGTTAAAAAAAATGCTTTAAAGGGACAACAAAAATTTCTTGAGAGAGGGCAGTGTGAAGCAAATATTTAGATAACACCATACACAAAAAGGTGAGGTAGCAAATATAATGGTTGCTTCTTATCAAATATATTAAAACACTTTGCACTTAAAATGATAGTAATGATCTATTGAAATATTTAGTGGATAAACACTATATTGGAGTATAGATAAAAATAAGACTATTTAACAACTTCTAAATAAGTTAAAATAAATAGATAAGACTTATCCAAAAAATGAAGGACAAGCTAAACTAAATCAATGAAAAGAGTTGAATTCTTGCAAGAAAAAACTAGCCCTCCTTTGGTACCATGTTAGAAATATTATAAGAAATATTGAAACCATGAAACTAGACATGTAAAGCATTATTGAAAAGCTCAAGAACTTATTGCTTTATTCCATGGATCAAATTTGTATAAATATCAAACAGGTTGTTGAAATTTTGAAGATAATTGATCAAAGGATTCAACATGGTGATGTTGATGAAACTACTAGGCAGGAGGAATGGACAAAACTATGAGAGCTTCATAACATTTTGGCATGTGAGGAAATCTATTGGAGGTAAAAATCAAGGGCTCTTTGGTTGAAATATGGAGATTCAAATTCTAATTTTTTTCACATCACCACGCTTAGAAACAAAAGCAATAACAAGATAAAAATTAAAAAAAAAAAGTAGATGGTTCTATTACTCAGGTTTTAACAGAAATCAGAAAGGAGGCAATAACTTATTTCAATTCTATCCTTGGTTAGGAATTGCAATGCAATGAGGAGACAAAAGATATTCTCTTGAAATCCATTCCTAGAATAATAAACTAGGATATAAATCTTAAGCTTCTAGCTCCCTTTCTAATGAGGAAATTAAGGAAGCCTTGTTTAGCATGGAGCCAAAAAAATCCCCGAGACCCGATGGCTTTCCCCCTTGTTTCTATCAAGATTTTTGGGACATCGTAAGTGAGGATGTAATTTCTTCTATCAAATAATTCCAAGCAAGAAATCATATCCCAAAAGGTCTCAACTCTACTTTTATTTCTCTAATTCCTAAGAAGCAAACCCCTAAATCTATGGCTGACTTCAGGCCAATCATTCTATGCAATGTTTCTTATAAGATCTTGACTAAAGCCATTGCAAATAGAATGAGAGATGTTTTACCCCGCATCATAGATCTGTGCTAGGGAAGATCTGTCCAGGGCAGGTCAATCTTGGATGGAGTTATCATAGTTCATGAAGCTTTGCACTCTCCTCATAAGACTAACAAGTTTATTTTTTCCCTCAAGCTTGATATGAACAAAGTATTTGACAGGCTAAATTGGGACTTTCTGATTGCTATCCTCCTTAAGTTTGATTTTCACCACAAATAGGTTAATTTTATCAAAGAATGCATTTCTAAAGCATGGTTCTCGATTTTTGTTAATGGAAAAACTACTGGTTACTTTCAAAGTCGTAGAGGAATTCGATAGGGGGACCCTATCAGCCCCATGTTATTCATCATTTTGGTAGAATATTTAGGTAGAACCATCAAAAATACTTGCATTTCAAGGCTAATATCAATAATAAAGGCAACATCTCTCACTAGGGTTGTTTCTCACCAAAAATTCATCGATGATATCCTTCTATTGACTAAGGCGTCGGTGGTTGAGGCCAAAATAATTAAATACATCCTGCAACTCTACGAGGACGATGTTGGTCAGAAAGTTAATTTCAGTAAAAGCAAGTTATATTTCTTGAACACCCCCATTTAGAGGCAAGGAAGGATTGTAAAAATTTTAGAGTGTGATATAGCAAACCTCCCCAGTTCGTATCTTGGTCTCCCTCTTTTCATTGGTTCTCTGAGAGAGTCAATGTGGGACAGGGTTATTGAAAGAATTTTAAAAAAACTTGTTGGATGGAAAGGTCATCTTCTATCTCAAGCAGGAAATATGACCGTCACTAAGGCCTCTCTTCAGAGCATTCCAGTCTATTTACTCTCTGTTTTCAAAGCCCTTGTGAAAGTTTTCTAGAAAATTGAGAAACTCCAAAAATAATTTTTATGGACTGGATCAGAGGACAAAAAAGGATACACCTTGTAGGATGGACCAAAGTGTGCAGACCCAGGGAAAATGGGGGCTTATGTCTAAGGAGAATT
The DNA here is from genome assembly GCA_028583015.1 of Wollemia nobilis. Taxonomy (NCBI): domain Eukaryota; kingdom Viridiplantae; phylum Streptophyta; class Pinopsida; order Araucariales; family Araucariaceae; genus Wollemia; species Wollemia nobilis. The sequence continues at coordinate 9,200,977 of JAQPPZ010016864.1, read as the reverse complement.
GCTCATATAAATTTAGCTTTACTAGCTAAATAGGCATGGCACCTCATTTATGGTGAATAAAATGAATGGACAACTATCATCAAACGAAAGTATCTTCAAAATATGTAATGTCTAAGTGCCTCAGTTCCAATCAGAGGTTCTACTTTTTGAAAAGCAATTCTCAATTGTAAGGAAATCATAAAAAAAGGTTTAAGATGGGTTTTCGGCAATGGTGAGAGGATAAATTGTTGGAATGATAGGTGGGCTAAGGATGAACCACTGACACAATATCCTAACTTAGCCCGAATCAGAGATATCATAGAAGAACTCATTGGCAGAAAAGTCTTTGATTATAAGGTTGATGACAAATGCAGAATGAAGTGGAACTAAATAAGTATTCAAGGATTTCAAGTAGAATCAAATTATATTTGTAACATTCTTGAGCAACAAATTATCCCCATGATACCCAAGGAAGATCAAGTGACCAAGGCTCCTACAAAAAATGGGCAATTCACTGTTAAATCATCTTACAAGATTTTGTTTGATGACGAGGATTTTGTCCTCCAAAAGGACTTAGTTTGTATAAAAAATTTAATTCCAAAAATTGCAATCTTTTCATGGTTGGTTATCCAATGAAGAATTCTAACCATTGATAATATGATGCGTAGAGGTATTTGTATCACTAATCATTTTTATCTATGCAGGGCTAATTAGGAGACCATTTATCACATTTTCATTGAGTGCCCTTTTTCCTTGACCGTCCTAAATGGGGTTTTTCATGCCTTCAATATTTCCTAGGTTAAACCAGCCATCGTACTTGATTTGTTCATCCAGTGGCCTTGGCCCTTTTCAAGCCAAATACTTAGATACATGTGGAAAATGTGTCTTAATCACTATCTTTGGCAGGTGTGGTTAGAAAGGAACCATAGAGTCTTTAATGAGTCTATCCATGATCATCAAACTATCATTGCTAGGATCCTATCCTTTGCCAACAATAATGTGAACCTTATCCCTTTTGATAGTCATAAACCTCATCTGCAGGAGACCATGATTGCTCAATATTTAAGCTTAACCTTGTTATATGAGTTTGTGCCTAGGGTAGTCAACCCCAGATCCAATGTTAAGTGGTCCCCACCTCCTATGGGTTGGTTTAATCTTAATTTTGATGGAGCGACTAAGGAAAATCTTGGTAGAGCAGGTGTTGGCAGCATTGTGTGAGATCATAATGGGAATATGATGCTCACATTTTCTATATATTTGGGAACAAGGACAAACAACGAAGCAAAAGCTAGAGCTATGTGTAGAGGCCTTAAAATGACTCAAGACTTAGAAGGCAATTTGATCTTAGAAGGAGACTCTATGCATGTTATAAATCTCCTCAATAATTGGAAAACACCTCCTTGGAGGATTAAAATAATTTTTTAAGAGGCTAGGATCCTTTTCCAGGGAAGATAGGACAGAAAATCCCAACATGTATTTTGGGAAGCTAACAAATTTGTTGATAAGCTGGCCAATTTGGGTGTCTATGGTGATGGACTTTTCAAATGGGAACACAGTGTCCTGAGAAAATTAGAGGAGCTTATTAAACAAGAATGCCAATAATGATAGTCGAATTTACCAACAGGGAAGGCACTGTAAGTTTGAAGGCTATGAGTATTTCTGTCTCTTTTTTGTAATGGACTCACAATAAAAATTATTCGAGCTGTCAGTCTTGGTGGATGTTGCTTAGAAATACCACAAAGACTAATTGGGACAATCACATATCAGATAACATAGCTCCTAGTCATCTTAGTGATTTGAGGTTGGTTGATAATCATAGGGCAAGAAGGAAATAGCAATATAAGACTTCAAACCAGAGCCATGTGGACCACCAAATAGCCATCGCCATAAATATAGCCAGCAGGTTCACTTCTCCAAGGTTGATTGGCCAATATGGGATGTGGTCCCAAAGCATGTCATATACAGAAGAAAGCAATTACCAAAGAATTATTAAGAGTAACTGTCAATAAAACACTTGTGAGAGTTTTTTTCAATACTCTGCTATGTGTTTGCAGCTTTTTGTTTCTCCATTGTTTCAAGGAAGGGATCTGTGTCTGTTTCTTTTTTTGTAATTATGATCCAAGTGTGTTTTCTAGGTGTATACCCAAAATGTTGTATGGGAAGTTTCTTTTTGATAACATGCTATGTGCCCTACCGGATGTAATGGCTTTGGCGGCATATAGATTTTACATATATAGGATCCTTAGTAAGGACATGTTCATCAACAGCCCTGGGCTAATTTTTGTAAGGGTCAACCTATAAAACCCGGTATTAATTCTATAGTATCTTATCTACCAAAAAAAATAGCAAAGTTAATCATTGAGATTCATTGTATTACAACTCAAGAAATCTGAACTAGTCTAAACTGAGAGTTCACCTGACTCATGGAAGAGTGGTAACTCAAGTAATTCTATCCTAGTAGAACTTAAGAGAATAAATATTTAATCTAACATTTTCCAAAACCTTGAAGGTAATCCACTTTTATTTTGGTGGCTTCCTCCCACCACATAATCCATCGTCTTCCTCATAAGAGCCTTGGCAAGATATTCCACACTTTCTTGATTCTATTAACATAATATTTGTGCATGAGCAGGTTAGTGTTTAACTTGAAAAGTAAGTTCTTTTTGGATTTCCTATGGGGGCACACCCAATACTCAAGGGAATGGGGAGATGATATGAAGTTACCATAAAATAGATTGGATGAGACAAATTATTTTGGAGGATAGAAATTTTTTTGCTACATATAGGCACTCTAATATTTCCATTCTGAGAGTATCCCCACATCGAGCATTACTCCAAGTAAACCAAGCACCATGATTTTCAGCACTCTTGTTCCAATTGGGATCATAAATATTTCAGGCCCTTCTAAACCTAGACCATTCTCTAGCCTCTTTCTATTGTTTAAGTGGAGTGACACCCCCCAATCTATCTCCCTCCTACTCTACCATATTAAATACCCATCATATTATCCAATATGCTTCAAGAAAATTGAAGCACATGCAATATTAGAGGTTTTTCCTTCTGGCTGCATCATTGGGTGCATAAACAACTGTAATACCCAATTTTATACCACAAAATATTACTATACACCACACTACTCTATGCATTGGATCCTCTCCTAATAATAAAATAAATTCCCATAGCTCCTGAGAGAGGCATAGGATACCCTCCCCTCTTCCTTCATCATGATTTGTATACAAGGACCCCCTAACCCCCATAGGGTCTTAAGGGTATTTTGAGTCTAAAACATGTAATTTTGACTTATTGCAATAAAAAAATCTATGGGCAAACTCTTTTGATGATTTTTCAGACAAAAAACATCGCTCTCATAATGTGATTCCATGCACATTCCAAGACATGATTCTTGTAGACATTATACTGACATATTATTAGCTAAAACATCATAGGCATTCTGAGTGGGTATAGATTGCATATTTTTATGTAGTGTACCTATTACCTTGGACTAACGTGTGGCTAAGGAGTTATTTTTGGAGTGATAGTTGGTGGGCTTATGGCTCCATTCCTTACCTCTAGGAATTGGTCTTTGGAGACATGTTGGCATTTTTTCTACATTGAAATTTTGTAAATTTTTTATTATGTAAGCATTTTTCCAGTAAAACTCCCAGATATATTTTGAGTGTTGTTCACACATTAAAAAAATTGAATTTTTTCTAAGTATTTGATGGGTGTAGTTTCAGGTAAAATTCAAGCGAAATGCTTTTTCATTCCTCGAAATGGCTTTTTCGTTTCCTGAAATGGTTTTTTTTTTCCCTGGAATACCTTTTCTCTCCCAAGTGCAACAAACATTCTTTCTTTTTGGTGTTTCTATAGAGAAAACACTCCTTGGGCATTTCACTGGCGAAAACACCTTACCAGCATTTTTGCTCTCATTAATTCTCAAAGAAATCAAGTTTCCAAGATGGGCTCTACTTATGGGAGCACAAGATTTTCCCATGAGAAGTCATTGCAAAAAAATAAGAATTGGGGTAAACTTACATTTCACACAGGACAAAACATCAAGTGCACATTCCAAGCCGAAAGCTCATTTCGAGCATAACTTGGGAAAACTAAAAATAAAGGTCCATTTCGAATGAAATTTTATGTTTAAAGTGCAAATTTTCTTTGAAAAATTTTAAAGCCCGTAAAGTTAATTCCTGTGGTGATACAATGGATATATCCGAGATCACTGCTAAAAAAATACAGGATCTAAGTATTGCTCCTTTGACTCTGGTGTAATCTTGTTCATTTTTGAAGCACCATCCACTTTCGTGAGTTTGCATTTCCAACACACCACCTATCAACCTTACCAGTTTTCAAAGCAGATTTGATGCTCTATGTACTTTCCTAGCAGAAGTGAATTTCCAAGGTGTAAGGCAAAGCGAATTCATGACCAAATACATGATTTTTAGATGATTTTGTTGTGTCCTAATGCACCGACGTCTAATATTACTTCAAGCATTTATTCATGTCGACTTCTTTGTGTGATTATTTCGTAAAAGCCAGATCATGGTTTCCTTGTAGAATTTTTTAACTAAAGATGTCATTGATGTCGAGGATAAAAATATGCACACTGGTTTTTGATCTACCAGCATTTTTTTTGTATATGCATTAAATGAAAGAGGCATAATCCTCTATAAATACTAAGAATTTCATTGTAAGAAGGGAGGATAGACATTTTACAAAATAATACTTTTAGTTTTCTGCATCAATAGAAAGATATTGGACTTCTGGTTCCTTAAGTAGTCTTGTGGTTGATCACTTCCTATGATTCATTTTTGCTTACATTTATATTCCTTATTAGTTGCTTTTAAATTCTGCATCTAAATTTAATTACTGTTGGTAAGGGAATGAAAATTGAAATGTGTTTTGGATGTTATCTCTACAAATTTTGAGTGGTTCATGTGCTTGATTTTCTATTTCATGCTTATTTGAAATTGAATGTGGTTTCTTGTTGTTAGTTTATCCCCACTGCACTTTTCTGGCTTACAACCATATTTCCATTTCTTTCTGTCATTTCCCATTTATTTCCTGTTACCCTAAGCTTTAAATCAAATTATATTAGTAAGGGAGCCAACCCTCTTTGGAGATCAGCCCGAAGGAATTTTCTCTTTCCCTCGGCCTTTCAATGTTGGTCGGGTCTAGGGTGCACAAGTGATAATACTTTATTCTTAGGCAGATTCATGACCAACACATGCTTAATATTTGTTGGATGAATAGTAATCATGAGATTCCTTTATGGTTTTTTAAGTTCATCTCCTAAGTCTGTATTAAAGTATAAATTATTGCTTTACAGTAAATGGGAATCCTTCTATGATTGTAATAGCTTTAGATTACTAAAGGATTAATCTTTCTTTAGTGAAATTATGATATTTTTTGGAAAAAGTTGTTGATGAAATTATTGACTCAATGAAAAGACTAATCCCTTATTGGAATATGAATAGTCTAGTTTAATTTATTGTTTTAGTTCATGAAACAATAGATAAAGTAGGATATGAATTGTATATATATATATATATATATATATATATATATATATATATATATATATATATATATATATATATATATATATATATATATATTCATAGATGAATTGAGGAAATATTTTGTATTATGAAATATGAATGAGGGATTGGGCATAGAGCCCATTAGACTATTTGGAACTTATGGGGGTTCCATTATTATGCTATTTGAAAAAAATACTTAAGAGGGGGTCCTTAAGTATCTTTAGATAGGAGAATGAATGTGGTTTCTCATTTGAGGGGATTATGGGGTCCCCTTACTATTTTGTAAAAGAATTACAAATGTATGTGTTCTATGGGGCATAATAATTATGGGATTCTTATGCAATATATTTGAAATGTCAAAAAAGAAATATGGAATTCCTATATGTAGTTGATTGCTAGTCATATGCCAATAAAATGGATATTTTAAGGTTGGGTTTTTCTCAAAAGGGTTTCCCAGGATAAAATGATGTGTCATATGTGTAGCATTTATGGATCCTATTTTGAAATCATTATTTGCATGTGAGTTTTTAGTTGATTACTTGAATTGCTATGAATTGTATATGAAGAGGAAATGGATTTATATACTCAATTGTGTTATTCTTATAAATTGGAAATTACTTGTGTTTTTTGTAGAGAACATGAATGATATGTGTTTATTGCATTAGAGTAATGTTTATGTAAATATAATTTATAAAATAAGGAGAAGCATGAAACTTAGTTATTTTGGGATTTAGGAATTTTTCTTAGGAGGAATTATCCATAGGAAAACTAGTCTAGCTAGTCCCTAAAGGATCATTCTAGGAGTAAAGGAATTATGGTGTAACAATCCCTTAGGGTTACAATATATTATCTTTTGATGAGTATATGATATAGGATATGCAACCACAATATGAAAGATAAGCAAGCTATAATATCTATATGATAATGACATTATAATATGTAGGAAAATAATGAGAAAAAATTCTACAATAACTCAAAAATATGCCACTAATAAAAGCTCATAAAAATAGTACAATGCGGTATAAGAGAGGACATGAACACTCCATAAACTGATATGAAATGACTACATTGTACCACACTACTAATCTATACTAACCACACTCTATATTCTCTCCTCTCTAGTTTTACTCACTATAAGGACTTTATATAGGAATATAGGTTCCTTGGCCCTTACTCTATCTTATGACTCATGTACATGTGGACTACATGTACATTTACATCATTGCACATTCTAACACTTGTGCATTTATTACATGTTGAAGTAACTACATAACTTTATTCTAAGGTAAACCCCTAATTTAGTAATGTAGCAAAGGTGGTGCATTGATATGTACCCAATAATGTAATATATTCTCTAACACCCCCTTTTATTACATTATTTGGGTATTGAAGACTTTAGTCTTCAATATGGATATTCAATCTTTAGATGTTCTTCAGCTGGATCCGGTACTTTGTATTATTTTTAATTCACATTGCATTGTATGCCTCAATTATTTGGTCCCTCTTATTCTTCTTCTTATTTGTTCTTGTCTTTGGAGTCAATACTTTCATAGGTGGATGTACTGTCACCTGATTCTTACAAAAGTATATTCTCTTTGCCTTTGTTCTTTTTATCATTTTCTAGGTTTTTTATAGAAGCTTCTGAATAAAATCTTAAGGCATCATGATAATATTTTGTGTTAGTAGAACTTGAAATATCAATACTACATGAGGATTGATATATCTTCTCTAGGTATGAGTCATCCAATTTTATTTTTAGTTTAAGTAATTCTATAAATCCTCTTTGTTCTAAATTATCATATTTGTAACATTTAAATGTAAGTAATGTCATATATAATATGCTACCAAATTCTAAAAGAATTTTAATATCAATATTTTTATTATCAATTGCTTCAGTGATTTGAGCATGTACATAATATTCCATGGTTTCAAAGTTGTCTAATTAAAGCTTCACTATGAATAATTTTTGAAGTAAGGTCTAAGTCTCCTTTAGGCTTTATAAGTAAATTCTTGATTCTAATTTTTATGACACTTTTTATTTCCAATAGTGTTTTCATATCATTGTTCATTGTATTCTTTGAGGTAGACATCTTCCTTAGTTTTAGCTCTTTATATTTTAAGAACACTTTTGATAGATCCTTTGTAGTAGACTACCTTATGACTCCCTAGTTTAGAGTATGTGAACTACTTTGATATCACCCTTTTCAAAACTTAGGTTTTGTAGGACTCCTTATGTCTCCCTAGTGATTAGAGTAAGTTATAAGCTTGATAAAGTGTATAGTAGATATTAGTTCACCTTTTGATTTGATTTTGTAATATTTTGAGAATGATAATAATCAACTCCTATTTTACCTTATTTCTCCTTTTGAACTATGCACTTTTAATTTAATGAAGTTCTCTATGGTTGGATTCTTTTGTCCCTTTAATATGAGTGTGATACAATTATAAGTAAATAAATCCAACTCTTTAAGCAATCAATGGACTTTCTTCTTTAGCTATTAATATCCAATAGTTTAATTTTCCTAAATTCCAATAAACTATGTTTGATGTAGTATTCCTTATATCTCCCTAATTTGGAATATTAGAAAATAATATTTGCAATAATAATTTGGTTTACTAAGTAGAAACCCTTATATCTCCTATGATATTTAATTGCAAATATAATTGTATTTCAACTAATGTGCTTTGAAATACTCTTAAGGATAAAATCCTTTGATTTGATTTCCAATGTATTAAGGTTGATTTTTTCTCCATTATAAATGATAAAATAAACCTTATGATATACCCCTTATTACTCCTTTATTAAAGCAATGTCAATCAAGGTGAAACCTTACCTTTATAATGTTGTAACTCCTAAATAGTAGGTATTGTATTGGTGGGCACTGTATTCCTTCGACAATGGATGTATGGTAGTGATGGCGGTGAGGCTTAAATGCTCCTTTGACTCCTCTTCAACTACTTGGATACTCTCTCTTAATCGTACCTCAAATTTAGTCTTAATCCCACTAAATTTCACCTTGACTCATCTACATTCAATGCTCACACCAGATGTGCTTCCTTAACTGTGTGATTTCAATATTCACACTTTGATATTCTCGCTTCAATCTATATGCATCTTTCAAACTGGGCTATTAAGGGTGTATCCTCATTTACTTCATGCATTACTAAACCTTCTATCTTATTAATGCTCTTAACACTTGGTGCATAGATTGCTCGAAAAATTAAGTGGTAGATAGATGTTGTAGTATTTTTAAGCATTGGTTGATGAGTCTTTAATACTATCTCTTTGGGTGAAATGATTACTATAACTTTCAACCTTCAAAATATGCCTTAAATGCTCCCAAGATGATCATTACATCTATTCTGAATTATTTCTCCCTATGCAGGCACTAGTCGGGTTATGTATTGCTCCCTTTCATTATGCCAAATGAGACTTGCATGAGAGGACATCCTCAATGTCTACTTATCCTTCAATATTTCTTCCCCAATGAGTGCAAGTTGTTCAATTTTTGATTTAACACTCTCCTTCTTATTTCCAATGAGTGCAAGTTATGTGTTTTCCAACAAATTGATGATGATATCTTCTTCAAGGTTTGCTCTAGTTATGGATCCAACATAGCCCTTTTGGTTGATGATATATCTTCAATAAATGGTCACTCTTGATAGCTTTGATCACTCTATTCCTATTTTTTGATTCATCTTCAATCAATGGTAGCTTTTATCAGATTTAGCTGGTAGTTTATCCAAGCAATTGGTTGAGTAATGTATTCCCTATTTGCCTTTTGTTTTAACATAGCTTGTACTTCACTCTATTTAGTGTTGTTTGCATAACATCTAGTGCTATGTATCCTCTAATGTTGTAGGTTTTCGATGTGGTAGTGGTCATTTGCAATGGTCTTTCTCATGTGTAGCTAGTTGCACTAAGCTATGGTATCTTCTAACACCTTGATGATGTGAATCCTGAGACCTATGGATGAATATTCACTCAAGCACCTTGAGTCATGTTTCCCTTTGTAATGGTAGATATTGAGCCCCTTAGGATGGCTCCTCTATGAGCACTTTTGTTGTGCTTCTCCTCTACCAATGGAGGCCACTTGTATCCAGGATGATAGGCTATGTAGAGTGTCTTTAAGGCACTTAACTTTTGTCTTCCTTTGATGTAATAATAGAGACAAGTTTGTTGCTTGAATAACAACCTGTAATACCTTCTTATTTGCACCTAAAACTTGAGACTATCCTAGTATTGTTTTGTAGATCTCTTCACTGGTTTTGATGGTGGCTTTTTTATCCACACCTTGGGGAAATATAACCCTATAATATGGCTTCTCTAGATCACAATAATTTTCTAGTTTTATGCATCAAATAGTGTCTCTAGATACTTTGATATATGCTAATTTGTGCACTTTGGTTTTCCACTCTAGATTAACAACCAATGCACATAATAATCCTTTGAGAGTAACTAGTTTTATGAATAACTAAATTAGTAAAATCAATCCTTAATGTATCAATAATATCTCTAAATCAATGGACTTAAGGATAATAATAATTTCACCTTATTTTTCCTATAAATGAACCCTCAAAGTAATTTGAAATATACACTTAATTTTCACTGCAAATTAAATACTTAGTGCACCTTAAAACTCTTTAAGAATGACTAGTATAGTGCAATATTGATGTTGGCAATTTTGGGTACCTTGGGTACATTGCCTTTACTCTAAGTGTAGATGTTGTCATTGATGTCAAGAAGGTCTTGAAGCAATTTGGTTTGATGTCAAAGAATGTGTCTTGATGAAGGTTTCAGCATGGACAATGAGTTTCCAAGAAGATCAGGGTAGCCCGATTGCAAAAGATCAAGAAAAAGACAAGTAAGAAAAAGTATGCGAGCGACTGGAAAAAGCTGTCGCGATTTCGTGACATGTTTTAGGAGAGAGAAAGCGCTGGAAAAACTATCACGATTTCGTGACATGTTTGAGGAGAGAGAAATTTTGGGAAAATGTGTCACGATTTCGCGACATGCGGGAAGGCAGAGACAAAGCAGGCAAAACTATCGCGATTTCGTGACATGTCGCATTTTCGCGACTCGGACAGTGCAAGAAGGCCAGAGAAAGAAAAGTGTCACGATTTCGTGACATTCTGCAAAGGAGGCTATACGGACAAGAAAGTGTCACGATTTCATGACATGTTGCAGAAGAGAAAGTCCGTAGTGTGATCTGTCATGATTTCGCGACAAGATTGAAGAGAGAGAAAGTGATTCAGGAACTGTCACGATTTTGCGACATGATGCAAAGTTCCAAGTAAGGGCTATCACATTTTTGTGACATGCTATAGAGGTCGAGTTGAGGACTGTCATGATTTCGTGACATGCAGCAAAGAGAAGAGCTTGAAAGGAGAAGCGTCATGATTTCGTGATAGGCAGTGGAGAAAGCGTACGGAAGCCAGAAGTGTCACGATTTCATGATAGGCAGTGGAGAAAGCATTCGAAAGCTAGAAGTGTCATGATTTTGTGATAGGTTGCAAGGAAAGCTTTCAGAAGCTGAAAGCGTCATGATTTTATGACAGGCTACAAAGAAGTTGTACGGATGTAGAAAGTGTCACGATTTCATGACAGGTTGAGTTGGCAGCTTGCAGTTGGAGAAAGTGTCACGATTTCATGATAGAAATAGTTAGCAAGTCTTAATCAGAAGAAGCGTCATGATTTCATGATGAATTGAAGAAGGAAGAGCTCGAAGGCGAAAGCATCACGATTTTGCGACATGTTCTAGTTTTGCGGGCATATGGCAGAAAAGAGCTTAAGGCAATGAAAGCGATTTCATGACAGAGTTGCAGATGACGTCAGCAGAAGCAGATGTGTCATGATTTCATGAAAAAATTTGAGAGGAAGGCCATGAAGACTAAAGTGTCATGATTTCATGACAAAAGTGAGATGACGTCAGCAAGAGGCAAAGGTGTCATGATTTTGTGACAGAAGCACAAAGGAAGTCGACAAAGGCCAAGGTGTCACGATTTCATGATAGCAGGCTATAGAAGGTGTACGGCTGTAAAAATGTCACGATATCGTGACATGTTGAAGTTTTGCGCCAGAAGCTACAAGGAGGCAGTGAAGCCAACAGAGTTAAATCTGGGCCGACGTAGTGTAGGGTTTTGCAGCCGACGTGGTTGAAGGGTAAACAGTCGACTAAGATCAAGATTTCAATCTTGAGATTGTGAGTATAAAAGGAGGGCTGCTTGAAGAGTTTGGCATCGATCAAGTGTGCGTTCGAAGTGCGAATTGCGTAGATAGAGTGCGGGGAGAAGTTCGATCGTAGAGGTGCATAAGTGGAAGTCTGATCGACTGTTGTGTTTGCACGAAGTGTGCGACGACTGTGCTACTGTGTTTGCGTAGAGGTTGCAAAGACAGTGCTATCGTGTTTGAGCAAAGAGTGCGAAGACTATGCTGTTGTGTTTGCTGGGATGTGCGAAGACTGTGCTGCTGTGTTTTCATAGAAGAGCATAAGTAGATCGAGTGCTGTTGTGTTTGCGCAGACTGTGAAAAGTTGGTTTCGACCAAGTGCAACTATAACAGAAAAGAAAAGAGGAAGAGGACAGATTTGTGCCAGACCGAAGGACTATGTTTAGTGCAAATTTGAGGAACGACTTTGCGGTGATAGAGTTGAGGACAGAGATCTCCAGCCAGAGCAGGGAAGACAGGTGTCTTCTATGGATAGAGTTCCACTTGCTAAGGGCGAGAGGAGGTAGAGGTCTTCTAGAGGATCACCACTAAGAGCAGAGCTAGGGGAAGGTGTCTCCTTTGGGTTGGTGCCCATAAACTTTGTAATTGGGAAGGTTTCCCAAAGAACTGTGATATAACTTTTAGAGAAAAGTTTTATCCATGGAGTAGCCCACTTTGGGTGAACCACGTAAATTGTTGTGTCACTTTGTGGATGGTGTGTTGTGCATTGCTTTGATTACTATTGTTATTACTGCTATCTGTACACTGCATTATACTGTTTTGAAAGTTGATTTTTAAAGCAAATTAAAAAGTGGTCTTATACTGTTCACCCCCCCTCTCAGTATAAGCTTGTGTTCTTCAATTGGTATCAGAGCGGGTCTCTCCAGAAAAAGCCTAACAGCTTGGAGAAGGATCTTTCAGAAGAACATACAATTTCAGAAAAGGATGAAGAGGTTAAGTTCGATCTCTAAAGTGAATTCTTCTGGGCTTTAAGAATTTCAGGGAAGAGAGTTCTGTTCTCAAGCATCATGACAGGAAGAAGAGACAGCAAGATCAATCTTCAGCCTGAAGAACGATGGATTCCAGTTGGTCACAAGAAGAACAATCATCCAAGGCATCAAAACAGGTTACATAATACTTTCCATGGCTACTATTTTTCTTGCAAGAAATTTGGTCACAAAGCTATACATTGCATTAAATCCATGAATAGCCATAGTAAGGAAAATGTTAACTCTTTTGCACCTCTTATGGATAAAAATGTCATGTGTTACAAATGCAAGAATGTTGGGCATATAGCAAGGATGTGCAGTTTGGATAGACCTAGCCTTAAGTTCACTAAAAAGAGAATTGAGATCAAGTCTAAGTCAATGATAGTTCAAACTGCTTTTCATGCTCAAGACAAAGTAGAGAAATGGTATCTTGATAGTGGTTGTTCAAAACATATGACTGGTGAAAAGGAAAAGTTTCTGGTCTTAAAAAACACAAACAGAGGAACAGTTAGTTTTGGAGATAACAGGTCTGCAAAAATCTGTGGTAAAGGGACTCTTAGCTTGGATGGGAAATCTAAAACTGAAAATGTGCTTTATGTAGAAGGTCTAAGACATAATCTTCTAAGTGTGAGTCAACTTTGTGATCAAGGACACATAGTATCTTTCTTTTCAGATAGATGTGAGATTCGTAAAGAAAAAAATGGAAAACTCATTGCTAGTGCTACAAGGACTCCAAACAATCTTTACATGCTTAGTGAGATAAAAAAGGAAAAGTGCTTTCTAACTCAAGAAGATGAGAGTTGGTTATGGCATAAAATATTGGGGCATTTGAGCTTTGATAATCTTGTCAACATTAGTAACAAGGAAGGAGTTAGAGACTTGCCCAAAATAAAAAGGCCCCATAACACCATTTGCGGTCCTTGTCAACATGGAAAACAGACCAGAACCAGTTTTAAATCAAAAGGGTATACTTCTTCAAAACCATTAGATCTCATTCATACTGATTTATGTGGCCCCACCAGAACTCAGAGCATTCAGGGAGAAAGCTACTTCATGCTATTTATAGATGATTATTCTAGAATGACTTGGGTGACCTTTCTCAAAGAAAAATCTAAAGCTTTTGAAAAATTCAAAGCTTTCAAAGAAATGATTGAGAATGAGACTGAAAAGAGAATCAAATGCTTGAGATCGGACAGAGGAGGAGAGTTCACCTCAAATGAATTTGTGGAATACTGTGAGCAACAGGGAATTAAAAGAGAATATTCAGCAGCAAGAACTCCTCAACAAAATGGAGTAGTTGAAAGAAAAAATAGAACTATTGAAAATATGGCTAGAGCTATGTTAAATGAGTCAAAACTTTCAGATGGTTTCTAGAAAGAGGCAGTCAGTACAACAGTCTACATTATCACCAGGGCCCAACTTAGAGTAAATCATCATAAAACTCCTTATGAGTTGTGGAAAGGAAGACCAGCTACAGTAAAACATTTCAAAGTGTTTGGGAGTAAGTGCTTCATCAGAAGGGAAGATCAAAATTTGGGTAAGTTTGATCCTAGGTGTGATGAAGGAATTTTTCTTGGTTATTCCAGCAGAAGCAAGGCTTACAGATGCTTCAACAAAAGAATGCATACAGTCGTAGAGAGCATAAATGTAACAGTTGATGAAAAGACAGGGATAAGAGAACCTGTCAAGGAAATCGATGATGAAATCTGTCAAGAAGAATTGAGAGAGGTTTCAGATGAAGAAGAGGAAAAACAACAACTGCTTCCCAAAACTCCGTCACGATATGTTCAGAAACATCATCCCAAATATTTGATCATTGGTGATCCAAACAACAGACAAACTAGAAGAAGAGTCATTCCGTCACACGATTCTACAAATATTTCATTATTATCTCAGATTGAGCCAAAATATTTCAGTGAAGCATGTGCAGATAAATTTTGGGTAAAAGCTATGGATGAAGAGCTAAATCAAATAGAGAAAAGTGAAACTTGGGATTTAGTTCCAAGACCTAAGGACAAGAATGTCATTGGCACAAAATGGATATTCAGAAATAAACTCAATGAGGATGGAAAGATTGTCGGAAACAAAGCCGAGGTTGGTTTGCAAAGGTTATGCTCAAGTAGAAGGTGTTGATTTCGAAGAGACGTTCGCTCCTGTTGCTCGTCTCGAAGCCATCGAGAATGTTTTTGGCTCTTTCAAGTTTCAAAGCATTCAAGGTGTATCAAATGGATGTGAAATCAGCCTTTTTAAATGGAGTTTTGGATGAAGAAGTCTACGTAGAACAGCCGGAAGGCGTGTCTCTCTCGAGATCAATCGGACTATGTGTGTAAACTAAAAAAGGCCTTGTATGGGTTAAAGCAAGCACCTAGGGCTTGGTACTCAAGACTTGACAGGTACCTTCATGAGCAAGGTTTTAGGAAAGGTATGGCGAGATAGCAATTTGTATATTAAGGATAAAGGTAATGATATGCTGATTGTAGTTGTCTATGTTGATGATATCATTTTTGGGGGAAATAATACCCAGATGTGCAAAGATTTTGCTAACACCATGCAGAAGGAATTTGAGATGTCTATGATTGGAGAGCTGTCATTATTTTTGGGTCTTCAGATTGCTCAATCAAAAGACGGTATATTTCTCTCTCAAGGAAAATATATCAAAGAAATGTTAAAAAAATTTGGGATGATGGACAGCAAACCTGTATGTACTCCAATGACTACAGGGTGCAAGATGAGTAAAGATGATGAATCTCCAGTGGCAGATCAGAGGTTGTACAGATCAATGATTGGCAGTTTATTATATGTTACAGCTACCAGACCAGATATCATGCAGGCTGTTGGATTAGTAGCCAGATTTCAGGCAGCTCCAAAATATTCTCATGTTATAGCAGTTAAAAGAATATTCAGATATCTGAAGGGCACTATGGACTTTGGGCTTTGGTATCCCAAAGGTGATGATTTCACTCTCACAGCCTATACAGATGCAGATTGGGCAGGCAGTAATGATGACAGGAAAAGCACCAGTGGTGGAGCATTCTTTCCGGGAAAGAGTTTAGTTTCTTGGCTAAGTAAGAAACAACCTTCAGTTTCCTTATCTACGGCAGAAGCTGAATACATAGCAGTAGTGGCTAGGTGTACTCAAGTTCTATGGATGAAAACCACCTTGGAGGATTTCAAAGTCAAGCATGAACAACCCATCTCCATATTTTGTGATAATACTAGTGCCATAAGTATTTCCAAAAATCCGGTAATGCACTCAAGGACAAAGCATATTTCCATCAAGTATCACTTTCTAAGGGAGAAAGTGCAAGATAAGCAAGTCAAGGTAGAATATGTGTCTACTAAAGAGCAGATTGCAGATATCTTCACAAAACCTCTTCCAAGAGATACGTTTGAGTATCTAAGGGAGAAATTGGGAGTTGTACTCCCACCCCAGAATTAATCACCTCATCAGGAGGTGGGGGAGGGACTAAGCTAAGAGGCTCATTCTTAGTCCCGAGCCCCAAAGGTGACCCTTTGCCATTGATGACAAAGGGGGAGAGATATGAGTAAGGGGGAGAGCTTCATAGTGAAGAAGAGAGCTTCAAGTCAGGGGGAGCAAAAACTTCAAAGGCAGATTCTCAGTTGTTGGATCAGCTATTTTCAGTTTTGGCTCTTGACTTGTGTTTTCAGTTAAGGTTTGCCATCAATGACAAAGGGGGAGATTGTTGGCAATTTTGGGTACATTGGGTACATTGCCTTTACTCTAAGTGTAGATGTTGTCATTGATGTCAAGAAGGTCTTGAAGCAATTTGGTTTGATGTCAAAGAATGTGTCTTGATGAAGGTTTCAGCATGGACAGTGAGTTTCCAAGAAGATCAGGGTAGCCCAATTGCAAAAGATCAAGAAAAAGACAAGTAAGAAAAAGTATGCAGGCGGTTGGAAAAACTGTCACGATTTCGTGACATGTTTTAGGAGAGAGAAAGCATTGGAAAAACTGTCATGATTTCGTGACATGTTTGAGGAGAGAGAAATTTTGGGCAAATGTGTCACGATTTCATGACATGCGGGAAGGCAGAGACGAAGCAGGCAAAACTATCACGATTTCGTGACATGTCGCATTTTCGCGACTCGGACAGTGCAGGAAGGCAGAGAAAGAAAAGTGTCACGATTTCATGACATTCTACAAAGGAGGTTGTACGAACAAGAAAGTGTCACGATTTCATGACATGTTGCAGAAGAGAAAGTCCGTAGTGTGATCTGTCACGATTTCGCGACAAGATTGAAGAGAGAGAAAGTGATTCAGGAACTGTCATGATTTCGCGACATGATGCAAAGTTCCAAGTAAGGGCTGTCACATTTTTGTGACATGCTATAGAGGTCGAGTTGAGGACTGTCACGATTTCGTGACATGCAACAAAGAGAAGAGCCTGAAAGGAGAAGCGTCACGATTTCGTGACAGGCAATGGAGAAAGCGTATGGAAGCCAGAAGTGTCACGATTTTATGATAGGTAGTGGAGAAAGTGTTTGAAAGCTAGAAGTGTCATGATTTCATGATAGGTTGTAGGGAAAGCTTTCGAAAGTTGAAAGCATCATGATTTCGTGACAGGCTACAAAGAAGTTGTACGGATGCAGAAAGTGTCACGATTTTGTGACAGGTTGAGTTGGCAGCTTGCAGTTGGAGAAAGTGTCATGATTTCATGACAAAAATAGTTAGCAAGTCTTAATCAGAAGAAGCGTCATGATTTCATGATGAGTTGAAGAAGGAAGAGCTCGAAGGCGAAAGCGTCACGATTTCGTGACATGTTCCAGTTTCATGGGCATATGGTAGAAAAGAGCTTAAGGTAGTGAAAGCGTCATGATTTCATGATAGAGTTGTAGATGACGTCAGCAGAAGCAGATGTGTCATGATTTCGTGACAAAAGTTGAGAGGAAGGCCATGAAGACTAAAGTGTCACGATTTCACGACAGAAGTGAGATGACGTCAACAAGAGGCAAAGGTGTCACGATTTCGTGACAGAAGCACAAAGGAAGTCGACAAAGGCCAAGGTGTCACGATTTCACGACAGCAGGCTATAGAAGGTGTACGGCTGTAAAAATGTCATGATATCGCGACATGTTGAAGTTTCGCGCTAGAAGCTACAGGGAGGCAGTGAAGCCGACAGAGTTAAATCTGGGCCGACACAGCGTAGGGTTTTGCAGCCGACGTGGTTGAAGGGTAAACAACCGACTAAGATCAAGATTTCAATCTTGAGATTGTGAGTATAAAAGGAGGGCTGCTTGAAGAGTTTGGCATCGATCAAGTGTGCGTTCGAAGTGCGAATTGCATAGATAGAGTGCGGGGAGAAGTTTGATCGTAGAGGTGCATAAGTGGAAGTCTGATCGACTACTGTGTTTGCGTAGAGTGTGCGACGACTGTGCTACTGTGTTTGCGTAGAGGTTGCGAAGACAGTGCTATCGTGTTTGAGCAAAGAGTGCAAAGACTGTGCTTGTGTTTGCGTTGGATGTGCGAAGACTGTGCTGCTATGTTTTCATAGAAGAGCATAAGTTGATCGAGTGCTGCTGTGTTTGTGCAGACTGTGAAAAGTTGGTTTCGACCAAGTGCAACTGTAATAGAAAAGAAAAGAGGAAGAGGACAGATTTGTGCCAGACCGAAGGACTATGTTTAGTGCAAATTTGAGGAACGGCTTTGCGGTGATAGAGTTGAGGACAGAGATCTCCAGCCGGAGTAGGGAAGACAGGTGTCTTCTGTGGATAGAGTTCCACTTGCTAAGGGCGAGAGGAGGTAGAGGTCTTCTAGAGGATCACCACTAAGAGCAAAGCTAGGGGAAGGTGTCTCCTTTGGGTTGGTGCCCATAAACTTTGTAATTGGGAAGGTTTCCCAAAGAACTGTGATATAACTTTTAGAGAAAAGTTTTATCCGTGGAGTAGCCCACTTTGGGTGAACCACGTAAATTGTTGTGTCACTTTGTGGATGGTGTGTTGTGCATTGCTTTGATTACTGTTGTTATTACTGCTATCTGTACATTGCATTATACTATTTTGAAAGTTGATTTTTAAAGCAAATTAAAAAGTGGTCTTATACTGTTCACCCCCCCTCTCAGTATAAGCTTGTGTTCTTCAATTGATCTCGCCTTATTACTACTTCAAATGAACCTTAAAGCATGCACTAGTAATTGCTCTTAAATGCACTATAATATTTGTAACTTAATGTAGTCTTCTTTGCTATAACTAGATAATAGGAAGATGGCTTTTTTGTTGTCCAAATATATCTAACTCCTGTTTTAATGTGTAGGTATAAACCTTAAATGAAACTCTCTTCTGCACTCCCTTGAAAACTTCAAAATGAATACACTCCTTGCAACATTTAAACTAATATGGTTCTTAAAGACTCTTAATAAACAAAAAAGCTAAAGTTTAACTAATGAACCTTTTACACCCAAGTTGCTTACCTTTAATATCTCTGAATATGGTGGATGTCTTAGTGATTCGATTCACCAAATTGTTGTCCTTAACTATATGAAATTGCAACTCTTCTTGGATATTTAAAATAGCTCTCTAACTCACCTATTTTTAGCTCTAAAAACCCTCTAACTTGCTACCATGTAACTATAGTAGGTGACTTCAATTATCCTTCTAAGATGTTGTCCTTGAATCTCAAAAACTTTGGTAGGGAATTCCTCCAAATCGCAACTACGTTTTTACTTCAAGAACCCTTAAATATTCTTTTAAATATTTAGCAATCCCCTATCTTTGAATGAGCCTTCTAGAATTCATAGGCAATCTTGAAACCTCCTAGGTTTGGTAGTAATGTTTGGCTCCTTTATCCTTAAACCTCCTTATTAAATTCTAACTTCAATCAAGGTCTTCTTATGAAAATTTTAAAATTATTGAGGTCTTCATCAATCTCCTCCAAAATTTGGTAAACTTCTTGCCAAATTTGCCTCCTTTGGGCTTGTTGTCGAATGATGATAATTGTCCGAAAAGCTTCCTTTATAAATAACTTCTCCTTGGTTGTAAATTTCTCCAATGAGTTCTCCTAGGAAATTCATTAATGGCCTTCTTCAAATATCCTTTAATGAGGCTCATCAAGCCTTCTCCTTGTTGCTCCTCGAGATATATTGTAGGTCACTGTAGCTTCTTAGGCTGATTTCTTCTTCTCTTTAAAGGTGAATTCTTCAATATTCAATTGAGATCACCAATCTCCTATCTTCACCAGGAATATTATCTAGAGTCTCTTCAATTTGCTATTATCTTCAATGAAGATCACCAACCTCCAATATTCTCCTAGACTCTTCTCTGGAGTCTCTTCCTTGAATCTGCACTAAGGATCCTATGGTCTTTTCTACTTCTACACTTTGCAGGTCTCCAATCCCTAACAATGAGATCTTTTCTTCAGACCTCTAAATCTTCGTTCTTCCTCTTGTTTCTTATGGTGTTGGATTGATTCTAAAGAAGATATTATTCATAGATATTTTTTAGGAATCTTCCCCACTTTATTTGAATCTCCTTTTTTCTACAAAAAAGTGTTAGGATTGTAATGGAATAAATTCTAAATCTAGAGATGATGAATCTTCACTAGTTGATTTATCAATCTAGTGGAATATTGAGTCCTAATATTCATGAGTTTTTATACAACCCTGTGGAAAGACTCTAGCCAAATGCAATCTCAATTTTTTTTAAAATGAGATTTCTAGATTTATCTCAATCTCACTTGTGGCTCTTCTTATTTTCTATTGATCTACCATGTGCTTTGAAACAACTGTTAACTTTTTTTAAGTATATGATATAGGAAAGGCAACCACAATATGCAAGATAAGCAAGCTATAATATCTATATGATAATGGCACTATAATATGCAGGAAAATAATAAAAGAAAATTTTACAATAACTAAAAAACATGCCATCAATGAAAGCTCACAAAAATAGTATAATGTAATATAATGGAGTACATGAATGCTTCATAAACTAATATGAAAGGACTACATTGCACCGCACTACTAATCTATACTAACCTCACTCTATATTCTCTCCCCTCTAGTTTTACTCACTATAAGATCTTTATATAGTAAGATGTGGTCCTTGGCCCTTACTCTATCTTATGACTCATGTACATGTGGACTACATGCACATTTACATCATTGCACATTCTAACACGTGTACATTTATTACATGCTAAAGTAACTATATAACTTTACTCTAAGGTAAAACTCTACTCTAGTAATGTACCAAAGGTAATACATTGACATGTACCCAATAATGTAATATATTCTCTAATACAATGGTGCTTCAGTAATGGACTATTGACATGGGACTTATAGGCTAAGTAAGCTTGGATTCCATTGTAACTAGTTTTGTGTGATGGATTCCTGATGGACGGTGAGGCATACATGTGAGATATATTATACGAATGATAGAAATATAAATATTAATTAATTGTGGTAAACCTATGAATGATTTATTTGGTGTGGTAGTCATTGGAAACCCCAAACAACTGTTGGGTGACCAGTTGAGAGATGACAAACAGGCGAGTCATCTTAAATAAATTATCAGGGGGATGGATTAATGAAGCATGATAGTTTTTCACAAGGTGTAGTGGTTAAAACTATAAGAATATTTGCAACTAGGTACTAGTGGATATCAAATGAGACTAGTAAGGGAATTGGCACCCATTTTTGAAAATATGAGATAGGGTTAATCCTTGTGCCATGATCAAGTTGTACTTCAAAGGAAAGCAAGAAAATGGGAATATCATAATAAGGTATCCTTTGAGTTGTATGGGCAGTGTAGAAGGTGAACCCTAGAGTCGATGTGGGATTTTGGCCACTCTTGTCCACTTGAGGGATGCTGCAACATCTAGAACTTGAAATGTGGTAGAAGCTTCTATTGAATCTATTTGGAATAAATTTGATGAACCTTACTTGTGTACAAAAAACAAAAGGTGTCTCTCTCAATATGGTTAGAATCGTGTTGTTACAATTGATATTATAGCATGGTTGTAGGACTCTAAGCTTCCTGAAGATGAACTCTAGGTTGTAGGATTAGAGGATACATGGAAAAAACCTAGTTATGAGCAGTTTTAATGTGCGAATTAGGTAGAAAGGAATATTCCCATGGGGATGGTGGTTTACATGGAGTAGCTCTATCAAAAATAGATAGATTTATAATACTATTAGTAGGGTACCTTACATGAAGTAAGTGTGATTGATGATACTCTTGAATGACTACTAATATTGGTTGTTAGTTTATTTGAAGGATAAAACTAATTAAGTAGATGGAGGTACATGGAATGGTACCTAACCTAATTTTCTTGTATAGCCAAGTATAATGGCACTAGAAGCAAGTAAATAAAGATAAGGATCTACCCAAACTCTAAGACCTCTGAGACAAGAAAGAGGTGAGTCAAGATACCAAGAGGAAATTTTGGGGGACTAAAGTAGAGTGGTGTAAGACCTTGCTATTATTATATTTCTCATGCAAGAACAAATAGAATAGCAGATATAGGTATTGCACACTTTAGTGATCCTAAATTATTCAACTAAAGTGCTTCAAGCAGTAAATTTATCTAACGAAGTGCCAAAAAGTAAAAAAACTACTTCTAGAAGAAAAAAGCAATGGGACAAAAGGAAAACCTAAAAAAAAAACTTATAAAGAGGAATTACAATGTCACTCCTCAAATGCAATAATATTTTGCACCAGCTTATTCCAAACAATCTAGGTAAGCGAAATTGGAAAAGATATGTGATACGGCTTGACAAGCTAAGTCAAACCTATAGACAAGTAATGTTTACTTCAACAATACTAATTTATCATAATAATATCATCACGTTCTGAGGAAGAGGAAGAGTGCTACTTTCATGTAGTGGGAAAAGGAATAGAATAAGAAAATTAAGGGTAATCCCCATTATAAAAAGAATTATAGAAAAAAAGGGGATTATAAAAATAAATTCCAAAAAATAAACAATAATAACAACAATTATAACCCTCGCCCACAAATATAACCTGAAGCAATACCAATAGATAAACCTAAGGAGCAAGATGAGAATAATCACCCTGGATCCAAGACTAGATGTTTTGACTGTGAGGGTCCTTGTTGTACCAAAAAATTTCCATATAGAGCAAGATCCAACAAATGACTAGAAGAGCCTAACCATAGGATTAATGTAGCCACATGTAGACTAAATCTAGATGGAAAGGCTACTTCATTGCTCCTAAAAGGTTCACGTTTTAATAAGGATGTTAAAATCTTGATAGATATTATAACAACATATAGTTTTCTATCATTTAGTATAGTCAGAGATATACCAAACAAACTGGTATTCTTGGTAGAAGGGTGGAAGGTAGAGTATGGTTCTAGACAAACCTACTATGTGGATCAATATTTTCTTCACATTCAAATCACCTTACCCAATGGCTTCATAGAATGGCACTTGTATGTAGCTCCCTTACATACCTTTGATATTATTTTAGGGATGGAATGGTTGAAGGCCCATGAGGCTATGATCAATTTCCATGATAGATGGATTGATTACACTAATAAAGATAAATAGAGATGATGAATTATCAATGAGCGAGGATTTTTTTACCCTCAGTTACTTTTGGCTATGTAATTGAAGATGTTTAAGTTTAACGAGGTTGAAAAGAATAAAATGGAGGAGCACCCAAGTTTATAGGAATTTAGGGATGTGTTCCCTAAAGATATTCCTGGTCTTTTGCCAAAATGAGAGTTTGATTTCACCATTGAATTAGTTTTTGGATCTAAAACTATACATAGAACTCCCTATAGAATGAATTCTATAGAGATGCAGGAGTTGAAGGTACAAATTTAGGATTTTTTAGAGAAGGTGTTGATTAAACCTAGTGTGTCTCCTTGGGCCGCACCCATTGTCTTTGTTAAGAACAAATATGGATTTATCAGATTGTGTATTGACTACAAGATGTTGAATAAAGTGATCATCAAGAATAGATACCCCTTGCCAATAATTGAGGATTTTTTTGATCAATTGAAATGGAAACTATATTTTCTAATATTGACTTGAAATTAGGATATCACCAACTAAGAATAAATTAGGAATATACTCACAACACCTCCTTCAAGACTCGATATGGGAACTGTGAATTCACTATTCTACTATTTGGGATGACTAATGCGCTAGTGGTTTTTATGAACTTGATGAACAATGTATTTAGGAGGTAGTTATATTGATTTGTATTGTTCTTAGATGATATTATAATATATTGCAAGACTAAGGAAGAGCATGACAAGAACTTAAGGATAGCACTTAAGCTATTAAAGGAGAATTAGCTCTATGGTAACTTTTTAAAATGTGACTTCTATGTCTTGAAGGTGTAATATATTAGATATATCATAGCTATAGAGGAAATTGCATTAGATCCTAGGAATATTGAGGCTATATTAAGTTGGCCACAACCTACCAATGTGTCTAAAGTATAAATTTGTATGGGCATCACTGGCTATTATAGATAGTTTGTAAAAGACTACTCTAAGATTACCTACCCAATAACCAATATTCAGAGGAAAGGAAAAAAATTTAAATGGAAAGATAAGTGTGAGGAAGCATTTGAGTTACTGAAACAAAAACTCACTACAACACCTATTCTAAAAATTCTAGATCCACAAGGGAACTTCTCAGTATGTACTCATGCATCATTGGAAGGGTTAGGTGGGGTCCTATCCCAAGATGAATTAGTTGTGGCATATGAGTCAAGAAAAATCAAGAAACATGAAGTGAATTATGCTACACATGACTTAGAACTTGCAGTAGTTGTACATGCTCTCAAGATGTGGCAACACTACTTGCTAGGGAAACCTTTTGAGCTTAGGACTGATCATTAGAGTTTGAAGTATATCTTCACTCAACCTATGCTTAATGCTAGATAGGTATATTGAATTCCTTGTTGAATATGACTTTTGTATTGAATATATCAAGGGTAAGGAAACCAAAGTCATGGATGCCTTGAGTAGATGAAGATATATAGCTATTATAACTCGTAGTCATGTGGACTTGTTAGATCAAGTTAGATAGAAGAAAACCTAAGAAAACTTGAAGATAGAAAATATTTTAGCATTAAGTATGGACCCATATGCCTTAAATATAGGATTTGCATACCATAAACATGTAACTTAAGGAGATTTATCATGGAGGAGGTGCATAGATCTCCTTACTCCACTCATACTGGAGGGTTCAAGATGAGGGAAAATATGAATAAGACTTTCTATTGGTCAGGAATGAAGAAGGACATCAATGATTTTGTCACTAGATGCATGGAATGCCAAAAGGTTAAGGATAAACATAGGCATACAATAGGATATCTATACCCATGTGATGCCCATATGGAAGTGGTAGGTAATATCTATGGATTTCATTGTGGGACTACCAAAAAATACATTTCAACATAACGTAATCCTTTTTGTGGTGAATTTATAACCAAGGTTGTGCACTTCATACTAGGAAGTATAATGGATGATGCAGTTGTGGTGGTTAACATATTTGCCAAAGAAATATTTACGTTACATGGGTTTCTTGAAGTAATTATTTCATATAGAGATTCCAATTCACTTTTATATTCTAGAAGGCTCTACATCATGCAATAGGCCTTAAGTTGTACATCAATTTTGCTTACCATCCATAGATCGATGGTCAAATTGAAAGAGACAATCAAGTTTTGGAATACATTCTTTGCATGTGCTACATGGATCAAAAGTATAAGTGGGAAGAAATTTTACATCTAAATTAGTTTTCTTACAATAATAGTCATCAAGATTCTTTGAGAATGGCTCCATTTGAAGCATCGTATGGAAAACAATGCAAAATACCTCTATCATAGGATAATACAAAAGATCAAATTGTCATCAAACCAAATGCAGTTTGAGAGATGGAGCAACTAAATATGATCAATTAAAGGCTTAAGGATGTCTTTAATCATAAAAAGAGTTATATTTATAGAAAGAGATTACCTAGGGAATTCTCTATAGGGGATAGAGTGTTCTTAAGATTCAATCTCATGAAGAGCACCATCAAATCAATCAAGTTGGATCCTAGATATTGTAGGAATTTTGATACTATACATGCAAAGCATTACTAAATGATCAAGAACTGATTTATTATTGATGCAGGAGCATCCAACGAAATTTGGGAAATTTTATTTTTTTTTCCTAAATTTTAGTGCATTTTGTCGGGGCCATAACTTCTCAACCGTAGCTCCGATTGACGTGAAATTTGACAGGGAGCTAGTTGGGAGAGTTCTAAACAAATAGACTCCCTAGAGTCCTATTTGTCCAAAAAATCCAGTTTTCGGGGCCAAATTCCATCATCTAGTGCCCCGAAATTAGGTTTTAAAATTACTTACCTAGTTTTTTATGCTTTTTGAGTTGTTCGGAGGTTAATATCTCCTAATGTATTTAGAGTTAGGACTTGAAACTTTATTTTTGGCTTGTCTATTGTAAGAGGGATGCGCACCCCAATTTTGGGCCCCATCCGACTCATTTTTAGTTTTTAGGGTTTTTTGGCTATATAGCCACAGAATGAGGGTTTGTGAGGGAATCTTTCCAAGTTTTTGAATGAGAATTGGTTTGAGCAAGTTTGGCTCTCCATCAAGTGGTATCAGAGCTTAGGGTTCCTGAGTGTGTGAGCAGATCACCGAAAGTGAGGCAGTTTGCACCAGGATCTGTGGAAGGGTTGTGAGAAGAGAGTGAGGAAGAATGCCTCCACGAAGAAACCATGGTGGTGGGAGAAATGTGGTACCTGAAGGAGATTTCAGAGCTTTGCAGAGGCAAGTGCAAGCCCTGCAAGAGGAGTTGCGAAGAGGGGTTGAGCCAAGGAGAGAAGACCGTAGTGAAGATGAAGCTTGGGAGGTTGATGATCCATCAGATGAAGAAGAAGCAATGGATCCTGCAGAAGCTAGATTATTTAGGGCCATATCTCTGATCGAGAAGAGGCCAAAGTTTGATGTCTCCACGTATTCTGGGAATCTCAATCCAGAGGAGTTGATTGATTGGATCAATGATATGGAGGAGTATTTTGAGTATGAGGAGGTTGTAGATCCAGATCGGATCAAGTTTGCAAAAACGAAGTTGAAAGGCCATGCTAGCATATGGTGGAAAGAAGTGCAGCTAGAAAGAAATAGAAGAGGAAAGGAAAAGATAACCAGATGGGATCGAATGGTAGAGAAGTTGAAGAGGCAGTTTATTCCTGCAGATTACGAATTGGATCTGTTGAGGAAAATGCAGAGTTTGAGACAGTCAAGCAAATCTGTCAAAGAATATACAGAGGAGTTTTACAAGATCTCAATCAGAACTGGCCATTCAGAGGCTAATAAGGAGAAAGTAGCTCGTTACATAAATGGGTTAAGAATGAATATCCAAGAAGAACTCAGTTTGGTCAGGATGACCACCATTGAGGATGCATATCAGTTTGCCTTGAAGGTTGAAGAGAAGTTGAACAGAAGATTTGAAAGCAAACAAAGAGGAAGAGGTCATGGTGGAAGAACTGGTGGAAGAACCAATGGAGGAAAATATGAAGATCAAAAGAAGACTGGTGAAACAAGTAATAACCAGGATCAGAAAGAGGAGAATACCTACCACCCCCATGATCAGAACAATGGTTACCAAAGAGGAAGAGGTAGATCTGGACGTGGGTATGGAAGAGGAGGATTTCGTGGAACCTGTTTCCATTGTGGGGAAGAGGGACATCGGGCATATGAGTGTCCCCAACACCAAGGGAGGATGAATAAGAGACCTGAGGGTCATGCCAGAGCTGTTGTAGCAGATGAAGGTGCTGAATCAGAACATTCTGAAGAAGCAGAAGGAGGAGAAGTGTTGATGACAAGAAGAGCATTGATGAAAGGAGGGAAAGATGTGGATCAGAGGAAGAGCTTATTTCGCACAAGATGCAAATGTGCAGGTAAGGTCTGTAATGTTATCATAGATAATGGTAGCACAGATAATTTAGTTTCAGGAGAAATGGTTGCTAAGTTGAAATTGGAGAAGAGGAAGCACCCGCATCCATATCGGATTGCGTGGTTGCAGAAAGATCATAGAGCATTAGTCAGTGAGCAGTGTTTAGTTAAATTTCATATTGGAAATTATCAAGATGAGGTTCTGTGTGATGTTTTGCCTATGGATGCTTGCCATTTGTTGTTGGGGAGGCCATGGCAATTTGACAGACGTGCGGTGCATGATGGGCATGCGAATACTTACTCTCTGACGAAATATGGAGTGCGTCACAAGTTGAAGCCATTGAAGGAAGTGGATGAAAAGGTATGCAGTAGTGCTAGAATCTGTTTGGTAGATGGTAGAAAATTTTTGGATGGCCTGAAGAGGGATTCTATGTGTTATGCATTAATTCCTACTGTTAAGAAGGAACAATGTATGGATATTCCAGTAGAGGTTGAAAGTCTGTTAGAAGAGTTTCCTGATATTGTGTCAGATAATGTGCCTGAGGGTTTGCCACCAAGTGAGAAAGATTAGCCATCAAATTGATTTGATTCCAGGAGCTAGTTTACCCAATAAGGCAGCCCATAGAATGTCTCCCATGGAGAGTGAAGAGTTGAACAGACAGGTTCAAGAGTTGTTGAGGAAGGGGTTGATTAGAGAGAGTTTGAGTCCCTGTGCAGTACCTACAGTACTAGCACCGAAGAAGGATGGAGAATGGAGAATGTGTACTGATTCCAGAGCCATAAATAAGATTACCATTAAGTATAGATTTCCATTACCTAGAATGGATGATATAATGGACTGTTTGAGTGGAGCTAAATACTTCACAAAGATTGATTTAAAGAGTGGGTATCATCATATTCGCATCAGAGAGGGTGATGAGTGGAAGACAACCTTCAAAACCAAAGAGGGTTTGTATGAGTGGTTGGTTATGCCGTTTGGGTTAACCAATGCACCTAGTACATTCATGAGGTTGATGAATGAGGTGTTGAGAGAATTCCTAGAGAAGTTTGTTATTGTTTATCTGGATGATATTCTGATTTTTAGTAAGACATTGGAAGAGCATTTGATGCAAGTTCGGATAGTTTTTGAAAAGCTGAGGGAGGAGCAGTTGCTTGATTAATTTGAAGAAGTGCAGTTTTGTGAAGGAGTTGGTGTATCTGGGATTTGTCATCTCAGATGAGGGTCTAAAAATGGATCCAGAGAAGGTGAAGGCTATCATTGAGTGGCCTACTCCAAGGAACATAACGGAGGTAAGATCATTCCATGGTCTTGCAAGTTTCTACAGAAAGTTCATTAGAAACTTTAGCAGTATTTGTGCACCCCTGACATAAACCATGAGAGGGGATAAGAAGGAGTTTAAGTGGACTGCAAAGGCAGGTGCAAGTTTTGAGATGTTGAAAAATAAGGTGATAGAACAACCCATTTTGGTACTTCCAGATTTTAATAAAGTATTTCAGGTTGATTGTGATGCTAGTGGCAGTGCCATTGGAGCTGTGTTGAGTCAGGAAGGTAAACCTGTTGCATATTTTAGTGAGAAGTTAAATGATGCTAGGAAGAAATATTCTGTTTATGATCAGGAATTTTATGCTATAGTTCAGGCTCTTAAGAAATGGAGACACTATTTGTTAGCAAAAGAGTTTGTTTTATATACTGATCATCAAGCTTTGCAGTATATTAATAGTCAGGGAAAACTGAATCAGAGACATTTGAAGTGGGTTGAATTCCTACAGAGTTATACCTTTGTTTTGAAGCATAGGAGTGGGAAGTCTAATAGAGTTGCAGATGCCTTGAGTAGAAGGCAAAATTTGTTGATAGAGATGAAAGTGGAAGTCGTTGGGTTTGAAGAACTCAAGAGTTTGTATCCAGAGGATCCAGATTTTGCAGAGGCTTGGAAGGCATGTTTGTCTCCTACTACTTTGGATAGAACTAAGTGGTTGGATTTTATAATCCAAGATGGGATGCTATTCAGAAGGAACCAATTGTGCATTCCTAGAAGTTCAATGAGGGAGAATCTGATAAAGGAGAAGCATAGTGGAGGACTAGCTGGACATTTTGGTCGAGATAAGACCATTGCCCTTGTTAGTGAAAACTACCATTGGCCACAGTTGTAGTAGGATGTGAAGAAATTTGTGCAGGGTTGCAGAGTGTGTCAGATGGCTAAGGGAGTGAGACAGAATACAGGATTGTATCAGCCATTACCTATACCGGAGAGACCATGGGAGGACATCAGTATGGATTTTGTTCTTGGCCTACCAAGGACACAACGAGGGAATGACTCCATTTTTGTTGTGGTTGACAGGTTTTCAAAGATGGCTCATTTTATTCCATGTCAAAAAATGAGTGATGCAGTTCATGTTGCAGGCTTGTTTTTCAAGGAGGTGGTACGCCTTCATGGTCTACCCAAGAGTATAGTATCTGACAGAGATACCAAATTTGTGGGTTATTTCTGGAGGACTTTGTGGAAGAAGCTGAAAATGGATTTGAAGTTCAGTTCTGCATACCACCCGTAGACTGATGGACAAACAGAGGTGGTGAACAGAATTTTGGGTAATCTTCTAAGATGCCTGGTAGGAGATAAGCCCAAGGGATGGGATTTGATTTTGCCACAGGCAAAATTTGCTTACAACAATTCTATCAACAGAAGTATTGGTAAATCACCATTCCAGATTGTGTATGGGAACAACCCAAGGAATGCTTCTGAGTTGAGAACGATGGGTAAAGGAGAAAAGAGTAGTGCTGAGGCTGAATATTTTGTAGAGCACATAAAGAGTTTACATGAAGAGGTACAACAACATATAAGTAAGATGAATACTCAGTACAAGGCCAAAATAGATCAGAAGAGGCGTTTCAAGGAGTTCCAAGTGGGAGATGAGGTCATGGTTCACTTGAGAAAGGAAAGGTTTCCTAGAAAAACCTACAACAAGCTGAAGATGAAGAGGTTTGGACCATGCAGGATCATAGGTAAAAGAGATTCAGGAAATGCCTACGAAGTGGAACTGCCAAGTGAGCTGAATATATCACCTATTTTTAATATTTTAGACTTGGCAGAATACCATGAAGGAGGCAGTAGTGAGACACCAAGTACAGATTTGTGGAGTATTCCAGCGTCTACTCCAGCCACAGATGAGATAGAGGAAATACTAGACACTCGAGAAGGCAGAAGTACCAGGAACAGGCAGTATTCAGAATATTTGGTCAAGTGGAAGGGCAGACCTATAGAAGATGCAACTTGGTTGTCCAAAATAGAGGTTGACCGCCTGGGTTTTCCTCTAACAGTACAGAAGTGAAGGTCACTTCTCAATCCACCCCGGGTGTCTGATGCAGGAGCATCCAACGAAATTTGGGAAATTTTATTTTTTTTCCTAAATTTTAGTGCATTTTGTCGGGGCCATAACTTCTCAACCGTAGCTCCGATTGACGTGAAATTTGACAGGGAGCTAGTTGGGAGAGTTCTAAACAAATATGACTCCCTAGAGTCCTATTTGTCCAAAAAATCTAGTTTTTGGGGCCAAATTCCATCATCTAGTGCCCCAAAATTAGGTTTTAAAATTACTTACCTAGTTTTTTATGCTTTTTGAGCTGTTCGGAGGTTAATATCTCCTAATGTATTTAGAGTTAGGACTTGAAACTTTATTTTTGGCTTGTCTATTGTAAGAGGGATGCGCACCCCAATTTTGGGCCCCATCCGACTCATTTTCAGTTTTTAGGGTTTTTTGGCTATATAGCCACAGAATGAGGGTTTGTGAGGGAATCTTTCCAAGTTTTTGAATGAGAATTGGTTTGAGCAAGTTTGGCTCTCCATCAAGTGGTATTGAGCAATTTTGGCTCTCCATCAAGTGGTATCAGAGCAAGTTTGGCTCTCCATCAATTATTCCATGGGATCAACTTTGTATAAATAGCAAAGTTGATCAATGTGAGTCATTGGATTACAACAACTCAACAAATATGAACTAGTCTAAACTGAGACTTCACTTACCTCATGGAAGAGTGGTAACTCAAGTTTAGACTATCCTAGTAGAACTTAAGAACTAAATATTTATTCTAACACCCCCCCTTAAGTGATACTAGGGGTGAAAGTAACAACAGGAGATGAGTCCCGACAACAAGGCCTGATGAGGTACTCATGTACAATGAACTTACTAATAGAAGAGCAGAAAAAATAGAGGCTTGTCCTCGGATGGTGAGGATTGTCCTCTTTTGAACACCAAAAAAATGAGTCTCGACAATATGGCCTTATTAGGTACTCATGTACAATGAACTTACATATAGGAGAGATGGTGAAAAAACCACATGGGAAAAAACCATCTTCCAAGAAGAAAAAAGAACAATAATAAGAGAGAGGTGAAAACCTTTATGCACCATTCTAATGCAACTGCCTAACCCCAAGTTTCTCTCACAACTGAATGTAACGTGGAGAAGGAAAGGATTTGGTGAATATGTCTACAATTTGATTTTCTGTGGGTATGTACACCAAGTTTAGATCCCCTTGCTGAATATGTTGTCGAATGAAGTGCATGTGAATCTCAATGTGCTTGGTGCATTGATGCTCAAATGGATTATGGGCAATATGAATTGTGCTCTGATTATCACACCAAAGGGTAATGGGTTGGTCATGGAAAAAACCAAATTCCCTTAGTATCTGACGAAGCCAAAGAGCTTCTTGATTGGCCAAAATTGCTGCCCTATATTCTGCCTCTGTAGATGATAATGCTACTTCTTGTTGTTTTTTGCATGACCAAGCAATAGGTGAAGAACCAAGACAAAAAACATAGCCAGAAGTGGAACATCTATCTTCAACTAAACCTACCCAATCAGAATCTGTGTAACCAATGATATCCATGGATCCACCTTCATATAAGAGCCCAAAGTGAGTAGTTCCTTGCAAATAGCGAAGGATTCTCTTTGCTGCTTGCCAATGGCTGAAATGAGGTTGATGTGAGAATCTAGATATTAAGCCAACAACATATGAAATATCTGGGTGAGTATGAGTGAGGTATAATAGACTTCCTACAAGTTGTCTGTAGAGAGTAGCATCAAATAGAGGGGACTTGCAGGAAGTACTTAGAGTAACTCCAGACTAAAAAGGTGTGGAAGAAGGCTTACAATCTGTCATCTTAAACCGTTAAAGAAGGTCTAGAGTATATTTTTGTTGACACAATGAAATTCCTGCATCTATTTGAGTTATCTGAAACCCAAGGAAGTAATGAGCTAAACCCAGATCAGCCATCTCAAATTTCTCATAAAGGGAGTTTTTGACAGTCTGGATGTGAGAAATGGCACTACCAGTGAGTAGTAGATCATCAACATAGAGAACAAGTATGGTGATGTGTTTTTCATCCCTCCAAATGTAGACTGTTGCATCAGACTCACAATGAGAAAAACCTGAGGAAAGAAGGAAGGAGTCCATTTTTTCATACCAAGCTCTAGGAGCTTGTTTGAGACCATAGATAGATTTCCTTAGTCTAAAAACAAGGGAGGAGTCTTGAATAAATCTAGCAGGTTGTTCCATGAATATTTCCTCCTTTAAGTCACCATGCAAGAAAGCACTTTTAACATCCATTTGAAAAACTGGCCACTTTTGGGAAGCAGCAAGTGCAAGTACCAGCCTAACAGAATCCATTTTTGCAATTGGTGCAAAGGTTTTAGAATAATCTATGCCTTCAATTTGTGAAAAACCTTTAGCTACCAAGCGAGCTTTGTGTTTTTCAATTTCTCCATTAGGTCCATACTTAGTTCTATAAATCCATTTACAACGAACCAATTTTCTTCCTTTAGGTAGAGGGACTAGATCCCAAGTTTTTTTTTTGATTAAGGAAGAAAATTCATTCTCCATGGCATCATCCCATTCTTTTATACCATTTTCTTCTTTGAAGGATTGAGGATCTGTTGAAATGGACTGAAAGACAAGACCAGAACCCATGGAGTTGCTTAATCTGGATGATGGAAGATTTTGGATGTAAGGAGTGGCTTCTTGAACTATGGTGCGAGCCCATTTTGGCATTGTGGAAGGAGTAATGGGTGTGGTAGGACTTTGAGGTGGAGTTTGAATTATGGGATCCTCATTTTGGTCATCTATCTCAAGGATGGTATCTTCACTATATTGGGGCTCAAATATTGGATATGGCTTGAGAGGATTATTGTTGGAAGATGATTGAGGATATTTATAAGGGAATGTTTCATCAAATTGAACATTTCTGTGAAAAAAAACCTCATGAGTTGTGGGATCAAGGAGCCTGTAGGCTTTCATTTCCTCACAATAACCAACAAAGATAAGTTGCTTGCTCTTTTTGTCTAGAGCCTTCCTCTTTTTCTTTGGGATGTGTGCCCAAGAAGTACACCCAAAAACTTAAAAAAAAGAGACATCAGGTTTGGAGCCAGTCCATGCTTCTTCGAGAGTCAAATGGCCAAGAGCTTTATGAGGTGTGCGATTTTGAATATAATTTGCACAATTAATAGCTTCAGCCCAAAAAACTGTTGGAAGATCTCTTGAGTGGAGCATACAGTTTGCCATTTCTTTCAAAGATCTATTTTTCCTTTCTGCAATACCATTTTGTTGTGGATTATGGGAGACTGAATGTTGATGAATTATACCATGAGTTGATAGAAATATGGAGAACTCATTATTGAAGTATTCCCCCCCATTATCTATACGAATTTGCTTGATTTTGCAAGTGGCTTGATTTTCAACTAAGGCCTTGAAGATTTTGAAGTGGGATAGCACATCACTTTTGTATTTTAGAAAGTAGACCCAAGTTCTTCTTGAAAAATCATCAATGAAGGTTAAGGTATATTTTTCTCCTTTGAAAGAAGGCTCTGGGAAGACCATCAAGTCACTATGGATTAACTCTAGAGGGGATGAGGCCTTTTGAGAACTACTTGGGTGAAAAGGATCTTGATGTTGTTTTCCAAGAGCACATCCAGGACATACTCCATCAATAGAAGAGACTTTTGGTAACCTTGTTACCATTTCATGAGTATTCAACTCTTTTAGATAGTTATAATTGAGATGTCCAAACCTTTCATGCCAAATTTTGCTTTCAAGATCTCCATGTGCAACAAAATAGGAGGCTCCATCTAAATTTTTGAATCCATTGAAGTGAAATAGGTGAGTGTTATGATCAATATCTCCTTTTTCTATGAGAGAGTGTGGTTCTTGAAAGTCTCTTATTTCAACTCCTGTTGGTGAAAATAGAACTATTTTGCCCTTTGAAGAAGTACAAATATGATAGATGGATAGGATATTTGTAGCTATATTTGGGACATAGAGAACATTATTGATATAACCACCATCAATGGATATGTCACCTTTTCCTTTGACTAGGATAAAGGATGAGTCACCAACTTCTATGCTACAAGTTGAGCTTGAGGAGATTGAAGTGAATGACTCATGTGAAGAAGTCATATGATGAGTTGCCCCTGAATCTAGAACCCAGTACTTTGATGAAGTTTTTATATTTTTGCCTTGAACATTTAAGGCTTTTCCTATCTGCTTCTTGATGTTTGTTTTGTGATCCTTCATTGTTGCCTCTAGTTGTTGTAGTCTTTTCCAACATTTGTTCATAGAATGTCCATCCTTTTTGCAATGTGTACAAGTTATAGGGCCTCTTTCTTTCTTTTTGAATTTTTATTTAGTGGAGGTGGATGCTACTAATGCTTTTGAGGAAGAGGGAGAGATCTCATATTTTGCAAGTTTTGTTTCCTCTCTAGTTAGCCTATCACAAAACTCCTCTAAAGAGGGCATTTTAAAACTTGTACCAAGTGCATATTTTGTAGACAAAAAGGTGGTAGCAAAAATTTGAAACACTCCATTTAACTTAGAAAGAATAAGATAGATGCATTCTTCTTCTATTTTATTCTTGCCACTACCTTTTAGTTGAGTGAGGACTTCTTTAAATTTGGTGAGAAAGTCAACAATATTGCTGAAGTCTTTAGGAGATAATGTTGTTAACTCTGCCTCTAGCTGCATTGACCTTATTTGATCCACTTTACCAAACAAGTTCTTTAGTTTTTTCCAACTTTCAAATGGGGTTTTACATTCTGAAATGTGAAACCATAAGCTTTCATTTACATTTGTGCTTATAATACCCATTGTTTCATACATCTTCCCTTTATGAACAAATATTTCATATTCTTTTTCAAATTCAGGTTGCTTCTCTTCTAGAAAGTGTGTGAGCCCTTTTTGAGAAATGAGATTTAATATTTTTGGTTTCCATGTATGATAGTTATGAGGGTGAGTGGGTCAATTGTATTCATTTTGCAAAAATAATATTGTAGTGAACCAATTATTCCCCCCTTAACTGCAAGAAGCTTTAGAGAAGATAATGATGCACCTTCCTTCAATTAGAGTAGTGTGGAGCAAGAATTCCTGTTGAAACAAGGTAGCAGAAGCCATACATTTATACCAAACTCTTCAATTTACCCGCCCTTACGTGAGGGAAACTATAAGTAAATTGAGGAGAGTGATACGTGGAACATAGGCAAAGTGAAGCAAGAATAATCTACTAGACCTTTATACCGAAACTTCTTAATGACCCACCCTGATGTGAGGGAGACTATAGGTCAATGAGGAGAATGATACGTGGAACATAGGTGATTATTTCAAATATTTGGGCCAATTTTTGGTGCCTTTCTTGAATATGTTTGGTGCAACTATAACATGTAATACCAAAATGTAATAACATGTAATGTATGAAATACTTTAGGTTTGAGGTGCAAGCATCAAACATAAAATGTCCAAGAGAGTGGGTCCATAACCAATGCAACAATCTGTGCTAATTATCACCTTCAAGAAGTAATGCAGTAGTAGTAATGCAAAAATACCAAAATAATGCAGCAGTAGTAGAGACTACAATTCAGTAAATTGAGACACATGAAGAAGCCCCCCCTTGTTTGAATCCATTAAGAGTAGGTGCAAGAGGCAGCACCACCATAAACAACCCCCCCCCAAAAAAAATTATTTTATTGATGATTTTACAAGGAGACTCACTTAAAATACCTTTAAAAATAGGCAGAGAATAGTGAGAGGAGCATTTTTTTAAAAAATATATTACAATGTTGTTCTTTCCTTGAAGAGGATATTATAGAGTTTGATTGTGAGCTCATTCACAAAATATGAGCTCACTTACATCAAATAGCACCCTATTTGTAGCAAATATACCCAACATGCCCACCCTATTTGTAGTTGCTTAATGAAAACAACACTACCCTCAAACTTGGTTTCTACCACATTAAATCCCACACTTCAATCTGACATTGTGTGTTAGTATTCTGAATCAACTTCCCTCTTTTGAATATAGGTGATTGACGTCTCAGCTCTGCGCTCGTGGTGTCTCTGTGCTCATGAAAAAATAATAGCCCCAAGGTGAGGATAGCTTTGCATTCGAGGTGGATCTACATTGAAAATAAATGAGGAGACATCATGTAATGAGCAGATGCTGCTCACTGAGCTTCGTAGCCTCAAGGTGTGAAGGTAGCTCCATGCTTGAGGTGGCTCTATGTCAAAAATATACGAGGAGATGCCACGAATGAGCAGATGCTGCTCACTGAGTTTCTTGGAACACAAAAAACATCACGAGCAATGTCAAAGCATTCTCTTCACTGGATGCTCCATTTATATGGCTTCCTGCAAAATATTATTAACTCAAAGCATTGCATATGAGGTGCTTTTAGAGAGTGGGAGGCTGGATTTATAGCTTGGATATTGGCGTGTGAGGATGAAAAATATCTCCATGACTGTTAGAGATCTGAAGCTAACAGTGAGTCTGAGAGATTGCATAAGAGGTGGAAGATGTTGGAAGATATCCGTTGGTAAGTACGCCAAGCTATTGGTGGGTGGGTGAAGATAGAAAATTCCCCAACACTGTAGTATTTAGGAACATGTGTAACACAAGGGTACCAAACAAGATTCAAGGGTGCACGTGTAACACAAGGGTGCCAATTCACAAATGGGACAACAAGAGAAGGGTACCAAATCATGTATGGGACAGTAACAGAAGGGCTCCAAGCTGATTTGCATCTTCCAAGAAAGGGAATGTGACACGAACTTCGACAAAAAAAGTGTGCCAGATTTAAAGGGCACTGAGCTATCTAGCAGATCTACCAGAAAAAATGAATGCGTCTCCAATTTCAACGTGCCAAGAGAGAGCAGAGGTGAGGTGATCAAACTTCCATGAAGCTAGAGTTTGATGAAGTTTGTAGGGAAGAGAAACAAGGCACTCTTGCTTTGAGTAGAAGATAACCTGTGGGAGAAAAAACACTCTAAAGAATGTTCGTTACATCAAATAAAAAAATCAAGTTGGCAGCCTCGAGTGGAGAGCTTCGTGTCATGGGTGCACGATTCAAAGAAATGAAGCAGAAGGTAATTTTCAACTGCTTTTCAACAAAATAAAATAAGTTTTTTTGTTGAAAAAAATTTAGTGACTTATGAATAAAAAGTATGACTACTTTAACTCTAAGCAAGCTTTTGTAGTAAAAAAAATTATCCAAAGAAGGTGAACCAACTCTATGAAAACCTGAATGCAAGCAAAATCTAGCCTAGCTCTGGTACCATGTAGGAATTTTGATACTAGACATGCAAAGCATTACTAAAAGATCAAGAACTGATTGATTATTCCATGGGATCAACTTTGTATAAATAGCAAAGTTGATCAATGTGAGTCGTTGGATTACAACAACTCAACAAATCTAAACTAGTCTAAACTGAGACTTCACTTACCTCATGGAAGAGTGGTAACTCAAGTTTAGACTATCCTAGTAGAACTTAAGAACTAAAGATTTATTCTAATAGATATGTTGGACCCTTTGAAATATTTGAGAAGATAAGTCCAATTGCCTATCATCACGCCTTGCCACCCAACCTATCCAAGATCCATAATATTTTTATTGTATCCCTACTTAGGAGATATATTGATGATCCTGAGCATGTATGGAATGTTTCTTATTTACAAATAGTCAACCCTACAATGATTGAAGTATTGCCTATGGAGAGTTTAGATTTTTAATCCAAAATTATGAGGAACTAGAATCTAGAGCAATGTATGGTTCAATGGGACCGATATTCTATAAATAATACCACTTGGAAAAAAGTGGTTGATATGCAAGAAATATTTTCCATACTTATTTGATAATGTAATGTAATTTTGTTTTAATTGTAGGAAACTGATGAAACACAAAGGACTGTGTTTAGTCCAAGGAGGGTAGTATTGCATGACCCTCCCCTGGCTAACTTCTCTCATATGATGGAATTACAAATTTATATGATGTTTTTAATGATATATTAATATGGTTATATGATGATTAGATGTCTTAAGAGCTGATTTAGTTTTATGATGTGGCTAATGGATGAGCATGTTGCAAGAAAGGGGTAATCTTATGGATGGGCAAAGGACTAACCACCAAGAGCAAAGTGTTCAATGTAGAAAAGGGAAATGATGGATAGAATGGTCTAATCTATACAGTGCTTGATAGTTGTATTTAGGTCTAATTCATATTTTTTTCTTGTTGTATTCATCATCCCTACTTTTATTATTATTTAACTTTGTATTGCTTCTTGTAGATTAAGTTACTTAGGATAAATGTAAAGTAACCTACAATAGTGATATATGTTTACACATAATTTGTTAGTAGGGAAGGAATTACTATTATTTATGGGTTCTTTATCTTAAGAATATCATATTTCTAATGTTGTGATGGATACATTATTAAATTATTTTATTAGTAAATTATGAATGTTAGAAATATTAAACCAACTTTAGACTTTGCATTATAGACTTTGCAATGTTTAATCAAGCCAACAAATTTATTTGTGAGTGGTTGGTATAGTTTATTCCTTGAATGACTCCTTCCTTGGTTTTCTTTTAAAAACCTTATGGAATTTTGAAGAAGGGGGTTATGAGTTTGTTTCATCTACAATTCAAATATTTGGAAGATCGGGTTGATAAGAACAAAGGAAAATTAATAAGAACCTCACCATTGTTGTGCACTAAGTTTTCGCAATTGATTAAATTCACACCAAGGTACTTTGTATCTATTTACTTTTACCTAAAAATGATGCTTCAATTATTAGTAAGGTACTCAGTGAAAAGCAATGGTTTGTAAATATTTAAACTAAGCTCCATACTTGAAATGTAGAAGGTTCGCAGGATGCAAAGCATGGAGATAATATATAAAACGGTCCCCTTCTTGTTATTGAATTTATTTTTAGGAAAATTTATTGTTTTGTTGATCAAGCTTTGTTCATCTCCAAATTATTACCAAGCTGAACTTAAAACATAACCATTCATAGGAATATGTATAGTTTATCAAAATTTAAACTCCTTTTGTTTACTAGCCCAGCCTAAGACTTTCATGGAGTGTGTGCTTGTCTATGCATGAATTGAAGAAAAACAACAAAATTTTTTAGAGCTCTTTGTGTATCTACCATAACTACCCCTAAACACCTTTATTTGCCTTTGATTATTTGATAAAACCTGAGTGTGTTTCTTACTAAAAATAAAAACCTACGTGATGTGCACCTGAGTTTGGCCATGCGATGGTAGTAGTTCATCTTACACAAGCTGAATGCTACCTATTATTTGGAATGTATGGTTCTTGGAGTTAAGTTTTTAAAATTAAAAATAAACCATGTTAACCTAGTATAACTGATGCAGGAGCATCCAATGGTGTAAAAGTGATCTTGCATCACCCAAAAAATATTGTAATTGTTTAATTTTGTAAAAACTAGTAAAACTAGTTTTTCTTGCAGGAGATTTTTAAAGGTCTTAGAGGTCGAATTTGAGGATTTTTGGCTAGACACGAGCCTTGGCGCAAAGATCCAAGGTTCACCCACTTAGCTCGTTTCATGCCATTTCCAAAAATATGTTGTAATAGTCAATCGGGTCAACGAGCGCGAAGTTATGACCTCCGCAAGTTGCCCCAAATTTCAAATTTGAAATTTCAAGTTTTAGGTGGGAAAAAAGGGGAAAATAGGGCATAAGTGGGAATTTTCAAAATTGTAAAAGGGCTCTTCTTTTGGGATCCTCATTTTTAGCATGAAAGTAATGGAAATCTTTGGCTCCTTTTAGCATTTCTGGTTTTCAGTGGATTGTATGTGTTTTTTTAATGCAACTCTGCTTCAAGTGGTATCAGAGCGAGAGTTCCTGAGTGTGTAAATAGAGCGCCGAACGTGAGGCAGTTTACACCAGGATCTATGGTTAGGGTTTGTGGGAGAAGTGAGAAGAATGCCTCCATGAAGAAACCATGGTGGTGGGAGAAATATGGTGCCAGAAGAAGATTTCAGATCTTTGCAGAGGCAAGTTCAAGCTCTGCAAGAGGAGCTGCGTAGAGGGTTTGAGCCAAGGAGAGAAGAAGGGAGTGAAGATGAAGTTGAAGAAGAAGAGGCCTAGTTTGAAGAAGAAGAAGAAGAGGTAGTAGATCCTACACAAGCTAGATTGTATAAGGCCATATCATAGATTGGAAAGAGACCAAAGTTTGATGTCTCCACGTATTCTAGAAATCTCAACCTAGAAGAGTTGATCGACTGGATCAATGACATGGAGGAATACTTCGAGTATGAGGAGGTAGAAGATCCCGAGAGGGTCAAGTTTTCTAAGACCAAGCTGAAGGGTCATGCTAGCATATGGTGGAAGGGAGTGCAGCTAGACAAAAACAAAAGAGGAAAAGAAAGGATAACAAGGTGGGAGCGGATGGTGGAGAAGTTGAAGAGATAATTTATTCTAGCTGATTACGAGTTGGATCTGCTCAAGAAAATGTAGGGTTTGAGACAATCGAGTAAGTCTATCAAAGAATATATAGAGGAGTTCTATAAGATCCTGATTAGAATAGGCCATTCTGAGGCCAACAAGGAGAAGGTAGCCCATTATATTAATGGGTTAAGAGCAAGTATTCAAGAAGAGTTGAGTCTGGTCAGGATGACCACCATTGAAGATGCTTACCAGTTTGCCTTGAAGGTAGAAGAGAAGTTGAACAAGAGGTTTGAAAGCAAATAGAGAGGAAGAGGTCATGGTGGAAGAACTGGTGGGAGAACAAATGGAGGATGGAATGAGGACCAAAAGAAAATTGGGGATACAAGCAATAGTCAAGACCAGAAGGGAGAAAATGCTTACCGCCCCGTGAGCAGAATAATAACTACCAAAATAATGGTTACCAGAGAGGAAGAGGAAGGTCTGGACGAGGGTTTGGAAGAGGAGGATTTCATGGAACCTGTTTCCACTATGGAGAAGAAGGACATCGAGCATACGAGTGTCCACAACACCAAGGAGGAACAAATAGGAGGCCTGAAGGTAATGCTCAAGCTATTGTTGTTGATGAAGGTGTTGAATCTGAGCACTCTGAAGAAGCAGAAAGAGGAGAAGTACTGATAACAAGGAGAGCCTTGTTGAATGAGGAGAAAGATCCAGATCAGAGGAAGAGCTTATTTCGCACAAGGTGTAAATGTGCAGGTAAGGTCTGTAATGTTATCATAGATAATGGTAGCATGGATAACCTAGTTGCAGAAGGAATGGTTACCAAACTATAGTTAGAGAGGAAGAGACACCCGCATCCATATCGGATTGCGTGGTTGCAGAAGGACCATAGGGCTTTGGTCAGTGAGCAGTGCTTGGTAAAATTTAATATTGGGAATTACTGTGATGAGGTCCTGTGTGACATCCTGCCTATGGATGCTTGCCATTTGCTATTGGGAAGGTCATGGCAGTTTGATCGGTGTGCAATGCATGATGGGCGTGCCAACACTTACTCCCTAACAAAGAATGGAGTGCGCCATAAGTTGAAGCCCCTAAAGGAGGTGGACGAAAAGGTATGTAGTAGTGCCAGAATCTGTTTAGTTGAAGGTAGAAGGTTTTTGGATGGTTTGAAACATGAGCATATGTGCTATGCATTAATTCCTAGAGTTAGGGAAGAAGAATGCAAAGATACCCCAGTAGAAGTCTCAGGTCTGTTAGAAGAATTTCTAGATATTATATCGGATAATGTACCAGAGGGTTTGCCACCAGTGAGGAAGATCAGTCACCATATAGATTTGGTACCAGGATCTAGTTTACCCAATAAGGCAGCCCATAGAATGACTCCTGTAGAAAGTGAGGAGCTAAACAGACAAGTCCAAGAGTTGCTAAAAAAGGGACTGATTCGGGAGAGCCTGAGTCCATGTGCAGTACCTACAGTACTAGCACCAAAGAAATATGGAGAGTGGAGAATGTGTACAGACTCCCGAGCTATTAACAAGATCACCATAAAATATAGGTTCCCATTGCCAAGGATGGATGACATTATGGACTGTTTGAGTGGAGCCAAGTACTTCACAAAGATTGACCTGAAGAGTGGGTACCATCAAATTCATGTCAGAGAAGGGGATGAGTGGAAGACAACCTTCAAGACCAGAGAGGGTTTGTATGAGTGGTTGGTCATGCCATTTGGGCTAACCAATGCACCAAGCACATTCATGCGGCTGATGAATGAGGTATTGAAGGAGTTTTTAGGAAAAATTCATCATTGTCTATTTGGATGACATTTTAATATTTAGCAAGACCCTGGAAGAGCATCTGATGCATATCAGAAGAGTTTTTGAGAAGTTGAAGGAGGAGCAATTGCTGATTAATTTGAAGAAGTGCAGTTTTGTGAAGAAGGAGTTAGTGTATCTGGGATTTGTTATCTCAGCTGAAGGTCTAAAAATGGACCCAAAAAAGGTGAGGGCTATCATTGAATGGCCTACTCCAAGGAGCATAACTGAGGTAAGATCATTTCATGGTCTAGCAAGTTTTTACAAAAAATTTATTAGAAATTTTAGCAGTATTTGTGCACCCCTAACAGAAACAATGAGAGGGGATAAGAAAGAATTTAAGTGGACCTTAGGAGCAGATAAGAGCTTTGATATGTTGAAAAATAAGGTCATAGAACAACCTATTTTAGCACTTCCAGATTTCAATAAGGTATTTCAGGTAGACTGTGATGCTAGTGGTAGTGCCATAGGAGTTGTGTTGAGTCAAGAAAGTAAACCTGTTGCTTATTTTAGTGAGAAACTCAATGATGCTAGGAAGAAGTATTATGTATATG
Source organism: Wollemia nobilis (assembly GCA_028583015.1). Classification (NCBI taxonomy): domain Eukaryota; kingdom Viridiplantae; phylum Streptophyta; class Pinopsida; order Araucariales; family Araucariaceae; genus Wollemia; species Wollemia nobilis. The sequence continues at coordinate 9,157,273 of JAQPPZ010016864.1, read as the reverse complement.
ATCAGGAGTTTTATGCTATAGTTCAGGCTCTAAAGAAGTGGAGGCATTATTTGTTGCCAAAAGAGTTTGTTCTATATATTGATCATCAGGCCTTACAGTATATTAATAGCCAAGGGAAGCTAAATCGGAGGCACTTAAAGTGGGTTGAGTTTCTACAGAGTTATACCTTTGTGTTGAAGCATAGGAGTGGGAAGTCAAATAGAGTTGCAGATGCCTTAAGTAGAAGGTAGTGTTTGTTGATAGAAATGAAGGTGGAAGTTGTAGGGTTTGACGAACTTAAGGGTTTGTACCCTGAAGATCCTAATTTTGTAGAGGCTTGGAGGGCTTGCTTAGCACCTGTTACTTTAGACAGGACTAAGTGGTTGGATTTTCTAATCCAAGATGGGATGTTGTTCAGAGGAAATCAATTATGCATTCCAAGGAGTTCAATGAGGGAGAATCTGGTCAAGGAGAAGCACAGTGGAGGGTTGGCTGGACACTTTGGTCGAGATAAGACCATTGCCCTCGTTAGTGAGAACTACTATTGGCCATAGTTGCAGCAAGATGTGAAGAAGTTTGTACAGAGTTGCAGAGTATGCCAGATGGCCAAGGGTGTGAGATAGAACACTGGATTATATCAGCCGTTACCTATACCAGATAGGCCATGGGAGGACATCAACATGGATTTTGTTCTTGGCTTACCAAGGACACAGAGGAGGAATGACTCCATATTTGTGGTGGTTGACAGGTTTTCGAAGATGGCACATTTTATTCCCTACCAAAAAACTAATGATGCAGTTCATGTTGCAGGGTTGTTTTTCAAAGAGGTGGTACGCCTACATGGTCTACCAAAGAGTATCATTTTCGATAGGGATACCAAGTTTGTTGGGTATTTCTGGAGGACCCTATGGAAGAAATTGAAGATAGACCTAAAATTTAGTTTTGCATACCACCCATAGACTGACGGACAAACAGAGGTGGTGAACAGAAGTTTGGGCAATCTACTGAGGTGCTTGGTAGGAGATAAGCCCAAGGGATGGGATTTGGTTTTTCCATAGGCAGAATTTGCATACAATAATTCTGTCAATAGGAGTACTAATAAATCCCCATTCCATATTGTGTATGGGAGCAGCCCAAGGAATGCTTTCGAGTTGAGAAAGATGGATAGAGGGGAAAAGAGTAGTGTTGAGGCTGAGGACTTTGCAGAGCACCTGAAGAGCCTGCATGATGAAGTGAAGCAACATATCAACAAGATGAACACTCAGTACAAGACAAGAGCAGACCAGAAGCGATGACTTAAGGAGTTCCAAGTGGGAGATCAAGTTATGGTTCACTTGAGAAAGGAAATATTTCTTGCTAAAACCTACAACAAGTTAAAAATGAAGAAGTTTGGACCATGCAGGGTCATAGGGAAATGGGATTCAGGGAATGCCTATGAGGTAGAATTGCCAAGTGGGCTGAATATATCACCTGTGTTCAACATTTCAGATTTGGCAGAATATCATGAAGGTGACAATAATGGCGGACCAGTCACAGAATTGTGGAGTATTCCCACATCTACTCCAGAGATAGAAGAGATAGAAGAGGTCCTAGATACCCATGTAGGCAAAAGCACAAGAAACAGGCAGTATGTAGAATATCTGGTTAAGTGGAAGGGCAGGCCTGTTGAAGATTCATCTTGGTTGTCGAAGGCTGAGGTTGAACGCCTTGGTTTTCTTCCAACAACAAAGAAGTGAAGGTCACTTCTCAATTTACCCTGGGTGTCTGATGCAGGAGCATCCAATGGTGTAAAAGTGATCTTGCATCACCCAAAAAATATTGTAATTGTTTAATTTTGTAAAAACTAGTAAAACTAGTTTTTCTTGCAGGAGATTTTTAAAGGTCTTAGAGGTCGAATTTGAGGATTTTTGGCTAGACACGAGCCTTGGCACAAAGATCCAAGGTTCACCTCGCTTAGCTCGTTTCATGCCATTTCCAAAAATATGTTGTAATAGTCAATCGGGTCAACGAGCGCGAAGTTATGACCTCCGCAAGTTGCCCCAAATTTCAAATTTGAAATTTCAAGTTTTAGGTGGGAAAAAAGGGGAAAATAGGGCATAAGTGGGAATTTTCGAAATTGTAAAAGGGCTCTTCTTTTGGGATCCTCATTTTTAGCATGAAAGTAATGGAAAGCTTTGGCTCCTTTTAGCATTTCTGGTTTTCAGTGGATTGTATGTGTTTTTTTAATGCAACTCTGCTTCAATAACCTTACTTGCTTTTCCAAAAACAATAATGTATTAAAACTATATGTTAATAGTTGAAAATAAATGATATTATTGATTTTCAAATGAAACCCTAGTGATTGGTTCAAATAAACTAATGAATATGTGGAATGTTATTTTATGGAAGGTTAGAGGAATATTGAGCACACTTTTATTATATTTGTTATATTCTTGTTGGAGCAAAATCTGCCTTTGGTTACGTTTGCGCCCAAGACTTTGCCAACATTGAAAGACCAGGTCAGAACAGAGTCTACCTGGTTCAATATCCAGAGGAGGTTGGTTCCTTTGCTTCTTTTAGGAAAAGGGAGAGAGAGGGAAATGCATAAAGAGAGGGAAATATAGCTATGGCTAGAGGGTTAAAATGGTACAGATTAAGCAACAACAAAGCAACTACCACAACCTTTTGCAGAGAAGCATAACAGAACCAAAACATAGAAACTAAAACTCCTGGTGAATGTCTTATTTAAACACAACTTATCCATGAAGTAAATTGCAGATCTAACTGAACGTTAATGCAAAAATTCAGAATAAGAATTAATGCAGATTACATTCAACTTAGATTTATATAGCAATAGACAACACATACATACTTGATTTGAAACACCAATGAGCCAAGAACCAGAATGGATGATCTTTATTAAGCTTTCAGAAGTCTGTATACATAGCCTTGTAAATGCCTAAGAGCCGACCATTTGTTTTGGTCGCTCATTCTATATATAAGAGTTTTACATAACAGAAAAACTAAAAGTTGTTACAACATCATGCCCGTAGGCTCATTCTGGTTCAGAAGTTATTGAGGGAGCATGGGATCCTCAATTGGAAGTGGTTGGAGATCTTCTTGTTATGATGATCTTCCTTAACCTCTTTAGACATCATGGTCCACTTGGTCTTCAAAATGTCATAGAATCATGACTTTTCTACCTTAGCTTTATCTTTGGCCTTCAAAATATCATGAAATCATGACTCTCACCTTAGCTTTGTCTTTGGCCTTCAAAATGTCGTGAAATCATGACTCTCCACCTTAGCTTCATCTTTGGCCTTCAAAATGTCATGGAATCATGACTTTCACCTTAGCTTTGTCTTAGGCCTTCAAAATGTCATGGAATCATGACTTTTCACCTTAGCTTTATCTTAGGCTTCAAAATGTCATGGAATCATGACTTTTCACCTTAGCTCACCTTAGGCCTTCAAAATGTCATGAAATCATGACTTTTCACCTTAGCTTTATCTTAGGACTTCAAAATATCATGGAATCATGACTTCTCACCTTAACTCTATCTTTGGCCTTCAAAATTTCATGGAATTATGACTTCTCACATTAGCTTTTTGACTTCAAAATGTCATGGAATCATGACTTTTCTCCTTAGATCTGCCTTAGGCTTCAAAATGTCATGGAATCATGACTTTTCTCCATACTTAGCAAAATCTTGAGAAGATTACTCCTTATTTCCCTAGGTGTGGTCATTTTGACCAATATTCTTGGTGCCTCCTAGGGTAATTCTATTAGTAGAATGTCAGAACCTAGAGCCTTTATCCATTGGGGAATGGAGTAAACAAAAACAACCTAAGAAAAAAAAGGGAAAGAAGGGGAATGATACCAAGTACAAAAAGCTTCCTGCTTTGGGGTGTTCATTCTTCTGGAGTATCTTCTTTAGTAGATTTTTTGGCTTGGCCCTGGTTGGGAGCTGCTGCACTACTTGATGAAGTTTTCTTGGCTTTTTCCTATTTGTCCTTTTCTTTTACTACTTCGTTATAGGTGATGCAGGCTTTCCTCTAGGTTTGCTCATCGGTATCTATTTTCTCTTTGAAAGTGTTGTATAGATATTCCAATTCTTCAACCTTGTCATATGATAAAGCTTTTGACTTCATATTCAGCTCATGTAGGCAAGCATTCATCTGGGTAATATCTTGAGCCATGCTAAAAATTTGGTCTTCTTGAATAGGCTCTTCCTAGCTATCAATTTTTGATTCATCTTCTATAAATTTCTTCCAGGCGGCTTTCAATTCATCTTCCGTTAGGAGCTTTGAATATTTATCCTAGAAGCTTGGCATGCCATAATTTTTAGCTATGCTTACATGTTTTAGAATTGCTTTAACCTCTGCTTTGAGCTCTTGTATGAGCTTGGCACTTTTGGTCACTATCTTGTGCCTCTTGAAGAAATTCTTGGCAAGTAATTTGGCCTGGGACCAATTTTTATCCTATGCTCTGTATCCGATTATGGCTTGCGTGCTATCTTCCAGGACTTGAATCTTATTGGTTGTTGATAGCCTTGTTGCTAGGAGCTTAACTGATGCTTCTAATTCATCTTCTACTTGGCCCAATGTTTCTTTGATTTTGAGAAGATATGAGATTGTGGGCCTAGCCTTCAGAGTCATCTTATTGATACTTTCAAGCATGTTTCTCCTCACTGTCTTTACCTTTTCCTTGGATAGCCCACTGGCTTTATCGACACTATCAGATAGCTATTGTTTAAGGTCCTCGACCTATTGTTGTAACATTTGAATCTACTCTTCAGCCTTTGCTACCTTTTCTTTGTAGGGGGTCACTTCATCGAACATTTGCTTCCATTTTTTGGCTTCATTTTTCAAAGCCTTTTCTGTTGCCTTTTGTTGATGTAGAGCTTCCTCTAAATGCTTTCTTGCTTGCTCGGCCTAGAAGTACTTTTCTTTGTAATACTCAACATTTAAATAAATGGTCCCCATGTGAGTCTAGGCCTTGCCCCACTCATCATCCATTGGTAGTTGAGTGATGTCTTCCGTAGTTACCTCCACTTGATAGTCCTCCAGGGTCATGTCTTTCTCTGGCTTCTGTATGAGTGGGGTCATATTCATGGTGGAACGTTGCATGTTGATAGGATCCAACACTGACCCTTCTCTGATGTGGGCTATATCATTAGAACTTCTGGAGCTCTATGACTTCAGCCATGTAGCAGTGTTTAGGGTGGCCTTTTTCAATTTTTGAACTTAGCAACCATAGGGTTGCTAGTGGGAGAAGCAGTCTGCATGGCTTGAAAGCTTAGCAGGTTGGTGGAGTAAGGGAAAGGAGTGGTGGCTAGAGGGGCCTCCATACTTAATTTCTTAGTGGGGGAACCTATGGGGGTGGAGGAGGATGTTGGTGGAGTTTGATGAGTTGATGGTGGTGATGGTGGAGGTTGATGAGTTTGTTGGGTTGATGGTGGTGATGGTGGAGGTTGATGAGTTGATGTGGGAGAAGGATTGCATCGATGCTTAGAATGGGAAGGGGAATTATTATGGGAATGAGGAGAGGAAGGAGTATTGAGATTAATAGGAGATATACTTGAGTCCTTTGGTGGATTGGTGTCACTAGTCCCTTGTGATTTTTTGGTGTAGGCTTTCATGATCTGCTTCAGGATCGAGTCATCAACTCCTATTGTTACTTTTGTCAGGGTTTGTTCTCTGTTGGGGTTTTCTTTCGGGAGAGGCTCTTCAACTGCTTTGACCATTTGTTCACCTATTTCTTGATGCTTAGGAGTTTACTCAGAGCTTTCCCTATTCCTTCTTGGTCCCCTATTTCTTCCTTATCTCCTGATCCTTCGTGTCCCTCTGATTCCCTATCAACTTCTGATTCTTCATTTTCTTCTGATTCTTTAGAGGGTGTTTCTTCTCTTTTCTTTTTCTTTTGGCGTCCTCCCTTCTCCAATTCTACTTTTCTTTTTCATTTTGTTCTACTCCTGTGCTCGATCTGAGCACCATCATCAGACTCTATGTCTGATCTAGAAGGGGGAATGAAGTGATGATGCTTCCTTTTAGGTACTTCTGTCTGATCGATAGTGATTTGCTTCCCTTTGTCCTTTTTAGTGCCACCTTCAATCTGTTTGAGGGGAATGTCATTGATTCCCAAAGGAACCTTATCCACTAATGTCTCAGACCAGTTGTCATGATGCTCATCATACTTCTTAGAGAATTCTTTGTCTATTTTTGTCCCATACCTGGAGAAGGTTTGTATGTGGCATCACATTTGCCACCAAGCTAATATTTTGGCATGATCCCAGTCTTCCCCTCTTTTCTTGGTATTTTTGATCATCTTGTTACTTAGCTTGTGGGTTGGGTTCACCTCAGGGCACCAATATGATAAGTGCAAATAGAAATCATGCCATGGGGGTAGTGGCTACATTTTCTCAACATGCCACTCTAATGGTTGATCTTCATCATTATTTCTACCCTGCTTATCAATTTGTCTATCGGATAAGTGGAATTGCTTAAAAGGGGCTTTATTGAGGGTGGCTTGCCTCTGGGTGAATTTGTCCTCAGGGTCGTACTTCCATTTTTGGGGTAGCTCTATCAATTTTAAACTCCTTAGAACTCAAGCAATTTTTTCATTATCCCCCTTCTTTGACACTGTTACTCCCTCGTATTGAAAGGGCATGAGGCAAGTACCTATCAAATGTGCACCTATGCCAAATTTGTTGTTAATAAAATATATCTACCTTATATACTCCAAGGAAAATAATTTTTTGGTAATGAAATAGGGCAACAAGAAAAAATTCCATGTGAAGCCATAGAGCCTGATGACTACTCCCTATGTTAGAATAAACCAGTCCCCCTCTTCTGCATGGGGGTGCCTTAAGGTATCTCACATTTGCTTAGGAATTCTCGGCATGGCACCATACATAATTTTTAAAGCAGGGCCTAAGAACTCCATGTTAAAATGATAATATGAACCCACATTCGAAAGGAGCGGCATCCATTCACATACAGGCAAGAGATTTCCCTTTGGATCTACTTGTGTGGTAGGGATAAAATTTAATATTTTTGCCTAGAAATAGAAGAAAATCCATACCAGGTAGGAGGAGAACCTGAAGGTATCTGGGATACCTTTCTGCAGCTTGAAAAGCCCTACATGCAGTTGCTGGACCAGGTATTCCGGCCAGTCGAAGAAGACTGGCACTCTGCTCGGGTCTACACGGGATGCATCATAGAACTTTGGGTTGGAAATGCATTGTGCTACTGCTATCTACCACCCGTAGACCTGTGCATCTATTTCCAATCCTACCACCATTGCCAACATGGAAAAGAGCTCCTTGTTTTTGAATTTATCCAAGGGAATTAGGGATTTTGGCATAGCTCCCTCAGGAATAGAGTCTGATAGATGTTCTTGCAAGAACAACCAAATGTTTGGGGTATTGATGTAATATTTTGTGGAATTAGTAGGGTCTAGCTGAATGGGAGGGACTATAGGCTTCCTACCATGGGAAAATATGGCCCTAATCGAGTCGACATCCAATGTGAAGATGACCTCATTCTTGGAATTTCTCACTATCCTATTTTTGGCATCATAGAATTCTACCATGGCCCTGATCAACTCGGGGTAGGGGTGAACCTGAGGGTAGATGTACTAGTAGAGTAGAGAGTGGTAAGGAAAAGTGCTCTGGCTTGATGGGGAGACTTTTATGGCCATTCTAGCTACTATATCCTTCCTAGATTTGCCCTGGGTCCTTCCATGTCAGCCTTGTATCAGTGATGTGGTTGTCAGGGTCCACGAAGTTGATTTCCTTTTTAGATGATGTTCATTTCCCCTTGGAGGAAGAGGCTAGAGGTGTGGCCATCATGGTTGATTTTTTTTTTGTAATGAAACCTACTTGAACGCGCTTAGCATAGAGTTGTAGAGCTTTTGGAGAGTAGGGAGTATGATGAGCAGAATGGAAAGAATGCAAAATATGACAAGGGTGATGAAAATATTTTTGTGATGTAATTGGTTGTGCATGCATGTCAAGGTTACATGCAATAACTACCAAGGTGATGTGGAATAATTATGGTTGGTGGCACACATCCCTATGCTAAATTTGAACATTGTTGGGTGCTTCGGTTCATGTGCCTCATTAAGAAACCAACTACCATGTATTACCATTGGGCCAATGATATCACTTCGCTACTATCTTGGGCCAATAAAATGATGTCACCTCTATTATTGGCCAATCAGAGGGTATGGTGGTACCTTAAAAAGTGGGACCTTTTAAAAATCTAAGAAAACTGCTTTTCTCCCAAAAGTTCTTGGTTATTTTGAGGTGGCCTTTGAGTGCAAAAGTGGTAATCCTTAAAAAAAAACAAAAGTCATGAAATCATGACATTTTACCTGGAAGGGGCCTTTGGGTCGAAAAGTGATGCCATCATGACATTTTTTGAGGGCTTTGCAAAAGTTATGAAATCATGATATTTAAGTAAAATGGCTAGCTCAAAAGTCATGAAATCATGATATTTTACCTAGGAAGGGGCCTTTGAGTGCCGAAAAGTTGAAATTTTCCTTGAAGGGCCATCTACAAAAAGTCATGAAATCATGATATTTTACTTGGAAGGGCCTTTGAGTGCCAAAAAGTTATGCCATCATGATAATTTTACTTGGAGCTTGAAAGAAAGCAAATATTTACATAAAATACATACAAGGTGGAGGAAACCCGTTACTTGTAGTACAACTTCAGATGGAAGCCATTGACAGGGATAGGTTGAACCTGGCCCTATTCATCTCTCAGCTGGAAGGAGTTGTGTTGCTTCTCTTCTATTATTTTGAAAGGGCCTTCCCAGAATACATCAAATTTATCATGATTTCCAGGTTTAGACTTCTTCTCATTCCATCTGAGGACTAAGTCTCCCACCTTAAATTTCCTTAGGGTGGTCTTTTTATCGAACCATCCCTTTGTGGCAGTTGTATGCTTTTGGTAGTGGTTGTAGGCTTGTTCCTTCTATTCCTCCAACTGTAGGAGTTGGATCAGCCTATTCTCCATTGGTTCTGCCTCTTCAGTGCTAGTTTGATTGAGCAACTTCAGGGTTGGTATCTCTATGTGTATCGAAAGGACTGCTTCTTTGCCATAGACCAGAGAGTAGGGGGATGTTTTGATGGACTTTTTTATGGTAATTCTATCAGCCCAAAGCGCTTGATTTATCAGAGAGTGCCAACTTCTCTTATTATCTTTCAGAGTTCGCTTCAAAATCTTGAGTAGGTTTTTGTTTGTGGACTCGACTAGTCCATTCCCCTAGGGATAATAGTTTGAAGATGTCTTCAAGTAGATCCCATATTTGCATGTGAAGTCAATCATCTTGGCACCTATGAAGGATGAGCCATTATCCATGACTAATGCATCTGGGATACCAAATCTTGTGATTAAGCTTTCCACGAATTCTATCACGACCTCTTGGTCTACTTTCTTGGTAGGTATTGCTTCTGCCCACTTTGTGAAGTAGTCGATAGCCATCAGAATGTATTTATGTCCAACGGATGAGTTGGGCTCTATTATTCCCATAAAATCCAACCCCCATTGCTGAAAAGGTTCTTCGACTTGAATGGACTTTAGGGGCATCGAAGCATTCCTATTTCTTCCGATGTATCTCTAGCATTCTTCGTATTTCCTTGTTATTCTGAAGGTGTCTATGAAAATAGTTGGCTAGTAGCATCTAGTTATGATGATATTTAAGGTAGTGGTCCTTCCTGAATAGTGTCCTCTAGATGAGCCATCATGGAATTCCTCTAGGATCTTCTACTTCTGATTTTCATTTACACATCGAAGCAACACTCCATCCAAATTCTTTCTGTATAGTCCCTTAGGGAGCAGGGTGTATTTCAGGGCTTGGATCCTGTACCATCTTCTTTGTGAAGCATTCAGGTTGGTTGGGCATTTCCTAGTTTGGAAATACTTGATCAACTCATCTACCTAGTCAAGTTGTTCTATAGGTTGATCCTCATCTATTGTTACTTCTTGAGTATGACAAGCTATATAATCTATTGCAGCTTGCTTGGTGAGCTCTTGGCATAGTGCTCTACCTCTTACCAGCTTGGTTGGGTGTATCTCTACATTGTATTCTTGTATTTTAGTCACCCAACCAGCTCTTGTATCATCGAGCTCCCCTTGTATGATGAAGCTTCGTACATCAAGGTGAATTGTATAGATGATAATCCTACTCTGTGATAAGAAATACCTAAATTTTTTAAATATTTCATTATTGCATAGATCTGCTTCTCGATGAAGTTATATTTTTCTTCATGTTCTTGCATAGTCTGACTTAGGAAAGCTATGGGCCTTTCTTCATTGTCAGTTCCTTTCTGTGTGAGCACTACAACGTAGCTCCCTTGTTCACCTATAGCATATAAGATGAAATATCTAGAGTAGTCTGGGTTCACTAGGATGGGAGCTTGAGCTATTTGTTCTTTGATCTACTGGAAGGCTTGCTTTCTTGCATCTATCCATTTGAACACAACATCCTTTTTCAATAGTTCTATCATAGGCTTGATGATTTGCATAAAATCAGCTATGAATTTGTGCATGAAGTTGATCTAGCCAAAAATGACTGCAAGCCCTTCTTGTTAGGGGGAGGGGAGATCTAATAGTGCTTTCACCCTATTGGGGTCTATGGCTAGACCAGATTTAGAGACAACATGGTCGAGTAGAAGTCCTTTGATAGTGAAGATAGATTTTTTAGGATTTATGGAGATGCCAAACTCCCTACACTTCTCGAACACACTCCTGAGATGTGCTATGTGATCTCCTTTATGGTGAGAGAACATTATCATGTCATCTAGGTATATCACTATTATTTTATTGATAAGTTCTCTAAAAGCCACATCCATAGCTCTTTGAAAAGTTGCTCCGATATTGGATAACCCAAAGGGCATTCTCTGGTAAGCAAACATTCCCCATTTGGTTGTGAACGTGGTCTTAAATTGATCTTCATATTTGACCCATACTTGATTATACCTAGAGAAACCATCTAGGAGTGAGAACCTTTCTTCTCTCGCTACTGTGTGTAGGATTTGATCTATCTATGGGAGAGGGTAATGGTCCTTGAGTGAAGCTTTATTCAAATTGTGAAAGTCGACACATAATCGGATGTCTCCATTCTTCTTCCTAACTAGGACCAGGTTAGCAACCCATGTCGAATGCTTGATTGGGTAAATGATTTTAGCTTCGAGTAGCTTTAGCAGCTCTTGCTTCATCAAGGCTTCGATTTTAGGATTTACTGGCCATTGCTTTTGCCGAAATGGCTTTGCACCTTCCTCGAGCTCAATCATGTGTTGGATTGTCTCTTTGGAGTAGAATTTCAGGTCTCCGTAGGTCTAGGCAATGATGTCTAGGAATTCCTTGCATAATTCTCTGATTTCCTCCATTTCTACTTTCATAGTGTTCACTCCTAATTTGATGGCCTTGTCAGGCTCCATTTGAGTTTCCTTGTATCTATGTTTGTCGACTTTCATTTTGTGACCAGTCAACCTATCATTATTATCAAATAGGCTCTCTAGGGTGACCAACCCTTTTGGGATATGGTTATTTTTCAACTGGATGATGTTCACATCTTCTTCATCCTCAACCATCCTGTTATTAGAGCAATTCATCTCATGGATGAGGAAGTCCACTATTTGTTGATCATTCTTGAAAACTTGCTAGAAGGTATCCCTGTCTGGTATAGAAGGTCTGTAGATCAGTCTGACTATTTTTGACTTTTGGATGACATTGCTTATAGGGTAGAAGTTTACCCCTACTGAAGCCAACAAGTCTGCATGTGTATTTTTCTCTCTAGGAATTGCCTTTATGTTCAGAGATTCAAAGGATTCTAGTAGATCCTAGACTTTATTTTGGTAAGCCTTAAGATAATGTTGTTTGCTTACACATTTTTTAGTAACCTGATTCACTATCAACTCAGAGTCATCGAAGATCTGTAGTTGCTTGATGCCCATATTTTTAGCCTTTTTGAGGCCCAAATAGAGTGCTTCATACTCTGTTGCATTGTTAGTGCAACTCCAGGTTAACCGGTAAGAAAAAACCTTTTCCTCACCTGTTGGAGAGATTAGGACAATACCAGCTCTAGCTCCATTTTTACATCTAGCCCCATCGAAGAAAAGCTTCCATAGCTGATCAGTGGGTTGGTTCACCAGAGGGGGAGGAATGGGATTACTTTTTTTAGGTTTCAAAATTGTGTAACTCCCAATGTCAGTCTCGATCATGGCATTGAAATCTTGGAGAGAGAACTGGTCTTCCTCTTGTAATACATTTAGAGCTTCTTCCATCAAGTTTAGGTCTTCTAGTTCCTCTGTCATCATGTTCATAGTGGTGGACTATTTATTTTCATCTTCAAGTCTTCCGATATGGAAATTTGATGGTTTCTCATTGAATATTTTCACTCTTTTGCCCTTGAACAAGATTTCCAGATGTGAGAAATCTAGTGATAAATATCCTCCTATCTTAGTTGTGAACTCCCTGGAGAGACACATACCAAAATAGGGCTCCAAGTCCACTACTACCACTTCCTGTATGACTATGAGCTAGGGCAGCCTATGGAGCACTATCAGGATATCTTTGATTACCCCTATAGTTTTCATGGGGGTTCCATCTAGCTGTAAGATATCGGGACTACTTCTTGTATATTCCATACCCATGATATCACATACTACTTTGGGCATCATAGTGGTTGCAGCTCCAGAGTCTATCATGTAGTTGTGAACAACCCACCCTTCCATTTGGAGAGATAAGTAAAAAGGGGGGTCTATTTTTTTCTAAAGTCGATGTTAGACTAGCTTGTGCAGAATCCATCTGGGTTGGGATCTTGTTCTTATTTTTCATAGACCTCAAGGATTCTTACAGTAATTCAATCTATCCTGGAAGTTGTAGAGCTTCATACATAGTTGCCTTAGAGGGAGTTTTCTTCATTTCCTCAACTATGTTAAAAGGAAGGGGTTCAACACTCTTTTCCTTCACTATTGCATCATACTTGTTTCTATACCCCTGAGTAGCATCAATCCTTTGACGTTTAGTAAGTGAGGGGTATCTCAGTTTATCCCTAGCTTGTTCCTGTGTTTTTGCTTCTTTCTATCGTGGTGCTTCCTTACGAGTTTTTGCATCTTTTTGGCTTGAACTCGAGGGAGATTTTTCATAAGAAGTCCTTTTCTCAATAGGGTTCCTTATAGGTGAAGGTACTTTCAGGGGGTTGAGATCTTGGGGATCAACCTGTAAGGGTTTCTTTCCTGATCTAGTAAGAATAACTACTTGTTCAATAGAAGGCATCATAAAATTCTGATTTTCTTCCCTGATCATATTTACCTGACCCTTGAGACTTCTTTCGCCTTCTCAATGGCTACCTTTTGTACCTGATGTTGGTGAATCATGCAAGAAGTTTCACCATGGGGGTCATTGCATGGAGCACCAAAAATTTTGGGGGAAAAATGTTTTTTTATATATGAAAATAATTATATTAGATTTTGAATGATGCTTGTAGATCTTGTAGGATGATAAGTTGGGGATCTGGAGTTGATGGAACTATTGTCATAGGGAGTGCAGGAATTGTAGGGAGCATTGGGAGAGTAGGGGGTGCCTGTATTACTGGGATGTTAGGTTGTCCAGTCCATTTGGGAAGATTGGTGTTAGAAGTTGAAGTAGGAGTTGGAAAAGGAGCACTTGATGCTTGGGGTAGATCTAGGAAAATGGGCATCATCATTTTGGTCGAGAATCTTCCAATAGCGATCAGGTCTCTCTCTGCCTTCTGTGCTTCTTGATAAATCTCAGGGAAGGTAAACATGTGAGATTGTCTAATCGCCATACTTATATCTGAGTTGAAAGCTCTCAAATAGTAATACATCACCTGTTCATGAGTTGGTCTCAAACCATCAGGTACTCTCTACCAAGTCCAACTAAATATGATATTGAAATCTACAATCTCCTCTTGGGGGTGTTTTTGGATAATAGTAAACTAACTTAGTAGGGAGAAAGGATCTACCTGCTCATTGAATTCTTCCACTAGTTTACCAGTGAGTTGGGCCCAAGTAGATATGGTCTAATTTTCAAGAGCTCTGTACCAATAGAGCATTTTTCCTTTCAAGGAAATTACTAGCAATCTTATCATAACATCTTCTTCATGGATGTTATGGATCGGGGCTAGTGCGGCTACATCTTGACAATGTTCATAAGTCATATTTCTAGTATCGTCATACTGGGGTAGCGCTTTCAAGGCCATCATAGGAATCGGGTGTTGAGCTGCCAGGTTTAAGGGACCTATGTGGTTCCATACGGGGTAAGGTAGGATCGGCTGATTTGCGGCCATTGCGATTATATGGGTAGCTGGAGTTAAAGTTCCACTAGCAGCAGTACTAGGGAGGGCTGTAGGGGAAGGATTTATGTATCTTGTATTATGGGTATATGCAGAGGCTGTTCTAGCCACCAAAATAGGATTAGCTCGGAGGCTACCAAGGTGTAGTTCGAAGAACTCTATGGGTTCTTCTAAATTTTTTGCTTTAGATCTGGTTATCATAAAATATGGTGCATAACCAGAAGTTGGGTAAAGGCTTTTATAGGGTTCCTTTCTGGTGTGGAGTCACCAGGTGATTTTAAAATATTGATAGGGCAAAGCTATTCACCAGGGCTTTGATCTGTATACTGCATGGGATTTGGGTCCCACCGGGCATGCCAAAAACTATTGGAGCAAAATCTACCTTTGGTTACGTTTGCACCCAAGACTTTGCCAACATTGAAAGACCAGGTCAGAATAGAGTCTACCTGGTTCAATCTCCAGAGGAGGCTGGTTCCTTTGCTTCTTTTAGGAAAAGGGAGAGAGAGGGAAATGCATAAAGAGAGGGAAATATAGCTATGGCTAGAGGATTAAAATGGTACAGATTAAGCAACAACAAAAACTACTACCACAACCTTTTGTAGAGAAGCATAACAGAACCAAAACATAGAAACTAAAACTCCTGGTGAATACCTTATTAAAATATAGCTTATCCATGAAGTAAATTGTAGATCTAACAAAACGTTAATGCAAAAATCCAGATTAAGAATTAATGCATATTACATTCAACTTAGATTTAAATAGCAATAGACAACACATACATACTTGATTTGAAAACACCAATGAGCCAAGAACCAGAATGGATGATCTTTATTAAGCTTTCATAAGTCTGTATACATAGCCTTGTAAATGCCTAAGAGCCGACCATTTTTTTTGGTCACTCATTCTATATATAAGAGTTTTACATAATAGAAAAACTAAAAGTTGTTACAACATCATGCCCGTAGGCTCATTCTGGTTTAAAAGCTATTGAGGGAGCATGGGATCCTCAACTGGAAGTGGTTGGAGATCTTCTTGTTACGATGATATTCCTTAACCTCTTTAGACATCATGGTCCACTTGGTCTTCAAAATATCATGAAATCATGACTTTTCTCCTTATCTTTGGACCTTCAAAATATCATGGAATCATGACTTCTCACCTTAGCTTGCCTCAGGCCTTCAAAATGTCATGGAATCATGACTTCTCTCCTTAGCTTCATCTTTGGCCTTCAAAATATCGTAGAATCATGACTTCTCTCCTTAGCTCCATCTTTGGCCTTCAAAATGTCATGGAATCATGACTTCTCTCCTTAGCTCTGTCTTAGGCCTTCAAAATGTCATGGAATCATGACTTCTCTCCTTAGCTTCGTCTTCGGCCTTCAAAATATCATGGAATCATGACTTTCCACCTTAGCTTCATCTTAGGCCTTCAAAATGTCGCAGAATCATGACTTCTCTCCTTAGCTTTGCCTTAGGCTTTCAAAATGTCATGGAATCATGACTTCTCTCCTTAGCTCCATCTTTGGCCTTCAAAATGTCATGGAATCATGACTTCTCTCCTTAGCTCCGCCTTAGGCCTTCAAAATGTCATGGAATCATGACTTCTCTCCTTAGCTCCGCCTTAGGACTTCAAAATGTCATGGAATCATGACTTCTCTCCTTAGCTCTATCTTAGGCCTTCAAAATGTCACGGAATCATGACTTCTCTCCATACTTAGCAAAATCTTGAGAAGATTACTCCTTATTTCCCTAGGTGTGGTCATTTTGACCAACAATTCTACATGTAGTTATTTGAAGGAATGTTAGACATTACATTGGGTAATGTCTTTCATTCAAAAAGGGTGTCTTTATCTCTTTTTGGATTGGCTTGATAACCTTTATATAATTATAAGTAAAAGTGCTTGGCTTGTATTCGAAGTCTAAAAATGGATAGAAGGTTTAATCTTTAGAGAAAATATTATCCTTTTTAGTTTAAGTTAATTAGCTTTCACATTTTAATTTAAGGGATATTAAAAAGGTTTAATATTTAGATTAATATAACTCTTTGTAGTTAAAGATGAAATTAATACTATTATGTGATTAATCTAAAATAGATTATTGAGGAATTAATCATAGATTAATTACATTTCATGAAAATCAACTATATTATGTGTTTAGTCAAAGGTAGATTAATGGAGAATTAATATGAGATTCATTATATAGGTTTAGACAAAGATAGAATCAAATTTATTATATGTGCAATCTAAGAGAGATAAATAGGTAGTTATTTCTTAGATTAAAGATGAAAATGAATTGTTATTTATTTTTTATTAAAATTAAATCATTTTTATCATAAATGAATTATTCCTTATATTATGATTTATATATTAAAGGTTTGAAAGAAATAATCATTAGATTAAAGTATTTCATTAGTGGAAAAAATGGAATTGCTCTTTAGATTGAGGATAATCTATTAAGAGGAATTATTCATTAGTTAATGATTGATTTATTCTGAAATGAATTATATAGGGGTTGATCCATATTAGATTAAATTGAAATAGTTTTGGATCATGCTTAATATTTGTTGGATGAAAAGGAATCATGAGATTCCTTTATGGTTGTTTATGTGCATCTCTTAAGTCTGGATTAAAGTGAAAATTATTGCTTTACAATAAATGGGGATCCTTCTATGATTGTGATAGCTTTAGATTACTAAAGGATTAAATATTTCTTTACTAAAATTATGATATTTTTTGGAAAACGTTGATGAAATTATTGACTCAATGAAAATACTAATCCCTTATATGAATTGAGGAAATCTTTTATATTTTTTTATTGAGTAAATACTTCTTATACATATACATATTTATCGTAGGGATTGAACCTGGGTCACATCACCGATAATGCAAGTGGCATCGTTGAGGAAATCTTCTGTATTATAAAATATGAATGAGGGATTGGGAAGAGATCCCATTAGCCTATTTGGAACTTATGGGGGTTCCATTATTATTCTATTTGAAAAAAATACTTAAGAGGGGGTCCTTAAGTATCCGTAGATAGGAGAATAAATGTGGTTTTTTATTCAAATGAATTATGGTATCCCCTTACTATTTTTCAAAAACAATTCAAATGTATGTGTTCTATGGGAGCATAAAAATAATGGGATTCTTATGCAAGAACTTTGAAATATCATAATAGGGATATGGAATGACTATATGTAGTTGATTGTTAGTCATATGTTAATAAAATAGATATTTTAAGGTTGGGATTTTATCGAAAGGGATTCCCAAGGTAAAATGGTCTGTCATATGTGTACCATTTATGGATCCTATTTTGAAATCATTATTTACATGTGATTTTTTAGCTGATTACTTGAATTGATATGAATTGTATATGTAGATAAAATAGATTTGTATACTCAATTGTGTTAAGCTTATAAATTGGAACTTACTCATGGCTTTACTTTTTGTAGAGTAACATAAATGATATGTGTCTATTTCAATAGATTAAGGTTTATGTAAATATAATTTACAAAAGAAGGAGAAGCATGAAACATAATGACTTTTGGGAATTGGGGGTTTTTCTTAGAAGGGAGTATCCATATGAAAACTAGTATAGCTAGTACCTAAAGGATCATTCCAATATTAAGGGAATTGTGGTGTAACAATCCCTTAGGGTTATAATGGCACTTCAGTAATGGACTATCAAGGTGGGACTTATAGGCGAAGTAAGTCTGGATTCCATTGTAACTAGTTTCATGTGATGGATCCCTAATAGACGGTGAGGTATCCATGTGAGATATATGAATCTTGATTGATTGTGAGAAACCTATGAAGAATGTCATTTGGTGTTGTAGTCATTGGAAACCCCAAATGAATCTTGGGTGACCAGTTGAGATATAACACATAGGTGATAGTTATCTCAATTAAAATATAAGGGGATGGTTTAATTGAGCATGATAGTTTTACACATGGTGTAGTGGGTAAAACTATAAGAAGCTTCATGCCTAGGTACTAGTGAAAATAAAATGAAACTAGTAATGAAATTGGCATCCCTTCTCAAAAATATGAGATAGGGTTAATTTGTGTGCCATGATCAAGTTATTCTTCAAAGGAAAGTAATAAAATGGGGTTATCATAATAAGGTATCCTTTAAGTTGTATGGGCAATGTACAAGGTGAACTCTAGAGTTGATGTAGGAGTTTGGTCGTTGTTTCTCACCCGAGGAATGTTGTAGCATCTAGAACTTAGAATGTGGTAGAAGCTTCTATTGAATCTATCTAGAATATCTTTGTTGAACCTTGTGTACAAAAAAAAATGTGTCTCTCTGAGGATGGTTATAATTGGGTTGTTACAAGGGGTGTAGATTAAACCTATCTAAGAACACTAATTCCACATCATTTTTTTAATAATAATCCCTCTAAATCAATGCAATAATATAGTCGTAAAAGTGAACCCCTAAATGAAACCATTGGTTTAGCAATATTTTCTTCATAGCCACCCCATTAGAAAACATAGTCTCTTGAAAATTACTATTACAATAGATCATGAATTTGAGCTTCTTGATTGAGCAATGAAAATACACACATGCTCTAATACCATATTGAATTATGTAATATATTTAGGAGTAACTAGAATTGAATATTTTATTACTTATAATATCTTGTTATGTACTAATGAATGAAATCCAACTAATGACAATTTGGTTTGGTAAGTGGCAAAATAAATACCATCCCATAAAACAACATAATTATTCCAATGGTAGTTATGAAGGCCAATAATTTGATAGTAAAATAATAATACATAGGTCATGTTCTAAGGCCCACATGGCCCACAAGGATAGTACCATAAATATACTATAAATACGATCATAGCATTAAGTAAATTTTAATACTCTATAAATATATATGGGAAAAAATATTAAAAGTATGTACAATAGTATTTATAAATTTATTTTAGTCTCTTGGATAAAGGTAACCATTGATTGGATCCATCAATTTCATTTTAATTAACCTTGGAAATTTTAGAGAAGTATCTTTGACATGGTACATAAATATGGTGCCAACATAAACATAATTAGAATAATCGATATATGAGCCACAATTTGATTTATATATATAATATGACAATGTAAGCATCACATCAATAATTTTATGGTAAAAAATAATGTGAAAAATAATTTGGTCAAATGTAAGGAATTATTATCTAAGTTATTTTAAAAATAAGATTGAATAACCATTGTGTTGCTATGAATAATATTATTTAGAAATTACATGTGTATCTCATCAGTTCTACTATAAAGCTTGTATTTATTGGGATTTAAAAAATCTACATCCATAGTGAATTTGTCTTCTATACCCTATTAGTGAGTTTAATATCTCAAACAAATTTGAATCATATGTAGTAAATGTACATCTAATTTTTCTATTTTGGACTTAACAAAAAATATTCCCTATTATGAAGAAATTATGTTATGAATTATAGATAAACCTAAAAATGATCTAGCATTAGGCACCTACACAACAATATATCAACATATG
The DNA here is from genome assembly GCA_028583015.1 of Wollemia nobilis. Classification (NCBI taxonomy): domain Eukaryota; kingdom Viridiplantae; phylum Streptophyta; class Pinopsida; order Araucariales; family Araucariaceae; genus Wollemia; species Wollemia nobilis. The sequence continues at coordinate 9,137,471 of JAQPPZ010016864.1, read as the reverse complement.
TCTTCCAACAAAACATAGGGTTATTTTTATTCTTCTACATGATTCAAAGAGTTCGAAATATAGTAATGAACTAGAAAATTATAAAATCTATAAATGTTTGAGGAATATATAACATCAAACCAAATGCCATTCCAAGTAGTTTATCAACCAATATGACTCTACCATCCAACCAAGATATAAGACCAAATATAGAAAAAAGGATAATCATAAAAAAAAATCTATTATTTTTCCTCTTCATACAATTGGAAGTTAGAATGCATCAAACAAATGTTTTTAGGACTTTCCTAATGGCCAATTTTTCCACGTTAATTAATTTGAAAATATCTCTTTTGGGATCAATATGTGGGTACCACAATATATCATGTGTATAATATAAGAATAAACAAAGATATCAATTATCTACATATGACTTAATATTGACTCAAAAGTAAAAAGGATCAACCAACTATTGAAATATGTGGTGGTTAAGCTTCACTTGAGGCCTCAACTGAATTTGTATTGTATTGTACTTATAATCCATTTTTATAATATTTTAATATTTAACCTAAGGGGTAAGTCCCTAACCTTAACCATAATATAAATTGCAATTGTATTTGGGTATAAATATCACATCATACAAACCATTTCATTATAAGTTTGAGTGTATTTTATTTTAATTTAGTGAGATAATTTGAAATCTATAGGCACCTTATATATTGCTTTTTATGTTTCTTTTAAGCATTTCTAGGTAATGCGTTGATTTCATTTGTTTCTAGAAACTACTATAAAATATAGCATGGTATTAGAGTGAGTGTGAATATCCATTACTTGGTTGTCTTTGATAAAAAATATATAGTCATTAACAACTTGAATATAAGGATTTTTTGATAAAAAAAAACTAGGTGGACTTGAATTGCAAGGATATCACTAGATTTAGAAGATTTGCTTTGGGAGAAATATTTTCTAATGTATTTATTTTTTTCTCTTTGGAAACTCAATCCACTCATTTAGTTGTTTTTTTATATGTTTTACTATATGGATGCCATGGTTTTGGATTAAGTTTTTCAAGTTTTTTTTTTAAACCTTATTTGTCTTTTATGGATTTTTTTAATATCAATTTCCTTTTCTCTTTCAACATTTTTTTATTAACATGAGTATAGATAAATGATATTTTGGATGGTCATGATCCAAGATATACCCTAGGTTCTAGTGAAATCATGAGCTAATTTTTATCCATGGCAAAAAACTTTGAGCTACTTGACAAAGTTTCTAAAATGGTCTGGAATGTTTTGTAGTTGCATCGGCATGAGAGGACCTTGATTGGTTATGTTTAGTAAAAATATTTGCATAGAAAATCATGATAAATACAAATGGACCCTCATCATTTTTAGATTCTATATGAAATTTAAGAGAGGGTCCCATTTTGAAACTTCTTTACATTTTCCCTCTAGGTATATATTTCTTTGTATTAAAAATTTTCTATGTTCCCTTCAAAAATGTTATTTTTTAAAATTGAATTAGAGGAATATTTCAATGAATTTTTTGAAAAGTGGTAAGAGGGTTATGTACAATAGGGGGCAAAATATGGTAGTGGTGATAAAATGCTAACTATGCATGCACAAAATGAGAAAAATATGTGTTTAAAGCATACTACACAATGTCTAAATTGGTTAGTCAAAGCACTTATTTTTTAGTATTGCATTAGTTACTTAGCTTAAGTTGCTAGGGGAGCCTCCCCCAATCCTTAGAATATTATAGGTACAAGAATCGAATCTCATGACCTACATTTATTTTAGTAGAAATTATAATGTCAATCCCCTGATAGATGAAATCAATAACTATGAAATGGCATTATGTAATAATGTGGTATAGAATGATCATGTAGTGGCTTATGAAATCACCTATTTTTAATTCATCTACTGGCATGGAGGTTTATGGAATCACCCATTTTTAGCATGCATGTAATTATGTGAAAACTAATAACATGGTGATTACTATTGCCATATCAACTAGCACCAAACCATGCTAATATTACAATTGATCATGTGGTACGTGATAGAAAATGATGTGGCACTTGGCATGATGTAGGATGATGCAATCAACATTGACTTAGCACTTTTCAGTGTGGCATAATATTATATGGTAGTGAATGACATGGTAGGGACCAATATGTCAAAAATAAACACAGTAGGTAGAACATCATATGGTAGATATACAAAGGGGTTTGACAAATTAAATTCTACTATATCATCAAATATTGTGACTACATAATCATACAATCAACAATAGACTTGGAAAAGTATAAATTTTAGAGAGAATTAGGGATAAATAGATGGCACACATTGGTTTATAGACTGTATACAAATCAAAGTGCAATAAGTAGTATTGTTTAGTTCATTGGTATATTTCCCATTGGCCTATACAATTAGCACTTAGTTAGAAACCCTTTACTCAATACTAATAAGTGTTATCATCTCATTCATTAATACATTGTCTAGCCAACATCAATTTGTACCCTTGTAGCCACTCATGTAGTGGCATATCATAGCTTCTCAGTCACTATAGGTACATTTTTTTTTTTTTTTTCAAAGGTTTAAGAGGTATTTGATGTGATTTTTGGAAGAAATTTTTGAGAGCCATAATGTTTTTATACGAGAGAATTTTGAGTCTATTTTGTTCAAATTGCATATTTTCTAAAATCTCTTATAATAAAATAATTCCTATAAATACAACAATAATAGTAATAATTTAGTAATGCATAAAATAAAACATCCACTAGAATAGTAAATTAGATTCAATTCAATAAAATCAATAATACAAGTAACAAAATTCTATATTTTAAATCAATATAAATCCTAGCCACTTAGAAAGGCAAAGCATCACAGTTACATATGCAATAGAGATGATTAGTATTCGAATATTAAATATGATATTTATATTAAATTAGGGTTTTGAAATATTTGACCTTTCCTTTTTACATCGACTTAGTCATATTGAGTTATTTGGTGTCATCGAGATTTGAACCTTGGTGTGGGCTACATTAACTATTTATCTAAATTTTTGAATCAAGGACCTATTGGCATATGAAATATGATTTTATATTCCACATAAATACTCCTATTTATATATAAAATCAGTAATAAACCTAACCCTAGTGTTGAAGGGTCAACCACCTTATCCTAGGTACCAAGATAACAAAAAAAAAGACAATTGATGTGGTTGTATTGGATCCATTACATACATATCCTCTTAGAAATTTTGTCATTAAATATCAACTGACTATAAAATTCTCTTAGGATACCACATTGCATCTTCTTAGAAATTATTTTCACTTTATGAGGAACTCTTGAATTTAACAAAATTGCAAACTATAGACTATATATTCCAACACTACTTTTGGATGGAGAGAGATTTAATCTTCTTCATTGAGTATTGAGAGCTTCATTCGGAATACACCTTCTAGTTAATACCTTTTTTATGATTAAAAAAAAAACATGAAATATAGGGTGGATGCAAGAAGATAATGGAAGCTCTAATTGATATGCCACTTCACCAATGTGATGGACCATATTATGGGATCATAAAAGTGAGGAGCCAATATGGACCACCTTGAGGGGATCATAAAAGTGAGGATCCAATATGTATGACCTTGAGGGGATCATAAAAGTGGGAATCTAACATGGAACATCTTATATGGTCCATAAAAAGGAAGGAAACAACTTCTAATTAGACTTTTTCTTCAAGGACAATTGTTTATAAGGATAGAGTTGCAAAACAACCATATCTCTAATGAAAAATTATCACTCAAAGTGATGCAAGTCTTACCACTACTTCATATAGTTTTGGGGCTAGGACATGTCTTTATCACTATCAAGGAATGTTGTAGGGCACAAAAATGAGTGTACTTTCAAAGGAAACCCATTATTACAAGGATGATCATTTTTACCTTTGATTTGGAAAGGACCTTAAAGAACTCTATAGAGATGTGATCCCATTGGTGACAAGGACTATGTGAGCATTTTAACAAACCAATATATTTAATATCCCCTTGTTCCAATCACATTACTCATTATTGAATAGGACTATAGATGGTGTTAATAAAAACAACATCCTCATATATGTAAGATAGAGCACCAGAGACCATATTATCCTTTTCCTTCTTGTATTCATGGATAAAATTAGATGTAAAGAGTTTTGTCATCCATTTATTCCATTCAAGTTATGAGAGATAATGTTCTAGAAAATATTTTTGGATAATATGGTCAGTCTTGATGATGAATGATTGTCCCAAAAAATAATATCCCAATTTATCTATGACATGTAGAATGCATAATAATTTCTTCTCATAATTGTATCAACCCAAGTTCTTGTTTGAGATATTCTTACTTTCAAAGACCAAGGTGTGTACATCTTGCATTAAAATATCCAATAAATATGCCTAAATAATCACATTCAATAATACAAATTTTTCTAAAATTAGAAGTAGCCAGAATAAGGATGGTACATATAGACTTATTTAAGTAATATAAGCCTTGGGAAGCTACTTAAGACCAAATAGAGGCATACTTCTTAGTTAGAGTGGTATTAATCTTGTTGTAGTTATAGAAAAGAGTTTTATAATACTAAAGTAGACCTAAAAGTCCATAGAGCTTCTTGATGGATTGGCTAGAGTCCAATATTGCACACCTTTAATATCTGTAGGATCCATCTTGACCCCTTCCTAAGATACTATATATCCCAAGTATTCTACCTCATAAGTCCAAAGGAATGCTTGTAAATTTTGATAAATAATATTTTCTTATGTATGAGGTGAACCTTATCCACATCAACTAAATGAGATTTATATGAATCATTTTAAATTAAAATATAATCAAATTAGACTAGTACAAAATTGTCATAAAAAGGATAAAATATAAAATTCACGATACTCTAGAAAGTAAGAGTAGTATTAAGACCAAAGGGGATGAATAATAACTCATAATGAATCTCATGCATACAAAAATAACTCTTGGGGATATTCTCTTCTCTAACCCCATTTTGATGGAATCTAGAGCATAAGTTAAGCTTTCTAAAGTATCTAGTGTGTCATGCATTTTATTTAGAAAATAATTTATAATAGAGACAAGAAACTTATCTTTCATGGTGATTTTTTTATAGGTCAAAAAATAGGAAATATGTGTTTACTATTCTCCTTACATAACATCGTAACCACCAAAGAGAAATTAGGATAAATTATTACATGGATTATTTCTTCCTATAATGTCTCATGGACTATCATCTCAATATTAGATTTTTAGGGATGGGGATAGTACTAAGGGTGAATATTCAAAGGATGAATGATCAAAAATAGGTGGATGGCATGATCATGTATTCTCCTAGGAGCAATATATATGGTATTTTCAAAAAATCCATATAAAAAACAATAATTTGCATGTCCGAAGGAAGAGTTGAAAAAAATTACTCATAAGACTAAACTTCCATGCAATTATCCTAGGGAAATAATCCATGTACATATTTCTTCAATATATTTTCCATGTTTTTGGAGCTGCCCAACTTGGAAGGAGGAGGTTGAGTTCCATAGATGTAAATGAACTTTTCATTCTTCATATATTTGATATTATAGTCATTATAAATTAGCAGTAACATCACCAAGTTGGGATAGCCATTATGCTCCCAAGATGACATTTTCTCTACCAGGATTCATGGTGAAGAGATGGATATACCAAGTATAATCACCTATCTAGATGTTCATCTTAGTTGTATGACCCACATACTAAACTATTTACCCATTTAAAATTTATACTTGGGTTTTATCCCATGTCAAATAATTGATATGTAGTCAAAAATACTTTATTGTAATGATGTCAATAACGTTATGCTTACTACTTGAATTATTTGACATATTTTCATACTAATATTTGATAAAATCATGTAACTTTATTGTATGTTAATACTAGATCTATATTAGAAAAAATATGAATAGGTCCATGGTATTGACCTCATGCTTAGAATCTTCTTCTTTGGATGATATATATTTCTACAAAGAATCTTATTCTTCATCTTTAAACATTATTGCTTTCTCAATTTCCACAAATAAGTTACACCATCCTCCACAATCATGATCATAGGAATTCCATGAATAAAATTTATAAATGAATACTTGGGGATGCTCATCATTATGGTTATTGAAGAAATATCATTGAGAGTTGAAATCCCACCATGGCTAGGGGTGGGACAATAAGATCTTATTTTCTACTTCTAGAGCCACATGTTTAGTGTCCTTATGCATGTATGGATCATGCATATTTACCTCCTATAAATTTTTTTCTTATGGATATAGTAAAATACTAGAACCACCATCACTGGATCCAAATGATAGATATAGATGAACAAACCTATTAACTCTATGTAATAATATTCAAAAAATTATATATGCATGATATGCATCAAATGAACTACATAAGAGGTAGAGGAGACCATGTTAAACTTACAAAAGAACAATACATTGAATTTAAACCACATAAGCAAGTTTCCATGTTGGTAATGCTCCTAAAAAAACCACTAATGAATATGGGTTGCAACTTAGTAGTAGCCAATATGACATAACCTTCTTTAGGAATATGGTTTAGATGAATGATATTATCAATCATGGATATCCAACCATATGGTTGTGTACCCTCAAAGGTTAGCATGCCGATGTGTTGAATGAGAATATCATGAATTCAAGTAAGTTAATTAAGAACATATCTTATAAAGAGATAAAAAATATTAGAAAGAAAATATTTCTTGATGAATTTTATGAGGAAAAATTATGAGGGACATTTTTTGCGAGACTACCCAAACTGTGGAACTTGTGTTGGCCATATTTCACTCATCCATACTTGGATTGATCTGAAATTGGGAGGGTAGATGAATGACAAACCCTAGAACATCTCCACAAATTTGTAGATGATTTGGAGCAACACAAATCCTAGTGCATCCCTATGTGTGAATGATATTTTTGGCAAGTGACTGTGCGAGGGTTACATTTGGATTAAGTGCAAGTAGCTCCAAATGTTTTTTTTCGGGGCCTTCGGGCTCTAGTAGCCAATATTTTTGTGGTTTCTACTCAATATTTTAGCAAGAAATATTGCAAGGGATCCAATATAAGTTAGAAATCTATATTTCAATAGATCTTCATGCTGTGAACTTGAGATACAACAGCTTCCAATTTTTTGCACAAAAGAAAAGTGAAAATCATACCTTTCTACAACTTCTAGGGCATGGATTAAAGAGATCACAAAATAAGTTTCAAGTTGCTGATCAAAAAATGGCTCAAATATCAAGTGAATCTAGTTCTAAGGTGCACCCACAAAATAAATCTACTATGGAAACCCCTATCAAGGGTAAGAATTTTTTAGAATCAGCCCCAAAAATAAATTTTAGGAATGCCCTCTGTGGTGGACAACCTCAACCTAATGCTAATATTAATCTTAGGGTTTCCCGTAAAGCTCTAAGAATCCCTAAGATTGATCCTAAGAAAATAGAGTCAATATGTCTTAAAGCAGCTGATGGAACTCCTATTGTTAAGCTTGATATGGAAAACATTCAGATTGGCATTGAAGATCTGGAAAAAGGAGAACTAATTTTTCATTTTGTGGGTTTTCATTCGAGCCTATCTGCTTTCAAATTTTGGGCTGCAAAAATATGGAAAAGTAAAGGTAAGTTATAAATCTCTATTTATCCAAATGGTTATTTTCTTGTTTTATTTGCTAATAATGAAGATAGAGAGAAAAAATTTCAATGGGGTCCCTGGTTCTTTGGAAGGGCAGGGCTTTTCATGAAGCCCTGACATACTAAATTTAAAGTCGAAGAAGAGATACCTTATACAGGTCTAGTGTGGGTTAGAATATTTGGACTCCCAATTGAATTCTAGAATCCAACTATTTTTCTTCAATTGGAAACTCTTTAGGAACATTTATGATGACTACTTATTGTACTAAAAAATTTAAACATATTATTTATGCTCGAATTTGTGTTTTAATGGATTTTAACAAACCCCTACCTAAAAAGATTACTTTACAATTTGGGGAGGATAATTGGGAGACTATGAGAACATTCCTTTTTGTTGTATAATTTCCCAAATAAAATTCTATATCAAAAGAAATATGGTATAAATTCAATAGGTTTCCAAATTCCTAAGAAGAAGAATACTCTGAAAAAAATAGTTTTGAAGGATCAATCAAAGTTATCTACTAATATGTTTGAAATTTTTTCCAAAAATGAGGTCTCAAGTGAGGAAGAGGAAATAATGGAAAAAAAAATCTTAGAAACACAATTTAAATATAAAGGGAAGAACTCATAGACAAACCAACAAATCCAAGGTCTTCAACAGAAAAAAGGGAGAAAATATTCACAAGAAAAACAATATTTTAAATGTTAAAATTTCAAATAATATAGGTCCCAATATAGACTCTGTTGAACCTTCTGGTAAAGTTTTGACTATGTACAAGCATTAGTCAAGGCTAGAAGCCATATCATATTCAATTAGAGTTAGTCAAGAAATAGGGAAAAAATTTGAAGATGGATTCTAAATAAAAGGCAGGTCGTAAGACTAATCATTATCGTATGGTAAAATAAGGTGAAAATCTTGTAGAGGAAGGTAAGATTAATGCCCTTCCCAACTTTTTTAGCCCTGGTATTAATGAAGATCATCACTTGGAATATTATAGGAATCAAATGGAGTCTTTCAAAATAAAATTAAATTAGAAGAATGATTCAGATAAATCATCCACATCTTGTTTTCCTTCAAGAAACAAAGATGTCAATAGAGGATATGGAATCAATTGCTAGTAAAATTTGGCTAGCTAGAAAAGTGGTTTCCCTCAGTTCCCAAGGGACTTCTAGTGGAATTGCTTACCTTTGGGACCCAAAAGAGGTAGTTATTCACCATATGGTTGGTATTTGGGGTCTTTTGGCTATAACTATTCAAAGCAAAAATTCCAACCAAATTATGCTCTACATTATTGTTTATGCTTTGACTAATTTGGAGGAAAAAAAAAACAGTGGAAGAATATTACTTATATTATCTCTCCTTTTCCTAAATATTGGATATTTATTGGAGGATATTTCAATACCATCCTCTATATAGATGATAAAATAGGGGAAATAGAAATTTGGATAGGAGCACTAACCTCATGACCGAATATATTACAAACCTCCATATTGTGGACATCCAACTAGATAATGGCCTTATGACTTGGTCTAACAAAATATAAGGCTTAGCTTTTATAATGGAGATATTGGATAGGTTATTTATCTTTCAAAATTTCTTAATCCATGGTCACATTCCTAAAGTGAAGACTCTTAATAATGCTGGTTCAGATCACTGGCCTGTTATTTTGGAAATGTAGAAAACCAATGTTTCTCTCCTTTTTTATTTTAGTTAATGTGGCTTAGAGATAGTTCCTTTAAACCTTGAGTGCAAAAATTGTGGAAGTAAGGTAAACCTATGTATGGGACTAAGATGTTCTATTTTTCCAAAATATTACAATACATTAAATCTAAAATTAAGACTTGGAACTGGAAGGAGTTTGGGGATGTTCATAAAAAAACATGAAGTTATTGCTCAGATTGAAAATTTGAATAATAAAATCCATTTAGATGGCCTCACAAAGAGTACAAGTGCGATGAAATTAAAATCACAACTCAGCTAGAGGAATGGAAAAAAAGAGAATAACTCTTATGGAAGCAAAAATATAGAATTCAATGGCCAAAGAAGGTGATCAAAACACAAATTTCTTCCACAAATATCTTCTAGCTCGAAGATCTCACAAATTTATTTCTTCCTAAAATTAGATTCTGGAGATGTTGTCTACACTTGGGATGGCATGAACTCTATTGTTATCAATTACTTTTCCAATCCTTTTACTGCTGCTCTTCTTGACTTGACTTCTCAACAAAATGTTCTTCAAGCAATCCCTTATCTTATCACTTCTGAGGAGAACTCTATTTTTACTACTCCTATTACTATCAATGAGATTCAACAGGTAGTTTTTAAAATGCAAAAAGGAAAAAGCCCAGGTCCTGATTGTTTTTCCATTGAGTTCTACCAAGAGTTTTGAGATATCCTTCAAGCTAATTTATTAGAGGTGGTGGAAGAACTAAGAAGCCAAGAAAGCCAAAGAAATTTTGAAGGTTATCAATAAAAATTATATTAATATTGTTCCAAAAGCTCAAGAGGCTGAACATATCTCAAATTTTAGACCTTTTTCTTTATGTAATATTCTCAAAAATCATTACTAAGATCATGTCTAAAATGTTAAAGCATATTTAGCATAAGATTATTTCCCCTGAAAAAGGGGGTTATGTGCTAGGGTGTCAAATAGTTGATGAGATAGTTCTTGCTCAGGAAGCCATCCATTCCATAGATATGCAAAAATATCCTTTCATGTTCATTCGGTTAGACTTATCCAAAGCTTATGATAGAGTGGATTGACACTTCCTTATCAAAGTTTTGAGGCAATTTGGATCCTCTAAGGATTGGATGGATTGGATTATGGTATGTATCTCTTCATTTTCCTACTTAGTTCTTCTCAATGGTAGGCCTTCTCAGTTATTCCTAGCTTTCAGAGATATTAGGCAAGGTGACCCTCTATCCCTTTATTTATTCATCATTATTATTGAATTCTTAGGTAGGGCTATAAGAAATATGAGAGAAGAAAAAACCCTTGAGGGAGTTACCATTGCTCATGGATATAGACCTATCTCTCATATTCAATTTGTTGATGACTCTACTCTTTTAGGTAAAGCTATAGTTAAGGAAGCTTCTACTATTAAGCAAATCATTAGCTATTTTTCTAAGGCTATCGGGAAATTGCGCAATGAAGACAAATCTAAAGTAATTTTTTTCACTGATATTCCATATAGGAATCCATGGTATTGGATAAATTAAGATATAAGAAGACCTCCCTTCCAATCACTTATTTAGGTATTCCCATCAATATTTGAAAATAAAAAAAAAAGTTTGGAATTGGTTGTTGGACAAAGTCAAGAAGAAAATTGTAAAGTGGACCAATAGGTATCTTTCTTCTTAGGGTAGAATCACCTTGGTAAAATCCATCCTTCAGGCTATTCCTATTTATGTTTCTACTATTTTGAATATCCCAAAGGTTTTTCTTTGAGAACTAGATCAAATTAGTCATCGGCTCCTCTAGAGTGGTACTAAGGAGAAAATAAAATGGGCCTTGGTGAAATGGGACACTTTTTGTCTTCCTAAGAATGAAGGGAGGTTAGAATTCAAGTCTGCTATTAATAACAACAAAACTTTAGCTGCTAAATTATATTGGAGGATTTTTCATAACCCCAATGATCTTTGGACCATAAATATTCATGGTAAATATACTAAGAACAAAAGTCCTCAAGACCTTGTTCGCTATCAATTGCCTTCCAAAGGTTCTCCCATTTTAAAAGTTCTTAAGACTGGTGAGGATTGGATAAAGAAAATATTATTTTGGATCATTCATAATGGTCAAAATGTAAATTTTTGGACAGATTCTTGGGATGGTCACAAGCCTTTGATAACTCAATTTTTTGATTGGAGGCCTTGGATGGAGGAGCTTCATCAAGCTAACTGGATAAAGGTGGCTAATTACTATCGATACCATAATGGTAATTCATAGGTTGGTAGATATTGGATCCCTATTTAGGATTGGCCTATTCAAATCCTAGAAAGGTAAAGACAAGATATCCAGTGCATCCTTCATATGATATCTCTCTCTTGGTCCCATGATAAAGATTATTTTGGATGGAACAACACTACTAAGGGTGAGTATTCAGTTGCTCAAGGTTATTTGGTATTATACCATAATAATCCCAACCAATCATCTGACATATTTTCTCAGTTGTGGGATCAAAAGCTATGGCCTAAGGTGAGGTTCTTTACTTGGTTTTAATTGCATCACAAGGTGCTTACTAGGGAGCATCTTATGAAGCATGGTTTTCATGGCCCTTTTAGATGTGAAATGCATGGAGAGAATGTGGAAAATCTCAACCACATTTTTATTGAGTGTACTTTAGCGTCTAATATTTGGAGGAGACTGGCCACTTTACTTGGCTTATAGTGGTCCAATTATTTTACTTTTGAACAACTTTGGAGGGATTGGCCTAATCAAGAGGGTGTTGATCATTTTAGTAGGCATTTAGTTTGGATGGGTTCTACCATTCTTATTTGGAATATTTGGAATGAGAGGAACAACCAATTTTTTAATCATGAAAGGAAGGATATTCACTATATCTAGAATAATACCATTCTCAACTTAGTTGAATCAGTCCATCAACTCCTTAATCACCCCTAAAACTCCAACCAAATATTGAAGATAAACTCTTCTAAGAGCAACCATCTTAAAGGGAATGTGACTAATTATAATATGGATAGAACAAGGAATTGGAAACCTCCTCTTAAGTATTTTGTAAAAGTAAACATTGATGGAGCATCTAGAGGAAACCTTGTAATAGCTAGTGCAGGAGGAATTGGTAGACTTTTAGATGGCTCCCTGGTTTTTACTTTTGCTTATAATTTGGGTATTCTACCCAATAACCTTGTTGAGGGGTATGGTATTCTTAGAGGCCTTCAAGAGGCTACTAAGTTTGTATGGGAATAGGTACTAGTTGAGTATGACTCTCAACTCATGATTAATCTTTTGAAGGCTCCTAATAATCATAAGGTTGATTGGAGAATAAAAATAATTATTGAGAAAATTCAGTTAATCCAGATGGGATTTTTGAAAGTTGATTACAATCATGTGCTCAGATATCAAAACAAGAGTGTTGATGCTTTAGCTAATTGGGCTTTAGAAAAATGTGATCTTACTTACTATGGCCATCCTCCTAGATGGTGGGCTTCACAAATTAGTAAAGCTCTTCTTTCTATCATTTCTTTGGATGGCTCCAGTTTTGGAGGTACCTAGTTTCTTCTTGCTTTATTTTTGCTTCTCTTTGGTTCGGTCAGGATATTTTAGTTCCCCAGCTCAAACTAATATTTCTTTTTTTCCTCTGTTGATTCTTGCCTTAATAGTATTTTGGTCTAGAAAGGTCATTATTGTGTTCTATTTTTTTCTTTTTCTTTTCTATTTATGTGTGTGCTTTTTTTCATTTTTTTTTTTTTATTTATGTGTTTTTTGTTGTTCTTGTGTTTTTGTTGTTTTGTGTTTTTTGTTGTTATTATTGTGTTTTTGTTGTTCTTATACTTGTGTTTCTGTATGTTTGTTTTAATTGGTGTTTTTATGTTTTGGTGTGTGAGTGTTTTCTATGTTTTTATTTTTATTAGTTGTCTATTGTTGGTTATTTTTTTATTATTTTTTAGGTTTTGGTTGTTTTTGTTTTTCATGTTTTTGTTGGTTGTGTCTTTGTAGCGTTCTTTTTTTTTTGTTATGTTGTTCTTGTGTTTTTTATGTGTGGTTCATGTTGTGTTTTTTTATCTTATTGTGTGTGTTTGCTTGTGCTTTATCTTTTTGACACACTTAAGGAGCATATTTTTTAATTTTTAATTTTTTTAATATTTTTGTGTGTTTGTGTTTGTGTGTTCTTGTTTTTTGTTGTTTTAGGTTTACTCCTTGAGTATGTCAAATGTGGTAGGCCAGGTGCGAGCCTTGGGCAATTTTTGTGGAAGAGATACCCCTACCTCCTTGGGTCTTACCCAAAAGTGGCATCCCTTCTAGGATGTTTTCCATGAAAAAAATATTAGCAAAACCTAAGTTAAAGCCCCTATACTTAGAATAATACCCATGGTAGCATAGGAATCCATATTATTTCCCTTGTATCTTTGAGGTATATGACTACACAATAGTTTCTAGTAAATTTTGGTGCCAAGATACTAATTCCTACTGCATGCCTTATGGCTATTTCCAAATGACCAGTTGAAAATATTGGTTAAGAGAATGCTCTATAGGAACAAGATATAAATGGTTGTGTATGGATACTAAGGTCTTCTACATTTGTGACTAAACTTTAGTGATGAAGGAAATGATTCTCTAGGCTAGAGTTTTGGTTTACCAAGAACTCAAGATATGTGCATAGATCAAGGCCAATTATATTGGCTAAAGCAATGCTAATTGGAGGATTGGAGGGATGAGGGGCAGTGGGAGGAGGTAAATATATGGTGCCTATTGATACCTATGGGGAGGTTATGATGCTTATTTTTAATTTTAGTTTAATGATATTTTTCTCATGCATACATCCTCCATATTCTTTTCATACACAAGGAATGGTAGAAAAACCCAAAATAATATTTTGGATCACTTCTAAAAAGTTTTGCTATAAGTACATGTTAATTTTATCTATTTCAAAGGATGATTGCAATGATATGGGTCTCCCACAAGGGTCTTGATACACCTAATACCAAAAAAATGTGTTGCTAGAGATATCATCTATTTTGACTAGATAGAAGAGATGATCATAATGAGATGGGTTTCTTGAAAGTGTCATAGTAGACTTATTTTTGGAATAAGTTTGAAAACATTAAACAATAATGACTAACTCAAAATATTACAAATGAAAAATGTGCTAGCATATTGAGATAATAATGCCAAAAAAATAAGTAAGATGATAGAAAGTAAACCTAATAGTGTGAGAGTATGGAATAGTTTACATTATATTTTGCTATTTTTTAAATCACTATAGGGAACCAAGATATATTATTTGATACAAATTGTAATATACAAATTCCAAAATACAACAACAATAATAACAATTCAATAATGCACAAAATAAAACATCCACTAGAATAAATTAGAATCAATGCCAAGAAATCAATAATGTAAATAATAAAATTATACATTCTAAATCAATACAAATCCTTGCCAATTATAGAGGCAAAAGTCTCATAGCCACTTAGATAGGGTAAATTTTAATATGTGCAATAGATATGACTAGGATTCAAGTATGAAATATAATATGAACTACAACATAACTCCTCCTATTTATGCTCAAGGTTTGAATACCTTATCTTATGGCCTAAGATAACAATTTTTAACAATAACTAATGTGACTATGTTGGAGTCATTATGTCTCTATATTGGTTGTGTTTTTTTTTTGTCACAACTACATGCATGATTAAATATTTTGGTAGGAAAGTTATGGATTAACATGTACCCTTATTGTATAGTTCAAACTATGCCTCATGGAAAATCTAGATTGAAGATCTACTTCAAATAAAAGGATTGCTTGATTATATGAATGAGGAGCCTTAAGTGATTGATTATAGAGAGAAATTAGCTATACAAGGATAAAAATATGAGGCTCTTGGTGCGATATATCTTCATATTGATAAGATCTATGACACCCATGTTAGTGGTAGTATGGATCCCAAGAAACTAATTGATAAATTTTAGGGTTTTTGTGTTCTCATTGATTCCAAATAATTTAGTAGATTGGAGGTGAATCTTTCTACCATTGATGATTATATAGATTATTTCAATCATTTGTATGATGAAATCTAGATTTATAGAGGTATTCCAAAGGTGATAGAGAGGAATAATAGGTTATATATGAGGATAAAAATATTTTTATACTCAACATTATTTTCAATAATGTCTTGGTGACATATGAGATAGTTTATATTGTATTTGATATTATTCATGTCTACTTTAAAACTTATTATATGACTTATATTGATGAAATATTCAAATGTCTTCTCCATCAACATGCTCAAATAAAAGTGCATAAGTGTAATCCTATCATCAATCAATCTCATGCAAAAGAAGTGATCAAATATCAAAATAACAAGAAGCCAAATAAATATAAGTCAAATTTTTCAAAATGGAAAGGCACAAAGAATATTTTTTTAGATTTACATAAACAAGCATGAGGAAGCATACAAATAAAGAGATGCTTGTATTACTCTTTTATGCATAGTGTAAGGATGATGATCAAACCTTAAAAAATAATGCAATTATTTAATTAGCATATTGGACATAAACTTATTATAATCAATGCAATGTATATTAAAGGGTAATAAGGCATGTATAAAATTCTCACTACAACCAAAAAAGAATATCCTTAACAACATTTTCACTAGGAAAACTCAATAAAATTAAAGCAAGCAAGAAACAAAGAATGGAGTATCAAAAGGAAAAGTCAAAATCCAAAGTTGTCACCACTTTTTAAAATTTTTGATAACTCATGTTATGTAGAGTCTTGAAATTTAGAGGATGGAAAAAGTCCCAAAAGGCACAAGTTGAGAAAAATTTCTAGAGATCAAAAGTTTTGTTAATTTTGAAGGTGAGGGAAGAAGAAATGTTTTAGCAATGCATGAAGCATCTAAGAGTTCTAATGTCAGATGATGATAAATTTCTAAGGTTAGAAGAATAAGAAAAGCTCTAAGGATTAAGTTATCCATACTATAATATTTCAGGAGATCAAATTTTCTAAGGTGTACAATTGATGAGGTATGCAGTCATTTCCTACAAGAAATACAACATATCTCTCAAGGAAGTAGATGATGCATTAAAGGTAGAAGCAACAAGAGTTATAATGGAAAAAGACTTAAACTACGTGTCATTAATTTTCCATGTTTGGGATCTAGGAATCCCTTGAAAGGGTAGATGAAAATAGCAAAAGTAATTGAGCATCCAAAGTTATATAAAAATATAGCATTAATGATTCTAGCTAAAGACCTTGAAAGGATAAATGACATAAATGCAGGTATGGAATGACATGCAATAGATCTATCATTTTGAGAACTCTTGCATAGTTTTGAAGTGAAAATACCCTCAATTTTATCTATAAATGATACTTATTTTAACATTATAAAGGATTGACAAGTTATCTCTACAAGTTGTATAGCTTTCCATTCACTTTATTCTATACGGCAGAATGCAGATCCCTAGGTGGTATTGCAAGTAGTGTGCACCCTTATTTAGGGCATAATATTTTAATAAATTTATATTCATATATACATACTAGAGGCCTATGCATATTTTCTTCCAATTGTTTGGTTCTCCCTATTCAATTTTCTTAATATATGTGTGCTTATCTATACTTACATATGTTTAGAGGAGGAAGTGTTCAAATTCCTAGCTGTCAATTCATTATATTCAAGGTTGTGTAGAAGAATATTATCTTGATCTTGGCACATATCCTTTGTTAGATTAGGTTTTATCCTTTATACTATCTTTGTTTTCTTTATTTCTCTAATCCTTTCCCTCGAAAGTTGGTAGATTAGGCTAGAGTAGGAAAATTGTACTAAAGATCACATCATAAAAGGAGTCAACCTTGTAAAACATATTGAAGGCCTCTGATTGAGTTAAACCCCATGCTATCGAGACTATCCCTACTATGTTGCTTCATCTGATGTATGATAGTCCTAACCATCTAGTGCACTTGCCTAGTAATAGGTACAATTAAAGAGAACAACAAGGCACATAACCAAGCATAAATATCTTCTATATTATTATAGCACATTGCATTTAGTAAAGTGTTTTGTGATTGAAAATAAATATTCCTTATAGTTGGATGCTTGTGAAGAAGTTAGTATTTGTTATTCTTCACTTGATTAGGTTCTTCATGTTCCTAGTATCGGGACCAATATTTTATCTATTTATTACATTATATCTATGAACAAAAAGGTAGAGTTGTTTCCTAGTCATTAGATGATCAAGGGTAATAATGATGGATTCAATAGAATTCTATCTAGATATTGTGATGAGTTAAATTAAATATATAAACTAAGAGATTGACTAACTTCTTCCTATTGGAAGAAATATTTTATGTCCATGGTGGTACAAGTAGATGATGAAAGTTAGTAATGGCATCATAGAATTAGGCATCTTATCTATGGTTCAATACGTTACATGAACTATCATCATATGGCTATTAGACTTCCTCATATTTTCTCTCCATGTCGTGCATGTGAGGGATGTATTTTAGGTAAGCATCACAAGGAGTCCTTTCCAAAAGGTATAGTGAGCCATGCTACATGACCCTTGGATCTTATTCACATTGATATATATGGACCCACTCGTACACATTGATATATATGGACCCACTCGTACACTTTCTATTTCTAGGAGTAGGTACTTTTCATTGATGATTTCTCTCTATATGTGTGGTTTTATACTATTTGTACCACAAATGATATTTTCAACAAGTTCAAGCCATTCAAAATAATGGGACAAAATTAACTAAATATAAATATCAAGCATCTCAAGTAAAATAGAGGAGGTGAATATATAAACATTGTTTTTCATATTTTTTATCTCTTCATGGTATATCCTTTCATAAGATAGTTTACTATACTTGAAGTCATAATGGGATACTTGAGAGGAAAAATAGGGTAATCATAATTATAGATCCTTGTATGATTCATGATAAGGGGATGGAGCACAAATTTTGGGTTGATATTAAGGCTTGTGTAGCAAACATCATCAACATAGTCCCTACTAAAGTAGTTTAGGGTATGACACTCTTTGAGAGATTGACAAGATACAAGTCTAATGTATCCCAATTTCACATATTTGGGTCTTTAGCTTGGGCTTACATGCTTAGAGAACTTCACAAGGAGGCTATAATAGTTATATATGTATTCTTGTGAAGTATTTGTATATGTATAAGACATATTGTCTTTATGATCCTTACAATCATGTGATTCTTATTTGAATAACATGATTTTTAATGGGGTTCCTCTAGAGGTTGCATCTAGTCCTTCATCTAAGCTTTTGGATGAATATCCTCCTATTTATCTAATTACTCTAGTAGATTATTTAGAGATTCTTATGGAATCTATTCCTATTAGGTATTCCTCTTCATCTTCCAATGAAGGACCCATCTCTATATATTTGATCCCTCCTTAGGTAGAACTGCCTTTGAATTTTCTGATCTTGAATTCTAAGAATGTTGAGATTGACACTTCAATTCCTTGTTCCATAGTATTAGATGATAGGGTGGTTTGTGAGTATGATTTGGATTCTTTTGATTTGTCTTCCAATTTTTCTATATCATAGTATGTGGTTAGATCTACCATAGTTTATCCAAAACCAAAGTGGGTTCATACTCTTGTAGAGGATGTTCAACACATTCTTTCAATGGAGTAACATTGGGAGGTCCCTTATTAGCCCTTTCTTTGAAGATTGATAATTCTAAGGATCCTCTCACCTTTCTTAGGATAAGGGTTTATTGAAGTAAGAATATTTTATAATTCTTGAGTATGAGTCCTTGATGAATAATGAGATATGGAAATTTGTTTCTCTTCGAAATAGGAAGAATGTTGGATATAAATGGGTCTATAGGACCAAGAATACCTTATATGGTCAAGTGAATAAGCATAAGGTATACCTTGCTGCTAAGGATTGCTAAGGAATAATATTTCAAGCTTGGGGGTCCTACCATTATTATATGTTAATTGGATAATTCCTTGTATTGAATTAATCAAGAATCATGTTCTTGGTATGAGAAGATATAGTATTGTTTTCTCAATTTTGGATTTTGAGGATGTTAGGCCGAACATAATATTTTCAAAAAAACTTTAGGATAAAGATAATCTAGCGATTGAACTATATGTAGGTGATATTCTCATTATGGTCAACTCTCCTACCTTAATTTTGGATATGAATTTATCCCTTTGTACTTCATTTAATATGATAGATTTAGGGATTTTGCACAATTTATTAGGAATTCAAATTAATTATACTTCTTTTGGGATAATTATTTCATAGCCATAATATGATTTACATCTACTTGAACACCTTAGAATAGAGGATTGCAAGTCTACTTATACTCCTTTATAATTAGGATTGAAGCTTTGAGTACATAGCATGACTCCTTTCATGGATTCCAATCTATTCACACACAACCTAAAATTACCTTTGTTGTTATCTATTAATCTAGATACATGCAAGCACCTTGAGAGTCATCAAGGGAATCCTTATATATATGGGAGGTACATATCATATGGGTATTCATTATTTATATGGTTCACATCTAATTTTAATAGTATTTTTAGATGCAAATTGGGTTGGTGATTTGGATGATAAATTCTCCACCATAGGCTTAATCATCTATCTTGGTACTAGATGGATCCATTCTATTTATTTTTGATAGAGTGATTACTATTTTTTTTTTAGTAAGAACTCTCGGTAGAGATGGATTATGTCTAATATTTATACCCCTAAGATGGCCCCTAAAAAGAATTTATTATGGGAATCTTGAATCTCTATGAGAGAAATTTTCAAGGGGGAAGCTTGGATTCTTGCTAGGAACTTTAATACCCCTTATACCCTTTGGATGAAAAAGGTGGTAGTGATTTTGGTTCAAAAAGTATGAAGGATTTTACTGAATTTATTAATAATCAGGAGTTGATGGATGTGGATATGAAGGGGTCTAAATACACTTGGGGTAATAGGCATCTAGGCAATCAAAATATTCAAATTAGGTTGGATAGGATGTTAGTCTCCAAGGAAGGTCTTCCAGTGTTTGGAGATGCATTCCTTTCCTCTCTCTCCAAAGTGAGGTCCGATCATAATCCTCTCGTGTTTGAAAATTTTCCAAACTCTAGTTTTTTTCCAAACCCTTCAGGTTTGAGGTAATGTGGTTGCAACATGAGGGCTTAGAATCTAAAATTCTAGAATGGTGGTCTTGGGGTTTTTTGGGCCCTCTTATTTATCAAGTGGATTCAAAGCTCATATTTGTTAAAGCTAATATTAAGGTTTGGAAGAAGTACACTTTTGGGAATGTGTTCCAAAGGAAAAATGAGTTGGCTACACAGTTAAAGGAAGTTAAATTAAATTTAGAGTCAGAAGACATGACTGAAGGAGATAGATGTAGGGAAATAAAATTACTAGTAGATTTCCATAATGTGCTAGTGGATGAAGAAATTTTGTAGCATCAAAAATCAAGATCCCTATACCTATATGAAGGTTATAGAAACATAAAATTATTTCACATGTCCACCTTAAAGCATAGGAGCAATAATAGAGTTAGAGAAATTATGAAATCAGATGGTGTTATCTTGAATGATATTATAGAAATAAAAATAGAAGCGATTGAATTTTTTTAAAAACTCCTTTGCTCTAGGGATGATAGGGATCTTCAAGCTGAAGAGAGGCTACTACACCACATCCCCACCCTAGTTTCATATGATATGAATGAATACCTTTGTGCTCCCTTTTAGAATGAGAAAATTAGGGCCATTATATTCTCTATGGGTGATATGAAAGCTCCAGAATCGAACGACTTTCCTCCTATTTTATTTTAGAGGTTCTGGCACATCGTTGGTAGTGACATCTATTCAGCTATGAGGGAAATTCAAGAGTCTAATCTAATTATAGCTAATGTTAAATCAACATTTATAGTTCTTATCCCAATTTTGGTGGGTGCTAAAAATTACTTTGATTTCCATCTCATTAGCCTTTGTAATACACTTTTTAAAATTTTACTAAAACTATGGTTAAAAGGCTCAAAGTATACCTTACGACAATTATTAACCATCCTTAAAGTGGATTTGTAGCAGGAAAATAAATTTTGGATGGTGTTATTACATTGCATGAGTTGATTCATTCTGTAGACAAAAGTAGAAGGCCAGGAACTTTCCTCAAACTTGATATAAATAAAGCATACGACCGTGTATCATGGAGATTTTTGCTTAGATTTTTAGGGAAATTTGATTTCAAGATTTGTTAGATTAGATTGGTCAAAACCTATATATCATCAATGAAATTCTCAATATTAGTTAATGGATTACTGATTTATTATTTAAACAGTTATAGATGCATTCATCAGGGGGATCCTATGTCTTCGTATCTATTTATTTTATTTATTGAGTCTTTGGTAAGATCTCTAAAGGTGAATCCCATAGTGGTGGGAATCAAACCTACATCTACCATTGAACAATCTCATACCGTCAATTTGCTGATGACATATTATTATTCTTTTTAGCTTCAATCCCTTAGTATAGATCTATCAAAGAGAACATCTAGGATTATGAAAGAGTGGTTGGGTAAAAAGTGAGTTTGAGGAAAAGTAAGGTGTTATTCCTGAATACTCCTATCAATAGGTAGAGGAAAATTGCTGAGATCTTGGGATGTGAGATTGAATCCCTTCATTTAGTTTATCTAAAGTTGCCAATGTTCAAAGGGGGGATTAAGACTTCTTTATCAAAATTGGTTGTAGAAAGAGTTCAAAGAAAATTGGTGGGATGGAAAGGGGTGCTTTTGATCCAAGCAGGTAAAATTATGCTAGTTAATTCTACTTTATAGAGCATACTAGTGTACTTCCTTTCTCTCTTTAAGATTATGGGAAGTATTCTTTGAAAAACTAAACAACAACGATCCTTTCTCTGGTCTAATTCTAAGGAGAATAATAAATTCATTCTTGTGGCATGTGATCAAGTGTGCAGTAGAAAAGAGTTAGTATGTCTAGGCATACGGACAATGAAAACGTTAAACATAGCACTAATAGCTAAATAGGGTTAGTATTGATTCAAAAATATAATGTTAATTGGGTTAAAATATTTTTAGCTAAATATTTAGGTAACACTGGCAATTTTCTCATAGACCCAAGTCCTAACCTTGGCTTAGCATTCTAGCGCAATATTGTTAACAACCGCTTTGATATCGTAAAGGGGAGAACATGTTTGTTAAGTAATGGCTAGAGCATTGATTTTTGAAAAATCACTTGGGAAGCTGACAAACCATTAGAATCATATCCTCACCAGAGTCTGGTGGAATCAATCACAATCCAAGCTTGTAAGCCAAAGATATATGACTTCATTGTCTCTATCAATGATAGAAAATATTGGAAATATTTTATTCTTCTAGGGATTTCATAGGAAGAAAAAATTGCATTAAAAGCTCTGATGGACATCCTAAAGTGGATGGTTATTCCTAACCAAGATATGCCATATGGATTGGTGTGGAGGGTTGAGAAGGATGGTTGCTTTTATATTAAGTCATCCTACCTATTGTCAGATGTTCTCCTTGATCCCTAGTTTCTCATTAGTAATATATGGATGAAGGGTCTTACCCTAAAATTTAATGTTTTATTTTGGTTAGTAGCTCAAGGGAAGTGCCTTACATTGGATAATTTGTAGAAAAGGGGATTGGTTATCCCAAAAATATGCTACCTATGTGGTAGTGTTGAAGAATCACCTGTGCACCTATTATCTGATTGTCCCTTTTCTTAGTCTATCTTCTCCTAGTTCTTGAGGACCATTGGTGTGGTTTGGGTTTTTTCAAAGTTGTAGTATGAATTGATCATTTAATGGAGGTATCCCTTTATATTTATGCATATTTGTAATTTTTGGTCCTTTGGTTTAACTCATGTTTGGTGGCTATTTCGAAGGAGAGGAATTCTAGAGCTATTAAAAAGATCTCCCATCCAACCAAGTTCATGGCACTTTGGGCTATTGTTGTCATTTTTGAAAATGTGGGCACCATTCCTTTAGAAAATGCCACTTCCATTGGGAAGTTCATGATGTATTTGGTTCTTGGATTTGGAGATTATTCTCCTGATCATTACCTTTAAGCTCTTATTAGATAGACTACTATTTGGGAACCTCCTCCTTGCTGGTTGAAGCTAAATTGTGATGGAGCTTCTAAAGGTAATCCGGGACCAACCGATGTAGGGGGATTGGTTTGAGACTCTGATGGGAGGATTTCTTTTGGCTTTCACTAAAAATTTAGATCATCCGACCAGTCACTTTGCAGAGGTACACCATCTCTTTAAAGAGGTTTATAAATTGAAAATTTTAAATGATAGAAAGGTAATTATTGAAGGGGATTCTCTCAATATCATTAATATGATCAAAGGTATTTAGGCCCCTTCTTGGAAGATCACGAACAAACTTGTTGAAACCTAAATATGGAATTTAATCCTCGAAGCAATTGATATTAAGCATGTTTACAGGGAGGGAAAAATATCGACAATTTTTTTTAGCAAACTTGAGACTTATGTACGAAATATGCACAATTTGGTAGGAGGATTTTCGATATGGATTAAATAAAATAGACGATAAAACCTCGAGGAGATAATTTGTATTTTCAAATGGCTCTAATCTACATTAGTAGGGATCCCTAGGAAAATTTGTTGAATGCAAGAGTTTGTACCTAAACAATGGCTAAATTTCAAATTTGAATTATAGAAGAATTCATGCCATAAATAGTTGTTGTTGTTGGACATCCTTTCTAGAGGTTTATGCTTGAATATATTTTTTTGATAGGTATAGTCTCTTGCATGAGATATGATATCTTTTTTGGGGTTCTAGTTGTTGATAGTAAAATCTCTAGTGTGTTGATGGTTTTAGTTTGGGTTTGTCCTACTTGGCTATTATGTAACTTTGTTGTTTGTTTGTTTTGTGGATCCTTTTTTGTTTGATATGTTGATCTCTATATTCCTTGTATCCAATTGATTGGTTGATCCACCTTTGTAAAATGTTTGGGGCACCTTTCAAAACCCCTTCGTCCATATATATATATATATATATATATATATATATATATATATGAAGTTGAAAAGAGTTTTATTATATTACATTGTGAACATAAAAAAATTTAGAATAATATGTTTGAGAGTTATAATTGTATTATTATGAAAGATTTAAGAAACCTCTATTTACTAAAGCATTTAATTGATTGTCCTTTAGTAAAATGTGCATATGGTGTATGTTAAATAAACACTTTATTTTTATCAGATAATTAAATATATGATTTTGGAATAATATAAATATTTTTATAGCCCAATGGTGCTTGGGATTAGTATTGTTATCATTAATCTAATGCATTTATAATATTTGTATCAAACTACTACATTTACAACAGGCTTTCCCAAGATTTAAATATATATATTTATTTGTGATTAGATAGAAAATTTTAAATTCTATCAGGACATTCCTTGACTAAGATATAAGGAAGGAGGATATATATTTTATCTAAGTCATCAGGATTTAGGCTTAGAATTCATCCCTAAGTTGATGCATGTTCCTTGAAGATTTAGAATGAACATGTTGGACTTAAACCTTAATGGGGTAAGAGATATAAATTATATATTAATTTTATGAATTGATATTTTATTAAAATTAACTTAAATTTGATTGTAATTTATTTTTAATAATTACAATATTTATATAAATTTTTAATACTTTTTAATTATATTTATATTGATTTGGTTAGTGCGAGGAACCTCTACGATCAACGCACAGAGCTGATCACTCTCCTCCCAATCATAACCCCTCGTAAAGCTAGGGTTGAGCACTCTCCTCCCAACCATAACCCCTCGTAAAGCTAGGGCTGAGCACTCTAGGGCTGAGCACTCTCCTCACAACCATGACCTCGAGCTATGCTTATTAATAGAAAATTTAACACATCTGCCACACACCCACCCTCTCACACTCGTCCATGCTATTGTTTGGACCTTGGACCTTCCGAAGAAGAGCCAAGGCCTAAACCGTTGCACTATCCCCACTGGGACAAACCTTATGTTAAGGAAAACCATTCCCCTTATTCTTTATTCCCTAGGAGCTAGGTCTTTCTATTCCACAGGACCTGTCTCCTCCGGGTATACCCCTTAGGCTCACCAGAATTTTTTTTGTGTGCTCAACGTAGGTCACCAGACTTGAACCCCAAACCTCCTTCCGAAGATCAAAAGAACTTGCTAGTAATATACGGATATTATATATTAAAAATCAAGTTTATATTAAAATTATTTATAATTTAATCCTCCATAAATTTTACTCTAATAGTATTTATTATTGAAAAGATAATAAAAATCATCAAAATAAAAGTATTATTTTGACTTCTGTGTAAAATATTTTTATTTTTAAATGCATCATAGAATATTTTATTTAACTTTTATTTTTCATTTTACAAACTTTTAGAAATAGTTAAATCTAATTTAAGTGTCCCACGACATTGAAAATATATATTTTTAGGTAATATATATAAATTATTATAAAAAATATAATTTTAATGTATCATTACTAACAACAACATCAAATGACCAATATTGTTGTGGATTTCCTACGTAACAAAACAAAATCAAAAAATTAGATTAGCTTAAATGGTTAGTTTTCTTTTACTTTTTATAAAAGGATTGAGGATTAAATCTTACAAAAAGATACAGGCATAATTGCCAATATACCATAAAAATGTACTAGTAGTTACATATTTATTTTATTTATTTAATAAATGGGAGAGTTGATCCACATTATTTACTAGTCATAGTATTAAAAAATTCAATGTATCATTGATTTAGGTAATATTTTATTGTATCAACATTGTTGCACTATATCAAAGATTTTGTTATTTGACTTTAATCAATATTGTTGCACTATATCCCTGTGATGGGGTCTACCTGCAAGGAGGCCACTTGCATTATCGGTGATGTGACCCAGGTTCAATCCCCACGAAAGATGCGTATAAAAAGTATTTACTCAAAAAAACTTTAATCAAATATTAAAAATGAAATATTAAAAAAGAATTAAGTGTTAAAATAAAATATTCTGATTTTTTTTCTAGTGAAGGATACAATAGTGGTATGTATTTAGGTTTTCATCGAGGAAACCCACATTTAAACCCTCGTAAAGGGGACTGGAACACTTTTAAAACTTGTGCTTTACTTTAAAATTTTTGTTCCTATTGGAACACTTTATTTTATATATATATATATATATATATATATATATATATATATATATATATATATATATATATATATATTTGGCTACATAGGAGAGTTGGTTACCTCCACACTAACTATTTACTAGTCATAATATTAAAAAATAATTAAGTGTTAAAATAAAATATTATAATTTTTCTTGTGAAGGATACAATAGTGGTATGCATTTGGGTTTTAGTTTAGGAGACCCAAGTTCAAAATCTGATACAAGAGAATGGGACCCTTTTAAAACTTGTGCTTTACATTGAAAATTTTGTTCTTATTGGGACACCATAGTGGTATGACTTTGAGTTTTCATCCAAAGAGACTCAGGTTCAATTTAATGCACAAGGGAATAGGGCCCCTTCAAAAACCTATACTTTTTTTTTAATTTAAACACTAACTATTTACTAGTCATGATATTAAAAAACTCAATGTGTCATTTATTTAGGTAATATTTTATTGTATCAACATTGTTGCATTATATCAAATAGTTTGTTATTTAACTTTAATCAAAAATTAAAAATGAAATATTAAAAAATAATTAAGTTAAAATAAAAGATTATAATTTTTCTTGTGAAGGATACAATAGTGGTATGCATTTGGGTTTTCATTTAGGATACCCAAGTTCAAACCCCGATACAAGGGAATGGGACCCTTTTAAAACTTGTGCTTTACATTGAAAATTTTGTTCTTATTGGGACACCATAGTGTTATGACTTTGAATTTTCATCCAAAGAGACTCAGGTTCAATTTAATGCACAAGGGAATAGGACCCCTTCAAAAACCTATATATATTTTTTTAATTTAGCAAAAAATCCCTTGTGGAGCCACCTTGGTTTGAGAAACCACGACCAAGGGGTTCTACACTGTCAAAACACCCGAGAGTCATGCCTAGCCTGATCGCACCAACATAATCAACTGGATTTTGGATACCCGATGTGTGTTTGGTAGGGTGGATATTTGAACCAGGGACCTCCCTTGGAGGCTTGTCCTACCCTCTCTAACTCACCTAAAACACGTGGGTTCAAAAATCTATACTTTACCCTAAAAATTTTAAGTCCCATGAGGGATGCCATAGTGGTATGTCTTTGGGATTTCATCCAAAAGATCCAATTTCAAACCCTAATACAACGATATTGGGACCCTTTCAAAAACTTGTGCATTACCTTAAAAATGTTGTTCTTGTTGGGACACAGTAGTGGTATGTCTTTGGTTTTTCATCCAAGAGACCCAGGTTCAAATCACCGAAAGGACTAGGACCCTTTCAAAACATGTGTTTTACCTTAAAAAAATTGTTCTTGTAATACCCTAGTGGTATATCTTTGGGTTTTCATCTAGGAGATCCAAATTGAAAGCACTACACAAGATATCAAGAGCCTTTCAAAAACTCATGTTTTACCTTAAAAAATTTAGACCCAAGTTCAAACCCTAATACAAGGGGATTAGGACCCTTTCAAAAATAAATCATGCTTTATTCTAAAATTTTATCCTATGAAGGATACCATAGTGGAATGTATTTGGGTTTTCATATAACAAGCCCTAGTACAAGGGGATGGGGATGAGGACGTTTTCAAAAACCTGTGCTTTACCCTAAAATTTTATTCCATGAGGAATATCATAGTGGCATATTTTTGGATTTTCATCCAAGTGACCTATGTTCAAATGTAATGTCCCCTCTCTAAGCAGTTAGAAACATTCTTGTGGATTAGCCTACTAATGGTTTCTCGTAGGTTAGTGGAGATGATTGGGAACCCTATTGGGGTTTGGTTTTTTGAGTTCTTTGCTTGACCAACTTTCTTCTACCTTTTTTTCAAGGTGATTTGGATTTGTTGACCATAACTTTCTAATTTTAGTAACTTACTATTTTTAGTAAGTTGGCTTCTAGTTAGTCAATGGTGATGGTGAGTGGTGTTACTTGTTCATAGAGAGTTTATTCTTGTATTTTTTGGTGGTTTGAGCTATCACTTGCTATTTTGAGCTACTTATTGCTTTTAGTAAATATGGGTTCTAGTCATCATCTTGTTATGGATTTGTAGTGAGTTATGTTTTGAGGTCTATTTTTGCTCAGTTGGTCAGTTATCTCTTTTTGGAGGAGGATTATTTAATATTTAATGATTTCTTAAGTTAAATTAAATATTTAACTTATGACGTTATATTAAATAATAAAGTAGATTATTTTCCTAAGTGAAGGAAATATTTTATTTAAATGAAAAGTGGCTTAGGGATTTTCTTAAAGGGTGTTGACTTGGAAAAGTAATATTAAAAAGTCATCTCAACTTTAATTAGGGCATGAGATTTGGAGATATAAGGAGAAGTGGAGCTCATTTTTTGATCATCCAAGTAATTTCATATTTTTTCTTTTGCTAAAACTTACAGCTTTGAGGTAGAGTTTTCATGGCTTTGTGAAGATGAAAACCCTTGCAAAGAACATTGCTTTCAGATGTGAAATACCATTCCCTAAGCAATCATCAGTAAATTTCATTTAGAGGTTGAAATTTGTACTTCATTGGGGATTTTTAGAGTGATTTGCATTACTTTAGCATAAGGTCTCAGATTTCATCAGATTGTTGGTGTGATAATTTTTGGGGTTTATTGTTCATCATTTTTTGGTATGCTCATACCATATTGAGGGTCACAGCTCTTGTGTCAATTGGTCTTTGGGTTTGGATTTTTTATCAATCTTTGGCAAGGTAGGGCGACCTCTTTGGATATTTTGGAGGTGCAAAAAATAAATAGCAAAATTTAATATCAAATCGCCCTCACGGAGTTGCACTAGGGTTTGAGAGAGGGTTTTTGTTTGTAGATCAGACCTAAGTACTGGACACCATATTTGTTGTTTGGATACTATTATTTCTGAAATTTTCTTCATTTTATGTTGTTTATGGCATTAACTTCAGATTATCTATCTGTTGTACTTAATATTTCTAATCAAAAAACCTAGTAGTTGATCTTGTGCTCCTCTTGGTAATAGACTAAAAAATGCATGCATGTTGTTGGAGATTCATTATTTGATTATAGGAATTCATGAATATTGATTTAATGAAGTTTTAAGTATTTGGGTTTGTTGCGTTCTTCTATGTTTTACTATTTTATCATATTGGTTTTCCATATGAACTTTACAAAAAAAATTGTAGACTAGGGGGTGGGGTTTTACAGTGGTATCAAAGCTAGGTTTTCCTACGATCCTATGGAAAACCTTTGATAATTGCATATAAGTGAAAGAGAAAAGAGGTATATCAACAGGGAACAAAGAAAAATTCTTGGAATACATTCCAAAGATTCCAGTGACGGTGGGTATTTATTTGGAGAAATGATAGATAGAGATAAGTGACATACTGATCTAGAAGATCCCGATGAGGCCATACAGAGAAATTTTGAATGTATGTTTGATATGATGTCCCATATGTTGGAGAATATTAATCAATTTACCCTCATAGTTGTACCTGGATATAATGGTGAGTCTTGTTCATCTCATCCATAGAATCATAAAGAGAAAAATAATATAGAAGCTATAGGATCAGTCCTTAGACCCTTGCAACCTACCTTTACACATAAGGAGGAGATACAAACACATTAGGAAGTTCATGCACCTGTGACAAATAACTTGAATAAATTATGGGCTGAATATTTGGCACTACCAGCACACCTACGTGCCAACCTATCTATGAATGAATTTATGAATCAGAAGAGGGTTGACCACATGGGCATTGGTAATAGAGTTGAGCAGAGGAGACCTCCTATACAAAGATACTTTTAGCAGGCTATGGGTAAGGTTACCCTACCTCATTTTGATGGTAGTTATAGGAGCACAACTAGGGTTTGGGCACAAAAATTAGATAATTACTTGGCCCTTAGATCGATGCCTGAGGATGAAGTAATTAAGTTTTCCACTTTGCATTTGGATGAAATTTATCATGAGTGGTGGTACCATGGACTAGTCACTTTGGGACATGGTTTAATCATGATGTATGATGATTTTACCAACAAAATTATAGATATATTCGACAAAAAGGATCTAGAGCTGCATTTTATAGAGTTGGCACAGTTGAGACAATATGGATCTATTGAGACCTACATTTCAGAATTTTAGAGACTATCGGTGATGGTTCCGAAATCTTTTGGTCCTCCAACCTTGCAGGATTTTATGAAAAAAGCTCAAAACATGGAATTTACTGTCCCAAAACACAAATCACAATATAATACATTCCTGGATAGGAAATATAAGGATAAGAGACATATTTAGAAGGGTTCCATGCAATAGAGGAATGTTCCAAATAGATTGGATAATGACTAGCTAAATGAGCTTAAGAGTAAGAAATTATGTTTCCACTACAGGAAACCATGGGACCCATCTCACAAGTGCTTAGTTAAGTGTAAGGTTAAGCATATTGAATACTTTTTAGCTTATGAAATAGGATAAAAAATTTAGACCAGCAAGCTAATTTGAAAAGTAGTGATGAAGAAAGTTCAAAGGAAGAGGTTGAATGGGATCCCAAACTTGAAGGTACAATAGCCCAACTTTATAGTTTTTAAAAGGTTGTATTCTTCAAGTTACATGGTATCATTAATGGACAACGAGTTATTACTCTCATTGATACTGGTGCCATGTACAACTTCATAGATGAAGGGCTAGTTTATAAGAGGGGAATTAAAACTAAGGAGTTCGAGGGTTTTAAAGTAATGGTTACTGATGGATTTACCCTCACATGCACATAGAATATCCCTGACTTATGCATACTGCTTGGGGAGTACGAGTTGAGAGATGATTTTTATATGGTGAGTGTTGGAGAGACTGATGTGGTGCTTGATATACATTGGACGCATACCCTTGTGGAGTTCTATATGAACCTGCAAACTGTGGAGATGAATTTTGATTCAGCAGGGAGACACATAGTTTGCAGGGCTTGTCTGATGGAGGAGTGAGGGTAGTTTCCCCAAAGAGGGTGGAAATATTATTTTATTATGATCATGTGGAGTGGGCAGCAGACTGCCTCATAATGCCTAACATTGTAGTTACCAAAATAATGACTACCATCCTAATATACAAAAACTTTTGACTAAGCATTCAAAGGTATTCTGTGATATACCCCAAGGAGATCTCCTAAGAGAGGTATTGAGCATATCATTGAACTCAAATATGGATCTAATATAGTCATCACCACCCCTTATAGATATCCAAAACATCATAAGGATGAAATAGAGAAGGTAATTAAGGAGCTATTGGATATGGGTCACATTCGATCGAGTAAGAGCCATTTTGCTTCCTCAATAGTCTTGGTGAAAATGAAATATGGGATAATGAGGATGTGCATATATTATAGAGATCTAAATAAGAAAATAATTAATAATTGATACCCAATTCTACATATAGATGAGCTCATTGATGAGCTACATGGAGCATGCTTCTTCTCTAATATTGAATTGAGACCAGGTTATCACCAGATCAAGGTTTGAGAGTAATATGTGGAGAAGACAGCCTTCAGATATCACTTTGGGAACTTTGATTTCCTGGTTATGCCTTTTGGCTTGACCAATGCTCCAGCCACTTTCTTGTTCTATATGAACAAGAAATTCAGTAGTCAACTCAGGAAATCAATCCTGATATTCTTTGATGATATTCTTGTCTATAGTAGATCTTAGGAGGAGCATTTGGGACACCTTATGGAGGTGTTGAGTATTCTTGAGTAGGATTATTTCTATGCTAAGCAGTCTAAATGTGATTTTTGGCTAACTGAGTTGCTTTAACTTAGACACATTATCAGCTCAAAGGGTGTTCGTGTTGATCCTGAAAAGATCAAAGTAATAATGGATTGGCTTACAACAACAAACGTCACTCAACTTAAGGAATTTTTTGGTCTATGTGGGTTTTATAGGAGATTTGTTAAGGGATTCTTATAGTCGGAAGCCCCACTTACAAATTTGACCAAGAAGGAGTATTTGAATGGTTAGAATCAGTGCATAATTGTTTTGAGCACTTCAAAAGGGTGATGTGTTCGTATCTTGTACTCGTCATACCTGATTTCTCCAAACATTTTGAACTAGAGTGTGATTCTTCAGGTGAGGGGATAGGAGCAGTATTGGTGTAGAACAAACATCCCATTGCTTTCAAGAGTAGGAATTTAAGAGGGGCTGAATGGAGTTATTCTATTTATGAAAAGAAAATGTTTGCCATTATGCATGCATTGGCCAAGTTTAGGCCCTATCTTGTGGAAGGCAAATTCACTGTCAAAATTGATCACAATAGTTTCAAATATTTCTTGAATCAGAAGGATATTAATGAGAGACATCATAATGGGTCAGTAAACTTTAGGTATATGACTTTGACATTTTTTATGTCAAATAAAAAAAAAATATAGTTGTTGATGATTTATCTAGGAGACCATATTTATGTTTTTTGACTAAGATAGCAGCAAACTGGAAAGAATAAATTATGGTTGAATATGCTAAGGACACATGGGCTACTAGTGTGATTGAGGGATCTTTGCATGATGATAGATATATGGTGACGAATAGGCTGATTATGTATAAATATAGGATACTTTTGATTCCGAACTCAAGATTCAAGTTGAGAGTTCTAAAAATTTCATGATGACCCCATGGCTGGTCATACAAGGTTCTTTAAGACATACATGAGGGTTAGAGAAAGGTTTTCTTATAAAGGACTTAAGAATGATGTTCTCCAGTATGATCAGGAGTGTACCATTTATCAGTAAAATAAATATGAGCATTCTTACCCATATGGTTTATTGCAGCCCTTACCAATTCCTAATAAAAATGGGAAGGAATATCCATGGATTTCATCACTGGTTTCCTAAGGTACAAGACAAATATTACATTTATGTTGTGGTTGATTGACTCACCAAATTTGCTCACTTTTTTGCTATTTCAATAATATATACAACAACATAGGTGGAAGATCTATTATTTAGAGAGGTGTTTAGATTTCATGGGATGCCTAAGACAATTTTTAGTGACAAGGACAACTATTTCATGAGCTTGTTTTTGCAGGAGCTTTTTAGATTGAGCAGAATAGAGCTCACTCCCAGCACTAGTTACCACCCACAAATGGATGGGCAAACAAAGATAGTTAATAAATGGGTGGAAGGGTATCTTAGCAATTACATTTTGGGGTAGCAAAAGGCTTGGATTAAATGGCTGCACCTTGGTGAGTTTTGTTATAATACCACTTACCACATGTCTATTGGGATGTCACCATTCATGGCTCTGTATGGGTATGAAGCCCCTAGCTTCATGGATTTGGTTCTTGGGGATAGTAGAGTGCCTAGGGATAGAGGTTTGTTGTAGGATAGTTACAATATCATGAAAACCATGAAGGATAATTTACAGTAGGCACAAAATCAGAAAAATATGTATGTTGATCAACATCAGTGAGAGCATAGTTTTGATGTCGGTGACTTGGTTTATTTGATATTGCAGTCATACAAGAAGTCCACTCTCAAGAAGAGTGGAAAGGAGAAGCTTAAGCCACATTTATATGGACCATTCAAGATCTCTAGGAAGGTTGAAGAAGTGGCATACAAGTTGGAGTTATCAACAGATAGTAGGGTACATAATGTTTTCTATGTCTCGCACCTTAAGAAAGCATTGGGTGGAAATGTGGTTCCTTCTTCCAAGCTGCCACCACTCAATGAAGAAGGGAAACTTTTTTTAGTTCTAGAGGCCATCATTGAAACAAAAGGGAGTACCCTCAAGAGGAAAGTGATCAGGAAGTTTTTGGTCAAATGGAGGAACTTACCAGTTGA
Organism: Wollemia nobilis; assembly: GCA_028583015.1. Lineage (NCBI taxonomy): Eukaryota > Viridiplantae > Streptophyta > Pinopsida > Araucariales > Araucariaceae > Wollemia > Wollemia nobilis. The sequence goes on along the minus strand of JAQPPZ010016864.1, from coordinate 9,103,107 downwards.
GGATGCTACTTGGGAGACTAAAAATATTCTACAACATCCAGAGTTACAATTGCTTGAGGATAAGCAATTTTGGGGAGGGAGGACTGTAATGTCCCCTCTTTAAGCAGTTAGTAGCATTCTTATGGATTAGCCTAATATTGGGTTCCCATAGGCTAGTGGAGGTGATTGGGAACCCTATTGGGGTTTTGTTCTTTAAGTTTTGTACTTCACCAACTTTCTTCTATTGTAATTTGGAGTTATTGACAATCACTTTATATTTTTAGTAACTTACTATTTTTAGTAACTTACTATTTTTAGTATAAATCAGTGGTGATGGTGAGTGGTGTTCCTTATTCAAAGAGAGTTGATTCTTGTACTTTTTGGTGGTTTGAGCTATCACTTGCTATTTTTAGCTACTTACTATTTTTAGTAAGTATGGGTTCTGGTCATCATCTTGTTATGGGTTTGCAGTGAGCTATGTTTCGATGTGTATTTCCTCTCAGTTGTCCAGTTATCTCTTTTTGAAGGAGGATTATTTAATATTTAACGATTTCCTAAGTTAAATTAAATATTTAACTTATGGTGTTATATTAAATAATAAAGTAGGTTATTTTCCTATGTCAAGTGAAATATTTTATTTAAAAGAAAAGTGACTTAGGAATTTTATTAAAGGGGGTCGAATTGGAAAAGTAATATTAAAATATTAAAAAGTCACCTCAACCCTAATTAGGGCGTGGTATTTGAAGATATAAAGAGAAGTGGAGCTCATTTTATAATCATCTGAGTAATTTCATATTTTTTTCTATGGTGAGAACTTGCAAATTTGAGGGAGAGTTTTCATGGCTTTGTGAGGACGAAAACCCTTGCAAGGAACATTTCTTTCAGATCTGAAAGACCATTCCCTAAGAAATCATCAGTCAGTTTCATTCAGAAGATGATATTTGTAGTTCATTGGATATTTTTAGAGTGATTTTCATTGCTTCAACATAGGTTCTCAGATTTCATCAGATTGCTAGTGTGATTATTTTTGGGGTTTATTGTTCATTATTTTTTGGTATGGTCATACCATATTGAGGGTCACAGCTCTTGTATTGATTGGTATTTGGTTTTGGATTTTTTAACTCAATCTTTGGCAAGGTGGGACAACCTCTTTGGAGAGTTTCGAGGTGCAAAAAATAAATACCAAAATTTAATGTCAAATCACCCTCATAGAGTTTCACTAGGGTTTGAGAGAGGGTTTTTGGTTTATAGATCAGACCTAAGTGTTGGACATCATCTTTGTTGTTTGGATATTATTGTTGCTAATATTTCCTTCATTTTGGGTTTTTTTTAGTGGCATCAACTTCAACTTATCCATCTATTGTACTTAATCATTGTAATCATCAAACCAGGTAGTTGATCTTGTGCTCCTCTTGGTAATAGACTAAAAAATCCATGCATGTTGTTGGAGATTCATTATTTGACTATGGGAATTCATGAATATTTATTTAATGAATTTTTAAGTATCTGGGTTTTTTGCTTGCTTCCATATTTTATTATGTTATCATATTGGTTTTCCATATGAACTTTACAAAACAAATTGTATACCAGGGGTGGGTTATTATGTCAAAACCTAGTACAAGGGATGGATATGCTTTCAAAATCTCATGCTTTACCTTAAAATTTTAGTTCACGTTGGAACACCATAGTGGTATAGCTTTATCTTAGATTTTTTTGTCCTTGTTGGGACATGTATCGCTCTAAATTTTGTGCATCCTTACCTTCAGGCTATAGGATCCGCGCTCGAAAGGGGGATGCGAGAAGGATGGGACAATACCTCGGACTGAGAGGCCCTTTGAAGGTCGCGCCTCTCGGGGGAGGGGTATAAGGGTGAATTTTTGATGGATGGTGGGGTTCACCAAGAAACTTTGAGTGGCGGTTTCCACGCCTAGGTTGAGAATGGGTTTGATGTGTTCATTTTATACTTTAATCATTCATACCCTAGGTTTGGCCAAGATGAATCTAAGCTATTCTATATGCCAATGCTGATTTATATGGATACAAAAAGCATGAATAAGTGCTAAACATAGAAAGTGTGCTAAATAAGATAGAATGTACCTGATTCCAGATGTCTGATGAAGATTCTGAGGTTTGTAGAAGTCCAGATCATCTCAAATATTACATGATCATCTGCAATTGCACAGAATCATCTGATCACAGTCGGTCATCTGAGATAATACGAGATCATCGTCGACCTGATGAATTCATCAGACGAATTCATCAAAAACCTGCAATCACAGAAACAAATACCAAAGACCAAAAATGCAACTGCAAAAGCAAGGGGAAATGATAGAAATAATAGTAAACTTGCCTAAATGATAAATCCAGATAACAATTAAAGGAAATGCATTAATTTAATAATTTATTTTAACTTTATCATGCATCTATGCTAAATGAGGTGAACTCCAAAATGCAAAAATAGAATAAACTAAGTTAATGCATAAGGAAATGAAGAGAGAATATAAAAAAATGCAAACTCCAGGCTCTATTTTCCCCCAATCTGGACTGTAGTCGAGATCACCTCCAATCGTACGAGATCATCATCGATCTACGACAGGATCGTCCGAAATCGTCTAGAATCGCCAATGACGATCCGAGCTTGCTCCAGCTAAAAAACAGTAAAATTCCTGCAAGAAAAACTTGAAATACACAATGCAAACAATGGTGCGAAGGTGTTCTAATGCACGAGAAACTAAAGTTGTAGGGAAAATCAGCCAAGGGGAAGTCAAGAAAAATCCTAAGTTTATATAGGATTTAGGGAGAGGTTAGGAGGTTGGAGATCACCTCAATTTGGGAGATCTCCAACAGGGGAGACTCTAACCACGCAGACACGCTTTCTGCCCAAGTTAGAGAAGCTGTTGAAACAGAAGCTAATTATGAAAATTTAGTTTTGGGACGAAATCGTCTGGACGTTCCGTTCCAGACGAATTCATCCGATCTGGGATGATTTCGTCTGATCGTCGACGATATCATCCAGCGGTCAAAACAACTCCTAAAAATGGTGCAAAAAATGAGGGGAATGGTTAACGGGCGATTTCGGGGTTAAAATTCAAATTTTATCTTTTTACTAAGGGTTTAACTGCGCCAATTTTAGGGTGCTACATTTTGCCCCCTCTTTAGCGAATTTTCCAAAGAAAATGCGTTAAAGACAAGTTCTTCCCATTTTACGAGAAAGCAAAAATTTACTCAATTTTTTAGACGACGATTCTAGGTCGAATCGTACAACTGCTTACTATGGTGCCCCCTCCATGTTTTTACCCAAATCGAACGTTTGAGGTAAAAGTGCAAAAAAGCAAAATTTAAAAAATGTTGTTTTTTGAAAAATATATGTATGTGATATTTTGATATATATATATATATATATATGATTTTTTTGTGATATGACTTGTCCATATGTTTTATGATGCTTTAATTTTTGAATTGTTGATTGATTATTCATGTAATTATGTCGTTTGGAAATAGTATAATTTTATGTCATGCTGTAAAATTTAAATGAAATAATCTGATGTAAACAAATTGGTTGTTTTGTGGTGTGATTTGATGAAAAATAAAAGGGACTTCTAACAATAATTTCAAAGGACATTGTCGTTGTTATAGACCATTTCATGGAGTCGCCGCTCGCTAGGTCGTCAAGCTAATCCCAGTATAGAAATATTGCTAAAAGTAAAAGAGTGCTTAAGAGACTGTCTTAAGACTTTGTGTTGTGATGATGAAAAATGATGATGGTGATGATTTGTTTTCAGATTTTCATAAAAAAAATTATGCATGAAATATTAAAAATATGATTTTTGCTAGGCATAAAATTCCTAAGTGTGATAAATTTTTTGAACAATTCCTTAGGAATTATACCATCGTTGCAAAATTGAATGTTGACATAATGAAATGAAATAGAAAAATTGTGTTCGTTCTTTTTAAAGCACAATTGTGTAACATAATGATATAAGCCATATGTTTTTATAAATAATAATGAATGGGAAATAAAATTAGAACAATGGTTTGCGCTAGGCATAGAATTATAGGTATAGACTTATACCATCATCGTGAAATCCAAAAAAATAATTTTATTGCATAATTGATTTTTGATTTTGAGATAAACAGAAAAAATATATAAACGTGACTTTATTGCTAGATTTTTGAATATGTTGTTGAAAGAAATTTTGGATTTTTGAAAAAAATGTATGTAATTGTTTTTATACTAAACAAATGTTCTTAAATAAGAAGATGAAATTATTCCAAAAAGATTTGCATAAATATTTTAAATTATCTCAAAGACAAAATGTAGATTTATAAGGAACCCTCATGTGCAGATGTGAGTTCATTGCCGATCTTGATCTATCATAATGATACAAAAATCTCTCAAATACAAATGTGTGTGCAATTGTATTGTTCATTCACCAATTTTGAGCAAGATAATTTGATACAAGTAATTTGAATTAACCAAATAAGTGTTCGTTGACCATGATTTATATGCATGTAACCGTACCAGACTACTATGTAAGTCGGGTCATCAAGAGCTAGCTAATCCATAAGCGGACATAGGTCTGTACAAAAGAAGGTCGCTAATGTAACAGACATATCACCACGCTAGGAATTACCCAAGGCCAAGCGGGTTGGGCACAAACCACTTGTTATGGGGCTTACCTCACAGTTTTCGAATAATTGAGAATTCCAGGGATTCAAGCTCATTCACCCTTCTTTTCTTTTCAAAGGGTAGGGAAAAGGGATTTTATTGCTGTTTGCTTTTTCTTTTCTCTTTCTCTTTTTTTTTTTTTGTATTTTTGCTTGGAACTTGAGATAATGCTGAAATATTGCTGCGATGGTACAAAATAATATTTTTCTTTTTCTCATTTTCTTTGACTTTTCTTTTTTTCTTCCTATACTAGGGATACTTGCTCGGATTGGCTGTAGAGCAAGGGATTTTTATTTTGGGCAGGGGTGAGCTTGTCCTTTTGTCAATTCTCAAAGATTCTAGACCATGTGCATGATAGGATAGCAAGGGAAACTTTTCACTCAAGAAACCACTTCTACTATGTAGCATCATATCGAATTTGCAATGAAATCATTTTAATGTGAAGAGATATACTTGGTTCAAGTAAATAACAAGATCAATTCTCTATGCTCAAAACTTTATTTAATTCAACTGTGGACTTTGATATAAGAGAGATTAATAATCATACCAAATAAAATCAAGATATTTATTCATGTGAGTGTGAAAGTGCGGGATTCCAAATAAATGCTAATTTATCCAAAATAATTGAAAATATAACTGCAATACTTCAAGAATTGATAGGTGCAAAAATAGAAGATGTTTTTTGAAGATTTTGATGATTTGGTGTTTTTTTTTTTTTTTTTTGATTTATGAATTGAGAGAATACATAATATTACTGTTTTTGAATTTTTTTTTTTGAAATTTTAGATGATGGAATTGGTGGTATATACAAGATGATCTATATACACTATACAAGGTTATTTGAGTATAGCATGTCTAAGGTTGCTTCAAAATCAAAGGAGGTTTTGAAGGATAATTTGGTTGTGGTGAAGGTAAGAACAAAAGGTGATGAATAAAAGGTAGCGATAACAAAAGCTTTGTTATAATGTAGAATAATGTAGCAAAAGATTTTACTTTTATATGTGTAAAATTGATCATGTTACAAAATAAAATGTCGGAAGGATAAGAAGGTTCTTCATTCTTATCACTATCTTCCAAGTCTTGATAATATGGAGGGAGCATATGTGAAAGATATGCATGGGTGTTATTTGGTAAACAAGGATGATCATATATGGATGAAGAAAAGTGATGGATAGAAGGTAATTGTGACAATGGAGAATGTATAGAACTTGATGTTTCAATCGTTAAATATTCTTCAAATGGTGTTGGGTCACCATGTATGGTAACAATTTTATTTGCAAGTTCAAACTTTAAACATTGGTGAAGAGTAGAAGGGACAACCCTCATCGTATGAATCCAAGGACTTTCTGAGAAGTAGGTTGTAAGGTGAAGGGCAATATGCTACATAAAACAAAGTATCTAGGATCTTGGATCCAATATTAAGGGGAAGAATTATAGTACCTTGAGCTTCTTGAATTTCATTGTTAAAATATTTTATAATAACATTTGATTCATTAAGATCTTCTTCCTTTAATTTGAGTTTTTGGAATAATTGATAAGTGCATAAATTAAGAAAGGAGCCATTATCTACCATGATAGTTTTAACAGGTGTTTCTTTACTAGATCCTGTAATGTAAAGATAGGAGTCTTCTTGTGGAGTAGAGGAAGGAATCTCCTCATCATAGAATGAAATATGGTTAACCTCAAGAGGGCTTACACCATTAATTATGTTCTTAGGGAAAATATCATGAGGAACAAATTGTTGGCTAGGTATCTTGAACAAAGTTTCCTTATGAGAACTTTGTAATACTTCTAAAAGGGATATCTTTGCTTGAGGATTAATCACTTGTTGTTGGCTATCAAAGTGGATTTCAGATTGAGATTTTGATTCTAAAGATGAGCTTTCTATGCTTACATTCCATTTTGGATCATTCTCTAGAGCCAAAGATAGTTTTGAAGGTTGGTCAAATGAGGAATCCATCTCTTGAATATCCGATTGAGTTGATTGAACTTGAGGTTGCTCATTTGTAGTTTTTGTTACAATATTAGTAATATCATCATGATGGGACACATTAACATGCAATATTTGATTGGTTTCCTATTGTTGATAATTGAATAGGGGTTCTTGGGAGATCCCCATGTCTTGATTGATTATTGGTATTTGTTGTGTAGGAGTTTGATAGTTTATTGGAGATTTATAATCAGTTGTAGATTGTAATTCCTTTATATTAAAAAGACCCTCATCAATCAAATCTTGAATTGCACATCTTAAATATTTACAATTTTGTGTCATATGTCCATCTACTCTATGATATTCACAATGTAGCTCAGGTTTAAACCAATCTATTGTGGTATCAAGTTGTCTTATGGAAGGGAGTTCAATCTTATTTGTATCAAGTAAATGCTTGAGAATTATATCCATTGGTTGATTGAGCTTTGTAAATGTACGTGATGAAGGTTTTCGAGAGGTTTTTGATAAGTGCCTTAGGAGTTCAGTCATAAAAGGACCTAATGGTTTTTTACCTCTCTTTTCTTTATTATGGGTAGAATGATGATAGGAAGATTGTGAAGTATGATGTGAGTGCATGGTAGGATTGGAAGAATAAGTATTTTCTTGTTGAAATGGATGTGTTGTATTGAAAGAAGAATATTGAAAGGGTGGAGGAGGATTGTATGTGGATTGATAGACATAATATGGATATATGGGAGAATAGATAATATCGTTATGAAGAGGATTGGAAAAGGGATTGTCCTGTTGGGTTATGGATGAAAAATGAGAAAAGTGTGATGGAGGTGATGTTGAATAGGGATGAGGTTGGTCATAATCAACAAATGTATTTGGCTGAATTCTTCCAACATTACTGATGGGCTCATATTGATTTGAGTAAAAACTCATGGTTTCTTTAGTACTTCTAAAAGTAATATTTAGTATCTACTATTTAGAATTGAATCTAAAACATACAAACTTGAAATGATGATTTTTTTTTTGTTTTTCTTGTATACATATATATATTTTATATTTTTTTATATTTTTGAATCAGAAATATGCCTATGTTATTCACGTCGGGTTCACCAAAATGTATCGCTCCAAATTTTTTGCATCCTTACCTTCAGGCTATAGGATCCATGCCCGAAAGGGGGATGCGAGAAGGATGGGACAATACCTCGGACCGAGAGGCCCTTTGAAGGTCACGCCTCTCGGGGGAGGGGTATAAGGGTGAATTTTTGATGGATGGTGGGGTTCACCGAGGAAACTTTGAGTGGCAGTTTCCATGCCTAGGTTGAGAATGGGTTTGATGTGTTCATTTTTATACTTTAATCATTCATATCCTAGGTTTTGCCAAGATGAATCTAAGCTATTCTATATGCCAATGCTGATTTATATGGATACAAAAAGCATGAATAAGTGCTAAACATAGAAAGTGTGCTAAATAAGATAGAATGTACCTAATTTCGGATGTCTGATGAAGATTTTGAGGTTTGTAGAAGTCCAGATCATCTCAAATATTACATGATCATCTGCAATTGCATAGAATCATCTCAGATCATAGTCGATCATCTGAGATCAGACGAGATCATCGTCGACTCTGACGAATTCGTCGAGCGAATTCATCAAAAACCTGCAATCATAGAAATAGATACCAAAGACCAAAAATGCAACTGCAAAAGCAAGGGGAAATGATAGAAATAATAGTAAACCTGCCTAAATGATAAATCCAGATAACAATTAAAGGAAATGCATTAATTTAATAATTTATTTTAACTTTATCATGCATCTATGCTAAATGAGGTGAACTCCAGAATGCAAAAATAGAATAAACTAAGTTAATGCATAAGGAAATAAAGAGAGAAGATAAAAAAATGCAAACTCTGGGATCTGATTGCCCCCAATATGGACTACAGTAGATATCACCTCCAATCATACGAGATCATCGCCGATCTATGACAAGATCATCCGAAATCGTCTGGAATCGCCAGAGACGATCCGAGCTTGCTCCAGCTAAAAAATAGTAAAATTCCTGCAAGAAAAACTTGAAATACACAATGCAAACAATGGTGCGAAGGTGTTCTAATGCACGAGAAACTAAAGTTGCAGGGAAAATCAGCCAGGGGGAAGTCAAGAAAAATCCTAAGTTTATATAGGATTTAGGGAGAGGTTAGGAGGTTGGAGATCACCCCAATTTGGGAGATCTCCAATGGGGGAGACTCTAATCGTGCAAACACGCTTTCTGCCCAAGTTAGAGAAGTTGTTGAAACAGAAGCTAATTATGAATTGAGGTTTCTATCCAAGATAACCAAGTTTAAACTGCTACACAAGGGACCGAGACCCTTTCAAAAAACACATTTTACTATAAAATTTTCATCCTTATTGGGACACCATAGTGGTATACCTTTGAATTTTCATCTAGAAGACTTAAGTTCAAACCATACAAGGGACTGAGACCCTTTCAAAAACTCGCACATTACTATAAAATTTTCATCCTTGTTGAGACATTTTAGTGGTATACCTTTGGGTTTTCACCTAAATTAAGTTCAAACCACACAAGAGACTAAAATATCCTTTCAAAAAATTGCACTTTACTATAAAATTTGCATCCCTATTAAAACACCGTAGTAAAGTTTAAAAATATTCTTTATGCAACAAAAATAATAAATATTATAAAATTTATAAATATATAATTAATTATAAAATAAATAACACAATTGTTTTTAAATATATTCATTTAGAAAATATTTAAAATTCTATAGACACAAATGTTCATCTAATTTTTTTTTATTTTATCCATAAGGGAGTTGGTTACATCCAGAGTCCTTTTTTTAAAATCCTATCCCAAAACACTTATTGCACCTCATTGTTATTTCCTTTTCTACTACCAAGTAGGGTTTAAATATTACCGACCCAAACACTTATAAATATATAATTAATTATAAAATAAATAACACATTTTTTTAAAAATATATTCATTTTAAAAATATTTAAAATGATAGACACAAATGTCCATCTAAGTTTTTTTCTCTTCTATTCATATGGAAGTTGGTTACGTCGAGAGTCCTTTTCTACTAACAAGTAGGGTTTAAATACTACCCCAAAACACTTATTTCACCTCATTTTTATTTCCTTTTCTACTACGAAGTAGGGTTTAAATCCTACCGCCCAAAACACTTATTCCACCTCATTTTTATTTAACCTAGTGTGAGAAGGAGCACTCAGGGTTTGGGATTGGTTTCATTGTCAGGCACTTAGACACAGGCCAGACTACTACCTTTACAAAAATAGATATTCTCCTACAGTTTGAAACTAGGTCTCTTCTTGATAAGTGTGAGAAGTTACTAATCCACTTGAAACATTTATATAAGTTATTTTATTAAGTTATTGGCAAGTGTTAGATTTTATCTAGAAGACTTAAATTCAAACCACACAAGGGACATGAAAAACTTTAATTTACCAAGCAAGCTAAAGTTTATAAATATTCTTTATGCAACAAAAATAATAAACATTATAACATTTTAAAATATATAATTAATTATAAAATAAATAATACTATTTTTTTAAAATATATTCATTTAGAAAATATTTAAAATGCCATAGACACAAATTTTCATCTAAGTTTTCTTTTTTTCTTTTATCCATAGGGGAGTTGGTTGCATCCAAGTCCTTTTCTACTACTAAGTAGGTTTTAAATCCTACCCCAAAACACTTATTGCACCTCATTGTTATTTCTTTTTCTACTACCAAGTAGGATTTAGATTCTGCCATCGAAAACACTTATTCCACCTCATTTTTATTTAACCCAGTGTGAGAAGGAGCACTGAGAGTTTCAGATTGGTGTCATTGTTAACCACTCAGACACAGGTCAAACTACTACCTTTACACAAATAGATATTCCCCTAGGGTTTAAACCTAGGTCTCTTAATGGTAAGTTTCTGATGTGGAAGTAACACTTGATAACAAGCACACAAATGAGCACGATAAAAACTTCCATTACATTAATCCAAAAATATATTTATAGTCATGTCTGCCTTTACAAAAATAGTATTTAATGCACCTAATTTGTGTGAACATTAAGTGTTGTAGAATGTAATCTATGTGAATAGTGTAATATTAAGAATTAAATATTAATCCCTATCATTCCTCCCCACCATAGAAGCATTGGACTCCAATGTGTTCCAAAGGGAAGAAAAGTTTGGTTTTGATGTGCATTAAATGATAGTTATGGCGGTTATTGATTAAATTAAATTAAATAAAAATTTAATTTAATTTAATAAATGCATTAACGAATGCAGTTTAATGATGGAAAAATTAAATTAAATTAAAATTTAATTAAATTTAATAAATGCAATTTTAATTTATGGAAATCTATCCAAAAGTATGTGCAACATCCACCAGGATCAAATGGTCATCGCCATGGTTTCGAGGTGGAAGCTGGCAGAAAATATTCTTGTAGCTTGTCATATAGAAACAAAGCAAACCTACCAGAAATGTGATCGGTTATGCCAAACAGAAGGTTGCAACCAAGAGAAAAAATATGCCTGGTGACGGAATGAATGCAACGAAGAATTGAGTAGTTACTTTAGACTAAAAAGAGACATTGTCAACAAAATATGGCAGATCAATACCAAAAAACAACGGATTGGGCTTGAATGAGCAAGAAAATGCTAAAAAGCCATAGAGACACTACGGAGCCACACCCAAAAATAGGAGATCATCATCGTAAAATGGTGAATCACCAACATCATGGTTGTGTGGATTTGACATCCAAAAATTATTGTAAAAATTGGTTGTAAGTGGGTTGGCATGCAGATCAAGACCAAAAAACATGGAGGCAATACCAAAAAGTGAAAGATCGGTGAAGACCATGATCGAAAAAGGTGGACGACAATGAGATGCAAGCATGATGATAGCTGCAGCAAAAGCTTATGGAGAGCTTGGATTTGTAGCGTCTGGAGGGGTCATATCTGCATTAGGGACTTCAATGGAAATTGGATCTACATTAAGAGCAATTGAAGCCACATTGTCTAATGGAAAGACGTTGGGAATCTCACCCAGAGACCCTGGTTCGAATCCAGGTGTGGCTATAACTTCTTCAATTTTTGGATCAGGGGGAGAATCCTGATCTTCTTCAATGAGATATTTGGTAGGAAGGATTTCATCTCCTAATGTAGTAAGAATATTTTCATCTTCAACAGATGCAAGTTCTACTGTAATTATAGCATCTCGGAGAAACTGAAATTTAGCATTGAGTTGATATTTTTCAAAAACTTCTTCGATTTTTTCTCTTTTTTTTTTTAGTTTCACTCAAAAGAATGATGATGGACCTTATGTGTTAGGATACTATCCTAACATCATTTTTTAATTATCATTTACTTGTATAATGACCCACTTACAACGTGGGGGATCCTATTATGATATTATTTTGTAATACTTTGTAATGTATGTGGCAAGTATGGTGCCTAGCCAAGTTGTGCCATCTCATGTAACCGTTTTTATGAAAATTGTAACTGATGGTAGGTAGGATATTCTAGCTTGAGAAGCATTTTGCATGTAAGCCAACTCTTGAGCCTTTAGGTAGGGTTGCATGAAGTTTTTATTTGAAAATATGAAGCCATGTACGAATTCATCCTTTTACAAGCTGATGAAATATTGAAGGAGGTTGCCCCCTCGAAGAGGCCTGCGATTCTATGTTATTGTGAAATTGTTCCATTTTTGCGTTTAATTTCTACATAGTGTTATTGAGTTATTTGATGTATTTGAGTTATTTTTCAGTATTTTGTGTGTGTGCTTATTCATAATAGTGAGATCCTAACAAGTGGTATCAGAGTGCTTTATAGGGCCGAGTTCTATTGCAACTAAGATGATTCTTACCATCCATTCTGCTTGTTAGGTATAATTTTCCGTGGGTTTTTCATTTTTGTTTTTTTCCTTTATTAAAAATCCAAAAAAATACAGTTTGTTTTTTCGGCCAACAAACCAGAAAACACAAAAAAATACACTCTTTTTCAATAGTTGTGTAGGTTAGAAACCTTGTGCAAGGGTTTTAAAATATTGCAAAGGAGTTGTCGTTATTTTCTAAGCTATATAACCCATAAACCATATCGTGAAGTGAGGGGTGATCAGGATCCAATACCCAGGCCTTAGACAACACTCGCACATGGACTTGAGCTCCCACACATCTTTGGGTGTATTAGGAGACAATCTAGGTTTAAACAAAATTTTATCTATTAGGAAGCTTTTTGGCCTTGTATTATCCATAGTCCATGAGACACAACATCTCGGATGATCACCCTCCCATATTGTCAAAGAGGTAGATAGTGTGCTCAAGGGTATGTGTGGAATCCTCCTTGGGTAGTGGCCTGAAATATTGGTCCAAGCACTATTGTTTGTCACTATGGTATAATAGAGGGCTTATGGGATTTACATACTCCCTTACTTAGCGTACCCTGGTTCTATAAAACATAACTTCCACCTGCAAATCAACACCATCTCTATTATGTTATCCTACATTCACAACCCCAAAAGTGAGCATACGAAGAAGGCATTCCTTATAACACAAAATAAACTTGCATGCACCAACAGTTAGGAAATACTTTGCAAGTATTTTCAACAGCCTGTGGTCAAAGACAGAATAGTCAAGATAGTGACAAAAATAGTCTGATTAGTAATAATGATAGTTAGGTCGACAATAACAGCCCTTTATAACACTCCAAACTTACAGACCTTTAGTTTTAGAAATACTACTATTAGTGTTAGAGAATACCCAAGGTTAGTAATAGCAATCGTATCAATAACTATAGTTTATGTGATAGAGGAAGAGATAGGATAGTGACAGGGTGGTTAGGGGGTAAACTACAAGTCAGAGACAATTGATCCTGAACCCTAAATTTTGAAATATAACTCCAAATAAAAAATTGACAACACCAGTAGACTCGTCAAAATAACAATAAGAAAATTTTTTAGGGTGCCCGATTTTAGTGTTGTGGGATATAGCTCATTATGCCTATTTTTTTGAGCTGATTCTTTTGATATACCACACACAAGAAATTTTTTGGACATCTTACTAAAAATAGTATCTCCTAAAATTGCACATCTATTTTTAGTAACTCAGTAAAAGAGGGCCCACAATGGTGGGGGGTACTCGTCGACAAAAAAAGGAGTTAAAACTTACTACAATATTGACCAACATGCAAAAATCCCTTGCTTACTTGACCACTACAAACCTCACCATAAGAGAAGAGATTCAAGAGCTTCGAATGGGTCATGATGCCACTAGAATCTGCTTGGCAAAACGACTTACAAAGGTCGAAAACAAATTGCAAGGTACTATCACATATGAAAACCAAGCTAAAAACTTTGAACAAGGCCATCGAACGAAAACAAAAGACAGAAGAAGGGAAACATAAACCACTCACTATGATCGTGATTCGACCTTCAAAATGCCTAAATTAGAATTCCCTAAGTTCAGTGGAAAGGATGTCGATGGTTGGTTATGTCAGGTTGATCAATTCTTTAGACTCCACAATATCTTTGTTTATCATCCAGTTCAAATGGCTTCCTTCAACTTAGAATATGATGCCTTACACTAGTTCCAATGGCTATGATCCACTACCCTTGATCTATCTTGGGAGGACTTTGAGTCCCAATTACTCACCTGATTTAGCCCTAGTGACTATGAATACTTTACAGGATCTTTGACAAAGTTGAAACAAATAGCCATAGTTCATGATTACCAAAAACAATTTGAGAAGTTGGAAAATAAAACCAAGGGCTTGAATGAGGTATTTTTATGAGTTGTTTCGTGAGTGGGTTGAAAGATGATCTCTAGGCTAAAGTCAATATGTTTAAACCACAAACCATGATGGAGGCTATCAGTTTAACCCAATTGGCCGAATCTAAACTCTCAGCTCAACAACGGACACTGTGATTTTCTCAAGCTTGACCTCCCTTTCCTCCTTGGCTCTAAAATAATATTGATAATAAACCTCATGATTCTAATCAACTGAATATAGATGAAATGGATGCATGTCACGCCCAAGGGCTATTTTATAATTATGATGAAAATTTTGTGAAGGGGTATAGATGTGCAAATAAGATATCATTCTTAATAGATGCAGAGGAACCCAACAACAGTGACCATAGTGATGAGGAGAGTGACACAACTGAAGTACCAACTCAATAGGAAGAGGAAACCCAAGATTCTAAAGCAAAAAAAATTCCATGCTCTTGATGGGGTTACCACTCCACAAAACATGAAAGTTTTAGGTTTTTCAAAGGCCAACGCCTTAATATTCTTATTTATTCAGGCATTAGACACAAATTTATTGATCCTCGAGTTGCTAAGTAGGCCAATTGCTATATACACATATGCAATTCATTTGAAGTCATGGTGGCAAATTGAGGTACTTTACCTTGTAAAGGTAAATGTCACAATGTTAAAATAAATATGGGGGATTATGAACTGAAGAAAGACATATTTACCCTCCAATTGGGAGGATGTGACATTGTGTTGGGGTCCCAATGGTTGAGCACCTTGGGCACTATCTCTTAGAACTTTGCAAAACTATGGATGCAGTTTTCACAACATGGACAAACACACACCCTCCATGGTGCCAAAACAGGCCCTTTCCAAATTATCAGTTTCAATCGTATGGATAAATTGTTGAAAAAGTCATCCCACTAGGTCATTGCATAAATATTTTCAATTCAACCAAGCACTTCCATAGTGGATCAAATTCTAGTAGATTTGCAACTTGTTCTAACCAAGAACGATGGCATTTTTTCATAACCAACTACCATGTTATCTTGTCACTCACATGACCATGCTATTCCACTACTACCAGGTAATGGACCACCCAACATCAGATTGTATCAGTATCCTCATGCTCTCAAGTTTGAAATTGAGTAGATGGTACAAGAATTGGTCAAAGCTGGTGTCATTCGACCTAGTACTAGCCCTTACTCTTCTCAAGTTTTACTAGTTCACAAGAAAGATGGCTCATGACGATTGTATATAAACTATTGTGAGCTCAACAAAATTACCATCATGGATAAATTTCCCATTCTAGTAGTGGATGAATTGTTGGATGAATTACATAGAGCTATGTACTTGTCCAAGTTAGACATTTGTTCTGGCTACCATCAAATCAAGTTCAAGGACAAGGATATTCCTAAAATTGTATTTCGTACTCATGAAGGTCACTATGAGTTCTTGGTAATGCCATTTGGTCTGACAAATGCTCCTTTCATATTTAAGATCCTGATGAGCAACATATTTTGCCCTCTCTTGCGGAAGTTCATCCTAGTTTTCTTTGATGATATCTTGGTTTATAGCCACTCATGGGAGAAACACCTTATCCATGTGGATCAGACATTACAATTGTTGGCACAACATCAACTTTTTGCTAAGCAATTCAAGTGTTCCTTTGGTATGATTGAAGTGGAGTATCTAGGACACATTATCTACAAATATGGCATCAAGGTCGATCCCAAGAAGATTCAGGCAGTTCAGGACTGGCCAAAACCTCGCACTCTCAAGGGACTTTGAGAAATCTTAGGGATTACAGGTTACTACCACAAATTTATTTGTAATTATGGTAAAATAGTAGCCCCCATCACATCCATATTAAAGGACTCTTTTACTTGGACAAGGCCCATTTGCTAGGCCTTCCTCGAATTAAAGCATGTTATGACCACAACACTAGTTTTAGCCATGTCATATTTTTACAAGCCTTTTGTCATTGAAAGTGATGCTTTCGATCGTGGCATCGGAGCAGTGTTGATGCAGGAAGGGAGACCCTTGGCTTTCACTAGTAAATCACTCTCTAATCATAACTTGGGAAAATCTACATATGCCAAGGAGATGTTGACAATCTTACATTTCATAACCCATTGACGACCATATCTCATTGGGCACCATTTATCCAAAAAAATAGACCATTAGAGTCTCAAATACTTCTTAGAATAATAGGTTTCTATCCCACAACAACAAAAATGGGTTTCTAAACTCATGGGATATGATTATGATATCACCTATAAGAAGGGCAAAGAGAATCTTGTGGTTGATACTCTCTCTCACCAATTTGAGGCCCTTAGTATGTTATATGTTATTTCCTCACATATTCTTCAATTGATAGATTCCTTACAATAAGAGGTACTTCTGGATGTAGACTTGCAAGCTTTGGTGGCCTTGCTCCGTGATGATCCTACTTCATTCCTAGGATACAATTGGGATGGCCATGACCTGCGTTATCACCAATGTCTTGTTCTTCCTTGCACATCCCCACTTCATGAGCTTTTCATGAAGGAATACATACTACTCCCTCTGTAGGCCATTCAGGATTTCTTAAAACATATGAATGCCTCAAGTCACATTCTTATAGAAAGGTATGAAATAGGACATCCATGATTTTGTAGCAGCTTATGATACTTGCAAACATATGAAAGGTGAAACAGTATGTTCTTCGGGTACTCTTCAACCCTTGCCCATTCCATATCAGGTTTGGATTGATATTTCCATGGATTTTATAGAAGGGTACCTAAATCTAGCAGTAAGTCTATTATTCTCATGTCATTTGATCACCTTTCGAAGTATGCTCATTTTTTTCCCTTGGCCATCCTTACACAACCTCCACCATTGCCCAAATATTTCTCGATTCTATTTTTTGCCTTCATGGTATTCCCAACTCCATTATGTTTGATCGAGACCCAACCTTCACTAGTCATTTTTGGAAAGAATTGTTTAAGTTGCAAGGAACATAGCTCAAAATTATTTCAGCCTATCATCCATAAACGGATGGTCAAACTAATATTATCAACAAATTTTTAGAGACCTATCTTCGTTGTTTTGCATCAGATCATCCTACTCAATGGGCGAAGTGGCTTCCTTTGGCCAAATGGTGGTACAACACTTCCTATCATAAAATAACCAAATTCACCCCTTTTGAGGCCGTTTATGGGTGCCCTCCACTCATATCTTCTTCATACATCCTAGGTAGCTCCAAGGTCTAGGCAGTTGATACTACTCTCAGCCAACATACCATTGTTCTCCACCAACTGAAGTAGAATTTGGACATGGCCGAATATCAAATGCAAAAATAGGCTAACCATAATAGTTTTGAGAATAGCTTTGATGTGGATGATATAGTTTTCCTTTGCTTGTAGTCATACAAACAATCATCTCTACAACTCCGTTGATGCCATAAACTTGCTACAAAATATTATGGACCCTACCAAGTTCTTCAATGTATTGGTTCCACTGCTTACAAATTGGCTCTTCCACTCACCTCCAAGCTCCATCTTGTTTTCCATGTTTCCTCTCTCAAAAATGTTATGGGTACACAAGTACAGGTTCAGTCAGCATTACCATAATTGGATGAAGAATGGTCCATATTACTCAAACCTAAACAATTGTTGGATCGTTGAACCCACACTCTCCGTAACTGTACCATCACAAAAGTTCTTGTTTAGTGGTGCGAGCTCCAACTAGAATATGCTACATGGGAGTCTCTCCATCAGCTCCAACACTAGTTCCCTCATTTTTAACTTTGAAGACAGCTTTTCGAAGGGGAAGGACATGTTAGGATCCTATCCTAATGCCATTTTGTAATTCTCATTTACTTATGTAATGACCCACTTCCAACGTGGGGGATTCCATTATGATATTATTTTGTAATACTTTCTAATGCATGTGGCATGTATGGTGCCTATCCAAGTGGCACCATCTCATGTAACCATTTTTATCAAGATTGTAACCGATGGTAGGTAGGAGATTCTAGCTTGAGTGGCAGTTTGCATGTAAACCAACTCTTGAGCCTTTAGGTAGGGTTGCATGAATTTTTTCTTTAAAATATATGAAGTCATGTACAAATTTATATTTTTGCAAGCTAATGAAACATTGAAGGAGGTTTCCCCCTCGAAGAGGCCTACAATTATGTGTTATTGTGAGATTGTTCCATTTTTGTATTTAATTTATGTATAGTGTTATTGAGTTATTTGATGTATTTGAGTTATTTTTCAGTATTTTGTGTGTGTGCTTATTTTTAATAGTGAGATCCTAACATTCTACCCATAAACCCTGGTTTGCTTCCAGGTATTGATTCAGAGTTGTCGGCTTCAACAGATGCCATAGCATCGATTAGAATGGATTTTTGAATCAACTGAAATTCAACATCGATCTCTCTATACCATCGAGATATTTCATCCAATGAATGGATCAAATTTGGCAGCATGGTGTCAAAGGAATGATGAATCCAAGGGTGGATACTTGGATCAATAGTTGAATGGCAGAAGTCAGATGGACCCATCTAGTTGAAGGTTGGAATTCAGAGGGACTCCAATGAGAGTTTTCGAATGAAAAGTGCTCAAAAGCGTTTGCAGAAAGGAAAAAGTTCTCCTTCCAAGCCCAGCTTCGTTGGTGGTTTTCTCGTTCCTCTTTTGAACTAGACTGGCCTAGAGGAAGAGGATACTCGCCAATCCAATGCTCAGCTCTGATACCACTAATATGGAAGCAACACTTGAGAACAAGCACAAGAATGAGCATGATAAAAAATTTCATTGCATTAATCTAAAAATATATTTATAGGCATGTATGCCTTTACAAAAGTGGTATTTAATGCACCCAATCCATGTGAGCATTAAATGTTGTACAATGTGATCCATGTGAATAGGGATAATATTAAAAATTAAATATTAATCTCTATCAGTGTTAGAACTTACCAATCTACCTAAAACATTTATCTAAGTTATTTTAATAAGTTCTATGTAACTTAAGACATCATAGAACATGTTTATAAAGATTTTCTATGCAATAAAAATAATAAATATTATAAAATTTATAAATATATAACTAATTATAAAATAAATAACACATAATTCTTTTTTTTATTTGGTTATTGTGAGAAACCTCTATGACCGACGCACAGGGTTGAGCAGTATCCTCCCAACCATGACCCCTCATAAAACCGAGAGCTATACTTATCAATAGAGAATTTAACACAAAGCCACCACACACCCACCCCCTCACACACTCGCCCATGCCACAATTTGAACCTTGGACCTCCCGAAGAAGAGCCAAAGCCCGAACCATTGCGCTGCACAAAAGTCTAAGGTTTTTTTTTTCTTTTATCCATAGGGGAGTTGGTTACATCCACAACCATTTTCTACTACCAAGTAGGGTTTAAATACGACCCCAAAAACACCTATTCCACCTCATTGTTATTTAACTCAGTGTGAGGAGCATTGAAAGATTGGAATTGGTGTCATTATTATCAGTCACTCACCATACACAAGTCAGACTACTACCTTTGCACAAATAGATATTTCCTCAAGGTTTGAACCTAGGCCTCTTCTTGGTAAGTGACATAACTTATCAATCTACTTTATCTAACTTATTTTAATAAGTTCTATGTAAGTTAAGTCATTATAAACATGTTTTTGAATAGTTTATTGCATGTAATAACTATTAAAATCTTCTAAAGTAAATTATTTTATCTAAATCCAAACAAAATTCTAACACATCTAAAATAAACTTAGTAGATTTATAACAAACATATAATAAATCTATTAAAAAAAAATTATACTAAAACATATTTATAAATAATAAATTAAAATCAAATCCAAACATATTGAAATTAAATTTTTGGTACCACAAAAACAAAATAAACAAAAAAAAAAACTTAGCCAAGCTCAAGTGAAGAGGTTTCTAAGCATAGCCAAATTTAAGGAAGATATCCACCATAATTATAAAGCTTTATTTATTTTTTAAATATTTCTTATACACATTTATCATGTAGTTTGAAACGCATTAAAATTAAATTTGTGGTGTGACAAAAACAAAACAAACAAAAATATCTAGCCTAGCTCAAGTGAACATATTTCAAAGCAAAGCCAAGTTCAAGGAGGAAATCCACTTTGATTATGATGTTTTACTTTATTTTTAGCAATATTTTTTATATACATGTGTTATGAGGTTTGAAATGAGATTTCATCACCAATAATAAAAGTGATAGTAATGATGTTCTTAACATAGCATTGGATGACGTTTTACTTTTACTTGTTTTGTTTTTTTGATAGACCATACTAACACAATAATTTAGCTTTAAAAAAAAAAAACAACCCACAAGTGATATTCTCTGTAATGAATAAATACCGCATAATTCAACTTCAGGGTATAAATTAATCTTAATATCAATATCAATCTGAACGATTATGAAACCCGCTAAGTCCCATGCTTGTGTTTTTAAAATAAATTAACATTTACAAAACTAAATACCTTGCTATGAAAAAGAAAGTGATCTTGCTTTTATAGAAAGCTACTCTAAACTCACCTGTCGTCCAATGTAAAAATAATTTATACCTGCATTTGGGCTAGCAAAACTACAAGAGAGTTGCAGTTGCAATAACTGTAATCAGCATCAATTATCTGCCATTCAACATATTATTTATTTCTACATTAATTGTAGCAATTCACTGATTTGTGTTGTCCTAGCTTCCAGCAAATTTTGTTTGTGCTAGACAATCTGATTCATTCCGATCCATGAAATGAGCTGTGTTGATGATGCCTCTGACTCTGGCTGTACCTTACAGATGTTCTATCTTTTTCCACCGTAGATTCTGCAGAGAAAGGTAGAAAGGGTAGAGTACAATGTGGAGGCAAGGATTGCTTTCCGCTTGCAATTTGAATGGAGGGTTTCAATATGTGCTTTGCACCTCCACTCAATTTTCTGGGCTCTACCAATTTGAAAGCGTATGCTGCATTTGAAAAATGTGATCCAATTCTGGATGTTCGCATTTGGCTTTCCAGAAACTTAACATTGAGTCCTCTGAATTCCTCTTTTTCCTTTGCCTGGGATTTTAGAGGGATCCCCGTGTAAGATTCAGCAGTTATAATGCGTTCATCGTCCATCTTTCCTTTGGAAGTAATTCCATCATTTAACGCACATTCAACCGGCCTGTCATTAGTTTTGCAGATTTCATCAATTCTTTCTGATAGTTTTCCAGAGGCATAGTTTCCATGTTCTTTCAAGATCCACTTTCTACGCAATCCTTCTGTCTCTTGAACACGCTCTCTTGTCGTTGAATCATCTCTGCATTTACTTTCAAGATCAACAGTATCGATTATTCTCCGTTTCTCATGGCTGGTCCTTGATCTCTTTCTGTTCATATTATTAGGCAATTTCAGCACCATTTTTTCTCTTTCAGATGCATCTATCGGGGCATACAGACCTTTCCCTTGCATTATCAGGGTTGCATAATCCGCAATAGATGTAGAGGATGTAGTTGTTTGGAAAAGCGCTTCAGTTGGGAAAGAAGTTGAATGCACAATGACACCAGTATGTAAAGGGTCACACAACGACCTCAAACTGTTGGTTGTGCAAGGCAATGATTGGACTAGATCTGACTGGATCGTGCAGGAAAAAGGATTACTGATATTTGTCCAACCATCACACTCTGGATTCTGAAACCTGTTCTTCCCTAAACAGGAGTTTAAGAGTTGACTGCCAGTTTGTTGTTGTAAGAGGCAGCCTTGATCTCTTATATGAGAATCCATGTATGTCATTTTGTTCCACTCATTCATATATGTGTTTCTAGATAAACAACAGACAGGAGAGATGAGCATAGAAGCACAGAATGGCGAACTGGATGTGGATATCAACTCTTGGGCAGAGTTGCTTTGATCTATGTTCTTAGCACAATTTGTAGGAACCCTCTTTTCTACCAGTTTAGAAGCATTCTCATTGATTGTATTGACTTTATCTCTTGCAAAACTTTCACTAGGACGAGGGTGTATTAGATCTTTCAATGAATTGGATTTTCCTCTTGGATCTCGGCATGAAGCATTGAAACCAGACTCTGGCCAATAAAGTTTTTCTTCATTGCGTGTGTTGCAATGGTCTACGTGAGCTGTCATCTGAATAGAAGGAGAAACACCTAATGTGACCTTCGAAGTGTTTTCAGCAATTTTCATATTGCCCTTGCCCTCCCAAGAATTTTTGAGGACATTTTCTGCCTCATTTTCACCCCCTACTGTAAAACTTTGTCCCATCAACCGAATGATTGATTGACTAGTAGAGTGTTGCTTTCCTGTGCAGTGTACTTCTGGAAATGTTTCCTCCAACGCTGACGTTTTTTGCCCCTGATCACCATGTTTGCCAGACTCGGCAGTTATTTGCATTAAAAGCCTCAAATCAGAGATTGTGTTTGGTGTCCCAGTAGATGAACCAGCAATTCTAGTATGTGAACCTTCAAAATGTGTTCTGTCCCTTTCGATTTGGTGAAGAGGAAAATATTGCTTAGTGCATGTTTCCTCGTGCCTTGACTGATTAGTTTTAGATACTGAGTGCTCTTGCCAATGATCATGCCCGTCATTAGAACAAGTTTTCATGGTTTCTACAAAATTGAATTCGTGGAGCATCTTCGTACCTTTTGGAACTTTGTGTAGTTCATTAGCTCCTGTTCTCATACTAGGAAAATGCTTCAGAAGTGCCCCATGTGAATCCAGTGGCAAACCCATGTATCCATCGTCAGAGCAATCTCTAGGCATGCAAAATTTTACATGGTCCATTGCATTTAGAGATGAAGTTGCTTCCAAATGGTTCAATGCTGCAGTTGGAAGAAGAGCTTGTCTTCCAGCATACAATGTTTCGTCAACAGGGTATGAAAATAAAGTTTCTTGTGCCACTGGTTTTCTTACAATATGGTAATCTTTGTAAGCTGGGATAAATGTTTGCATGGAAATTGACTCTCCAGTTCTTCCATTAGGAAGTGCAGCATTCATAGCAAAATTGTTTTCATCCCTTATTGCACAAGTGTTTCTTTTGATTGAGGGCTTATGGCTCTGAGTTTCTCTGGACCATGCAAAAGGGATATCACTTTCTTTTTCTTCATTCATTCGGGCAGAACTAATAAATTGGCCTCTGGAATCTCTTGGAAGAACACAGACCTCCTGGTTGAGATTCAATCCAGCATTTCTGATGTGACCCTCTCGTGCCTGTATGTTCTGAGACATTGGTCCTTCCTTCTGCAATGCTAGCAACCCCTTTGAGTTTTCCTTTTTCTGGTCAAGAGAATAGAGAAAACTGCATGGCTCCGAGTACTTGCCATCTAACTGTTGAGTTTCACCAAAATTTCCAGGATTCAAAGAGAAACTCTGTTTGTATGCAAGATTCTGCTTCGAAAGTTTAGACGAATCTGGATCTTGTGGTTTTAATCGTTCCTCCACTTGCAATGTGGAGCTCTCAGGGCTCTCTGCCTTGTCTTGTCTATGTTCACTGTTAGCCAAAAGAGAAGACTTCTCATTGTGAGACTCAGAAGACTGATTTTGTGGGGTCCCTGTATCTTCGGTCCTATCTGAGCGGCAAACATCACTAGCGGCATTGGCATCTGCCGTTGTGACGATTGAAGAGGGCTCTGCAGGGTGCTCTTCTTCATTAACTCTTTCCCTTTTTTCTTCTTGTGGGATAATACAAGAAATGTCGTCTTTCTCTTTGTGCTCTGCGGCTAACATACTTTCAGAGTGACCATGGTCCACAAGAGTACAAAACTGATGCTCCTGTTGATTTTTATGTAAGGAAGAGTGTAACTCCGAATTCACTTGCAAAACTGGTTGCTGGATAACATTAGGATTAGCTGCCTCCACTGATAAGCTTGAACGCTTTGGCTGATGTCGTGCGTCATCGTCATCGGTTTCAGTGCCATTAGTGGGAGCAGTTGATTTTTTAGGTTCCTGAAATATAATTAAAATTATGGTAAATGCTTACATTTAACATATTTATGGCATATCATCAGAAATCACTGGTCTCCATTAGTGGTGCGCTTTAAAGCTTTACTTTCTTTAGGACAGGTTGACCTATTTAATCACGAAGGTTAATGAGGAAATGGATGGTTACTTACGCAAGATTTCATTGCAAGTGTTTATATTGCATTTTGAAACTAGATTCATAAGTAATAGAGAGGAAAAAGGTCACATTTAAGATATTTGGGTGGCTTTGAAATGTACATACATAAAAGTTATGTCAAATTAAATTAAGGAAAAATTAAATCATATAATTGATTTTTGTAATTAATATTTATTTTAATATAATTTATATTTATATAAAATAGCCTAATGGATTATATAAAATTCATATTACTCAAGTAGATATTAAAAGAAATTTAATTGTGTTTAGGTATGATAACTTTGTCGTATAATAAAAATGAAAATACTTCAAAGTTTAATAAGCAAAGAAAAAATAAAACAACAATCAAAGAAGAAATATTATGTTCCATGCGAATTGTGTAATGGTTAGAGTTTTGGTTCTTTTTTGGGATGCAAATGGACCAGTGGGTGTGGGGTGGGTGTGTGTTAAATTCCCTATTGATAAGCATAGTTCTTGACTTTAGGAGGGGTCATGGTTGGGGGAGCTCTGCTCAGCCCTTTAGGAGGGGTCATCATTGATCGGAACCTGCTTAGCCCTATGCGTTCGTAGGGGTTTCTTGCACTAACCAAATCAATATATATATATATATATATATATATATATATATATATATATTAACAAATAAAATAAAATAAAAATAAAAAGTATTGAAGTAGAACCATGGAAAGCAACTTAATGAAAAATTTAATTGATAATATATATATAGAAATATTTTTAAGAAATATTGTTTTTTTTATTATATAAGAGAGTTGGTTACAACCACCAAGGTTATGCATAAGGGGTTGGACTTAAAATGTACTTGTAAAAAAATGGCGAATCCTAATCAAAATCAAGGTGAATCATGGAGAATCCTAAGCAAATCAAATCAAACATCTTCACACCAAAATTTGGGGTATTTGAAGCCCTAAAATGTAAGGTCATATTTGGGACCACTTTTGACCTATTAAATCATCTTATAACTTCCTAAAAATACCACCATTATATTAGGCTTGAAAATATTTTTCCAACGAGTACAAATATGCCTATATTTGGATATATATTGTGGCGAATTAACCTTAAGAAAAATTTGGTCCTAAAAATTTTAGGCGAATGGACAGACGTCAAGGGTCCTTATATTGGCCAATTTCTAATTTTGAAAATCATAATATTAACATATTTAGTGAATATTCGCCACTATGCATAACCTTGACAACCACTATTTTTAGTAACTGGTCAGTACAAGGTTCAAACCATAGGGACTACTCCCAACAAACCTATTCATCTCATTCTTATTGACTCGATGTGAGATGAGGACCACCTACTGCTTGGGGTTTGTATCATCGTTGGTCTGACGTGCACTCAGAGGATTTAGAGCAGACTACTACCTTTGCAAAGGGTTGGCTTCCCCCAAAGTTTGAACCTAGGTCTCTCCTTGGTAAGTGCCCAGCCACACTTATACTTACAAATCCACCTAGCCCTTGGGGGTTATTTTTAAGACATTAAAATGTAAGAAAAGAGAGAGAAGATCAAAACAATTAAATAAACATAAAATGTAAGGCTAAATAATTAAAGATGGTATAATAAAGCAAAAATAATTTAAATGGTTGAAAATTGAGTAACATATAAATTCAATAAGTTAACAAGAAGAAAAAATATGTTAGAGATAAGGGGACCTTTATTGTGACTTTGTAGATCTTGTCCATATTTATTTTATATAAAAAAAAGAGAGATAATAATAATAAAAGTAGCATTGAAAGCACAATTAAAGGATGTTATTGATAATACTAATGCCACATCATTCAAATTGTCTTATCATTTTGAATTCTAGATAAATGAATAAAAATGAAAAATTAACACATTATTATTTTTGATTAAATAACAAATGGAGTTTTGAAATGGATCCCACTCCTTTTTGCAAAATAAAACTGCTAGAGATCAAGGCCACATATCAATACTCCCAGAAAACCGATAAACCAAAATGTCAAACCAATAATGAGAGAGCAACACAATCACTAAAAATTGAAGCCTCATAAGACAAACAAGAGCAACGATCCACAAACAACATCCTATGCAAGAACCTGAACCTAAATAAAAACGTTGTAACTGAGAATCTAAGCATGAGTAGTTCTAAATCACTGGGCACCCTCCCCATCGCTCTGCTTCAAAACCATTTCTCGAATATTCTAAACAAAAGAAATCGTAACCTAAAGGGCACCTAGCAGAGATTGATGTTTTCCATCTAGTTCGCTAAGGAAGAGCGGATAAGTCAGAGGATCAAGTTCCATTGCTGGGGGAGCCACATAGGCATCATATATAGCTTCTATGAATTTTGGTTTTTTCTTCACTAGCCCACTATCCTTTCAGTCTGTCACCTCGACCAAGACCAAGGGCTTCTTAGATTTTCCATTTTTAGATGAAAGCTGCTTAGAGCAATGAGTGCTATCCCACTTACCATCACTAGGAGTTACGAGCACGTCACTTCCAAAGCTATCCTTCTCCTTTGTTGAATAATCCAACAAGCCTTCACTTCCCAACTTGAAATAGTCACTTGAGAACTTCAAAGTTGTAAAACTCAATTCAAAAGTCAAAGTAATATTTTAAAAATAAATTCTAGCCAATGCCTCCTCCATCGCCACCCATTTTGACTTCACCACATGCTAGAACATAAGTAGAATTAGTCCTTGATAAATTGGATCCAACCCCTTCCGCCCCTTACATTTGTGAGGGATTTCATCAAAGAGTGATACAAAAATAAAGGGACATTCATGAGCCGCTTCCTTCTTAGCTAATTTAAAAAAATTAGGTGAAAGTTTTGAAGCACATCTCTATTCGCATCCAAGGTAAAGTAATCCATGACAACCGAGATTATTCATTCCTATGATGCCTGAGTTTTAGCATCGAATATATTTTCACACTTTCGGAGATACTTCTCTTTACCCCTAAAAAAGTTCATTTCCCTCTTGAGTGAGTGCTTCTTCCAATTATGGATGTCTCCATCATCCGACATGCCCGCAATTTCACCTATTAATTCCATCGATAACTGAAACTCGACTCCACTTGTCTAAACCTGACCTCTCCTCCCGGAGTGAGCCAAAATTAACACATTATTATTTTTGATAAAATAAAACAAATAAAATAAAAGATATTTTGTTGAAATATGGAATAAATTTGAAGAAATGTTTTACAAAGAATATATTGGCAACATGGAAATTAAAAGGTTGATATAGATGCAAAATGATTTAATTGAATAAAAATATCATAAAAGATTGAAGAAATGAAATATAAAGGATGATGTGACAAACCCATAGAGGAAAACTAACATTAGGAGGGAAAGAAATATACTATGCATATATTTTTGAAATAAAACAAAAACTTAAAATGATAAATGAGTCCCATAGGGACACCCTAATGATATGTCATTGGACTATTATCCAAGCTACCCAAGTTCAAATCATGGGAAGGGAGGCCCCTATTGTACTTAGCCTTACTTAAAAATATGACAAATGACAAAATGAGGACATATTAATACAATAAAGTGAAAAGTAAAAGGTGCTAAAGCATAGAGGTCATAAATGTATACTTTATCACCTTAAAAATTTAAAATAGATTGTAGCGCTAAAAATGTTATACACAATGGAATTATAATCATAAAAATAGTTTTTAAAGGCATTAAAAAGTAGTGAAATTGTATGTTTACAATGTCCAGACCTAAAAGTTTTCTATGCAAGTGATGTAAGATAACATACACCATACTTAAGCACATAAATAAGCAATTACAAATACACAACTATTGGATGAAAAATGAAGTACTAGATATCAATACATTATAAATTATATTCCAAATAACATGACGAATTTAAAAATCTATATTATTGAATAGTTAGAAAAACTTGAATATGATAGGTTTTATGCATTTATTAAAATATAATATAACCATGCATTAATTATTAGAATGTGTTAGAATTTTAGCTACTAAAACACAACTCTAAAAATTTAATCCTTTACTTCAAGCTTTACATAGGTTATTTATGATTCAACTTTTTCAACAAAGGAGCACTGAACAATAAAGAATGTTTCCTAAACCAAAACATAGTTCCATGAAACATTCCTAGATCAAGAATACACTAAGAGTTATCTTGGAAAAACATGGTATAAATGGGTTTTGAATGCTTATTATGTTTATGGCAAAAGAATTATTACATGAAAATATTTTTGAAATCTCAATATCAACAGATTTAATGATAGTCAAAGCACAAAATGCTAACTACCTTTAAATAATGGTTACTTGCATATTTCCATTATGATATCAAAAGTAATTACATAACATGAAGATCATTGGCATCCTTCTACAAGAATATAAATTGCTTGGACTCTTTATAAACAATATTTATATATAATTTACAAGTTATTAGGATATGTTTTATTTAGAATTTAATGTATGGTTTATCCCTAGAATTATTAAATAGGTAACCTTTTTAGCTCAAATTTTAATCTTAAGTAAGATGATATGCCTTGTTAGAATTTAGTTATAGTTTAGAGTTTAAATTCTTTTTATTTGATAATTTTATAAGATATGTATAGATTGTAGGGATGCCACACATAAGGCATTGAGATTTAAGTATTTCAACATGAAATTTTTAACTTTTGAGCTATTGTTTAAGCAACCCATAACAAAATATCAATTCTTAAAAATATTTCCTAGACACTTCCATTATTATCTTCTAGTTGAAAATTATTTTTCTTTAACTGCCTTCTCATATAGATTGTTATACGTTCTAGAATCACGGAATGATCATGTTTATAGTCTAGAATGGTGGAGGCATTCCTTGAAAATCATGTTATGGGATTATACAAAAGTAATAACTTGTTATAAAACTCTTTAAGTGGATACATAAATTGTTAACACATTTTTTTCCTCTTTAATGATGATGATAACAAATCTCAAAGAATTATCATGTCTAATTACTAGATAAGGCTTCAGAGATTCATACATGTGAATTAGAATAAAATTTGATATAAATATGTACTTTATAATGTAAGTATTATAAACATTATATCCCCAAATAATTGTCAAATATTTATCACATTTTATGTAATGACCCTTATGTTTACCAATTTCTATTTCTTGGGGTATGTGAATATGCTTATGGGTTAAGGATTTTATGTTATCTACATAGAGGTCATATTTATCTGAATATCTATTATTCTATAATGTTGTACTTTTTGGATGTAGAAAACATTTTTTTTAATTAAGGTAAAGTCGATTGGACAAAATTATCTCTATAAGTAATAGCTTGATTATGTAAAATGGTCAAAAGGAAATACAGAAGCCCTCCTATCCCTTGGTAAAATACATCTCCAAGAGAGCTTGCATCCATAGGATGCTCTCCTAGGAATGGAAAGCCATCTTAAACCATCAAAGGAAAAATTGGGGGCTCGCTTGGCCCATAGTGAAATAGCCCTTCGATAGAGCATGTGTCCATTGGAAGGTCTTCTAGGAAGGGAAAGTCATCACAGACCATTGAAGGAAAAATTAGGGGTCCTCCTTGTCCCTAGTAAAACAACTCTCTAAGAGAGCACGCGCCCATAGGATGCTCTCCTAGGAAATGAAATCCATCACAAACCATCGAAGGAAAAATTGGAGGCCTTCCTAGCCCTTGGTAAAATAGCTCTTTAAGAAAACACATGCCCATAGGATTCTTTTTGGGAAGGGAAATTCACCGTAAAATACCAAATAAAAAATGGGGACTCTCTTGACCCTTGGTAAAATAGCTCTCCAAGAGAGCACACATCCATAAGATGCTCTCCCAATAAGGGAAAGTTGTCGTAAACTATCGAATAAAAAATTTGGGGTCTCTTAGCCCTTGGTAAAATAGCTCTCCAAGAGAGAACAAATCCAGAGGATGCTCTCCCAAGAATGGAAAGTCATCACAGATTGTTCGATATAGGATGGCTTTTATACTAGCTAGGGGACTAGAAAAAGTTAGGAAAAGATGTTTTAAATCCCTATGGACTGTGAAAAGAGATAAAGTTGGCATACTCTTAGCCAAATGGAAAATTTTA
This sequence comes from Wollemia nobilis, assembly GCA_028583015.1. NCBI lineage: Eukaryota > Viridiplantae > Streptophyta > Pinopsida > Araucariales > Araucariaceae > Wollemia > Wollemia nobilis. Next base: position 9,072,527 of record JAQPPZ010016864.1, on the reverse strand, counting down.
GCGAAACCTAAGGAAGATGGTGGATGGGGCTTAAAGAACATCCACCATTTTTGTACAACATTGGTTGCAAGGAGTTTATGGAGATTGATTACCCAAGAAAATATATGGTGTAAAGTTATTAATACCAATTATATTGAACCACTTTATGTGGAAGAGTGGATAAGGAAACAAGACAAGTCTATCAGCAACAGATATATCTTTTGGAAAATAGTCGTCCAAATTTTTTTGCATATAGGTGATTTGCTTGCTTAGAAATATGGTAATGGTGCAAAGGTTAGAATTGGTGCAAACCCTTGGGTTGGAAGTGGTAATGATTATAGACTTCCTAAGGATTTAGTACTATCTTTGTAATATGTTGGTGTTTTTACACTCTCTCAACCAATAGATTTAGAAACTACTTTTGTGTGGTAGAAAGGGTGAAAGAGTGCTCAAGTACTTGGTCTTGAAGAAATGGTGATTTATGGAATTCATATGTGAGGTTACTCATCACTAGTCGTGTTAGGATTAGATCGGGTGAGGAGGATGTACTCGTATGGACTAAAAATCCCATGAAGGGTGATTATACTGCTAATATGGAATATAAAGCATTGTTTGCTCATGATCGATTAAGGGAACATATATGGTCATGGAAATCTATATGGAAGGTCAGGACACCTTTAAAAACCAAAACCATTTTGTGGTTGACTCTCAATAATAGAGTTTTAACTTTGATTCTTTATCGAAGAGGGGATTTCAAGGCCTGGCGAGATGTACTATTTCTTATGATACTCTAGAAACTATCAATCATTTATTGGTTGGTTTTCCATTTACTAATACTGTGTGGAAGAACATAGAGAGGTTAACTAGGACCATAGATATTTGGAAAGGAGACACTTTGGAAGAGTGTTTGAAGAAGTTGTTTGACAAGAGAGAATTGAAGACCTTAAGAGCTCTTCATTTTGTGGTGGCATAGGGAGTGTGGCTTGCTAGAAATTTAGAGTTTCCAAGATATGTTTTTGTTTGCCTTTCAAGTTGCATCTCAGATTCGTACTCTACTTGTTGGACTCATGAAACTGAGTTTGCTCAAATGCCCAAGATTGATCAATGATGTCAATGTCAACAAAATAATTCCTTAGGGATTTTTAAGTAGAGCTTGTCAAGGAAACCCACATTTATGTGGGGTAGGGGTAATTCTATATATTCATGATTCACATTTCATTTATTTCAAGGTATGTCTAGGTGCAGGTACAAATAATTATGCTGAATTAAATGTTTTGAAGTTTCTCCTAAAAATTGTACTTGATCACAATGTGCAACAACTTCAAGTATTGGTTGATTCTCTAGTGGTCATCAATTGGATCAAGGACCTTTATAGAATAGACAACTTACTCTTGTAGCCTATCTTTGAATAGGTGAATCTCCTAGCTGGTGGTTTCAACCTCATCACCTACAAGCATGTCTATAGAGAACACAATACAATTGCAGATGCTTTGTCAAAGGATGGACTAATGCTAGCACAAGGGCAATTTGAACTGCTAAAAATAAAGGATGGTAGGACTAAAAATGAGGCAATGATTTCCATTTTCAATTTATAATAAAAAAATAAAAAATTATTAAAAAAATTGGTGAATTTTTATGTTTTAATTTTTAGTCTAGACAATGTTTAGAGTTATTATTTTAGCCCTCATCCTTTTATGTGAATCTTCCTTATGGGGTTTTCACCTACAAGCATATTTACACTTGTAAATGATTTATCATAGGCTAGAATGATGTTGGTAAAGGGGTTGTGGAGTTGATTCGAAAAATAATATGGTGGAACTACATATGAGGTAGTGATTTCATTTGGTGACTATTTCTATCATTAATGTTTAGCCCAAAAAGTGGCTAGAGCTATTAATTTGGTTTTTAACCTCTCTTTCACTTTGTTGTTGTATTTTTCTTAATGGTGCTAGAGACAAAAATTTTATACTTTATGTGGGGGTAGTATTTCACTATCTTTGATTTTCTTTGTATGCCTGGGGCATCTACGCCATGTAACTTTATTTTCCTCATGAAATAGTAATTATGATTTTTTCAAGGAAAAAAAATCAAGTGTAAGAACTACCTTTCCAAGTTAAGCTTACCAACTAACTTTGACTATCATACACGTAAATGAATAAGATAGAATAAATTGGTATCCAATCATATCAAATTATGAAAAATAGAATCTAAAATACCAAAAAAATGTGAACAATCATTTATGGTTACAATATAAACATGAAGTATGAACACCCTAATGCCTATAAAATTAAGGAATTTTGATATCTTGTGCACAAAAGAAAAACAACTCATAGTATGATATGCATAATTATATATATATATATATATATATATTGTGAATTTTATAATTTAGCATAGCTAACAAAATAAAATGTTGTGTGTATGACCACCTTGAATTGACTAAAAATATGAGAAATAACTTTTTTAATACTTAATTCTCAATGTATAGAATGATGTTACACCTTGTTTTTGACCCCCTAAATATTTTAAATGTTATTACAATAATGGTATACATAGCCCATGATAGAATATAGATACATGTTTTATTGAAATTGAACAAGAATAGCAAATAAAATCATATTTAAAGAGAATTTATATAGTTCAACAACTAAATGAGCTATAAAAATATTTTAACCAAGTCTTATTTCAATAATTTTAAATTATATATATATAATTGATAAAATATTGAATTTTTTTATTTATTATACTAATCCAATATTTAGGGTAGGCTTGGGTTTTCCAAGCCTAATTTGAACTCTAGTTTTTTAGAGGAAAACAAAGTGCTGGCATGCATTTTGGAGCATGTGTTGCTTCCAATCACATGTGCACATTTATTTTGTGATCAATTGGACTTACCAATAAAGTATGCTAAATTCTAAAACCCAATCATGTCTCTAATGCATGCATATTTGATTTTGCAATGTCTTGGATTCACAAATATTTTGTTTATATTACACAAGAAGAAATAGTTTTAATTAAAGTAATATTATAATGATATAAAAAATATTAACAATTTTATTAAGAGTGAAGGCAACTTTCATTACCTCATATTCAATCCAATGCACCTTTTGTTTATAGAATCCAATTTATGGTTGTTTTAACAGTTATTGATAATAGCATATATATATATATATTATGACCATTCAAGTGGTCCATGGGATTTGCTTTCCAAGCATTTTATTCCATGTTAGTCATAGGGTCGCAATACCAATAATAAAACATCAATAAAAAACCATTCAAGGCTATAAAAAGGTTGATGACCATTGAGAGATATTTTACATAATTTTGTACATACTTTATGAGAAGTGTAATACTCTTATCAAATCATAGTATTTTGACCCGTTAGATTCCTCAACTTTCAAGGAGAAGACCAAGGTTCAAATATGCAATACATGTATAATTGCCAAGCTTGTTGTAATACCACAATGTAATCATGATGTAATATGGGTAAGGCCCATTTAAATCCCATATTATTGACTAAAAAAAGTCTAATACTCTTCAAATGAGTTTTAGTTACTTTTTATAGTTGGTAATCATGGAGAATACTTATCTTCAAAAATATATTCGTTGTTCCTTGTAGAGAGTAGTAGGATGATATTCATCATGAAGTTCATATCATGGTGATAGTAGACACCTATAGTGTCAACCTACTAAAATTGTTAAGCACAACATATAGCATACCAAATTTGATGTATTTTGGTTTTGGTGTCTAAATGTGATGAAGAATAGGAATGAAAAAGGGAAAGACGTCAAAGAATGTGTAATTATGGAGAATCCCACTCTTGAGATTACTTTCAATTATTTCTCTTGTAGTTATTAATAATTAAAATATCACTCTTCAAATAGATGTTAGCTACTCCTTGTATCTATTAATCATGGAGAATATCACTCTTTCAATTGATTTCAATTATTTGTTGTGCTTGCTGATCATGAGATATCTAATTATTCAAATGTATATAAGGTGTTTTTTCTACAATGTAATTAATTAATATTAATATTGTATTAATTTTATTTATGACCAAAATAAAGAATTTGATTTCATGACACCTAAGTATTAATGTTGTCATGATCTCATATACTTCAACATTACACTACTATAGTTGCTAATTAAATCATATGAGTCATAACACTTGATAAAAAAATTATATGGTGCATAAAGGTGACGTGTTTAATCATATTGTAATTTGAATTCCTATAGACAAATACTAGGTTACTAGGCATTCACATTTTATATTAATAATTATGGGGGAAATACTAATGGTAATGCCAATAACAATGCCAATGTTGGTAATGGATGTGGAAAAACAATACAAGTTTCTTTAGTAATAACAAATCTAATAATGGTGGGATTTCAAAAATTCCTCTTAGAGAGGATCTCATTACATTAATCTTAAAAATAGTTGGGTTAATCATTAAATCAAAATACTCTTTATTCATAACACTTCCTAGTTAGCTTCCTCTTCCTCTTCTAAGATAATATCAAAAAATTCACAAACATTGCAAAATAAAAATTCATTGAATGCATTAAAGCTTTCACAAGATAATCAAGTACAATATCCTTATTTAAAGTCACATATAAAATGTACACTTTAGTCCTTGTGAATTTATTATATTTCAAAATGTAATTTGTGTTTATTTATAGTCAATATATTATGACAACTTGGAAGACACTTGTTAAAATGTATGTGATTTCATGTTTTAATTGGAATTCAAAGATGATTTTGCGTGTATTACCTCCTTTTTTGAGTGAGGATAATGCTTCTCTTAGTCAATGTATATCCTTCAAGAACTTGGACATGACCATGTTATACTTTTATTTTCTATGAAATATATATATATATATATATATATATATATATATATATATATATATATATATATATATATATATATATATTTATTTATTTATTTCGATGTCTCGTAGGAGAGCACCTTGCACAATGGTACTCTAAAATGGTGCAAATAGATTTTACGTACAATAATTTAGTGAATAAGTAAATTGGATGAACCTCATTTCATGTGGTGTATGAATTGTCTCCTCGTGGAGCAACTTATTTTGACTAAACATAATGTAGTTTTTTATAAAATTGGTGGTATTTCCACAATGCCATTACCATAATCATGCAATACAGTTCGTTCTAAGTAGCTTGCCACTTAACATTAGACCCTACAAATACCCCTATGCACTAAAATAAAAAATTGATAAGTTGGTCTTAGTGTTGCTAAAAATAAGGGTGATTCGACCAAGTAACAATCCTTGTTTTTTATTAGTACTATTGGCCATAAAGAAAGATTGGTCATGATGGTTGTGCATAGACTTTTTTTAGTTCAATAATTTCACCATTAAGGAGAATTTTCTATTCTTATGATCAATGAGTTATTGGATGAGTTACACGATGCAAAGGTTTTCTCCAAGTTAGATCTCCACTTTGGATATCATAATTTAAGGACCGTGAAGGCAGACATTCCAAACTCATAAGGGCCATTCAAATTTTTTTATTATTCCACTTGCCCTAACTAACACACCTTCAGAATTCCAAAGCCTCATGAATAATGTCTCCTACCCATTTATTCACAAGTTTATTTTGGTCTTCTTTGATGATATTCTCATCTACAATCACACTTGGGCCAAGCACCTAGAACATTTGGATCAAAAAATTTAACTCTTATAGGATAATTAGTCATTTATTAAGCATTCCAAATGCTTATTTGGAATGTTGGAGGTAGAATATCTAGGACATATTATTTCACAAGAGGAAGTTAAGGTTTACCCAAAGAAAATTTAAGCTATACAGAATTTGCCTTAGCCACAAACTCTCAAGGCACTTTAAGAATTTCTGGTTCTTACTAGTTACTATCGATGATTTGTACAAGATTATGGAAAGATAGCAGCTCCATATCCTACAATGTTAAAAAAAAACTCCTTTATGTGGTTAGCTCCCATAGAAAAAGCTTTTGTAGATCTCAAGGAAGCCATGACTTCAACATTGGTGTTAGCCACTCCCAATAACTTTAAACCCTTGATAATTAAAAGTGATGCTTTAGGCCATGGAATTGGTGTCACGTTAATGCAAGGAGAACAACCTATAGCTTTTAGTAGTAAGGTATTATTAAAAAAACTTTTAGGGAAGTCTACTTCTAAAAATTCAATGATGACCATCCTCCATGTTGTCAATTATTGGTGATTTAATCTCGTTGGGAGGTATTTCTCCATAAAAACAGACCATCAAATTTTGAAATACTTCTTAGAAAATATAATATCCACTCTAGCACAACAAAAATGGGTCTCAAAATTGTTAGGGTATAATTATGACATTGTTTATAAGAAGGGGAAGAAAAATGTGGTGGCATATGACCTCTGATGTCAATTTAAGAATCAGATGATATTGTGTGTCTTTTCATTCTCACTTTCTCAATGGGTCTCCCAACTACAAAAAGTAGCCAAGGACCCATCATTGCAATTTTTTTAGGAACAACTTCAAAAGGATCCTAATTGTTACACTAGGTATTCATGCGATGGACAATTCTTGAGATATAAAACTCATTTTGTGGTTCCTAAAATATCACTACTCCATAAGTACATAATGAGAGAAATGCATGTTTAACCCATTATAGGTCATTCATAATTTTTGAAAACATATGAGTGATCTAAATGATCATCCTATTAAGAGGGATTGAAAAACTATATATACATTTTTGTGGTAGAAGGTGAGGTTTTCCAATGGATGAAGGGAGAAATTATTTGTACTCTATACACTCTACAACCATTATGAATTAGAAAATATATGGACTAATATCTCCATGGATTTTATTGAAGGGATTCCTAAATCTATGGGAATTCAATAATTCTTGTGGTGGTGGATCATCTCTCAAAGTATGCTAATTTATGTTCCCTTTCCTACCCTTATCATGCCTTCAATATTGCTCAAATATTTATGGACTCCATTTTGAAACTCCATGGTATGCCAAAATCCATGTATCTGATTGTGATCCTACCTTCACTAGTCAATTTTAGCAAAAAATTTTAAACTACAAGGAACACAACTATGAATGAGCTCAACCTACCATCCATAGACTAATGGGTAAACCTAGATTGTCAATAAATGCTTAGAAACCTGTACTTTTTGTTTTACCTTTGAGCACCCAGCATAGTAGGCTAAGTGGTTGTTGTTAGTTTAATGGTGGTACAACAATTTGTTCCATATAAATTCTAGGATAACTCCTTTTGAGGTAGTTTATGGGTACCCACCCCTGCCACCCTCTTCATATGTTCCTCAAAACTCCAAAGCTTAGGTAATGGATGTAAATATTTAGATCATACCCAAGTTTTGTAGTAGTTAAAGGAGAACTTGGTGATGGCTCAAAATCAAATGTAATAGCAGACTAACTAACACTATTATGAGTGTAGCTTCAATGTAGTTGATATGGTCCTCCTTCAACTCCAACCCTAGAATAAACCTTCAGTTCAACTTCATGCTCATCAAAAGTTGATAGCATAATTTTACGAAACCTACCATCTATCATAATAGATTGGACAAGTGACCTATAAGCTTGTATTACCATATTCTTCTAGAATCAATATAGTCTTCCATGTCTCTTATATCAAGAAAGTACTCGACAACTACATTCAAGTCTAATCGACACTCCCTAAGTTGGATGATGAAGGCTCAATCATCTTGGATATTGAAAATATTTTGGATTGATGAAGCCACAGTCTCTGTAACTACACCATAACTAAAGTCTTCATCTAGTGATAGGGTTTACATTGATAAGATATCACATGAGAACCTCTCCAATAGCTACAATGATAGTTTTCTCCTCTCTAGCTTTGAGGACAAAGCTTTTCGAAGGGGAAGTGCATGTTAGGATCCAATCCTAACATTATTATTTAATAACCCATTTTTTAACATGGGGACCCATCCTAATGATATTATGTATTTCTTGCAATGTGTATGTGGCACTTAAGGTGCCTAGACAAGTGGGGCCATTTAATATAACAGTTATAAAGAATGTAACTACTTATTTGGTAGAAGATTCTAGCTTGGGTGGTCACTTGCATGTGAAGCTGACCCTTGAGCATTATAGTTAGGGTTATAAAGAGTATTTAAAAATGCAAGGAAGTATAGGTGAATGCAACATATATTTTTTTAAAGCTCTACTTCTAAGGAGGTTTCCCCCTCAAAGAGGCCTATGATTTTGTAATGTGTTCTTGCTTTCTAAAATATAATTTGCTACCTTTCCATTTCATATTGTAATATTGTTAATGTCAAGTTCATTTTATATTATTATTGAAATATTGTATGGATATGTTTTTGTTTTACTACAAGGTTCTAAACACATTGGCATTACTCCCTATTCCCATCAACTACCAATAATGGAATTCGTATTACCCCTAGTTTTTCTCCCATATAATATTCATTGCTCTAGATTAACCTAATGCCCATCCATCTATGTCATTTCAACCATCCTCCCAACATGCAACTTCCTAGTCCTCCTTGTCGAAATTATAACCCATAAAAACTCATATACACAAGAGGAACATAATGGTTTACTTTTTGTGAATTGCCCAACATTGTAGAATTTTATCACTTTGAGAGTTAGGCATAATTATTAAGCAAATTTCTAGGTTCACTTTATTATTGAGGAGAGTCCAAAAATATGAATTCCAAAAGTACAAAATGTGAATCTACTCAATAGATAATAATAGACATTTGAAACATAATAGATTTATTTTAGATACCAAACAAACAACACCTCAAAAAATATGGTTCCTATAATAATTTACATAGTAATTATAACAAAGTAACATTAGAGGTGTCGATGTTCACAATGCTAACAACTTTAAAAATAATTTTAGTGAGTTGGTCTCTAATATTAATGATAAAAAGAAGCAAATACTTGAAGAAATGATAGCTATAGAAATAGTATTTATAAAGGTAATTTTACTTGGGTCAAGGTATCATGAAATACCCCTTGTGAAGCTTCCACCTTGCCATTTTAAATCACCTTAGGGACATCAAGGTTATTAATATGTATGATTACTTGTATAGGTCCTTGGAAATCTCCATTGACAATTTCAGATCGGGGAATTCTTCCCATCCTATCCACCAAGGCTTACATATGATCCTTTACAGACATGTCCTCCAAAAGCAAGACTAGAAGTCAATCATATCTTGCACCATAAGTCCTCTTGACCCATCCCTTATTTAGAGATTGAGTTAGGAGTCCCCTATAAATGAAGTGGTTAGAAAAGAAGATGATCTAGAGATTGGGTCCCCCAACTCATCAAAATTGGGTTAAAAATCAAATTCTAGCCCAATTTAGGAAGACACACCATAGTTTGACAATTTTGAGCTTCATCACCACTCCTTGAGTAGCAAAATGGTTGGGAAGTCCCCTTGGTCAAATTTCCAAAATGTGAAGATCAAAGATTCCCCCTTGAAGATGACAATGGAAGATAATCTAACTTGTGTGAGATTCTTTGAACCTTTGAGTGGTCCCATTGCCAGCATGTTTTAGAAGTCCATTATTGATCCCCTAGTTGGCATTGTGGTGTTGATGTCTACTATAGCAAATGCATTCAAGAATTCTTGGACCCTATACTAGCAAACTACCAAGGTGTTGGAAGACCTCCATCATCAACTCAAAGATCTCCAAAAGACCAGTGATGAGACTCCTGAAAATAGTATTGAGTATGCTTAAGATTGAGTCCTTTTTTTGTTTTTACTTTACTGTGTGTTATTGGTCTTTTTATTTTGGAGCTTCCCGATGGTTCCCTTCTGGTTGGTCTTTACTATTGTAGGTCCTTTGCTGACCTATTTCTTTTGACATTTTTTTGTAAATAAGGTTTCGAGATCCCTTTCAAAACCCACTCCTCCAATTTATCAAAAAAATGAAAACCAATTGTATCATAATTTGTGAATGGGAGAAATAAATTTATGGGGGAAATATTGAGAAGTACGCATACCAAGATTTATTGGGGTTATAAATTGTAACAATGTGTAGATAATTTATTATTGAAGACATCTTTTAATATATGAAAACTAATGACAATAATAGGCCAATTATATATGGTTTAGGGAGGCCTCTCACTCCTGTGATCTCAAACCTTTTCTCTCTTAGTGAGACACCTCCTGCTCCTCTCTACTAGGTTTTGGCCTCTAATATCTTACTACTAGTTGCGTATGCTAGTTAGTCGAGTGTTTCTCTATGGAATCCTTTGGTATTGCCCATCCTTTGATTCAAATCAGGAGGAGACCTTGTGCCTTCAATGTCTATGGAGTTATACTTTACTGTCTGGTCATTCTGACTAGGGGGCATATGGTATTTAATCTTATAATTGCTAGGGACAGTTGGTAGATGTGGGTGTTATTTTGGGGGTTATTTCCTTGCAATTATTTTATGATCTTTCTCATTCCTTTATCAGACTTGAGGAGGAGACTTTGGGATCAATGACTGTGGAGGAAGTAATTTGTTGATGGCCCCCCATCTGGGTGGGTTTCCTAGTTTTGTTTAGTTATAGGGGTGGACCAGTTGTTAGATCTAGCTTTTTTGGCTGTGTCAAATCCCAGGATTCTAAACGCTTAATTTTTATTAGAATATTCCTTTTTTATCTTTTAGGTGGTGTCTTGGGCTGGTTAATTTGGATTGTTCTCTTCATTAGGCCCCAAGGTGGTTTAGGCTCCAACGAGATTTATGGGTTTTGATTGCTTTCTCTTATTTTGGAAGATATTTTTGTTATCGATGTCCTTAGTTGTAGATCTTCTTTTACCTATTGTTTTGTTATTGTTATTCACCCCTTGATAAGGTTCCAAATGTTTGTTGGGTCGCATGCTAGAGGAAGGTGAGGTTCCTTGGATGGCTTTTCCCATTGGATGGGTTTGTATTATTTTTTGAGTTTATGATTTTAAAATTTTGAGTTCTCAGTATTTTTTTAATTTTGTTTATTAGGTGAGCTTTAAGGACTTCAAAGCAAGTGGAAATTTTAGTTTAAATCTTTTTGTTGTTTTTTCTATTGGGTGATTCAAGGGTTTTCAAATTTAAAGCAAAAATTTATGTTTAAATTCTCTTATTGGTATTTATCGGTGCCATACCTTTGATTTCCAACTATTTCACCCAAAAAAAATACTTCTTTCTGTTGGATTTTACCCTCTAAGATCTTCTTATTGGTTTCCTACACTGGTTAGTCAAGTGTTTCTCTACAAAATCCTTTGGTCTTGTGCCTCCTCTGATTCAAAATAGGGGGAGACCTGGTGCCTTCTTTGCTTGTGGAGTTATACTTGTGTTGTATAGTCACTCCAACTGGTGGGTGTTTGATCTTTTACCTGATGGTTTTTGGAGATATTTATTGAATGTGGGTGTCATCTTGGGGGTTATTTCCTTGTGGTTATTTTATTGTCTTTCCCATTCCTTGGTTAGATTTTAGGGGGAGACCTTGGGGTCAATGACCATGGAGAAAATAATTTGTTGATGGCCCCTCCATCTGGTGGGGGATCTTAGCTTCAATGGGTTGCATAGGTGGACCAGCTGATAAATCTAAATTTTTTGGTTGTGTTGGATCTGAGGGTTCCAAAGCCCTAATTTTTATTGGGATTTTCCTTTTATTTTCTTTCAAGTGTTGTTTTGGGCCTGTTTATCAAAAATATTTTCTTCGTACAACCCCAAGGTGTTTTGGGCTCCAACGGCATTTGTGGATTTCGCATGCTTGCTCCCAAGCTAGAAGATGTTTCTCTCATCAATGTATTTAGTTACAGATCTTCTTTTATCAACTATTTTATTATTGTTTATCACACCTTGACAAGGTACCAAATGTTGGTTGGGTTGTGTGTTAGAGGAAGGCAATATTCTTTGTTATATTTATTGGGTGAGCTCTAAGGACTTCGAAGCAAGTGGAAATTTTACTTTAAATCTTTCTGCTTTCTTTATGTTGGGTGATTCGAGGGTTATCAAATTTAAAGCAAAAATTTGTGTTTAATTCCTCTTACCAATCTATGTAAATGCCATACCTCTGATTTCTAGTTTTTTCTCCTAGCAACATGGTTGTAGCTCATTAATGGTTGGGCATGGTTTGCTGGTTCGTCAGACTCTCGTTAGGTAGGATTTTTTTGTTTTTTATTTTTGGCTATAAATCTTAGTTTTTTTACCCAGTATTTTTCGAACACCTCGAAATTCTTGGTGTTTTTATCCTTTGGTACTCTTTTCAAAGTTTTTTTTTAAATGTAAGTATGGTGGGATTTCTGGTTCCACTTTTTAGCTGATCCTCTTGTTGGAAGTTGGATTCAATCCAATTGATGTTCTTCCTGTGACCTCATTGTATACTCTTCGGACTTGTAATGGTTTGGGGTCCCTTCCAAAATCCCTTTGTAAAGTTTTGGGGACCCTTTTAAAACCCCTTCTACCATCTAATTAAAAAAAATAGGACAATTATATATAAACATTACATGAAAGAGGTTATGATTTAAAGTTAGAAACTATGTTTGGGGACCCTTTAAAAACCCCTTCTACCATCTATTTAAAAAAATAGGACAATTTATATATAAATATTACATGAAAGAGGTTATTATTTAAAGTTAGAAATTATGCACAAATATAACTTACAAATAAAATTTTCCATACAATTTCTACTTTGATAGGTCCTGCATCTTGAATCATTAGTAGTTTTGAAAATGTGCGGGTTTAGTAAATATTATGATGTGAATGTATACTTCAATCTTATAAAATGTCAATATTGTTTTGCCCTTTCTATAGAAGATAAATCTTGTCATATATAATGGTATTCTGGTTATCCTTTACATAAATTTTAAATTAAAAAAAAAATCATCCTTTCAATTTTAAAATATTATTATAGTTTATATTAATAATTTATTTATTTTATATTAATAAACCATTATCATACTTCATATAAGTTTTGAAAGTATTTAACAATTTCTCTAAGAAAATAATGATGATTTAAATATCAAAAGTAAACACAAGCACAAATAAAATAATCAAGTATATTTTTATTTAATAATATCAAGTCATCTCAGTTTATAATTAATTTGGACTTTATTTTATGAAAAAAAAATATTGTCCTATAAATTTTATATATTGTTCTCTACTTTTAATAATCACATTTCAGTTTACAATTTATTTTAGTCACTAGTTTTTCTTATTATTGTAAGTTAATCTCATAATATAAATAGTAAACAATATTATTATAATAAAATATATAATTTTAAAATTGATTTGTGTACATTTTTAAATATGGTTTAAAATTATAATACTTGATTAATTTAGTTAATGTTAAAAGAATTACACAATATTCATAATTATAAGTGCTTTAAATTGAAATGTTTAAAATAATATATATTTATATACTTATATAATATTTGATGAGATAACAATCTCTGCAAAAGCAAATCAAAATCAAAGGGTTTCCACCAAACATGGAAGGTTTATCACTGGATAACTTGATATTTAATAAAAATGTTGGTGAGCTACGAAAAGAAATACCTAGGATTGGACGAATCGCTAAATTAGAGTTATCGTCAATTAAAATTTCCTAGTTGTTTTAGTACATAAATTTATGCATTGCGGTAGTATTTAGGAAGTTATGACCTTCTAAGATAAGGACACTGAAGATTTTTTTCGAATCATAAAAAATAAAAGTACAGATATCTTAGTTAGTTAGGGTAAGTAAAAAGTTGTAGTTTAATTTATTTTTAAATAAAATCTACAAAATTATTGGTTGATAATAACAAGGAAGAGAGGATATATATATATATATATATATATATATATATATATATATATATATATATATATATAAATTATTTTTAAAAACCCTATTTTTCCCCTAAAATCCTAGGTGATTTAAAATATTTTGTTGGGTTAAGATCATAGAGTTACCAATTTTCACTAGAAATGATGACATTGATGCTTGAGAATGGTGGAAGAAGTTTAGATCTCTATATTTTGGTGACCATTTTTGGCAAATCTAACTTATAAAAAATTTAAGAGAGGAAGCTTACATTTGGTGGGTAAGTTTTGATAAGGAAAGGAAGTACAATAATACTTTGGATAAAATGGAGAATACATTCTTGAGTTGGTGTGAACCAAATAAAAGAGATAGCTAGTTTGAAGGTCACCATCAAAGAATATGAAGAAGAAATAAAAAGGCTTTAGAGGGAAGTGGAAGAAATGAAAAGAAGAATATAATAGAAGGATAAAATGCAAATGACAATGTTCAAGTTCATGGATGCATTCAGAAGGAAAAAGTAATTCAACTAGAAATTCTTTTACTCTAATTTTGGTTTATTGCATTTCAATCTCTCTCCCATATTTTTGGATTTAAAAGTCATGGGATTTCTGTATTAATTTGCTATTATAGTAAGGTACTAATATGTGTATGATCTTGAATATGAGGTCAGGATAACAAAATCTTGGGTGCTAGACATGCGATCTCTCTTATTTTTTATGCAGCCATCTCAAACGCTCTTAAATGGCAAACAACATCGAGACATCATATCCTTTCAAGCAAGCCATGGGTGAAGCCCTTGAAAGACATAAGGATCATATGCTAGACCAATTTGCCTAGATTATTTAATGTCTTCCATCTACCAACATTGTGACATGACCATTCAATGCCTTGAAAACATTCAAAGTTCAAGTGAACATTGATATCCTAGTATTTAAAGTAAAAATCAATGCAAAAGAAATGGAGAATTGGATGGACTAGCTATCTATGTTTTTCTTTGTCAATCATTTATATGATAAGGAGAATATTACCTTTGCCCTATTAAAATTCTCAATACTAGTTCAAAACTAGTGGGAATCATATGAAAAGAATCAAGAAGATTTAGAATATTCTTCATAGGATGAGTTCATGGAAGCAGTCAAGAATGAGTACTACTAAGTAGGTACCTATGAAGAACTATACATGTGATGGCAACAACTATGTCAAGGCAAAGTATAGTTTATTCAAGACTACACCAATGCTTTCCATTCATTGTCTTTGAAGCTTGGCATCCAACACATTGAGATGCATCATATTTTTAAGTACCACTATAGGCTACACTAGTACATAAGGGAGGACATGGACTTATTTTAATTAAAGATACTTGATGAGGCATATAAATTTGCCATCAATATTGAGTAGAAGTACAAATGCAAGAGCAAGAAAGGACATCATTTGAATAACAAGAACCAAAGTATGAAGGGCCAACCTAAGAAAGGAAAAGTTGATTTCCAAAACAACCAAACAAAGAAGTTCAACATCATCAAAACATGAATCAAAATAAAGAACCACAAGACAAGAAGCCCCAAAAGAACTAGGTTGGGAAATGGTGTGACTACCATGAGAGCAACCGATATTCCAAATAGAAGGGTCAAGCAATTTCGTCTCTATTTGTTGAGACAGAACCCTCTACATCCACAATACTAACACATCCCCTAATAGAGGATAAAGATAAGCAAATTTTGAAGAGTGAACCACATGTAACTATTTCTATATTAGTCATACAAATCAAGGTAGGATATATGCCCAAGAAGGAGCAATTATTTCACACCTAGTTTTGGGTAAAGGGGAAGCCCTTCCACTTCATTGTTGATAATGGGAGTCAAAAGAATTTAATTTATCTTGATACTAGGAAGAATATAAATTTTCTATGAAGTCACACCCATAGTTGTACAACATTGGATAGCTAAACGAAGGGAGAGATATCTATGTCACTTAGTAGTGCTTTCTCTCTTATATCATAAATTTTTTTAAAGATGAGGTTTTATGTGACATGGTTCTACTAGATGTTTATGATGTGCTCCTTGGCTAGACATACATGTTGTAGATACATGGCATGTATGAAGCAAGTACCCATAAAGTCATCATCACCCTTGGGGACCAGTAGTATAGGATACCAGAGGTAACTCCTTCCACCTTTGTTTCCATCATCAGTATCAATAAATGTAAAAGGATGATTGGCAAAACAATGTAGTTTGTCTCAATTTTCCAAGAAGATGGTTGCTACTATAGTGACTACATAGTCCTTACAATAGTAATGACAAATGGACTAGGTCATTACAAAATACAAAGACATTTTCAAGTCACCTGTCAAAGTGCCACTCCATTGTGAGGTAAACCATTCTATTTATTTTATTCTTGGTTCTCCTTTGCCTAATGCCCACGTTTATCAAAAATTAGTTCTTAAAAATGATGAAATCAAGATAAATTCAAGAGTTGATTAGAAAGCACCATATCAGATCGAGCTCTTCTTGTAGCAATCTAATTATCTTAACACCAAATCAAGATGGCACATGGAGACTCTGCATTGACTACCAAGTTCTAAACAAGATCACTATAAAGAATCGATATCCATTACCTCAAATCGATGATCTATTGGACCAACTACATGGTGCAAAGTTCTTCATAAAGATTAATCTCAAATATGGATAACATCAAATTTTCATTGAGACCATAGATGTGTGGAAAACAAGATTTAAATCCAAAGAGGGTTTGTTATTAAGGTCCATTTAAATGTTTGATCATGATTTTGGCTTGACTAATGCATCGGCAACTTTCATGAGAAATATGGATGGCATTCTATGACCCTTCACCAACTCCTTTGTAGTTGTGTTCTTGGATAACATACTCATCTACAACAAGATGTGGGAACAACACTTGCAACATGTCCAAGAAGTGCTCCAAACTATTTGAAAGCACAAACTATATGTGAACCTAGAGAAATGCACATTTGGCATGAGGTAAATCTAGTACCTAGCACACATGATCAACAAGGAAGGTATTCACGTTGACCCTAAAGAGATTCAAGTTATCCAAAATTGGCCAACTCCAAAAACTCTCATAGAGCTTCACAACTTCTTAGGTCTTGCCAATTTATACTATAGATTTATTTTTGGGTTCTGGCTCATTGCATGGCAATTGAACCAAATGATAAAAGGGGGAGCCAAAGCCAAATTCCAATAGGTAGAAAGGTAGTAGAGATTCTTTGAAAAACTAAAAGCTCAAATGTGCTCAACATTTGTTCTTGTCATGCCATACTTCAAGAAATATTTTGAGCTAAATATAGATGCAACAAACTATGCAATCGGGGTTGTCCTCACACAATAAGGTCACCCTCTTGCATACCACAATGATACTTTCAATGAGGTTGTCAAAAAGTATCCCACATATAAAAAATAACTCTTTGACATTGTTTAGGCCTACAAGAAATGGAAGCACTCTATCTTGGAAAAGGAAATGGTCATTTAAACTGATCATAGACCTTTGAAATTCATCCAATCACAGAGCAATCTCAAGAATGAGAGACATCAAAAGTGGACTACATACTTGTAGTAGTTTCATTTGATACTTTGATACAAGAAAAGAAGCACTAATTCAACTACAAATTTCCTAAGCCAACCACCCATCATGACAATGACCATCGTCCTTGATTCTTATAGCCATGAGGCATCCAATTGGACCACCTTGTATGTTGTTAATCGTGACTTTGTTGAAACATATCAAGCCCTTTAGTCAAGTAAGCATGTTTCTAATTTTTATCTTTAATAACACATACCTATCACATGTGACACATCTATGTGCCCTCTACTATAAGACCCAAGATGATATGGGATGTGCACTTCAGCAGGGTAGTAGGTCACTTTGGTGTGTAAAAGACTAGCCATTCTTTAAAAACACTTTTTTGGCCAAATATAAGGAACAATGTGGAGAAATAGGTCAAGTCTTGCATACCCTACATAATTGCAAATCCAACTAATTGGAAACTAGGCCTATACACACCCCTCCTAGTACCTACCAAGCCTTGGGAATCCATTTCCATGGATTTCCTCTCTGGTCTACTTGTTTCCAAGCATGGCAATGGTTGTGTCTTCATGGAAGTTGACCAATTTTCCAAAATGACTCTCATTATTATTTTCAAGAAGAACATAATAGTTGAAGAAACTACAAGACTATACTTCAAACATTTATGGCTACATTTTGGTCTACCAAAATCCATTGTCTTATATAGAACCATATTTTAGAATACTCTCTAGGAGATCATGGGCACCAAGCTTACCCAGTCCATAATTTTTCTTCCTCAAACTAAAGGACAAGTAAAAGTTATCAATAAGTTGATTGTTAGAGTAAATCACTATATAAAATATATTTATATAGAAAAGCAATTATAGTGTTTCAAACTTTAACGGCAGAATTAAAGAAAAATTAGAAAAACACACACAGAAGAAGAGACAACGATTTTAACGTGGTTCACCCAATGTGGGTTACATCCATCGAGAATTTGCAGTCCTTCATTTTCTCAATCCAAGCAATAGAGGGTTATAACCTACAACAAACATCTCTGTAATTTCCTCTCTATATTTCCAAGGAATTAACACAGTGAATTTTCTTTGTCATGGTATTCTTTGTTTTTCCTCACAACTATATATAAGAAAAAAATAGAAAAAACAAACTACTTTTCTTAATACATTCCAAGATTAACATTGAGTTCCCAACATCTAATTTTGGGATAAAAACAAAAAAACTTTCTCTGGTTTTCCTGTTGTAAATCCGAAAACTTTCTCTGGTAGACTAACATCATCGTAAATCCGGAAACTTTCCCTCGCCCGTCCCGCAGATAAATCCGAAACTTTCTCTGTTTAGTCTCCTCATAATTAGGCTCCATTCCTAACAATCTCCCACTTGGAGACTAATTCCATTGCACCATACTACAACCAAGGATCGAAAAATTCTCATCATGGCCTCTTATTCCTTAAGGCCAATTGAAGTTGAGCAAAAGCTCAACTTTTCTCTTGACACCACTTTTGTAAGCATATCAGCGAGGATTTTGTGATGTGTGAACCTTCCCTAATTTCAAAGATCCATATTCCACTACTGATCTAATGAAATGATACCTGAGTTTGATGTGTTTAGTTTTTGAATGGAATGCTGAATTCTTTGCAAGGTGTATAGCACTCTGGCTATCACTCCACAACTTATTATCCTCTTGCTTCTTCCCCCGTTCTTCCATTAGTCTTTGCAACCAAACCATCTCTTTGCTTGCTTCAGTAGCAGCAACATATTCAGCTTCGGTGGTTGAAAGGGCAACTACGTGTTGGAGTTTAGAAATCCAACTAACCGCTCCTCCTCCTATAGTAAATATGTATCCAGTAGTGCTCCTTCCACCATCAAGATCACCTACCATATCAAAATCTACAAAACCTTTCAAGCATATATTAGAGCCTCCAAAATTCAAAGAATAATTTGAAGTTCCTCTCAAGTACCTGAGTATCCATTTTACCGCTTGCCAATGTCCTTTTCCTCGGATTACTCATAAATCTACTCACTACTCCCACTTGCATGGGCAATGTCTGGTCTTGTAAAAACCATTGCATACATCAAGCTTCCAACCGCTGATGCATAAGGAACCTTAGCCATATGCTCTTGTTCCTTTTGTGTCTTGGGACACAAATCTTTGGTGAGTTTGAAATGCTTTGCCAATGGAGTAGCAATAGACTTTGCATTGTTCATGTTGAATCTCTTAAGCACTTTTTCAATGTATTTTGCTTGTGATAATTTCAGAGTGTGACTCTCCTTGTTTCTTGTTATTCTCATACCAAGGATTTGTTTGGCTTCTCCCAAATCCTTCATGGCAAAGGATTTAGCCAACTTCTTCTTGAGCATGTTTATATCTTGCATATTTGTTCCCGCAACTAACATGTCATCCACATACAATAGCAAAATAACATAGTTACCATTTCCAGTTTGCTTAAAATATACAAAGTGATCACTTTGACATCTTTCAAACCTTTTATTAGCCATGAACTTATCAAATTTTAAATACCATCGTCTAGGAGCTTGTTTTAACCCATACAAGCTCTTTTTCAGCTTACATACCCAATCCTCTTTACCTTTCACCTGAAAGCCTTCCGGTTGGTGCATATAAATTTCCTCCTCCAAATCACCATGAAGAAATGTTGTCTTCACATCCAATTGCTCCGAAACAAATTTTCTATAGCTACAAGACTCAAAATAGCTCTAATAGAGGTCATTTTTACAACTGGAGAAAAAAATCTCATCAAAATCAATACATTTTTTCTGAGCAAATCCCTTGACCACTAGTCTTGCTTTGTATCTCTTATGCCCTTCATTCTCCTATTTAATCCTGTACACCCATTTATTGGTCAAAGCTCTTTTACCTTTGGGTAGCTTAACCAAATCCCAAGTTTGGTTGTGAAATAAAGAGTCCATTTCTTCATTCATTGCAAGCTCCCACTTATTCCTGGTATCCATTTGTAATGCTTCTTGAAAACATTCGCGCTCACCAGAGATCGAGTATACAAAACATAATCAGAGAAACATTGAGGAATTTTACTTATCTTGGTAGAACGTCTAACAACACTTTTCGGAGATTGAGGTGCTTGTTGTTGCAGCTGAACATTTTGATCTTCTACCACCTTTGGAGTTACCTTTTCTATGTGTCCATCAAGGTCTATGTATTCGATAATTTCCTCTTTCTGTTTCTTTCCCTGCAACCGATCTTTATACAAGTTTTTTTCATTAAATATGACATCCCTACTTCTAATGACTTTTCGGTTATCACAATCCCATAATCTGTAAGCCAAGCCATCAATACCGTAACCAATAAAATAGCACTTTTGGGCCTTAGCATCTAACTTATTTTTGTTCTCTTTGTCTATATGCATAAAAGCCTCACATCCAAATACCTTAAGGAAAGAATAATTTATCGGTTTACCCGTCCAAAGCTCTTCCAAAATTCCTCCATCCAAGGCACTAGATGGTCCTCTATTAATCAGATATATTGCAATATCAACAGCGATGAGCCCATAAAAATAATGGTAAGCCCGCATGTATTCTCATGCTCCTAGCACGCTCCATGATGGTTCTATTCATTCTTTCTGCAACCCCATTTTCTTGAGGTGTTCTTGGAACTACCTTGATTCTTCTAATTCCATTTTTAGAACAAAACACATCAAATTCTCTCCTGCAATATTCTCCACCATTATCCGACTTTAGACACTTTAACCTTTTTCCGGTTTAATTTTCAACTAATGCTTTCCAATTCTTAAAGGTATTAAAAACATCACTTTTATTCTTAATGCAATATATCCATGTTTTCCTTGTTGCATCATCAATAAAAAGTACATAGTAAGAGGAACCTCCAAGAGAAGTTACCCGAGTCGGGCCCCAAACATCTGAGTGCACAAGCTCCAATTTATCTTTCTTCCTTTCCTTGCCATCCTTGAGAAATCTAACTCTCTTTGCTTTACCATAAACACAATCCTCACATAATTCCAAATCAATCTCTTTTAACTTAGGCAATAACTTTCTTGAATGTAAAATTTCCATACCTTTTCCACTCATATGGCCAAGTCTTTGGTGCCACAAAGATGCACTCTCACATATAGAAACTAAATTCATGGAGCAGTGAGAAAAATTAGTAAGTAAATAAAGAGTACCCACCAATTTACCTCTAGCTACTATCAATGAACCTTTAGTAACTTTCCAAGCATTTTCTCCGAATGCAACCGTGTATCCTTCACCATCAAGCTTACTTGCCGATATAAGATTTCTCTTTAAATCTGGTATGTGTCTCACCTCTTTAAGAGCCCATTGACATCCATTTGGGGATTTAATCAAAATCTTTCCAATACCCACGATTTTACATGGTTGGTCATTTCCCAATAGAACATGTCCATAATCTCCAGAAACATAATCTATGAAGTATTCCTTATGTGAGGTAGCATGGAATGAATCACCACTATCAATTACCCAATAATCACTATTTCTATCAAGAGATAAGATTAAAGCATCTTGTAGAATTTGTCCAATAATATTGGCTTCCGAAGTGTTACCATTATTATCATTACCTTCATTTCCATCACCCTTTCTTTGCCAACAATCCTTCTTGTGATGACCTCTTTTTGCCACAAGTGCCAACACCGTAGCTTTCCTTTTCCACGTGATTTGGATCCGCCTTTGGATTTTCCACGATGTGAACTCTTGCCTCTTTCTCTTCCTCTTCCTCTATTCTCAATAGTTAAGGTGGTGCTAGATGATTCTCCTGTGGTTTTTCTTCTCATGTCCTCACTGAGTATCACACCAACCACATCATCAAATTCTAATTTATTTGAACTCGAAGCAGAGTTACTTACCGCCATTACCAAATTGTTCCAACTTTCCAGAAGAGAGCATAAGATTAATAAGGCCCTAAGCTCATCATCAAAATCCAATCCTACTGAATGCAATTGATTAGTGATAGTATTAAATTCATTTAAATGATCATGCACAGATCCTCCTTCACTCATTTTCATGTTAAATAACCTTTTCATTAATAATACCTTATTTGATGTCGATGGTTTCTCATACATCTTGGCCAACTTATCCATGACTCCCTTGGTAGTCTTTTCATCGAGATATGTTGAAGGCTACGGTGGCTCCCAAGCACGACCTCACAAGTACCCAATGCGTTTCTATCAAGGAGACTCCACTCCTCATCGGACATAGATGAAGGTCTCTCTGTTTCCCTCTCAAGAGGTAAGTAAAGATCTTTCTGGTACAAGTAATCCTCCATCTGCATCTTCCAGAATTGAAAGTTCTGGCCATTGAATTTTTGAACTCTAAACCTCCCTTCTTTCACCATTACTCCCACTTGATCCAAAAATTCTCCTTCTGTCAAGTGCACCCAACAAAACAACCGCTCTGATACCACTTGTTAGAGTAAATCACTATATAAAATATATTTATATAGAAAAGCAATTATAGTGTTTCAAAATTTAACGGCAGAATTAAAGAAAAATTAGACAAACACACACAGAAGAAGAGACAACGATTTTAACGTGGTTCACCCAATGTGGGTTACATCCACCGAGAATTTTCAGTCCTTCATTTTCTCAATCCAAGCAATAGAGGGTTACAACCTACAGCAAACATCTACTGTAATTTCCTCTCTATATTTCCAAGGAATTAACACAGTAATTTTCTTTGTCATGGTATTCTTTGTTTTTCCTCACAACTATATATAAGAAAAAAACAGAAAAAACAAACTGCTTTTCTTAATACATTCCAAGATTAACATTGAGTTCCCAACATCTAATTTTGGGATAAAAACAAAAAATATTTCTCTGGTTGTCTTGTTGTAAATCTGGAAACTTTCTTTGGTAGACTAACAGACTGTAAATCTGGAAACTTTCCCTGCCCGTCCTGCAGTAAATCCAGAAACTTTCTCTGTTTAGTCTCCTCATAATTAGGCTCCATTCCTAACATTGATTGTGCACATGTTATGTATGTACAGTTTAAAGCATCCTCGAACATGGTATGAGAATTTACCTACATTCAACATGGGCATAATAAGGATTTGTACAACTCTATCAAACGCAATCCTTGTGTGTTTTGGTTTTTAGCCTTTAGCACTTACGGATGTGGCTTTTCTTTGTCTCACTTACAAATTTCCTAAAGAAAGAAAAACAAAAAAGACAATGAAAGTTTTAGAGCACACTCAACATGCGCAATAGTAGTCATCAAAAACCAACAAAATATAATGTGTTTCGTATTTTGTGTTCTCTGCATTTTTTTCCCAAGTGACCACTTCTCTTTAAAATTCTCAACAATTTATCATCTATAAAATTTGAAAATTTACAAAAATTCAAAGAGTTCTCTATCACTGCATAGATGGCCACCTAGAATAAGAGGTGTGAGTGGACTACTCACCTATATAGGAAAGGATGACAACTAATGGACCTATCCCAGTCTGCACTACTTTAATGTTAGATTAATGCTTGCGTATACTCTATTCGCCTGATGTGGTTGAAAACATGTCTTTATCTAGAGAAGATGACTGTGCTCCAGTGCTCCGCGTCTTTTGCCCTTGGACAAAATAAATAAGTTGGACGTACATCGAGTTCAATCAGATCTAGTAAATTATTCATCTAACACATCAACAGAGTCGAACCTCACAATAAAGACCAGCGTGAAAGTTTCCCAAACATTTTTAAAAAGAAAGATGTTCATGCGGTCATTCAATTGCTAAGACTTGTCAGAAGAAAATAAGCAGAAGCATGAAGCATCTATATTAATTAGCAGGCTCTTCGTACTAGTTCAGATATGAAGTGGGACACAGCCTAGATTATTCCAGAAAAATATTCATGAAACCTGATGAAAAAGAAAATATTAGGTCACATTTAATATGTGTCAGATCTAAGTTTTACTCGGTTGAATGCATGTATTAGATGAGGTCTTGCCCGTGGAGAATCCAAGTACACGCACTCAATCAATGTTGAGAAAACCCAAAGAAGTTGGAATACTTCTGTTAAGAGTCGAAGAAAATCAAGAAGATAAAACGATACAAAAGAGAAACGGAAAAGGGTTTTGTTTTTGTTTTTGAAAAGGCATAATGAACATATAATAAAAGGTTTCAGCGGGTGTTTATTTAACTAAAATTTTGAATTGTTTGGGTTGTAGTGGTTGGATTTCATTGTCTCATATGGAATAATAAACTGAAAATTGAACTGCTGCAACTAAAACCAAGTCAAAATTTTAAATAGAATTTGGTGTTTTTTCCTATTCTTTGCGTACTTTCTTAAAGCCTGCTCCTACAACCACAGAATACTGTGGTCGCAATTTATGTTTTACTCTAAAATTGCTTTCCAAAAAGAGATGCCCACTTGGAAAAATATCGTTCTCAGCTCTTGTATTGCGAATAAAGCCGATGCCGTTGCAAACATTGAGTCATCCATTGGAAGAGGGTTCATCTTTCTTGCTTGAAATGATTCTCTAACAATTAGGACATCCACTATTTACTTCACCTTTCAATTCGCCTCTTAACCACCACTTGCAAATATCATCCCCACCCTAGACATTCTACGGAATATTCGCACAATGGAATCCATACTCAATGAATAGTCCTAACAGGAATTATTTTTTGGGGTTAATAGCTTGTTGAGAATGTGAATTGAAGCGCATTTGCATTCCCCCTCCTTGGTCTGCGACAAACCTAAGAACTAGGCACTGAGTTTCTGCTAATGCTCAGATGTTAATAAAATAAGTCCGGAATAAATCTTTGGACAAGGCCACAATATCACCGCTCCATTGTACAACATTCGAATGAAGTCGCCTTTCTTTTTTCTAAACAGTATCTACGACTGATACAGTAGTGTTTCTGATTTTGGTTGTTCTCCAAGTTTTTTTTTTTTGCAAATATACTCCGGACTTTCCTGGAACATGCTATATTTTTCCCTTAAAATATTTTCTTTTTGTTTTAAAAGGCTGTGAGAGAATTAAAGACTTACGTCAATGTATTCATAGCCTTGTAGATAGAGTTGTGGCCAAAAATAGAAACGAACGTAATGCAAAGTGTGTTTGATAACTTGAAATTCCTACCGATGTGCAACCATCGCAATCGTGCTGTTTCTCTGATGTGGCGGGCACGCACCCGGCCCACTAAAAGAGATGAGTGACAGAGCCGTCGCGTGCGTTACCTACCCCGTTCCGTTCTTAACATCGAGTTCCTTATGTGTGTAGTTCCTTAGCATTTGTAGTTCGCATTACTGTTCTTCTTATACAATTTTCAATAGCACTACTGTTATTCTTATACATATAACTGTTAATTTAATAGCACCAAATCCCTGTTCCATGCAATACCTGTTGTTACTAGCATACCGGCTGTGCTACAATTAAATATTCCCATAAGAAAAAGCTACAGGTTTTATCGAATTGTTCAAGTCTTGTCATCTACCTTCCTTTCCACGCAGCCCTGCCGGGTATGGACGTTCCACCGAAACAAATATTGGCCCACCTCCTTATTGGAACTGAACGAATGCGACTTCCCACCGTCGCAATAGGTGTAATAGAATTTAAGAAAATTTACTCCACTGCACAGGTTAAGTCAGTAATGTTTTGTTTGTTTCCCTCCGTCATATTCCCTGTCTGCCGAAAGGGTTAGAAAAAACTTGGACCGACACCCTCATAGAGCGGTGGTATTACTGTTCCTCTTAAATGTATACGACCGATCTGTGTCACACTGTCCCGAAACTGGTGCTTAAACTACTAGCATGCATTAATGATGACTCATGAGTATGCTCAGGTGACTGGGGCCGACACGTTGGACCGTTAAATTCAATTTAAGCCTACGAATTTGCCATTAGCGTATGCATCTGCGGTTGTGCATTCCCTGGGCAATGACGACTTTAGACAAATCTCATTTTTTTTGTATTTTGAAGAAAGAATTGTGCAAGTGGGGAGTGAAAAGACTAGACAGATCAGAATAGCTATTAAAGTGGAACGAAATCCGGACCAGAGAGATTCGCTACCGTGCAGCGGAGACCACCGTTGATTTTTCGTACGTCTTATCACAAGGGATTTACAAATGCTCCGGAAAAGGCATCAGACTGGGCAGATGTTGACAAAAGGGCACTGCCTTGCAGGTCAAATGTTTGAACTCTAATTTCGCTCGAGCCCGATATAGTTTGCGTCGGAAGACTGGAAAGAGCTGAACCCCTCTTTTGGCGACGGTGAATCCTTGACTACAGGTATTAAGGCACTTTACAAAATTTCCTCGGGGGAATAGATCGCTGAAATGAAACGATCAAAATAAAAGGACAATCGACCCCGATCTGAGGTTTTGTTTCCTCGCTAATAGGCTCCTATTATAAGATTGCAAAATGAATCTTTGCCTGGAAAACAGATTCTAAACCAGATACTTCCAAGCCTGGACCCCAATTTTATTTTCTTGTTTTCTGGTAACATTCAAGATTCGTTACCAAGGTACTGGGGTTGTTTCAGACTTCCAGTGTCCTATTTGAAGGATTTAGAGGAGAGTTCAGTCGGAGTTTAATCAAGCTTGAAGAATATTTTTGTTGTTACACAAAGTTCGTTTAAAATTCCGTAAACAAACTCTCTTCACATATTCCTGCACGATTTTCTTTTGTTTTGACGAGTTTTCTGATTTGGAAGACAAACGAGATATACCTAAAATGCCATCAATCATTAATAAAACCACAACACTTCTACAATGGTCGAGTTTGAGTGCAGGCTAGCTTCAATACTCCGTAGTTTACTCCATGTTTCACAAACATCAAAGCCTAAATTGAAATTAAATAAAACATGATTTAAGAAGACAATCTTTTCTATTGCTACTGTCTATAAGTTTCCTGTTGTTGAAAAAAAATTAGTGTATTCAGATACCAATTTGGGACGAAGTATTGGTAAAGTGCATACAATTATTACTAATTTGCTAAGTTTTATTTGTCTTTTGTGTAGACATTCGGAGGATTAATGTTCTCAAACAAAAACCTTAATCCGAAAGCCAAGGACTTCGGATACACGAAAAGTACTCATACCGTCATGTTAATTAAATTTCCGTATTCACACAGTCATCTCAATTAAAGTGCACGAATGAGTTTAAGCACAATTGTTAAACTTATAATACCATTCCGTAGGACAATTGTTAAACTTATAATACCATTCCGTAATTCAAGCACACATCATTCTTGGGGGATTTGGACGGAAAGGCGAGGACTTTAGGGTTATCGCTTGGACGGAGATGTGGACGAAGTTTAGAACAATGATATAACACAACTTGGTGTATACATCGAACACATAGTAAGACGTATTAGCATACTACCGACAAGATGTTAAGGCATAGTATGCTTCACAGACTTAAAACATAGATTTAGTTTTAAGTAAAATGTTAAAACGTTGTTTTTAATTGAATGGCGATTACATTGTGAATAGAATAGGTATTTATTTCACGACCAGTATGGAACTCCCACAGACGGACAGTAAATCCTTAAACCTTGTTACTAGTTTAGAAATGTTTTGATAATCAGGAATGGAGAAACATCATTATTTGATTCTTCGCTAGTTGATGATAAGGATACTACCTTATCAAACAGAAGCCGGCACATCCGTTTCAAAAGTTCTCTTGAATGTGTAAGTTGATTGCATTTGGATTGATTATATATATATAACTTTAACTTGAACGTTAAGGTGAATTATTATATTTTTCAGCGGTATATCCATCCAATCCCAACACCTTTAAATAATAATAAAAAACTTTAAAAAAATTATTATATTTTTAAATAAATAAAGATAATTAAAAGAATTATATAATATGTTAAAAGGATTAGAAACAAATATTGTGAAGGAGATGTTTTATGATATTAGTTGAGGTTTTAATTTCATAAATGAATTTTAACATATTATTAAGTGGTATGAGTTTATGTGACGAAAATTTTAACCTTAAAATATAATATTAATATATAATTAATTTATGAAAATATCAAATTATTAAAATTATTAAAAATAATAAAAAATATTACCATATTATATAATATAAAATTATAGGACAGTTTTATTTTATTAAGATATAGAAATTTTATCTATATAAATATAAACAAACTAAGAAGCAAATATATATATTTTATTTCTTTTTGTTATTTATTTAAGTAGTCTTGACTCAATAATATTTTAAAGAATATTGTGATCTTATAAAAACATAAATATGTATATTTGTTTGTATACTAACATGCCCTCAAAACTAAATTTGAAGTAACATGCTATGCTATAGTATTTATTAAAAATTTATTTTATTAAAGAATTAATCTTAAAGTAAAATTGGTTGTTATAGTGTTTTTCAAACCTTTTCATTCATAGCATTATATAAGAATGGTCATTTTCACTCTACTAAATGTTTTTTTCTTTAAAACCTACATAAATACTTTCTTATAATAAAATATTTAAAATTTTAAATAAAGATTTAAAATTTAAATATTTTAAATATGTTTACATAATGTTTTCATAAACAAATATATATATATAAATTCCTTCTATACACTGCATAATGTTTTCATAAACAAATATATATATATAAATTCCTTCTATACACTGCACACTGCACTTCATCCTAATTTGAATCTAAATCTTGTTAGATAACTATATATGAAATCAACAAATTAATTTAATTTAAAAAATATATATTTATATATATAATTGCTTGGTGATAAATTGTAAATATAACATCTAACAATTGCAAATCCAGTATTTGGTAAACAATACAGCATATCTTAACATCTTACCTCACAAATTTTAAAACATATTCTATTTTAAAAAATCAAATTTGAAGGGTTTCTTTTTGTTTTTATATTGTGAAATCTAAATATTTCGAGACATATATCAAATATAACAACAGCGAACAATTGCAAATACAATAAAGATGAGGTATTTGGTAAAAATACAGCGTACCTTAACATCTTTTGAAGCTCGCTGCCGTTTTCTTTTTGTCTCTAATGGTTTCGTCTGTCCTCTTGCAATTCTTGATTCAATAAGTGCACAAGCTTGAGTTGCCTCCTTTCCTTTGCAATGAGGGCTTGTGAAGTCATTATCAACTGTAACTTCTGCACCTGCTTCTACTGATGTTATATTTTTCTTCAGATTAAGATTAGTTGTTGCTTCATGGGAACAAATACCTGTGCCATGGGAACCTTCTGATTCATTCATTGCAGCATTTTCTATATAATTCACAGGAATTTGAATTGGTGGAGCGGCAGCACAAATTTCAACTATAGACCGCTTTTTTCTTGCCCTGGATTTCTGTTTTTGCCTTTTACCTTGTTTTCTATTTCCTTTGCATGCTTGGGCAAGGCAGCTATCCATGTGAGCATTCACGGCTGTTATAGTACTTGAAGTAAAATTTTTGCAAACGGGACAAATTTTGTGTCCAGAACATTCACCATTGTTAATATCAGAAATGGCATGCTTATCTGAATAAGGTTCTGTGGCTGCTTCTAGATTCAGACTATCATTTCTCTTAGATTCCCTTGAGACTACCTGGGCCAGCGCCTCGCTTCTCACCCTCCGTGTTTTTTGTGTTTCGTTCTCCAGCACGTTTAGTCCATTTAATAACCCAGAATTCCTTTGTACTAAATCAGATTTGAAATTTTCTACCTGGTTTTGATTTGCTGAAACTTTATGTAAAGTAGTATCACATTCCTTATTCCGCTTTTCGTTTTCTCGAACTTGCTGGAAAGAAGCATCCGACTTTCGTCTTTTACATACTTTTGAAATACATTTAGACGCCTCTAGTTTGCCATTAGTGAATCCAACAGATGACTGCAAAATTGTCCTGCCCATATAATCCAACGTTTCCTCGGTGCTTTCCATTCTCCTTTTACCGTCTGTAGCAATATTCTCCTCCTGTGTGGATATTTGGAATGTCATCAGCTTTCTAATTTGTTCCTGTAAGTCTTGAGAAATAGCTGCATCTTCGTCTGAATGTGTGTCTAAAGAGACGGTCAAATTCTCGTCTATCATTTTATCGACCTTGTTAGTATTGTTTTTTGACTCAGTATTAAAAATATGTTGTCTGTCAAATAACGTCCCAACGTCCGTATGCTTCCCAGCATTTTCCAGGCAATGCTGACATGTCAACCATCTGAAATTAGGGCTTTCTAGTGGAGGTAGCAGCTGGTTTCTACCTTCTTTTAAGCGCTCATTAAGCAAACCCTCGGAGAAGGGCCAACATTTTTTTATGTCTAGACTTCTGACTTTCCCAACATATTCACTGGAAAATATAGCAATTCAGAACGCTTTAATAAAAATCACAGCAATCCAGATCCAATAGTGAAAGCATCTACACATATCCTGAAGAAAACAAAAGTTCAAATATACGTACAGTTAAACTTACCGAATGGAAAACCCCCGGAATAAAACGCTTCTGTCCTCAAAGATGCTGTGGCCTTCTTTCTGCAGACTCTCCGTATTTCTAAACATGTGTAAATCATGATCCGCCTTCTCAAAATTCCGAGCGGCTACATGTACTTCTGAATTTTTTTCAAGCGAAGCTGCTATATTTCGCTTTTTGAAATCCGGCGAAGCGCCGTCTAAAGGAATTCTGTCGGGAATCATTTATTTTTTTCTGGAGCTCTCGGACTCAAATAATTTCTATCCTATTGTTTTCGGCTTTAAAGCTAACAGAAACCCTGTGATCACGTTACCGTATTACAGCCCTCTTGTAAAAGTTGTGCTGCTTGCTCAAAACACTAGTTCAGACTATGTGGCGACGGTATAGGCAGGCTCAACGCGTGCTGTTGTAGACGACCACGGTACTGTAACGCAACAGTTGAAGTCCGAAAGGTTCTTTTAACACAGTAAAAATACAAATGGAAAATCCTATTCATATTCCAATCATTGATTTCGTAACATTTCTACTGCTTTCGTTTGAAAAGAAAGGGAACACAATTTCAAAGGTTCTCAACAGATCATCAC
Organism: Wollemia nobilis; assembly: GCA_028583015.1. Taxonomy (NCBI): domain Eukaryota; kingdom Viridiplantae; phylum Streptophyta; class Pinopsida; order Araucariales; family Araucariaceae; genus Wollemia; species Wollemia nobilis. The sequence goes on along the minus strand of JAQPPZ010016864.1, from coordinate 9,041,257 downwards.
ACAATAAGAATGACTTATTTACGGCTCTCATCCAACATTTTGCTCACGAGAAACAAAAAAGCGGCAAAAAAAATCTTGCCTAGAATTTTTATATTTGAAGATTGTGTACAAAGAAGAAGTCAATTGGGAAAAGCCATGTATCCCGCGAAAAAAAAAAAAAAGATAATGCCGTATGGTACACGGCAAAGGTCTGTTGTTCGAATTTTGCTGTAAGTCTCGTACCAGGAAACCAGAAACTGACATAATACAATTGTTCGCTAAAATCAAGATACATACGACACAGATCATCTGTAAAGGACCTCCCACAATATATAGCTTTTACAAGAGACTATGATTGAAAGGATCATCTAATAAGTTTTGTGGTTGTAAATCTATTCTTTTAGGCATCAAAACTGATTTTAAATGGGAGAACAGAAAAAGGGTTGAAGAAGAGGAACCACAGAAAAGGAAAACGAGAAAAAAACGAGTGATTCACAAGCGATCTGGATCAAACGAGGAGAGAACGGCAACACTAACCTTAAATAGAACCTTCTACAATCGAATTGAGGCGCGAGGGAGGCAAGCAGGATCATTTCGCGTCCCGAACACCGAGCGCTGGGTTTCCATGTCCACGGCGGAAGGAGGAAAAACACGAGATAAGCCTCGCACTCGGTGAAGAGAATGCGGAAGCGGATTCAGGAAGTAGTAATTACGCTAACTCGATGTTGGGTAATGGTAATGTAGCCATGCATAAGCATGCGTTCATCCTCTCTCTACTTGGACCGTTTACCTGGTCGCTGTCGTTGTCATCGGTCGCATTCAACATATATGTCGTATAGGTTATGATGTTGATAATACGAAAATCAAACTAAGCATATGCCATGCATGGCATCATGACGAAGGTTGGACCATGTGAATGTGGTCCCATGTTCCGTGGACAAAACATTTCGTGGTGATGTTACCCCACAAAAGTCGATTTCATATTTAAAAAAGGTAAAGAGGTGGAAAGATATCTTTGACACCCGAAACACCGTTCCAATGTCCATCGGTAAAAAAACTAGGGGTTTTTTATTTATGCTTTCAACTTGCGTACACATTAATTTTCCAAAATAAGGAAATTATGGCAACAAAACTTCACTTTCTGTAAGATGCCTACAGGTCAGTTATGCCTACAGGTCATTCATGGTATAACTGATTTGCAAAGAAAATAGATCGAGATTTGGTAGCAGTAAATGAAGGGAAGTTATTGAATTTTTAAAGAATATTTTCAATAATTTATTTTTTAAAGTAAAACAAGAATAAAATAATTATAATAAGTAATTTGGTAGAGTTGAAAACGAATGAAATAATGTTTCAAAATAATTCTTTTATAAAATGATTTTTTTTAAGTTGACGGTATATAAATTTAATTATTATTTTTATTTATATTATAAATATCTATAAACGCCAAGAGTTATCAATCTCGAGGCACCTATCTCATTTTAGTTTAAATAGTTTAAATATTTTAAATGCATCGTAACCCTTAATGTCTACGGATAATTTTATTAATGTCGGTTTTTCAATAAAATATTAATATTGTTTACGACGTGGCTGACCTTGTGGCTGACCTTCTACCATTGTAGGACGCCTATCGGCGTAATAAAACACTAAACTGTAGTTGTAACTAACTCTTCTATGAATAAAAAAATTAAAATAAGACATCAAACTTTTTAAATTATAAATTAAATTTCATTCATTTAATATAAAATGTTATGGTTGGTTTTATACATATAATTTCATTTATTTTTAAATTTTATATTATTTTAAAAGTTAATGTACAATAATTATTGACCATTTAGCTTTTCATATTTATTATTTCAAATAATTTATTATAAGGAATGACATGTATAAACTTTCTATTTTGCAATATGTGGATATACTTTCTAATATGTACTATGTTCATGGATAAGATTTTGACAGCTACATTTTTATCCAATTGTACTTGCCTATTTAAAGGTCCTTTATGCATAATAATACACAGTTCCTTTTCTTTCGAATTTCTCATAATAATATCCATATCAGTTTAGTTTGGTATCAGAGCAGTCGTTCCTGCTCATTTTCTATCTATTTAAGGCACCATGCTGCCTAAAAAGAGTCTCTCCCTCAAAGAGATCTCTCAAAGAGCCAAAGTGCTCTTGACGGATATTGAGTTCATTTGTGTTGCCATGCTAGCAAAAGAAATGACATCTATTGAAGATGAAGTTCTTCCTACCGAAAAGGAAGAAGATGTTGAAAAAGAAAAAGAAATTCTTTTGGTTGAAGAAGAAATTGTTGAAAATCATGAAGCAATACCTAGATTTGAACCAGGATCTATGGGCACAATGCCCATCGTCTTACCTTTAGACGATATTGTTGCTGAAAAATTTGAAGAAATTGATGAAAATCATGTTGTTATTTTACCTGATAATGTTGCAGGTTTGTTTGTTGTAGATTTGAAAAGTGTAGATTCGTTTGAGGACTCTCCTAATGAAGCCCATGAAGTTGAAGCTGACAAGATGCAAATTCCTGATCTATCTTACAATGAATCAAAAGAGGAGCTTATTATTTCCATGTTACCCCAATTTATTCTCTATTGGTTCGTTGGCTCTACAACCATGGCAGCCTCTTCATGATCCTATCTCCTCGATGATGTTGTTGCCATCACTTACCTTCATCAACAACATAAACTATGGCCCTCAACATTTCTATGACTCTATCCTCCTCTTCAGCTACTCTATGTTGTTCCTATTTTCTTGTGGCCCTACTTTGTGTGTTCTCCAACCAACACGTGCCCCACTATGGCCACCTCTTATAGTTTTCTTGTGTAGCTTTCCTATTCATATTTCCTATGCAATTTTCCTATTCAGTTTTCTTGTACAGTTTTATCTCGTAGTATTTCTGGTGGATCCTTCATAGCTAGATGGTTCGTGAATTTCCTTCTCTTTTGACTGCATTGGAGCCCAATGCTCTTACGATGGGGAGGAATGATAGGGAATGACATGTATAAACTTTCTATTTTGCAATATGTGGATATACTTTCTAATATGTACTATGTTCATGGATAAGATTTTGATAGCTACGTTCTTATCCAATTGTACTCATCCAATTGTACTTACCTATTTAAAGGCCCTTTATGCATAATAATACATAGTTCCTTTCCTTTCAAATTTATCATAATAATATAGTATCAATTTATGTTTTTAATTTTTAAATTTTATAAAATATAAGTACATAGATCTAATAAAATCATGAGTAAATATGGAGTCCCAAACAACCTTCAAAACTATGAGAGGGAGGTTAGACATTTGAAGCAGTTGAGATTCAAAATGAATAATGAAGGTAATATCAATCAAGTCATTTATGATTCTAAAAATTTTGGGGAGGTTGGTCATGTTCCTAGAAAAAGGCTAAGGTAAAAGGTGGCAGGTTCTCAGGCTTAGGAGGGGATCTCCTATGGGGTCGTGATCCCCTTAAGAATGCTAAGTTGACCTGGAAGACGACGAATGACCTAATCTCTTCCTTTAGTATATTTGTAAAGTTGATAACCATTTATGTGGAAGAGGTTGCTTGTATGATGAAATACCTCAAGAACAACAAGATCTCTATTAAGAAGAATCTAGAGTACGTGCTTTGGTCCTTTATTTCTTTAGCATTCTATTTTTGTTGGGTTTGAAGATGGTTGGCTCTGTATCTAGTTCTCTATTGTCTAATTCTCTTTGTGTCCTTGTTGACTATTGTTTCTCTCTTGTTTCTTGTGGGCTATACCCTTCCCTTTGCTATGTTGTGTTTATTTGATATTTTTGGGCCTTCTTGGTTGGTCTAGTTTGTAAATTTGTAAAAGGTTCAAGGACCCTCTCAAAACCCCTTATTTTCCACCTAATAAAAAAAAATCATGAGTGATATTCACTATTATTTGTAATTATATAAATTTATAAGGAAAAAAAGAGTAAAATATTCGATAAAGTTATCAGTTTTAGTTATATATATACCTTCATCTCATAAGTCCTTATATTTTAATTTAATAATAAAATATATTAATTATAATAAAATTTAAAAATTACCTTATATACAACTAAAAATGAATAATAGAATATATTTAATTTTCATTAATTTTTTTTATCATTTATAAAAAATGGTTAAAAAATATAAATAAATTTTAGTTTAATTTTTTAAATTAATTTAAATAATAATTTATTAATGTTATCAAAATAACTAAAGAATAATTTATTATATATTATACTTAATCTTTATTAAGTTTTTTTATTATTTATAAAAATATTATTATTAAATTGTAAATATGAAAAAGTGTTGCATAGCAACCAACCTTTACATTTGTAAACATGTTTGCATATAAAATTTGCATGTATTTAATAAAAAATATTTTGTTTCTATCACACAAAAATCAATCCTTACAATTATTTATGGTGGATAAGCACTCTAATTTATATATTAAATATATAATGATATAATAATTGATGATTAATGATCTTATAAGGGTAGGTACCTAGGTTATATAGCATGTAGATGCCCTTTACTGGGAGACACAGTGGTTTAGAAGTCTTCTCGACTAAGAATGCTTTGTCCTCAAAACATAGGAAGGGAAGGGTGAAGGGAAAAAAAGAAGAAGGATTCCCATGAAACTTTTTCTTAGGGATGATCTTTTCATTTAATTAGATATTCGATGATTTGATTCATTGCATTATATTATACATCGTTTGTGGGTATAGGTTCAATGGTAAAACATCAAGCAATAAGTGTAGATGCTCATTTTCTAAACATATTTTCTATTTTATATGAAGACACTAACTATGATGGAGTATAGAATCCTTTTAAGGTGTACTTTTGGCCTTACAATTTGAATTTAAAAATTCATTTTCAAGACTACATTTGAAAAATCCTAGGGGAGTTAACCATTCTACTCCAAGTACTACATCCAATCCTCCTAATGGTATAGCATAAAAGCTATTTTGATATTTATAATAATTTATATTTAATTTCACTTTGTGACATTTTGACTTACAATTTAGTTGATTACTCCCCAGTTGAATTATTTTGTTGGATAGATAATAAATTGAGTCATTTAATAGTGGCTAAATTAATAAAATTATATGTACTACCTAAGTCAATTAAGGCCATACCTTATTGGTTTTATATACCCTTGTATTTTTAAGGTTTATGGGTATTGGATTCCTATTAGTGCAACTATGGAGATCATAAGCTCTTTGGTTTTGGTAGAGATTCTCCTTTTGTCTCATATACATATTTTCTACTAATATTGCTCACATCTAATTTTCTTTCTTCAAGGTTCCTTCATTCACAATTATAAAGGTGCTTTGAATCTTTAAGGTTTGATGGTTTAGGTGGATCTTTCTTTCCCTTGTTTGATTGATATTTTTTGTAATTAGAGATTCATTGATATGGAGTATTATATCTTAGTGATTCTATCGTATTTTCATTTCTCACATCATTATCAAATTAAAACCATGTGTTTTGATTTGTTTGAAGTATTTTATTTTTGTACAGTTGAGCTTACTTGATAGTAATAGGTAGGGTGAAATAATCTCTAACTTGAAGTTCATGTTTTATATCAGGTTTCAACCCACCCACATAACATTGAACTAATTGACTATCTATTATGTTAGTTACTAATGTTGCTAATGACTTAAATCTAGATGTGTATTCATCCACTAATATTCCTTGTTTTATTCATGCTAATTTATTTAAATAATTAGTCTTTGGTAATTCAAATATTTTATTAAAATCTACATGAAATCCTTCCTATGTGCATGTAAATCCTTTTGTTTTTTCATGACATCAAGTATACCAATTTGTGATTTTCCTTTGAAATGGAAAAATGCTACTTTATTACCATCCTCATTATTGATAAGATTTAATTCAAGATCATTTGTAATGCTTATATCCCACTTGATCAATTCACATAGATTTCCAACATTGGCACATTGATTCAAATATTTATTTGAATGATCTATTATAATGTTGATTCAATTATTATGGAGTATGAATAATGAATCCTTCTCGTAATTAGAGAGATTAATACTCCTAAGGATTTAGTGATCAATACCTAGATGTTGGCTTCAATATTTTTAATGTCTTATTTTGTTGTGTTCAATCTCTCATTTATTTTTCCTATATATTTTTTATTTGATTTACATATTTTTGTAATGACTCCAAAAGTGCTTGCAATTGAGCATTATTCAACATAAATTTTTTGATAATTTACATGTACTCCAATAATTATTGTTTAAGTCTATTTATTTATTTATTTGTTATTATTATTTTAGTATATATAAAATGAAGTATAGTTTAGTTTTGTTAAATAAAAAATAAGTATAATACTAGTTTAAATAAAAAATAAGTATTTATTAAAAGGAAGAAGGAATACATGGGTCAAATTAGAGGTGGTATAATAATAGATGGTGCAAGATCACCAATTGGAATTTATTATGCATTTAAAATTGTTGGATTATATATTGGATGAGTATGTGCATAGATGAGTCTTGTATGAAGCTTATTGATTAATTAAAGTAATGGCATTACTATGAAATATGTGTAGATTCTAGTGGTGTAGTATTCCTAGATGGGAAGGTGGTTTGGAAGTTCTAGGAATGATTGCCACAATCCCAGAATCTATCCTACACAAATCGTACAACTTGTACAGTCTCCATTGTACATTATGTGTATCTATCAAAATAGCTTGTATGATCACCAAATTGTACAGTTGTATGGTACAAATTATACAACATAGTACCTTGTACGATTTGGTACTCAACCATCTCACGGGAATAGGTTTGCAAGTCAAATCGAATAGTTTTGTAATCGATTTCTCCAAACTAGCACTATTTCCTTAATTGGCAAGTTTTGAGTTGCAACATTTATGACCAAATCGAGTAAATGATTGTTTGTATGATTTGGGTGTAGCACTTGTATGGTTTGTATCAACCCTTGCTACAACTATTATCTAGATCTATCACTTTGCATCACCAATCCTTCCAAGACATATTTTGGGAAGTTTCTACTTGTCAATTGCTCCAACTCTTCATAACATGCAAACCCTAAATCAATAGCAATGAGTTGTATTCCTCATGGAAAATTCCAAAAATTGTACAACTACTTAGAAACATCAATTACGACTATAATTCTTCATATAATAAATTCCATCCTTCATACCAAATTTTTAGGTTAACCATGATCATTCATAATGCAATTCCATCCATAGATATGCCAAGTTATGCATCAAACATGAACTACACAACCTACAACAATCAAAACATATAATGAATGCACAAGGGCAAGGAAATAACAGGAATTGTTGCAATGTTCAGATTATGAGGAATCCTGTACAATATATCCATTGGCATTACTCACAATCACCATAACAATCACAATGAATAACATATAAACCAAAAATCAATACTCCATGAATTATGTATTAAGGTTTCAACAATGAACATGAATGAACTATCAATCAAACATCAATCAATAGAAAAACCAAAAAAATGAATGGGGGGCTATATAATGCATGCCCAGACCGTTCCAAAGAGATTTTTGAAGCATTACAATATTTATGACCGCCTTCCTGAACTAACTCCAAAATAATATTTTACAAGGTTTACTACGCTTTAATTTTTTTTTTATGAAATGCACTCCAAATGTATGTTTCACTTAATTTCATTACATTTCATTTCATACATTTTCAACCTTGTACGTTTTGCTTCTACTTGTACATTTTAATCAAAATTGAGCAAAACTAGACAAAACTATGCAAATCCAAAGATCACTTCTTCTTCTTCTAGGAGGTGGATTTGCTACCTCCATCTACCCTCCCATTTAAATCAGGTAATGTCCTCACTACCTTAGTCTTCTTTTTTTTATCCGATGCACCCTTTTGATATTCGACAAGTTGATAATATAGTGCCCCTCTTTTAGGTGAGCTGCATATTGATTAACTTCAAGGGATTTCAACTCGTACTCAGTACCTTTATCTTCTGCAATATATATTAATTCACATAGCTTCTTTTTTCTCATATATGATCCCTTGTGTATTTTTTTCATCAACCGAGCTTCTATTTTGGACACTATGGCTAATTCCTAATTCTTCTCGGTAATAACCTACAAATTTTGATGAATGTCAGCTTCATAAGCTACTATAGTCTCATCCTTGGCTTCCAGCCTGGCCTTATGATCCATAATACTTTCATTATATCGCTTGGCATCCTTGCCCATATCTTCGATATTACGATATTTTTCCTGTAGTTTCTCCTCTGTTGTTTTCAACTAATTTGCCTGGTTGACCAACTATTCATTTTGTGTTACCAGTTGAGATTCCCACTGCTTCGTGCGCTCTTCTGCTTGTTGGATCATAAGCTATTTTTCCTCTTACTACGAATGACGCTTATCCTCATAAGCCTGCTTCATGCTTTCCAAATTTATTTTTGCCTTCTTCATTCTTTCCTCGGCCATTGTCTTGTTATGTGTTAATTCTTCCTCCATCGCAACCATCGAGTAGCTTATACTTCCTCTCACTATGCTTCTTTTGCTTGATAAATCGACTCAAGTCCTAAACTGAGCCACTCAATATAGTAAGTCAAGAAATTCAATTTCCTTAGAGTGAAATCCAATTTCAGAGGTACTCTTCAAAATTGTACACCTGATGTATTCAATGGACAAGTCTGACAGGATGTCCTATCCAGATACACACGTGGAATTATGAGGTAATCGGTCTTCATTCCCTCCAATAAATCCTATTTCCAAAGCATCATGGTTATGTCTCCCCCAAGGAATAACCATGGATGTTGTGCATTTTTGTGTTCTATCTTCCTTATATGATCCTCATTGCACATCCATTCTACAATATTTTCCATTTCCATGAAGGTTTGCTCCCTCCACTGCTTCAACTGCATAATGCTACCAAGGTTTGTTCTTCTACTAGAAATATTGTACAAAGCTCCTTGATATTTTCTTGTGGTGGGGTATGTCCTTCTTCTCCTTCTACATGTTTTTGAGAGCTTCCTATGACCTCCTTGGTCATACTAGTTACTTTTTCTTCTTGTAGCGAGTTGTGTGCTACTATATCACTTGTATCTCCTTTTACCAATGATTGTGTCTCCTCGACATCAATGCTTTATTTTTGAAACTATTGCTCTTCCATCGACACTTAGACTTCCTCTTACAACTCAAGAAACTCCTCATGTTGCTTTGTTGTCAACCCTTCATCTTGTGGGTTCAAGTGCACTCCCCTTAGAGTTGTAACTATTTGATCAAGAGCAACCTCTTCTTATGGTACCTACGTATTTGTTTGCTCTCGCTGGTTGTTACCACCTCTCATCATGATATGTACCTTATTTATCCCCTTGGGCTCCTCTAATGGAACATCCATCATGAATTTTGATTTTGGCATTGGTGGTACTACCTTCGTTCTCGTCAAATATTTGGGTGAGTCTAGAAGTTTAAAATCAATGGTCTAGAGAAATTTAGGGGATCTCATTGCTCTTCCCATCCCTTCCAAACCTAGCATATTAAAATTTAGTAAATTTAACTCCTCTAGGTGAGAGTACCCTTCTTCTGGTGTTTACTCGATTTGCTCTAGCTACACGAGTTTCTTCTGCTTCTCCTGTTGTCTTTATGTCTAAATCTTTAAAGGGCTAGATTATTGTTCAACCTTCTTCTCCTCTTCAAAAGAGGTTGGCTTCTCCTACAATTGTTGGTCTTGGGCCTACTGTTCCAAGGCTGGTTCCAACTGTCTTCTTCACTTCCTTCATGTATGCACATCTTCATCATATGCCATCTCATATTCTTTCTTTATCGAAGGTATTACTTGATTTGTGCTCTTCTTTACCTTTAATTTATCTATAGTTGCCTTTGATAGAGACACAGTATTTTCCCATCGCAGTATGGTAGGATAACCTAGTGCTATGTCTCATGGTTAGGTCCTACCAGGAAAGTGAATTCCCATTCATGATACTACATCCAATAGAAGTGCACTAACATGAAAATTCATGGAAAACATCTTCCTATGTATTGTTAGTACCTGTTGCAACTGTTCCTATAAGTATGTTTTCCAATCATACTTCTCACCATTATAAACACCTTCCACGTACTATGCCATCCATATTGGCATTTTTAAAGCTTATGATTCTTGAGACATTCATGTAATAACAACATTCATCGTGCAAACCAACTCATTGGTATTCAACTAACTTTGTTTGATTCCATGGGTCCCAGTATTCAAAATCTTGACTACAACGAATAACTTCACAGATGTGAGTGTCATAATCAATCTATGAGTCTCAATTGGGTCTACTATCCTATTTAGAACTAGAGATTCATCCTTGGGTAATCCGAATGTCCATTGAAATACCTCTTCCAAAAACTCCACCTTAACATATCTATTACCCACTCGTACCACTATACAATTTTTTGTGGGTTCATATGACTAGAGAATTTGCTTGATTCACTCTAGCCTTTCTCAGTGCCTGATTCACTGGATGATTGGCATCATGTTTTTCCCACCATTTTCTTTAAAAATCTCTTGTAGGCTGCCTAAAAATGACATCATTGATGTCCACTTTCCCCTACTCAACTTCACTAGTTGAGTCTTCCTGTTCTTCTAGAGTCCTTTATTGATGAACTTCACTATGAAGTTCCCTTCTGTGTGCTCTAGGTGGCTCCATATCCTCCCTTATGTATTATAGTGGTGCACCTCCTCTACAACCACACCAATATCACTAACCCCTCCATGACATTCATCCTATCCCTCTCCAAGGATGATTACCACACCTCTTGTGCGAATGAAATCGATGTCCTTGGTTGTGAATGGGTAACCTAAGGGAGATTTCCTGGGTCATGATTCTCTCTGATGTAATGGTCTAAGTGATATATCTACCCTAGATGCTACAATGTGATTAGGATAAGCTTGATATTCTCTCCTATAACTCATACTTATACCATCACTGGGTGAAAATCACTATTGCACACTCTTTCTTCAATCTAGAAATTCAGGATAACACCATACAAAATTGCTCCTAAAAATTTGTACAAATGCTTCCAAAATATACAAAAACTATTAGTATCATACAAGGCCTCAGCAAGGCCGTACATGTATGTTTCCAAATCATACAATCCTACCCAGATCATACAACTCCAATCGAATCTATTCAATCACACTCGATTTCGTATAATTGCAGCAAATTGTACAACCTTAATATCAAATCATACAAAATACTACCAAATAATATATGGGCACCTCCCTTACATACAACCTCATCAGAGTTCGTACAACTATGCAAAATTCCATACAATCTCTTCAAAAATACACAAATTGGGTCTATAGGAGCCTGAAAATCATACAATTTCTTCTAAAATCGTACAATATGTTCTAAAATCATACAATCACACCCCCAAATCATACATACAGCCCTAAAAAATTTCACTTGGCTAAAAACCCTTGTTTTTATTCAACAGGTATTTTTTTTTGGAACCCATTTTCCAAAAACATGGAATCTCTCCCTCGATGCAATTTTAGTGCAAATTATGCAGTTTCTCTTTCACTTAGTGCAATATTCCTCCCCAAAAAAATTCTTGGTAGTGTAGTAGCATTGTACGACCATAATTTCCAACTTATTCATACCTTCAGACTTAACAAATCATTTTCATGCCTTTATGGTTGATTTTTGTGCCAAGGTTTGCTTATTTTGCCTCGCAATTTCTCATTTCTCTACTTCTAGAAAATCAAACCTTAGTTTAGCTTTTTATGCAATAAGGGTTTCCTTTTGCTCCTTATTTTCTCCAATCCTTGCTCGTACGATGAATTTTTCTCCACCTACAATACAATTTTTAAAATTACTTTGCTTTTTCGGAGTAAAAACCCTATTTCTGGTAGTTTTTTCCTCCAATCGGGTTGTTTTTTCGAAGACAAAAATTCTTGTGGTGAAATTTTAAAATAGTCCATAAAATTTGTATCAATATGGTGAATTCTAACCACCCATGTAGAAATTTTCTTCAGTTGCATCCTTTTTGTTTTTAAATTCTTTGAAATTCCAGTGTTGCCTTTGTATGATTTGCAACTGGGAAAAAAAAAATTGTATGGCACCTCGATTTATGTAATTATGAAACCCTAACATATTAATGCATAAAAATATACCACCTTAGTCTCCTTTGCATGTGGTTTTGTCCTTTTGTACGGATGATTGACAACTTGTCCTTTTGTGCATGCAATTTTATCTTTTTCTTAACTGTGTCCTTTTCTTTGCCTTTTATTTTTATTTTATTTTATTTTCTTCTTTTTTTCCAAGAGGGGGCCAATGTTTTTGATTTTCAAACACCCTCTGTCTTAGTTGCATCCCAAAATATTTTCACAATTAAGACAATTTTTTTTTCCTTTTTCTCTCTTTTGTTGTTCTCATAAGGGTTTGTCGTTTTCGGTTTTCAACCACCCTCCATCTTAATTGCATCTTGAAGGATTTTCACACTTAAGATATTTTTCTATTTCTTTTTTCTATGTTTTTTAATTTCTTTGTACTTACTGTTCCAAAAATCATATAGTGAAATTCACTTGTACGATACCATATATTGACTCGTCATTTGGGTTGCCTAATTCTATATTGCGGGTGATCGCATCATTAGGTGCCAATTGACCCTCTATTTGATTTATTTCTCTCTAATTGCCATGTGTATAACTTGGAATCATGCAATTGCAACTTGCAAGACTTCCAAGTGGTAATACTCCACCTCATCATTTTATTGATTGACCACGAGGTAGAGTTTCTCTTACTGATCCATTGTCATTAGAGTGACTTCTTTGCCTATATCCTCTTATCAAATCATCTTCTAAGCTTGATGAATGAGTTATTTGTAGTCCTTAACTCCTTTCATCGATGAAGCAAATTATTATTTCTACAGGTAAGGTCTCTTCCTTGCATAGGTCTTCCTCGACCTAGTCCTCTTGATACAGGACCTCTATGAACATTCAATGGAACTTCCCTCTCCTAAGGCAATCCTCTTTTGGTTTACACTCTTCTTGGTCCTAGTCGAATCAATGGAGGTCATCCCCGTAGTTTTCTTCCTCTAATATTTTGTGCTATACCTCTCAACTAGGGAATACCTTGCAAGTTCTTAGTCGAATTCAAACAGGCCAATGGTGTGTCTCTCAACCATCTAGGAGTAGGGGGTATAATCCTTCCTCGTCCTCTACCTAATTTAGGTGGAATATATTATCATCTCCCTCTCCCAGTATTTAATGAGCATACTTATCCTCTACATCCTAGCTGTTATCTTGGGGGTCCTTGTTGGTTCCTTACCATGGTTATATCCACCATTTCTATGTTGGCCAAGTGACCTTCATTTCTTTGTATTCCAGGTGATAATTGTCAAAGTAATTGCATTCAATGATCTGTGTACTAGTCAATGTGTCAATTGCCTTTCCTTCCTATAGTTTTGAGAAATTAGACTCAAAATTGGAATCATTACGGTCATCATACCTTTGTTTTTATCAATTAAATGGTAAGTTCATTAATATTTTAAGTCTTCACACATATTTCCTTTATCACCTCAACTGTCGATAGGCTATTGCATATGTATTAGGGTCAGGCTGAACATGAGGTGTTGTTGGTTGTAGTAAGAAGTCATCATCACCACTATCAAAGATCTCTTCTCCTACTAACCAAGGCAACTCTCCATCACTGGATTCACTTGAATCCTCATGTGTGTTGCTTTATGGTCTAGATGTTATGATGTCTTCCTCAATGTCTTGCCAAGCTAATTTTGCATATGCTTTTGCTATTGATAGATAATTGGTCATATCATGAGGTCCTATTTGTGAGTTTTCTCCCCTACTCATACTTGCACCATCATGGTATGACCTCACTACCCTTTGCTCCTCCATTATTTACATCGTGTCATACAAGTCCTGGATAATCTGCTCACGAAGTCTTGTAGTGTATCCCTACAATATTTCATACGCATCTTGCAACTATTGGATCTGGTGTCTCATCCTCTATTGCAATAGTCATATCTATATCTAATGGAGAGAACTCAGTAAGATTTTCATTCGTAGTGTCACCTCCTATCCATTTTAGAACTTCCATATCAAAATTATTCGTTCTATCTACATATCATATTGTTAGTCTAGCTCTTCATCAATATTCTGATGGTTGGGGTAATTCTCTATACTCCAACTATGGATACACCATTCCTTATTTGTTTGGATTCCTTATTTCCCTTGGGGAAATCCTTCTTCCATTTTCTTCCTCAATCCTTTCAGTCCCATTTACAAACCTTACATGCACTCGCATCCTTCTTCTCTCACCAGGTCGAGGTACCAACTCTTATTACTCGATAATTGGTCTTATCTCCTCTCCTTCTGTGAATAGGCATGTGAGTCCCATGTCAAGGTCCTCTCGTGGTGGTCCTTGAATTCTACTTTACTGCTTGTCGAATTGAGCTTGTTGTCTTCGTTCAACTTCTTTTGAAGTGATAAACATATTGTACTGTATATGGCTTCAACTTAGAAATATTTACAATATATGGCTCTTATGTGCCATTCAAGTTTTGTAGTTTAACTGCTCCATTGTCCCTCACTTATATGACTCAAAAAGGATAAAAACACAAGGTTTTTAACTTACCCATCTTGATTTCTCATTTTCCATTAAACTTTAGAACTAAGTTTCCTTGCTTAAGTTCTAATTTTTGAAGGTGCTTGTCATGCCACATCTTCCTTATCTTTTGGTCCACTTTGATCGCCCATTGTGCCAAGGCTCCTCTCTTATCCAACTTTATTAGTGTCGTCAGTATTTTTTCTATACTCTCTTGGTCACCTAAGCGATGCTCTACTGCTATCCACAAACTGGGTACCAAGAATTCCACTGGCACTATTGTCTTTTGACCATACATTAGCTAAAATTGTGTATGGTCTATTATTAGATTAAATGTAGTTTTATTTACCCAAAGAATAGATGGTAATGTTTCCTTCCAATATGCTCCCTCTATTCCATAGGTTTTGTACAATGTTAACACTAATACCTTGTTAGTTTCTTATGCTTACCCATGAGCTCTCAAGTAATACTAACAAGATAAGGAGTACCAAATTCTGAAATCAGTTGTTAGCTTTTTGATGATATCATTCACAAAGTGACCTCCTCGATCACTCGTTATTTGTAGTGGAATGTCGAATATTGTAATTACTTGCTCTTATAAAAAATACACTATAATTTTTGCTGAGTTATCTGGTAGTACTTGTGCCTCAACCCATTTTATTAGGTATTCAATGGTTATCATGATATACCAACACTTTTTCCTACACATTATTCTCAGTGGTTGAACAAAGTCCGACCCCCACCTCTTAAATAGTTCTTGGGGTTGTGATGGGTGTAATGACATAAGTCTCTTCGCACTGACTTCCCTAATATCTGGCAAGTATCACATGCTCTTACGTATTCCTTTGTATCATTATATACTGTGGGCCACCATAACCTGCTAAGAGTACTTTTTGATCAGTGGCTTTGGGCCCCATGTGTCCTCCTACCAATCCTTCATGAGCTTGTTTCAATGTGACTTTAATTTCCTCATCCATTACACAACTTCTTAGGATACCATCAATACCTAGTTTGTACAATAATATTACTATCAACTGGAAAGTGTTTGACTTTATGATTACTTTATTCTTCTTTGTTGTCGTCAACTCTTGTGGCAACTTACCTATGGATAGGTATTTCCCAATCAACTTGTACAAACTCAACCTAGTCCTCTTGATACAAGACCTCTGTGAAAATTCAATGGAACTTCCCTCTCCATGGGTAATCCTCTTTCGGTTTCTACTCTTCTTGGTCCTAGTCGAATTAATGAAGGTTGTCCCCATGGGTGTCTTCCTATGAGATTTGGTGTTATCCCTCTCAACTAGGGAATACCTTGTAGGTTCCTGGTCCAATTCAAAAAGACGAATGGTGTGTCTCTCGGCCATCTAGGAGTAGGAGGTCTAATACTTCCTCATCCTCTACCTGCACTATGTGGAATATCTCCTCTTCCTCTCCCAGTATTTAATGAACGTACTCCCCTTCTACAACCTACATGCTATATTGGGGGTCCTTATTGGTTCCTTATAGGGGTTATATCCACTAGTTCTATGTTGGCCAAGTGACCTTCATTTATTTGCATTCTAGGTGATAAGTATTGAAGTACTTGCATTCAACGATCTATGCATACTAGTTGGTGTGTCATTGTGGAGACACATTTGCCAAAGTTTCATTGTATGGTTTTGAGAAATCAGACTTAGAACTAGAATCATTATTATCATCATCCCTTTGTTTTGATCAATTAAATGACAAGTTCATTAATCTTTGAATTCATTGCACTTCTCTCTTTTTTCACATCAACTACAGATAGGCTATTGCGCAGGTCTCATGGTCAGACCAAACATGAGGTGTTTTTGGTTGGACTAATAAGTCATCATCACCGCTATAAAAACTCTATTCTTCTACTAACCAAAGCAACTCTCCATCACTGGATTCACTTGAATCATCATGTATATTGCTTTGTGGTCTAGGTGATGTGATGTCTTTCTCAATGTCTCACCAAGCTATTTTCTCATATGCTTCTTCTATTGATGGATCATTGGTAATATCATGAGATGTTATTTATGAGTTTTCTCCCCTACTCGTACTTGCACCATCATGGCATGAACTACTCACTTGTGGTGTCATCTCATGTTCTTTTCCTTTACCTTATAATTCTTGTGATATCACTACCCTTTGCTCCTTCATTATTTACATCGTGTCATCCAAGTCTTGGATAGTGTACTCATAGAGTCTTGAAATGTGCTTGTGCAATGTTTCATACTCTTCTTGCAACTGCTGGATCTGGTGTTGCATTATCTATTGCAATAATTTTATCTGATATAATAGAGAGAACTTAGTAAGATCTTCCTCTATAGTGTCACCTTTTATCCCTTCTGGAACTTCTATATGCCATGACTCTTCTCTCATCTAGCTTGATTAGTATCTTCATTCTTTATTCTATACTCTCTTGGTCATCTAAGCGATGCTCTATCGCTATCCGTAAACTAGGTAATAATAATTCTATTAGCACTACTTCCTCTTGACCATACATTAGCTAAAATAATGTATGATCTATTGTTGGCTTAAAGGTAGTTTTATATACCTAAAGAATAGATGGTAACCTTTCCTCCCAATCTGCTCCCTTTATTCCACAGGTTTTGTACAATATTGATACTAATACCTTATTATTGTATTATGTCTGCCCATTAGCTCTCAGGTAATATGGACTAGACAAGGAGTGCCAAATTCTAAAATCAATCATCAGATTTTTGATGATCTCATTCACAAAGTGACCTCCTCGATCACTCATTATGTGTAGTGGAATGTCAAATCTTGTAAGTTCTTGCTAGTACAAGAAATGTGTTATAATTTTTACTGAGTTATCTGGTAGTACTCATACCTCAATCTATTTCATTAGGTATTCAGTGGCTACCATGATATATTGACACTTTCAACTATGCATTGTTCTCATTTGTCCAACAAAGTCCAACCTCCATCTCTCAAATAGTTCTTAGGGTTGTGATGGGTGTAATGGTATAAAGTCCCTTCACACTAGCTTCCTTACTCTTTGGAAAGTATTACATGCTCTTACATATTCCTTTACATCATTATATATTGTGGGCCACCATAGTTCTACTAAGAGTACTTTTTAAGCAGTGGCATAGGGCCCCATGTGTCCTCCTACCAATCCTTCATGAGCTTCTTTCAATGTGACTTTAATTTTCTCATCCATTACACATCTTCTTAGGATACCATCAATACCTAATTTGTATAGCAATCCCGATATCAACTAGAAAGGGGCTGAATTTATGATTAATTTCTTCTTCTCTATTACCATCAACTCTTGTAGAAACTCCCTTGTGGATAGGTATTGCCCAATCAACTTGTACCATTATGGAACAACATTGATTGCAAATAACTAAGAATCAAGGAATTCATCTGGAACCCCTACTCCTACAGGTTCTTCTGATCATATTCAAGACAACTATTTTGTAATCACATGCTTCTTGCTAGGTCGCACTACTACTGAAAATATGAACTCTTGTAAGATGACGAGCCACCTGCTGACTCATCCTTGTATAACTGGCTTATTTATCAAGTACAACAAATCCTGATGGTCAACATAAAAGGTAAAAGCATTTGCAAATAGGTAATGACTAAACTTCTACACAATATATACCATCCCTAGAGCTTATTGCTCTATTGTAGTATAATTTATCTCTACTTGTGACAATAGACAGCTTGCAAAAAATATAGGTTGGTCCAGCCTAAATTTTCCTTCCTGTGCCAATGCACATCCAACTGCAAATTTTGAGGTATCAATATAGATGTGGAATTTCTTATCCCAATTAGAGAACACCAAAATGGGACTACTGACCAACTTGGATTTTAACTCCTCAAAGGCTCCTTGGTGCTCTTCCGTCCATTTGAAGGGAATATTCTTCTTGGTTAAAGAATCCAGTGGGTAGGACATGTGCATATAATTATTGATAAACCTCCAATAGTATCCTGTAGATCCCAGGAAGGTTTTTAAATATCTCACATCATATGGCTCCTCCATGTGTAGTTTGACACGAATTTTATCAAGATCGGTCTTCAACCCTTCGTTGCACACTAAATGTCTCAAATATTTCCCATACGGTACCATTAGAAAATACTTTACTGGGTTTAGGGAGATTTGTGCATTCATACACCTGCTCATGCATTCACTAATACTAGGTAAATGATCCTTGATCTTACCATAAATGGACGAATCATCCAAAAATCCCTTAAAATTTCTTGTGGCCAATTGATCAAAGATATACATAATATTGTGTTAAAATGTGGTTGGGGTGTTACATAGCTTGAATGGCATTCGATTATATGCATAGATTCTATTATCCATAATGAATGTGGTCTTCAACTTATCCTCCTCGGTGATGCTTATTTGGTTATACCAAAAAAACCCATCCAGGAATGAATACATTTCATGTCCTATGACCTCTTCCAAAATTGAGTCTGTGAAGGGAATAGAGAAGGTATCTTTGATTGTTACTAGGTTTAGACTCCTAAAGTCTAGGCATATTTAAATTTTATCCACTTCCTTCTTTAGGGTGACCACTATAGGTGAAACCCAATCACTGGTAATTACTCTAAAAATAATGCCCACCTCTAACATATTTTTGATTTTTGTAATCACCAATGCAACATACTTAGGGTTCATCCTATATGGTATTCTTCTCACTGACTATGCCCTAGGAATATGTGTGATATTATGGACACATAACTCTGGTGGTACTCCTTTCAGGTCCTTAGACATGCATGCAAAGACATCCTTATATTCTAAGAATATCTTGAAAATTACTGCTTTCAGTACTGGATCCTAGTCATTGCCATAGTGGATCATCCTAGGTTCTCCCTCTGTTCCCAGGTTTACATCAATTATCTGAGATCCTTCATACTTAATATTTGTTGGCTATGTCGTTGCATTTTCATATAGGATACATTGGTCTTGCATTAATTTCAATGTCTCCCACTGTGTATTATGCAAATATTTTAGGGAATGACCATTTCTCTTCTTCTTATTTATTTGGTTATGAGATGACTTTCATCTTATCTTATTTTTTCGTGGTCTCATCTATGTCAATATAGAGACAAGTGGGATGAAAAACTTCATACTCCTCTATTTTCAAATGGAGCAATCCGCTATTAGATCGAGCTTCGTCTTCGCTACAATCATCTAGGTACAACATGCCTTCTTTATTAGTCTCATGCTCTTCTTCACTAGAAGAACTGCTTGACTCATCAGTCATGGCCACATCCTTACTAATCCTCTAGTTATTCAAATTGATCATATATTTATGCTATCCCTTATTGAAGGTGATATGATATTTTAATTAGTTGTGATTAACTTTGGCTATTCATAGCCATCCTCTTCCCAACAAAGCATTGTATGTTGGTTTTCATGGCAATCACAATGAAATCCAAGACAAATTCTTGGTCAGCTAATATGAATTATTGTGCGGTCAAGACTCCTTTCATCTCTATTCCATACTGCTTGGCACCATATAACCAGAAGCTTGGTACCCATAATGATGGAGTACCAATTTCTTGCTAAGTCTTCTCAGGTAACATATTAACACTCGATCCTCCTTCCACAATAATTGTTATCAGCTTGTGTCCCAAGAACTCCATATGGACCAATGCATCTTTCTTTCCAAAATCAATCATAAATATGGTAGATTCCATAAAGTAGTTCTTTTGTTATTTTTTCTTAATTGGCTAGATTTGTACCTCCATCACCTTATGAGACTGTATGTCTTTCATTATCACTGAATGCAATGATGGGATGGCTTATAACAGACTTACCACCTTAATATCCATAGTGGAATTCAAAACTTGTGCTGCCAAATTTTGCACAAATTATTTCTCTTCTGATGTTTTCTTTAACTCATTTTCTCTGGCTATTCTTAATTTTTTTGCCTTCTTTGCTTCTTCATCAAGTACCCTCTTTGCTACTTGTCATTGCTTCTTTTCTTTGGTAGGTTCAAGATACGTGTCCTTTCTAGTCTGATTCCTTATCATGGCTAGTACTTATTTGGTTTCCTCATTGACTGGAGGAACCTCTATGTACAAAAAATTTATGCTTTATGGGTTATTTGAACTCACCTATTTTGGACAATTCACTTTCTTGTGGTTCCCTAGACCACACCATCTACACATGTGTGTAGTATTTGTCTATTGTGTCTCCTGTTTCTGGGGTGATGGATAATTCTTCATAAAATACCCCCACTCTTGGAAATTATGACATTGTATGATTGGTCTCCCATTCAAATCATATTACAATCGGCTATGTCCTCCTTGTCAGTTGCCTTGATATAGTATTCCCCTTTGTGGCTATTCCTATAACTGCCACTGGTGGTTTTCTAGCCACTCCATTGGTTTTTGGGTTTCTCTTCCTTCTCTTGGATAGAGAGAACCTGCGGGTGCAACTTGCATTAAATGGATATTCCATCACTTCATGTCTAAGTATGTTGTAAATATGGAAATACTCATTACAAGGATAAATCACATTCATGTGACCTTCAGTTTTGCCATTTGTACACCAAATGTCCTTCTGGTCTTGCTTGACTTTACCTTTTGCTTCTTTAATTATTTTTTTATATTTCTTCCAAAATAACTACACCATATTTTGTATTGTATCATCCTCTTCGCTATCTAAATCATCATGTATTACATGTTTTATCATTCTGGTGATTATTTGTTTGGCCTCGCTTTTAAAATTCTTCACATTTTCTAAGGCTTCTTCATATGTGGCTGATGGAACTGCCTTCATCTTCTTATTGTATCTGGGTAACAACCCATCTACAAACCATAAATTTACTAGCACATCCGCTAGAGGCATTTTCATCTTATCCACCAACTACAACCAACTACTTCAATCAATTGTTGTATGACTTCACATATTCATCAACTTTATTTTTAGTGGTGTAAAGTTCAGTTACAATATCACCATCATCATTTAAGGGATAAAATTACTTAATGAATGTGTCTTTAATTGTATACCATGCTTGGAATTTTGGAGTGTTTTGCATTTTTAGATACCAATATATAAAAATTTCTCGTAATGTAGTAGGAAATAATCATAACCATTTGTCTAGTTAGTCTACACAATTTTCTCTCCAAATAGTTATACATGTCCTGATATGTCTTGTTGGATCTTCCTTTCCTTCCTCCATAAATGTTGGAATATCTGCTTTATTGCCCTACTACCTACATGGACCATTGGTGGTTCTTCTTCTTCACTTGATGAAGTTTCACTTGGAATCTTTGATCAATTCTATCTTATAGGTGATTCACTTTGATGGTCCTTGTTGGAACTGTCTACTCGAGGAATATTATATTCACAAAATAGTAATCTACCAATTCCCTGTGCATCTTCACTGCATGACCACCTTCGTTGGTGTGTAGGTTGTGACCTTGGTCCTTCCTCCTCAGGCCCCATGTGTTGTTGCTCTGGTACTCGACTACCATCCATCGCACTCCTTTACAACCTATATGCCACTTTCTTAGGTGTTACCATTGATTCCCTTCATTCTCGTACATTTTCATTGTTTATATATTTACTTACATAAACATTATCCTTGACTCTAGGTACTTCTTATTCCTCTCCTTTTGTGTCGATCAATAATTTATCCAACCTCTCAATGTCTACTTCATTAGATGTCCACACTTGTTATATTACTGGTTTATGTGTATTTTGTTCAACGATGTTCTCGGTCCCTCTTTGAGCAATCCTCGTGCTCTTCCTAACTAGTATTTCCTATCTATGATATCATATCTTATGCCTTTGAAAACTTGTATCTATCATTCACCTTTAATTTGTGTACTCAAGTTTGTCACTTGTACGATCTTCTTAACTACGACACTTTTAACCTATTTTAACAAAAATGCCAAAGTTTGATAAGGCAACCATATGAAATATAGATTCTAGTGGTGTATTATTTACATATGGGGATGTTATTTGTAAGCTCTAGGAATTATTTCCATAATATCATAATCCAACCTGCACAAATTGTATAGCTTGTACAATCTGCATCATACACTATGCAAATATACCAAAGCAACTTGTACAGTAACCAAATCGTATAGTTGTAAGATCTAAATTATACAACCTAGTACCTTGTACAATTTGGTACTTAGCCAACTCACTGGAATAGGTTTTACAAGTCAAATCGATCAATTTTGTAATAGATTTCTCCAAACTAGCATTATTTCCTTAATTGGCAAGTTTTGGGTTGTAGCCTTTATGACCAAATCGGGTAAACGATTGTTTATACGATTTGGGTACAAAACTTGTACGATTTTTACAAAATATTGCTGTAAATATTATCTATATCTATCACTCTACATCACCAATCCTTCCAAGATATATTTTGGTAAGTTTCTACTTGTCAATTGCTCCAACTCTTCATAACATGCAAACCCTAGATCAATAGGAATGAGTTGTATATTCCTCATGGGCAATTCCATAAATTATACAACTACTTGGAAATGTCAATTATGGATTTAATTATTCATATAATAAATTCCATCCTTCACACCAAGTTTGTAGGTTAACCAGGATCATTCACAATGCAATTCCATCCATAGATATGCCAAGTTATGCATCAAACATGAACTACACAACCTGCAACAGTCAAAATGTATAATGGAATGCACAAATTCAAGGAAATAAGAGAAATTGTTATAATTTACAGATTATGAGTAATCCTATACAATATAGCCATTGGCATTTCTCACACCATAACAATCACAATGAATAGCATATAAACCAACAATCAATACTCCATGAAATATGTAGTAAGGTTTCAACAATGAACAACAATGAACATGAATAAACTTTCAATCGAACATAAATGAACAAAACAACAACAAAAATGAATGGGGGATATATAATGCATGCCCAAACCATTCCAAAGTGGTTCATGAAGCATCACAATATTTACAGCTGCCTTCCCAAACTAATTCTAAAATAATTTTTTTACAAGGTTTACTAAGGTCTAATTTGATTTTTATCAAATTCACTCCAAATGTACGTTTCATTTAATTTAATTTACATTTCATTTTTTACATTTGCATCCTTGTACGTTTTGCTCCTACTTGTACATTTTAATCAAAATTGAGTAAAACTAGACAAAATTGTGCAAATCCAAAGATCACTTCTTCTTCTTCTTGGAGGTGGATTTGCTGCCTACAATATGTTTTACATATTATTATGGTTTTTGTTTTTTAAATATAGGTAGTATTTGAAACTCAAGATATTGGGTTATTACATCAAAATTGTCCACGTTCATGGTTGAGGTTAATGAATTTTAATTTTATTGGTATATTCACTTGCAATAACACTTTTGTTATTGAAGTTATAGAATATTTATGGACAAAGTCATAATATAGTAACCTTATTGTCAAGTAAAATATATATTCCATAAATTTCAGTTAGGATTATCATTACTTACTACTACCACCATTAGATTTATGGACACAACTCATTCTTCTTACATGAAAATTATTAATAGGGAGTTATTGTTATCAAGATCATATATATTACCCACATGTAATTATAATTTTCCATTATAGTTAAGGAATTAAATTCCATGATGGTGTTGATTGATGAATGATAACAATCCTTTTAAGGTTATCAATTGCCTATGTTGTTGGTAAAACAATAAAATTAAAAGTCCAAGTATTACCTCAAACAACTTCTAGGTAAATGACTTGTTAAATGCTAGAAAGCATTAGCTCTTGGAGTGTAATTATTGAGTGATACACCTAACCTAGTTGTTGATGCAAACCAATGGTTAGAACATCAATTGTTCTCTCTTGAAAGGAAACATTCCCCCAAGTTTCGAGTGATAGGATATGTTATTATTTTATTTCAAATCAAAGTATAAAAAGGAAAAATAGGTGGATAACTCACAATTTCATATAACTATTACAAGGGTGAGTTCCAATTCCTTGTCTAGCGTAATTGCTCAGCTAGTCATTGAAATATAAACATTTTATGCCAAAATACTGAATCAAAGAATTAAATAAAGTAATATTCTAGGCTTTTTTCCTTAATATTATCAATATACACCATTCACTGCATCATAATCATATTCATTATAACAAGTTACAATGTATATTCTAAAACTTATTGAAATGCAACACATAATCATGCAAAAAAATCTTTAGAATATAGAAGTAAACTAATCTAAACATGATCTAAGCAAGTTTCAAATAAAATTCAAAATAAAAGGCTTAGATAAAGAAATAAAACAATCTATTGCATATTGAAGCCTTATATTGAATGGGTTGAAGAAAAAAATTCTGAAGTAAACTAGGTCTAACTTGACCAACCTTTGCACAATATGAGATTAGAATGGTGCCATCTTCAAAGGAGAAAATAAACAAAACACTAGAATTGACTCAAATGTAACCACCATCATCATGCACAAATTACACCAAGAATTCTAATATCTTGCATTGATAAAGATATTCAATGATTACAATTTTAGACTTGCTAGCATCATATGATTACAAGGATAATTCTCCAAGTACAATGACAAGGTTCAAACATCCACCAACTACACAACAAGAAAAAATCCCTATAATATCTAATACGAGCAGTGGATTTTGAAACTTTGAAATGGTTTTTCATGGCTATTTATAGCCTTACAATTTCAAAAAATTTAGTGCTTCATAGTTGTATTTTAGTGCTTTATAGTTGTACAGATGAGTTGTCTATCACTACCTGGATGATGTGTCATTTTTTAGTTTCTTCTTGAGTTTGATCTTTAATTTCCATCATGAATTCTTCTAATTTCCTTGGATGTGTCCTTTTTAGGTTAGGTAACTGAGTTATCACGTATTTGAGTCGCTAAGATCAGGTCTAGGTTGAATGAATTATTCTAATTCCTCTCGGCAGTCACTTTGCTATTGTCATTGTCTGTAAATCATAGAAGAGAAACAAAATTTATTTTAAATTTAGCTTTGGTAGGAGAAAATATTTGAAAGATAATATTTTGACCATTGATATTTGTTTCACTTTAAATTTGCACCACTGATATTTCTTTATCACTTTTTATTTGGATTTCTCAACAGTTGGGCTCTCATTGATTGTTTAAACCTATTATTCAGTGCTTATAATATTTTAAAACAATTTTTAGCCTCCATATCATTCACCATTTTAATTTTTATAATGTTCTTGTAAATAACCTTTAACCGATGAGTCTTTGCCTTACTTCATTTATTTATTTATATTATTTTTCTTAATCCTTCTTCAATAAATCCGGGCCAATCATCTTAGTTGTAGATGCACTCCTTATTGGGTTTAAGTATTTTTTTGGTTGCATGGCCTCAGAATCCTTTTTATTTTTTTATTTTAAAAGGATTTTATCTTTTTTATCATTTCTTCAAGAAGCATGGATCTGGCATTATAAAATCCTTTGCTTACATCACCCCAAGAGAAACTCTAACTTTAGGTATTTGTGAGATTGGGTAAGTTAATTTAGGGTTTATTTTACCTGACTTTGCACAATCAAACTTTAAATGCTTTTGTGGCATGATCCCAAGCTATGTTTACTTAATCCACCTTAATTTATTTTGTTGGCATGATCCTAGGCTATGCTTGCTCAATCCACTTTAAATGCTTTTGTTGGCATGATCTCAGGCTATGCTTGCATCATTGCCAAAATATTCTTGGGCTTTTTAATTTGCATGGTTTTGGGCTCTTATTTTTTTCTTTCTTAATTTTTTTTCTCTTTTAATATTTCTTTGGGATGTTGCACGGATTCAATATTTTAAAATCTCATGATTGCATAGTTGCCAAAATATTCCTGGTCTTAGGCTATTTCATTTGTATGGTTTTGGACTGTCACTTTTTTTCTTTCTTAAATGTTTTTCTCTTTTAACATTATTTTGTTTTTCTTTTTTAATGCTATTTCGGGATGTTGCACGGATTCAAGATTTTAAAATCTCATGATTGCATCACCCTAAGATAAAATTTGGATTTGGGTATGTGCAAGTTAATCTAGGGTTTCTTTTACCCAACTTTGTGCTATCAAATTTAAATGCCTTTATTTGCCTAGTTTTGGGTTATTCTTTGTTCAATAAAATTTTAAGAGTTTTCATTCATACAGTCTCGTGCTCTTTTATTTTTTTCTCATAATTCAAAAAATATAATACCTTTACAATATCTTAGAAATGATTTTTCTAAACTTCAAAAATATTTTTCAACTATCTAGAAACATACCTAAAATATATTTTAATTACCTGAAATGATTTATTTTGATTATCCGTAGCGTATTCCTTTTGATTGTCTATAAATTTAATCTTGCATGCTTTTTAACTCCATTTTTATTACATGGCCATACATATGATCGGGGAGACTTTGCACTTCAAAAAAATGGACACACAATCATCTTCTAATAACTTCCCATGGAATCTTGAGCAAAAATATTGAAGGCAAACAACTTGGGGCATTAATTTTACTTGTTAGAAATCTTATTTCAAGCATAAATCAAAGAAGAATGTAAATTTTCTAATTGAAGCCATTAAAATGAGATCAATGCAATTGAAATTCATGTATTTATAAAACATTCAATGCAAGCAAGCTCAAAACCTTGGCGTAAGTGAATTCAAATAAAAATCAAAATTTCTTGTGGGTCTTCCATTGGGGTGGGTTGTGCAACTGCAACAATAATAATATACACAAGATACAATAATATCAAAAATAAAAAAGTAAGATAAACTAAATTTAGTAGAGAATTTGCATGTGTTGCAAAGTGCTTAAAATTTATGGAATGAAAAATATAATAAACACTCAATTGCAAATAAGTCAAACAACTAAGTTAATTTTTATATATCCATCATGTAGACAAGAGAACTAGTAAAGGTTGATAATTATATCCACAAGAGGTATCTCATAACAATTAATTCTACCAATGTGCATTTGTAGTATGACCAACATTCACACATAGTTCTATACAACCATGTGCAACACAAAGTATACAAGCTTACATTATGTTCATGGATAGTTCTATAAAACCGTGGAAAACACAAAGGATACAAGCTTGCATTATGCACATGATGATGTTAAATTCTATAAAAGTACTAATATGAAGGGAAATAATACCCTGATAAACAAAACCCAAAAAAGTAGTAATTGCAAAATCAAAGGAAAAACAAATAAGAAGAACACATTACACAAGAATTTATCCTCAAAAACCATTTCAAAAAAAAAACCCAGCAAGAATGTCTCCTTATTATATAAACTTGACTATCTCCAATACAATAATATCCTTTCACTCATTTTTTTCTTGCGATTACATTTATTTCAAATTCATTACCAAACCCTCATGCAAGTATTGATTTAGATACCAACAACACAAGAAGGGTTTTTTTAATACCATAGGCACAAAACCATGGGATGCCATTACATTAATCTGAAAACACCTATATGGGTATAAAAATAGCTTAAACCCTCCAAAAAAAATTTCAAGGGCTAATGCCCCTGGATCCCCAAACAAGGACTACCACTCCTGTACCTCTTCTCAGGACCTAGCCTGGTCCTGAACACCAACGAGGAAATGTTTACAAAGTGTAAATTTCTTTCAAAGTCAACCCCTACTGAATAACATGGAAAATATTCAAAATAATTCCAATATTCTCCCACTTATTGAATTCTATTTGTAGGAGCTAATAACTGCCATAGTCAACCATCAAGGGTAACCATACCCATAGATCTTCTACACCAAGAACATTTATGAGCATGTACAACCTGTGTTAATGAATCAACAATATTATTCTCTATATAAACTTTCTCCAATATCACCTGGTTCATTTCAGCCATCTCTCTCACAAAATGGTACTTGATTTCAATATGTTTTAACCGATCATGAAAACCATGATTGTTTGCCAAAAATAATGCACTCTGACTATCACTGTTAATTCTCATAACATTCTACTTAATACCAATTGTTGAACATAATGTCTATAGCCACACTACGTCTTTACAATCATGAGTTGTTGCAATGTACTCTGCCTCTATAGTGGATAAAGCAACAACTGATTTATTTCTACTCATCCAACTTACTACCCCTGTAAAGAGCCTGCATATATAAGCAGTCATGGATATTATCTTTTCAAGATCTCCAGTTCACTCATCATCCACAAACCCTTGTATATTTACAATATCATTACCTCCATATTTTCCTTCGTAATAGATAACATAATCTGTAGTTCCACAAAAGTATCTGAAGATCCTTTTCATAGTAGTCCAATGTTCCTTTCCTAGATTAGATATATTTGATAACTACTCCCACTGCATGTGCAATATCAGGTCTAGTATAGGCCATTGCATACATTAGATTGCTCACAACACTAGCATAAGGAACATGATGCATTTATTCAATTTCCTCATTTGTTTTACTATTAGCTTTTGATGCAATGGGCAATGGGAGATAGCAATCACAAGATGCAAAATAATATGAAAGAAAGTAAATCTACGAGATGACTAAAATATGCTATAAATAGAAATGACAAAAATGAATACAATGTAGCTATGGAGGAAATGGACACTCCATGAATAAAGCTACTAGACTACATTGCACCCATCACCAATATATGGTGATCTACACAACACTATGCTACTATGCTATGCTATGCTATGCTTCTGTATCTCCTATGTTATTACAATGAGGTCCTTTTTATATAGGAAGATAGGTTCCTTGGCCAACACTCTACCTAGTTGTGCAAGGGACATCTTGCACATATACAACTTGCACATTGACACTTGTGCATTTATTACATTGCATGAAGTAACTAGATAACTTCCCCCTAAAGTAATCTAATGTCCTAAGTATGTACCTAGGAAGGTACATTTACATGACCCAAATGATGTAATATAATCTATTTCTAACACCCCCTGTATTACATTATTTGGGTATTGAAGACTTTAGTCTTCAATGTGGATCTTCTTCCATTGGATAGTAGAATTTGTATTCTCCTTCATTGCTTATTGTGATCAGGTTCAACAAGTAATCTGTGTCTTCATATGATGCAAAGTAAGTTGTAGCTGAAGGTTCTTCTACCTTTTGTATGTGTTCAATTGGTTCAGTCTTCATGATGCCATGTTTCTTTCTAGCATGTCTTTTCTTCCTTTTCCTCCTTCTCCTATGATTCTGCATTGGTGCTGGTGGAATTTTTGCTTCATGACAAGTTAGTCTATCATCACAATAATATTGTTCTTTATTGCTAGCTTGTTTCTTGTGTTGAGTAAGTACAAACACAATTAATGATAGATAAACCATCAAACACTCTTCTAGTGAAAATATAACCAATCTTTGTGAGTTCCACCATGCTGTGAAGAGGATTTCATGAAGATAACCAATCAATGTTGTAAAGTTACCTTCTTTGGCTTCTTTAAGAAATAAGGAGAATTTCTCTTTGTCGCTAATGGATAGATACTCATATCCTTCTAGAGTATCTATTAAGTTTTGAGAGTAGAATTCTACTTCATGGAATAGTTCTTCATTATTGAAAGCTTTTCTCAAGATTTCATCCATGATAGATCTTTGAAATAGTGATTCTTGCTATTTCTTAGAATTGAATTTGATAGAATCTTAGTAGTCTACCTTATAACTCCCTATATTAGGATATATGATCCCTAATTGAAGTATATAAGCTTGATTTGATAAAACCTTTATTAATCCTTAGGTTAGTAGGCTTCCTTATGTCTCCCTAGTAATGAGAGTATATACACCTAATGGAATTTTAGGTTTTGTAGAAAGCTTATATCTTCCCAATGGATTTGGAACTTGATAATATTTGATAGATGCTATTATTACCAAGTTTTGTAGAATGCCTTATGACTCCCTAGTATGTTTTGGAATATGATATAGTGCTCTTGTAAAATGTAGTTCAATTTTTGGTTGATTTTGTAAAGTTTTGTAAATATCAAAAATCAACTTCTATTATCCCTTATTGCTCCTATTGAACTAAGCACTTTTCCAATTTTGAAGAGGTTTTAATGTTGGATTTATTTTGTCCCTTTTTTGAAATTTTGAGACAAGAATATTATAAATTTCCAACCTTAGAAAAAACCTTAATAACCTCTTTTAATATCCCTTTAGGATTTAATTTTAGTGTATCTAATTTCCAATAAATTAATTTGATGTAGTAACCCTTATAACCCCCAAATTTTAGAAAATTAGACCACAATAATATTTGCAAATATTTTTAAAATCAATTTCTAAGTAGAAACCCTTATTACTCCTAAGTTTAATATTGCAAATATTATATTGATTTGATAAATTATTCCCTTTGAGATATGGCTTTCAATATGGTTAAATTCTTCTAAGTTTAACCTTGATTTATCAACCTTATAACTCCCAAGAAATGAAAGCACATTTAAAATGGGAATAAATCTTACCTTGTATCATGCAATAATCAATGCTAATTTTCGGTGTGCAAGGGCTGCAATATTAATGTATCTGCTTTGGCTATTCCCTCCAATAGAATGCTTGGAACCTTCCTTGGATTTAATGTTCCAAATATGGTACCTTTAGTCTCTGCCTTTGACCTCCCTTGACCAGAGCATTAAAGGCTCTTCCACCTTGCTTCCATGTTGCAACTCGACCCTATGCACGAAGATCCTAGAGTGTTGAATGTGGATACGTGAATGCTTGTTGAATGCTTGGTCTTTGACACCCTTAAAATGGAGGAGAATATTGTATTAAGTGCCAAGTGGCACATCCATTTTCTTCTTGAGCGCTTGAGGAGTAGAAGGTGCTAGAAAACACTTGTATCTTCCTTTGAGTAATGTATGAACATTACATTCTTTAGTGGAGCACTTGGTCTCTTTGTGGACAAGTGTCTCTCATATTCTCAATGCACCAACCTATTGTTAGTAACTCCTTTCTTGATCAAGATGAGCGCTCATGTGAGGAGTGTTAGGGTTTTGCCTCAAGTGACAAGTGTCACTCCCTCCTTGTGCATGGATGTCTTCTCTAACGCTTCTTCAATGT
The DNA here is from genome assembly GCA_028583015.1 of Wollemia nobilis. NCBI lineage: Eukaryota > Viridiplantae > Streptophyta > Pinopsida > Araucariales > Araucariaceae > Wollemia > Wollemia nobilis. The sequence continues at coordinate 9,009,645 of JAQPPZ010016864.1, read as the reverse complement.
ACCCTTTGGAGGTTCTTTAAACCCTGTAAAATTTCTAGCTCCTCCTTCATTCAATGGCACTTGCTTGTGGGTTGTTTCTAACTGGAATGAGGAGCAATGATTTGGAGGCTTGAGCACCGATTTTGAGCAATGCAAATGTGGAGTTTGAAACACTCCAATGGTGCCTTAATCTTCTTCTTTTCACACCTATTATATGTCCTCCTTTTGTAGATAATGTTGCTCTTGAATATAATGTTGTTTCTCCCTTTGTTTTGTGCCTTGTCTTTTGCAGGTTCGGTCATCCAAGATGTGAGGAGTATGAGCCCTTAGAGTGGCTCCTTTTGCTATGCTTGGAGATATGCTAGCATTCAACCACATTTGGCTGGTTTATCCTATGGATATTGTGCCTTTGAGGCACCTTCAAATCTGCCCTCTTTCCTGTATAAACCATATTAGGATAGTGCAATACAATGTAACAAATTTATGTATAAAATAACCTTTATTGCACCTTCTTTTGCACTCCTTTTTTCAGGTCTGAATTTCTGGTTTTGTGGCAGAATTTTTGAATGCAATGTAGGGGTTTTGAGGTTGTCTCTTTGATTAGACACCTTCCCCTTTTTTCTTGGATACTTTGATGACAAATCCAATCTTAGATAGAAGTAGATAGAAGCTCCTTATTTGATGCAATTTTCTGCACTTTTCTCCTTGCAATTAACCCTGTAATGCTTTGGATTTGAGACTCACCAAGTCTCAATATTTGAAGCTTCTATTTCTGATTTTGGTTAGTTGTCTTCTTCTCCAAGTTTTGGAGGATTCTAACCTATTTTTGTGGCTTCACTTGGCCACTATGTGTTGCAGATTTTTGTGCACTAATAGTGTCTTTAGACACTTTGTCAAATTCTGATTTTGTGCCTTTCTCAAGAACACAAACAATAATATTTTTGAGAGCAATAGAATAGTGCAAATGAATCTAATAATATTTCACTTTTAATGCACTAAAAATTTCACCTTATCACTCCAATAAAATCTCAAAATAATGCACTTAATCAATTTACTACAACTAATCAAGAATAATCTGAAATGAATCTTCAAGAATTATTTTATAATTTCCTTACAATTAAAGTTGTAGGAACTAGTCTTCTTTTGCTTTCCAAAGTAGATGATAGGTAGTTGATAGATAGTTGTAATGCAAAAATCTAATCAACTCCTAATGTGCAAATGAACCTTAAAAGGAACCTTTCTCTTTTTGCACTTTTGAAGACTGTAATCCAATTTTCCTTCTTGCAACTTTAATCCAAATTAAGGTGCTTTAATAAATCTGATAAGTAATCCAATTAATGAATCTACTTGCACCAATAGTTGCTTACCTTTTTGAAAGATTTTGTAGCTCTTTTTTCGCTTCTATAGAGGATGTAGATCTTGGTGCTTTGAGTAGGATCTTGCTGCTTTTTGTAGACTATCCTAAATAACTCCTTCTTCACCAAAATATGGTCTCAAACTTTCTTTCATGAGCCTAGGATTTGGTGGCTTGTTCTCCTCTTGTAATCTCCTCCTTTTGCTATATATTTGAATAAGTATTTATCTCTAAAATGATGCCTTCTTGTTGTGAGAGGTAATCTTCAAATATCTTGGATTTTGTGGGCTTCTCCTATCTTCAAGTCTTCTTGTCGAATTCTGACTTCAAGCAGGATCTTCTTCTCAATATTTTGAATGTCTTGAGGTCTTCTGAGATTTGGCACTCCTTTCCAAATTCTTCTTCTCTTTTTGGGTTTGTTTTTGGATGGTAATAATTATCCCAAATATTTCACTATCTTCTATAGTGAATTTCTCCAATGAGTTCTCCTTTGATGATTTCTTCAGTAAGGCTCTCCAAGCCTTTTAATGGATGCTCATTGAGACCTCCCCAAGGTCTTTGATCTTGTATCTTCTTCTGGTCTTCCTTGAGACCTTTTCTTCAACCTTCTACTCCTGGAAGTGTTGGTGGTGAGATCTTCTTCTGGATATCTGATTCTGCTGCTTCTAGATTCGAGTAGGACTCTCCTAGTCCTTCTTCTTCCAAGACTAGAAGTTCTTCAATGAGATCTTCTCCTGATCTCTTTACCTTCAATTTTGCTTTAGGTGCTGGATTGATTCTGAAGAAGATACTCTTCCTAACTTTCTTGTAGGAAGTTTCCCAACTCACTAAATCTCCTTTCCCTACAACAAAGTATTAGTACTAAAATATTAATCTGCTTCTAAATCAGATACTCTCTTATGGAGTCTTCTTCAGGATCAAGGCTTTTGTGGCCTTTTTTAGTATCAAGGCTTCTGTGGCCTTTTCTTCAATATCAAGGCTTCTGTGGCATTTTCTTCAATATCAAGGCTTCTATGGCCTTTTCTTCAATATCAAGGCTTCTATGGCCTTTTCTTCAATATCAAGGCTTCTGTGGCCTTTTCTTCTGGAACAAGGCTTCTATGGCCTTTTCTTCTGGATCAAGGCTTCTATGGCCTTTTCTTCTTCTGTGAAGTTCTCAATCTAGCAATGGAGATCTCCAGTCTCCTAACTTCACCATGACTCTTCTCCAGAAGTCTTCTTCCGTAGTATTCTTTTCTTGCATAAGGAACTAATCTCTGCACTATGAAGGCACATCAACCTTCGGGCAATGAAGTTGAAGTCTCCTAGATTTCTATTGTAGGAGGTGTCCCAATCATCTGAGAATTAATTTTTTGCAACAAAAGAAACTTTGGGCAATAGTTAAAAAATTCTAGATATCCTGAATGATCTTCACTAGTTGATTTGTCAATCTAGTGGATTGAATGTTGAGTCCTAGTCTTCACGAGTTTTTCCTGCAACTCTATGGAAAGACTCTAGCCAAATGTAATCTCAGTATTTCTGGAACTGAGATTTCTTTTAGTCCTCACTTGTGGCTCTCCCTAATTCTACCACCTAGACTCTTCTAAGAGTTTTTGATAGTGGCTGGTCCAACAACGTGTAGGTTGACAAAAAACTCAGGCTCAATGATAATGGTGGTTTTCCTATTGATCTACTATGGCTAGATCTACCATGGCTCTGATACCACTATTAGCTTTTGATGCAGTGTGTAATGGGAGATAGCAATCACAAGATGCAGAATAATATGAAAGAAAGTAAATCTGTGAGATGACTAAAATATGCTATAAATAGAAATGATGGAAATGAATACAATGTAGCTATGGAGGAAATGGACACTCCATGAATAAAGCTACTGGACTACATTGCACCCATCACCAATATATGGTGATCTACATAACACTATGCTACTTATATATGCTTTGCTATGCTATGCTATTGTTACAATGAGGCCCTTTTTATATAGGAAGATAGGTTCCTTGGCCAACACTCTACCTAGTTGTGCAAGGGACATCTTGCACATATACAACTTGCACATTGACACTTGTGCATTTATTACATTGCATGAAGTAACTAGATAACTTCCCCCTAAAGTAATCTAATGTCCTAAGTATGTACCTAGGAAGGTACATTTACATGACCCAAATGATGTAATATAATCTATTTCTAACATTTATGACATTGTTCAGCAAATAACTTTTGACCATTCAGATATGGAGTACATACTAGTTTACAATCATGCATCCTAAACCTTTGTAGTATAAAATCAACATATTTTATTTGATTTAAACATAAATTTCTATTTGCACAATTCCTTATTATTTCCATACCCAAAATAATTTTTTCAGCACCCAAACCCTTCATGTCAAATTCAAAATATAATTAATATTTTAGCAACTTGATCATCTCCTTATTGTTAGCAACTAACAACATATCATCCACATACAATACAATAATAACAAAATTTCCACCTTCATTTTTGAAATATACACATGGATCTACTTTACATTTTCCAATCCCAAGTGTCAAAATAAACCTGTCAAATTTTTGGTTCATCATCCTTGGAGACTTATTCAACTCATAAAGAGACTTCTTCAACTTACATACCAAGTCCTTAACTTTTACCCTGAATAATTCTAGTTGTGACATGCATATTTCTTCATCAAGTTCACCATGTAGAAAAGTTTTCTTTACATCCATATATTCTATTTCAAAATCAAAAGTAATAGAAATAACCAACATAACTCTTATTGATGTTAGTTTATCCACAAGATAAAAAATCTCACCGAAGTCAATTCCCTTAACTTGAGAAAATCCTCTTTCTAATAGTTGAGATTTGTACTTCTCCAATTTTGCTTATACATTGTACTTTTTATTGAATAACCACTTACAATTGCCAAGGTGTAATTTCACCAAATTTCATGTCTTATTTTTATCCAGGGACTCCATTTCTTCTTCCATAGCCTTTTTACAAGACTTGTTCTCACTTGATTAAAGTGCCTCCTTTACAATCTTGGGTTCTTCATCACTAACTAATAAATTAAATGTAGAACACAAATTTGGAAGCCTATACCTTTCTAGGAGTCTTCTCACCTGATCCGATCTCCTCAAATTGGAGTTCCAGGTTTTGCATCTTTAGCTTCCTCCTCACCTTCTTCCTTTGAATATTACTCTTCATAATCTCTCTATAATTCATATTTTTTGTATAGAATCTGGTTCTACCACCAGTTCTTCCTCTTGTTCCAATTTTACCTGAACTATTTTTGGTTCTTTGCTTGGTTGCATTTCTTATTTTGGAACCCCTTTTGTTTCTCTAAATATCACATTATGATTGTAAGTAATCTTCTATGTTTTTGGATTCCACAACTTATATCCTTTCACACTAGTACTATAACCTAAAAATATTCATTTCTTATATTTATAGTCTAGCTTAGTCCTTTTCTCTTTTAGGACATACATATAAGCTTCACAACAAAAAACCCTTATATGATTGAGAGAGGGTTTCTTACCAGTCCACACTTCCTATGGAGTAATATCCACCAAATTTGAGGCAAAAGATCTATTGATGAGGTAGTAAGCAGTTAATACAACCTCTATTCATAATTTCTTTTCTAACCCTACACCACTTAGCATACTTTTGGTCTTATCCATCAATGTTCTATTCATTCATTCTACAACTCCATTCCGTTGTGGAGTATATGGAGTTGTTCTATGCCTTTCTATTCCATAATACTTGGAAAATTGTTCATATTCATTAGATCAATATTCACCACCATGATCACTTCTCAAAACCTTTATCTTTTACTCTGTCTAATTTTCTACAAGAGCCTTGAACTCTTTAAATTTATTGAAAACATCATATTTGTACCGTAAAAAGTATACCCAGTTCATTCTTGAGAAGTCATCTATAAATTTTACAAAATATATGGATTTACCTAATGATGGTACTTTTACAAATCCAAACACATCACAGTGAAATAGATGTAAAATTCCTTTAGATCTTGTAGCACTACTTGTAAACTTAACTCTAGTTTTCTTTCCAAAAACACACTACTCACAAAAATTAAAATTTAATGGGCAATCAAAAATTCCTTCAACCATACCTTTCATTTTCAATGTTCGAAGTCCTTTCTCACCAATGTGCCCCATGTGTTGATGCCATAACATTATCTTCATTATAGGAATACTTGGAGCTGCTTCTACCGTATTAATTTCCTCTACAACTAAAGAGTTATCGCAATCAATACTTACAATGCTAGCCTCAATTTTAACAAAGTTCTTGCATGAAATCCCCTTGCAAACACTAAGTATCCATGAAGCATATTGCAACTGTCCTTATTGAATTCCATAGTCACACCCACATCATTCATCTTACTAACAAATATTAGATTCCTTGCAAAACCTGGAATATGCAGCACACCGAGAAGGGTTTTAACTCTTCCATATTTTAACCTCATTTTTTTTCATTGATGGAGGGGTTTTGAAAGAACTCAAAATATTTTACAAAGCTAAACTAGGAATCCAAAAGGGATCAACTCAATTTGACTCTTCCTTGACTTATTATTTTTTTTGTCGAGATATCTCCCAAGAAGACTTCACCTACATTTATCTTTTCATATTCACAAAATTTTTCTCTATGAGGATTCATATGAAAAGAATGGTTTGAGTCAATCAAACATGAGTCGTGGTGTTCATTTGAGCATACTACAACTATGAACAAATACTCTAAATCTTCATTTGTGGTCTTCATTTTTACATATGTTCCTTTATCAACCTTTTTAGATCGATAGTATCTTTTATAATGCCCTATTTTGCCACACTTCAAAAATTTCCTTTTATCAGGAACAAAAAATTTTCCCCTAGATTTTGATTTAATTTCTCTTGATTTCTTTTTACTTCTTTCTTGAGAATGACCTCTTACAACCAAGGTATCCTTCTGATGATAATCCTTAGAATATTTTCATCTCATTTCCTCATATAGAAATATTCCTACTATATCATCTACTTTCAATTTAGAAGTAGTATTGGTGATAGCCATAACTAGATTATCCCAGGAGACAAGTAATAAAAAAAGTAAAGTAATACACTTTTTCTCTTCATACATTTTTACATATACAAAGTTTAATTGGAATACCATAGTGTTAAAAGCATTTATATGTTCAGCCAAGAGTCATCATTATTCATCCAAAGAGAATACTTCTTTTTAAGAAAGAGTTTATTTACCAACGAATTTTTTTGATACAATACTCTCAATGTTTCCCATAACAAATTTACCATGGTCTCTATCGATACATTTAAAAATACTAAATCAGATAAGCACAATCTAATAGATTTACTTGCCTTCCTATTGATCTTTAGACATTCCACATATATCATTCCTATTGGATTTACTTTTGATACTATGGCCCATTGATCTTTATATGTTAGCTTTTTATGTAACGAGCACTAGGAGATAACAATCACAAGATGCAAAATAATATGAAAGAAATTAAATCTCCTATATGACTAAAATATGAAATAAATAGAAATGATATAAAAGAATACAATGTAGCTATGGAGGAAATGAACACTCCATTAATAAAGCTATTGAACTACATTGCACCCATCACCAATGGATGATGATACACATAGAACTGTACTAAGAACTAAGCTACGCTATATGACTATTTCCCCTAACTCTATATCTACCTAAAATTGAGGTCTTCCTTATATAGGCAAAATAGGTTACTTGACCAACACTCTACCTAGCTATGCAAGGGATAACTTGCACATATACAACTTGTACATTGACACTTGTGCATTTATTATATTGCATGAAGTAACTAGATAACTTCCCCCTAAAGTAATATAAAGTCCTAAGTATGTATCTAAGAATATACATTTACATGACCCAAATAATGTAATATACTCTATTTTTAACACCCCCCTATATTACAATATTTGGGTATTGAAGACTTTAGTCTTGAATATGGATCTTCTTCTTCTTCATCCTGAACTTTATATTCTTCCTCTGCATTATTTGTGTTCAGGTTCAGTAGAAAATTTGTGTCTTCATATAATGCATAGTAAGTTGGAGTTGAGACTTCTTCTTTCAATTGACTATGCATTGTATTCCTCCTTATTTTGCTTGTTCAGAGCAGTCTTTATCTGGTTTCTCTTATACTACTTCAGTCTTCATTTCATGGCCTCTTGTCCTTTTTCATTCTAAACTCCTTGATGTCAAATGTCTTTGATAGACCATTATTCTCATGATATTTCATGTCTTGAGTGGATCTAAATTGGTTCTTTTTATTTTCTTTGTATCTATTAAAGACCTTTTTCTCTATCTTTCATAAATATAAACCTTGAGCTCAATGTTAGTAGATCCATATGAAACATGTTTTTGAAGATAATAGTTTGTTATTTGAAGTAACCTTCCTTCATAATCTTGATAGTACATGTATTTGAAGTGACAAGAGAAATATGAATGATTTGTTCCATCACAATATCTGCATGGATGGAAACTCCAACATGTGGTATTTTCATGACCATATTGATTGCAATAAGTGCACAATAGAGATGATCTAATAATTTTTCCATCTATCTTAGGAATATCATATTTGTTTGTTTTCTTGATAAGACCTTGTAACCATATGTGCACAATTGAAGCTATTCCTTTTTGAATAAAATCTTGTTGATCAACCTTTTCCTATTTTTGGTAATTAGATTCATTGGATGAATCTTTCTTAGCATTGCTGTTGATTTCAAAACTTATTTCGTATTGCGTTGATTCTTATTTGTCCTTTCCATCATTGTAGTTCATCAGGTTTTTAATCCATGTTGGTATTTTTCTTATTCCACTTCTAAGAGTGTTGCTTAGCATGCTAGTAGTTTGTATAACATGAATTCTTTGAGATAGAGTAGTCTACTTTATAGCTACCTGCATATGATCCCTTATTGAAGTATATAAGCTTGATTTGATAAAGCCTTTATCTATCCTTAGGTTGTAGGCTTCCTTATGTCTACCTAGTAATGAGAGTATGAACACCTAATTTTAGGTTTTTGAAGAAAGCTTATATCTTCTCAACTTGATAATCTCTAAAAAATATTATCAAGTTTTTTAGAATACCTTATGACTCCCTAATGTTTTTGGAGTATGATATAGTGCTTTTGTAAAACATAGTTCAATTTTGGTTGATTTTGTAAAGATTAAAAATCAACTTCTTAACACCTTATTACTCCTATTGAACTAAGCACTTTTCAATTTTGAAGAGGTTTTAATGTTGGATTTCTTTTGTCCCTTTTTGAGAAAATTTTGAGACAAGAATATAAATTTCCAAATTCAATAAAAGATCTTAATAACCCCTTTTTGTAACCCTTAGGAGTTTATTCAAGTGTTTCTAATTTCCAATAACCTAGTTTGATGTTGTAACCCTTATCACTCCCAAATTTGGAAATTTAGAACACATTAATATTTGCAAACATTAAATGGATTAGTTCCAAGTAGTATCCCTTATTTCTTCTAAGTTATATTTTGTAAATATTATATTAATTTCCCTAAGTTTTGCTTTCAAACAAAGATTGATTTCATTTAATATCTCAACCTTAACATACAATCTTATAACTCCTTTTTTTTTTATGAAAACAAATTAGATGAGGATTTTTTTATTAAGGCTTTGTACCTTTATGAAGTTGAATGAATATGGCATTAATATGTCATTATTGAGCACAAATTACCCAAGGTGTGATTTGGATTTAATTCTATCCTTTAATGTTGGTTGATCGATAGTGTTTTTGAGTACTCTTGACTTGCTCTGGATCGCTATCAAATCACTATTGAACTATCGCCAAGCTTCTACTAAACTATCATCGATATATCAAACTATCGTCAATATGCCATCAAACTATTGTTGTGTAGATTTTAAACTATTGCTTTGCATTCCTTTTCCAAGGTCTAAGGCACCTTTAATAGGCATTTAGTTGAGTGACAAGTGTCATGGTAGAATTTTTAACTCTTCACGGATGCTTCGACTATTTGGTGGAGACACCTATCTTTCTCCATTGCTTGTGACAAATATCACCTTTAGTTGAGATGTTTCTATTTTTCTTTGAGCACTATCCAAGAAACACTTCTTCTTCAATGTCTATGAGACTTCCTTGCTGTAACATAAGTATATCAAACTATTAGTTGTATGTAAATCCTCTTTTTCATGGAGTATTAATGCCAAGAGAGAATTGCAATGTCTTCTTTGTGAGTGTTATTTAAAGTTTCTCTTGAAGAATGACAAGTGGCATTTGCATGTCCTTGTCTTTATCAACACTTTCTTGAAGGCTCTCCAATGCGTTTTCCACCTTTTAATTTGCTATTCTTCGTAGATTCTAAAATATATCCAGTAAAACAAGCTTATGGTGGAGCTATGTTAGAGATATGGAGAATATTTGGTGGCCCTTGAGTGGATTCCAAATTGTAGTGCTTGGATGAGGACTCCTTGATGCCCCACTTATGGTATAAATGCTCCTTGATTGGACCTATCTTGCTTTGATAGGAATGTTGCTTTGCTTTGATGTATGCTTGCTTTGATATAGGTGCTCTTTTTTTGACGTATAATGATATTTTATTTATACATTGCTTGACTTTTCATCGTGCCTTGTCTTCTACAGGTTTGACTTTCCAAGATACGAAGAGGATGAGACAAAAGAGAGTCTCTTTGATATACTTGGAAGAGTGATAGTATTCAACCATCTTTGGTTAATTCAACCTGCTTGTAGTGTACCTTTGAGACACTTTTAAATCTGATCTTTTTCTTAAGTAGAATGAGTTAGAGTAGTGCAACTCAATGTATCAATATTTATAAACAAGATGTCTTTTGCACTTTTTCTTGCACTCCATTTTTGTAGGTCTAGTATTCTGATTTGTATGGTGGAATTCTAAATGCAGTGTAGGATTTTGAGGTTGTTTTTTTGCTTAGATACCTTCTCATTTTTCTTGGATATTATGATGACAAATCTAATCTTAGATAGAAGTAGATATATGATGCAATTTCTACATTTTTATCCTTGCAATTATCCCTGTAATGCTTTGGATTTGAGACTCACCAAGTCTCAATATTTGAAGCTTCTACTTCTATTTTTTGTTAGTTGTATTCTTCTCAAAGTTTTGGAGGATTCTAACCTATTTTGGTGGCTTCTCTTAGCCACAATGAGTTGCATATTTATGTGTTTCAATAGTGTCTTTAGACACTTGGTACAAATCAGATTTTGTGCCCTTCAAAAAATATAAAACTAATTTCCTTTTAAGAGTAGTATAATAGTGCAAGTCTTCCACTTATAATGCACTAATATTACACCTTATAACTCCAATAAAATCTCAAATTATTGCACTGATAATTTACTACAACTAATCAAGAATAACCTAAAATGAATCTTTAAGAATTATTCTGCAATTTCACTACAATCAATATTGTAGGACTTAGTCTTCTTTTTATTTTTCCAAAGTAGATGATTGGTAGTTAACAAAAGAAAATTTGAAATCTAATAAAATCCTAATTAACGTGAAAATGAACCTTAAAAAGAACTTTTTCTTTTGCACTTTTGAAGACTATAATATAATTTTATATTTGTAACTTTAATCCAAAATCAAGCGCTTATAACAAATCTGATAGGTAAACCAATTAATGAACCTACTTGCACCAAAAAATCCCATACCTTTTTTGTAGATTTTTTATCGCTTCTATAGAGGATGTAGATCTTGGTGTCTAGGATCAGCAAGTTGCTTCTACGAGTATAACCTTGTAGCTCTTTATAGATTGTATTTGGTAAGATACCACTTATGTAAATATAAAATAATACAGAAGAAACAGAATCACAGTTGAAGAATCACAATTGTAAATTGATTTTACTCAATATATGATTAATTTTTTCGATGCTAATTTTGGAATATCCCTATTGTTCTAGTATAGCTAACTAAGAGATGTAAAATGTGAAGGGATGTGTCCCTTATAAACATATATATAATATAATACCATTAATAGGTTATGTTAGGAGGGTCCTAACATGCCACCCTCATTAAAAGGAGCTTTGTCCTCAAAGCTCGTAGTGTGAATCTTCATCCTCTATTTTTCTAGTAGTATGTGCTCATGTTCTTGCACTATTTTAATATCATTGTTCCTCAAGCAAGGATATTGAGAAGGTGGAAGTGTTGGTGACTTTGTCATGGCTTGGAGAGAAAATAACTAGGCAACCCTTGCCTTTCCTTCTCTAGAAACCACCTTCTCCATGCTATGAGAGCTTGCTAGTCGAGAAGGGCTAGATTTTATCCCTTTAAGTGTATATGTGTGATCCTTTTGTGTGAAATTCATCCATAAATTGTCAAGATCCCATTGAATTATTCTGAGTGTTCATAGCCATTGCACACCTAAAACAATATCACAACCTCCTAATGGAATTGCATACATGTCATGTTTGATGGTGTAATTTCCCAAGGTGAGCTTAATATTACGACATTTCTCATTACAAGTGATTCTTTCCCCATTACCGATCATGATTTCAAAAGGATTACAAGGATGGATGAAGCAGGTCGGTTTGTTTTGTCATGCGTGGGTTGATGATATTATGTGTACTTCCAGAGTCAATAAGCATAATAAGATTTTGTTGTTTAAAGGAGCCGAACACTTTTATAGTTTGGGGGGATGAATTTCCAGTGAGGGCATTGAAGGACATTTCTAATGGACCATGAGGGTTATCTTCAGGTATATCTTCCACTAGTTCAATTTCCTCTTCCTCTGGTGTTGATTGACAAGGAGTAGATGTATCCATAATATAAAGTTGGGGTGTACTACATTTGTGATTCAGGATAAATTTCTCATCACAATAAAAACAAAGGCCTTTTGCTCTTCTTTCCTTCATTTCTTCAGGGCTAATGCATTTAATTGGCATGTTTTTAGTTAGTTTTTTATTAGTGGAAGTATTTTGTGAGTCTGTTGTAGATATGTTTCTGAGTCAACGTTGGTTGTTGAATTTGTCTTCGGCTAATTTGGCCAATCCAATAGTCTGTATCATGGTCGTGGGGTTAAACATTTGTACCTCTAGTCGAATCTCTTCCTTTAATCCACTGATGAAACAATCTTGAAAAAATGAGGCATCTAGCCCTGTTGTGTGGTTTGCCAATCTCTCAAATTCTACTTGATATTCACGTATCGACGTGGTTTGACACAATTTGGTGAGGGCACCATTTGAGCTTGCTAGGGCCAAATCATACTAATAAGTTTTGTGTGAATTCTTGCCAAGTAGGGGTGTCGTTGGTCTTTTCGAACCACTGGTACCATTGGACAACCTCATTTTCTAAGTGGAAAGATGCAATATGCACTTTTTGTACTTTTGGAATTTGATTTAAAGAAAAATATTGTTCTGCCTGATAAATCCAATTATTGGGGTCACCCCCTTCGAATTTTGGGAAATCTAACTTAGTGGTCCTAGGAAGAATGGATGTTTATGGTCCTCCTAATTCTGTTTGGTGCATTGGTCCTCCCGTAGTTTGGTTAATTTGAACCAATGCCATATTCTGATTGAAGGCATCCATTTTCAAGTCAATTGTTGATATCCTTTGTTCTAATTCTTGTCTTGTAGCGACGCTCTCCTCTTTGCATTGGCATAGTTCCTGGTAAATTTTCTTGAGCATGATATCCTATGATCTTTTGCCTTATGCCATGGTAAAAATTTAAAAATAATTTTTTATTGCCACAATGTTTGTTTTTATGACTTCTTCACTTTTAGTTTTACAATTTGCTAGAATTTCGACTAAAATTTGTCAACATTTTTAAAATTGTGGCTTTAATTTGTCAATGTTCTTTTGCAAAAAAAATGGGTTTTATTGCAAGTTTCAACAATTTTGTCTTTAATTTATCAAATTTCTTACAAAAGTTTGGGTTTTTCAAATTTGGATTTGATTGCAAGTTTCAACAATTTTGTCTTGTCAATTTTCTTGTAAAAATTTGGGTTTTCCAGCTTTTTAATTGTCACAATTTACAGGTTTCCACAATTTTGTGTCAACCAAGCAGTTGCAGAGGATGAGCACCTCGAGTGGAGTGGTGATGACTATGACAAGAACTCGGGCATAGTGGCGGTGGGTAAAATCAGTGACATAAATCGAGTAGAGCAGGGGTGGAGCAACGATGATGGAAATTGAGCGAGCGATGTGAGGTGGGACAGCATGAATCTCTAGGCAAGCAAAAATTGAGGTGAGACGACATGAATTTATAGGCAGAAAAAAACCAAACAAGCGGTGTGAGGTGGGATCAGCAAATGCAGTGGGGGTACACATGGGGTAGTCATGAGTGCCTAGCAAAGCTAGGCACATACTTAAGTACCTTGTTGTATTTTTAAACTATGCAAACTATTTTCCACAGACGATGTGGGATAATTTTTATCCCCATTTTTTTTTTAAAACCTGGCGAACTTATCATGATGCTGAAAATAGCGAATATTTTGATGCTAGAAAATAATTTAATTTATAACCTTAGATTTTAACATCAAAAAGTGCAGGGTAACACCGAGAACGCTACAGAAAGTATTTTTTTAGCACTGAATTTACATTCTTTGTGACCCAAATGAGGATTCAAGGTTGTTTTTTATTTTGAATTTTATTTTGTTTAATTTCTTCCTCACCTTCGGTTGTCTGGGTGCTTCTATAGGGACATGATTTCAAAAATGACCATGTTGTGAGGGATTACTTTAATTTTTGAATTTATTTTATACCACTTGAGAAGAGCTCACCACTACGTGATGGCAGATGAAATCACAAGGGAATGAGAAACATGGTGTTCCTACACAATTTTTCTGCAACTCAAAATTCTTGCAATGACTGCTCAGGTGCTCGTGGAGCCTTTTACAATTTGAAAACTGGACAACTTTAAAGTGGAAGTCGTAAATTTGTGCAGTTAGAAAATACTATACCGAATTGAGTGCTCTGATACTAGTTGGTAAGATACCACCTATGTAAATATAAAATAATGCAGAAGGAACATAATCATAGTTGAAGAATCACAATTGTAAATTGATGTTACTCAATATATGATTAATGTTTTTGATGCCCATTTTGGAATATCCCTATTGTTCTAATATAGCTAACTAAGAGGTGTGAAAGGTGAAGGGATGTGTCCCTTATAAACATAATATATAATATAATACCATTAATAGGTTATGTTAGGAGGGTCCTAACAGTCTTACACAAACACCTTCTTCACCAAATTATGGTATCAAACTTTTTTCACAAGCCTAGGATATGGTGGCTTGTTCTCCTCTTGTGTTATCCTTCTTCTGCTATATATTTGGATAATCTTTGCATCTGAAGTAGTGCCTTGTTGTTATGATATGTAATCTTAAAATATTTAAGATTTGGTGATCTTATTCTATCTTCAAGTCTTCTTGTCGAATTCTGAATTCAAGCAGGATCTTCTTCTGAGATTTGGCACTCCTTGCCAAATTTTTCCTCATGGATTTGGCACTCCTTGCCAAATTATTATTTATGGATTTCGTATTCCTTGCCAAATTCTTCTTCATGGATTTTGCACTCCTTTCCAAATTCTTCTGCATATATTTGGTACTCCTTGCAAAAATATTCTTCTCTTGGGCTTGTTTTTAGATGGTGACAATTGTCCCAAGTCCTTCACTATCAGGAGCTTCTCCTTAGTAGTGGATTTATCCAATGAGTTCTTTGAGAATTTATTTAGTAAGGCTCTCCTAAAATTTTTATTGATGCTTGATAAGACCTTCCTAAGGTCTCTAATATTACAGCTTCTAATGGTCTTTCGTGAGAGCTTCTCTTCAACCTTCTGCTATTGTAAGTGTTGGTGTTGAGATCTACTTTTGGATCTCTAATTTTGCTCCTTCTAGATTTGAGAAAGACTCACCTAGTCCTTCATTGATTTATTTGACTGAAAGTTCTTCAATGAGATCTTCTCCTAATCTCTTTGGTTTTGCTTTAGGTACTGAATTGATTCTGAAGAAGATACCCTTTCTAAATTTCTTGTAGGAAGTTTCCCAACTCACTAAATATTTTTTCCTTGCAACAAAGTATTTTTACTGAAATATTTAGTCTACTTCTAAATCATATATTCTCTTGGAATTAATCTTCAAGATCAAGGCTTATGTGGCATTTTTCAATATCAATGCTTCTATGGACTTTTTCAGTACCAAGGCTTCTATGGACTTTTTTTGTATCAAGACTACTATGGCCTTTTTTAGTATCAAGGATACTATGGCCTTTTTCGTATCAAGGATACTATGGCATTTTTAGTATCAAGACTTTTGTGGCTTCTCCTTTAAGGCTCCTATGGCCTTTCCTCGAAGGATTCTATGGCATTTTTATGTCAAGGCTTCTATGGTTTTTTCTTCAACTTGTGAAGTTTTTTTATTCAACAATGGAGATCTTTAGTCTCCTAACTTCACCAAAACTCTTCACTAGAAGTCTTCTTTTGTAGTATTCTTCTCTTACACAAGGAACTAATATCTACACTATGAAGGCATGTCGACATTTGGGTAATGAATTTGGAGTCTCCTAGCATTCTATTGTAGGAGGAGTCTCAATCCTCTGATAATTAATTTTTTACAACAAAATAAACTTTAGGCAAAAGTTAGCAAAATTTTAGATATCTCAGATGATCTTCACTAGATGATTTATCAATCTAGTGAACTGAATGTTGAGTAAGATTTCTTTCTATCCTCACTTGGGCTCTCCCTATTTCTACCACCTAGAATATTCTGAGAGTTTTTTATAGTGACTGGTCCAATGATGCATTAGGTTGACAAAAGTACTTAGGCTCAATGATAAATATGGTTTCCTTATTGACCTACATGGACTAGATCTAGCGTGGATTCGATACCACTATTAGCTTTTGATGTAACGATCACTAAGAGATAGCAATAACAAGATGCAAAATAGTCTTAAAGAAAGTAAATATGCTAGATGACTGAAATATATAATAAATAGAAGTGAAATAAAATAATACAATGTAGTTATGGAGGAATGAACACTTCATTAATAAATCTACTGAACTACATTACACCCATCACCAATGGATGGAGATATACACATAATTGTACTAAGCACTAAGCTATGCTATCTAACTATGTCCCTCAACTCTAGATCTACCTAAAAATGAGGCCTTCCTTATATAGACAAAATAGGTTACTTAGCCAACACTTTATGTAGCTCTGCAAGGGACAACTTGCACATTGAAACTTGTGTATTTATTACATTGTATGAAGTAACTAGATAACTTTCCTATAAATTAATCTAATGTCCTAAGTATGTATCTAGGAAGATACATTTACATGACAAAAATAATGTAATATAATCTATTTATAACATTATCCGCCAATAGATCCTTCATCTTGAGTTTCCATAACTCAAAATTCTATCCATTAAATTTTTTGATCTCTGCCCGTGTGATTCTTGTCATTTTTCCTTCACCTAGATTCTTTTACATACTACTCCCACTCAAGAATAAATTTATCCTAGGGTTGAAACCCTTATTGCTTAAACAGAGCTAAAACCCGGCTCTTATACCAAATAAAGAGAAATAATACCCCAATAAACAAAATCTATAAAAGAAATAATTACAAAATCAAAGGAAAAATAGAGAAGAACACATTATACAAGAATTTATCTTGGACAACCATTTCGAGAAAAAACCCAAAAAGAATATCTCCTTATTGTATAAAATTGATTGTCTCTAATATAATAATATCCTTTCATTCACTTTTCTCTTGCGATTACATTTCTTGCAAATTCATTAACAAAATCTCATGCAAGTATTGCTTTATATACCAACAACACAAGAAGGAGTTTTACAATATGGGTCTAAAAATAGATTAAACCCCCCCAAAAAAATCCTTGAGGGCTAATGTCGCCATACCCCTACTCGGGGCCTAGCCTAGCCTTGAAATCCAATGATAAAATGTTTACAAAGTCTAAATTCTTTTCAGATTTAACCTCTCCTTAATAACAAGGAAAATATTCAACATAATTCCAACATAATAGAAGGAAGATGCATCTCATAGCACTCAATCCAATCAATATAGAGTTCCCCTAGAAATATTATCAGGGTTATGCACAATGGCGAATATTCACAAATTGGATGAATATTAGGATTTCCAAAATTAGAAATTGGTGAATATGAGGACCCTCAATGTCGGCCCATTCGCCTAAAATTTTCAGGACCAATTTTTTCTTAGGGTCAATTTGCCATAATATATATCCAAACATAGGCATATTTGTACTCGTTGGAAAGCTCTTTTCAAACCTAATCTAATGGTGGTGTTTTTATGAAGTTATAAGATTATTTAATGGGTCAAAAGTGGCCCCAAATATGACCTTACATTTTAGGGCTTCAAATACCCCAAATTTTGGTATGAAGATGCTCAATTTGATTTGATTAGTATTCTCCATTATTCACCTTGATTTTGATTACGGATTGTCATTTTTTTACATGTACATTTTGAGTCCAACCCCTTATGCATAACCCTGACTTTTATTCGATCATAGTTATATCATAGAACATAATCCCACTAATGCATAGTTAAAGTACAATGTCTTCTAGCACAATCATAGCAAATATGAACTCTTAACCTATCATAGTTATCTCATAGAACATTATACCACAAATGCATAGTTATAGGACAATGTCTCCAAGCACAATCTTAGAAAATATTATAGAATAATATGTGAAAATAAAATTATGTTCACTTCTTATACAAGAGAGGGATTCATACATCATGAAATATAATTTGTCTCCATATTCTTCTATTTTAACTCAAAGAGTTATAAGATATTCCTATGGTGAGAGGCCCAAGACCTCAAGAACATATATCCTATAATAAATGTTAATGTTTGAAACCCTAACTCTAAGAACATAGAAAATTATTTATAGCTAAAATATCATCTAACATATAATATTGGGTTATAGATCCTACTAACCTTAATTTAATCTAGCCTAGATGATAGTTGTAGGTTCTTACCCCAAAGCAACATATACCCTAGTTATCATTTTAGATCTATGGCAATCGAATAATTTTGATATTTCAAGGTTCCATTGCTTCTTATAATTAGATTCATTCTCCCATAGTGTTTTAAATTTTTATTGGGATAAGGATTTAAATTATATTCAATGGAAAAACCATTTGAACCTAGAGCCTTTTAATATACCTATTGATTTTTTGTTACTCATGATCTTCAATTATGTTCATACCTATGACCAAATAATATTTGTCATGATAGGAGGTATTTTAATATTGGATTATTTGGCATGCTTTATATTCAAGACCTTTCATATTCTAAACAACTAGGGTTTCAAAATATTACCTCAAGTAAGTCTTTCTTTTTATACTACTAGTTCTAGATTATGCAAACTATAGAAGGATAATTATTTAAATAAATTTTATTTATTGAGATTGAAGTTATTTATTCTTGTTATGTTCGTGGCCTTGATTCTAAGCTTGTACAATAATTAAAACAAAACTATAGAAAATAAATACAAAAGTCCTTGTTTTTGGGTAGCTTACTATGTTAATTAGAAATTGCTTCCAAATATTTTACAAATTGCTTGCTTAATAACACAAATTACTTTTAATAGCATAAATAATACTTGGATCAATAGTAAAATAATTTGAGTGGATTAAATCCATTTTATTTTAATGGATCCATATCTTGGAATGATCTCACCTTCAATTAAAAGGTGGTTGTAACAATGACAAGACACTTACCCTTTTAGTAGAACACTTTACCTTCATTACATCAACATGGGCATAGTACACTTACACACTCAAAATAAGGTATATTATGACACATATACATAAATAATTGGGGTATATCCTATTAATAAGTTTTATTATACAACCATATACAATTATCACCTTTATATAAAAAATGATATCAAAAGAACTATGATAAACTACCAACTAGTAGCAATAATCATTAAAAGAAATTTAGATTTCAAAATTAAAGTAGGGGTAACATTACAAAATATAAAAATAATTTTAATAATAAGGAACCATGAAATAAAATTATGATAGATGATGATTATATTAATATTCTATATGCCTTATTAGGATAGTCACTACTACTATAGATATGTAGAGTATTACCTGTAGTGGAGATGCAATAAAAACTTCGGCAAAGAAGATAACAAAAGATACTAATGTACCATAATAGTTAAATATTCACAATGAAAAGGAAGAGAATGCAATTAAAAAAAATGTATAATTGATTAGTTTTTAGTAGATATTTTTGATAAAAAATTAATAGTATTTTGTTAACATGAGCATTATTTTGTTACTTGCCCTTTGCTTAGGAGGGGTATATATAGGTAGAATTTTAAAATTCTCCTTTTGATCCATTGAAGTGGATGCGACATCAATCTAAGGCATTGTTGCATTTTGTTTTGATCCATTTATTACTTTTATTACATAACATTATTTTATTATCATGCCTATTCATAGGTTTAATTACATGAACACCTTATTATGATCGAGTATGGTAGACTAAGACAAGATCAATTAAGCAATTCTGATAAATTTATAAAATATGATAGACATTGCTTTCAAAAGTAGATTAGAAGAAAGGGTTTGAGACTAATTCAATTAACAAGTGAATATTTTGATAGGTACTCTATTGGACCCATTTTTAGTAGAGTTGTTGATATATTTATTACTGGTTGTAGTATATCATACTTCTTTTATAAATGTATTTTACCTTTAAAAGTATTATGTCTATCATTGTCTATCCTAGGTACTATTTTCTTATTAATTGAATTAGATATCCTAGGAACATGCAATGAAAGGGGGAGAAGAAAATAGGTATGTCTTAGTTTTTCTAAAAAATGGGAACCAATGACATAGCTCATACCTTAGTATGTTAGAGAGTATTATAATGATGCAACACAAATCTATATTTTTATGGAGGATATATAGTCTAGGAACCATTCTATAGTGTGTAAGAAAATCCAAAATGACGAGGTCAATCTAAAACATGGGAACCATTCTATAGTGTAAGCAAATCCACAGTGAGGAGGTCAATCTACAACATGGTAAAAATTCTATAGTGTGTAAGCAAATCCACAATGAGGAGGTCAATCTACAACATGGGAACCATTATGTAGTACAAAAATTAATCCATAATGCAGAAGTCAATGTGCGATGTAGAAAGTATCAAGTAGTGTAGATAAATAATGTGATTGCTAAGGGATCAATCAATGCTAAGGCTTACCAAATTTATAATGCATTAAAATACATGCTTTCCCTGAGTGTTAGGGTGTTGGTCAAGTGATCTATGGAATACAAAATTAGATTATCTATATTTTACCCATTTTTATGTGTCCATTAGGATAATAGATGCATTAAAAACTAGTGTAGGTACCCCAATTTCATAAGAAAGCTTACAAAGTAATGTTCTTTGTATTTCTATGGGAGAGATGAACTTTATTATCAAATGAGGAACTTGAAATATTATGCACTATGGGTACTAGGGTAGTGCCCTCTTGAGTTCTAAAGAAAGGGAAGGATTTCCACAAGAACATGAAAATGAAGATCTTATTTTAAATGAATCACATGAAAGGAAAGGAGAGACAATATTGGGGAGACGGGCATGATAAAATATATTGATTAAGACAAGTGAATGGGGAAAGTGTGTTGGAAATTTGAGGTATTTTATGTTGTCATTGATGTCACATGGATCATTGATGTCACATGGATCACATTGAGTTTTGGTGGCCAAAGTATTTCATAAATAAGCATTTATGATATTTTGGAAAGCATGGATATATACAGGGTTTTTGTGAAAACCAAGGTAGGCAAAATAAAAGGTTTTATTTAAAACCATGGATGGCAGATTTGAAATGGGTTTTTCTTAAAACCCAGGTTGGCTTTTCGTTTCATCGAAAAAGGTGCCCCGATGATGGAGATATTTAATTTTAAATATTTAAGTTTAAATTTTAATTATTTAAAATTTAAATTTAAAATTAAAAGTTAATTTATAGCGCCGACGTCAAAATAAAGGAGGAGGCATATAATATTAAAGTTTAATTTATAGCACCGACGTCAAAAGAAAGGAGGAAGGCATATATAAATATGCCACCAAATGTTTTGATTTATTCCCCATGTCCTCGATGATGGTGATGCGTTCGAATTGCTAAGGGAGCGAAAGGTGCCAGCGTGTTAAAGAGTGTGCAAAGGGTGTTCGTTCGAAGAGGGAGCAAAGGCGTCGCAGCTCGTTCGAATCCAGCGGAGAAAGGAGGCAATAAAAGTAAGGGAGGTCCCTTACCAAGCACCATAGGCGCTTGTGGCCTAGCGGCAAGAGGAAGGCGCGTAAGGTGTTGAAGCGCCAATAGATCCAAAGTTCGAATCCCATCGATGTTGGTTTTGCAAAGTGAAAGGGAGGACTCTTTTGGCGCACGTGGTGTTTGAGGACACGCTCGAAGCAAACAAATAGAAGGTTTGCGCTCATTGTTCTATGTGAGCGGTTGGCTCACGTGGTTGTTGGCACCGTGGTTAGAGTGGTGCAGGGGCAGCGACCGGGGATCGAATCCCGCTGAGGACAAAGGCAAGTTAATAATTTTTCCTAATATTTTATTTTTCTAAGGTTGCCCTAGGAGAGATAAGGGTTGTGATGCATGTTGAGAAAAAGAGAGATTTCTGGTGATTTTCCTTTTAGAAGTATATCATATTATATATCGTTGGAAAGCTTATTTCGAGGGCTATTTGATTAACTTGCTTAGAGGGAGAAATAAGGTGTATGTAAAGAGATATTTCTATTTTTGTAAAGGGGTTCAAAAGTGAAGGTTGTTTTGTTCTTTTTCAAAAGTGATTAATTCTTTCATAAGGGGACATGATGCATTTTGTTGAGTAGGAGTGATAAGGTGTTATTTGGATATTGTTGTTGTGATATTAATCATGATCTCTAACCCTTGTTGAAAGTTGAAAAAGAAGTTTGTTGAGTGTGGCAGATTTCCAAAGAGGTTTCTTCATCTTCATAAAAGGTATGGGCACATTCTCCTATTGATTGATTATGGTGGTTGATTTCTGAAATATCATTGGAGAGAAAAGGATTGATTGTGGTTTCCTTTTTGAAAGTGGTTGGTTGAATGCTTCAAGGTTTTCTGGTTTGAGAGTTGTGTTTAAACCTTGTTTTATAAGCATAGTTGTTGAAGCCCATTGGTTATGCAAAGAACTTGAAAAGAACATGAGTATCATTGTTATGTGAGATTTGTGGTTGAGCATTGTTGGAAACATTTGAGTTGGTTGATACATGCTTGGACTAGGGTTTTGTGAGAAAGATATGTCTCTTGTGATGATTGGTTGAGTTGAGTTGATTGAGCCTAGTCAAGTGATGTGTGAAGTGATTGTTCAAGTTCCATGAAACAAACTATTCTATAAATCTGATTTGAGTTGAGATTGAGCTTAGAACATATTGAGTCTCTAACAATTCTCTTTATGCTTCTATGAGTTGACTTGAGTTGAGTTGAGATTGATTTGAGTTGAGATCATTGTGGATCATTGTTGTCATCCATTGTAGAGTGCTTTGCCATTCATTGTTGAGTTCATCATTGAGCCTTGCCTTTGTAGATTTGTGGATGAGATTTGAATGCTACTTGAGCATGATTGGTTGAGCCTTTGAGAAGGTCTTTGGGATAGATTTATGGATAGATTTGTGGTAGTTTTTGTGCATGATTGATTGAGCCTTGAGAAGGCTTTTGGGATATATTTGTGGATAGATTTGGACAAGTTTTGTGTGAGCTTGTTGAGCATATTTGGACAAGTTATGTGTGAGCTTGTTGAGCAGATTTGGACAAGTTCTATGTGAGCTTGTTGAGCATATTTGGACAAGTTCTGTGTGAGCTTGTTGAGCATATTTGGACAAGTTCTATGTGAGCTTGTTGAGCATATTTGGACAAGTTCTATGTGAGCTTGTTGAGCATATTTGGACAAGTTCTATGTGAGCTTGTTGAGAATATTTGGACAAGTTCTGTGTGAGCTTGTTGAGCATATTTGGACAAGTTCTATGTGAGCTTGTTGAGTAGATTAGTGGGTTGCCTAAGGGGGAAAGTGGTGTGGGAGATGGATTGCCTACTTGAGTAGATCGGTTGATGTTACCTGAGCAGAGATCAATGTATTGCCTAGCTTTGAGCAGATCAAAGTAATCATTGTATTGGATAAGGATCCTTATTTCTATGTGAAATATTATAAGGAGATTATCTTGTGGAGTACCCCACATTGGGGGAACCACGTTAAATCTTGTGTCTCAATTATGTGTGGTGACTTGTGCTCTTGCTTACTATTGCTATCTGAGTTATTAATGCACATTGCTATATTTGGTTATTGCAATTAAGGACATTAATTGATATTGGTTTGGAAAGAAAGTAAAAAGTGGGTGCTATACTTGTTCACCCCCTCTCAGTATAAGCTTGTGTTCTTCAATTGGTATCATAGTGGGTTCCTTCGAAAAGGCTAACAACTTGAGGGCAGATTCTATAAGAACATAGATGGCTTCATAGAATGGATCATCTACAAATAAGGCACCACTATTTGATGGTAACAATTATGCTTTCTGGAGCATGAGAATGAAGAACTACTTGATATCACAAGGATATGAGGTATGGCAGATGGTTGAAAAAGAGTATAAGGTTGAAGGTGATCCCGAGGTAGATAAGACTATCAGAAAATTGGTTGAGATCAATGCAAGGGCAATAAATTATATTTTGAGTGGGCTACGTGAGACAGATTTTGCAAAGGTCATGGTATGTAATTCAGCTAATGAAATGTGGACCAAGTTGCGGAATACTTATGAAGGAGATTCCAAGGTAAAGTTGTCAAAACTACAAACTCATAGAAAAATATTTGAGGAATTGAAAATGGAAGATTCTGAAGATATTGCAAAGTTTTTACTTTGAGTTGATGAGATTACTAACACCATGAGAGGCCTAGGATTTGAGATGAAAGAATCAAAAGTTACTCAAAAGGTTTTGAGATCACTTCCCATGAAGTATGATGCAAAGGTTTCAACAATAGAAGAAACAATGGATATCAACAAGCTAACAATGGAAGAACTACAAGGAACTCTCACAGCTTATGAGATGAGGGTGAGTAAGCATCAGGTTCCAATAAAAGAGATTGCATTCAAGGCTTCAGAGAAAGAGAAAGGGAAGGTTCCAGAGATAGATAGAGATCCAGTTAATGATGAGGAAGCTAACTTCATCAAAAGGAATAAGGACTCAAGGAATTTCAGGGATATGAGGAAAGTCAGATGCTACAAGTGTGGTGATCTTGGTCACTATGCACACAAGTGTCCACATGAAGAAAATAGTGATGATGAAAAATAGGGTCACAAAAGAAAAGAATATGGAAAGCATAAGCATGACAAAGATGATAGATACAAGCAAAATAGGTATGAGAAGAAGAAAATTTTTCGTAAGGTAAAGAAATCTTACTACATTGTAGAAGCAAGTGATAGCTCAGATCATAGTGATAGAGACAAGTCAGATGATGAAAAGGAAGAACATCTATTCCTTGGAATAGAAGGTGAAAGAGAATAATGCTTTGTGTGTGGTCAAAGAGATCACAGATCAGGATATTGCAATGGATTCAGTGATAGTGAAGATGAGATGACACATCAAGGAAATAGGCATGGTCAAAGAAATCATGAGAGTTTGTTTGCTATAGAAGATGATAATGATCTCAGTGATAGTGAATATGAAGAAGGGTTTTTCTATGGGATAAGAGAAGTAGAAGAAGAACATTCACTCCAAATAGAAGAAGTTATACAAGAGAATATTGTAAGAAAGATAGATGTCTCAGTTGATCTAAAGGAAGACTTCAATAATATCCATGAGCAACTACAAGAGGTTAAGGAGAATCTAAAAGAATTGAGATGTTCCATACGTGAGAAGTTTGATCCATCACATGACTCAAAAGGTCAAGATATTTTCACTAAGAAGGAAACATGTATTTTAGAGACAATAAATATGGATGCCAATTTGCTACTTGACACAAATGAAGAGAAAGAAGAGGAAGATTCCAAAGCACCAAAGGTCTCATATTTCAGGTTTGGGGAATCACACTCAAAAGGAAAGGAAGTTCTAAAATATGAAAGCAAGGAAGCACCTAAGTTTTATGAAGAAAGTTCCAAAGTTCCTATGGCTCCAAATATTCAGTTTGGATCTTATTTTGAGATAGGTGAATCAAGTTCAAAAGGAAAAGAAATACTTGAAGAGGAAAGCAAGGAAGAAATTAAGGAAAAGGATTTAGATACTACAAAGAAGGTTCAAGGATGCAATGCACAAGTTGAAAATGATCATAGGGATAATGGTCAAGAAAGGTATGAGGAACCAAGGCATGAACAAAGGGCTTTTCAAGGACATTGTTTTTCTTGTAATGGATTTGGACACAGGGCTATACACTACAGGGTCCATGGATCAAAGAAGTTTGATTTTTCTAGAAGAAACTTCAAAGGAAGAAGGTATGGTTTTTAGGGACATTGCTTCTTATGCAATAGGATTGGTCATAGAGCTTCTCAGTGCAAAGAAAATGAGCAAAATGGTTTTGGTTTTAGAGCTACACAATTCAGAAGTCATGGTCATAATGGTCATGAAAATAGAGCTTCACAATACAGGGTTCAAGAAAGGAATGGATATGGAAATTATTTCAAGAAAAAATTCAGGATTTGGGCACCATCCAAAGGCTACAATATCAAGTGTTTTAATTGCAATAACTTTGGACATATTGCAAAATGGTGTAGGACTCAATTCCAAACAGGTTCAAGGCAAGAAGGTCAAACAGGTTCTAGACAAGAAGATCAAGTAATTCATCAAGAGAAGGATATCAAAAAAATATGGAAGGAAGTTGATAGAGGAAAGAAACAATGTAATATGGGAGTAAAAGTACTCCCACCCCAAAATTAATCACCTCAAGAGAGAAGGTGGTGAGGGGGCTAAGCTTAAGAGTCATATCTTTTAGCCCCATAGGTGTCCCTTTTGCCATTGATGTCAAAGGGGGAGAGATTTGAGTAAGGGGGAGAGATTTGAGTTAGGGGGAGCAGCCTCCAAAGAGAGCATTGAGTTAGGGGGAGCAGCCTCCAAAGAGAGTATTGAGTCAGGGGGAGCAACTTTGATTCTCATAAATGGTTTTTGTAGTGGATGTGGTGATTTGCATTAGAGGTGTTGCCATCAATGACAAAGGGGGAGATTGTTGGAAATTTGAGGTATTTTATGTTGTCATTGATGTCACATGGATCACATTGAGTTTTGGTGGCCAAAGTATTTCATAAATAAGCA
Source organism: Wollemia nobilis (assembly GCA_028583015.1). Taxonomy (NCBI): domain Eukaryota; kingdom Viridiplantae; phylum Streptophyta; class Pinopsida; order Araucariales; family Araucariaceae; genus Wollemia; species Wollemia nobilis. The sequence continues at coordinate 8,982,999 of JAQPPZ010016864.1, read as the reverse complement.
TTTATGATATTTTGGAAAGCATGGATATATACAGGGTTTTTGTGAAAACCAAGGTAGGCAAAATAAAAGGTTTTATTTAAAACCATGGATGGCAGATTTGAAATGGGTTTTTCTTAAAACCTAGGTTGGCTTTTCGTTTCATCGAAAAAGGTGCCTCGGTGATGGAGATATTTAATTTTAAATATTTAAGTTTAAATTTTAATTATTTAAAATTTAAATTTAAATTTAAAATTAAAAGTTAATTTATAGCGCCGACGTCAAAAGAAAGGAGGAGGCATATAATATTAAAGTTTAATTTATAGCATCGACGTCAAAATAAAGGAGGAAGGCATATATAAATATGCCACCAAATGTTTTGATTGATTCCCCATGTCCTCGATGATGGTGATGCGTTCGAATTGCTAAGGGAGCGAAAGGTGCCAGCGTGTTAAAGAGTGTGCAAAGGGTGTTCGTTCGAAGAGGGAGCAAAGGCATCACAGCTCATTCGAATCCAGTGGAGAAAGGAGGCAATAAAAGTAAGGGAGGTCCCTTACCAAGCACCGTAGGCGCTTGTGGCCTAGCGGCAAGAGGAAGGCATGTAAGGTGTTGAAGCGCTAGCAGATCCGAAGTTTGAATCCCATCGGTGTTGGTTTTGCAAAGTGAAAGGGAGGACTCTTTTGGCGCACGTGGTGTTTGAGGACACGCTCGGAGCAAACAAATAGAAGGTTTGCGCTCACTGTTCTATGTGAGCGGTTGGCTCACGTGGTTGTTGGCACCATGGTTAGAGTGGTGCGGGGCAGCTACCGGGGATCGAATCCCGCTGAGGACAAAGGCAAGTTAATAATTTTTCCTAATATTTTATTTTTCTAAGGTTGCCCTAGGAGAGATAAGGGTTGTGATGCATGTTGAGAAAAAGAGATATTTTTGGTGATTTTCCTTTTAGAAGTATATCATATTATATATCGTTGGAAAGCTTATTTCGAGGGCTATTTGATTAACTTGCTTAGAGGGAGAAATAAGGTGTATGTAAAGAGATATTTCTATTTTTGTAAAGGGGTTCAAAAGTGAAGGTTGTTTTGTTCTTTTTCAAAAGTGATTAATTCTTTCATAAGGGGACATGATGCATTTTGTTGAGTAGGAGTGATAAGGTGTTATTTGGATATTGTTGTTGTGATATTAATCATGATCTCTAACCCTTGTTGAAAGTTGAAAAAGAAGTTTGTTGAGTGTGGCAGATTTCCAAAGAGGTTTCTTCATCTTCATAAAAGGTATGGGCACATTCTCCTATTGATTGATTATGGTGGTTGATTTCTGAAATATCATTGGAGAGAAAAGGATTGATTGTGGTTTCCTTTTCGAAAGTGGTTGGTTGAATGCTTCAAGGTTTTCTAGTTTGAGAGTTGTGTTTAAACCTTGTTTTATAAGCATAGTTGTTGAAGCCCATTGGTTATGCAAAGAACTTGAAAAGAACATGAGTATCATTGTTATGTGAGATTTGTGGTTGAGCATTGTTGGAAACATTTGAGTTGGTTGATACATGCTTGGACTAGGGTTTTGTGAGAAAGAGATGTCTCTTGTGATGATTGGTTGAGTTGAGTTGATTGAGCCTAGTCAAGTGATGTGTGAAGTGATTGTTCAAGTTCCATGAAACAAACTATTCTATAAATCTGATTTGAGTTGAGATTGAGCTTAGAACATATTGAGTCTCTAACAATTCTCTTTATGCTTCTATGAGTTGACTTGAGTTGAGTTGAGATTGATTTGAGTTGAGATCATTGTGGATCATTGTTGTCATCCATTGTAGAGTGCTTTGCCATTCATTGTTGAGTTCATCATTGAGCCTTGCCTTTGTAGATTTGTGGATGAGATTTGAATGCTACTTGAGCATGATTGGTTGAGCCTTTGAGAAGGTCTTTGGGATAGATTTCTGGATAGATTTGTGGCAGTTTTTGTGCATGATTGATTGAGCCTTGAGAAGGATTTTGGGATAGATTTGTGGATAGATTTTGAGCAAGTTTTGTGTGAGCTTGTTGAGCATATTTGGACAAGTTTTGTGTGAGCTTGTTGAGCATATTTGGACAAGTTCTATGTGAGCTTGTTGAGCATATTTGGACAAGTTCTGTGTGAGCTTGTTGAGAATATTTGGACAAGTTCTGTGTGAGCTTGTTGAGCATATTTGGACAAGTTCTATGTGAGCTTGTTGAGCATATTTGGACAAGTTCTGTGTGAGCTTGTTGAGCAGATTTGGACAAGTTCTGTGTGAGCTTGTTGAGCACATTTGGACAAGTTCTGTGTGAGCTTGTTGAGCAGATTAGTGGAGTGCCTAGTTGAGTAGATCAGTGGATTGCCTAGAGTAGATTAGTGTGTTGCCTAGCTGAGCAGATTAGTGGATTGCCTACCTAAGTAGATCAGTGTGTTGCCTAGCTGAGTAGATAGTGGATTGCCTATTGAGTAGTTGTGTGTTGCCTGTTGAGGTAAAATAGATTAGTGGATTGCCTACTTGAGTAGATTAGTGTGTTGCCTAGCTGAGTAGATCAGTGGATTGCCTATTTTTTTCTACGGGTGTGTTGCCTAGCTGGAGATTAGTGGATTGCCTACCGAGTAGATCAGTGTGTTTGTAGCTTAGTGGATTGTATAAATTAATTAAATGTCTTATTGCCTAGCTTTGAGCAGATCAAAGTAATCATTGTATTGGATAAGGATCCTTATTTTTATGTGAAATATTATAAGGAGATTATCTTGTGGAGTACCCCACATTGGGGGAACCACGTTAAATCTTGTGTCTCAATTGTGTGTGGTGACTTGTGCTCTTGCTTACTATTGCTATCTGAGTTATTAATGCACACTGCTATATTTGGTTATTGCAATTAAGGACATTAATTGATATTGGTTTGGAAAGAAAGTAAAAAGTGGGCGCTATACTGTTCACCCCCCTCTCAGTATAAGCTTGTGTTCTTAAAAGTGATCACAATAAAAGCAAGGGATATAGTCTCAAGTGATGATGTAAGAGAAACATGTGAGGTGACAATTAAAGCATAATATTTAAGGTGACCATCTCGGCAAGGACAAAGGGAATAAAATAAGGATTATGTAACATGCAAGGGTGAGCAAAAATTAAGAAAAATATACAAAATATATGTGACAAGTGTCACAATCTAGAGAAATAGTGTAGAAGAATGACACATAATTATGCATTGGAAAGTGTGTCAAAACAATTACAAAATGAAAGATAAGGTAATCTATAATGTGAAGGTGGAGAGTGGGATTAAATACATGATGACATCTATGATAATTTATCTTTAACCATCAGATCTATTAGAGATGCCAAAAATGTAGAGGCAAAGGTAGCTTCATAATATGTAGGTTGAGTGCTTTACTTCTACTATCTAGATAGATACTATGATGAAATAATAGTAAAGTTTATGGAAAACTAGGAAGAAGGCTAGAGTCCAGTGCAAATATTGGAGGTTGATGAGTCAAAGGAATACATAGTGAGGGTGAGAGGGTTTCCTACAGTATTTAAATAAAATATGAAGGATTGCTATTGCTAAAACATGAATGCATAGTGTTTGTATTTTTTTTGTTCTATTGTTTACATGTTTGGTCAATTCAACTTTCTATGAGAAATAAAAATATATATATGAAAGTAATATGAATGTCATTTCCTTAAGTAGTGACATAACAAATGAATATAGGGACAAGCAATTGAGTGATAAAATTTGATTCTCAAGGAAGGTGCTTGAGAGATAGATGTGATGTGTATTATGCACACCCAAATATGTGTTTTAAGATGTTGATCAAAATGGATGTTTCTAAGATGCTCATTCAAGCATGTGTTTTAGATATTCTCATCTAGATGGGTATTTCAAAAATTTTGACCCAAATGGATGGTTTAGATATACTCACAAAATTATTAGTTTAGATATGATCACATAAATGGGTGTTTCAAAAAGTTTCACCAAAATAGGTGTTTTAGATTTCTCACCCAAATGGGTGTTTTACAGGTGCTCACATAAACGGGTGTTTTAGAAATGCTCACCTAAATGGGTGTTTCAGAAGTGCTCATACAAATGGGTTTTTTATATCACTCATCCAAATATGTGGTTTAGGATGTTGATCCAAATGGGTATTTTAGAGATGCTCATCCAAACTAGTATTTCAGAAATGCCCACCCAAATGGGTGATTTAGAGGTGCTCACCCAAATAAGTATTTTAGGTTGCTCAATAAAATAAGTGCTTTACTAATGCTCACTCAAATGGGTGTTTCATAAGTTCTCACTTAAATGGAAGTTTCAAAGATACTAACCCAAAGAGGTGTGTCAAATGGTGTTATAATTTGTTAAATACAAGAATGGTTTACCCCCAATGGGGCATGAAATATCCATTCTTTGATAGATGATTTTAGTTAGTAACCCTATTAGGTGCTTACAATGAATCTAAGAACATGTATCTAATGCAATAACAAGAATATCATACCAAAAAATGGTACCCCTTGAAGTCATCTACAAAGCAAGGATATACAAGGGATCACAAAGAAAAGTACATATTCTGCATTATCAAATGTCTCTAATGTGCAAGGGATATATCTAAAATCAACATGATTCAAACTAGAAAAATTTATTGCGCTTAATTACTATTGATTTCAACTATTTTACAATATACTATTATCCCCTAAATACATCTACAATGTAGATACATAAGCAAACAAAAAATCATAATGCAACAAAATACATGCAAATAGGTAAGCTCAAGTAAATCCATAGAAGCACATTATGTGAAAGTTACATAGGAAGATTCAAGTAAATGCAACAAATAAATTTATATTTACTATTAAAATAGATGACAAAGTGTTGGAGTATGGGGATAGTCAGCAATACAGAGAATGACCCATAGCTTAGATGTAATCATTGTATGGTCTAAGGTCCATCACGTAGACCCAATCCATAGCATGGACGCATGTTTATAATACAAAAGGAATCAACAATGTTAAACAATTCAATTGAGAAAAAAAGGGTCCATAGTATGAAAAGAACCAACCATATAGACTATTTTCCTAAGCATTTTTTAAGATATTTTAGAATCTAGAAGGAGAAACTGAGGCTTTAAAAAAATTCTGCACTATGGATTGTAACTATAGTAAGAAATCAAATCAATAATATCTTGATATTCCCTTTAGATTGTAAAAATTTAATAGGATTATGAGGGAGTTAAATGCATGAAGGCATAAACAATGATGAGAGAGGAGGTCTTCTATCTCAGTGGTATAGTACAAATACAATGTAAGTGTTTATTTATTCTAGCTAGGATCACCATTTCCTTATTGTGGGGCCTCTAACTCTATGGAATAAAATAAGCAATCCTAGGAAACCATGCAGTCAAACACATGAGTTTAAGAAAATATGATATTAAAGAATTCATGCATATAAGAATCCATACAACTAAGAACTTGAGCAAGGAGACCACACATATTCAAACATAATACCTTTTGAAATGCATTATATTCATAAATTATTTCAATTCTATTCCATCAAGGGTAGAAAATCAATATGACCTTGGTCCAAACATAAAGATGATGATGAAGGGACCTAGCTAATTAGGTTCAAACCTTCCTTGAAGTTCATACTTAGTGTTGGTATTCTTCTAGTTTTTTCTAAGGAACATATCACCAATTTCAAAAGAGTGGGGTCATACATTTTTATCATAGTATTATCAAAGTCTATCATGGTAGACCATCATGTGTTCTAGGGTGTTAATATATTGTTCATAAAGGAACTAAAGCTAATATAAATGATCTAGATGATATTTATCACCAATATATGAGTCTTGAAGAAGCACCCATAGGGATATAACTTCAATTTTAAAAGGGAATATGGATTTGGATGCATAGACCAAAGCATAAGAGGTGGCTCTAGTTCAAGTATGAATGTTGGTTTGATATGCCTAGATGGCAAGGTAAAGTTGTAAATGGAAATCTTGACCATTTTTGTTGACAAGATTTGTTAGGATTTTCATTAAGATTTTTTGGATGCTTGAACTTAACCATTTTCTTGAGAATAATATGACATAGACCACTTGAGTTGAATTTTATATTTGAAATAATTTTTTTAACTTATTTATTTTAAAAAGGAGTCCCACTATCAAAGATGATTATATAATGTATCTCATACCTACATATAATATGGTTGAGTAGGAATTTAGAGAACTAGGTACAAGTAACAAAAGATAATGACATAGATTCTGCCCATTTATTGAATTACGTGGTAGTAGTGATGAATTTATGTATGTTATAAGAGGATGGATTATTTTTACAAATTATGTTGAGATCCCAAATGGATAAAGGTCAAGGAGAAGTAATTGACTAAAGATCTTGAGAAGAAGCATGGACCAAATTATTATGTCTTTAGCATTTACCACATTCTTTGACGTACTCACAAGAGTATTTCTCTATTGTGGGATAGTAATAGCATATTTGTAGGAGCTTTTGAATGATAGTAATTCCACAAAAATGGCTACTACAAGAGCCATCATGTGCTTCTCGTATAGCCATTTAAGCTTCCTTTGAGTTTAGACAACAAATAAATATACCATCAAAGGAGTGTTGATAGAGGAAATATCTAATGACAACATAGTGATTTACACACTAGCAATAATTCTTGCATTTATTATCATGAAGACCATCAAGCATAGTTTCTTCCTTAAGGAAAACAAAAATTTTGTTATACCAAGGATGCAAAAGAGGGGATATATTGATAGGAATAACTCTAGGAGGTGCTAGGTCATCTAATACCATGGCTAGTTCTTTGATTTGTTGAATGAAAATGGTAGCCTATTCATCCTTAAGTTCTAAGGGGATTAAATATGTAGTGATGGCCATGATATCTATGTGGTGATTTCTTTGTTAGGGAATAAATTAATGGTAATATACTTAAAAGAGGACATAAGACTTTTGAAAATAGATTTATAATATTTTAATTTATCATCCTTTGTCTAATACACACTATTAATTTGGTTTATAATCAATTGGAAATCACCAAAGATAAATAATATATTGATGTTTAGAGCAAGTGTAAATTGAAGTCCCAAGTTAAGGGCCTTGTACTCATTATTATTAGTAGTATGAGAGAAGTAAAGCTTAAAGGATAATGGTATGAACTTATATTGTAGGGTCTATAAAATAATGCTTGTACCTAAACCATTAACATAGTGGGACTCATAAAAGAATAGAATCCAGGTGTCTAATTGATTGACTTCTATGGCAAAGAAAGAATCATCAAGAAATTCAACGACCATATGATGATTGTCTTCCAAAGGTGATGCCACCAATGAGTCGACAACCACTTAGCCTTTAGTGTACTTCTAGTTAATAAATTTAAGATTAAATTTAACAAATTCTAAGACTCACTTTGTAGTCCACCCCAATAAATTTTGTTTAGACATGAAGTACCATAAAATATCAACCTTCATAAAAACATAAGTTTTTTAAATAAGCATGTGATATTGTAAGTTCTAGGTGGCAAAGATAAAATTCAAATAAATTTTCTCTATAGAAGTATAGTGCATTTCAAAAATAATCAAATTTTAACTAATATAGTAACTAGATTTTTCCTTTCATTGATCATTATAATAGGCCAACATAGTATCCAAAGTGTGTTTCAATGTTAACATATATAATAGAAACAACTTGGAAATATTACGTGGAAATAAAGTATGTGGAGACAAGAGATATGCCTTAAAGGAGTCAAAATCCACTTGGCATTCATTATACCATTTAAATTTAGTGTTTTTGTATAACAACTTAGAGAACGATTGATATTTATCATCTAGTTGGATAATAAACCTCCTAAGAGCTTGCACTTTTCCTTTAAAACTTTGCAACTCAATCAGATTCATAGGAGGTATATTAGTTATACTCATAATTTTTTTAGGTTCCAACTTAATGACTCTAAGGAAGACAATGAATCTCAATAGTTTAATAGAAGTAATACCAAAGCCACATTTTTGCAGCTTCAAGTAAACCATATAATATTCCATATAATATTTAATGAAGATGATCATGGACATGATATTCCTTGTTAATCAAGCATCCAAGTAGGTCATCAAAATAATATTCCATAATATCATGCATCATATTATAGAAGATATAAGTCATTCACCTATTGATATGTAGCACTAGCATTTTTAAGGCCAAACGATATTACCTACCAACAAAAGGTTCCCTAAGGGGTTGTAAAAACCATTTTGGTCTAGTCCTTGAGGGTAATCCAAATCTAGTTATAGCTTGATAATACATCCATGAGGAAAATAATTCCACATCCTATTGTTAAATTAACTATAATTTTAATGTTGGGTAAAGGAAAATCGTCTTTTGGAAAAGCCATATTAATATCATAAAAGTGAATGCATATGTTGATTACACTTTCCTTGTTAGAAATAGGTATGATATTAAAAATATAGTAAAAATAATCTATTGAATTAATAAATATGACATCTAAAAGTTTATGGAAATTATCCTCAACAAGAAGATCAACCTTAGGGTGCATTTTATGCATTTTTTTCTTAACAAGACAACCAAGTGATGAACAACAAGAGACAGGTCTAGGCTAGATATGTTTGCATAGGTCCAAGAAAAAACATCATGTAATTATTTTTATGACATTCATATATTCCTAGTATTTTGCAAGATTCAGGGTAGTGCGAAGTTTTAATATTATGAAATCAGTATTAATCCTTATGTTGATATTTATAGCGTTCTCAATGAGTATATGAGATTCATATTTGCATTGAGGAGGTGCTAGTAGAACCATTAAGTATTCAATATTTATCTAGCTAAGAGGCGATATTTTAGAGGCTTTTGAGGTGGTAAATCTGATAATGTGGAAATAGGTTCCCTAACATAGGATACAATTTGAATAATAGAATTAAAATGAATGGATTCCAAATTAAAATGATGCACATCAATAGTTGACTCAAGAATATCCAAGGTAAACACATGAGATGACAAGGACCATGCTGCAAAAGTAACCATAGCTCTTTCTCATCCTCCTCATCCCACTGTGATCCATGTGTGGAGTAAATATCATCACAAGAACTCTATGAAAAGAGGTTGCTTTCATTATCATGATAAAACAATGTTGGAAAGAGTGATGGCTCAGTATTATTATAATATACCTAATTCCACAATGACTAGGCTAAGTGTCCACTTCTAGGGGCTCTATAATACCTTGTTCATTCTAATATAGGCCCTTTCCATGGTACCTCATGTTGATAATAATATATTTAGAGACTATATTAGTAAGAGATAAGTAACATGAGGCATATTGTCACTCATGTGGAAAATATTATCACCACAAATATGCCCATCATTATTGGTTCTAGCATAGATAAAGGAACAACTTCATATCTAGACGGTCCCACCTTTGGTTTTAGTTAATATATAATATAATGATGAAATAAATAGGTTAGAAAGAAATGAGAAGAGAACATATTTGTGTTGAGTATCATTAGCGTCAAGAGGATTGTTCATTGAGTATTCACCTTTAGTACTTGTAGATGGAGGATTATTAGTCTAGGTCTTCCATCCTAAATTAAATTATTCCAAGGTATTATAGGTAGTATGAGGTAGATGGTGGGGAGGGAGCAATTTGAAGGGATAGAAAAATAGTTTATGGGGCTAAGACAATCTAATAGTAAGTGAATGGCTAAGGATTAGTAATAAATAATTTTACCTTGGTATTCATATTTGAGATAATGGTGATAGGTAGAAGGAACAAATTTCATAGCATGAACTCACATATGCTCTAAGAGGAAATCAGAAGAGATCTCACAAAGGATGACATAAAACAAAGTGTCAAGGACCCAGATCCTAACTTTCAAAGGTAATATTATGATGCTATATACTCCCTGGTTCCCATTGTCAAAGGCTCTAATAATTAAATTTTATTTTTTCACGCCCTTCTATGTCAATCCAAAATGGCTAAGGTAATCTAAATAAAAAAAATTAATGGTCAATCTATTGTCTAGTATGACCCTCTTGATGTACTTTTCATTGTTATGAAATGTGATGTAAGGATGATGGTGCTTATGAATAGTAAATGGAGGAATATCCTTTTCCTAGAAATAGATGAGATGATGTACTCCAAAAGACCCAATAATATTAGTGATATCATAAACCTACACATTATGAGGGATCACCTACTCACTTAAGAGTTTGAGAAGCATATCTCAGTGGCTAGGGGATGTCTTTAGAAACTCAACAAGGGAGATTTTAGTAGGTACATTTTCTAGTTGTTGGCATAGATTGAAAGGATCAATATTTGATGATGGGATGACTAGTGGAGGCTTATCAACTATGGAGGATTAATATTTCTATTGTAAAACTAAAGAAGGTTTATTAAAAGGTTGGTTATTTTGTTTTTGTCGAGTTACAACATGGACTAAGACTATTCCTACCAGGTTTTGAAAAGTCATATTATTGGTTTATTTTTGGTTATGATTAGGCTAGGGGTTCTATAAAATCATAATATCTTAATTTAGAGGAATATTGGGAGTCGCAATAATTGACAACATTCTTGCCTCCATCTATAAATTTTTGGATGAGGTCATGCAAGGTGTTACACCTATTGGTATTATAATTGATGAGACGATAAAAATTACAATGATCATATCATTATACCGATGAAGTGTTTCTTGCAATAGGTATATATCCTTTAGTTGTGGAAGCTCTATAATTTTGAACTCCAAGAGATATTTTAAAATGGTAGGTGGAGGTAGCTTCAATGTAGTGAAATTTTTCTTAAGCTTTTGTTATTTAGCTAAGACAATCTTGTGTTTGTAGGTGTCATTGTATTCATGTTATTTGTTTTTGTTAGTTACCTAAGGATATGAATACAGGGATATAATATAATATTATACCATAAAATGGGTTACACATAAAATTATAATAATATATAACATAGTATCATATTATAATATTATGCACTTTGTAACTCATGGAAGGTGAACCATCACATTCTTGTATAAAGAGAGATGTACCCCAAATTGTAGAAGTCATATGAAGAATTCTTTTTAGTAGTATTGGCTCATGGAGATAGAGATCTTGTGGAGTGATTCCTTCCTTAAGGAGTATTCTTGGTGTTGCCCTACCTCAAGGGTAATATCTATCTCTATTTTATTGTGTGGATTAGTATTGTGGAATTTATTTGTGTATGCATGTTTGATATTTCTACATATTGGTGAGTGGTTTATTGTTAATAATAAGAGAGGATAATAACATTTTTTTATCAAAGAAGTAATTCTAGAAAAGTAGGGTTGTTTTGGTAGAGATAGGGAATATTCTTTCGAAAACTATCATATCTTGGAGGGTTTATATCTTTTTAAGTAGTCATTTCTAGAATATTTTTATTCTAGCATGTAGATAATTTCAGTTACTACAAAAATGACTTCTCATTTGTTAAATTATTATAAATATTGAGAAAGTTATGGCTATTTGAATTTGGGTTATTTATCTTGTTTTTTAGATATGCAATTTTTTTTCAAAACAAAAAATTCATATCATTTTTTTAGCAATCCTTGTTAGAATATATTTGCATCATTTTGTAGATTATTTTCAATACTACACCAATAAATACTTATTTGTCAAATTCTAATATGTATTGAAGGAGTTACAACTACTTGAAGTTGGGCTTTTGAGGATGTTTTTGGAATTTGTAGAAACTTCATTTATTCCAATCCGGGTAAGAAAATTAGTTGCCATTTATTTTATTTCAAAGAAAATTTATAGATTTCATTGTTTGAAGAAAGAAATATATGAGATCTTAGAAAATTTATTTTTAAGAATTTTACATTATTTAAAACCCTAACTGCTTTTCATGGAGTTGCTAATATTTATTGGAAGGGATGATAGTGACACTAAAGAATTATTGATGAAATGAAAATAAATCTTAAATTATTCTATGTAGGGATGGAAATGTAAGATTTGGTTTTCTATGCAAGGGGAAGCTTTAGAGTTGTATGATAATTTTAGATATGACCACACATGGGAAGAATTTAAAGTTGTGTTTTTAAGTAAATGGGGATTGGAGAAAAATAATAATAACATGTTGGTTAAGAAAACTATTTTTTGTGTCAGATAGGCCTATCAATGGTCAGAAATATTTTCTTGAATCTAAAAAATCTATTTTGCAAGTTCGTGGTTGCATTCAAAATAAAATATATTTTTCTTTCTACTAACCTTTTCAAAAAATATATTACTATTAATATGTATTTGACTAAGAGGTTACAATTTCAAACAAATAAAATAAAATACATTTAGCTTAAGGGTAAGAATACTCAATTTTTTTGAAGATTTTAAGCTGACCATGGATAAATATGTTTTACATTTATATTTTTATGCCATTGATATGGATGATGTAGATATTATTCTTTGTTATCCTTGTTTGCATTCATTGGAAAATTTTAATATCAATGTACAAAATAAGTTTATGAATTTTTGGTATAGAAAATAGAAGATAATAGTACAAGATATTTGTTAGCTTAAGGAGCAACAATAAAGGGAAAATCAAGAAGCTATTGTAGGAGAAACAAAAGAACATGAAATAGAATCTTAGAAGGAGGCAATAGCAAAAATCAAGGAAGAAGTAAAATAAAGGGATAAACTAAATGAGAGAAGCAAGAAATAAGATCCAAAAAATAGGAGAACAACACGCTAAAGTTGGAGTATATTGCCATCCACACCATCATGAGAGGCAACAATCATGGAGACAAGTCATAGGGTAACAAAGGATCTATGATGGACATACATGGAACCCAAGGGCTAATTATAGATATTTAAGTGGCATATGGACATCTTGACATAAAAATGGAATACCACCAGTTAGAGTTTAACTAGGATGGATGGATGATCAATATCAATACCAATTCTCGTCTTTGTTTAAAATATCATATTATTTAGTTTCTTCCTATGTTTCAAGGAGAAAATATTTTTGTAAGGGGGATGGAATGTTAGGTACCTAAGTATATGCATGTGGGGATATAATATAATATTGTATTATGGCATGGGTCACACATAAAATTATAATAATTTATAACATAGTGCCATATTATAATATAATGCAATTTGTAATTCATGGAATGTGAACCATCACATTCTTCTATTAAGAGAGATGTACCCCCAATTCTAAAATTCATATGAAGTATTCTTTGTAGTAGTCTTGATTCACAAATTTAGAGATCGTGTCGAATGATTCCTTCCTTAAATAGTATTCTTAATATTTCCCTACCTAAAGGGTGAAGTGTGAAACTTTGTAAAAACAATTTAAACACAATAGAATTAATGAATTCAATTAAAATCTTACCACTTAAGGAGGGCTAAGTCCTTTGCCACTTAGAGAGGGCTAAGTCTCTTGTGAATACACAAATGAATAATATATATGATTGATGATCAAATGTAAATCAACCTACATCTATAAATATGAATAAATCAACAAATCAATGAACAAATGGAAATATAGCTGACTAGCTATATTGGAGTTGTAACATGGCTCCCCTCCTCGAAAAGCTTTGTCCTCAAAGTTGGAAATGACTCAAAAATACTTTCTGGTTCCCATGTAGCATCTTCTACTAGTAGGTCCTACCATTTGATTAGAAATTATTTAATTTGGCGTGATCAAAGATGACGTGATCTGATTTGCAATATTGCTTCTGGTTGAAGAGTTATACGTCCTTCTTCATCTAGTATTGGGAGCTCTGTCTGTAAGTGCACTTTTTGGCCAATCACTTTTTTGAGGTAGGATACATGAAAAATTGGATGTATACGGGAAGAAGGTGGAAGCTCCAATTGATATGCTACTTCACCTATGCGACGAACTATCTTGTAGGGCCCGTAAAATCGAGGAGCCAACTTTTGATTGGTCTTGATCTTCAAGGATAGCTTCTTATAAGGTTGCAGGCGCAAGAAAACCATATCTCCTATATTGAATTATCATTCTGAATGATGTAAGTCATGTTGCTACTTCATACGATTTTGTGCCTGGATCAAATTATCCTTAAGAAGGTTGAGCATTGACTGACGATGCTGGAACAAGTCATCTATTTGAGCTACTTTGGAAGATCTTGGAACATAATATGTGATTGTTGGTGGTTTTAACCCATACAATGCTTCAAATGGAGACATCTTAAGGGAAGAATGGTAAGAAGTGTTATACCACCATTCTGCTAATGAAATCCAATGACTCCATTGATATTGCTTATCTTGAGCAAAGCAACGAAGATAAGTACCCAAATATTTGTTAACAATTTTTGTTTGACCATCGGTTTGGGGATGGTATGCAGAAGACATATTTAATTTGGTACCATTGAGATGGAATAATTCTCTCCAAAAATTGCTAGTAAATATGGGATCACGATCACTTACAATAGTTTTGGGTATTCCATGTAACTTGAAAATGGAGTCAATAAATACCTTGGCCACTTTGCTTGTTGAATAGGGGTGTTGTAGAGCACTAAAGTGAGCATACTTGGAAAGATGATCCACAACTACAAAAATCATTGTTTTACCCTCTGACTTGGGAAGACCTTCAATAAAATCCATTGATATGTGTTCCCACTAGCGGTATGGAATTGGTAAGGGTTGCAGAAGTCCTGGAGATTTGATTGTTTCACCTTTATTGCGTTGGCATACTTCGCATTCAGCCACAAATGTCTTGACATCTGATTTTAATCCTTTCCAATAAAAATATTGTTTCACCCGTTGATATGTTTTCAAGAATCCTGAGTGCCCTGTTGATGGAGATGAATGTGATTCTTCAAGGATCATTGATTTAATAGTGGAACCCTACGGAATGTAAATGCGATCTTTCTTGCGTAGCACCCCATCAATATATGAAAAATAAGGATGCTTTGATGATCCTTTATTCATATCTTGAATAATTTGAGCAGTTTCGGTATCAACCAACCATTCTTCTTGGAGTTGAGAAACCCATTGAGAACAAGGACCCAAAATGGCATTGATGGAGACTTCATCTTCATATTTATGGGATAATGCATCTGCTACTACATTTTCTTTGCCCTTCTTATACTCAATGATGAAATCATACCCCAATAGCTTGGTCATCCACTTGTTTTGTTTAGGATAAGAGAAACGTTGTTCTAGAAAGTGCTTAAGACTACTATGGTCAGTTTTTATGATGAAGTGACTGCTGAGTAAATAATACCTCCATTTCTCGATGGCATGTAAAATAGCCAACATTTATTTCTTGTATGTGGATCACCCCAAATTTTTACCTGAAATTTGCTTGCTTTCGAATGCCAAGGGATGACCATATTGCATTAAAACTGCACCAATTCCTGTACCTGAAGCGTCACACTCAATGATGAAGGGTTTACTAAAATCTAGAGTAGCTAATACTAGAGTGGAGCACATAGCATCTTTGAGTGCTTGGAATGCCTGAGATGCAGCTTCATTCCAAATAAATGCATCCTTTTTGGTAAGTGTTGTGAGAGGGGTGACAATTTTGCCATAGTTGCAAATAAATTTTCTGTAATAACCTATAAGGCCTAGGAATCCCCTAATTTTTTTGAGGGTTAGGTAACGACCAATCTTGAATAGCTTTGATTTTTTGTGGATCTACTTTGACTCCTTTATGAGAAACAATATGACCTAAGTATTCGACTTCTTGGACCCCAAAGGAACATTTGGATCTTTTAACAAATTTTATTTCCTTTCGTAGTAAATGTAGAACCTTATCAACATGGCTTAGGTGATCTTTCCAAATTTTGCTATAAATTAGGATATCATCAAAGAAAACTAGGACAAACTTGTGAAGGAATGGCCTAAATATGTGATTCATAAGGCTTTGAAAGGTTGATGGAGCATTAGTAAGACCAAAGGGCATGACTAGGAATTCATAATGACCTTCATGAGTGCGAAAAGTGGTTTTAGGTATGTCTGCTTCCCTCATCCGGATTTGGTGAAAACCAGAGTGAAGATCTAGTTTAGTGAAATAACTAGCACCATGTAATTCATCTAATAGGTCATCAATGATAGGGATAGGGAACTTATCTTTGATGGTAATTTTATTGAGAGGTCAAAAATTGGGACACATGCACCATGAAGTATCCTTGCGATGAACCATTACTACTGGTGATGAATAAGGGTTGATGCTAGGATGAATGATGCCATGTTCTAACATTTCTTGAACCAACTTCTCTATTTCTATCTTTTGTGGTTGAGGATAATGGTAAGGATGAACATTAGGAGGAAGACTTCTAGGGACAAGATGTATGGCATGGTCATGAGATCGCTTGGGAGGTAGCCCTTTTGGTTCACTGAAGACTTCATCATATTTAGCCATAATATCTTGAAGATCTTTTGAGGAAATTGCAGGAGTATCCATTGCTTGAGCTTCCATGAAATTGATTTGAGCTATGAATCCATAGCCTCCTTTATTTAATAACTTTTCCATGCAGTGTGAACTCACCACCTTGGATGGTGGAGATTGAATTCCTTGGAGACAAATAGTCTTCCCGTTCTCATTCCATTTGATATATAATCTTCAAAAATTAAAAGTAACATCATCTAGTTGTGATAACCATTCGATGCCCAAAATAACATCTGAACTTCCCAGGTTCATAATGAAGAGAGTTCCTCGCCAAGTGTAATTTCCCATTTGGATTGAAACTAGAGATGTTCTACCTACACATTGAGTGTTTCCTCCATTTGCAATTAAAACTTGGAACTTATCTTGATTGGTCGTATTAATGTACAAGTTCAATGCTTTAGCAGTTTTGATATCAATAAAGTTATGTGTATTGCTTGAATCAATCAACACATTAATATGCTTATGCCTAATAAATCCTTGTACCTTAATTGTATGATGAGTTGTTAACCCCATAAGTGCATGTACTAAGAGAGCAATAGTGTCATCCTCTGGTGTTGCTTCATTAGTATCTGCTGAGAGTTGTTCTATATTCATGGGTGACTCTTGTTGAGTTATATCTTCTTCTTCTTCTTCTTTATATTTTTAAATTCTACTTGAAAGGTTTGATGCACTACACATGCTTGATCTCTGGGATGATAAGAATGACATTTAAAGTAGAAAAATCTTGATGATTGTTCATTATTGCAAAAAGGTCGATGAAAATTAGAATCACGTTTATAGGACACCCCATATTGAAGTTTAGTTTCAATTGCTTGAGCTATTCTAGTAGCCTCATCTAGAGTACATGGATCATGAATGTCGACTTATTTTCAAATTTTATCCTTGAGACCATGATGAAAAGTAGACACCACTACTATTGGGTTTAATTCATGTGTGTAAGTAAGAAGACTTGTGAACTCCGATACATAATCTTCTACTGAACTGGTTTGCTTGAGATCCATGAGGTGGACCACATATGATGAAGATGAACCCTTATCAAATATTTTAAGGAAAATTTCCTTAAATTCAGGCCACATAAGAGATCAGTTATGTTGATGAAGCTACCATAACAACCATTGATAAGCTTGGGTGCCTAGTTTACAAGATGCATATGCAACTCGACCAATTTCAAGAATATGATATAAATAAAAAATACCATCCATCTTGGCTATCCAGCCTCTGGGATCGTATCCTTAAAAAGTGGGCATGTCGGTATGGGGTACTTGAGCATCATTAGGCCAAGTTAAGAATCAAGAGACATCCCCTATGGAGGGATCAAAATCGAAAGAATATTTTGGGGGTACCAATGTCTGATGAGTATTCAATGGTGGAGGGTTGATAATGGCTTGAGAAGCTTGATTATCTAGGGCTCTTTGTACCATATCTTTAATATCATGTAGTACTGAATACACCTGACCAATGTCATCTTCTTGTTTCTTAAGACATTCATGGACACTGGAATCCACACTAAGTGGAATATTTTTGACAAGGTCTCTTTTAGGGGGAAGGTTTACTTGATTAAGGACATGGTCTACTCTGTGAGAGTCTAGGTCATCTGGGTTGGATGAAGGGCTAATGTGATCTGGTGAAGGAGGAGGGACATTGTTATGATTTGGTGAAGCCATGGACCAGTGGTGAGGGTTGAAACTGTTAATTCTAAAAGGAGAGTTGTGTTGCATACCTTTATTTCATGGATGTCTTCTTGGTGAATTTAGTGATCCTTCATTTGGAATATTGGCACTTTGTAATCATCTGTTAGCTCCTCTATTCCACTTGTTAGCAATTTTTTGGTCACACATGCACTTGATTTAAAAATTTGCAAAAATTTTGATCAAAATTGACCAAAAAATTTGTTGTTTTCAACTGTATTTTGCTCCAACGGCTAGTTTTGATTTGAATACCACCAATGACTACTTTGACTTGAGCACAATACCAATGATGACTTTGATTGGAATTTAATTCTTCCAACTTAGGTTTTACTATTTGAATGTCAGCTGAGAAGTTTTCCCGTCACATTCAAATCGTTTCACTGATTAGCAAAATAGTGTGAAACTCCAAACGATATCTAATATTGCCAATGATGTGTGTTGAACGTAACTTAATTTTGTGTTGGAATTTAAAAGCTATTGCCTTCAACTGCTACTTCCAATCAACTTTGAATAAGGAGAGTATCACCAGTCAACTCTACATGGTTAATTTAAAATGGAGTCCTTTGCTTACCACTCCTATTGTATGAATGTCATAGGTTTGATACACCAATAGATGACACCAAACATGATTATTAGTGGATGAAGAGGACCCCAAATGTAATAAAATATCGAACCATCCAAATGCCACTTGTCGCTCGATGGTTGGTCATAGTATTAGGGTTCGCCAAAACCTAATTCTTGTTCACACTACAAATTTACTGCCACTAGGTGTGCAAAGCGATGCCGATGAAAAATTTCCTCGCTAATATTACACTAAAACTTGGAACACCTGCTATCTTCTTGTTGGGAGTGTTTAATTTAATAATGTGAATCTCCAATCTCCCTTGCAAAAAATTGCTAAGAGCAATTCTGAACAAAGTTTTCTACCTACTAACAGAGTTTGAATGCTCACACGTGAGTACTCCAAAACCTTATAAGATAATTTTAAATGTTAATTTCTCTATCAAGAGAATTCACCTCCAACTGAATTCTTGTGGAATACCACTTCAAACTTGGCCTAGTTCCACGCTTTTTACTTTAATGAATAGCAAATGATCTACCAAGAGTTTATGGATGGAAGGACCAACACTTCAACTCCTATGCCGACTATGAATTTCACGTCTGCTATGATCTGCATCCTGTGTGTGATAGTCGCTCACAAAAATATGTGATGACAGATAATGAAGCACATAAATGAAATGAGCACTATGAATAGGAATATCAAATGAATGCTATCCATGGATTTGTAAACAAAATAATGCAAATAATCCCTAGATATGCGGTGATTGACGCAACTTATTACAGAATGACCTAAAAAAAATTACTATGAATTTTCCAAGGATAGGATGAATGCTTCCTTCATAATCACGACTCTGATACCACTTGAAGTGTGAAACTTCATAAAAATAATTTAAACACAATAGAATGAATGAATTCAATTAAATATTACCACTTAAGGAGGGCTAAGTCCTTTGCCACTTAGAGAGGGCTAAGTCTCTTGTGAATACGCAAATGAATAATATTAACATTGATGATCAAATATAAATCAACCTACATCTATAAATATGAATAAATCAACAAGGGTGATATATATCTTTATTTTATTGTGTGTATTATTATTGTGGAATTTATTTTTGGATGTACGTTTCATATTTTTGCATATTGGTGAGTGGTTTATTGTTGATGAGAAGAAAGGGTCATAAAACTTTTGTGGGAATCAATGACTCCATAACCTACAACATGCTTATTTTTATATTATTTCTAAATTTTATCTTCCTCATTTTGTATTTTAAGCAACTCTCTCCCTAAAGGAATTGTCTCTACTTTGTTAGAAAGATCCACTACAACCTACAATGATATAATGTGAATGATTTCTAAGTGATAGGATAACTGATCATGCAAGTTGCATATGGAAATATATGGGAGGTCCTTTGGTGGGAGAATGAATTGGATTTTTCCTATGGGAGCTTGCTACCTAGATAGAATTCATCAAAAGGTTAATCCTTACCCAATTTTAATTTATAAAGGTCATCAATTGAGGCTCAATATTGAATATACATAGAACTATTGGACACACATTTATGATAACTCTTCAAAGCATTTAATGGAGTGGTGAGGTTGATAAAAATACCACTCTAGAGTAGCATTGCCAAGACTAGTAGGGAAAAGTAAAAGGAATACTATTTCATCATGAGTGGTGATTATATTAAAAATTTAGAACATCAAGATGGTTGATGGGGTGTCCTAACACTTTGTATGTAGGGAATATAAGAACCTAAAAATTAGTTGGGAAGCATCAATTATTTATGTATGGTTCAAAAGGTTCATTCGATAAATTGTCAAAGAAATACTACTGGATTGATGAATTTTCCTAGAGGGAGGACAATTCTCTCTTTGTTTGCTTCAATCCATTATCTAGCTTAGAATTTATCTTGGATGATTCTAGAGGGAATATATGAAAAAGTGGTTGAGAAAGCACTAGGAAGTTTTGGGAAACTTGTGGAAAGGAGACCATAGAGAATGGAGCATATACCATATTTTTCCCACTAGAAAGAAAGGAGTTAATGGAAATGGATTGTGAAGCAAATGGAAGCAAATTCTAATAAGGGTAAGTGCTACTAGGAGCAGTCTAAGAGATAAATATATGGGTAAAGCTTTACTGGGATAAAAATGGATTATCCTCAAGATATAAAATATCTACATTAATTATAGGTAGATTATATTTGTTAAAAAGGGGTATAGTTTGAGCTTGGTTACTTATGGAAGAAGCAATTGGAGAGATACTAGAATCTACATAATGATAAAAAAACATACTAAGACCTATAGAAGTTACTTGGTTAACATTTTTCTTAGGAAAATTACTATTATTATGGTACTAATCATGCAATGGATTAATAGTGGCACTTGATGATGTTGACTAGGAGTTATGGGCTTGAGGTAAGCCCCAATAATCATCCTCATCCTAAATTATATCCATAAATATATACAAATTCATATTCACAAACACTATGAGATGGTCTATAGAGTTAAATTTCATTCTATTCAAGATATTTTCTTTAGAAGGAGCTTGTTTATCCTCTTCATTTTCATTAAAGTTAGAGGTACAAAGGGATTTCCCTTATAATAATTTTAGAATATAAAATAAATATGAGACCCTAATTGAGCCTTTATTTGAAGAAAATATGAATGTTTATTTATAGCTTTAGAGTAAGGAAGATAAAGGGAAGGCCTAAATGGAAGGGAAAAAAATCTAGAAAGTACTTGAATGATCCATGAACATGTTCATGTTGGATTCATCAAAATGTAAGGGTGACAAAAAACTTACCCTTTTGGAAAAACACCTACCTTTCCTTACCTCAGGGCATGATACACTTCTACACTCAAAACAAGGGATATTCTAACACATATGTGAACACTTGCAATATATCTTATTCACAAGTTTTATTACACAA
Organism: Wollemia nobilis; assembly: GCA_028583015.1. Taxonomy (NCBI): domain Eukaryota; kingdom Viridiplantae; phylum Streptophyta; class Pinopsida; order Araucariales; family Araucariaceae; genus Wollemia; species Wollemia nobilis. The sequence continues at coordinate 8,961,465 of JAQPPZ010016864.1, read as the reverse complement.
TAGAATAAATTTATTATCTCTATATAGAATAATGAGGTCAAATTAACTATGAGACTCTATCAACTAGCAACACTAATCATTAAACAAAATTTAGATTTTGAAATAAAAGTAGGGACAACATTAACAAAAATAAAAGTGTGTTCATTCAAGAGGAACCATGAAATGGAAGTGTAATAAAGGATGAGTATATCGATATTCTCCATTCCTTAGTAAGATAGTATATGCTAGTATAGAAATACAAACTATTACCTATAGGGTATGCAATAAAAGCTTCTATAATGAGGACAAAAAAATATACAAATGCACTACTATAGTTAATGTTCATAGTGACAAGTAAGAGAATATAGCTAACAAAAATGTAGAAGTCATTAGTTGTTAGTAGATATTTCTAGTATAAGTTTAACATAATTTGGTTAACATGAGCATTAGTTAGTTACCCACCATTTTCTTAGGAGGGGTATTTATAGGTAGAATTTCAAAATTCTCTTTTTGAGCTATTGCAAGGGATCTGACATCAGTCTGAGATGTTGCATCTAATCAAGGTTATTGATCCATAATGGCTTGGTGTTATAATTATTTCAAAAATTTTATTATGATTGAGTATGGTCGAATGATACATGCTCATGTAAGTGGTCATGATCAATTTCTAAAATATGCTATACATTTATTTTATAAGGAGATTAAAATAAAGGGTCTAGGATTTTTGATTGATTAGGTTAATAAATGAATATTTTGAGAGATACTCTATTTGGTCCACTTTCAATATAGTAGTTGGAACATTTATTACTAGCTAGAATATAACATACTTGTTTTATAAATGCATTCAACCTTCAATATTGAGACTAAAATGAGATGTGTTGTTGTTGTATTGATTCATAGAAATGTAGTACATATATATAGGCTTAAGAGTCTATATGAAGATAAAACACAAATAATAAAATACTAGTCCACTATCTTAGTGGAGCACTATTACAAAGCATGTAATAAATCCTAACACCCCCATTATTACATGATTTGGAATAATTTCTAGTCTTAGTGCCTCTTAGTGATTCTTGTCTCTTTACCCATGAAGAATAATTCTAGATCAATGATGTATATGTCTCGGTCTATTGCCTTAGGGTCAACCACTTCCTCAGGTTTATTGCCTCTGGGTCAACCTTTGTCTTAGTGCCTCAGTTTCAACCTATTCCTTATATCTGTTGCCTCTATAGGTAACTGACTAGGTTCACCTTGAATATCATCCCCCCTCATGGTGAATCTTATGGCTACTTATCCTAGATTGCTTGTGAGTTGATTAATTTATAGTTTATATTAATATTTCTATTAATATAAGTTACATGTGGAAAATAGAAGCACCCAATAGATTTCTTACTGGAGGGAAAAATAAAGTCTATTAAAATATTAAAGTGGACACCTTTTATGAACACATGGGGGGATTTTTCTAAGCATTAATAATTGGAGAGATCAAGTGAGAATTTCAACTATGAAATCTGTATTGTACAAAGAAGAAGTTACAATTTATAGCTCTCGAAAGAACTAGATAATAGCATAAATTGTTGAAGCTAACCTATTCATAGAACACCATCCTAATTTAGGTAGATGACTAACCCATTTAATTAACAACATCTAACTTAACCCTATAAGCTCTCAAAGCTCAACTAATCAACACTAACTTTAGCAAAGCTAATACAATATTAATTGCTAACAAATATTAACCTAGATACTTTTAGGAAAATAGGAAGATTTATCAAATATTCCAACATTCTCCCCCTTGATGCTAAAGACACTCATGCAAGAGTTATTTAAGCATCACAAAGTTGGAAGAAAATATTTCTCTTACGTTTTCTCCAATATTGAATCAAGAAATCAGAATTTGCAAAAAACTTGTGGTGGCACTCCTTCCACTCTTCATGTGGGATCTCCTTCATCATTGATGTTGCTCCTCCATAATTCAAATGCTTGAGTGCCATATTTTTTTGATTAACTTACCCTTAAAGAAAAGTATCCCCTCTTGTGGTTTTTAGAAACCACTCTCTTACATATTTATCATTATGGTCTTTAAACCATGTTCTCAAATTTTGATCTTCTTTTACATCTTCAATACTAAACAATACTCCACATGAGTATTTAAAATTAATCATATAACATAAATGATAATACCATACAAATATTTCACATATTTCCACACAAAATATCACAAAATATATGGCCATATAATGACCAAGTACATATGCAACATAGAGTTGCTCCTCACACAAATGTTCTCTCAAAAAAATGGCTTTACAATATTCCTTCTCCCAAGTAATTTTGAGTACTCCATTTGGATCCATGTGACCCAATTTCACCATAATTGTATTCTCTCCAATAAGACTCTTCATCAAAGTTGTATCAATGAGACAATCGCCTCTCAATAATGCCTTTGGAAGACATTCTTCTTTCTTTTCATTCCTGCTCACAAAAAACAAATCATTAATAATAAAAAAATTACCTTTAGTATGAGTAGATTTTGTGCTTCCCATAAAGCTATTGTGTAGCAGTTCTCCTTCATTGTATGTTGCTTCAAGATCAATCATCAACTCTTCACTAAGATTTTTTCTCCTTTGTACAATCCATGTTGGTGTGTTAAAACACCATTCATTCAAGCGATCATACATTGTTGCCTTTTCAAGACAACTCTCTTTCTGCAATGTAGTCACTCCAAGTGAGTGATCTTCATCCACAATTGCCTCTTCAAGACAATTATCAATCTCCTTTGATGATGCCTCCATTACATCATGAAGTCCATTAATGACTATCTCACTATTTTCTATCTCCTCCTTGAGATAGTCTTTCTCATAATGTTCTTTTCCTTTTATTATCTCAGCCTTGAGATAATCTTCATTATGGAGCATGAAACTTATGCCCTTCATATCTTCTTCCTATTCTACACTTGGGTAATCATCCCACATAACTTCATTTGCTCTTTCAAGAGAGTACACATCCATTCCAAGTGAATGGCCTTCAATATAAGTGATCCAATGGTATTCCATGAACATTGTGTCTCCATCATCATCCCACAAAACTTCTTTATTCTCCTCCATGATAATTGTAGGTGCATTCTCTAAAATGCACCCTCCATTTGTCTCATCCATAAGATATTCTTCATCATACCTCTCTTCAATGATAATTGTACAAGGCTCCTTCTCATCCTCTTCTCCATGAAGGGATTATGTATGCTCTTCCACACAAGGTTTTTCTTCAAGTATGTCTTCCTCTTCAAGAAAAAATTCTCCATTACAAAGCATGGCTTCATATGAGTCTTTACAAGACTCTTCAAAAACTCCTTCAAAAGGATATAATTCAGAAACTTCTTCAAGGAAGCAAGACTCCTCCTTGCTTAAACGATCTTCATGATTGTCACATATGGCTTTATGTGTGTCCTCATCAAACCCATAAGCATCTTTCAACACTTGCCATGCTATTGTAGCTGATAAACAATTGGATATGAGAGGAAAAACACTATTTTCTATTCCTCTCCTCAAATTAATAAGGGCTAAGCAATTTGCATATTGCTGCTTCTTCTCTTTTCTCTCCTTGCCTTGTGGCTTGCTCCAAGTGGGTTCCTCATAGCCTTCTTGAACTACATCCCATAAGTCTTGAGCCTTCAATAAGGTCTTCATAATTATTCTCCAAATAGTATAATTATCTCCATTGAATTTGGGAACTTCCAATTATTTATACATGGTGGCCATTCTACAATCCACCACTCATCAATCTTCCACCATGCTCTGAGCTAATCCTTTCCTGAATCTACACAACCTTTATGTCTTACTGGTATTAAATAGCAACAAAACTCTTGATATTTTTAGACTTATTATTTCTTTATGAAACCACACTATCCTCTCAAAAATCAAATTTAGGCCTTTGAACAGGGTTCCAAGGGGCAGTACCGAAATACTTCCACAAGAAAAATTTGTGATGTTCAAGAGCTTCAACACACATCACTGGATGGTTCAAAAACTACCTTCCATGCCTTAGCATGCGGGTTGCAACCAGCCCAGCTTCCTCATCGTATGATAGCAAAAATACATTGTGCCAATATTAACTATGACGATGATTCTAGCTCATGCTTAGGATGACGTATACTCCACAACACTATGAATTGACCTCCTTGGTGCAATTCTTGCTCTAATTATAGCACACAACACACACTTCAAATACATCATGTCCGCATTCACAATATCCTTTAGATTCATAGCATTAGGGACCCATATCAGCAAGCGTTCACTTCTCCTTCAGAACAAGATCGTCCAGCGATGAACAACCTCCAGTTCCAATGATTAGAAATGATCTAAAATAATCATAATCACATTGTATTTTAAACACAGGTCTCCTTACGTAGCAATATCCTTACACAACATGATGCAAGATCCATGTCAACAACAATCATGACATCCACCTTTGTTGATTCTCCTTTGCAAATGATGAATCACAACTGTGCTCTCATCTCCTTCTCTTCTTTAGGGACTCACATATTTTTTTACAGCATGTAGGAAATGACTCTCAACATTTCAAACCTTTACAACATGCGATCCATTTAAAGCATGTAGGAAATATAACATTTAATCGCATCAACAAATGTCTCTCCTCATGACCAATCATACGTACAGAAGTAAAACAAAAAAACACGTAATTTTTTTTTGCTTCCAATTGCGATCTTCGTCGCTTGATATTACTACTAAAGAACCTTCTCAAAAATAATACGTATGTTTAATATTATAGTATGCTATTGATGAACACAACTTCAGCGCTCTCCTTCAACAAAATACACCATGTATTTTATCCAAATATTATCACACAGACAACAAGTACAACAACACAACTTTAAACAGATGCTTATCTCCAGATTGCAACATAGGAAGACGTTTCTCTCCACACTATTTTTCAACTAGGATAATAATAGATTATAATTCCAAAGCATCACTCCACATCAAACATCGCTCTACACCTCCAATATGTCAAGATTGAACTCATAATTCCTGTGATGGGCAATCAATACTAAATTATTTAGAAATACTACTTTCCAGTTCTGATACCAATTGATAATTTCAACTATGAAATTTGTATTGCACAAAGAAGAAGTTACAATTTATAGCTCTTTGAAAGAACTAGATAATAGCAAAAATTATTGAAGTTAACCTATTCGTAGAACACCATCCTAACTTAGGTAGATGACTAACCCATTTAATTAGCAACCTCTAACTTAACCCTATAAGCTCTCAAAGCTCAACTAATCAACACTAACTTTAGCAAAGCTAATACAATATTAATTGCTAACAAATATTAACCTAGATACTTTTAGGAAAATAGGAAGAATATCAAATATTCCAACAACAAGTTGGTATTTATTGTCAAGCGAGATATTGTATTTCTCATAATTTTTTTGGTTATATATATTTTCACGAGTATGTACCTATATATACTTGTTGGAAAGGTTTTTCTAATACAAATCCATTGGTGAGGTTCTTTTTTAGTTTTATGACCATTTGCTATTCTGAATTGTGGCTCAATGTTGATCTTGTAAAACTGTGTGCATTTTTGGTAGTATCCAAAACTCCTAGCTAGAACATTTGGTAAACTTGAGAGAAGTTATATTTTTATGGTATTATGGGATTATTAGGTCAAATTGTTCTTTGTGTTTGGAAAATTTGAAGGCACTTAACTTGTTGGAGGTATTGAAATTGTACAACATTTGGAGATCATTTGAGGTTATTTTTTAGACATTTTTATAATACAATCATCATTGTTATAGGGCCCCTTTTCCCTTACTTGTGGAGTTTTTTTATTGTGGTATTGTCTTAGCCATATTATGCTTACCTCACACTTGTGCTTGCCTCTCATTTTTGCTTACAATATCCCCACATGTCTTTGGGTTTTCTTTCATTTTGTGATCAAGTGTAGCTCAAATTGCACCTAAGCACTTGATTTTTGGCACATCAATTGTGAAAATTATTTCTCAAGAAAGCAAGCAAGCACATCATTATAATAAGCAAAAGTTTACCCACACTTATTTCCCACTTCTTACTCTCCTAGGTTGGAATAGGTCATTTATGTTCAAAATACCTCCCACTATTGGAACCACTTGTTGATTCAGAGTGGAAGAGCTAAGTCAAACCTCCACACATCATGGATCTTAAGTGGTGAACCTTAGAATATTTTAAGGTATCTTTCTTGGCACTTGTGTTCCTCATTACCTCATTGGTTGAGCTCCCTCCTCTCTTAATCTATTTTTTTATCATGACATCAACAAATCTACTTAATGGTCTCACGCCAAATATTGAGGAAGTTGATTCATTTGCAAATTGTAAATTTGAAATCGAATAAATATTAATGATGAATATTATGTGGAATTATGTAATAGACAGAAACCAAGATGAAGCACCACTCACTCCACTTGAAGATCCTATAATAAAGACATTGTTTGATAAAAATTCAAATATAGCTCTAAGTATAATCAAGCTAGATATAGGTATTCAATGTAGAGAAACTATAGAAGCTTACAATACACCCTAAGAAGTTTGGGATGCACTCATGAGGCTATTTTATAGGCCTAGTCAAGATATAATCTTGTATTTAAAAACTATGTTGGATAATATTTACATGAAAGGCTCACTTACCAATTATCTCATGGAAGCAATGCCCATTAGAAATGATTTATTAGCTACTAATATAACTCTTGAAAATAATAATTTGGTTCCTATCATGTTACGTGCCCTATCTTCTAAATTTCATGTATTTGCAATCATGTTAAATCTCACTGGCAAAAAATTGAATGCTCCATTTGAGGAGATTAAAATTCTTCTTAAGAAACATGAGCAAGAACTCATCAAAGATGAATAATTTGATTCTATAGCATTAGCCTTTTCCACAAAGGCAAATTTATAGCATAGACCCAATAAGGTTCCACATCAACATAATCAGAGAGGTAGACAAAGGTCTTAGCCAACCAACAACGTCAACAACCATGTCAATAACAATAACAACCACAACAATACCATAAAAAATAACATCAACAACCACAGTAGTACCATCAAAAACAAAATTAGTAGCCACAAAAATAGCCAAGATGACAAAAAAGACCTCCCCAAGGGGTTCATCCTAATAAAAGGCCTCAAAATTATAGGCCTCAACAATAACCCAATCACACCAACAATCAACAAGGGTGTGATTACTATGGCAAATGAAATCTTTCTACCACTAATTTCTATCAAAATAATAGATAGAGAGATCAAAGGGGTCAACAAGACAAAAATATTAATACCTTGTATGTAACAAATCAAGTCAAGATAAATATTATTGGTATATAAACTTAGGGGAAGCTAAACACATGATAGGCAGGTAGGATTGGTTAACCAAAATACATACTGACCACAACCAGTTCATCACGATTGGAGATGTTCATGCTCTTACCATTGAAGGTGTAAGAGATGCACCAATTTATTTACATATTGGGAATAATATTCTTGCTACAGATGTGTTTTATGTACCTAGACTCAATAGGATTATTATTTCTATTGGGCACCTTATAGATAAGGGCTATACTATATTTTTCAAAAAAATACAAATGTTATATTTAGGAACCAAATGGTTATTTTAAAGCCATTAGAGTAAAAAAGGATGGTTTCTACTACCTCCTTACCAAATCTATAACTCAAAAATCTTTGCATAAAACTACTACTTTCTCTTTTTAGTACATGTGGTATGAAATAATTGGTCATCTTAACTTTCATAATCTTAAAAATATGGAAATAATGGGTTTGTTAAAATGACTTCCTCACTTAAGGGAGTCTAAATGCTTTTGTGAACCATGTACTATTTCCAAACACCATAGAAAACCTTTTGAGTCAATAAAGGCTTGCAGAGCCAATAGGCCACTACAATTAGTGGATTTAGACATTTGTGGGCCAATGTTTGTTCACTCTCATAATGGAGCCAAATATTACATCACTTTCATTGATGATTATAACAAGAAATTTTGGATCTATCTCATTCATTATAAATGGCAATCCCTTGATACATTTAGGAATTCATGGTACTTGTTGAAAGTGAACGTAGCTATCAAATATCCATATTGAGGATAGACAATGGTGGAGAATACATCTCCAATTTTTTTTTAGTTTTTGTAAGTATCATGGGATAAGGAGGTTGTTCACAATTACGTATACACCCCAAAAAATGGAGTAGCTAAAAGGATGAATTAGATCATCATAAATAAGGCCAAATCTATGCTACTTGTTGCTACAATGTCAAACATATTTTGGGGAGAAGATGTTCTTACTTCTACCTACTTGACAAATAGGTCCTACACTAAGGCTTTGCATGACATAATACCAGAGGAATTATGGAGTGGAAGGATGCACTATGTGTGCCATTTTATAATTTTTGGATGTGATGCCTATGCCTACATTCCTTATCAAAAAAAAAGGAAATTTGAAGACAAGAGTCAAAAATTCATCTTTGTTGGCTATAGTGTGTTGGAATATATTACATCATTTGGTTCATGCCAATGTACCACCATGGGTACATCTATAGATTAGGAAAGAGTGTCATAGATTAGGATGAAAGTATTTACTTTATGCAATGTAATAAATGCACAAGTGTGCAAAGTATTTTGGTAATGTAAATGTGCATAGTTGTCCCTATGTACATGTGTCCATAGAATAGGAAGATGAAGAGTCATAGGAAGAGTGAAGGCCAAGAATCCTCCATATGAAGAGTCACATTCCATCCTATAAATGGGTATATGGATAGAGAGCAAGATATAGAAAATATATAGAGTGATTGGTCATATACAATCATAATGGAGAGTGATGAAGTATGATGTATTTGAGGTCTTTATTCAATAAAGATCATATTTTCATGAGCATTTATTAGTGGCATTTATATGATTCATTTCTGAAGTATTTTATGATTTTTATATGCTTAATAGATTACCATTATCATATATTTCATATTGCAACTTTATTTTAGATCTTGTGATTACTTTATTCTATGCATTTAGCTTCAAAAGCTAATAGTGGTATCAGAGCTACAACAAGGTTTTGTCTTGCACAGGTTTTTGGTTGCAAAGAAGATTTCTACTGGTTAAGGAGAAACCAGTAAAGTTGAAGAAATTACCTCTAGAAAGGAAAACTAGAGAAGATAGCATTTCTCATTGTGTTGAAGGAAAACCAGTGATAATTAAGGATTTACCTATTCCAAGAGCAAAGTTGGAATAGAAGGAGATTTACAGGTCTTGAAGATAGACCTTGATATTGAAGAGATTAAGAGACCCCTAAAGGAGGTCCTATTGATAAGCTTGATAGAGAGAGAGAGAGAGAGAATATTCTAGATTAGTATTTGGCTAGAATATTTCCACAGGGTTGAAGGAAAACTCGTGAAGACTAGGATTCAACAAATATTTGCTTTCACTAGTTTTTGAGATAGCTAGTGAAGATTATTGATTTTAGAATTCTAGAACTTTGAATATATTTGATTATTATTGTCTAAGTTTTTGTTGCAGAATATTAGTTCTCAAAATTTGAGAAGCTTCCTACAATGGATAGAGAATAATTTCACCTTCGATTGCCTAAAAGTCTATGTGCTTTCCTCGTGCATGGATTATCTTTTTTGTAGAAAAGTAGATGAAGAGAGGAGAACAAAGAAGGAAGTACTCATTGAAGATTAAAGGAGGTCCAAGAAAGAAGGCCTCATTGAATATTGAGGAGAACCAAGAAGGAAGTCCTCATTGAATATTAAGGAGGTCCAAGAAAGAAGGCCCCATTGAAGATTGAGGAGAACCAAGAAGGAAGTCCTCATTGAATATTGTAGACTACAAATTGAAGATTGAAGAGACCCAAAAAAGAGGTCACATTGAAGAACTTCCAGATTTGGAAGATTGAATATTGAAGTCTAAAGACTGAAGATAAAGAGGACTACAAAAAGGTCCTATTGCAGAGTTGAGAAGTAAAAGATTTTGGAGATCCAAGAAAGGAGATCTCATTGCAGAAATTCCATAATTGGAAGATTGAAGAAACCAAGGTAAGGTTTCATTAAAGAATTGATTAAGAATATTTGAGTAGCTACAGAATTAGAAGACCCAAGAAAAGAGGTCTCAAGAATATTTCTAGAGAAGAAGAAGAAGGCTAGAGAAAACCTCATTGTATAATTAGAAGACCCAAGAGAAGAGGTCTCAAGAAGATTTCTAGAAAAGAAGAAGGCTAGAGAAAGCCTCATTGCAGATTTGAAGTAGTGGCCATTGGAGGAGTTTTGAAGAAAATTTCATGTCAGAATATTGCAAGTAGGAGAAGCTCCTAATAAAAGGAAGTTGGGACAATTATCACCATCTAACAACAAGCCCAAAAAGGAAAGAAGGATTTGGCAAGAAGTTTGCCAAATTTTGAGAAGTTTTGAAGATCTCAAGACATTCAGATTCTTGAGGAAGAAGACAACGAACAAGATCAGATTTGAAGTCAAAATTCAACAAGAAGCTTGAAGAAAGAAGAAGGATTGAAGAGGCCATATATTTGAGAGATTTGAGAACAACCACAAAGGTTTTGTAGGTTGATTTGTAAAAGAGAATTTGTTGATTTTTAGAGGAGAAGTTGAAAGGTCATAGGACAACAAATCGAAGAAAGCATAGAGCTGCAATTTGGAGAAGCTTTGGAAAGATTTTCGAGTACTTTTGGACATCCAATTAAAGGAAGGCTTGATAGTAAAAGAGAGCAGCATATTTGAATATTCGTGGACATCAACGAATCAGATTTTTGTAAGCAACGATTGAAAGAATTTTAAGCTGCAAATTTGAGCAACATTGAAAGAGTAAAGGAAGTTGCATTTTGAAGGAGTTTTAGGATATATTTGGAAAATATTTGAACAAAAAAGTGCAAGAGGATTTAGCAGCATCTAAGGAGGATATTTACTACATATTTGGACAGCAAAAGGGTAGCATTTGCAGCTGCAAACTTCAGAGATTGATAGCACACATTTGAAGGCAAGAGAGCTGATTTTGGGCAGCAACTACAACTGCAAGATAAAGAGTCTACAAACAACAAAATAAAAAGGAGTATTGCTACAAATTCAAGACAACAAGCCATCAAGAAAGAGAGCTACAAAAGAGTTTATAAAAGGTGTGTTATATTGATGCCATACAAAGTACTATTTTACAAGTTTTGAAAGTACTTATTGTACGTTTTTAAGGAGCATCATTTTTAGAGACATTAAGAGCTAGCAAAATAGAGTTTTAGTAAAGTGTCTCTAAGCTTAGAAAAGAGACACCATTGTCATTTTATCTACACACCATTATTATTATAGAATCTGTAAATTAAACAACTAGAATTAAAGTTTGAAAAGTGTTAAAGAGGAGTGATAAGGAAACTAGCATATGTTGTTTTTATATAATAGAAAAAGGTATATTTATTCTACGTAATAGTGAGGCTGAATAGTCCTCAAAACCAAGGTAGATTTAAGGTGTTAAAAAACACCAAGAAGAGCTCCAAACTGGCAGAATACGTTGGTGAAGGAAATCACCAAAAAGAGTGGTAAATCCACCACTCAAATCACCATCGAGTTGCACAGATTGAGCACTAGAGATAAGTGCAATAGTGATAGCAAAGCACAGGGGGGAAAGCGCCCAAGCATTATCTAGAAGCACAACCACCAAAAGCATCCAAGCATTGTCTAAAAGTGCAGCCATCGATAAGAGAGGAGCCACCACATTAGATAGAGCCACCATTGGAGAAAGTGAAGCGCCACCTGCAAATACAAAAATGTAAAACAACAAGAAGGACTTGCAAAGGAGCCACCATTGGAGAAAGTGAAGCACCACCTACAAATACAAAAATATAAAACAACAAGAAGGAAGTACAAAGGCATTGAGAAATATCAAAGGATAGGTTCGTGCAACCACCAAGAAGGGAAACTTGCATAACGTATTCCCTACATGCACAACCAAGTGTCCAAGAGCAAAACATAACGCAACTAGGAAGATAAAGCATCAAAGGGCATTACAGGTTCATTTACAAGGTAAAGGAACATTATAACCCAGTTGGTGCCACTTGTCAGGATGAAGTAGCAACGCTACAGGCCATCCAAGAGCCACAAAATATATTTTCCATTTGTTACATAAGAGGAGGAGCGCTACAAGTCTTAAAGAAGCTACAAGCTATGTTAAAAGGGTAGAGGAAGCACTTTAGTGACACTTGTCACTCATCTTGCAAAATATTAAACATTACAAAGGAAGGAGAAACATCTTTGAGCGCCCATTTAGTGCATGAGATGAATTTACTTTGGCATTGTCTCATTAATCACAGCAAGGACTCCACTACATCAAAGAAGAAGCACCTTGACCAGTTTGAAGGAAGTTGACCAGAGGAAGAGCACCCAATTTCAAAGGAAGACCAAGCATAGCATTAAGGTGGGAGTGCCTAAAATATCAAAGGTAATATTTATTACTTTTTGGAATTAAATTTTATGCTAAGTAGGAGTTATAAGGTGTAAAAGGATATATTATCTAAGGTTAAAGTTTAAAAGTATTTTATTGGAGAGATAAGCATTATTGAAACCTTATAAATCTGAATATTACAATTTAAAACCTTTTACAAAGTATTGAAGATTATTTTGAATATTAAAGCATTGATTTTGAAGTTTTGTAATTTGCACATTTGAATTTACAAAACAAATTAAATATTTGCAATTTGATAAGTTTGGAGAAATAAGGTATTCTACATCAAATTAGGAGGAAATACCTCCAAGGTGTGAACTTCCTTAATGACAACTTAGCAAGCAGGGGGTCTGCTTTTTGGAAGGAAATCCTCATGAGCAGGAATATTGTCAAGAAAGGTCTTAGATGGATTCTAGAAAATGGGTAAAAAATAGACTTTTGGAAGGATCGATGGGTGAGAGCTGAGGAGTTATCCTAGAATCCTCATTTGACTAGGATTCAAGAGCATATGGAGCAGTATATTGGGAAGAAGGTTGCAAATTATACGTGGTAGGAAATAAATATCAACAGGTGGAAACACATCAGAGTACAGGGTTTTGAAGAGGAGTCTGAAGAGCTTTATAACATTTTAACTCAGCAAATTATTCCCTCTGGAGAGGATGAAGATCACATTGTTTCGACTGAGACTGAAAGTGGTGACTTCATAGTTAAGTCTGCCTATAATTTGCTTCTCAATGTGGAAGGTCAACAATTTCAATCGTTTTTGGTCTGGATCAAAGGCTTAATTCCTAAAATATCATTTTTTTCATGGCTGGTGATTCAAGGAAAAATCCTCACTATGGACAATATGTTATCCAAAGGTATGGTTATTGCTAACCGTTGCTACATGTGCATGGAATGATGGGAGACAACCCAACACTTGTTTCTAGAGTGTCTGGTAGTGGAGTCCATCCTGGATGAACTTTTCCAAGCCTTTAGGATCTCATGGGTTAAGCCTCCTCTTATATCCGAAGTGTTCCATCAATGGCCTCAACCCTTTGTTAGCCTAAAACTTAAGTACCTATGGAAAATCTATTGGCATCATTTTCTATGGCAGATTTGGCTAGAAGGGAACCATAGAGCCTTTAAGGATACCATTCACAATCCAAAAACCATCCTCAACAGGATTATTGTCTTTGCAAAATAAAACCTTAGCACCTTAGTGGATGAGAACCACACAATTATTCCCCAAGAAAAACAATTAGCTCGGGCCTTAGGTATTGAGGACAAACCTTCCATTCCTTTGCCCAATCTCAGAAATGGTATTTCTTGGGAGCCACCCCCCAGGGTTGGTTTAAACTAAATTTTGATGGTGCAGCCAAGGAGAACCCGAGAAGAGCTGGAGCTGGAGGAATAATCAGGGATCATCAAGAAAATCTGGTCAAGGCATTCGCTGAACCATTGGGAATCAGAACTAATAACGAAGCAGAAGTTAGAGCCCTTTGGAGAGGGTTTCAAGTAGCCCAAGCTACTCAAGGTAACTTGATGATTGAAGGTGACTCTATGAACATCATCAACCTATTAACCAATGGCAAAAAATCTCCATGGAGAATTAAGGGAGTCATCCATGAAGTGAGGATCCTTTTTGTGGCAAGACAAAACAGGAGGGCTCATCATGTGTACCGTGAGGCCAACAGGTCAGCTGACAAATTATCCAACATAGGTGTTGATGTTGGTAGTTTGGTGACATGGACACAAGGTGTGCCATGTGAAGTGGAAAACATTATTAGTCATGAAAAGAAACCTACCCATTAAGGATAAATATGAATGGGTGTTCTTTCCCCATGGAGCTGGTAATAACTATGGGGTTTCCCTCTAAATCATACCAAATTGGAAATGAAGGTAACAGGGTGTAAGCCTTGGAAGATTCCGATAGAGAATAGGAAATGGGCAAGCAACAGGTTTCACAAGTGCAAAGTTCCAAACTTCAATTCCTATCAATGTAAGTAATGTTTATAGTTATTTTTAGGTATGGGTGTGCTTTGTTAGTAAGGTGTTGCAAGGGATTCAACACAATTTATGGTAAGAAAGTTTCAAGGATGACTAGGATCTACAATCTCACTAGAATGCTGGATATTGTAATAGGTTTTGGGTTAACCTGCAAAACTTGGTAATTAATGAAGACTTTTATTTACCAAAAAAAAATTAGGAATACACAAAATTTGTAAATATTAATTTTAGAATTTCTAAATTTTTAGAGTTGGAGTTATAAGGAATCCCACATCAACATGGTTTATGAAATTCAAGATTAGAAATTATAGTCTTAAATTTAGGAGATAAAAGGAATTCAATATAGAAGTACTTGAAAAAGAAAAACTGCATTAATCTCTAATAAAAAATTATTAGACATATAAATTTGAAATATTTGTAATATTTAAAATTTCATTAAAATAATTGATTGATAAGAGGAAAGTAAAATTGCTATTTTTGAAGAATAGAAATTCAAACATTAATTCATTAGGGAGATACGAGTAGTTCTAAAAACATAGAATTGAAGAAATTATATTGTTAATCATATACTACAAGATTTGAAGAATTAAAGGATTTCAACTCAATATCTAAAATTTGAAAAGATTCTCAAGAAAGGCAATATATTCATATAAATATTAAGTATTTGGAAGGACAAGAATGAAAAATTGTCCTTAGTCTATAATTCAAAGCTAAGGAGAGATAAAAAATAGAAAATTTGAGTTTTCTTCAAACACTTATTTGATAAATTAAACTAGGGAGTCATAAGGAAGTCAACCTCAAAAGTTTAAAAGGATTCTACTAAAGTTATCTTTCATTTTTTAAGACTCGGGAGTCACAAGGAAGTCTACATCAAAACAATATGGATAACATAGTAAAAGAAGTATTTAATGAAAATAGTGAAGAAATATTGCATGCACTCAAGTTCTATTCTCATGACTTAATCTCAAATATAGATGGAGATCAAGTATTTGATATTCAAAAGGAGAAATTGATCTTATTTTTCAAAGAAGCTAAGGAAGGAAAATTTACTACCTTTATGGAATTTCTTCATGGAAATTTTTTTAGATATTGTTGGGAATCTCAAGACATTATTATTACTTCAAAATAATGTCTAATATTGTATCTTTCATTAGTTATTTTTTAACTCTTTCAAGAAAAAATACAGGTTGAAGGAAATATTTTATATGATTATCTTATGGAAGATTCACTTAATCCAAATCAATATTATTGTGATGATTCACTAACTCACAATACAAAGGATATATCACTGGTAGAAGTGCAATGACAAAGAAATAAAATAATTCATATCAAAAGAGATAGGGAGAAGAATGAAACTAACAAAGATGATTGCTTGAAGCATTTAGGACAAGAACCAAAGTTGTGTCACTATGATAATATGCTAACACAATGCTTAGAAGAAAAAAACCAATGATGATACAAAAGCAAGGAAAAGAAAAGAAGAAAAGAAGAGGTCACACCATAAAAGTTAAACAAGAATCATTTGATGCAAATTCAAAAATTGATCTTATAAAGATAGATTGAAGACATGAATATGAAGACCATATTGAAGATTAAAGTCTTCAATAACCAAATAATGTAATACATGGGTGTTTTGGAATATATTACATCATTTGGTTCATGCCAATGTACCACCATGGGTACATCTATAGATTAGGAAAGAGTATCATAGATTAGGATGAAAGTATTTACTTTATGCAATGTAATAAATACAAAAGTGTGCAAAGTATTTTGGCAATGTAAATATGCATAGTTATCCCTATGTACATGTGTCCATAGAATAGAAATATGAAGAGTCATAGGAAGAGTAAAGTCCAATAATATTCCATATAAATACACATTCCATCCTATAAATGGGTATAAGGATAGAGAGCAAGATATAGAGTGAATGGTCATATACAATCATAATGGAGAGTGATGAAGTATGATGTATTTGAGGTCTTTATCAATAAAGATAATATTTTTGTGAGAATTTATTAGTCGCATTTATATGACTCATTTCTGAATTATTTTATGAGTTTTATATGCTTAATAGATTATAATTATCATATATTTCATATCGTAACTTTATTTTAGATCTTGTGATTACTTTATTCTATGCATTTAGCTTCAAAAGCTAACATAGTGAAAGTGTGAAAGTCTAGAAGCTATATGAGCCTGTTTTCAAGAGGATTTTTCTCTATATTGATGTTACCTTCAATGAATATATCCCACCTAATCCTCCTCCTATGTCCCCCACTTTTCAACCAACTCATGAAACTATTGCTCCCTTGACACCAACTTTCTCACCTAGTCCTTCATATTCCCTCACAAATTAAAATATTCCTCAACATAAAGACCTCCCCACACATGATCCATGTTCATATTTCTCTTATACTCCTCCTCCACCTAATTATCATGCCACATAATCAAATACTATACCTAAGTGGATCCAATCTACCATAGATGAAGCCCAAACTCACTTGCCCACTTATACAGGTAAAAGGCATTTTGCCCTAAGACACCAAGTAAATTATGCCCTCATGGCTAAAGTACTTAGCCAACAAAAACCTTATACTATCAAAAAAGAACTTGGTGATCCTAAATGGATTATTTCTATGGACCATGAATTAGATTCCATCGAACAGAATCAAACATGGCAGCTAGTTGATTTAACCCTAGGCAAATCCACCATTGGCATAAAATGGGTGTACAAGATAAAGCATCAATAAGATGGTTCATTAGATTGCTACAAGGCTTACCTAGTAGCTAAAGGATATAAGCAACAAGATGAAATTGATTATGAGAATATCTTTTCTCTTGTGGAAAATATGACTACAATCCACATAGTTATTGCTTTAACCACTCAAAAACATTGGCCTATATATCAGATGGATGTAAAAAGTACCTTTCTCAATGGTGCATTGTAGGAAGAAGTGTATGTTGACCAACCACTAGGGTACACAATAAAAGGCCAAGAAAACAAAGTCCTTATATTGAAGAAAACTCTATATGGGTTGAAGTAAGCACCCCGATCTTGGTATGCCAAAATTAACTCTTATTTCATCAACCTTGGTTTCACTAGATCTGCAACAAAATTTTCTCTCTATGTGAAACGTTGGAGGAACCATATTATTTTGGTTACATTATATGTGGATGATATTATCATTATAGGTGATGACATTGATTGAATAAGGTTTCTCAGAGAAGACTTGGGCCTCCTCCACTATTGCTTAGGCATAGAGGTATGACAATATCTTGGTAAGATTTTTATCTCCAAGGGTAAATACATCCAGTCTATCTTAGATAGGTTTCACATGGATGAGTATAAACCATCCCTCAATCCCATAGAAACCCAATTGAAATTGTTTAATAGTGGTGATGAAGAAAGGGTTTATGGCACACTTTATAGTAAAATAGTTGGAAGTTTGATCTACTCAATTTCAATGCTTAGGTGTGAAAGGGGCCCATGATGGGACTAGGGATGCAACTTATGGAGGCCAACTCTATCAAACATTTGGTAGACCTATTAAGTAGGAAGCTTAGGTGGCATGCGATTACCATGTAATAGTACCTACCTAGCATGGGTGATGGTGGTGGGTTCATGAATACCGATAATAGATCTACCATTAATGGAGATCATACACTGGACCGGTTTTGATCAAATCACCCTTGGATCAATATTAGAGAATCTATGAGAAGACTCTCTAATTTATTGGTACAATGTTTTGCATGTACACTAAATTCTTCAAGAAACATGGTCCATCTCAGATGCATGGATGTTGGTATCATCATTTCCTAGTTGCACTGACCATGTTGGTCCTTTTAGTGCAACAACAAAATTACGAACAAAAATTGTGATGATATCAACACACAAAATGACTCCACTATATGCCACCTCTAATCGATATTTGATGGTGTATATAACATTGAAAATTCTAAAAAACTTAGTGGATAGTCTAGAAGATCATAATTGGTCAAATAATGCAGCAAAAGAGGGGTATTTTAAATTTTCAAGTTTGACTTTATGTCAAGCAACTTACAAGACTTTGATGTGTGATTACCTTGAGATCTTTATCAGAGCAATTGAGGCTACATAGGAACTTCACATAGTCATCAACGATGATATCATATATGAACCTCATTATATTCTCCTCCCTTGAAATATGATGCCCCATAATTATGTGATGAATTGATGCCACAAATATTTGATACAAATCTACGTACCAAAAGCATGATTTCTAGCCTTGAAACCATCCTGAGATATGGATATTCACCATGATTTCCAATAAGAAATTATTCATGGCTGAAGGGACATGGGTTCCAAATGAAAAATTTCTCCTCCATATACAACAACAATGGTGTTGTGAAACACAATACTATTTGATATGTGGTTGTGTCCCACTCGATGACCCACATGGAAAAAATTCCTCTCAATCTATGAAAAATAGAAGAAGCACTTGAAAATTTCACCCGTTTTCTACTCTTTCACTAGGGTGCCTCCTCTAAAGATGCCATCATACAACTACTGAGGGACATGATGAAAAAGGGGATTCAAAATATGTAAGTCATCATTGTCTCATGTGTCGGTAGTGGAGGAAGCAAACCGAGTGGAGTTGATGAATAGAGTAGAGGTGTCTCATGTGGGAAGCCCCTGGATGATGTGTGGATCACCAATGGTAGAGGTGGAAGAAGAGGTAGATGGTCACTTAGGCTCTATATTTAGAAGCACCGACATACTAATTTCATTGTTGCTAATTAATTTTGGTTCTATAAAAATAATTGTGCTTCACAAACAATAAAAATATTAATGATGTTAGCAACGACTATGTGCCTATGAGCATCATGGAGTCGATGTCAATCTCAAGGTATGACTAGAAATGCAAGGCTGAGAGCGAGGTCACAACAAGCTATCTAAATACAAATACTCTCCCATAATTAACACAACCAAAGAGGATGGGAAATTCATAGAATTTGCATTATACAAATACTGGTAAGTTAATTATTTTTTTGTTAAATATCATAAAGGCATGGGCACCCATTAAAAAAAACCTTCATTGTTAAGAACACAAGGTTGGAGTAGGACTGAGATGAGTGACGTCCTGGGAAGTCCCAGTTCTTGCAACTTCTTTTAAAAGAATTCCATACCTCTTTAAAAAATTTCTAAACCAGATTCATGGCTCTAAGCTTGAAGCTTCAAGAGCATACATGGATTTTTCTCAAGTCTGGTTTTTTATCCATTTAAAAAATGGAGAGCATACTCCCTAGGATTTGATAAAAAATGAGGGAAGAAAAAAATGAGGGGGAATCCCCCCTCAAGAGCTCATAGGCTCAGGATCCTATATGCTCTGATACCAAATGTTGAATATGAAATGAGAGGTGCATTGATGTATTGATTCATAAAAATGTAGTACATATATATATAGGATTAAGATATTATATGAAGACAAAACACAAACAATAAAATACTAGTCCACTATCTTAGTGGATCACTATTACAAAGCATGTAATAAATCCTAACATTCAAAAGTATTGTATCTACCATAGTCCATCCTAGGTGGTATTTTGCACTTCCTCAAATTAGAAGTCCTACAAATATGTAGTGAAGGGGGAAGAAGAAAATATACATATCTTAGTTTTCCTACAAATTGGTTTCCAATAACATAGCTAATGCCTTAACATGTTAGAGAGTATCATGATGATGAAACAAGAATCTGTAGCTCAATGGAGGATCCATAGTCTATGCACCATTCCATAGTGCATAAGAAAATCCATGCTAAGGAGGTCAATATGTGTCATGGAAACCACTTCATAGTGCAAAAGTCCATCCACTATGTGGAATTCAATCCATAATATAAAATTATCAAGTAATGTGGACAAGTAATGTGACTACAAAGGGATTAGTCATTGCTAAGGTTTACCAAATTTATAATGTGTGAAAATGCATGCTTTCCTTGAGTGTTAGAGTGTTGGTCAAGTGAGTTAGGGTACACAAAATTGGGTACCCAAAGTGGTAAGAACTTATAGAGCATATATATCTTTAGTTGTTTTAGAAAAAATTTCATCTTTAGATTAATTTTCAATGACATGAATTATTGAGATTCTAAAATAGAAATTCTTAATATGATTAGGTTTGAAAGAGATAATTTTAAATAATATTTTAGAGTGATTGTTTAGCCAATCATCATTAATTCTAATTTTAGCCAAGAATTTTACCATTAGGTAGAACAATATATTTTTTTAATAATTCCCTATGAACATTTTGAATACCTAATTTTGAAAACAAACAACTCAAAATTGAAGGTATTGAATAAATATTTACACAAAATTTTATGGGTCAACATTCCTACTAAACTATTCAAGCCCAAAGAAATGATGCCTATATAATGGGTATAAAGTCAATTGTAGAGAGAACCATGTTATTTATAGATATTACTTAGTTGTAAACAATGCAACATCTCTTATATATCTCCTACTCAAGGAAGAGTAATATTTTCTATTTGACGAACCCATTTATAGGAGAAGAAAAAAACTATTATCTCATATAGGATCAAGGCGTAATATAATATTTTTGTCAATAATGTGAAATGCACCGTGCTCTACCTCACTATCTCCTATGGCAATGGTATTTGATTCTTCCTAGTAGAAGATAATTAATTCAAAATCAGACTCTTATGCACTCATAAGAAGGCCATAACATTCTTCTTCTAAAATATTTACAATTAGTATGGAGACAAGATTCCAATATTATTTATAATATTATAACTATTTTTTGGGTTCTCAAATGAATCATTTGATTATAATAAATTGCACTTAACTTGATCAAATCCCTCCAAAATGATTGGGAATCATCATTTTTCAAGAATGAAGGCATCTATGATTTGTTCCATAAGATTCTTGTTGTTAGGTTATTAAAGCTACATTGTTTATGGTTGTTATGGAGGAGTATTATTTTTTGGTTTCTCCACACTAAAATTTGTGCTTTATCCTTAGGGTATTATAAGATAACTAAAATCTCTAGTTTAAGTTGCTCTATTGTCTTACTCTTTTTTCCCTCTTTCACCCATTACATGAAGAACTTATCTTCTAGGAACATTGTGTCTTCCTATTCATGGATAACCAACAAGATTACAAATTATTCCCATGATTGTAATAAATACTATTTATTAAAGGTACTACAAGGTATAATGACCTATTGTTCATCATATGATGATGAACTTGCAATAGAGGTGGGCATGCCCTTGTCATCCAATAGACATGATGTTGATACATCTAATGGAGACTCATTGAAGTTCTATTTAATATATTGCTTTTCTAAGGTAATATTGCATGTCTTTCAAGAAAATATCCATCAATATCTATATGATCCACTAATCCTTATTCTAACTGTTTATAACTAAAAACCATCAATCAAATGATCCTCTTAAATATGCTTATTATTTGCACTATCATTTTTCCAAGATCTCCCTCACAATTCTTCAAGTTTTTCTGCCATATTAGAATATAAGTTCAACAAGGATTATTAGTGATGGGTGTATGGATAAATTGATATTAATGGATTTTAATAGATTAAGGTTTTTTTAAATGAACTTATAAGGAAAAATATAATTAGCTTGATTTTTCAATTAGTAGGTTATAAGCCTATGTTTCAACTTGTGTGATGAGCATCTTTTGTTCCTTAAAAACTTCATTAGAAGGTAGTACAAAAAAATTTCTAACAGGTTATTCCAATCATTTATGTTATGCAAGCCATAATGCTCTCATGCAATATATGGATTACAATAAGGGAGAATAATAATATATTAATGGTTTCATTATAAACCTAGCTAATGCTATATCATAATAAGAAGAGAGCATAATAATACATTGACTCTTGAAAAAAATAAAAAAATTAACTAATTAGGTTTGTCCATATAACAACATTATCAACCTAGTATCTTTGATAGCTTTGGTCCACTTTTTAAAGTCCAATAACCAAACAAAAATATTAATAGATTGATCATCCTAATGACAATTTAGAAATAAAGCAATGCGGAGGGAGGCATAAAAGGTCAGTGGTGTGAGCGTGCTCAAGGTCGAGGGAGATATTTTGGAGGTAGATGCTACAAAGAAGAACCTTACATGAATAGAAGCACCAATATCCTCAATAGAAACTTCAATTATGAAAAAATTTGTAGTGATTTCTACGTGGTGGAATGTGTAAGGAAAGCTATTAAAAAAGAGTTCATCAAATTTGGTGTTTCATCTTCCCCATCCAAGCCTTGTGCCACTCATTCATCTTTGCTAGGCTCTCATTATCTAATGTCTCCTATATTTGTGACTGATTTAGGTACATAACCCTTACATGTTGTTAATGTAAGTACCCACTATCTAAATGATGCTTTGGTTGAGTAGATGTTCCCTATTTAGTCTCTGAATGTTCATCATGATGATGTTGTTATTGGAAGTTATCCCCTATTCAACCTCTAAATATTCCTTGTGCTTTTGATTGAGACAAATCACCTTTACCTGGCTAAATAGTATCTTTGGGTATTGAGATATATTCTTTGGAGATTTTATCTCCACCAAAGGTGGTGAATATTTTAGAGTTAGATATGACTCCAAATAAAGTTTCAAATTCAAAATTTTCCCTCTCTAAAGATGGTTCTTATAGAGGGAAGGTGGAAAATAAAGGAGTCAAAATTTTTATTGGTGATTTAAAGACCACTGAGGTGGATACTATGCTCAAACAATATTCTAAGATTCTAAAAAATCTTGTGTCAAACTTGAAAAAACTGAGCTCGAGTAAGGTGAGCTACCCTCAGGATCTCCCATGTTTCTCTCTGCCTTCTTGTACTAAGAAGATTTATTTTGTTATTGCTATTTATAATAGGCCTATAAATGTTTTCTCTTCAAATAGTGAATTTGAATCATTTCCTACTCATAGGACATTATCTATCCCTTATAATCTCTTAAAATTAACCATGGGTGATGGTTACCTAGCTCTTGTTGGTAAATTTGTGGGTAACTTTAGACCTGATTTAGAATACTTTAGGATATGGAAATTCTTAAAGTGGTTTCCTTAGGGACAAATAGACATTATTGCCATTCCTAATGGATTTTTCTTGACTCAGCTATCCTTGGTGGAGGACATACCCAATATTCTAAGTGGTGGCCCTTGGTTTTGTGGGAGAAGTATTTTTCTCTGCAGATGGGGAACTAACTTAGATTCTAAAACCTAGAAAATCAATACATTTCCTATTTGGGTCAGGTTGCTAGGAATTCCTTATCACTTCTAACATGAAATATTTTTTAAAGGTATTGCCAAAATTCCGGAGGATTTAGTCATTATTGACCCTATTACTAGATCAAGGTCTAGAATGATTTATGCTCATGTGTGTTGTGGTGGATCTCAATGTAGAGATCTTCGATTATGTTAATTTGGTTTTGGATGTGGGTATGAGATTACAATAAATATTCTATGAGAACAAATACCTATTTTGTTCTAGTTGTAAAATTCAAGGATGTAAATTATCTTGCTACCCTTAAAATAAGAGAGAAATAAAATCGAAGATAAATATAGGAAATAATCCTAGTCAAAATCATCTTGTTGAAAAAGTGTCTCAAGATCAATACTCACTACTAGAGGATAGTATTTTGGTGGAAAAATATATAGCCTTAGAATCTCTATCAGAGCTTCAAGCAGATCCTTCGAATCTAAAAGGAAAGTCTTTG
This sequence comes from Wollemia nobilis, assembly GCA_028583015.1. Lineage (NCBI taxonomy): Eukaryota > Viridiplantae > Streptophyta > Pinopsida > Araucariales > Araucariaceae > Wollemia > Wollemia nobilis. Next base: position 8,937,284 of record JAQPPZ010016864.1, on the reverse strand, counting down.
AATCCAAAAGCTCTTACAAGAAATTCCTTTGAATTCTTTGCTTTGAAATAGAAATGAGGATGATGACTCACTTCTAATTTTGGATGAAAGTGTTTCTAGACCTCCCACAGATGTTTCTTTTCTAGAGAAGAAAGATATGAAGACTCATGGTCCTATGACAAGAGGACAATTGAATAGCACCTCAAAATATGATGGGAAGAAGGTTGGAAGACCTCCAACTAACTCAAAAATCAAACTTGAGGGAGCAGATCAGGTTTTTATTAAATCAAGCAAGGAAAATATCCTCAAGGAATCATTGGATAAGATTCAAGAGTCAATTATTGGCATGGGTAGACACAAAAAATAACTGCTCCCTTTGAATTTTTACCTATTGTTTATTTCTCGACTTTCCCCTCTTTGTTGGAGAGATTGGCCTTCAAGAAGAAAATTCAAATAGAAATCTTTGAATTAGTCTTTGAGTGGGATTGGTGACTATTCCTTTTTTGAAAATAAATTAGTTTTAAAATTTTGGGTTGTGGGTGGGAGCTTGTTTGGCATTTTGATTGATTAATATTTTTACTAAATTTTTGTTTTTAGTAGTCCTTTAGTTATTTTGTATTCTTGTGTGCTTCCTTGGTAGCCTTTGCTCTTTTTTAAGGTATTTTTGATTGAGATATTTGTTTCTCTCCTAGGCCTTGCTTGGGTATTGAATTTGGTTTTCTATTTAGTTAGGTTTGGGAATCTTGAAAACCACATTCTCCCATGTGACTCTTTAATATTGAGGTTCCCATGGAACTTTATCGAGCTTATACAAGTTTTAGTGGAGTGTACTATAGATGCTCTAGTGATCATGGGTTAGGATACAACACTGATAGCTCATCTCTATGATGAATTATATGAGATCTACCATAGGGAGAAAGTAGGATCAGTTACAACTTTCTTCTTCATATCTGGGGGTGGAAGCACATCCAGGTATACAGACAAAAAGGACTTCCTTGGATATCGTAGGCTCAGATGGTAGACTAGGATATTGGTTACACGACTTGGTGGTACCAAGATCAAGAGTGAGGTTGGAGTCATCCTCATTCAGGCTAGCTGGAGAATTATGTTGCAATATTTTCTAGTTTGAGGTCTGCGTAGGTTGTGTGGTGGCCATATAGATATTGTTCAATGTGGGCAGATGCAATAGTCCATATAAGGCATATGATATGGAAGTAATGGGTAGTTGGGTGGCATGACATAGAGTGAAAGTATATCCAGCATTATCACGTTACTCAAAAGTTCAAGGTTTGTTAGGATGTACCTGGCAAGCCTATCATTTACCATCACTAAGAAGATGAAGGGTAGCTGGAGTGGTCATGTGTTGTGACCATGGGTGATGAGGTAGATCCTCCAATGGCAAATTTAGATGTAGAGAATCTTAGTACCATCATAGAGTAATGATACATGGTGGATTACTCGACTGTGGTAGGGTGGTGGGCCAATGGGTAGGCCAGATAAGGATGCGATAGAGGGGGGTATAGCAGAGGAGGATATGGTAGAGGAGGCCTCAAGAGAGGAGATGGGTGAGGGAGAGCAATGAGTGCATAATCAGATGGAGGGAGAGTGGAGGGAGGTCTTTGGTAGAGGTGAACCACAAAATGATGAGGGTAAAGGTGATGATGAGGAGGATCCTAAGGGGTACGAGGTCACTTTGAGAATTGAAATTTTGAGTCTTCATAGATAACTGAATAGTGGCAGATAGTAGTGGAGAGGATTTTATAAGAAGAGGGACCTGCTTAAGGCCTAGGTAGATACCTAATAAGCATCAATTGATAGGGTGACAATAGAGCAATATGCTCTGTATACATAGATGTCAAGCAAGATAGTAGAGTAGGATGCTCTATAGGCTCAGGTGGTGGCCAAGATAGCAGAGTGAGATGCTCTATAGGCTCAGGTGGTGGCCTTGACTATAGCTTTGATGTAGGCAAGTATAAGTAGATAAGGCACAGGTGATGTGGTAACACTACAGACATATATGGCTCGATATATCTCTCTTTTATGGTCAAATTGAGTGTACATTATGAGATAAAAGGATGAGGTAGAGTGATATGTAGGCATAATTCCTACACGATCGCCATTAGGGGCATCACATAAGAGCTAACACACTGAGTTAGGTAGCTATTAGTGAAGTAGTGTGTTCCACTATTTTGAGATTCTCCTTAGAGGTTAGAGGCTAGTGGGTCTTCTCATCCTCATTTGGGTGAGGCCGAGAGTGGTGGTGAGAGCAGTGGTGTAGGTCTAGCCTAACATATCTATATGTGCTTATATTTTTGAGAGTGTGAGGTTCAAGGACCCAATCTATTATGGGATTTTTTATCATGATAAACCAAACTTATCACATATATTTATATGATACTTTGATTATGATCTTTAATAATTTATTGCATATTTTGTATTTTATGTTAAGGATGCATTGGTGGATGTGGTTCCTATATTAGTTGATGTATGGGTGCAATACTTAATGTTATATGCATGATAATATTTGTTTATTTGATTTATGAATGTATATTTATGTTTTTTATATAAGACACCTAATACGTATGATATGCATTGATTTTTGTATATATGTTCTAATACAAATTATGGATGTCTGTTCTATTTGCTTAAAACACAATGAATGAATATAAAGGTATTAAAAAACTAATGGTAGATACCATAAAATGTAAAAACATCATGAATAAAAATTTTAACCTTGTCACAAAAGACATACATTTGGATGTGAATGTGTGAGATGAGATATGTGGGATGTAGGGGTTTTCCCTATGATATTTTGCAAACTAAAAGGTGTACATAAAATAGTCAGTGGCCATCTAAAAATCATTGATGATATTCATATGGTATCTACCCTATTTTATGAGGATCCCTTAATAAAAAATATCTCATAAGGAAAATTGTGAATGATGATGAGATAGCTAGGTGCTATTAGGGAATTCTAAGGTTTTCCATGAGACTCAAACACCCTAGTTAACTAGTCAAAATTTTGCATATTGGATACACAAGACTCTTAAAGATACAAGTCTATTCTAAAGACCCATATATTCAATATCCCGATGTGTGCAAAGTGAATGCATTAGATGATGCATAAGACTACCTCATTGCCTAGTGGGTTTCATGAAACCCATTGATGTAATGAGGATCACCCTATGGTCATCTTATCCTGAGTTTGAACATAGTTGGACTTGAATACTAGGCAATACAGGCTACTCCATTTCTAGGTAGGTTTAATTCAACCCATTGTTGTAATGGATATTACCCCATGGCTTTTGAATAATTGAGGATTCTAGGGATTCAAGCTCATTACTCCCTTATTTTATTTTAATTGCTTGGGATACTTGCTTTTTTTTTTTTTTCTTAGTGGTGAGAACCACTCTTGTTAGGAGCAGGGGATTTTATTAGTTGTGAAAACCACTATTTATTTTTTGGGGAACTTGTTCATTTTGTGGAAGAGAAAGGGTATTTCTTGGGTAGGGGGAACTTGTCCTTTTGTCAATTATCAGCATCCTAGACCATGCACATAATAGGATGAGAAAGTAAAACCTTTTGCTCAAGGTGGCAAGGAATATGTTGTAGTATCATCCTTCCTTGTTCAAACTCAGATTTTAATGTGTGAATGTGTTTAGGATTTTGAGATATGCAAGGTACTATCAAACCCTATAGCAATTTATTGGTTGTGTTAAAAAACACAGTTACTTACAAAGGGTAATGTGGATGGTAGTGATGTATGGTATGTGGTATTTTTTCCTATGCTCTTTTGCAGACTAAAAGGTGTGCGTAAAATAGTTAGTGGCCATATAAACATCATTGTTGATTTTCATCTGGTATCTATCCTATATTACGAGGACCCCTAAATAATAAAAATATCATAAGGAAAAGTACAAAAGATGATGATGGATAAGGTTGATTTAAGACTCACGACTGACATACAAACATGGTGTTATTTGTAATAATGCAAACACAACTTATCTTAGTTCAAGTTCAATGGATGAATATACCTAATGTAATTAATCAATGAATGCAAAAAAATGCATGATGACGTATTACAAATGTTTTTGTATTTTTGATGTATTCTGATTTTTTTGAGGAAAGTGTGATACCTTAGGTACCCCCAAAATGTGTGGTGATCAGTGAAATTTGGGAAGGTGTGATACCTTAAAAATTCTCAACTTGCTTCATTGGTTGTGATGTGGATGGTGGAGAAGGTGTTTCACATTGAGAACCCTAATTATACATTGTGTTTGATATGATGTGATTGTATTGGTTGGGAGGAATGATGAAAATTGAATTCCCTTGTTAGGGGAATGAACTTTGTGCAATACCAATGTCCTGATGAGATGAGGTGAGTGGACCATCTATTCGAAGTTCATTTCATTCTATCATGTATTGCATAATATCCTTGAATGAGTAGTAGGTTTGGATATCATATCCATTCCGAAAATGATAGGGATAGTAGAGGTTTTCATTGTGAGACCTAGATTTAAGTTTATTTGGTTTTATTTCTAGTAATAGGATTTCTCGTATCTAATAGATTTTTTGAAATAGAGCTGAATAAGTCATTGGAAATTTGGTGTAATGATGATTTAGCTTGTTGGGCTTACCAGGTTGCATCTGATATTGAGGTTGTAGAGGAGGCGGTGTGGCCTAAATTATGGCTTGCTAAGGTGAGGTAAGTGGACCATATATGGGAAAGGCCTCCCTATTGATAAGATATTGGACCAAATTTTTAATTGTAATGCAATAATTAATGTCATAGCCCTCTATCCAATGATAAAAGCAAAAGTGATCCTCCCTATAATTCTTAAGCTTAGTCCTTTTCGGATCGAGAGGGTGTATGTCAGGTAAAATAATTGTTTTTACCTCTAGCTACTTGTGAAATATTGTCGATATTGGCTCAAATAGATGAGTCCAAGTAAGAGGTTTGTATCTTGAATGTGGTGGATGAGATGGATCAGTTTGATAAGGTGGAAAAGTTGTATGTTTCTCATTCACCTACCTAGGTTGCTCTGCTTTATTTTCTAGCATAAGTAATATATCATTGATTATACCTATTTTTTTATCATTGGAAGTGAGAGGATTGTTAATTTGAATTTTATTTCTCTAGAGCATGTTGTGTATTATGTTCTTAAATGAGTGACATGACTGAATGTCATGACCATTTTGTTGATGATAAGGACAGTGCAGGTCCTCTCGATACCACTTAGGCTTCAACTAGTTAGGATCTAAAGGATGAATATTTGGTAAGGTAATAGCCTTTGCTTCACACAATCAATTAAAAATTGATGTCAAATATTTAGATAGTGGTGTATAATCATGAGGCTAATGGCATTGTTGCTTTTGATCCTGATTCTATTGGGATTTATTTTATGGTTGTAGAGGAGGTGATTTGGCCTCGATTACGATTTGCTGTTGTAGCTCAATGTTTGTGAGTTGATTCATGATTTTTTGTAAAGCATAATTTTGGTGACCCACTTGTATCTCTATTTTGGCTAGCTAATCTAAGATATGTTGTAAGACTAGTGGGGGTGGCTAATAGCTATCAATTTATTATTGAGGGGGTTAAGGAAGTGGTTGTAACATTGGAATAATGCTATATGGAACTTTAGGAATCTTGTAATTTGTCACCACACTAATCATTCCAACAAAACCTTCATTTGGATAAGTCATGTATGCCTCATTAAATTATTTACGGTGCTCTTCACAAGAATCATGTCCCCCATGGTTAGGTAATGAATCATAATGGTACCAATGTGTAGATACTTGACAAGAGGGTGACCTAGATCTTTGACTGACTCGATGATAGGCTTGAACGTAAAGTTTTGCGCTATATATTTACTAATCCTAGGATTTGTTAAATGAATCATGACCTACGATGGGGTGGATGATGATGGTATGGTGTGATCTGATTCACCTATAATAACAATGTATTCTTCCTCATCGATATGAATGGGAATATCCCCTACTGCAATGGTGGAGATGGATGGGGAATTATCCTTTATTAGTTCCTTAAAATTTTTATTGCTCAGGAGATCTAAGGATGTAGAAGGAATATAAGGAAAAATAGATGGTGGTATTGGATATGGAAGAGGTGGTGATGATTTAGTGGATGGTTGTAATGGTGGAGCTAGACTTTTGATGGTGATATTTTGTTGGATGTCCATGTGAGTGGATGGCAAGGTAGAATCTTACGAATATTCAAATATATTGTAATATTTTAAAGGCTTTGGATCAGCATGAACCACATGAACTTGCCCTTCATGTATAAATTTTAGGCATCAATGCAGGATGTATGGGATACACTTCATATCCCTCATCTAAGGTCTTCCAAGAAATATATTGTATTGCATTACACCCTCCAAGATGTGGCACAATGTAGGTATAGTATTTAGCCCAACCTGAATAGGGAGGACTATCATGCCAACAATGGAGCATAACACATCATTAAATTCTCATAGGGTGAATGTGGATGTTGTGATATGTGAAGGTGGAATGTCGAGATATTATAGTGTAGTTGTGGTGATGATACCGATAGATGAATCTCTATCAATAAATATATGCTTATATGGAATACGATTCACACTAGCGATGAAATGCAGTGGAGGATTGAGTCCATTAGTCGAAGCTAGCTTGATATCATGATTGAAAAAGGTAATTATAGGTTTCTTGCATTGGCTAGAGATATAGGCAGTGCAGATCGATCAGGATATGTCCTGTTCCTCTCTATAGTATTAATTATACCAATAAAAACCTCATTGGATGGGGTCATATGGACTATTCTAACTTGTTTGATTTGATCTTCCTTAACCTCATGCTTAGGTAAGGGATATTTGAATATACCTATTTGTTGATTATTGATAGCATGAGGATTATAAATTTGAAGTTTGTTCCTATCAAGCATATCCTATAATTTATCCTTAAATATGTAACATGTTTGGATATTATAACCCTTTTATCAATTGTATAGGTAGTACATGTCATCTTTGTACCACTTTGGTTTCAAACGATCAGGATATATGGGGTAAATTTTAGGTGGTGTAATCGCCTTCACCTCACATAATTGGTTGAAAAGAGATGCAAAATATTTAGGTAATGACGTATAATTATGAGGTTGGTGGGGTGGCTGATTCTGTGCTTGAGTTCACTATGGTCATTCATGGTTATGTGTAGGAGGGGGTTGCATCTAATATTTGGGTTGTTGAGGTGCTTTATTAGGATTTGGAATATTTAGGACAACTTGGTTGATCGCAAGTAGTTTTGCTATGTGTAATTGCTTCTAGGATTTTTGTTCCAATCCTTACAGATTTTAATGTCCCCCTCTTAGACTTTAATATCCTCTATGACCTTGGATTGTGTCAAAGCCTCCTTGTATGTTTGATATTGTTGTAGCTATAAAAGAAGCAATATTTGCTTCAAATAGCTTCTAGTGAACATTTGAGTTAGTTATGTAATAGGTAAGGTAAAAGGTAATTTTGATATGACCTTTATCCACCTGTTACCATAGTCTATGACTGGTTTGTCATCAAATTATCTAAGGTTAGAAAAGTTAGTTAGGTTGGATTTCTTCCTCACTCCAAATGAGAAGCATTCTAGGAAGGTGTTTGTGAGTTACTTGAAGCTATGAATGTTGTGCCTCGGTAGATGATTGAACCACTCTAAGGTTGGGCTTGAGAGCATTATCAAGAATTTTCTAATTAACAAGGCATCATCACTTTGAATTTGAAAGCATAGGTTCATGAAACTAGTGGTATGCTCCTCTTTGTACTCATCCCCTTTAAACTTATCTAGCTTGGAAATTTCAAAATGCTCCAGATACAAGGGGCATGAGATATAAGGGTGTAACGGTTGATTGTAAAGTTGACTTAGAGTGGATTTCTTGTGACTCATTCTTGAAGCTTGTTTTTCCAGTGATTGAATGCACTCAATGAGCACATTATAAGATTCGGTGAAATGATCTCATATCTTCACCTTTACCCTCAAGGAAGGGGAGGTATAAGAAATCTAATGGGACTAGGTAGTTGATAATAGTCATCAACTATGTCCTCGTAAAGCGACTCAGGGTACCCATGATCTTGATATTATGTAATTATAGGTTTTATGTTCTAGTTGGAAAATGTGCGGTTGACATTGTTGAGACTATGATGACTGATGGTCACACGAGGAGGATGATTTTGGATTGGCCTAGGAGGTAGGTCATGGTGTATCACAATGCACCTTTGAGGAGTTTTTTGCCTATATGTACTAGGTGTGAGGACTTCCTCCCCATTTGTTGCTTTTTGCAACTATTCTTGGTGCAATCATCACTGATGCAACAATTTTTGGTGCACCATTTGTTGTTCTAATCAATCATGCTCTAGGTATTATTGGTCCATTTTCAACTTATCCAACCGTAGTTGGTGTAGTTTCTCTTGTATGTACATATTTTCCTAGGTACTTGATTGATTTAATCAATCGTATAAGGTTGGTGAGCCCTCATATTTATACAGAGGGACTTATTTTGCTCTATGGGTCCAACAAGGTTGGCTACCTATTTCCCATGATCGAGGGAAGCCGCATTGGCCTCATGCCCATGTTTAAATGTAATGTTTGTATATCAAGATGGTACAAAGGCACAATATGCTTGCATGGAAGTTTCTCCACATTGAAAAATAGGACTTAGGTCTTACTCTTCTTCATATTTAAAATAGATGTGAGTGGATGAGGCTCCTCTATTAAGGTTATGAAGGTCGTACCTATCTAAATGAGAATATAATTGGCTCATCCACAGGTGAACAAGTGGAGTGCCTTGCTCATATAGACTATGCGATGATGTGAAATCTTGCTAATGCTCATATGGGTGGTTAGATCGAGTCTGTATATGAATCTGTGACACTCCCCTAATAGGTCCCTTAGTGGGCAGATTAGGTCTAGTGGTAGTACAAGATCAGATTCAACCAAGAAACCCGCCTTCTAAATCATAAGGAGCATCCTAAATAGGGTCACCCTGAAGGTCAGATTTAATGTATTTGGTGTTAGCATTATGACTCAAACCAGAACACCATGGTGGAATGTCCATGTCTTTGGGACTAAATTAGAGGTTTTCTGCACCCTCTTGTAAATTTTTCACAACATCAACTCATGAATGAGCTCTGTTGTAGGAAGTTACCATGATCTTGATTATGCGAAAAGTAAAGAAACAAGCAAAGTATATAATGTGATTATCTCTTTTAAGTTTTATTTGTGAATTCTTATATTGTTTTGTGCATTTTGATGTTGAAAACCCCTATTTCTATAAAACTAAGGGTAAAAAATGAAAAACTACTAGAATGTAGTTTAAGCACACCCCCCTATCGAGGGGTGTAGCTCAAATTACAAAAGTGGCTTCCTATTGGATATAGGATCAAGGTAACTTTAAGGGAATAAATTACTCCTTCAAAAGGGGCCACACTATCTAATGTCATGGTATAGGCAAAACCTCACTTTTCCTTAACCCTCGTGTTTAAGGCATGGGCAATAATAACAACTACATCCATTGAGTATTTTAAAGAGCTTCATGGTAAAATATCTCTACAAACCTTCCCATTCTAGGTGCACCCAAGAGTAGGAGATCTTCTAATGATGAATTCTAGAAAGCCACTCACTTTTGACCACTAAGTTTCTAGGGTGTGAGCCAACGGATGGAGATGAAGCCCACCATCACTAGTCTCGATCAACGATTGGGGATGAAGTCCAAATCGTTGATGTTAAATTGAAATGTGGTGTGTGGGGTTCCTTTTATTTTATGTAAAATAAAGTAAAAAAAAGAAGCATTCAATGATATTTCACTAATGCATTAAAAAAATATTTGAAATTTAGATTTCTAAACAATGAACATTTAATTTTTAGAAACCTATCAAATTAGAACCCTACATGAGCAGCCTTTAAACATGCAACAAGTAGTCGAACCACAACAATACTAAGATAGAGGATGGCAATACAAGGGATGATTTGCAGAAGAGGTCATCTAACATAGAGACAGTGAGAAATAGGGGATGTGTAGGATAGGGACAACCATGGATAGAGTTCATATGACAAAAGGATGGTTGCAGATAGGAACCGTATGGCCCAAAGATGATCATAGATAGGGGTAATTTAACCTAAGGATAGTCACAGATAGAATGTATTAAAGACTAAAAACTTTCTAAAATTCTTTCAATTAAGCATGAAAAATTATATTTCTTTACTGATACAGAGAAAGAAAAATAAAGAAATAAAATTAGTGGCTTATTGTAATATCTTGCATCTGATGAAGATGTCTTTTGGTATTTTGTTCTTTGGTTTGTACCACCGCCCCACCATGATCACCACTAAACTATGCTAAAAAAAAATTACACCTATGCAATGAAATAAAGAACAAACTAGATAGCAAATTATGTAACCATAAAGACAAACAAGATATGAAATAATGGTGTCCTATTTATTAATATTAATTTTGTCCTTCAAGAAGGTGACAATGAATCCCATTGATGGATTTTCTACCAAATGTGATACAAATATTTACAACAATAAAAGTAATCTAAGGTGTATCTCATAGAATCTTTCTTGCATCCTCACAAACTAATTTTGGGAGGGTTTATCATGATCTTCACAGTGTATGATGATGAGGTGTGAATCTTAATGTCATTTACTCCATTGTAAACACCTATTATCTGCACACAAGGAAATATAAAGAGCATCAAAATTATATGAAGAGCCTTCCAATATGATGCCTATAATTATGACAAAGAAAGCAATAAAGAAGCTGAAATATAACAAATACATGCATGAAAATGTAATCTAACTATGCTAAAGAGTAATTGAAATGCTGATAAATCTAATGAAATAAAGAAAACATGGAAATGATATCTGCTTGAAAGGCCATCTTTGTGCAGGATGGTCTTGCCTGTAGGCCATCTCCTAGAGGTACGATCATACCTATGGGTCATATCTGGGTGAGACGGCCACTAAACTATGAGTGAATTCCTTGTGGTCGATGCGAGGTGACATCGGGTTTGATATGTGGATGAATTGGTGTTCTTGGTGTGCTCATGAGGAATGAATTAGGGGTGGAATATACATCGAAGAAATGATGTTTGATGGCACAAGGAAGCTTGAATGTGATATTCAAAATTCAATATGAGTCATTGGCATGCTTTGAAGCTTCATGGTTGAATTTCAACAACACTTCATTTCTTTGAGAATAATGTCTCTTTGATTCTTCAGTTCAATAATACTTTATTATGTGAACTTGTGATATATTCAATGAAGGTTAGGTGCATTTAAATAGACTTACAAACAAGAGTTCAAATATTTCTAGAGAAGCCAATAAGTGGTTGGAATCAAGAAACGTAACTGCTTCTTGATAACCATCGTGTAACCGACTTCGTTATCCACTTGGCATGTGTAACTATTTAAACTATAATGTGGGTGTTTTCTTTTGATACGACCATCTCAGGTGATATGGTTGTTACTGTGGGCTATCTCAGGGTGATACGATCACATTTAGGGGCCATTCGGGGTAATATGGTCACTGTGGAGGCCATCCTTTGGTGGGACGGTCGTAGCTAAAGGGAAATTCCTCCTTGTTTGAGTGGTAAAAACCATTGTTAAGCCCTAAGATTGCACAAGGTATGTCATATGGACTTAAAGGATTCCATATAGGTAGTCTCCTCAACATTATGTATTTTAGGTATCTACAAATATCCTATGAGACCCAATAATCCATGAAGTCCCTTTAATGTATGAGGTTTAGGCCAATATTGAACTGCATGGATTTTCTTAGGATCAACTTGAATGCCCTCCTTAGTGACTATGTGTCCCAAATATTCAACCTCCTACTGCCCAAAGGAGAATTTTTATTGCTTTGCATAAAGTTTATGGTCAGATACATGTTTAAGGGTTTCATTTAAATAGTGAAGATGATCTTTCCATGTGTGACTATAGATCAATATGTCATCAATAAATACTAAAATAAATTTAAAAATATGAGGATGATAGATAGAATTCATAAAACTCTAAAATGTGGAAGGGGCATTAGTCAACTCAAAAGGCATAACCAAAAACTCATAATACCCTTCATGAGTGTGAATAGTTATTTTGGGAATATCCTCATTCTTAATGTGGATTTGGTGATAGCCTAACCCTAAATCCAACTTGAAAAAATACTAAGCCCCATGCAACTCATCAAGTAGTTCATTAATGATAGGAATAGGAAACTTATCCTTAATAGAAATTTTTTTAAGATCCTAATAATACACACTTTCCAAGGACCTGGCGCTAACATTAGAGCTGATAATTCTAGAGGCTCAAAGTTTTTACACAATTTTCTCAAATTTTCTTTTTTACTCATAAGCATACCTAGAGGGATGAACATCAGGAGGTAGACTGCTAGGAAAAAGTTGTATTGTATGGTCATGTGAGCATTGAGGATTAATTCCTTTCAGTTCCTCAAAGACATTGGCATGCCTATTTAATATACCCTATAAATGTTGTGGGTGATTAGACTCCCCTTGATCAGGGGTGGTGATAGAAAAAAGATGAGCTACCACACCATGAGAATATTTCTTTAGCAATTTTTCCATATTATGAGAAGAAATAAACTAGAATTATCCTATATTTTTGCCACAAAAAGTATATTTCTATCCATCATGACTAAATTTCATCCATAATTTCTCAAAATCCCATAAGATTGATCCTAACATTCTCAACCATTGCACTCCCAAAACTATATAACACCCTCCTAAGGGTAAGACAAACATGTCAAAATTGGGATTGTAGTCCCTAATGTTTAGTTTGACATTATGACATTTGCCATTGCATGGTAGGGTGCGACCATTAGCAATCATGACTTCAAAGGATTTATAGGTTGTGATGTAACTATTTCTTTGTTTGGCTATACATAGATCAATAAAATTATGTGTACTATCAAAGTCAATTAGAATGATGACCATTTATCCCTTGAAATAACCAATCACCTTCATGGTTTGGGGGGTGGATACTCTCGCTAAAGCATGCACCAAAATTTTGGGTTGGGTTTCCTCCTGCTCGATTGACTAGTCTACAATATCCATTTCTTGAAAATCCTCCTAATACTTAGAAGATTCTATAGTGGGAATATCCATATTGTGCAAGTAAAATTGTTGTTACACACACCTGTGCCCTTAGAATATTTTTCATCACAATTGTAACATAACCCTTGTGCCTTTCTATTCTCCATATCCCCATGACTCAATATTTTTATAGGTGGACATCTAGTAGTAGTGCTTGGTATTGGCTTGGCTAAAAAAGATGGCTTTTATTGAGGAAATTTAAAAGTGTGATAGATGACCTTGAATTTATCTTCTACGAATTTGGCCAACTGTATAACCTGTGGTACTAAAATAGGTCACATATTAACCATAAACCTCGTGTCATCCTCCAGTCCATTCACAAAATAACTTTGGAAAGAGTCAACACTTAAACCCGTGGTTCTATTAGCAAGTTTTTTAAAATTATATTGGTATTCTCACATTGCTGAGATTTGTATATGTTTGAAAAGGGTTTCTATAAAATCTTCAAACTCATTGAGACCAAAACAAGTGAGTAAGCATTTGCCTAAATTCATACCAAGAAAGATCAGGTCCGGTCTTTCTAAACCATAAAAACCAATGAAATGCATATGATTCAAAATTGAAAGAAGCAATGGTCAACCATAGAAAATGATAAATATTATGAAGATTATTATATTATTATGCCTTAAAAATCCACCCCTCAGGATCCTTTCCTCAAAATTAGGAATGTCTAATTTTGGTATTCTCATTTCACTATGAGTTGGTATAATTCATTGGTAGTTGCTTGTACCAATTTCTTCGTGGTCTTGTTTATTTGTAAAACTGGTAGAGGTATGACTATCCAACTCAACCTTCATTTTTGATTGTGCAAGGGAGATTCCACTTATAGTTTCCTTGACAGTTAAAACTTGTGATTATATCAACTATAGGGTTTGGTCAAATGAATTCAATACTTTAGTGCTCTTAGCATTCACTCTGGCTTGAATGTCCCTATCTAATTCTTGTTTTCGAGTACCCTCAACCATGTTTAGAGGTTGGTAACCTTTTTTAGGACTTACTAAAAATAGAAAGGTGATTTCTAGGAGTTACTATTTTTAGTAAGGGTTCAAAAAATGGTTTGGGTGTGGTATATCAAAATGATCAGCTCAAAAAATAATCACAATGAGCTATTTACCACAACATTTATTTTGGGTATCTTCAACTTTTTTTAATATTGTTATTTTGATGAGTCTACTCGTGTGGTCGATTTTTCTCTAGATGTTTGAATAAAAAATTGAGTTTTATGTTGAACACCATTTTATAACACTTGTTTTGACTATATTTTTTTTGGTAATTAAGATAATTTTTAATTAATATCGGGTTTTGCAGGTTAACCCAAAACCTTTTACAAAATTCAGCCTTATGCTAACATTACAAATCCTTATCTGCTTGAGGACTACCTGTCCTCTATTTTACTAGCCTTCATCGGCCCTTGACCATCATTGCCTAAACAAATTACCCTAAAACGGGAACACCCAGCAAAAAGACAACAAACCCCATAGGTGTAACCAACCCCAAGGATACTACTCAAAGACTCCAGGAACCTAACACAAACCGCTACCTAAAAAAGGATCAAATCCTTTGAATAGTACGTAATCCAAAAAAATCCATGGATACAACAATTACAGTATTGGCAAACCAAAATTCTGTATAGATACAAAACAAGGAGGACCTTAGATCTCCTCTTCCTAATACTTGTTGAGCTCCTCGTCCTTATCCTCCTCGTCATCATATAAATCCTAGGTAGCCACAACAAGTTTATGCTTTGGTATCCTTCATTAAATAACACTTTGGTTAGCACCTCGTTAACCTCCTGCATTTGTTGCATGATATTAGTTGAAGTATTCAACATGAAATACTTGAGGACCATGATCGACGGGTTGTGTCCTTCGTCCTCCGTATCACTCACCTCAACTTTGGAGCTTTCTTGCACTTGATTTTTCTTCCACCATAGGGACATTCACATTTTCGGCTCCTCAATTCTCAATTTCTTCCTAGTTGGGCCACCTCTAGTGGTCATGTCCCCCCATATCTTCTTTTTGGGTGATGTAGAGGGGGTTTTGGAGGTGCCCAGGCTAGCCCTAGCCCTGGATATCTCCGCATTATGGCTAGTAGGGACATCCTCAATGGTTGGAGGTTCGACTTGGGGAGCCATGGCCAAAACCCACTTGTAAATCACCTTGAACAACCCTTGGTTGAGGGGCATGGCAAAACCCCTCTTGCTTTGACATGAATTTATTGTATAATTCATGGAATTCATCAAGAACTGGGGTATACTTATTGGGTTTACGTTGCGGAAGAAATTGATGAAGGCATAGTGAAAACTGAGTAGAATATTTCTTGGGTCCTCCACAGTAATGAACTCCATGACATTATTCATGACTCCATTCCACGGGGTGGGGAGGTCCATCCTCATCAACCCATTCTTCACCTCCTTGAAAATTTTAGGGTTGTCCTTGAATTCACGTAATTTGACCTCCCAATAATGCTTATGCCTATGAATGGACCTTCCTTTCACCATTTTTCCAGTGATGGTGGTAAGCAAAGTTACGTCGATGAGGATTTCTCACCCATGGATTTTGACCCTGCCATCCTCCCAAGTATCCATCATCACCTAGGTAATGTCCTCCTCTACCCCAAAAAATAGGTCAAAAAATTGGGTAAACCTCCTTTTCGTAAGGATAGCTTGGGCCACAGGCTCCATGACTACCATGCAGGGCTCAATGTAAGTCATATTGTTCTTGCTTACTATAACCTTCACCTTTGTGCTTCCAAACTTGCCCATTAGAACACTGCCCATCTCAACTCATTTTTTAAGACTATGAAGGTGGTAGTGCTTTTATATTTCCTCAAACTTTGAGGAGGCTTCCTTTATGAGGGTGCCATATATAAAACTAAGCCACCCGCAACACTCCACATAGATCTTCTGCCACTTGGCTTTTATTGTCAACTGGATGGGCATATTGTTGTGCCCATCACCACCTTGTCGAGGATCCATTATCTTCATAATCATAGAAAGGTTTGATGTTTTGCCTTTGGTGGAAATACGATGATCATTGATGCCCTCAAAAATGCCCAAGTCATAATCAATGATCTTTACCCACCTGCCTAGGGACCACATCCTACCTTGGGACCACGTCCGCACATCAGTATTTCTCCTTGGGGATATCATTACTCCAACGTGTCTCCTCTTCTCTATTTTCCATCTTGCCAAGCTAGCTCTACTTGTGATTTACGTTTGGCTTGGTCGAATCCCCAAACACATTCTTCTTTGGTTCTATTTCCAACCATTAGTAGGAAAGCCAACATGGCACGTGATTGGGTTTTGCCTACCCAAAGTCTATGTTGCACAAATCATTGGTGCTCATTTTGAATTAAGTCTTCCACGTCATGTGGAATGCCCTACCTACATGTGACCCTTCCATCAGCATCTACACCGATATTGGCCAACTTATCCACCATTTGATTGGCTTCACGAAATGCATGTTATGCCACCTTGTCTTGCATGGCTTCAAAAAGGATCCTTGCCTCACTTATGAGGGCCTCAATCCTCCATGGAGGTTTCTTGCCATTTTTTAGGAGGTTGACTATGATCATTGAGTCTCCTTCGACCATAAGTTTACCTTGAAACTGTTGTGAAAGCTGCAATCCTCTCTAGAGAGCTCTCGCTTCTACCTCATTGTTGGTCTTGGTTCCAAGGTGTTTGGAAAATGCCATCACTAAATTTCCTTGATGATCCCTAACCACTCCTCCAGCACCTACCCTACCAGGATTGTCCTTGGCTGCCCCATCAAAATTTAGTTTAAGCCAGTCTTCAGGGGGTGGGGTCCAATTAATGCCAATTCTGGGGTTTGGTTTTCTAACAAAGGATACATCCTCAATAAAAATGTTTAAGGACTGAACTAGCTGCTTTTCCAGAGGAGGGATCACTTGGGCCTCTAAAGGAAGGATACTAACATTTTATTTAGCAAAGGCAAGGATTCTATTAGTAATAGACTTAGGATCATTTTTGGACTCATTGAAAGCTCTATGGTTCCGTTCTAGCCATATTTACCATAGGGAGTAGTGAAGGCAAATATTCCACATGAACCTAAGTTTTAGGCTAACAAAGGGTCTAGGCAATTGATGGAACAAATCTACCACTAAAGCAGGTCTAACCCAGGAGACTAAAATCTTGGAACACTATCTAACCACTGACCGATTCTTGACATTGTACTATTCCCTATCCAATTTTGACTCTATCATAGATCTTTCCTATTTATTTTCTTTCTGACTGTAACAGGTAATTTTTTTGACTATGTATGTTACTTTGATAACACTAATATCTTAACAACCGTAACTGACTCTAAAGCTTTCTATTAGTGTATTATATTTTTCAGTGATTTTTTATTATCTATTTTGCATATAGGAATTCTAGAATAGGGATGTCTTCTTCGCATGATCAATTATGTGAAGGATATGGTAATAGGTTCAAATTGTTTGGTTGCAGGTTAAGCAAAACATAAATATGTGGAGAATAAAATTTGTTTACTAGTTTGGATAAAACCAAGGTATGCTAGGCAAAGGTGTATGTAATACCAATAGACCCTTTGTTATATTACAATGATGAATAATAGTGCTCAGGCAAATATTTTAGGCCACTGCTCAAGGAGGATTCTACACATATCCTTGACCACACTATCTGCCTCTATGATAGTATGAGAGGGTATTCTTCTAGGATTTTTTTTCCCATGTACTATGGACAATACAGGGCCGATAAGGCTTCCTAGAGATAAAATTTTGTTTAAGCCTAGATGGTCTTATGATACACCCAAAGATGTGTGGGAGCTCAATTTCATGCACGAGTGCTATTTGAGGCCTAGATATTGGAGATTGATCACCCCACAATTCACTAGATGCTTTACAAGCTATCTAGCTTAGCCAATAATGATAGCTTCTTTGCGATATTTTAAAACTCCCAGCACATGGTTTCCAACCTTCACAACTACTTTGGATAAAAAATATTGTATTTAATTTGTTGGTTTTCTATTTTTTTTAATATTAAAAAAATGACAAAAAGATAAACACAAAAATCTTATACCTAACAGTCGAAATGGTAGAAATTGTCATAGTTGTAGTAGAACATGGCCCTGGAAAGTGCTCTAATATGATTTTTCAGGAACCAACTATTAAAAATAAGTGTACTCACACAAATACAAAAAATAAACATATATACTCACAAAAAACTATGGAAATAAATTGCAGAAAAAGAAAAAATCTCACAATAGCACTGAATCACAAGCCTCTTTGAGGGTCCAACCTCATTCAATACTTCATTCAATTATGCAAAAAATATACATACAATACTACCCTTCATAGTTTTAAATAATTCCTTTAGCACCTAACTCCTAAGGTTAACTTACATGCAAAATGCCACCTATGCTAGAATATCCTACCTACATTCAGTTACATTCTTAAAAAATGATTACATAGAAGGGCATCATTTGGCATATGCACTTCTTAATCCAAAATTATAATAAAATATTACAAAATATTATCATGGGTACTACCCACATTTCACAAGGACTATTACATCAAGTGTTAGGATGGGTTCCTAACACAAACCCCTTTCACTTTAATTCCATGAAAAATTAAATTTTAATGTTAAGGATTACCACTTTAATTTCATATCGCTAAGATTCAAAGTCTAGGGTTTAGGTTAAAATTTTTTCTTGTATTATATACTTTAATTTCCTTTATTAAAAAATTATTTTTCTTTATTATGCCTTAAGCTTTGAGATAATTCATTTATCAAAAATGAGCTCTTATTGGTTATTTGATTTGCTTTAATTTCATATCCCAAATATTAAGTTGAATGTTTAGGTTATTCAATAGTTTTTATGACTTTAGTGAGAGCATAAATATGAGGAGCATAATTGATGCAGGAGCATCCGAGGGCAGCAAAGCAATCGAGCATCAACCAATTTTTTTTGTGTGTGTTATTTTGTTTTCTAAGTGTTGCAAAGAAAAGAAAAATATGTGTCGCGATATTGTGACCAAAACAGAATATAGGGGAGCAGCGGACAAAATGTCACGATTTTGCGACGTGTCACGATTTCGTGACATGTCGCGAAATCATGACCCAAGGCAGGGAAGCAAGGCCAAAATACACAAGGTCACGAAATCACGACATGTCGTGATTTCACGATCGAAGCAGCGAAGGCAAGGCGTGGAAGACACAAGGTCACGAAATCATGACATGTTGCGATTTCGCTACCGAAGCAACAAAGGCAAGGCACGAAAGACACAAGGTCACGAAATCATGACATGTCGTGATTTCGTGACTGAAGCAGCGAAGGCAAGGCACAGAAGACATAGGGTCGCGAAATTGTGACATGTCACGATTTCACGACCGAAGCAGGGAAGGCAAGGCGCAGAAGACACAAGGTCGCGAAATCGCGACATGTCACGAATTCGCGACCAAAGCAAGGAGCAAAGGCGCAAAAGACAAAAGGTCGTGAAATAGCGACATGTCATGATTTCACGACCTTTTGTCTTTCATGCCTTTGCTCCCTGCTTTGGTCGCAAAATTGTGACATGTCACGAATTCGCGGCCAAAGCAGGGAGCAAAGGCATGAAAGACAAAAGGTCATGAAATCGCGACATGTCACGATTTCATGACCAAAATAGGAAAACAGAGGCCGACAGAAAAAATGGCACAATATCGCGATAGGTCGCGATATTGCGACCAAAATGGAGAGAGAAGGCTTGAAGGAGGAAATGTCATGATATCGCGACATGTCGTGATATCGCGACCGGAGCAGGAGAGAGAAGGCATAGAAAGGAAATGGTCACGATATCGCGACCAAACAGAAAAACATGCACTCCCAGCTTTCATAAAGGCATCCCTTCGTGCGCGACAAGTTAGCGACAATGAAGCAACAGTTTCAAAGGAGGATTTCAATAGGCATGTTGGCCACTCACGCAGGATATCTAGAGATGTGTTTATAGCAACTAACAGTAAGCAACAGATCAAAAAGAAGATTTCGTTGGGTATGGCAGCCAGTAATGCACCTCACCTAGAGTCTCATCAATGCGACTTTCTAGCATTGTTCCAGGTGGCAATTGTAGATGGTGGGAAGTATGAAAACATAGAGGATCGGGACCTTGATAAAAACCCATGGATTGTAATGAGAGGGGGTTGGAAAAACGGTAGATGGCTGTATATTCTTGTAAAATTCTTTCAAAGTATTGAATAAGGACTTTTGGGCTCTTATTTCTCTGGTTTTCTGTCTTGTGCAAGATCTATTCTCCACCAAGTGGTATCAGAGCCAGAAGTTCCTGAGTGTGTAACAGACCGTCGAAGGAGAGGCAATTACACCAGGATCTGTGGAAGGGCTTCTGATTGGGTGACCAGAATGCCTCCAAGAAGAAAACCTATTGATGGGAGAGACATGGCAGCAACGAAAGATGTTTGAGCTTTGCAATGGCAAATGCAAGCCCTGCAAGAAGAAATGCATAGAAGATTGGAGTCAAGAAGAGATGAAGGTAGTGAGGAGAAAGATGATGAATAAGAAGACCAACCTGAAGAAGAAGAAGAAGCAGTAGATCCTGCTCAGGCCAGACTATACAAAGCCATATTCTAGATTGGGAAGAGGTCGAAGATGGAGGTTTCCACATATTTCGGGAACCTTGATCCAGAGGAATTGATCGACTGGATCAACGACCTGGAAGAGTACTTTGAGTACGAGGAGGTTGAGGATCCTAATAGGGTCAGATTCACAAAGACCAAATTGAAATGTCATGCCAGCATTTGGTGGAAGGAAGTGCAGCTGGAGCGAAATAAGAGAGGAAAAGAGAGAATAACAAAATGGGAATGGATGGCAGAAAAGCTAAAGAGGCAGTTCATCCCTGGTGATTATGAGTTAGACCTACTAAAGAAAATGCAAGGGCTGAGGCAAGCAAGTAATTCTATAAAGGAATACACAGAGGAGTTTCATAAAATTATGATCAGAACAGGTCACTCAGAGGCCAACAAGGAGAAGGTAGCCCGTTACATTAATGGGTTACGAGCAAGTATTCAGGAAGAATTAAGTCTAGTCCGGATGACCACCATAGAGGACGCTTACCAATTTGCATTAAAGGTTGAAGAAAAGCTCAATAGAGGTTTGAAAACAAGCAAAGAGGAAGAGGTCGTGGCGAAAGAACCGGTGGAAGGAACAATGGAAGAAGAAATGAAGATTCTCAAAAAAATGAAGAAGGTAGCAGAAATCAAGAACAAAGGAGAGAAAATACAGACCGCCCCCGTAATCAGAATAATGGTTACCGAGGGGGAAGAGGCAGATCTAGACGTGGCCAGGGAAGAGGAATATTTTGTGGTACTTGCTTCCAGTGTGGGGAAGAGGGACATCACCAATATGAGTGCCCACAACAAAGAGAAAGAAATAATTAGAGGTCGGAAGGAAATGCCAGAGTAGCAGTCGCTGATGAAGATGCTGGATTTGAGCATTATGAAGAAGTTGAGAGAGAAGTAATGATTGCAAGGAGAGTCCTTCTGAATGAAGAGGGAGCTACAGATCAAAGGAAAATCTTATTCCACACAAGGTGTAAATGCATGGGTAAGATTTGCAACATTATCATTGACAACGATAGCATAGATAACCTAGTTTTAGAGGGAATGGTTACAAAGCTACAACTGGAGAGAAAGAAACACCCGCATCCATATCGGATCACGTGGTTGCAGAAATACAATAAGGTTTTGGTCAATGAACAGTGCTGGGTAAAATTTAGTATTGGGAATTACAGTGATGAGGTTCTGTGCGACATTCTACCCATGGATGCATGCCATTTGCTGTTGGGAAGGCCATGGAAGTTTGACAGGTGTGCGGTTCATGATGGCCATGCCAACACCTATTCCGTGACCAAGAATGGAATGCGTCATAAGCTGAAACCCCTGAAGGAGGTGGAAGAAAAGGTATGTGGCAATGCAAGAATTTGCTTGCTTGACAAAAGAAAATTTTTAGATGATTTAAAGCATGAAAATATGTGTTATGCATTAATTCCTAGAGTCAGGGATACAGAATGCAAAGATGCCCAAACAGAAGTCCAAGATCTGTTGAAGGAATTTCTAGATATCATATCTGATAATGTGCCTGAGGGTTTACCCCCAGTAAGGAAGATCAGTCACCATATTGATTTGGTGCCAGGATCGAGCTTGCCCAATAAAGTTGCACATAGAATGACGCCTATAGAAACTGAAGAACTAAAAAGGCAGGTCCAGGAGTTGCTGGAGAAGGGGCTGATTCGGGAGAGCTTAAGTCCATGCACAGTACCTACAGTGCTAGCGCCAAAGAAATATGGAGAGTGGAGAATGTGCACAGACTCTCGAGCCATCAACAAGATCACAATAAAATACAAATTTTTATTGCCAAGGATGGATGACATAATGGACTATTTGAGTGGAGCCAAGTACTTCACCAAAATTGACCTCAAGAGTGGCTACCACCAGATCCGTGTTAGGGAAGGAGATGAGTGGAAGACAGCCTTCAAGACAAGAGGGCTTGTATGAGTGGTTGGTCATGCCATTTGGGCTGTCCAATGCACCAAGTACCTTCATGCGGCTGATGAATGAGGTACTGAAAGAGTTTTTAGGAAAATTTGTCATTGTATATTTAGATGACATATTAATATTTAGTAGAACCATGGAGGAACACCTGATGCATATCAGAAGGGTTTTTGAAAAGCTGCGGGAGGAGCAGTTATTAATAAATCTGAAAAAGTGTAATTTTGTAAAGGAGTTAGTATACTTGGGATTTGTAATCTCAGCAGAAGGTCTGAAAATGGACCCAGAGAAGGTGAGAGCTATCATTGAATGGCCTACCCCAAGAAGCACAACAGAGGTAAGATCATTTCATGGTCTAGCCAACTTTTACAGAAAGTTCATAAGAAACTTCAGCAGCATTTGTGCACCCCTCACAAAAACAATGAGAGGGGATAAGAAAGAATTCAAGTGGACCTTAGGGACTAAAAGGATCTTTGATGCATTAAAGAAGAAGGTCATAGAATAGCCTGTTTTGGCACTTCCAAACTTTAACAAAGTATTTTAGGTAGACTGTGATGTCAGTGGCAGTGCAATAGGGGCTATACTGAGTCAAGAAGGCAGACCTGTTGCTTATTTTAGTGAGAATATCAATGATGCTTGGAAAAAGTATTCAATTTATGACCAAGAATTTTATGCTATAGTTTAGGATCTAAAGAAGTGGAGGCATTATTTTTTGCCAAAGAGTTTGTTCTATTTACTGATCATCAGGCATTGCAGTACATCAACAACCAAACAAAACTGAATCAGAGGCACATGAAGTGGGTTGAGTTTCTCCAAAGCTATACCTTTGTGTTAAAGCACAGAAGCCTAAAATAAAATAGAGTTGCAGATGCCTTAAGTAGAAGGCAGAATCTGTTGATTGAAGTGATAGTGGAAGTGGTAGGATTCAAAGAACTAAAGGGTCTTTATCCTGAAGATCCTGATTTTCTAGAAGCCTGGATGGCTTGCTTGGCACCTGTTACTATGGACAGGACAAAATGGTTGGATTTTCTAATCCAAGATGGAATGTTGTTCAAGGGAAGCAAATTATGCATTCCAAGGAGTTCCATGTGGGAGAACTTAATCAAGGAAAAGCACAGTGGGGGACTGGTTGGACATTTTGGTCGGGATAAGACCATTGCCCTGGTGAATGAAAATTACTACTGGCCGCAACTTCAGCAAGATGTGAAAAGGTTTGTGCAAAGTTGTAGAATATGCCATATGGCAAAAGGCATGAGGTAGAACACATGATTATACCAGTCGTTACCTATACCTGAGAGGCCATGGGAGGACATCAGCATGGATTTTATTCTTAGGTTGTCGAGAACACAGAGGGGAAATGACTTTGTATTTGTGGTGGTTGATAGATTCTCCAAGATGGCACATTTTATTCCCTGCCAGAAAACAAGTGATGCGGTTCACATTGCAGGGTTATTTTTCAAAGAAGTGGTACGACTTCACGGTCTACCAAGAAGCATAGTTTTTGACAGAGATACAAAGTTTGTTGGGTATTTATAGAGAACATTGTGGAAGAAGCTGAAGACAGATCTGAAGTTCAGTTCTGCATACCACCCACAAACTGATGGAAAGACAGAGGTGGTAAATAGAAGTCTGGGTAATTTATTAAGATGCTTGATAGCAGATAAACCCAAGGGATGGGATTTGGTTTTGCCACAGGCAAAATTTGCATACAACAATTCTGTCAACAGGAGTACAAACAAATATCCATTCCAAATAATATATGGAAATAGTCCAAGAAATGTTTTTGAGCTGAGGAAATTAGATAAAGGAGAAAAGTGCAGTGCATGAGAGGCTGAGGAATTTGTGAAACATATGAAGAGCCTGCATGAAGAAGTGAAGAAACAAATTACAAAAATGAATACTCAGTATAAAGCAAGAGCAGACCAAAAGTAGCGGTTCAAAGAGTTCGAAGTGGGAGATGAAGTCATGGTCCATCTCAGAAAAGAAATATTTCTAGCCAAAGCTTATAACAAGTTGAATATGAAGAAGTTTGGGCCATGCAGAATACTAGAAAAACGGGATTCAGGCAATGCATATGAAGTGGAATTGCCAAGTGGGTTTGACATTTCACCTATTTTTAATATATCAGATTTAGTGGAATACCATGAAGGAGATAGTACAGAAACACCAAACACAAAATTATGGAGAATTCCAACGTCTAACCCAACCATAGACGAGATCGAGGAAATATTAGATACTCGTGAAGGCAGAAGAACAAGGCACAAACAATATTCTAAATATTTGATCAAGTGGAAAGGCAGACCGATAGAAGATGCAACTTGGGTGTCGAAAATAGATGTTGACCGCCTGGGTCTTCCTCCCAAAGATCAAAAGTGAGGATCACTTCTTGATCCACCCCGGGTGTCTGATGCAGGAGCATCCGAGGGCAGCAAAGCAATCGAGCATCAACCAAATTTTTTTGTGTGTGTTATTTTGTTTTTCTAAGTGTTGCAAAGAAAAGAAAAATATGTGTCGTGATATCACGACAAAAATAGAAGATAGGGGAGCAGCAGACAGAATGTCATGATTTCGTGACATGTTGCGAAATCGCGACCCAAGGCAGGGAAGCAAGGCCAGAAGACACAAGGTCGCAAAATCATGACATGTCGCGATTTTTGCGACCGAAGCAACGAAGGCAAGGCACAGAAGACACAAGGTCGCGAAATCGTGACATGTCACAATTTTGCGACCGAAGCAGCGAAGGCAAGGCGCGAAAGACACAAGGTCATGAAATCGCGACATGTCACGATTTCATGACCAAAGCAGCGAAGGCAATGCGCAGAAGACACAGGGTCACAAAATTGTGACATGTCGCGATTTCGTGACCAAAGCAGGGAAGGCAAGGCGTGGAAGACACAAGGTCACAAAATCATGACATGTCACGATTTCACAACCAAAGTAGGGAGCAAAGGCACGAAAGACAAAAGGTCGTGAAATCATGACATGTCGCGATTTCGCCATCGAAATGGGAGAACGGAGGCCAACAGAAAAAACGACGCGATATCATGACAGGTCATGATATCATGGCCAAAATGGAGAGAGAAGGCTTGAAGGAGGAAATGTCGCGATATCACGACATGTCGCAATATCGCGACGGGAGCAGGAGAGAGAAGGCACAGAAAGGAAATGGTCACGATATCGTGACATATCGTGATATCACGACCAAATAGAAAAACACGCACTCCCAGCTTTCATAAAGGCGTCCCTTCGTGCGCGGCAAGTTAGCGGCAGTGAAGCAGCAGTTTCAAAGGAGGATTTCAATAGGCATGTTGGCCACTCATGCAGGATATCTAGAGATGCGTTTATAGCAACTAACAACAAGCAGCAGATCGAGAAGAAGATTCCATTGGGTATGGTAGCCAGTCGCACACCTCACCTAGAGTCTCATCAATGTGACTTTCCAGTATTGTTCCAGGTGGCAATTGTAGATCGTGGCAAGTTTGAAAACACAGAGGACCGGGACCTCGATAAAAACCCATGGATTGTAATGAGAGGTGGTTGGCAAAACGGCAGATGGCTGTATATTCTTGTAAAATTCTTCCAAAGTATTGAATAAGGAATTTTGGGCTCTTTTTCCTCTGGTTTTCTGTCTTGTGCAAGATCTATTCTCCACCAATAATTATTTATTTTATTTCCTTAGGTCTTATAAACCTTACTATTAAAGGTATATGAGCACATAGGAAAATATTTTGTCCTTAGTGCCAATAGAGAAAAAATTAAACCCTTGGAAAAATTTACGTATTAAAAAGAAAATTCTTTTTAAAGTTCAAACCTTATTAAATAAAATTAAATGACATCATCATGACCAATCAAATTTTAGTACTTCATTCCTCATGGATAATTTTAAGCCATTAATCTCCTCGCTATGTATCCAAGCCATTGATTTCTCGGGCTCACCCTAGCCATAGATCTACCATCTCTAATTTTAGTTTGTTGATTTTACCTTCCAATGAAATGTTAAATTAGTGAATTGTGTCTTTCAATAATATTTCAAGCTATCAGATCTCTTGGATTTTGGGTTTTCTATTATTTAACCAATAAAATCATGTTTGAGTGCTTCTTGAATTTGACCTAATATCTCTCGGATCTATGTTTGAGTCATTGATTTCTTGACTTTGTGCTCCTAGGCATCCATTTATTATCTAATGAAATCATAATATCTCCTAGCTCTAACTTCACATATCTCGACTCTGAATTGGTATCTCGTAGTTCTATGTTTAAGTCATTGATTTCCTGGCTATAAATCTTGGCCATCTACTTTTTTATCCAATGAAATCACAATATCTCTTGGCTATAACTTAGCATGTCTTGGCTCTAAATTTGTATCTCCCGGCTCTATGTATAACCCCTTTTTGACTATGCATCTTTTAGCAAATGAAATCATAATATCTCCTAGCTCTAACTTAGCATTTTCTAGTTCTGACTTGGTATTTCTTGGCTCTATGTTTGAGCCCTTGATTTCCTAGTTGTGTCATGGTCATCCATTTCTTAGCCAATGAAATTGTAGTATTTCTCAACTCTGACTTGGTGTCTCTTAGATCTATATTTAAGTCATTGATTTCTCAGCTATGATTCTAAGTCATCAATTTATTTAGCCAATGAAATTGCATCTTAGCACTTTCAAATTATCCATGTACATGGGTTAACTTAATGGAAAATAGCATTGATTTAATTGTTTTTCCTTAGGCTTTTAAAAAGGGAAAATTGAGCGCATATACTTAGGAGCATAGGGTTATTCAAGGATTTTACCTTAGTTGAGAGATATAAAAATAGCATATCTGTATTTATGAGATATTGGAGTTTATTTTTGATATCATTACTGATGGTTAAAAGCAAAATTTGAATTTACACTTTGAATTGATTTTCTAGTGCCAATGGGATTTAAATTGGGTGATCTAGCATAGTGATAAGACATACAATTAACCTAGGCATGTCTATATTCATTAGAACGTTGGTTCCCAATTTGATTTAATGGAGAATGAATATTATATTTTTGTAGCTATGAATTTAATGTGTGATTAAGATCTCAAAATAGTTCAATAGTGCAAAATATGGTAAAATTTCAAAGTGCCAAA
This sequence comes from Wollemia nobilis, assembly GCA_028583015.1. Classification (NCBI taxonomy): domain Eukaryota; kingdom Viridiplantae; phylum Streptophyta; class Pinopsida; order Araucariales; family Araucariaceae; genus Wollemia; species Wollemia nobilis. The sequence goes on along the minus strand of JAQPPZ010016864.1, from coordinate 8,909,532 downwards.
AATTTTATGAAAATTTCCACATTTTTAATTTAGCCAAATGGGTATTCAGAATATTTGACAAAACTAGAAAATTTATTGTGTATCAGAATATATAGCACTTTGAAATTTATGGACTCCTATGTGGAATTGATTTTGTTGAATGGTATCTTAGCATAATATTTTAAAATATTTATGTTGTATATGTGAATTAAATACCATTGCAAATATAATTTTGAGATATTTCTATCAAGATTTGAATCAAATAAATTGGAGCTCTATAGCAAAAGATATGGTCATTTTAAGCTTATAAAATATTATAGGAAAAAAGTGAAAAAATTCAAATACCCTAAAAGTAAGCTTAAAAAAATGGATTTTTCTAAACTCTTATGAGCAATTGAAATCCAATCCATTCTAAAATTCCAGCAAGTTAAAAAAAAAAAAAAAACTTATTCAATGCAAGCAAATGTAACACATGGGTGCAAGCAAATTTAAAACCTTGGTGTAAAACTTAAAATTTCAAGTGGGTCCCCAATTGGGGTAGGTTGTGCAATAGCAACAAAAAATGGTGACTCTGTTGGAAAATGTTCTTGAGCATTTTGGATAAAGAACCCAACTTGAAATAAATGAAACTTAAACTAGAAAAATGTAGACCACTTAACAACATTCAAAAATATAGGGTTAAATAATTTCAACTAAAAATAGATGTTTCATTTGCCTTAGTGTGTGGTTTGTGCATTCATTTACTATTTTTGAATCAATTATAATTCAATCATTTGGTTCGAAATTAGGCTATTAAGGTCTCACTCATAAATATTTGCCTTTGCATTGCTCCACAACCAGTCAAGCATCCATAGCTTTGGTGGAGATGACCTTGATCTCTTTTGGACATTGCTCTACTGCCTACCAAGCATCTATAGCCCTGGTAGAGGTTATCCAGGTAACCCAAGCAATTGAGTTAATTTACAATATTATTATTTTTCCTTCTTGATTAAGCAGTATTTAGATAAATTAAAAGCATTATATGTGCCGTTTGGGTTAGATATCTATAAGGCTAAGAATAGAGTGCATATATGTTTAACTAATTATCAAACCAAATTGATTTCATTCTTTATGATTAAAAAAAATCATTTAAGTATTGTTTATAGATGTGAAGCTTTACCAAGATGTTACATTATTTTAGTTTCATTTATTTTAGATCATAATCTAAGGATGATTATTAAATAATTTGATTCACTAATTTTTAGTTTCTTCTAATTTCAAATAGGTCTTCCATATTCAACTAATTAAGCACATTTCCCTTTAGAGGGACCAAAATCTGATTGTAATTTAAATACACTTATCAAAATTTAAGGAAGGAAAAGACAATGTGAAAATGAAGTCTAAAACATGAAACAGACAAGAACTTTTGCAATGAAAGTAAACTATTCAAACAAGTAAAATTAAAAAAACATTTAAAAAACTAAACATGAAAAGAAGAATTTCAAAAATCATAAGATAAAACTAGCTATAAACCAACATGAGACTGAATAAAAAAAACATAAAGGAAAGACAGTAAACAAGAAACTATGATACAATGGCTATGACCAGGAAAGAGTGTCTTCTCCACTTAGATTCTTTAATCTAAAAGCATTATCACTAAGTATCTCTGAAATTTGATAGGAACCTCACCAAAGGTTATCAAATTTACCATGATCTCCTTTTTTCTCATGTGCTTTGTCCCATAATAAGACTAAGTAAAAATTTTAAATTCAATAATATTATCTCTCTTATCAAACTATATTTTAATTATCCCTTGATGTTTGCTGGTGTCACATAGCATCCTCTCTCTTTCCATCTAAGTTCATCAAATTAGTTAGCCTAACTTCTACTTTATTATCAACTTCCAAGTAGTCTTTCATGAACTAAAGTGTCAACAATTTGAAATTGGTGGGAAAGATAGGATCTTGGCTATATACCAAATGATAGGGTGATGTACCTATTTAAGATTTTATTCTTGTCCTATCTTACCATAAAGTATAGTTGATTTTATTGTGCCAATCTCTAGGATTTCTTTCTAGTAGCTTCTTGATTATAGTCAACCAACTTTTATTGGTAGACTCCACTAAACCATTCCCTTGAGGGTAATATTTAGAAGTAAATTTTAAAGACACTTTGTTATCATAGACCCATTATGCAAACTGAAGTGAGTTAAAGGTTGAACCATTATCACAAACTAAAGAGAAAGACATTCTAAATCTGGCGATAATGTTCTCTTCAAGGAACTGAATCACAACATCTATGGTGCAATTCTTAGTGGCTTGATCTTTCGTCCAATAAGTGCAATAATTTGTTGTAGTTAAAATGTATTTGTAGCCAGCTAAATAATTAGGAATTATGACTCCTATAAATTCTAATCGCCATTGGGAAAAAAATATGAGCCTCAAATACTGGTTGTAAAGGCAATACAACATTTCTTTCTCTATTAGCAACAACTTGGCAAGTATAACCTAATATAACATGGGCATGAGCATCCTTAAATATTTGAGGCCAGTAATATCCAACTCTCAATATTTGATGTGCAATAGCATTGGCTGAACCATGTCCAATCCCATATTTTCCATGAAAGTAATTAAGGACTTGAGTAGTTTCATTTTTATCTAGACATCTGAGATATATTCCTTCATGTTTTATTCTATATAAATCCCCTAATTTAATCATGAAGTTAGCACTCTTTATATGTAATGATATTATTTGAGAAGCATTGAAATAATTTGGACGTTTTTTATTCAACAAGTAATACACAATATCTTGGTACCACTCATCAGTTGTTATGCTATCAATAGAATATTGTTGGCGAACAATTTAAAGGTCAATCTCTGCTAAAGTTTTGTTTAATCCTTGACCTCTAACCTATTTTATAGGCTAAATCTATAAATCAAATTCTTGTAAGGTTGTCATCCATTTACCTTTTCTTTTTACTAATTCATTTTGCATTAGCATGGTTTTGACAACTGGTTCTAGCATAATCGTAACGATTCTACTATGTAAAATGTAATGCTTGAATTTATATACTATATTTAGCAAAGCATGTATTTTTTATCTATAAACATATATTTTAGTTGGCCATTTGTTAATCGAGAGCTCATAAAGGTTATTGTATTTTATTCTTAATTTTTATTCTTCTATGTTAAGACACTAGTAGTTGAATGTTCAGAAGAAAAAAAATAGATGTAAACGGGCTATGTATAATCAAGACTTACTAAAATAGAAGCATGAAATATAATATCTTTAATACCTTGAAAGGTTTCTTGGGATTTATAAGTCCAAGAAATGTTAGCATCTTTATGGAGCATATCATTCAGTGGTCTGACTATCTCTACAAATCCTAAGATGAACTTTCTAACAAAATTAATATTTTCAAAGAATGACCTTAGTTAATTCTTACTACCTGGGAGAGGAATTTTTAGTATCGCCTCTACTCTTTTGGGGTCAATTTAAATACCATATTTAAAAATAACATGAACTTCCAAAAATACATTTATTAGGGTTTAATGAGATACCATATTCTCTACATTTTTGGAATACTTTTATTAAATAATTAACATGATTAGCACATTTCTTTGAGACCACAGGAATATCATCAACATAGATAACTATGCACTTTCCAATTAGGTATCTAAAAGCATAATATATTGCTCTTTGAAAAGTATCACCTACATTAATTGATCCAAAGGGTATTATTTTATAAGCGAAGGTACCCCATTTAGTGGTAAATGTGATATCCATTATATCATTAGGATATATCATAATATGGTTATATCCATAATATTCATCTAAGATAGACATCATTTCAGATCATTTACAATTTGTAAAATGTGATGTATGGAAGGCAAAGGATAATTATCTTTTTTAGAAGACTTATTAAGATTCCTAAAGTCAATACATACGCGAATTTCTCTATTTTTCTTATTGATAGGTACTATATTAGATACCTAGGTGGAATTCCTTATGGGAAAGATAATACATGTGTTTAAGAGATTTTGAACTTCCTTTTGAATGAGGGGTTCTAAAAATGGACTAACAGGTATTTATTTCTGCCTAAATGGCTTTGTTTCTAGTTTCAAAGGGATAGTATGAGTTATAATTTCTTGATTATATGTTTTTAGATCTTCATAGCTTCAAGATATGACATATTTATAATCTTTAAGATCTTGTATAATTCATTCTCTTTCTTGACTAGTGCAAGCTTTTCCTATTAGAATATTTTGAGGAGTTTCACTAGTCCCTATATTTATTATATCATATGCTTTATCTTGAAATACAAACTTGTTATGTTTATTCCTTTTATATTTTATATGAAAAAATCTTTCCAAAGAAACCTTATCTTTTGGGATTGTATTCATTTTTAAAATTACCTCATTGTCTGCATCAACTTCATCCAATATTATGTCATCTTCATCTATGACCTGGTTTTCAAAAATTCTAAAATTAGTCATAAAATATTGCATATGTTTATCATTTTCAAACACTTGAAAATTATGTATGTTATCTGGAATGGATGGGTAGGCTACTAATTCTATGAAAAAATTCTTAAGCCTTCTATTATCCATGGGTTTCAGTGTACTTGATTCCACTACCAAGGATTCTACAAATCTATTGCTCCTTTTGGATACTAGTTTGATGTTAAAAGCATATGAATCACTAATCAAATATCTTAATTTATTCCTATAATGGATTAACCTTTTATCATGGAAAGCATATTGGTTTATAGCTTTATTAACCACCAACTTAGAATCCTCTAGCACTTTTAAGAACTTAATATACTTTTTGAGGGCTAATTGGAGTCCATATATCAATACTTCATACTCTACAGTGTTGCAGGCACAAGGAAACTACAATCTATATGTTTCTAGACAAAATTTTCCTTTGGGGCTAATTAGTTCAACACCTGCTCCACTACCTTGCCTAGACTTGGATCCATCAAACTTAAGTATTCAAACTATATTTTTATCTTTACTTTTCTTAGTTTGTGATATCTTAGTTTTAGACTTACCTATAATATACTTGGTTTCAAGAATGTAAACTCCTAATTTTGATTCATTATAGAGAACTTCATTGGTTTTATTATAGTCTGTAATGAGCTCCTTAAGTCTAGGTTCTCTTTCTATTCTAATCTGGTTTGCAACTCCTTGCTAAGGCAACCATATTGGAGATAAATAAATATCCATATATCCATTCAAGTTTCTAGACTAGTCCCTACTTAACAACATTCCATATCCATCTAGGTTATCTACTACTTGAGTGTCTATATATTATTGTACACTTGGTTCTAATGCTAATTTTATATGAACGTGCTTGATTACACCAACCACATTAAATTATGTTTTGTCTAGTTGAACTACTACTTGATTGGAGGGAGAAGGTTTCAAACCTAATTTTTGGTAGACCACATGTGACATAACATTTCCTAAGGCTCTTGAGTCAACAATATAATTATACAGATTCTTACCTGCAATCCTAATAGACAAGAGGAAAGGAGGGGCTTCCCCTTTGTCTTTCTATGATACAACTTGGGAATCCATGGTTTTATTAGATTCAATTTTATTTTAATCATTAAATTCCTGTAATATCCGTATTTCATAACCAAACAAACATAGGGATTTTTTTTTTGATAAGCTTACATTACTATTGCTAGTTCATATGTGAATTTAAGCATCTTCATGTGGTTCTCTTATGGATGAATATAAAAGTAAGGTCAAGGCTGCACTTCATAAGAACTCAACATGGTTAGTGTCTATCCTATGTATAGGAGTGGCCAAACCCCTATAATGACCTGCATGTAAGCTTTCTTTACCTTGAACTTGGGAATTCTCCCGTCTATTTCAATAGGAACACCCTCTTTCCCTTACTAGTTTAAATCATACATTAAACTAGTTCCTTATGTTAGTTTTATTTTAACCTTATACATTAGGTGTATGCCTTGATGATTAGCTTATTATTCCTTATAGATAGAATAGCAATCATTGTAATTCTTAACTTTATCACACCCATGTTAATAAGTTAATGGGGTTATCACACAAACCCACGTAGACTTGTGAATGTCTACCATTAAACCTCACTTGAATCATTCAACCATAATATCCATGAGATTAGATAACATTCACATTTTTCCTTAAGTCCATTTCATATTTAATTTCCTAAAGATACATCCTTAACTGATATGCATGGTTTCTTCATTCACTTTAATACTAGGATTACTCTAGGAAATTCAAAACCATATTTAATTCACATTTAAAGGTCTAAATCCAAACATTCGATAACTTTATGTCATAATACAACTTGCATTATTTTCCATGACAATTTACTAATGATAACTACATTGCTTACAATCCTCTTAAAGAGTGATACAAATAAATTACAATTTGGCTTCAAAGAGGTGCTTTTACAATAATAGAGACCCTTCGTTTAAGAAGGCCCCTTTTGTAATACATAAATTTTTACAATAGAAGTTGAGTAGGACCAATATTCATTTGACTCTACTCGAACTACCAGTACTTGATCGAAGATAAATCAGGATTAGGACAATCCATAACATGTATATGAAATGCATTTTAATCAAGCAATAACAAATAATGATTCTTTCCAATGAATGCAACTAAACTCAATATATTTCACATTATGTAGTTTGTCTAAAGCATTCGTTATTCAAAGGAAGGAAATCTCATACTTTCCTAAGACAAATAAAACACATTCTCATCTCATATATTTCAATAAAAATACACCTTTGAATCGAATATCATTACAACCATTTATTGCTAGTTTCTTTTAAAGAGTAACTCATTCTTTTTTCAACTAGAGATAATATTAATATACTCATGTAACATTTAAACATATCACACTTTCACAAATGACTCATATTTCTATTAATCTAGAAATAGCAATTTAAGCAAAATACAATCACTTTGAGTAACTCATATTTCTATCAACTAGAAATAACAAACATACTCCATCGAGTAACTCATATTTCTTTCACAAGTGTGTTTGCTAGTTTGCTTGAAATTTATAGTTCTTCCTCAAATTTGGCTACCAAGTTGTCTCCAGATCTACTAATGATACCATTCTATATTTCCTAGAGTTTAGCTAGCATCTCTCTTGTAATCTACCCATGAGATTACTAAAAATTTAGCTACAAATCTATCCATAATCCATCACACAAGATTACACTATAGATTATAAATTTGGCCCTCAATTGTTTATAGGAAGCATACTATAGATACACAACACTTTAATGAGTAAGATTTATAACCAATCTCTTATCAAGGATAACTAAGGTTTTATAGAGATATTGTTTCAAAATATAGTTAACTAAAGCTCTCTACCTTTAGTTACATAAATATAGTTTTTCTTTCATTTTATATATAAAAGTCCCATACCTTTGTTTTACAAAGCAAATCCTTTAGATTAATAGCTAACTAAGTTTTATTATCTTTACTTACTCTAGATTTAATTTTACTTCATTTATAATTCAAAGTCCCATACATTTTTTTTACAAATGAACCATTTGCCTTTCTCCTTAACCATTACTATTTGCCTTTCTCTTTAAAAATTACTAACTTAGTTTCTATTTTCTACATAGAGTTAAGTTTGAAATTAACCTTTTTATTAAAACCTTATGTAATACTTTTTTTTAATTTCTCGTAAAAGTCAATGTAACTAATACATTCTAGATTCCATAATAGTTTGCTATTCTTTCATCGGAGTCACTTATTCAACATTTTGAACCTTCTACGATAAAAATAATTATTCTTTGTTGTATAGTACGCATGCCAAGGTTCATAATATTCAAACTCAGAGCTGCATGCCAAAGTTCACATTACTCGAAAGTCAAAGCCACTTAATTGATGCTCTATTTAGTCAGATGAGTCGACCTTTATATTCAATATGTTTAGTAGACCTATGGTATAAAGAAATTAATTAAACTCAGACATTAACATATGACGTCTCACTGCGCCAATCATCCCTTCATATGCCACCTAGCTGCGGTCATCTAAACACCCAATTGGTGTCGTATCCAATAAATTAACCTTCGGGAATATTGTTCCTATTATTATATGGAATAGATTGTGGATTTAAGGACTAAGGTAAGTCTTCTAATGCACAGAGCCACCCCGCGGTGAAGCATCGATAGAAGAATATCGAGGCAACCAAAACTAGAGATTAGCAAATCAATAACTAAAGGCACAAAGTTGACCAAATGCATGGATAAATACTCCTAGTTGTGGGTTGTAGTGGTGTCTTATCACTAAATTTTAATGATATACTTGAATGGTGATGATTCTAGGCTTACCAGGTTCTGACTATGCCATTAATATCATGAAACCTATGTAATAAAACTCTGTCAATCTCTACTCTACCGATTCACTTGACCAATGGATGCTTAGTTGAAATTGCATCTTACTGTTTCTACTCTGATAGTTGTTATTTTAAGACTAGATCATCAAGAGAAACATTTTCGCTAATCACTTAAAGAAACCGATTTGACAACCCATAAATTTAATTAACCCTACTATCCACTCACATCAGAGGGATTCTAGTTCTTAGTAGATATGTGCCTACCTATTACAAAGTTCATAATCCTTCGTGATGCTCATGTTTTGGTTCTCCTATCTCAATAGGCTTGGATTGCACACAATACTATGGCAGGAAGGTGACCTCTCCCATGTTCCATATTTCCAGTGTTTTGGAAAACTATTAATAAATAAGATCATGTGTATAGGCTATGGTGAATGATCATCGAAATATGGTCTTCGGCATTATTTTGGTTACTGTCATACTTGAATCTAACAGACAGGGTCTTCATAAGAAAATCCATAGTATTTTAGTTTGAGATCACAGTAATACACGACTATCCATTAGCTTTAAATATTTATTTTATGGATTTCAAAACTACTATTCCAATACAAAGACTATATTTTTTATACCATTTAAATGAAGTGGGTGCAAAGCATAAGCTTGAAACAATTGAAATATATGTCCTATTTAAACATAGATATATAGGAAGGATTTTTTGACCTGGTAAGTTTACAAAAGCTCCCAACTTGATTTCCTTGGCTTCCGAGACCAACAGTCCTTCCTTCTTACTTCCTTTCCATAAAATCTTTGGCAAATGCTTCTAAGAAAACTTTGAGCCTTTTGGTTTCTGTTTCACCAAAGGGTGAAGAGCATAATCCCTAAGCCCAAGTTTTCCTATCAAGAATGTCCCCTTTCTTCCCGAAAGCTTTCAATTTATAGGAGAGCATCCTCTCTCATGAGCTACAAGTGGTTATTATTTTATTAACCTCCCACTTATCCATAAGCAACTAAAGTGATAAAGATATTATAATTAAATTCTAAGGTCAGAATACACTACATTAGTGGATTTATTATTTAATATGCCACCACATATGAGGAGTATAAAGTAATAGTAGTATTACTTTTATCACATGCCATTTATCCATAAGTGGCTAAAGTGCTAAAGATATTATTTTTATACTCTGTCACTAGCCCATAGGTGGCTTATTAAATTATTATTACATGGTGGACATAGTGGGATGCCCACTTATCCCTTCTGGAGGCATGTTCTAAATAATAAAAGGAAATCATATAAGAGGGTGAATAATAAAAATATTTCTTTTTATTATTCTAGAAAGTTAGTGCCCTCCCTCTTGGTCCAATAGGACTTTGACAAATTTTGTGAGCACTTGGTTGAGTTAAATTAGGTTAACCAAACCTAATGACTTTTTATTATGTAAAAGATACTTTTACATCCTATTTAGTTTCTTCCTCAAAATATATTTCAAAACACCAAATATACCAACAACATTCTCCAAAACTCTATAGCTTACCAATACCCCTTAAAGGTTCATAAAACTAAGCAATAGTCTCATAATCATCAAGCATAAGGGTTCGGTCAAGATGGGATGTGACATACTCCCCCCTTAGGCTAAACATAGTCCCTTGTGTTATCATGGTAAGTAAGCAATATAACATTAATGCATAACAAAAGCATAGTAAAGGAAATATTAATCATAATGCTTTTACCAAAATGCAATCACATGCAATCATGCAAACTCAGTATTCCACACCATTGTTTTATCCTGAATATGGCTTTTAAGATAGTCTCGCTATCACCGTCACAACCAGGAAGCTAGTCATAGACATCATTACCCAATGGTGTAGTCATGAGTATACCTATATGCGGGTAATTATCCATGTTACCCATGGGTTGCCTTTATCATCATTTCTCGTTTTGGCCAGTTTCTCATTCCTGGTGGTCAAACAACTCCTTCCTATGAGAAGGTCAGCTTCTTCCACTCACGAGAGCTCTTGGACCTGTGATGCAACAGAATATCAGTAGTACCATATTCTTCAAAAATATAAAGCATTTCTACTTCATAATTACTTTGCAAACATAAAAAACATAAATATCATAAAATATAGATCAAATGCATACAAACCATCATAGAGTTTTGTAGTATCTATCAATGCATAAGTGTCTCAATAAAGCAGCAAAGTATCTATCTATGCATCAAACATAGTCAAATTGAAATAATATTACACATTGTTTTCAAATAAATAAGAAAAGTGATTCCTCATGTCCTCCACCTTTTCCCAGGTGGCATTTCTTTCTGAATAAATATCCCATTGGACCTTGCACTGCTCTATGTTTCGCTTCCTCATGGTCTTGGAATGAAACTCAAGAATATTTACTGGTTTCACCTCAATGTACGTTGGGTTCACCATCTGCAACTTTGAGACATCCAAAACATGATTAGGATCATCAATGTATTTCCTAAGAAGGGACACATGGAAAGAATCATGGATCTTTGCCAAGTTAGGTGGCAAGTCGAGTCTATAGGCAACAGGACTAATCCTTTCTAGGATGACGAATGGCCCAACATATCTAGGATCTAACTTTGTTGACTTGATAGCACTTTTCATAGGTTTCACCCTCAAGAATACTCTATCCCCCACAAATAATTCTCATGGAGTTCTCTTCAAGTCAGCATAGCTTTTCTGGCGATCCGAAGCTTCCTTAAGCCTTTGTCGGATTACCTTTAATTGTTCTTCCATTTCCTTGAGTGTATCGGGTCCAATGTTGACTCGATCCTCTAGATTATCCCATGATAGTGGTGTTCGACATCTTTGACCATATAAAGCTTCAAAAGGAGCCATCTTCAAAGAAGCATGGTATCCATTATTGTAAGAAAATTCCACTAATGGTAAGAAATCTTCCCATCGAGACTTCTAATCCATGCAATACATGTGAAGCATATCTTCTAGGACTTGATTAACTCTTTCTATTTTTCCATCTATCTCTGGGTGATAAGAAGAACTTATATTGAGAGTAGTGCCAATAGCACGATGAAGAGCTCACCAAAATTTAGATGTAAATCTAGAATCTCGATCGAAGATGATCACTTTAGGAAATCCATATAACCTAAATATCTCTTTGGTGAATCTATTAGCTACTACTACCGCATCATCTTTAGTGCTTCTAGGAATGAAATGTGCTACCTTGGTTAGTTTATCCACCACAACAAGTATCGAATCATGTTGATACCTAGTCTTAGGTAACCCAACTATGAAATCCATAGATATCACTTGCCACTTTTGTGAGGGTATTTCATGTGGATACAAATTTCCAGCTAGATGTTTATGCTCTGCTTTTACCTTTTGGTATTCTAGACAATGAGCAACAAATTCAGTAACATCCTTCTTCATTCTGGGCCAGTAGAAAGTTTTCTTCATGTTTTCCCTCATCTTGGCCCCTCTTGGATGAGAGGAATATGGAGATCTATGAGCTTCACTCATGATTGCTCTTCTCAAATTACCATATTTAGGAATGACTACCCGATCCTTAAAACACAAAAGTCCCTCCTTGAGACTATAATTTTCAGCTATTTTAGGATCTTGATTCATTTTGGCTTGTATTTCAATACAAAATTGATCCTGAGATTGAGCTTGTTTAACCTGATCCATGAGATTTATATGACTTCGAGTTAGTGCAGTAATGTGCCTTCTTCTGCTTAAAGCATCGATGACCTTATTTTCCTTACCCTTGATATATTCAATGCCAAAATCATATTCGACCAAGAACTCAATCCACCTTCTCTGTCTTGCATTTAGCAAAGGCTGAGTAAAAATATATTTTAAACTTTGGTGATCGGTTCTTAATTCAAAGGGTCTACCCACAAGGTAGTGTCACCATCTCTTAAGGGCATGAACAACTACAACTAGTTCTAGGTCATGTGTAGCATAGTTAATCTCATGTTTCTTGAGCTTCCTAGACTCATAAGCTACTACTATTTTATCTTGGGATAACACACCACCCAAACCTTCCAAGGAAGCATCTGTGCATACTAAAAAATCACCTTGAGGTTCTAGAATATTTAGTATAGGGGTAGATGTGAGATTTTTTTTAAGTAATTGGAAAGCAACTTCACATTTATCTGACCATATGAATGCTTTTCCTTTTCTTTGAAGATTTGTTATTGGAGAGGCTATCTTAGAATAGTCCTTCACAAATCTTCGATAATATCCTACTAATCCCATGAAGCTTCTTACTTCAGTTACATTAGTCGGAGGTGGCCAATTCAAAATAGCCTCAATTTTCTTGGGATCCATTGCTATCCCATTTTCAGAGATTATATGTCCCAAGTATTGTACTTGTGACACATAAAAATCACATTTTGCAATGTTTCCATAGAGTTGATTTCTTTTTAGCAACTCTAGCATGACTTTCAGATGTCTATCATGTTCTTCTTTGTCGTGGGAATAAATTAGAATATCATCTAAAAATACCAATACAAATCGATCCAACTGATTTCTAAACACATTGTTCATCAAATTCATGAAAGCAGTTGGTGCATTGGTCAACCCAAATGGTAGAACAGTGAATTCATAATGTCCATACCGAGTTTTAAAAGCAGTTTTATGAGTATCCTCATCCCGAATTCTTAACTGATGATATCCTAATTTCAAATCAATTTTGGAGAAGATGGTTGCCCCCTTGAGTTGATCAAAAAGGTCTTCTATCCTTGGTAAAGGATACCTATTTTTGATGGTAGCTTTTTTTAACATCCTATAGTCTATACAAAGCCTTAGCGAACCATCCTTCTTCTTTACAAATAGTACCGGTGCTCCCCATGGGGATACACTTGGTTTGATTAATCCTTTGTCTAGTAATTCTTGCAATTGTACTTTCAATTCTTGCATCTCTATAGGATTCATTCTGTAAGGAGTTCTATGGATGGGTTCTGTACCAGGTACTAATTCAATAGTGAAGTCAAACTCACATTTGGGAGGTATTCCAGGAAGTTCTGAAGTAAATACTTCCCTATATTCTTGTAGAATTGGGAATTTTCTGAATACTTCTTCCTTATTGTCTTCAACTTCTTTTAGTTTGACTGCATAAACCATTTCTCTTTTCCTTATAGCCTTATTTAGTTGCATTACTAATAATAGCACAGGCTCAAATGATCCTTGTTCACTAACCATTTTTACCCTATTCTCCTTATCATTAGTGAACTCTATCCATCGATCTTGGAAATTGATCAAAGCTTTATGGGCTTTTAACCAATCCATGCCCAAGATGATGTCGAAGGCATGTAATGGTGCTACATAAAGGTGCCAAGTGGTAGTACTAGTGGGTAGGGCTATCTCAACTATGGAAAAACACTGATCCATGGAGTAGGTCTATCCTGACCCATACTCCACTTTCCAACCTTGTGCCAATGATCCAGGTCTTTTTGGTATGTCCCTTATTATGCTACTAGATATAAAGCTATCTGTAGCTCCACTATCTATCAATATTTTAACATCTCTACCAAATATTTTACCTTTTATGAGCAAGGGAGTTGCTTGTCCTTCCAGGTTCTGTTTCTCGGTAGCTGCGTAGATTTTGTGTTCCTTCCCTTTTGCCTTCTTGCTAGATTCTGCATGGAGGGGATATTTCCTTACATAATACAGACCTCCACAATCATAGAAACATGACTTATAGTTTTGGTTTACTCCTTGGATAGGCTTATCCTTCTCAGTAGTAGGAGCTTGTCCTACCTGATTCAGAGGTTGGGGTCTTTCTGCATTGTTGTTATTTTTATACTTTGGTTGGAATCTCTTTTTAAAGTGACCTGATTTTCCATTGTTCTTCCTTGCAAACTTGGGGTTTCCACTACCCTTCTGATGTTGTTCAGGTTCCCACTTCCTCTTCATCTGATGGTGATATTCCTTCTTTGGCCCATTTGAAGTGTTAACCATTATTTTTTGTTAGGATTCAAATTGTATTATGCCTGACATGCCAGTTCATAGGCTATTTCCAAATCACTTGGTTTGTGCATATTTGCTTAATTCCTGATGTGATACACAGTTTCTGAGAGGAATTTATGTACTTTCAACTTGTTATCCTTTTCATAGGATGGAATATATTTAAGCAATCTTATGAATTGCCTATAGTAGGCTTCTACGGACTGGGTTCCTTGCTGAAGTTGGACAAACTCATCAAGTTTCTTCATATAGAATTGTTCCGTGAGGAACCTTTTTCTAAAGGCTTTTACAAAATCCTCCCATTGGAAGTGAATGACATTGATATTTTCCTCCTTACTATAGGTTTCCCACCATTCCAGACTTATTTTAGTTAGCAGTCCTATGGTCCAGACCATCTTAGTTGTTGAGGAGTAATTTCTCATGGAGAAATAAACCTCTAGTTCATTCAACCAAGATTCTACTGAGTCACCCCCTTCTTTTCTTGAGAATTTCCTAACCTTCACATGTTTCAAGTCCTTCTCCAACTCCCCATTAATATGAGATTTTGCCACATGATCTACTTCATTTGTGTCATTTGCATGCTCTATCATTGGATTTGTTGTTTCAGGACCCCTATTTCCAGATTTCTATATTTCGACCCTAATGGCCTCCAACAAATTGCTCTATTGGACCATTTTCTCTCTATATGAATTCATTTCTCCTTGCATTGCCTGCACAAGAGTTGTGAGGTTTTCTACTCTGTCTGAGTTCCCTGAACTTTCCCCTATGGGTCTATCTTCAATACTATCAGTACTAATTGGTCCCTCTTTTTGAGCGACCCTCTTCCTTCCACTTCTCAACTTAGGTGGCATGTTTCCTGTTTAGAGAATCGTATCAGTTTGTGAACATACAAATTTAGTTTGCTACATTGTTTTACTAATCAAAACAAGTTAAGCACAATTTTATACCAAATTTGTATCAATTCAGAGTTCCTTTATAGTTTTTCATGGAAGCTTTGTGCCTAATCAACCTAGGCTTTGATACCAACTGTAATAACCTTATTTCATAACCAAACAAACTTAGGGATTTTTTTTTATAAGCTTACATCATTGTTGCTAGTTCATATGTGAATTCAAGTATCTTCGTGTGGTTCTCTTATTGATGAATATCTAAGTAAGTCCAAGGTTGCACTTCACAGGAACTCAACATGGTCAGTGTCTATCCTATGGATAGGAGTGGCCAAACCCCTATAATGACCTGCAGGTAAGGTTTATTTACCTTGCACTTGGGAATTCTCCCATCTATTTCAATAGGAACGCCCTTTTTCCCTTACTAGTTTAAATCACACATTAAACTAGTCCCTTATGTTAGGTTTATTTTAACCTTATACATTAGGTGTATGCCTTGATGATTAGCTTGTTCTTCCTTATAGATAGAACAAAAATCATTGCAATGCTTAACTTTATCACACCCATGTTAATAAGTTAAGGGGGTTATCACACAAACCCACGTAGACTTGTGAATGCCTACCATTAAGCCTTACTTGAATCATTCAACCATAATCTCCATGAGGTTAGATAACATTCACATTCTCCCTTATGTCCATTTCATATTTGATTCACTAAAGTTACATCCTTAAGTGATATGCATGGTTTCTTCATTCTCTTTAATATTAGGATTACTTTAGGAGATTTAGACACCATCTTTAACTCTCATTTAAAGGTCTAAATCCAAACATTCAATAACTTTATGTCATGATACAACTTTGCATTACTTTCCATGACTATTTACTAATGAGAACTACATTGCTTACAATCCTCTTAAAGAGTGATACAAACCAATTACAATTTGACCTCAAAGAGGTACTTTTACAATAATAGAGACCTTTCGTTTAAGAAGGCCCTTTTTGCAATACATAAATATTTACAATAGAAATCGAGTAGGACCAATCTTCATTTGACTCCACTCGAACCACCAGTACTTGATTGAAGGTAAATTGGGATCAGGACAACCCATAACATGTATATGAAATGCATTCTAATCAAGCAATAACAAGTAATGATTCTTTCCAATGAATGCAACTAAACTCAATACATTTCACATAATGTAGTTTGTCTAAAGCATTCAATCATTCAAAGGAAGGAAATCCCATACTTTCCTAAGACAAAGAAAAACACATTTTCATCTCATATTTTTCCATAAAAATATGCCTTTGAATCAAATATCATTACAACCATTTATTGCTAGTTTCTTTTAAAGAGTAACTCATTCTTCTTTCAACTAGAGATAGCATTAATATACTCATGTTTCTTTCAACATTTAAACATATCATACTTTCTCAAGTAACTCATATTTCTATCAATCTAGAAATAGCAATTTAAGAAAAACATACTCTCTTGAGTAACTCATATTTCTATCAACTAGAAATAACAAAACATACTCTCTCGAGTAACTCATATTTCCTTCACAAGTGTGTTTGCTAGTTTGCTTTGAAATCTATAGTTCTTCCTCAAATTTGGCTACCAAGTTGGCTCAAGATCTACCCATGAGACCATTCTATAGTTCCTAGAGTTTAGCTAACATCTCTCTTGTAATCTACCCATGAGATTACTCAAAATTTAGCTACAACTCTACCCATAATCCATCACACAAGATTACACTATAGATTACAAACTTGGCCCTCAATTTGTTATAGGAAGCATACTATAGATACACAATACTTTAGTAAGTAAGATTAATAACCAATCTCTTATCAAGGATAACTAAGGTTTTTAAGAGATATTGTTCCAAAATATAGCTAACTAAAGTTCTCTACCTTTAGTTCTTCCTCTTGACATAGATATAATTTTCTTTCATTTTATAAATCAAAGTCCCATACCTTTGCTTTACAAAATGAATCCTTTAGATTACTAGCTAACTAAAGTTCATTATCTTTAATTAGTCTAGCTTTAATTTTCCTCTCAGTAAATAATTTTCCTTCATTTATAATTCAAAGTCCCATACCTTTATTTTACAAATGACCCATTTGCCTTTATCCTTAACCATTACTATTTACCTTTATATTTAAAAATTACTAACTTAGTTTCTATTTTCTACATAGAGTTATGTTTGACATTAACCTTTTTATTAAAACCTTATGTAATATTTTTTTTTGAGTTCTCATAAAATTCAATGTAAGTAATACATTATATATTCCATAATAGTTTGCTATTCTTTCATCGGAGTCACCTGTTCAACATTTTGAGCCTTCTATAATAAAACTAATTATTCTTTGTTGTATAGTGTGCATGGAAAGGTTCATAATATTCGAACTCAGAGCTGCATGCCAAAGTTCACATTACTCAAAAGTCAGAGCCACTTAATTGATGCTCCATTTGGTCAGATGAGTCAAACTTTATATTCAATATATTTAGTAGACCTATGGTATAAATAAATAAATTAAACTCAGACATTAACTTGCGACGTCTCACTACACCAATCATCCCTTCATACGCCACCTAGGTGTAGCTGTATAAAAAACCAATCAATGTCGTATCCAATAAATTAACCTTATGCAATGTTGTTCCTATCATTCTATGGAATAGATTGTGGATTTAATGACTAAGGTAAGTGTTCTAATGCATAGATTCACCCCATGGCTAAGCGTCGACGTAAGAACATCGAGGCAACTGAAACTAGAGATTTGCAAATCAATAACCAAAGGTACAAATCTGACCAAAGGCACAAATAAATACTCCTAGATGTGGGTTGTAGTGGTGTCTTATCACTAATGTTTAATGATGATTCTAGGCTTACCAGGTTCTGACTATGCCACTAATATAATGAAACCTACGTAATAAAACGCTATCAATCTCTACTCTATTGATTCACTTGACCAATGGATGCTTATTTGGAATTCTATCTTACTGTTCCTACTCTAACAGTGGTTATTTTAATATTGGATCATCAAGAGAAACACTTTTGCTAATCATTTAAAGAAACTGATTCGGCAACCCACAAATTTAATTAACCCTACCAGCCACTCACATCGGAGGTATTTTAGTTCTTAGTAGATATGCGCCTACCTATTGCAAAGTTCATAATCCTTATTGATGCTCATGTTTTGGTTCTTCTATCTCATCAGGCTCAGACTGCACACATTACCATGGTAGGAAGGTGAACTCTCCCATGTTCCATACTGGAAGTGTTTTGGAAAATTATTAATAAATAAGATCATGTGTATAGGCTAAGGTGAATGATCAACAGACGATGGTCTTCAACATTATTTTTGGTTAGTTTCGTACTTGAATCCAACCGGCATGGCCTTCATAAAAAAATCCATACTAGTTTAGTTTGAGATCACAATAATACACGACTATCCATTAGCTTTAAATATTTATTTGATGGATTTCAAAAATTCTATTCTAATACAAAAACTATATTTTTTATATCATTGAAATGAAGTGGGTGCAAAGTGTAAGCTTGAAATAATTGCAATATATGTCCTAATTAAACATAGATATAGGAAGGCTTTTTCGACCTGGTAAGTTTGTAAAAACTCCCAACTTGATTTCCTTGGCTTCCGATACCAGTAATCCTTCCTTCTTACTTCCCCCGAAATCTTTGGCAAATGCTTCTAAGAAAAATTTGAGCCTTTTGGTTTCTGTTTCACCAAGGGTGAAGAGCATAATCTCTGAGCCCAAGTTTTCCTATCAAGAATGTCTCCCATTTCTTTTGTAAAGCTTCACTTTATAGGAGAGCACCCTCTCTCATGAGCTATAGGTGATTATTATTTTATTAACATCCCACTTATCCATAAGAAACTAAAGTGATAAAGATATTATAATTAAAGTCTAAGGTTAGAATACACTACCTTAGTGGATTCATTATTTAATATGCCACCACATACGAGGAGTATAAAGTAATTGTAGTATTACTTTTATCACATGTTATTTATCCATAAGTGGCTAAAGTGCTTAAGATATTATTTTTATACTTTGCCACTAGTCCATAGGTGGCTTATTAAATTATTATTGTATGGTGGACATAGTGGGATGCCCACTTATCCCTTTAGGAGGTATTTTCTAAATAATAAAATAAAATCATATAAGAGAATGAATAGTATTAAAATATTTATTTCCTATTGTTCTATAAAGTTAGTGCCCTCCATCTTGGTCCAATAGGACATTGACAAATTTTGTGAGCACCTCGTTGAGTTAAATGAGATTAACCAAACCTAATGACTTTTTATTATGTAAAATATACATTTACATCCTATTTAGTTTCTTCCTCAAAGTATATTTCAAAACACAAAATATACCAACAAAATTCTCCAAATCTCTATAACTTACCTATATCCCTTAAAGGTTCATAAAACTTAATAAATAGTCTCATAATCATTAACGTGGGATGTGAAAATGCTTTAATTAACAATTCTTATTAGTCAGTTAGATATGCAACTTCAAAAAAAGATATTTTTGCTTTTGTTTTCTATAAGTCTTCCACAATATTATATGTAGGTTTATCCTATCTAAACCTTTATTTGGTTGTGGTGGGACATTAGCCTTAGATGGATTGGAATTATTTTTGGCTTGTGTGTCAGGAAGGATCAAAGTATGATTAGATGGATTAAAAAAAGTAATTGGTACCTTACCTTTGCTTCTAAGCATATAATTATGATTTCTTTTCTTGAACTACCTATAGGTTTGTACGTATTTTAAATATCTATCATATCCTTCTTCATCTCCTTATAAATATTCAAAGTTTTCTACTACTAAGGTTGTTCCATTACTAGTGTTGGCTTGATTTGTATTATCTTCATTAGGTATTATCTCCATGTTTTCCATTTCTTTCTGAAGTATATCTAAAGTTTTTTTGAACTTAGGATAGTCATTTTTATTGTGTTGTGTAGTGGAATGCACTCTACACCAATTGTTTAAGGCAAAATATGAAATATTTACTATGGTATTAGGCTGATTCTAATTGGAAATATGATTTGGTACTCCTACATTACTTGGACGTGTATTCCATTGATGGTTGACTCTCTAGAAATTGATGTTCCTATTCTGAGGTGGATTATTGGGAGGAGGATTCTGAGGTACCTGCTTCTATAATTAAATCATATTGTTGGTAAGTTTTGGGGCTAATATTTACAGATTATCTAATTGAAAATTAGCATTATTATTTTTTCCTACAATAGTCTGATTTGTTGTGTTATTTGCATATCCAGTGGGATTCAAGAAAGTTGGTATGCTTTTATTTTGAGTAGCATTCTGAAATGTTAGTGTAGATAGATTTACATTAGTATTTAGAAAGGTTGGAATGCTTTTATTAGGATTAATTTTCACAAACACATTATTTTAGTATTCTTATGAGTAGTAAATTGGTTATCCAAGTATGGTGGAGTATTAAGATGAGTAGAGGTGGTAAAAGGATTATATGGCTGATTAAAATTTGTATATGGTAGAGTATTCAACATTGAAAGCTATTGTGAAATGTATTGACTAATCATTGGGACTTGGTTAAATGCACCTGGTTATCCTAACAAAGGTAATTGACCAATTCCAAAACCTTGAGGTATTAATTATTGTTCTACAGTTAAGGCTTCACTATATACCATGGGTAAAGTGGTGATATGAGGTTCTCTCCTTAAAAACATGGATTTAAGAGGATCTAAATCTCTAGAATACCTTTGTATGGTTTCATCAACGTTAATTTTGTAGGGTGGAGTTAGCCTATTATACAACTTGTGAAACTTGGTATTAAATATCCTTAGAGGCTCACTAGGTTCTCTTTTGGCTGCTATAAATTGATGAAATATAATAGTGGGATCTATAGGTAATCTAAATTGGTTTATGAATGTTGTTTCTAGATCAACCCAAGAAGTGATGGAATTTATAGGTAAACTAATGTACCAGTCATATGCTAATTCATCCAGGGGGAGGGGAAGTATTCTATAGGCAACATCTTCATGTTCAACCTGCAATTGAATTAAAGCATCTTTATAAGCCCGTATGTGTTCTTCAACTATTCTAGCCCCATAATGTCTATACCTAGGTAAATATATTTTGATTTTTTTGGCATATCATAGGATGGTCCAAGAATATTTAGTGGACTACTACCACCTAACCATGGTGTAAATCTTGCCATTGGTGTACCTAATGGAGTGATAAATGGATCAATATATAGTGTGATGGGTCAGGTGAGATAGTAATGGGAGGAAGAGTACTTGACTAGTCTTTACTTTTTCTAAGTATTTTAAGAAAAAAAAGACTATGAAATTCAATATCACCATCAAAAGTATTAGACCTTGTGGTAATAACCCTAGGTTATGGTTTTAACAGTCAAGCAATATGATATATGAAAACAAATAATAATGAAAATCCAACAATTTCATAATTCAATAAATCAAAAATTAAGCTTAGAATTAAATGATATTTAACAATTAAACCATAAGTGTTGGGCTATTAAGCTATTTAGACATATTATAACATCGAATAAAATATTTTAGGCCCCCTCTCTAGCTCCATTTTCTACTAAGTGATACATCAACCCAATTGCTAAAATACACCAATAGTTAGAACAAAATTTGTTCTCTCTTGAAAGAGAACATTGGTCCCCCAAGGTTTGGGTGATAGGGTATGTTATTATCAAATCTTCAATCAAAAGAGTAAAAAGGATTGGCAAATTGATAAATATGATGTTGCATATAACTATTACAAGCACGAGTACCTATTCATTGTTTAATATAGGTCTAATTCAATTACTCTATTAATTATCAAAGATTACTTCAAAGAAATCAAGAAAAAACAATATTCTAGGCTTGCTACCTTAAAATTATCAATATATCACGTACATTGCATCATTATCATAAAAATTATAGCACATAGCAATGTCTACTCTAAAAATTCTAAAATATAACAAGTTCCTTGCAAGGCTTCAAGATCACAATGGATTATTTTCTTTCTTTCCCTAACCCTTCATTTTGATTTTATTTGATAATTGACTATATTAGAATAGTTTACCTTCATATTCTAAATTTTTTCTTTCATGAATATGAACTTCTTTGCTTTAAGTTTCAAAATATTTCTTTGAAGTTCTTTCAAGATCATAATCATAAGGTAGCAAGCCTAGAATCTTGTTTTTACATGCATTTTACTATGAAATTTGTAAATAATAGGATAATTGAATTGATAATTGTAGTATATTGAGCTTAAATCAAACCCTAATGACATGAATTAATCACTCACCCTTGTAACAATTACATGTGGCCCTAAACATTCCAACATTTTTCCTTTATTTTCTTCTTTATACTCTAAAATTATAAGTCAACTAGGTTAGACCAACCTTACTAGAACCTTGAGGGAATCAATAATCCCTTTCAAGAGAGGACATCTTGTCCTAACCACTGGTGTATGTTTGTAACTGGGAAGATGCACCACTCAACACTACTTAGCTCAACCAAAATTATACATGGGTCCTAAACTTACAAGAATTTACTGTCTAAAATATGTGAAAAATTAGCATGGTATGGTTTTAGCAAATATACATGAAAAAATATCATGGGTTTGGAAAAGCGTAAGAGGTAGAGGTAGCTAGTAAGCTACTAGGTTTACTAATTTTAGTATCTCAATGGAACCTACAAATATTAGATGTGCTTTAGCTATTTTTCAAAACTTCATAAAACCTTTTATAGGTTTCACTATGAGAAATTGTTTTTTTCCCATAGTAAATTGCCCTCAAAGTTTGTCCTCATTAATATGAATCTTATGTCTGTCTAGTGTCTCTTTCAATATGTGTCTTATGTGATTAACTTACTCTTTAATTTATTTTAAAATTTATGGTACCATAACCAATATGCCTTCCACTTGACCCCAATTTTATGGATTAATAAATTTATTTTCATATAGTGCTTCAAATTTAGTCATTGCTATGTTATACTAGCACAAGTTATTATAAGTGAATTCTAAAAGAGGAAAATATTTTTCCATTGGTACTGTTGATAAATGCAGTACATTCTAAATAAATCCTCCAAAACATGATTTATTCATACCATTTTCCCATATATTTTATGTTGATAAGAGGAATTGATATTAAGTTTGATACTAGTACTACTATCAATGTTTGCTAAAACCTCAAAGTGATATTTGTGTTTCTATCGACTATTACAATATTTAGTGCCTTCGTTTAAGTTGAATATATATTGAACAAACACTTTTTCCATTATAGGAGCATAATTTATTAGATTCCTTAGTATAAATATGATACCTTTGTCAATTTATCCACAACAACCAGGAAGGTATTATTTTGATTCATGGAAAATTAATCATTGTATAAACCCATACTAATAGTTTGGAAATTCCATTCAAAACAATCATGAGGATGTAGCATCCATGTTGCATATATGCATTTACTTGTAACAACCCAAAAACACACAAACATAAAAATACAAAAATAGAAGAAGTTTTTCTTTTTTTACTAAGGAGAGGGATACGTGAACCCTTCATGAACCCCTAACCCAACTAATATTTACCTAAAGTTTCTATCCCTAAGTTTTCCTGAAAGCTACATATCACGAAGTACCCTAACACAAGTTCATCTATGTAGGCCTATCATGTGTCACTGCAGATAATCCCATCTATCCCATCACTCTTGATGAGCTATACTTATCACCCTCAATCCATCGAAGGTATACACACATATCCATAGCATACACAAGTCATTATGTGTACGTATGCTATGAGTATTACCAGTTAATCTATCCATATCATCTACACGACAAGCTATCTTAACTCAGATGTAGTCTATCTCCACAACTTAGTCCTTTATCTCCCTAAGTGGGTCTCAATTCTCTTAGGTCTCCTATGTTCACCCTAAGGTGTTCTCAATTCCTTTAGGTTACCTATGTTCACCCTAAGGGGTTCTTAATTCTCTTAGGTCACCTCTGAGTTCACCCTAGAACTCTACTTTTAGATTTCCATTATTAAGCAAACAAACAAGAATACATCTAGATACTAAAATATCAAAGAGTAATCACTAAGCATCCATAAAATAAATAAGGATTAACACTAAAAGAGAATGTCATCATCAGAAAGAGAATCAACTACAAAGCATAACCAAATATGGAAATTAGTAAAAGTACCTTCTCTAAACCAATAAATAGTTATTGCATTAAATCTTGCATGGTAAATCCTTCTTACTTTAAAGAATATTACATTAACTGCATTAGGGACATCTCCCCACAATTCTAGTCTATTTAAGCATATGTAACTCAACATGAAATACAATTACCTATACTTTTTCCATTGAACTCTTTGCTTCACCTTGCTCCCCATTGGTTCTGTGAGGGTAGTAGGGGATCAGGGTACTCATGGTTTAGGATAGGCATGCCTCTAAATGCATCTATTCATTTACTATACCAAATTGCAACTATACAAAAATTCAATTAAGTTTCCAACCATCTAATGCATAATGGATATTATTAGATATCCTTTACTTTTATCTTCACCTCTCAAGTTACCTTAGAGATTCATCCAACATGTACTACGTATATCAAGGTCTAACTTTAATCAAATCCATTCATGTCTTAAAGCATTAAAGTCCCATACCTTTAACCTCTAAAATAATCCCTTTCTTTTTTTTCATTCCGTAAATCAAAGCCCCATAACTTAACTTCAAAGAGTAAATCTACATCCTTTTTAATTTACAATTCCAATCAAATCAAATACTATTTTAAAGCATTAAAGTCCCACACCTTTAACCTCTAAAACAATCCTTCATTCATTCCCTAAATCAAATCCCTATAACTTCAATTCCAAGAATAAATCTAACATCCTTTTTTATTCACAATTCCAATCAAACCAAATATTGTTTTAAAGCATTAAAGTCCCATACCTTTAACCTCTAAAATAATCCTTCTTTCATTCCCTAAATCAAAGCCCCATAACTTCAATTCCAAGAATAAATCTAACATCCTTTTTAATATTATTACACAAAAGGTCTTATTTTATTTAAAACCGCATAAGATAAATCTCATTCATTAAAGGTCACTTTAATTAAGATCTCATAAAATAATTCCTAATAATTTAAGATCTTGCTTTAATTAAAATCTCTTAAGAGAATTCATATTAATTAAAGGTCTCTCTTTAATTAAAATCTCTTAAGATGATCATCATTAATCAAAGGTTCATTTTTAATTAAAATCTCCTAAGATAATCAACATTAATCAAAGGTTTCCTTTTTAATTAAAATACCCTAAGATAATCAACATTAATCAAAGGTTTCCTTTTTAAATTAAAATATCCTAAGATAATAAACATTAATCAAAGGTTTCCTTTTTTAATTAAAATATTCTAAGATAATCAACATTAATCAAAGGTTTCATTTTTAATTTAAAATCTCCTAAGATAATCAACATTAATCAAAGGTTTCCTTTTTAATTAAAATCTCCTAAGATAATCAACATTAATCAAAGGTTTACTTTTTAAGTTAAAATCTCCTAAGATAATCAACATTAATGAAAGGTTTCCTTTTTTTAATTAACATCTCCTAAAGTAATCAACATTAATCAAAGGTTTCCTTTTTTAATTAAAATATCCTAAGATAATCAACATTAATCAAAGGTTTTATTTTTAATTAAAATATCCTAAGATAATCAACATTAATCAAAGGTTTCCTTTATTAATTAAAATATACTAAGATAATCAACATTAATCAAAGGTTTCTTTTTTTTAATTAAAATATCCTAAGATAATCAACATTAATCAAAGGTTTCCTTTTAAATTAAAATATCCTAATATTATCAACATTAATCAAAGGTTTCATTTTTTTAATTAAAATCTCCTAAGATAATCAACATTAATCAAAGGTTCCTTTTTAATTAAAATCTCCTAAGATAATCAACATTAATCAAAGGTTCCTTTTTAATTAAAATATCCTAAGATAATCAACATTAATCAAAGGTTTTAGTTTAATTAAAATCCTCCAATATATTTCACATAAATCAAAGGTTTCAGTTTAATTAAAATTACATGGGTAAACCTTAATAATCCAAGGTTTACAACCAAAGGATAACGCCCTTCTTGGTGGATGCGAAACAACCTCTACAAAACGATTAAAGGGTTGCCAAACCTAGAGTCCAAATAATGTAAAAATAGGTGCTATGCTTTCACTTTTTTTTCCACTAACTATCCCAAAGGGAATCAACTTACATAGAAATAGAGTTCCCTATAGATACGAATGGTTCTACGTTATAAGCAGTGCTCTCTAAACACATCCTTCTCTCTAAACCATGGGTGGTTTTTCCTACATGCGGTGATCTCAAATGCAGCGCTCTCTCTTGGAACATAGGTGGTTTCCCCACTACAACAGATGCTTCTAAACCATAACACTTTCAAACACAATGCTCACTCTTTGAACTTGGTGGTTTTCCCACTACAACAAATGCTTCTAAAACATAGCACTTTCAAACACAATGCTCACTCTTTGAACCCAGTTTTTTTTCCACTATAGCAAATACTTCTAAAACATGGTGCTCTCTCTTCGAACACGATGACTTTCCACTACAACAAATGCTTATACAACATGGTTCTGTCTCTTGGAACACGGTTCTTCTAGACACATAGCGCTCTTGAACTCATAGTGCTCTAAAAAAACCCACTGCGCTCTTAGACACACAACACTCTTGAAATCACAACACTCTTAGACACACAACGCTCTTGAACTCACAAAGCTCTCTAAACACCCACTATGCTCTTAGACACAAAGTGCTCTTAAAATACCCACTCCGCTCTTAGAAACACACTACGCTCTTAGGTACACAACACTATCATATTTAAACATAGGTGGTTTCTAGTCCTTTCCAATGGATTTTCATGCCATAGGGGAGTATAACTAGGTTTCAAACTAAGATATTCACCATACAAATACATGTAAACATGGATTAAAGTTTAAAACAATCCAACCTTAATATTCCTACGAAATGGAATCTAGTGGTGTCTTGGCTGCCTCTCCCTTTTATTAGTGCATGTTCCTCTCTTTTCCTTGGTCCTTGGTCTGCATCCTCCTCTATTTTTCTTTCATCCCCCCTCCATTTTTTCTTTCTTTCTTACACCTTACGTGCTTCCTTGCTCTAGGTGGCCTGTCCACCATCCCTTATCGAACCTTGAGCCCAAACTCAAGCCCCCCTTTCTTCAATGCTTCATCCCTTATCCTCTAGAAAAAAATATTTCGTTTACCCATAACTTTCATCTTTGGAAATTAGTAGCCCCCTAGATTATTTAAATAGATTACACTATATAGGGGAAAGGGATATTTTAATTTTCAAAAATAAGAATGGTACCCTTTTATATAAAATATCATTTACATGATATTTATCACCATTTAAAATATACTTCTTTTATTTAAAATAATTTCTCAATTGCTCTTTCTTTAAAATAAAATATATCTATTTCTTAAATGGATTTTTTTAATTTATTTCAATTAATTAAAGTCTTCTAATGAATTTTCCATTATCATTAAAATGAACACCTTTAATTATTTTAAATGAACTCTCATTTATTAATTAAAATGCATTTTACTAATGACCTAAAATGAATCAATCATTATTTTATCCAAACATCATTAATTAATTTAAAGAAATATTCATTTAGCATATAAATTTGATTTGATTTTCTTCATAAGAATGATGCTCTATTTTTACTTCAACATGACAATTTACTTTATGCATCCACATACATTTTGCAGTTGCTTTCCTATAGAAATTCCAATATTATGCTACCCAAACCACGATGTAGTAGAGAGCAAACAAATTTATATATAAAAAAAGAGGGAATATTTCCATCAACCCAATCACCTATCTTAGCCAAATATTTTATGATAGGTACTAGGCTATCAATTAAATCTCAATGTGACCAGTCATCGATGATTATCCCTTCTAAAAATGCATACCTATATGAAGGTATCTATCCATGTTACCTTCGAGTACCTTAATCATCATTTCCCCTGATCTTAAGTACCCTCATTTCTAATGGATGCTTCCGCCTTCTCCACCTACAAGTGTACCTTATCCTGCACACTTGGTAATATGTTAGCTATAACATGCCCTTCTAAATCAACTAAATATCATATAGTTGGTTCAACTATTCAAACTAAGTATCACAACATTATAGGTTAATACATTGTTTTTTTGTGCCATATAGTTTTCTAGGGATGGTCATGACATCCTCTCCCACTAGAATTAAACATCATCTTTGATGTTTCCAGTTTCCTTTAATTTTAATAGAAAGTAAAAATTATTACATCATATAGCTTCAAAAAAAAAAAAGGAAAATATTTTCTCATAACCTTCACTTTCTTCCAAGTGGCATTTTTCTTAGAGAAATGGTCCCAGTGGAACTTATACTACTTGAGATTCTGATTCCGCGAAGAATTAGAACAAAACTCAAAAATATTCACTAGTAGTACTTCAATGACCATCTATAAATTAGAAACATTCCACACATGTTAAGGGTCAGCAACATATTTCCTAAGCAAGGATATGTGGAAGGAGTCATGGATTTTGGATAGATTATGTGGTAATACAAGTCGGTATGCAACTGAACTGATATTTTTCATGATACCAAAGGGCCCCATAAAATGTGGATCCAACTTCATGGATTTGATAGCACTCTTCTTTGGCTTAACCCTTAAGAACACCTTATCTCCAATAAAATACTCTCTTGGAGTCATTTTTAGATTTGCATAACTCTTCTGCCTATCCACAACTTATTTAAGCCTTTGCCTAATTTACTTTAGTTGATCTTCCATCATCCTAACCATTTCCAGCCCAATCACAACTTGGTCTTCTAGATTATCCCAAGACAAAGACGTTCTACACTTTCATCCATACAAGGCATCGAAATGTGCCATCCTAGCAAGGAGTGATGCCCATTATTGTAGGCAAACTCTACCAAAGGTAGAAAATATTCCCAATGAGACTTGTGATCCATGCAGTACATGTGGAGCATGTCTTCCAGAACTTGGTTTACCCACTCTGTTTGGCCATCTGTTTTAGGGTGGTATGCTGAAATCATATTCAGTTTTGTACCAATTGCACTATGAAGGGATTTCTAGAATTCAAAAGTGAATTTGGAGTCTCTATGTGAGATAATTACCTTAGTAAATCCATGCAATCGGAATACCTCTTTGATGAATTTTCTAGGCATCACCTGAGCATTGTACTTGGTATTTCCTCATATGAAATGGGAAACCTTAGTCAATTTTTTGACCACTACAAATATGAAATCATGTTGGTACCGAGTCTTTGGTAAATCCACTACAAAATCCATAAATATAACCTACCATTTTTGCATAGGTATATCATGCAGATATAGTTTTCCTGTAAGATGGTTGCATTTTGCCTTAAATTTTGGATATTCTAGGCATCGAGTAAAAAAATTCATGATGTCCTGCTTCATTCCTATCCAAAGGAAGGTTATTTTTATTTTTTATCACATTTTGGTTCCTCCTAAATGAGCAGAATAAGGATATCTATGGGCTTATTACATTAACAAGTTTCTTAAATCACCCATATTTGGTATGATGACCCTTCCATTATAACACAGAAAGTCATATTTCACCCTAAATTCCTTATTTCCTTCAGGATCTCTGTCCATATTAACTTGAATTTTTTGGTAATACTCATCTTGAGATTGCTCTTGTCTTACTCGATCCATCAGGTCCATGTGAATTCTAGTTATGGCTGCTATATATTTTCTTCTACTCAAATCATCAACTACTTTATTCTCTTTCCCTTTTATGTACTTAATATTGAAATCATACTCAGCGAGAAATTCCATCCATCTTCTCTATCTTGCATTCAGTATTGGTTGGGTGAATATGTATCACATACTTTGATGGTCGGTCTTTAATTCAAAGGGTCTTCCCACCAAGTAGTGGCATACAACATTTAAAGCATACACCACTGTAGCTAGCTCTAAATCATGGGTAGCATAATTAGCTTCATGATTTTTCAGCTTCCTTGAAGTATATACCACTACTGAATCCTCTTGTGAGAGTACCCCACCCAACCCGTCTATTGATGCATCAGTGCACACTGAAAAGTCCCCTTATGGATCGAGAATCTTTAGTATTGGTGCAATAGTAAGATTATGTAGTGCAAAGGCAACCTCACACTTTTATGACCACTTGAATTCCTTTCCCTTCTTCTGAAGGCTAGTTATGGGTCCATTAATCTTGGAGTAGTCCTTTATATAATGTCTATAATAGCCCATTAACCCCATGAAACTTTGCACTTCAGTCACATTAGTAGGGGTGGCCAATTTAGGATAGCCTCTATGTTCTCTAGATCCACAACAATCCCCTTTGCTAATATGACGTATCCAAGATATCATACCTCTAGAACATAGAATTCACTCTTAGTCAAATTTCCATAAAGTTGATTCTTCCTTAACAATACTAACATGATCCTAAGATGTTTATTGTTGACTTCTCTATCTCGAGGGTATATAATGATATCATCTAGGAATACCAAGATAAACTGGTCCAAGTGTCTTCTAAACACACTGTTCATTAAGTTCATGAAAGAAACTAGGGCATTAGTCAGTCCAAAGGGTAGAACCGTAAACTCGTAATGCTCATACCTAGTCTTAAATGTCATATTGTGAGTGTATTCCTCATAAATTCTTAACTGGAGATACCTTGACCTCATATTGATCTTAGTAAACACCTTAGCATCCTTTAGTTCATCAAATAAATCTTCAATCCTAGGTAAAGGATACCAATTTTTTATGATAGCCTTATTTGGCATCCTGTAATCAATACACAATATTAGCGAACCATCCTTCTTTTAATAATCCTTCTCTAATAATCCTTGCAATTTAACCTTCAATCAGGGTTATGCATAAGCATGAAATATTGTAAATTGGCTCTATTTAGGATTTTTAAATTCTTGAAAAGGCTAATTTTGGATC
The DNA here is from genome assembly GCA_028583015.1 of Wollemia nobilis. NCBI lineage: Eukaryota > Viridiplantae > Streptophyta > Pinopsida > Araucariales > Araucariaceae > Wollemia > Wollemia nobilis. The sequence goes on along the minus strand of JAQPPZ010016864.1, from coordinate 8,878,342 downwards.
CTTTCACTAGGGCCCATTCGCCCAAAAATTATGGGGCAAAAGTTTTTTTGGGGTAAATTCGCCTGCCATTGAAAATAATTAAAATATTTTTATTTTAATTCACCGACCTCAAATTATAAATAATTTTGATTTTCTCGCCCAATTCACCTTCAAATTATAAATGATTTTATTTTTCCCACCCAAATCGTCTCATATACTACCCGTATATATACAGTAGTGGGTACTGATAAACATACATTGCTCTGAAACAACGAAAAACTTGTGAAGGTTGAAGAGGAGTGTTTATCGACATAAGCCGATCAGTTGTAGAGGAGTGTCGATCGAACCAAGATGATCAACATAAGCCGATCGGTCGTAAAGCCATGTCTGTCGAAATAAGATGATTACTTACAAAGCCATGTCAGTCGATTGCATAGGTGTCGATCAGTTGCAAAAGTGTCGATCGATTGTAGACATGTCGATCGATTACAAAGGTGTTGATCAATTGCAGAGGTGACAATCAGTTGTAGATGTATCAATCGATTGTAGAGGTGTCAATCGGTTGTAGAGTCATGTTTGTCTATATAAGTTGATCAGTTGTAGAGCTGTGTCTATCAGCATAATCCGATTAGTTTTATAGTGTTTTTTGGTATAAGCCAATTGATTGTAGAGCCATGTTTGTCGGGATAAGCCGATCAATTGCAAAGTTGTATTTGTTGGTATAAGTTGATTGATTACAGAGTTGTCTATTAGTATAAGTTGATTGGTTGTAGATCCTTATCTATCAGTATAATTCGATCAGTTGCAGAGCCATGTCTATTGGTATAAGTCGATCAAAATTTTTGCAACTGATTAGGATGGCTACAATCGATTGGTATGTATGTAATCGATCGGGATATCTATAACTGATTGACAAATTTGCAACTGATTGACATGATTTTAGTCGATCGATATGGTTACAACTGATCAACATGTTTACAACCGATCAACATATCTGCAACTGATCGGCTTGGCTACAACCGATCTATATATCTGCAACTGATTGACATGGTTGTAACCGATCGATATGGCTACAACCGATTGAAATGGTTGCAATTGATTGACATATATGCAATCGATCGCCATGGATGCAACTAATCGACATGTTTATAGTTGATCAGTATGCCTACAACTGATCAAATTTTATGTCTCAGACAGATCGTCATAAATCGCAAAGGCTAAAAGCCTTTATTATTGGACTAAATCATTTAATTTTATTGTACATTTTTAGAGTTTCTAAACTGATATTCATGACCAAAAACACAGAAAAAATTGCCATAATTTCAAGATTTTTGGAGAAAAATAATTGCAATTAACCATGGTTTAAAATTTTTTGGAGAAAAATAATTAGAATTTTCCATGTATACTTCTCCATATTTCATCGAGATTCCAAGACAATTCACCTTCAATTTATAAATATATTTTGGGGCCAACCCCTTATGCATAACCCTACCTTTAGTTCTTGCATTTCAATAGGATTCATCCTATACAAGGATCTATGAATAGGCTCGACTCCTATCATAAGTTCAATTGTGAAGTCAAATTCCCATACAAGAGGTAGCCCAGGTAGGTCCTCTGGAAATACATCCTAAAAATCTTGTAAAATTAGATGTTGTCTTAGTATTTCTCCTTTCTCATAGTCTTCCACTTCATTAAGTTTTACTACATACACTATTCCTCCTCTCTTTAGGGCCTTTTTCAATTGCATAGCGGACAACATTTGAGGTTCAAATACCCCTTGTTTTCTATGAATTCTTAGTCTCCTCTCGCCTTCTTCTAAATACTCAATCCATTGGTCTTGAAAATTGACTAAGGCTTTATGATCCTATAGCCAATCCATCCCTAGGACCACATCAAAGGCGTGTAGGGGAGCTACATATAAACAACATTTCCTAGTCCCATTAGATAGAGTGATCTCTGCCATAGGATAACATTGGTTCACCGAGTAGGTCTACCTAGAACCGTACTCAACCTTCCACCCTTGAGCCAAATATCTAGGCCTTTTCAACATAGTCCTTGCTAGACTAGATGAAATAAAACTGTCAATGGCCCCACTATCTATCAAAATGTTTACTTGCTTATTAAAAACCTTACCTTTCACAAGTAATGGGGTGGCTTGTCCCTCTAGCTTCTACTTCCCAGTTGCGGCATAGATCCGATGTTCTAGTTCCTTCCCTTTTGCATTAGTTGTGCTAGTCCCTGCTCGATATGGACATTGATTATAGTAATGAGGTCCCCAAAAATTGTAGCACCCTTCCTTGGGTCCTTGCTATTTTTTAGGTTTCTCATTCCCACTTTTAACTATTGGAGTTGGAACTTGCAACTTCTATGGTTGAGGTTTCGTATTATTGGGTTTGTTATCCTTCCTACAAAAGTTCTTCTTGAACTTATTCTAATTTCCATTAGGTTTCTTCTTAGGATTTTGGGGGTTCTTAGCCTTTTACTCTTGATCAGCCTCCCATTTTACAAACCCATTACTATTCCTCTTCTTTAGCTCTTACCGAGCTTTCTCGGGTAGAGTGTCGTATTTATAACAGAAGTGTGACTCTTCTTTCTTTGCTAGGTCATATACCTTTTGCAATGATTTAGGTTCTTGCATGTCTACATCATGCCTTAACCTAGACTCCAATCCAAGAGTGAACTTGTGAACCCACATTTTCTCATTATAAATAGGTACATATTTGAACAATATTACCAGCTTCTTATAGTACACCTCTACTATGTTGGTTCCTTGTTTCAGACTAGCAAATTCCTCAAACTTTAAGGTATAGAAATGCTCTGTTAGGAATCTCTTCTTAAATATGTTTATAAATTCTTCCCATGGGGTGTCAATAGGTTCAATCTTAGTTTCCTCATAGTGGGTTTCCCACCATTCCAGAGCAGCCCCTTCCAGGTTAATCATAGCCTAAAGTGTTTGAGTTCCTAATGAGTAGCCTTTTATCATAAAGTGAACCTCTACTTCTCTCAGCCATGCTTCCATTGCATCCCCATCGTCCTCCCCATAAAACTTGGATATACTGATGTTTTTCATGTCCCTAGTTATTTCCTTTTTTGCTAAGGTTATGGCTTGCACTTGTTTTGTAGTTAGTCCACTATCTAGACCAATATTTGAGCCTCAAACTTGCAAATTCTGGTTTGCAGCTATTTCCAACAATTATCTTATCTGATCCTGCATAGTAGCGACCATAGCGGTGAGGTCTTCTACCTCCCTATTGGGGCTTATTGGTCCTCCATATTGGTTTTCTTCTTTGACATTACTTTGTTGAGTTTGTCTAGGTGTAGGCCTCCCTCTTTCGGTCTTAGGTGGCATCTTAACCTGGTTCCATCCAAGAAAGAATATTAGATTATAGTTTCATCTTAATCTATATCTCTAATTCAAGCCATAATACAAAGTTCTCTTGCTAGATGCATTAACAATATAACTAGGGTAATATCCCAGGCTAGGATGTGTCATTGATACCAAAGCCCATACTAAGGCATCCTAACATCCACTCTACCTTGGTGTTAATGCCTATTATATTCTAGCAAATAGGGTATTCTAGATCATCCCAACTTTAGCCCTTTACCTTAAGCAATCCTTCATTGGATACATATAATTCCCTTTAGCACACATAGAAGCTCTATACCCTCATACCTAGAGCTCTGATACCAAATGTAATGACCCAAAAACACACAAACAGAAAAATACAAAAATAGAAAAAGTTTTTTTTTTACTAAGGAGAGGGATACATGAACCCTTCATGAACCCCTAACCCAACTAGTATTTACCTAAAGTTTTGATCCCCTAAGTTTTCTTGAAAGCTACATCTCATGAGGTGCCCTAACACAAGCCCGTTTGTGTAGGCGTACCATGTGTTACTGCAAATAAGCCCATATATCCCATCACTCTTGATGAGCTAGACTTATCACCCTCAGTCCATCGAAGGTATACACGCATATCCATACCATACATAAGTCATTATGTGTAGGTATGCTATGAGTATTACGAGTTAAGCTATCCATATCGTCTACACGATGAGCTATCTTAACTCAGATGTAGTCTCTCCACAACTTAGTCCTTTATCTCCCTAAGGGGGTCTCAATTCCCTTAGGTCTCCTATGTTCACCCTAAGGGGTTCTCAATTCCCTTAGGTCACCTATGTTCACCCTAAGGGTTCTTAATTCCCTTAGGTCACCTCTGAGTTCACCCTAGAACTCTACTCTTAGATTTCTATTATCAAGAAACCAAACAAGAATACATATAGATACTAAAACATCAAAGAGTAATCACTAAGCATCCAAAAAATAAAGAATGATTAACACTAAAAGAGAAATAGCTACATAGTATAACCAAATACAAAAATAAAGTAAAAGTACCTTCTCTAAACCAATAAATAGTTATTGCATTAAATATTGCATGGTAAATCCTTCTTACTTTAAAGAATATTACATTAACTACATTAGGGATATCTCCCCACAATTCTAGTCTATTTGAGCATAAGTAAATCAACATAAAATACAATTACCTATACTTTATTTCCATTGAACTCCTTGCTTCTCCTTGCTCCCCATTGGTTCTTTGAGGGTAGTAGGGGATCAGGGTACTCATGGTTCAAGATAGGCATGCCTCTAAATGCATCTATTCATTTACTTTGCCAAATTGCAACTATACAAAATTCAATTAAGTTTCCAACCATCTAATGCATAATGGATATTATAAAAGATCCTTTACTTTTATCTTCACCTCTCAAGTTCCCTTAGAGAGTCATCCAACATGTACTACTTAGATCAAGGTCTAACTTTAATCAAATCCATTCATGTCTTAAAGCATTAAAGTCCCATACCTTTAACCTCTAAAACAATCCCTTTCTTTTTCATTCCCTAAATCAAAGCCCCATAACTTCAATTCAAAGAATAAATCTACATCCTTTTTAATTCACAATTCCAATCAAATCAATTATTATTTTAAAGCATTAAAGTCCCATACCTTTAACCTCTAAAATAATCCTTCATTCATTCCCTAAATCAAAGCCCCATAACTTCAATTCCAAGAATAAATCTACATCCTTTTTATTCACAATTCCAATCAAATCAAATACTGATTTAAAGCATTAAAGTCCCATACCTTTAACCTCTAAAACAATCCTTCATTCATCCCTAAATCAAAGCCCCATAACTCCAATTCCAAGAATAAATCTAACATCCTTTTTTATCTTATTACACAAAATGTCTTCTTTTATTTAAAACCATATAAGGTAAATCTCATTCATTAAAGGTCACTTTAATTAAGATCTCATAAAATAATTTCTAATAATTAAAGATCTTGCTTTAATTAAAATCTCTTAAGAGAATTCATATTAATTAAAGGTTTCCATTTAATTAAAATCTCTTAAGATGATCATCATTAATCAAAGGTTCTTTTTTTAATTAAAATCTCCTAAGATAATCAACATTAATCAAAAGTTTCCTTTTTAATTAAAATTACCTAATATAATAAACATTAATCAAAGGTTTCCTTTTTTATTAAAATCTCCTAAGATAATCAACATTAATCAAAGGTTCCTTTTTAATTAAAATCTCCTAAGATAATCAACATTAATCAAAGGTTCCTTTTTAATTAAAATCTCCTAAGATAATCAACATTAATCAAAGGTTCCTTTTTAATTAAAATCTCCTAAGATAATCAACATTAATCAAAGGTTCCTTTTTAATTAAAATCTCCTAAGATAATCAACATTAATCAAAGGTTCCTTTTTAATTAAAATATCCTAAGATAATCAACATTAATCAAAGGTTTCCTTTTTTTAATTAAAATCTCCTAAGATAATCAACATTAATCAAAGGTTTCCTTTTTAATTAAAATCTCCTAAGATAATCAACATTAATCAAAGGTTTCCTTTTTAATTAAAATATCCTAAGATAATAAACATTAATCAAAGGTTTCCTTTTTAATTAAAATATCCTAAGATAATCAACATTAATCAAAGGTTTCATTTTTAATTAAAATCTCTTAAGATAATCAACATTAATCAAAGGTTTATTTTTTTTTAATTAAAATCTCTTAAGATAATCAACATTAATTAAAGGTTTCCTTTTTAATTAAAATCTCCTAAGATAATCAACATTAATCAAAGGTTTCCTTTTTAATTAAAATCCTCCTAATATAATCCACATAAATCAAAGGTCTCAGTTTAATTAAAATCCTCCAATATATTTCACATAAATCAAAGGTCTCAGTTTAATTAAAATTACATGGTAAACCTTTCTAATCCAAGTTTTACAACCAAAGGCTAACGCCCTTCATGGCGGATGCAAAACAACCTCTGCAGAAATATTAAAGGACTGCCAAACCTAGAGTCTAAATAATGTAAAACCAGGTGCTATGCTTTCACTTGTTGCCACTAATTATCCCAAAGGGACTAATCTTACGTAGCAACAGAGTTCCCCACAAATATGGATGGTTCTACGTTATAAGCAGTGCTCTCTAAACACAACCCTCTCTCTAAACCATGGGTGGTTTTTTCCTACAGGCAACACTCCCAAATGCAGCACTCTCTCTTGGAATACATGTGGTTTTTCCCACTGCAGTAGACACTTCTAAACCATAGTGCTTTCAAACACAGTGCTCAATTTTTGAACCCGATGGTTTTCCCACTACAACAAACACTTCTAAAACAGGGTGCTCTCTCTTCGAACATGATGTATTTCCACTACAAAAAATGCTTCTATAACAAGGTTCTCTCTCTTGGAACACGGTGCTCCTAAATACACAATGCTCATGAAATCAAATCACTATCAAAACACTCACTGTGCTCTTAGACACACAACGCTCTTGAATGCATAGTGCTCTTAGACACATAGCGCTCTTAAACTCAAAACACTCTCAAAACATGCATTGTTCTCTTAGACACACAGTGCTCTTGAACTCACAGCTCTCTTAGACACACACTATGCTCTTAGACACATAGTGCTCTCAAAAACACACACACTACGCTCTTAGACACACAGTGCTCTCAAAAACATACATAGATCTCTTAGACACACAGCACTTTTAGATTTAGACATAGGTGGTTTCCAATCCTTTCCAATGGATTTTCATGCTATAGGGGAGTATAACCAGGTTTTAAACTAAGACATTCACCATACCAACACATGTAAAAATGGATTTAAAGTTTAAAACACTCCAACCTTAATACTCCTACGGAATGGAATCTGGTGGTGTCTTGGCTACCTCTCCCTTTGCTTGCTACGCATTCCTCTATTTTCCCCGGTCCTTGGTCTATGTCCTCCTCTATTTTTCTTTCATCCCCCATTCATTTTTTATTTCTTTCTTTGCACCTTACGTGCTTCCTTGCTCTAGGTGGCCTGTCCATTGTCCCTTATCGAACCTTGAGCCCAACCTCGAGCCCCCTTTCTTCAATGCTTCATCCCTTATCCTCTAGTGGCAAGGAGTTCTTTTTCCCATAATTTCCATCTTTGGAAATTAGTAGCCCCCTAGATTATTTACATAGATTACACTATATAGGGGAAAGGGATATTTACATTTTAAAAAATGAAGAATGGTACCCTTTTAAATAAAATATCATTTACATGATATTTATCACCATTTAAAATATACTTCTTTTATTTAAAACAATTTCTCAATTGCTCTTTCTTTAAAATAAAAGATATATATTTCTTAAATGGATTTTTTTTTTCAATTAATTAAAGTCTTTTAATGAATTTTCCATTATCATTAAAGTGAACACCTTTAATTAATTTAAATGAACTCTCATTTATTAATTAAAATGAAGTTTACTAATGAGCTCAAATAAATCAATCATTATTTAATCAAAACCTCATTAATTAATTTAAATGAATCTTCATTTAGCATATAAATTTAATTTGCTTTTCTTCATAAAAATGATGCTCTATTTTCACTTCAACATGACAGTTTACTTTATGCATTGACATACATTTTGCAATTGCTCTCCTATAGAAATTCCAACATTATGCTACCCAAGCCATGATGCAGTAGAGAGCAAACAAATTTATAAAACAACAAATAGGGAATATTTCCATCAACCCAATCACCTATCTTAGCCAAATATTTTATGATAGCTACTAGGCTATCAAATAAATCTCAAGGTGATCAGTCATCGATGATTATCCCTTCTAAAAATGCATGCCTATATGAAGGTATCTATCCATGTTACCTACGAGTACCTTAATCATAATTTTCCATGATCTTAAGTACCCTCATTTATGGTGGATGCTTCCGCCTTCTCCACCTATGAGTCTACCTGATCCTGCACACTTAGCAATATGTTAGTGATAACATGCCCTTCTAAATAAAATAATTATCATATAGTTGGTTCAACTATTCAAATTAAGTATCACCACATCATAGGTTAATACATTATTTATTTATGCCATATAGTATGCTAGGGAGGGTCATGACATTACTCAAGACACTCCACCATATTTATTACCCCTAGGTATCCTGAGTATGAGGCAGAATGTACTTTATTCAATAGTATATATCTTAGTTATACTTCCTTGGGTACTTACAAGTAGCCCTAAAATATAAACATTTAATCATTCTCAAATTGTTATCCATCAAACCTCTAATCTATAACATTAAATTAAAAATTATCATTCACAAATTTATAATGTGTAATATTATAATAGTAAGGATCATTATATATTATCTTTAGCTTAAATCATAATTTCTCTATTTTCTTTAGCTTTTATACAATTTATATTGAATCCATACTCAAATAGAAACTCTAGCCATCTTCATTGCCTTGCATTCAAATTAGGTTGCAACAAGGTATACCATAGTCATTGATGATTTGCTTTCAATTTAAAATATTTACCTATTTAATGATATCTTTAGACTTATAGTGCACACATAATCACTACTAATTCCAAAATATATGGGGTATATTTCTACTCATAATTATTGAACGCGTATATTTCATGTATTATTATTCATCTTTCCTCCATGAGTACACATCCTAGACCCTCACCTAATGCATCTATGGTGGCTATGAATCCCCTTTATGATGAAATACCTTTAAAATGAGACATATTATCAACTATAGAGAAGTAACGAGATTGAAAAACTTAGAAAATTCTTCCACAAGTCATCTATTCTATCCCACTAATCCCATGAGACTACATACTTCATACATAATTTTTAAAGCTAGCCATTCCAATATGGCTTTGATATTTTTTGGTCCCTGCTATTCCCTCAAAAAAAAAATATTTCAACAATTTTCTATATAGTACATGTTCCCTATATTTATTCATTACCATACAAATGTGCTCAAAATGTTCTTTTTTACTTTGATAGTAGATCAAAATATTATTCAAAAATATGATTATGAACTTATCCAAGAAGTATTGAAACACATTTTTCATCAAATTTATGAAAGTTATGGGTGCATTCATAAGAGAGAAGGTATCACTATGAACACATAATTCTCACACCTTATTCTAGAAGTGTTCTAGGTAATATCATATTGGTATATCCGTAAGTGATGTTACCATGATCTCAGATCTATTAGAAAAAAAAACAATACTTCCTTCATTTGTTCAAAAAAATATTAAATTCAAGGGAAAGAGTAATCATGGCCTCGTTAAGCATTCAATAATCTATCCAAAGATACAATGTTCCATACTTCTTCACAAATATGATTAAATCACTCCATTATAATTAACTACATCAAATTATACCCTTCATAAAATCTCATTCAAAGGAATCAATACCTATGATTACATCATAGGATAGTAAAGGAGTTGCATAGAGATTTAATTCAATAGTAAAGTATAGAAATTTTAACGTGGTACTAAAAAAATATTGTTTCGCTCTCTTTCCTACTCAAAATCTATATTAGACCTTCCATGATTCAAATATGAATGCAACTTTTCTTTTTATATTAGTTAATGTATGAGGAGAAGCAAAAATTTTAGTTTATTCAATATCAATCAAAATGGAGATAATTGTATGAAAAAACATACTTAAATTCTTAATGATCACTAAAGTATTTTGCCTACCGATTATCCATATCCACATGAGTTTGGTTAGGTTCCTATTGGGTTTCATATTGATTATTTACATTTAACCCATCATTTTATGAGGGGTAGTTATTAACATAATGTTCTCAATTGTAGTTGCAACACCTAGCTCTAGAATTTATTTTATTTTCATTTCTACCACCTTGGTATTCCTAAGTCTTCTTGAATTGAATCTACTACTAAGGTGGCTTTACATTTTAAAATTTTATACTCTTTACTATCTCCTTCCTCTTGTTAATTACCTTTCCTTTTAGAAACTTAATTTTGAATGATGACCTTACCATAAGCCCTAATGGATTTAATATTTTATTCTTATTTTATGGCCTTATTAAAAAACTATTCTAGATTCATTGGGCTACACAAGTCTATTTCATCCTCTATTAATGGATTTAAGCCTATAGTGAACTTCCAAATACTAAATTTCTCATCCAATTAATACTATGGCACATAGCTAAGGAGTATCATGAAGATTTCCAAATACTAGGTTAAAATTTAACTCCCTTAGCTCAAGTTTTGTAACTTTGTCCTTTTCTAGTCAAAGTATAACTAGTGTAACTAAGTTTTCCAAAATAAAGTGGTACACTAGTCCCAATTTATACTTTTAAGCTTTAAGCTATTTTTTTTCTTTAGGTTATCCCCCAAAGGTGCTACTATACTTATTAACTAGAAATTTTCCCATGTTGTATTTATCTCTTAAGTGATGTCCTATAATTAAAAATAGTTACTCGTATTGATGAACCATACCTCTACTCTATCTATGATGGTCTTTCCATCATACTTCAAAGGAGTGACGTTTTTGAGTTTTTTGGACAATTCAGTATTGAATTGGGATTCTCTTGGGTATTTAGTTCTCATTAAAACCATCCTCTACCTGAGTAGATACCTATTTATCCCTTCTCCCACATTGGTCTTCAAAATATCCTATATTATTAAAAATAGAATCTCCCTCCCTCTTTGTTCCATCTAGACCTTTAGTTTCTAGCATTGTTATTCTATACTACATTTTTTGCATCCAATTTATCAATAGATCAAACTTGTTGATCCTCTTCTCTAATTAGATGTATGGATTGAGCTTATTCATTTTGCCTTAAAACATGGATGTATCCATTATGGCCTATCTTAAATAAAATAAATATTTAATACAACATGTAATAATAATTCGTATTCTAGTAATTCTATTCCGATTTTAGATAAAAAATTAAATATTTTAGTTTAATATAGAAATCATATCACCCTAATTAAATTTATAAATTAATTTCTAAGGTAGGATGATGTTATAAGACTTCATATTTCTATGGTCAATAGTAATTAAGTAATTCAAAACCTCAATTAGCCCTAGAGATCCACAATATAGATCACATGTTGCTTTGTCATTTTTGATATCTATACCAAGTGTCAATTATCAATCAAGTTACCATATAGCATAATCAAGTGGATTACAAGATACCCTTTAATAGAGAATATCATCTTATTTTCCTCTGAAGAACACAAGCTTATACTGAGAGGGGGGGTGAACAGTATAAGACCACTTTAATCTTTTTCCTTCAACTTTCAAATTAATATTATGCAGTGAATAGATAGCAGTATCAAAAATAGTAATCAAAGCAATGCACAAAATACCATCCACAATAGAGACACAATAATTTACGTGGTTCACCCAATGCGGGCTACTCCACGGATAAAATATTTCACTAAATTTTATCACCTCAAGTTTTGGGAAACCTTTCCCAATTACAAAGTTTATGGGCACCAACCCAAAGGAGACACCAATCCCCTAGCTTTGCTCTGGCTGGTGATCCTCTAGAGAACCTCTGCCCCCTCTACCCTTAGCAAGTGGAACTCTATCCATAGAAGACACCTGTCTTCCCTAATCTGGCTGGAGACCTCTGTCCTCAACTCTTTCACCTCCAAAGCTGGTCCTTGAATTTGCACTAAACATAGTCCTTCGGTTCAGCATAAATGTCCTCGTTCGCTTCCTCTATTCTGCACCAAACACAGTCCTTCGGTCTGGCACAAATGTCCTCAAAATTACACCTCTGTGCAATCACAATAACACTCGATCAAACATCAACTTATGCACCTCTGTGCAATCACAGCAGCATGATCTTCGCGCACTCTACTTCCTTGCAATCTCTCTCACTTAGAAGATTCGATGGAATGCACTCTGTACACTGCAATCGAATTTGCACTTTGCTTCTCGGCGATCGAACTTCTCCCCACACTCTATCTATGAAAGTCGCACTTCAAACACACACTTTGATCGATACCTAATCTCTTCAAACAGCCCTCCTTTTATACTAACATAATCAAGATCTAAACCTTGGTCTTAGTCGGCTATTATGCAAATGCAAACCCTAACTCCATCGGTTGCATGCCCTAATCTTTATTGGCCCAAATTTAACTCTGTCGGCTTCAACCACCTCTGTGGTTCAATAGCTTCTACCGTGAAACCACAACATGTCACGATATCACGACATTTTTGTAGCCGTACACTTTCTTTTTGCTATTGTCGCGATATCATGACACTTTTGCTTCTTTTGACTTCCTTTTTGTTCTTGTCATGATATCGTGACACTTTTTGCTTCTACTGATGTCATCTTCACTTCTATCATGAAATCGTGACCCTTCTGTCTTCATGGCCTTCCTCTCTGCTTTTGTCATGAAATCACGACACTTTCGCTGCCTTGAGCTTCTTTCTGCCTTACACCCACGAAACTGGAACATGTCATGAAATCGTGACGCTTTTGTCTTCATAGCCTTCCTCTCTGCTTCTGTCGTGAAATCGTGACACTTATCCTATAGAAGACCTGCTTCCAGTTTCTGTCGTGAAATCGTGACACTTTCTCCATCCGTACGCTTTTCTTTCATCCTGTCATGAAATCGCGACGCTTCTTATTTTCAGAGCTCTTCCTTTTTTGCATGTCACGAAATCGTGACAGTTCTCACTTTGAGCCCTTTTCAGCATGTCATGAAATCGTGACGAGTCCTCACTTCGACTCTTTTCCAGCATGTCACGAAATCATGATAGTCCTCACCTCAGACTTTTGCAAGCATGTCACGAAATCGTGACACTTTTCAAGATACTTTATCTCTCTTCGAACTTGTCATGAAATCATGACAGTTCACACTACGGACTCTCCCTTTTGCATCATGTCACGAAATCATGACACTTTTTCATCCATACAACCTTCCTTGCAATATGTCATGAAATCGTGACACTTTTCCTTCTTTGCCTTCCTACACTTTTTGAGTCATGAAAATGCGACATGTCGCGAAATCGTGACACTTTCCATCTTGCTCTCCTTCTCTGCCAACATGTCGCGAAATCGTGACAGTTTTGCCAACACTTTCTCTCTCCTCAAACATGTCGCGAAATCATGACAGTTTTTCCAACACTTTCTCTCTCCTCAAACATGTCACGAAATCATGACAGTTTTGCCAACACTTTCTCTCTCCTCAAACATGTCACGAAATCGTGATAGTTTTTCCAGCTGGCTGCATACTTTTTCTAACTTGTCTTTTTCTTGAACTTTTGCAAATGGGCCACTAAGGACTTCTTGGAAACTCACTGATCATGCTCTAAAAAACCTTCATCAAAACAAATTCCTTGACATCAAATCAAATTGCTTCAAGAGCTTCTTGACATCAATGACAACATCTATACTTGAGCAAAGGCAATGTACCCAAGGTACCCAAAATTGCCAACAATCTCCCCCTTTGTCATTGATGGCAAACCTTTACTAAAAACACGTCTCAGGAGCTAAAACTGAAACCAAATGTGCTAACAGTTGAGAATCTCCTTTTGAAGTTTTTCTCCCCTTGACTTGAAGCTTTCCTCTTCACATTGAAGCTCTCCCCCTTACTCATATCTCTCCCCCTTACTCAAATCTCTCCCCCTTTGTCATCAATGGCAAAGGGTCACCTTTGGGGCTTGGGACTAAGAATGAGCCTCTTAGCTTAGTCCCTCCCCCACCTCCTCATGAGGAGATTAAAACTAGGGGTGGGAGTAAAACTCCCATTAGGCACTGATCATCATCAGTGTCTATAATTTCCTTGCTCGGCCTTTTCTTGAACTTTTTGCCCGCATTCCTATTTTTGTCACTGTTCTTGTTCTTGTTCTCATCCCTGTCCTTTTTCATGCCTTGATCCTTGGACCTGATCATGCCACTGTTCCTATTCCTGTACCTTGGAAGATCAGCTCTACACTGTCTAGTTGTGTGACCTGCATTGTTGCACTTATAACAAGTAACAATGTAATTTCTTTTAGGCATACTTGTTCTTTGAATCCACCTGTTCTGACTAACCCTGAACCTCGATATTAGCCTTGCAGACAATTGCCTTATGCCCAAACTGATTACAAGAGTAGCAATACCCTTGGAAGAAATTACCACTTCTGAAATTGTTGTTAACCTTCTTCATTTGAGACATGCAATGTGCAGCCATGTGACCAAACCTATAACACGCAAAACATCTGTCAGTGAAATTTTCCTTTATACGACCTCTTGGGTCCTAAAAACTTCTTTGCATTCTAAATTTTGTTTTTTGTTTCTGCACATCGATCACTCACGGACTTATGTTCTGGAGTACTTTCTTCATCAGAACTCTCTTCCTTTTGGAATCTCTTGCTAGATTCCCCAACCCGTTCTTTGTGCGGCTTAACAAAACCAAGACCTGTTTTATCTATTGGATTTCTTTGACCTTTGATGAGAGACTTAACCCTTTTGGAGCTATCTTGAAACCTGTACAACTTATCCTTGTACTCTTTAGTTTCCACTTCCAGAGAAGCCATTTTCTGTTCCAACTCATTATACTCAAGAATCTTAGACTCTAACTCATCCTTGAGTTCCTGTGTTTTAGCTATAGAGAAGTCAAGACTTTCTATAAGATCGTCTCTCTCCATACAACATTCATCTAACTTATCCTTGAGTCTATCATTCTTCTTTCTTTCCTTTTTCAAAACACTAAGAGCATTATTAAGTTCACTTTCAAGATCTTTTATTTGTTTGCTTTCTGAATCCTCAAGGCCTTTTCCAGATTTCTTATCACTAGAGGTGCTACCTTTTTCAAAAACCATACAAGCATCTTCTTGATAGTTTTCTAAAGCATCCTTATACATACTGGAAACCAAATCATTATTTGTACAATCATCCTCAAGGTGACCAAAATTTCCACATCTAAGACATTTCATAATAATGAATCTATGTTTCGGTTCTTCCTCCTTTTCTGATATGAACAGCATCTCATTTTCCTCATCACTTGAAGAGCTTTCACTATCACTTGCTAGAACACTTACTTGCTTTGTCTAGGTAGAAACTCTTCTTGTTCTTGTGTGAATACCTCTTTCCTTGATTGTTGTGCTCATCTTTGTTCTTTCTGTAATACCTGTGCTTTTCAGAATCCTTGCTCTTAACATCCTGTTTCTCTTCATCACTTTCATTCTTGGAAATAGTACAGTCAGTAGCATAATGACCGAACTTTCCACAATTGAAGCATCTTATATTTTTCATGCTTTTGTGCTTTCTAGATAACTTGCCTTTCTTGCTGTAATATGCCTCTTCATCACTAGAAGACTCATCACTCTCTTGAAGTTGTTTACCCTTAGATTTCTTGGTAGCCTTGAAAGTTGCCTCTTTCTTGACGTCAACCTTCACCTGAGTTCTCAACTCAAATGCTGCAAGAATGCTATGAAGCTCATCCTTTTTCAGCTTATCCAAATCTTTAGCTTCCTCAATAGCAGAAATCTTTTCACTGAATCTATTAGGAAGAGATCTTAAGATTTTATCACAAACATCATTTTCAGCAAGTTCAAGACCTAAGTCTTTCATGGAGTTAACAACCTCATCCATGCGAAGCATGTAGTCACTAATATTTTCATCATCATTCATCTTGAGTTGTTCAAACATACCTTTGAAATGTCTCAACTTGGCCTTTCCGACATTTGCATCACCTGTATGAACCACTTGCAATCTGTTTCCACATTTCACTAGTTGTCTTGCAGTGAATTACTTTGGTGAGATCTGCTTTTATAAGCCTTTCGGGATTGCATTCATTGCTTTTGAATTGTTGTGATGTAGAAGCCTATCTTCTTTAGTATATGGACCATTTATAGGAATAGTGTACCCATCTTCAATCACTTCCCACACCTCATTCCCAAGTGCCATTAGATGAACCTTCATCCTTGCACTCCAAAGACCAAAATATGATCCATCAAGAATAGGTGCTGCATTTTCGCTTGAATAATCCATTGTGTTCTTATCAAGCTTTTCCTTCAAGTTGTTTAAACTTTCCGAAGGAACCCACTCTGATACCAATTGAAGAACACAAGCTTATACTGAGAGGGGGGGTGAACAGTATAAGACCACTTTAAACTTTTTCCTTCAACTTTCAAATTAATATTATGCAGTGAATAGATAGCAATATCAAAAATAGTAATCAAAGCAATGCACAAAATACCATCCACAATAGAGACACAACAATTTACGTGGTTCACCCAATGCGGGCTACTCCATGGATAAAATATTTCACTAAATTTTATCACCTCAAGTTCTAGGAAACCTTTCCTGATTACAAAGTTTATGGGCACCAACCCAAAGGAGACACCAATCCCCTAGCTCTGCTCTGGCTGGTGATCCTCTAGAGAACCTCTGCCCCCTCTGCCCTTAGCAAGTGGAACTCTATCCATAGAAGACACCTGTCTTCCCTACTCTGGTTGGAGACCTCTGCCCTCAACTCTTTCACCTCCAAAGCTGGTCCTTGAATTTGCACTAAACACAGTCCTTCGGTTCAGCACAAATGTCCTCATTCGCTTCCTCTATTCTGCACCAAACACAGTCCTTCGGTCTAGCACAAATGTCCTCAAAATTGCACCTCTACGCAATCACAGTAGCACTCGATCAAACATCAACTTATGCACCTCTATGCAATCATAGCAGCATGATCTTCGCACACTCTGCTTCCTTGCAATCTCTCTCACTTAGAAGATTCGATGGAATGCACTCTGTACACTGCAATCGAATTTGCACTTTGCTTCTCGGTGATCGAACTTCTCCCCACACTCTATCTATGAAAGTCACACTTCGAACGCACACTTCGATCGATACCTAATCTCTTCAAACAACCCTCCTTTTATACTAACATAATCAAGATCTAAACCTTGGTCTTAGTCGACTGTTATGCAAATGCAAACCCTAACTCCGTCGGCTGCATGCCCTAATCTTCGTCGGCCCAAATTTAACTCTGTCGGATTCAACCACCTCTGTGGTTCAGTAGCTTCTACCATGAAACCACAACATGTCATGATATCGTGACATTTTTGTAGCCATACACTTTCTTTTACCTACTATCGCGATATCGTGACACTTTTGCTTCTTTTGACTTCCTTTTTGTTTTTTTCATGATATCGCGACACTTTCTACTTCTACTGATGTCATCTTCTATTCTGTCATGAAATCATGACCCTTCTATCTTCATGGCCTTCTTCTCTGCTTTTGTCATGAAATCATGACACTTTCGTTGCCTTGAGCTTCTTTCTGCCTTACACCCGTGAAACTGGAACATGTCACGAAATCATGATGCTTTTGTCTTCATAGCCTTCCTCTCTGCTTCTGTCGTGAAATCGTGACACTTCTCCTATAGAAGACCTGCTTCTAGTTTTTGTCATGAAATCATGACACTTTCTCCATCCGTACGCTTTTCTTTCATCCTATCGTGAAATCACGACGCTTCTCATTTCAGACTCTTCATTTTGCTGCATGTCACGAAATCATGACAATTCTCACTTTGAGCTTTTTAGCATGTCATGAAATCATGACAGTCCTCACTTAGTCTTTTGCAGCATGTCGCAAAATCATGACAGTCCTCACTTAGTCTTTTGCAGCATGTCGCGAAATCATGACACTTTTTGAGATACTTTATCTCTCTTCGAACTTGTCATGAAATCATGACAGTTCACACTACGGACTCTCCCTTCTGCATCATGTCGTGAAATCGTGACACTTTTTCGTCCGTACAACCTTCCTTGCATTATGTCACAAAATCGTGACACTTTTCCTTCTTTGCCTTCCTGCACTTTTTGAGTCATGAAAATGCGACATGTCGCGAAATCGCGACACTTTCCATCTTGCTCTCCTTCTCTGCCAACATGTCATGAAATCGCGACAGTTTTGCCAACACTTTCTCTCTCCTCAAACATGTCACGAAATCACGACAGTTTTGCCAGCACTTTCTCTCTCCTCAAACATGTCGCGAAATCACGACAGTTTTGCCAGCACTTTCTCTCTCCTCAAACATGTCATGAAATCGCGACAGTTTTGCCAGCACTTTCTCTCTCCTCAAACATGTCATGAAATCATGACAGTTTTTCCAGCCGGCTGCATACTTTTTCTAACTTGTCTTTTTCTTGAACTTTTGCAAATGGGCCACTAAGGACTTCTTGGAAACTCACTGATCATGCTCTGAAAAACCTTCATCAAAACAAATTCCTTGACATCAAATCAAATTGCTTCAAGAGCTTCTTGACATCAATGACAACATCTATACTTGAGCAAAGGCAATGTACCCAAGGTACCCAAAATTGCCAACATCCTCATCACTATGGCATATATGTTTAATATTTTATCAAGTGACATTTATTTTTTCAAGGTAATCACCATGTTCACCTTAGGGTTTTTCCTTTTTATTTTTAGCCTTACTCCAATCAATGAAAATCACCCTCATGGGTTATTGCATCCTAGATGTGATTAATTGTAGAATGCCATGAATGAATACGAAGTAAAAAAAATTAGTTCAAGGTCTCATAGATAATTCTATATTTTGTGATAGTCATGTTCCTACTAATAGTTTTATTTATTTGAGAATTAATTTCTACAACAATTTGATTTAAAATAGGAATAATATTTATTTGAAAATAATAAGATAAAACCATTTTTTTTATCTATTCAATGTCTTGTTAAAAGTGAAACCAAGTTTAGATACACTATTATTATTCATGTATGAATAATTGGTAAGACACTACCATCTAATGATACCGTAATATATTCAACTTTAGTAAGAGATAATATAATATCTTTCATTTCCACTAAAAATATGTATAGATTAAATAACATGATGGAATTTATTAAAATCAACTATCAATTTCATAATTATACTATAGTAATTAATTGATCTTACAAGTTTTGGCATTACAAAACATTCAAGTTATTCCTTCTTGAGTCATATACACATAAGTTTAGTTTTGAAATTCATAGTACAATTGATTTTATCACATATCTTCTTCTAGACCTAAGGTAATGCTTATATGAGAGAAGGCATCATAAAGCTTCTCTACCACATAACCAAATGATATTCCTTGAGTATCCCCGTCTCAATTTTATAGTATAAATATTTAATATTTTATGACGGTGCAAATATGAAAAACCACCCAATTAGAGAAATAAAATAATGTGTAGTACTTCATAGATAGTTCCATGACCTTCATGAGTGTAAACTCATGTAGTACTAGATTTTATTGCAGCAATAAACTTACACATATGAGAATGCAACCACCATGCATATACTTCCCACATCCATGGTGCATTAATTTTTTTCTAGAGTACTTTTCTCTGTCATGTTGGTGTTCCTCCTTTTATTTAACAATCAAATCTATAATATTTTGAATGCATGCCAATTTTACATATGCCCAAAACTTTTCTATCGTACATGTAAATGAGAATTTTTTTTAATTTTGATATTATAGTCAATTCATGTATGATATACAAACAAGAATAATATTTAAAAATATATGATAGTAATAGTTAGTCAATTCATGTATGATATACAACCAAGAATAAGAATTAGAAAATATGATAGTAATAGTCAATTTTACTTCTTAAATCTAAATTTCATTAATCAAATTTGAAAATTATTTGTCTCTCAATATTCTATAGTTCTAATTGAAGGATTTGTATAAATTAACTAGGAAAGGTGATAGCAAATCTCAATGTTTTCATGCCTAAGAACATGGACTTTGCATTATTTAATTTTAAATTATATTTAACTTACTTATACCAAACCTATAGTCTAATTCTAGCTACTATCCTAAACAAAAGTTATCTAGCTATGAGATTTTTGTTTGTACTACTCAATGGCTCTCATGGAATAATTTTCATCAATTCTCTAGCAAGAAGATAAATCAAGTAACTATTATATCAATAAGGTGCACTAATTCTAATAGGTGATAAATACACAATAGTTCAATTCTATTAGATATACTACATGCAATATATTATCTCTATGATAGGTCTTATTTATATTACCATTTTATCTACAAAATAGGGAACCTATTAATGTGATAGTTAACCTTCACAATATTATATAACAACCAAATAGTATTATTGATATCCATTTCTAGCCATTCTTCTAAATAACCAAGTATGGACCTTAAATAATTTCAATGTTTGTTTTAATTCAATTAAATACCAATAGACATGCTTAATAATAGGATATTATAAGATAATAATATACAACCACATATATTGGGTATAGTGTGATATAATAATCACCTCCATCTATGCATATACAAGCCAAGTATAACATGATTCATCCTATATATTTTTTATAGCCCTCATCCAAGTACAACTTGGTGTCCTCTTCATAGTCATGCTTCCATTTTATAGTACAACCATGTATTCACAATAGGATATAATGTATTTTCATTTAATTTCATCCATGCAAGATAGGGTGCAAGGTATTACTCACTTATTTTAAGCATTCAAATTGTCTACAATATAAATTTTACCCACTTCCATAAATTCAACTATATGGGTAATCATTTTACTCACTACCAAGCATACAAATTTGATCACAGAATAATTTTTCTTCACTAACATGAATATAAACTTGGTACAATATGGATTTTACTCCCTATCATGAATCCATATTGGGGTATTGTAAGAGTTCCACTCTTCCATGCAGTAAAACTAGTTACTGCAAATTCTTTAAATAATACATAGCTAGAAGATTTAGGACTGAGCATAATATACCAATATCTCAAGGAGATCCTCATATCTAGTATGATGTTTACTGACTATGTTAAAGCCATATTTACTAGTTACATACATGATCATTCACAATGTCTCTACTCATCTAATAAAAATCGGGTTTATCCTTTTCATACAATGTAAACACATGTAGTTATGGAATGTGTTTCCTTCCATTCAACTATATAAGTCCTTAATTTCTAATAATATGGATCCTTTACTTAGAATTTATAACATTGGTATTCTAGCCAACTTCTCTTTAAATATACTATAAGAAATGATACTTCCCCTCACTCTTCATTCCAAGGTTCCCATTAAAATAAATAATGTTTCATTGTATCTTAAGGGAAACAATTTTATCCATTTCTAAACAATGAAAATATTGGATAGAATTCTTCATGGGAGAAAAGGGATATAATTGACCTAGTTTTCCTATTGATTCTTACTTTATCTTCCCTCCTTTGCAATATTCCTTTGTATCCTTCCCATTATGCTTTACTTAGGGTAATTTGTTTTTATAGGGATCCATCCTTAGTTTGTATTCATGCTTCCTCCTTCAAAAGGAACATTGGTTCATATGTAAGTAAGACATTAGATTATCAGGAAAGTGATAGAAATGCAATTTTACTCCCATATTACCCACTCTTATCTCTACTATGCATGATGCCCTAACTATTACGAAAAAACAAAATGCCATCTCTATTCTTAGTGGTGCCTCATTAGATCATAATAAAACCTTTTCGATTTCCAAATGTAAAAGAAATTTTGTATTGTTTATAGATGTAATATGTATGTGGTGGTCAAGTGTAATGTTTTCATAAGACACAAACCACTTCTCATTTTTTATTTAAAAATTAAACCAAAGTATACATCGATGCCAATGTATTTTATTCAAGAAGGTCAAAGTTTAGAAAACAAGAATGTATAAGGAAGTCATTTATTCATATAAATCCAATCCACTCTAAATTTTAGATACATCAAGATTATAAAAAAATTAAATTATACACTTCATTACTAGGGTTATCATTCAATAAGTACACAAGCAACTATGCATCTATTATCCTTTTAAAAATATATATATATGTGTTGTGTGAGACCTCTCTTTATTAGCTACTTATCTTAGATCTTCAACCTTCTCTTGGATGATACCTACCCTCTTTTTCTTCTTAGAGGATTACTTTCCAACACTTGCAATAAATTACAAGTGAGTCAAATTTTAACATATTGAATTAATAAAAATTTAATTCAAAATTGACTAATTACATTCATAAAATTTATTAATTTCTAAAATTTAATTACATTTTCCAAAATAATTAATTTCATAAACGATCACTGTAGAATGAAACAAAACTATGTTGAGAGGGAAGGGAGCTCGAGGACGTGGGAGAATGCCTGTGAATGGCGGTCGAGGGTCGGGGTTAGGACGGGCGATATTGAGCCAGGAGATGGCTTTGTTATTGATCGGGTGGGAGATTCATCGCTGAGAGAGACAAAAGTGAAGTTCGGAGAAGATTTACGAAGGTTGTCGCGTGATAGGTCCCGTGAGGACTTGGTAAAACTCGAGCATGATGCTTCACTGTCGGGTTTCGAAAACCCACTTTTCTCTGGCGAATCGTTCGAAGAAGACATGAATCTTCCTGCTGTGAAAGAGTTATCGAAGCCGTCGAATGAGAAAGTCTATGCTTCAAAGAAAAAGGTGTCTGGAGGAGGAGATCCGTGGCTGCCTGCGGAAACCTGTGAGCACGATGCTGCGAACTCTGGAAGCAAGTGGGCGGACATGGCTGAACAGGTCGGCTCAAGGGTTGCAGCGACTAAGAAAAATGCGGATGGTTCTGAAATGGACAGTGGGAAGAAAATTTCTGCCGCTCCTGTCAACAGGGTTCATAAACTCGACCCTGCTTTTCTGGCGAGTCTGAGTAAGGTTGTTGCGCAGTCTGCAAAGGATTCGAATACACTTTCTTCTGACCAAGCCTCGCAAGGTAAGGGTGGGGAAGGTAGGACCTTTGCTGAGGTGTTGAAGGAAGCGCATGAAGGGGACTCGGTGATCAAAGGTTTGGATGCCGAAAAGTATCGTTTAGGAGAAGACGGAGGCAAACAGATTGATTCTAGTGAAGGGTTTGGTCATTTAAATGAAGATGAACCAGAGGAGGATTTGGCCTTGAAAATGGATCATTTGGATTCGGTCATGGCTGATGAGGATGACGAATTTACGTTCTTCGCTGCTGATTATGATGAGTACAGGAGCATTCGAAGGGATCTGGAGGCAAAAGGCATCATCCTTTTTTTCTTGCGTAGGGTTCCAGCTGAAGCTGACTTTCATAACTGGATCCGACTTAACTGGGAGGCTAAAGGGTTACATGTGAAATCCTATTGGGGTTTGGGTGGGCGCTATGTTTCAGTGTTGTTCGAGAGGGCAGATACAGCTAGGCATGTCTTGCAGTTTGGCACATGGAATATTGCAGGGTCTACGGCTTTTGTGCAGACATGGCACCCAAATTTTGATCCGAGGGATACTTCTCAGGCCCATTACCCCCTTTGGATCGAGTTTGTGGCCATGAAATCTGAACTCAGGTGCATGTTGAATTCAATGGCTCAGCGTTTTGGAAAAATCCTTTTGGATCCGGCAGGGAGTAAGTCTCTTAGGTTCAGCCCGCGTGTTTGTGTTGAGGTGGATTTGACAAGGAAACTTCCTCAACAGCTCAAAATTATTACTCCAGAAGGTCCGGTGGTTCAAGAGGTAAGATATTTGAATTTACCTAATGCATGTTTTGGGTGCCAGTCGCTAGATCACATGATTCGGAATTGCCCGTATAAAAAGAAACAACCTAAGGAGGTGGAAGGAGACACTAAGAAGGAAGAACCTGAAAAATCAACTTTTAAGGAAAATAAAAATAAAGATGAGATGGAAGTTGGCGATGGTTCGAGTCCTCAGAACAACGCTTCCAATTCCTCTATTGGGCAGCAGGAATGGAAAGTTGTTCAGAAAATAAGGGATGTGCGTGACTCTCCTGCTAGGCCTAATAAATCCAGGAGGGGACCAGTTTCAGGGGATAACTTGAGTCAGACTCATAGGAGCAGTTCTC
The DNA here is from genome assembly GCA_028583015.1 of Wollemia nobilis. Taxonomy (NCBI): domain Eukaryota; kingdom Viridiplantae; phylum Streptophyta; class Pinopsida; order Araucariales; family Araucariaceae; genus Wollemia; species Wollemia nobilis. Next base: position 8,854,185 of record JAQPPZ010016864.1, on the reverse strand, counting down.
CAGTGTCCAGATCTGGGAAAGCGGATAATGTTGTTGAGTTTGGGGTTCAGGACGGATCTTCTCCAAGTGGTACTCTGCAGATAGCAAAAGAAAGCATTGATGGGGGAGGGAATCGGTTTCAGGTTCTTGATTCCTTAAGTTCTCAATGAAGTTCGATATTGCTTCATGGAATGTGAGAGGGATGACTATCCCCACTCGTAGGAGTTTTGTGAGTAGTTTTTTGAAATCTATTTTTGCTGATGTAGTCTGTCTTCAAGAAATTAATATTGATGGGTTTGAGTTGCATAGCTGCTTAAACAGCTCCTGGAATGGCACTTGGTGGAGCTCTTCTCATCGTCAAGGGTCTGGGGGTGTTGTTTTGGCTGTTAGACAATGGCTGGCCTCTCTTTTGCTAGATTGGGGTGAGGACCCTGAGGGGCGTATCGTTTGGGCTACTTTTGCTTTGGCTGGCCAAGTGATCGGAATATGTTCAGTGTATGGTCCTAATGCTGCTAATGATCGAGCTCGTTTATGGGATTGGATGCAATTTAATCTTCCTGAGGCATGTTGGTTCCTGGGAGGGGATTTCAATATGGTCGAGTGGGAAGGAGATAGAGAGGGTGGATTGGGTTGCTGCATTGCTGGCACAGAAAAGGATTTGTGGATGAAATTGAAGGCTGCTCTTCAGGTGTTCGACGTGAATTTCAAGCAAAAATAGTATGAGTCTGGCGGTTGGTTTACTTGGTCAAACAGAAGAGCAGGTGCGGAAAGAATCTTTGCGAGACTTGATAGATTTTACGCGGACAACCTTTTTACTTGTGTTGGCAAAGGAAAGAGGCCTGTGGATGTTGATCTGGGAGTTACTGGCTCTGACCACGCTCCTATTTCTACATGTGTTCACATTGGTGCGATGCTTGTTGAGAAGAAAAACTTACCTTTCAAATTGAATGTCTCGCATCTTGATTCTGCAGATTGTAGAGAGTTGATTCGTTGTGTCTGGAATCTGGAGCCAAGACCTTCCGGGAAGGGATGGGTCCCTTGGTGGGATGCTGCTGTCAAAAGGGTGGTTAAATTTTTAAGGGGATGGGGGAGACTTCTGGCTAGAAAAAGGAGGAGAAATATGAAGTCTCTCAGACAGAATCTTGAGGAGGACAGGAGGAAGTTGGAAGCTGATCCTTTTAATTCTTCCTTACAAGAAAAAGTTGCTGCTCTAGAGGGAGAAATCAGGAAAATCGAAGATTATATTGGTAGAGGAGTGCAAGTGAGAAGCAGGCTCCATTGGATGAAGGAAGGAGATGCTTCGACTAAATTCTTCTTCAATTACATTCGTAAGAAGAATGCTTCGAAAAAGATTTTAACTCTGCAATGGGAAGATTGTACTCATACTGAGGAGGAGGGAGAGATAAGGGAGCTTTTTGGTAATCACTTCAGTAAGATTTTTGCGGCGTATGAGAGCATTGTGGATGTTCAACATGCTAGGGAGTTGATTAAAGATTGCATTCCAAAAAAGGTTTTCAGCTTTGAGAGTGATCGCATGGCCGCTGATTTTTCCAAGGAGGAATTGTTTGGTGCTTTATCTAGAATGAAGAATGGTAAGTCTCCCGGTTCGGATGGTCTTCCAACAGAATTTTATAAGTATATGTGGGATTGCATAGGGGAAGACTATACTAAAATGGTACAGGAAGTGTTTGAAGGAGTAGGATTTTCTTCTGGGATGAATCAAGGTGTGATTAAATTAATCCCCAAAGGAAGTAATAAGGACAAAATTGGTGGCTGGAGACCTATTACTCTTTTGAATGTTTCGTATAAGATAGTTGCCAAAGCTTTAGCTTTGAGGCTACGAGACATTGCTGCCAGAATTGTTAGAGAAGAACAAACTGGGTTTGTGAAAGGGAGATTTATCTTGGATACTATTCTTTCTATCTGGGAGACGATGGAATGGGCGGAAGAATCTCAGCAGTAGGCTCTCTTCTTAAAAATAGACTTTGACAAAGCCTATGATAGGGTTGATTGGACGTTTATCTTTAAAATGTTGGAATGGCTTGGGTTTAGCAGATCTGCAGTTCAGAAGATCCGTATGCTCTTCTCCTCAGCTTCTGCCAAGGTGGTGGTCAATAGGAGAATGTCCGAAAGTATTCAGCTTTTCAGATCAATCAGGCAGGGTTGCCCTTTGGCTCCGTTGTTGTTTGTCTTGTCTGCGGATGCTTTGGGGTATATGTTGGAAAAAAAGAGGTCAGCTGGGCTTATTAGAGGCATCGCTCTTCCGGAGGGACATCTTCTAAATAGTCATTTTGCTGATGACTCTTTCCTTACTGTGCAGCTGGATAGAGATTCCATTTTGGGTATGCAAGATTGTCTTCAACAATTTTGTCTTGCTTCTGGGGCAGTGGTGAGTGAGGCTAAATCAGATTACTGGTTGATAGGAGCTGAGGATATGCCTGGTGGGATTAACACTGGTTGGAGGAAAGTTGATGATGGAGAAATTGTTAGGTATTTGGGTATTCCCTTTGGTAGGAGGATTTCCCTCAAATCTATGTGGGATTGGTGCATGGATAGGTTTGAAAAGAAGCTTCAGGGTTGGAAAAATAAGATGATTTCTTTTGCTGGGAAGCTCACTGTTGTTAGTAAGATTCTCCAGACTTGTCACATGTATTACTCCTCTTGTTGGCTCCCCAACTTGACTCAATATAGGAGGTTGGAGACTTGCATTAGGAGTTTCTTGTGGGCTAATATGGATGGTTCCAGGCGTGTTCCCCTTATTGCCTGGAAGTATTGCACTGTTCCTAAGAAGGAGGGTGGTTTGGGGCTTTTGGACATTCAGGTTCAAGGAAAAGTTCTTGCTTCTAAGTGGATTACCAGATGCCTGGAGGGTAATTTTGGCTGGCAGCGGTTGTTGAGATACCGGATTCAGACTTGTATCAATCTTGATGGGATTCGTGGGGCTTTCAGCTTTGAGGATATTGTTGGGCATCCTAGTAGATTCAAAATTAGAGGAGGCATCTTGATTAAAAGGATTTGGGAGGCCTGGAAAGAGGTTGTTGGAATGGTTAAATGGGATTTTTTGGATGATAGGAGAGGTTGGACTCTTTCTTCCAAAGCTATTTGTCTTTGGCAGAAAAATGATATGTATGTTGTGGATATGCCTAATCTGCAATGTAAGAGGCTTAGCAAGAAAGGTCTCTTTAAATGGGCTGATCTATGGGATGGGAACGTTGGGCAGTGGATTCCTTGGCAACAGTTGCTTGTTAAGTTCAAATTAAAACCTTCTGATAAATTCGTTGTTCAACAAATTCAAGGCCTTCTTCCGTCTGAGCAGCTATATAAGCTTTCAGGTGGCCTTCCGGGTCCGATTTGGAAAGACTGGAGGTGGAATTATGGGAAGCCAATTTGGTGCTTTAAGGCTTCTAAAATTTATCAGCTGATGCTTCCTAGTATCCCTCTTGGGGACATATTGAATGGTAGATGGGGTCTGAATTGTACATGCAAGAAATGGAAGAAACGGTTGTCTGGAGTTTGGAAATTCAGGGTCTCAATGCAGCTAAAGGTTTTTGCTTGGTTGGTGATGATGCAAGGTCTGCAAAGCAAAGCTCGGTTAGTCAAATGGATGCGTATTTCTGATGCTTGCGCTAGTTGTGGTCGGAGTGAAACTATTAAGCACATCTTTTGGGAATGCCCAAGAACAAGGAAGGTTTGGAGAGCAGCGGCCTGGCTTTATGGCAGTGTTTCTCAGGGTCATCTTGGGTGGAAGAAGGTTGTTTTTGGTGACTCACTTGATTGTGCATCTCATAGGAGGGTGTTTTGGCATGTTATCAGGATCTCTATTCTTTTCAGCATTTGGAAGGATAGATGCAGCTTGGTTTTCAGAAACGAGGAGGCCCCTGTTGATGCTACTATTAGTAGAGCAGCTAGTTTTGTTTCTGGTCAAATTAAGGTTTTTAGGGATGAAATTTTGAAAGACTGCCTTAGAATAGATAAAAGTGCTAGATCTGATTGCTTGCTTTTATTTCGCAAGCTGATGTAATGGCTCTCTGTTTTCTGCTGATGTATTTTTTATCCATTCTTTAATATGAAGTATTTATTCAATAAAAAAAATTAATTTCATAAATAATTCATATTTTTTAGATATTATAAATATTCTTGGTAATTGAATCATCATCATTTCCATCAAATTTGTATATGATATTTTCTCAAGTACCCATATTTTTATTTTTGATAATATTACAAATGAAAAAATATTGTCCCTTATCTTTTATGTTCTTCAATATCACATAAAACTTGTATCTTTGTTTTTTTTTATTGGGTGAAAGAAGGCATTTTGAAAGGATACCCAAACCTTTTACAACCTAGAAGCAAAATCTTACAATAAAGAAGCAAAGAGAAACAAACAAGGAGTACTCCCACCTAGGGGAGTAAAAGAAACATACACAATCCTAGACTGAAAACCAGTAGAATTGAGTAGTGAATAACATGATCAAAGATAAAGTAGGGAATTAAGAGGATTAAGAGAAATAAGAATGACATCTACAATAGGATCCATTCTCATATCAATATCTTCTAGGTCACACTAATAAAAACATGGATCTAGAGTGGAAATTAAAAAAAAAAAATTATTTTCCAAGCTATCACCTAGAGTACAGGAAGAGATATTTGAAATTTAAATTGCAAGAAGCACCCACATGATAATAATCCAACATAATCTGCCCAATTTGTCTCTAGGAAAAGTAAAAGAAACTTTCAAAAATAACAAATTTACCCCCAACAAAGATAGTTCAAATTTTGAAAAATGTCAAAAGGAACAAAACAAATCCTAACACACTTGTTAAAAATTTTATCAAGTTTTGTTGTCATTGATGTCAAGAGGTTTGATGTCTAGTTTGTTGTCATTGATGTCACAAGGTTGATTTTCCAAAAGGCAAGGAAGTTTTTAAAATAAAAAGGGTATAATATTCATTTTAAATATTATATACCTAAAGAGGCCTAAAAGGTAGAAAACCGAAGGGGAAGAGAATTAGGTTTAAAAAAATAATAATATTATAATATTTTGGGCAAAAATAAGAGGTGAAGAAAAACAAGATCCAAGGAATCATTAAAATAATATATCCTTGAAAATACCCATTGAGCAGATTATAAATGTTTTTATTTAATTTATTTAAATTAAAATATTTTAACCTATGGTTAAAATTTTAATTTAAATAAACAAAAGATGCCAAGGTTTAATTTTTAAATTTGAATTAGAAATTCAAAAATCGAATGTGCCGATGTGTTGAAGTGCAAAGAACAAAGTATAAAAAGGGGAAATGAATTTCATTTCAAAATTACCTATGTTATTCAAATGCCTAAGTTGAAATATAATTCGTGTGTTGCATTGTGAAGGGAGAAGAGGATTCATGTGTTTTTAGTTGAGGGAGGTAAAAATCGTGTTGAAATTTGAGTGAAGTGCCAAATCCATTACCAAGGGGCTAGGTAGAATAGACGGTGGTCAAAGGCTTACTAAGGCGCTCACATAGTAGATGTCATGGTTTAGAATCCTACGCAATCCATTTTGCAATGAAGGAAGACATGTTTTAGTTTTTGCCAAAATCCTATGGAGGGATTAGAAGGAGTGCATGGACTTAGGTTCATGTCTAGGTGTATAGCCCAGGCAGAAGCTTAGCCTTAGGCTAAGGCGTTAGAGTGACATATGGTCCGGGTTTGATTTTGGGAATAGCCAAGACGTGCGCAATAGTTTTTGAGACGTGGGCCAAATATTATAAGGTTGGCGCTTTTTATTTTTAATTAAATTTGCCAAAGTTTGGAAGGCACAAGTATTATAGAGGCCACATGATAATTAAATGCATAGGGAGTCATAAGGTTAATTGAAAAATATTTTATTTTTGTTGATTAGAAAAATAAATAAGAATATTGGAGTTATAAGGTGTTATGAAAGGAATTAGATTTTGATATGTTGAATGTTATTTTGAAAAGTTTAACGTTTATAAAGTGTTAACAAAGGAATTTGATTTTTATATGTTGAATGTTATTTTGAGAAGTTTGGAGTTTATAAGTTGTTAATAAAGGAATTTGATTTTTATGTATTGGATATTATTTTGAGAAGTTTGGAGATTATAAGGGGTACTTGAGACTTGATATTTTATATGGTGAAATAGTTTTTGAGGAGAATATTTGTGTGGAGATTTTAAGATAGATTGTTGCTATCTAACCTTGAAATTGAAAAAGAGGATTTTATTGTGATTAAGACAGGTTTTGAAGACTTATCTCCATCAAAGCAAAAAGGTATGGGCACATCATATTTTTTTTGAAATATTAGAATGAATGTTGTGAAATACAAGTTGGAGTGAAAAGGATTGTTTGATAAGAATTGTTGGAAATATTGAGTGAATTATTATATGCTTCATTGGTGAATATTTAGAGAACATTTGAGATAGATATTGAGGACTATTTTAGTTAGGATTTTAAACTCACTTTATGCACCTTTTTGGAATAAGTATGAAAACACTTGTTTAGGGTTTGTGAGCAAATTATGTTTCATTGATTGAATGAATGAGTGAAATTCTTAAGCATTGGTTTTGAGCAATATTGAAAGTGATTGTGCAAACTTTAGAAATCAAATTTGGATTTGTGTAAGGGATAGACTTAATTATTGACTAGAGCATATGGAGTTTTTTATAGAGTACATCATTCTCTATATTTTCTAGAGGTTAAACGGATTCTGAGTAGAATATATCTAAACTGCTTCAAGTTAAAGGAATTACTTTGAAGGTTAGACAAAACAATTAATAATATTGTGTGCAAGATTTGAGATTAATTAAGCATATCTTGTGATTTATTTTGAGCATGTGTTTGAGTATATTTGAGTAAGATTTTGTTAAATCTTAAGGACAGATTTGAGCAAGATTTTGTGAAATCTTATAGGTAGATTTAATACAATTCTTGGTGAAGACTTGAGGGTAGATTTGAGAAAATATTGGTGGATACTTGAGAGAAGATTTGAGATATGTTCTTGAGAGAACTTGAGAGCAGACTTGAGATAAGTCTTAGTGAATACTTGAGAGCAAAATTGAGGTAAGTATTTGTGAAGGCTTGAGAGTAGAGTTTATTGATTTGTTCATACTTTGTGTTAAGGCTTAGGGTAAATCTAAGTAGAGTTGATTTGTGATTGGATCAAGATTTGTGTTGAGACTTGAGGGCATATTTGAGGATAATATTTGGTGCAAATTTGAGAGTAAATTTATGGTATACATGAGACAGAGTTAGAGTAGATTTGTACTAGATCAAGGATAGTGTTTGGTGCAGATTTGAGATAGAGTTGAGAGCAATATTTGGAGGTTATAGAGTAGAGGATAGCAGTATCCTGTGGATATAGATCTATTAGCTAGGGTAGTGAGAACAAAGGTCTTCTAAGTGAGGATGGAGGTCTTTTATAAAGAGAGATACACAAGCCAGTGCAGCGGGGACAGTAGTATTCCAGAAGATCCACCAACCACAACATATAGGAAAGATTTCTCCTATGGATAGAGATCCACGAACTAGAGCAAACATAAAGAGTTCTTCTGTGGAGTGTGATTCATGAAGTAGTTGGAAAGATAGAGTTCTTCTATGGAGAGAGATCCACAAACTAGTTGAGGAGAAAGAGTTATCCTAGGTCAAGTTCCATGAACCAAAGAAAAGGGGAAAGAGTTCTCCTGTGGAGAGAGATCCACAAATTAGAGCATTAAGGGATTGGTTTCTCCTTTGGACAAAGGTCCATAAATATTGTAATAGGGAAGTGATTCCCAAGAGAATTTGTTGAGAAAATTTAGTAGAAATATTTTCTCCGTGGAGTAGCCCACATTGGGTGAACCACGTTAAATTGGTGTTGTTGTGATGTCCTTCACAACGACCCTAAAATTTGGGGACCCACTTGAAATTTGAAAGTTGATACCAAAATATTGCCTACAATTGAAATTTGGAAGTTGATACTAATGCATTGCCTATGTTTATAGTTCATATTATCACCATTGAAATATCAAGAATATTCATCTTTATGTGTTCTGTATTATAGCAAGTGCATTGTTAAATTTCACGTTGAGATATAAAATATTTTAAGTTATGTTTGCAGTGTCATGTTGTAATTTAGTGATTAAAGCCTTAGTTTATCATTGTTACCATTTAAAATATCACAAAATTGGTGTTCCTTAGGAAGGTCATATAGTAGGGTTAATTCACCAAAAGGTGTGAGAGTTTGGATCAATGCTTTAATTCTAGCACATTGTGGTTCCATCAATTTGGCATGATGTTAATGTGTTTTGTACATTTAATTCATTTTATATTATTTTGTTAGTGTGTGGTGTTATGTATATGTTTGTTCGTATGTTATGTTTAGTTATGTTATGTTTTAAATTAATTAAATTATAAATTTTTATAACTTTATAATTTAATATATTTAAAATTGTTTATTGTTTTAAATTAATTAAATTATAAAGTTTTATAACTTTATAATTTAATATAGTTAGAATGGTTATATTATAAATATGTTTTAAATTAATTAAATTATAAAGTTTTATAACTTTATAATTTAATTATATTTAATAAGGTTATTTTATAAATGTTTTAATCTTCTTGTTGTGGTGCACTGGTAAATCCCCTGGGTGTTGGTAGAGGCCGAACCAGGTTCCATTCCCCTTATCTCCATCCTGTAGATATATGGTATAGTAAGGAATGTCCTATGTGCTGATAAGGCCGACAAGGCTCCATTCCTCCTATGCCCAACCTGTTGAAAGTGGCACCTCCAAAGGGGTGTTTTCCACTATAAATTAGTTGTAATCTGCTTGTTGTGGTGCAGTGGTAAATACCCTGGGTACTGGTAAAGGCTGATCCAGGTTCCATTCCCCTTGTCTCCATCCTGCAGATATATGGTATAGTTAGGAATGTCCTATGTGCTGGTAGAGGCCGAAAAGGCTCCATTTCTCCTATGCCCAACCTGTTGAAAGTGGCACCTCGAAAGGGGTGTTTTCCACTATAAATTAGTTTAACCCAGGTTTTTTAGGTGAGTTGGAGAGGAGACAACAATCCTCCAAGGGAGGTCCCAGGTTCAAATCTCCACCCTACCAAAAAGCTGAATTGGGTATCCAAAATCCAATTGATAATGTTAGTGCGGGCAGGGTTGGGTGCGACTCCCGGGTGACTTTGACGGTGTAGAACCCCCCGTTCATGGTCTCTCAGAACAAGGCGACTCCGCAAGGGGTTTTTCATTTAAAAATAAATAAATAAATAAATGTTTTATATTCTAATTAATATTTGTCTTGTTGGCATTAGGGTTTCATGGACATGTCTTAATTTTAATTTTTGAATGTCAATGAGGAGAAATAATAAATCCTTTGAAAAGGCTTTATTGATATTAGGGTTTCAAGAATTTAAAAAAAAAAAATTGACAAAACGGAGTAAACTAATCAAGAGGAACGAATTTCTCAAGTTATAAATGGAGAATTAGAAACCAAAGAGGAGGTCGAACATTTTGTGCAGAGAAGGAGAGGAAAGGAATTGGAAGGAGCCAAAGCCATATTTTGAAGAAGCTACAGAGAGCTGGAAATTATAGAGAATTAAATTCTATTGTAAGATTTTTTATTATATCAAAATATTTTAGGGATTCAAATAAGCATCATTTTGGTATTTGAATTATAATTAAAATGTTTGGTATAGTTTTCAATAATTAAAAATTCCATGGAATATTGCATCATATCATTGTTCTATTGTGTGAATACTGGTGGGCAATGATTTGGTTTAAGTCTCTATGATTATTTATGTCTGTAGCATTTATCCGAGATAGAATAATATTTCTTCTTTATAGAATTTTTGATTATCTATTTGATATTCAATTATGTTTGCATAGCCTAGTTCAATGTTCATGAAAATATTTCTTCTTTATAGAACTTTTGATTATTTATTTGATATTCAATTATGTTTACATAGCCTAGTTCAATGTTCATGAAAATTAAAATTTTATACTAGATTATTATTAATTTATTATTTAAATATTAAATTGTTTTAATATTTAAATAAATAAATATATAAAAGATAAATGATTACTCTAGTTTCAACTTTGATTTAATAAAGTTGAGAATTAGGGTTGATATCTTTTATTGAATTTTGTTTGGATTTCATGCTTCAAATACCGTTTTATTTATTTACTGATCCAAACCCTGCATTGAGAGGACTATATTTGTTATTAAATATTTTATTCCATAAATATTTAATAGGAAAATAATATGGAAAAACATATTTATGAACTTGATTTTAAAAGTATAAAATTCACATATTAGTTTTATATTAAAAACCTATGGGTTATAATTATAATATTTGAAAATCTTAAAATTTTAGGGTTACACATTATTATTTTATTTCATTTCCAAATATTTAATGTTGATTTTATATTTGAGATGAATAAAATGTTTTATAAATAAGTATTATGGTTCTATCTTTGATTTAATAAGGTTGAGAATTAGAAGTGATTTATTTTATTAAAGTTTATTTGGAATTCATGTTTTAAGTATAATTTATTATATGCACAAAGCCAAAAATTACATTGAAATATTATGTTGGTTATTAAATATTTTATTTCACAAATATTTAATAAACAAATATAATAAGTACATTTAGGAACTTGATTTTAAATCATATAACTCACATTTCATAAATAATATTTATAGCAAACCCTATGAATTTATGATTAATAAGGTTTTTAAAACCTTATGATTTTGGGGTTAAACATTTTTATTTTTTATTCATTATCTCAAATAGTTCAATGTTAATTTTATATTGGAGATGAATAAAATCTATTCATTGATTAAACCGTAGGTTTTAAAGATGAATATCTATAATCATGGTTTATATCATCATTTTGAAATTTCACACACTTTAATTTTTATTAAGGTAATTGAAATTTCACATTAATTAAAATGCTAAGGCAAATTGTTATTTCAAATTAGTTTTGAAAGCATTTTAATCAATGGTATTTTTAAGATTGCATCAATAGATCTTAATCATAAGGTAAATTTACTTTGACATTTGGATGATAAAATTTGATGAAAAGCATGTTTTACATGATGAACTTGAAATCATTTACATAATTTCCCAGGCCCCTTGTTAACAGAAACTTGCAAACCCAAGAGTTTATTCAGGCACTTATAAACAACTATGCATGACACATAAATATTAAAGTAAGAACCTTGGAGAAAAGAATTTCTTTGCAAGAGAGAATTTAAAATTTTGAATTTTTGAGTGGTTTTGTAAACTGACAAAATCACACCTCAACAGGTGTCTCTATTGTGTGTGATGATTTGTACATTTCTTTGATTACTTATATTGATATTGTCATTGATAATATTGGATAATACTATTTGGTAAATAAAAATAAAAGTTGATCTTATAGTGTTCACCCCCCCTCTCAGTATAAGTTTGTGTTCTTCAATTGGTATCAGAGCAGGTTCCTTTGGAAGAGTTTAATAGCTTGAAGGAAAAACTTACAGGAACACAGATGAATTCTCAAAGCGAATCTTTAGGAAATAAGGTACCATTGTTCGATGGGAATAATTATGCATTTTGAAGTGTAATATTGAAGATTTACCTAATGGCACAAGAAAATGAGACATGGTAAAAAGTTGAGGATGGGTACACACCGCTAATTACACATCCTACAGATATATATGGTAAGCTCATACATTTAAATAATTCAAAGGCAATGAATGTAATATTAAGTGATTTATGGGAAGTAGAGTTTGTAAAAGTTATGCATTACACATCAGCAAAAAATATTTGAGAAAAGTTAAATAAAATATATGAGGGAAACAAAAAGGTCAAGATGGTAAAATTATAAAATAACAAGACAATATTTGAAGACTTGAATATGAATGATGAGGAAGACATTTCTACATACTTACTTCGTGTGGATGAGGTTGTTAACTCCATGCAAGAACTTGGGTTTAAAGTTGAACAATCAAATGTTTGTCAAAATATTTTAAGGTCACTCCCTAAGAGGTATAGTGAAAATATTTCAACCATAGAATAAATAAAAGATATTGATACTTTGACTAGGGATGAGCTACATGTTAATCTCATAGCTTTTGAGATGATAATAGGAAAGGATATTATCCTCAAGATAGATGTAGACTTCAAAGTAGCAAAGAAGACAAAGGATAAGAAGTCAGATTCATGTAACGAGTCATCTAGTGATGAAGAATCAAACTATGGTAGAGAAAACAAGGACTCAAGAAAGCACAAAGGTACAAAAATAGTTAAGTGTTTCAATTGTGGTATATATGGTCACTATGCATCTAACTATCCAAAATCTAGAAGTAGCAGTGGTGAAGAGAAACAGGATAATAGGAATAGGAAGAAGAAAAATCCAGGCATCAAAATATAAATAGTGTATGACCAAAAGGGCATGCACCCGAAATATTGTAATTGCACAAACAAATAAAATTGGTATTCAAACACCTAAGTGGACGAAACACATGTAAATTACAATAAATGCCTATATTATTCCATTAAAATCAACAAGTGTCTGATTACAAGTAAATCCCTCTTAGGGATACTCTATTTGATATGCAATTACAATTATTTCAATCTTCCTCAAAGGTGAAATACACTATCAAGCCATTAAGGTGACATGAACTACTCTAGGGTGGAGTGAACCCTCTTCTTCGCGTTGAGGATGGAAATGAATGATTTTGGCTCCTTAGAAACCTATTTCGTATGATCAAAAAACAACACAAGAATGTCAAAAGCATAGAAAGCCTCTCATGATGAGGCTCTTTAAAGACAAATAGCTTGAAAATAGCATAATGACATCAAATCAAGAAAATGCGTCTACTATGCTAAACATATGCAAATAATATCAACATTGATGTAAATACATAAATGAAGAGCACAACTATCAATATATGGAATCAATTGCTTGAAATGAAGCATTATAACATGAAAAGAAGTCATTAATGTCTAAACTAGCATAATGAATACAAGTTAGTAAAAACACTAATCTATCGGTCATAAGTCTCTAAAACTATAACTAAATGATGCAAATGACTAATCTAATCTAACTAGATGGACAAGAATGATAACAGTAAGGTGGTGATACCTCTATTGCAAACTATAGCACTGATGCACGGCATGCACTGTAAACTACGACTGAAAGTCACAGTTAGAACTCAAGTGAGTTTACCCTTAATATCAAGGGTAGTGGGCTTGACCTCCTTGTCCAATTTATGTTCAAGGGTCACCTTTGGTGTCCTTATGACAAATTTTGTAATTGATTCATTGTGAGGGGCCTCCGTTTACCTAAATTAGCATTTCTTGGATCTCTAGCTCCCTAGGGCATCCATGGCACAATTGTCATAATGGTTGAGTTGGCAAAGTGATAGCAATAAATCTCTCTCTTAGTGTACTCAAGTGAGTTCACAATTCGATAGGGAATCGCTGCCCTAATATCCAATGCTTGCTTCATATCTTTACCCTAATTCGAAGGGGTACTTATAGGACTACCCAAGGTCTAGGGGTGAATTCATGGGGAAGATAAGATCAAGAAGGGGTGGTTAGGATAGTTGGAGTGGAAGCTTCCATCCTTTAACCAACTTCTTCTATAACAAATGGTAGTTCAACCCGATTTGGCTCGGATGAAGGCCAACTGAACTTCAGTTAATACCGTAGGTTACAGTTGCGGCCTAGACTATAAACCGTAGGTCTCAGCTGTGGTTCAGCCTATAGATCATAGGTATAGGCTATGATTCAGACTGATTAGGCCAAGGTGCCTAAATTGAGTAGTTAAAACTACTACTTTATCTTGAATTTTGTCCAAGATCCTCTATATGGTCTTGTAGCATGTCCATATGAGTATTCACCATCGACATGACACATTTTAGGTGTCCATAGATGCCCCTTTTGATATGCATTGTGAGATCGAACAACGCTGAGCAAAAACATACCTCCTAAAATGATACTAAAGGTTCTATGATGATCATTAGTCAAATCAAAATTGGATGCATCTTATCCAGCAAAAGGATGTGCATCCTGGAATCATTTCTTCCAACTGGTTGAAAGGCTTATATTTTAAAATCTTGCACTCACCATCAATCATTCGGGTAGCGTTTGATGCTACAATAGGAGTTAGGCCTATATAATCGAAAGAAGAAGAGACAAATAAATTATCATGTTTGATATTTACCCCAAGAAAAGGGGTAAGCTTATGATAGTTGTTGACAATGATTCATAGGAATGAACACAATTTTGACAAGATCAAGGGATCTAAGATCTTTGAGACCTTTTGTTTATTTTGATTATGTTTTGATATTTTGACTACCCCCTCAAGCGACGAGTCGATAAGGGTAATGAAAATGATTAAAGCAACAATGTCGCTTGACCATCATGGATGATATGAACAAATTTATATTTGAGAATATTAATGCCTTGGCTAGGCCTAGTTCAGCTTCTAATTCCAACTATTAATAGTGATTGCACATTCCTATCCCATGAAGCATTCGGGCTACAATAGCCATATTAGGGAATCAAAATGATACAAATCCAATTAGTTTTGTGTTGAATCAAGTTATCACTGATTTTATGAAAGGATGTCATAGGAGACATGACATGAAATGCCTCCTTCTCGTGGAGTGGTCTAGCCGTGAAGGTCTTCTTAGGGATTGAAAAGAAGCATGTCTAATCAACAATGATAGTTTTTCCCCAAATGTCCTTATGGTAATTTACTCATCTTATCAGATTGCATGGATTGCAAGTCACTATAATTGCCAAGTCTATAGGGTAAATTATTGAATACGAGGAGTATTTGGTTTTTAAATTATTTGATTTTTTTGTTTGTTAATTTTAAATTTTTGAATTGATCCTGGTTCTTTGAACATCACCAAATCTGCAACATTGATTGCTCTTTTTGAAAATTTGATCTATTAGGAGTCATTAATTTGCCATTTTAAACCTTCCCACGGTGGGATTTAACCAATTTTTTTACCAGATACAAACTACAGATAAGGTCTAAAATTCCCTTTTGTGATTTTTGGGAACCGCAACTAGGGCTATGATCGAAAAACCCTAATTCTAGGACCACAGGTGTCAGCTACAGTCTGTACGAAATAATAAAATCTTATAAAAGGTTCAATTTTCAAATTTGTTTCATTATTCCTTGATAGTGATAGCCAATTGTAGAGCTCTGGATAGTGACAACTAAAAACTAACCTGAAACCCTACCAAAATCTTACACCCACACCCTACACACCACATGATGGTAGACCGTGGGCAAGCTTCATCTAGCCAAGGTCGAGGCGAGGGCAAGGTAATTTGAAACTAAGACCTCGACCACTATCTGAAGAGTATTTCAGATCTCAACGGATCATCCACTACGACTGGCCTAGGATATCACCCTATTATGCTAGTTATATAGAGAGCTTTATCATATTACTAACCAAAGTCGTTTGGGCATCAGCTACAGCCTACTACTTCAGATTTGGGGTTGGAAGCACATCAGGATAGAGAATCCTGGAGAGCTACCACTACACATATTGAATATTGATGACAACCACCAATACTATGCATCTTGCTGGCCTCACGAGGAGGAGGGATTTAGGAGTAGGACCCATGCTGGTGACACACAACATTATATTACCCAGTTCGTAGCACTTGGCCTAGATGATATTGAGTGGAGGTCATACATGGATTGCCTAGCATGGACTGAGGCGGGCGAGTGGCTTCGATAGGCTCACCAAGATAGGTGACTTCTCAGTCGAAAGATTGATATTAGAGAGTATCAGTTCTACTATCATATCCTTTGTTAGTTTGGCATAGTGTAGGACATCTCGAAGATCCTACTTGTGTACCGATGCTTGGATTTAGAGAAGTATCTACCATGGATTCGGCCTCTAGCTCTAGGGAATGAGCCAGATGACTTTCGAGAGTATAGGATTAATAGGGCTACTACCACCTCAACATATGATGGATGGTGGTCCATGCTCTGATGGCATGGATCGGGGCCTCTAGGAAGAGTGTCATACCAGAAAGAGGCAGAGTTGGATCCTGACGGGTGTAGGGTGCACCAGCAGATGAAGGGTAGATGGGGCATAAAGGCCACCACTGAGGAGGCTCTTGAGGTCGACCCAAATGATGAGGTTCCAGAGGAGGGTGAGGTTCCTCCTAAAAACATAGAGGGGCTGCTCCTAGCCCAAGTTTTTGACTTGCAAAGTCATATCGATAGATAAGTTACACAGCATATTGAGCAAGACATCACTATTGCTACTCTAAGGGCATAGCTAACCGACAGAGATCACAAACTAACTCATGCAGAGCAGTAGATTACTAGCCTGACAACATGGGCCATGATAATACAGGCCCAGGTTAGAGAGCTCACCAGTGCATGCAACTTGGCATAGGCACAACGGGATGAGGTAGTGGTAGAAAGGGATCTGCTTAGGGTACAAATGGGGGCTCCTCCACACTCTCAATCGATCATGGGACCTCCAGTTGTTCCTTCAGTTTCATTTCTAGTAGATGATGATCCTATGACAGAGGTCAGGTGGCTCACTTACCTTGTAGAGGAGGGAAATGACCTTTGTGATGCAAGGATAGCTCGCATCTCCTAGTTGGAGGGATATTTTAGACTGCAAGGCTTGGACATACCTGAGGACAAACATGCTACTAGGTCTTAGAGGACCAGGTCCAGGACTTCAAGATAGTCCATAGCTAGCTCTAGCTAGAGGACTCATAGGATAGAGAGGACACACAGGTCCTCTAGTACACATGGCGATAGCTCTCACAGGAGCCACAGGGAGACAGGTGCAACCTCAAGTTACAGGTCTAGTCATGTAGACATACCAGTTTCTTGTGTGCTAGGCCTCTTTGAGCTAGGTGGTACACAAGACCCTCAGTAGGATGTACAACAAGAACAAGAGCCAACTATAGAGCAGGCTCTAGGTCATAGGGCTGAGGGAGGTGGTGAGAGCTCGAGTTCAGGGGGAGTAGTCCTGAGCTAGGGGTCTATATGATCATAGCTACATTTTGTATATGTACCATTTTTGGTGTAAGGTTGAGGACCTACATAGTTGTAGCCTACGGGAATTTTTGTACTCATGATACACTTTGACACACACACACACACACACACACACACACACATATATATATATATATATAATTTGATAATTTATGGCTCATGATGTGTACTTGTTTATATGTTTAATTTTTTGTTTATTTGATGCACATGTATGCAATGCTTATGTTAATTTTAATGCTATATGATGTGATGTATGGATGAAATGCACTAGATAGCTATTTACTTTATGATGATGGTATGTAGTGATCTAGATTATTAGATGTGTGATTTGATGATAGATGCTTATTGATGCAATGTTTTTCTTTAAATGCATATTTGATTTTGCTTTCATTTCATAAATTTAATTTATTCTTGTGTTTTGATATGCTGATGTAATGGATGTAATGCATTATTTATATGGTAATGATTTTATATAAATGAACTTGTATGCCTTAATCACTTAAAACATAAGGAATGAATGTGATATGTGTTTATCAATCTAATGGACGACACCACATAATGTATAACAATAATGAATGTAATTGTAAATCCTCATTACAAGAATTTACTCAAATAAAAACCCATATATGAGATGTAATGATATGAAATTGTATGAAATGGTTTATATTATATGTCACTTGATATTTCTTTTGCACTTTTAGATATGCATGATATAGTCAGTGGTTGTCTAAATATCTTTTCTGATATCCATCTGGTATATATCCTATATCCTGTAAACTTTGTGTTTACTTGTAATGATATATCCTAAATTTGATACTTTGATTTTTTCATGATTGACATGATTTATTTTTGGATGACTTGTGATATTTGGTACACTATTTCTATTAGAGAATTGCTTTTGAGTTTTTCCATGAGACTCAAAAACCCTAGTATACTTCTCAAATATCACATACTAACTATACAAGGCTTCTGTTGGACGAGGATTTTACCGTGAAAGACCCAAATATTCACTATCCCTATGTGTGCATGTGAGTATTTTCATATAGATCATAGGCATACCCTAGATTTCAGTTGGGACTCTTTCAACCCATATGTGAAATCGAGTTCTTCATATGTTCCTATCATCCTTGTTTCAAATTTTATTGGACTATAATGCTAGACAACCGTAGGCACCTAGAAATAGCTCATATTGCAAATTGATCAGGACTACCCCTCTAAATGTAGGTGGGATTATTTCAACCCATTTTTGTGGTTAGGGATCACCCAAAAGAACTACTACTTTGGGAGCAGGCGGTACTCTTTCAACCCATTGCTGCAATCGGGGTTCATTCTATGGCTTTTGAATGGTGAACAATCTAGGGATTCAAGCTCTCACCCCATTTTTTTAATACTTGCTCATATGTGGTGATAAAAATCACTGTTTTTCATGTTTTACTTTTTAGTGATAAAAATCACTGTTTATTCCCATTTTTCTTGAGTAAAGGATTTGTATAATGCTTTTGATTCACTATATAATTTTAAGATTTGAACTTTGAATTGTAAACTTTGAACTTTGAACTTTGAATTTCGATCTGAGATTTAAACTGTGTATCTATGTATGAGTAGGGGAAATTATTGTCCTTTTAACAAGGTTCACCACTCTGGACTGAACTATTTGCAAGACAAGTAGGTAATAAAACCCATCTCTCTAGAAATCTAGGAATGCTTTCGTAGCTTTCATCCTCTCTTATATTAGCAGTATTTTATATGTTTTGCTTAGTGATAGGATCCTGATATGTCAAGCACTATCCCGACTATTGACCTCATCTGTAAAAGCAAAGAAGACTTTCTATGGAACCAGAGAGACCCACTAGGTATGACCAAGTGACTGAAAAACTTATGGATACATAAGTATCTTATAGCAACAAATGTTGTGTATGTATGCAACAGATTATGATAAATGTAGAGGTGCATAATTTGGACACAAACGTGGTGTCGTTTGTAAGATTGACAAACATGAACCATTCTGTTACGGAATGCAACGGATGAAAAATGCCTATATGCAATGTAATCCAATGAATGCATGTATGAATGCAAATGAATATGCAAAATGTAGAAGCAAATATTTTTTGAATTTTATGCTATACTAGTTTTTTTGGTTTTTATTGATTTTATAATTTTTATGAGTTTTGAGCCTCATATCTGACCAAACGACGAGTACATGCCTTTGGAGCCTTTGCTTGACCAAGCAATTCTTAAGAAACCTTGGAGTGTTTTAGGATGATCTAGTGGAGTTAAGAAAACCCTCAGATCCTTTTGGGTTGACCAAGAAATTTTTTAGAAATCCTTGGTACCTTTTTGGGATTGACTGAGCGATTTTAAGCAAACCCTCAAAGCTTTTGACTGACATGACCAAGCGGTTTCAAGAACCCTTGGAGCATTTTTTGGATTTACCAAAGGGCTTACTGATGCATTTGGAGCTTTTTACTTGACCAAACTACTTATGATAATGTTTGGAGCTTTTTAGGATGACCGAGCAGTGTTAAGTAAACCCTTAGAGCCTTTTGGGTTGACCAAGAAGTTTTTCAGAAATCCTTGGTGGCTTTTTGGGATTGATCGAGTGATTTTAAGCAAACCCTTAGAGATTTTGAATGATATGAACAAGCATTTTTAGAGACTCTTGGAGCATTTGGGTTGACCAAAGGGCTTACTGATGCCTTTGGAGCTTTTACTTGACCAAATGATTCTTAAAAACCCTTGGATCCTTTTACTATGCTCTCAAGCATAGAATGCCTTAATATGGATGATGTTGAGAGGTTCAGGCTCTTCAAAACCTTCTAGTGATGTTAGGTGATAAGTACCTAGACCAATATTTTTAGATATTATATAGGGCCCTAGCCAATTAGCCACAAATTTGTCCCTCAGATCGGGTGGCAAATTAGAGTTATGTTGGTTCTCTTTGAGCACAAGATCCCCAAATTCAAAGTCTCTTTGATGGACTTTGATATTGTAAGCTCATTTTAGTCACTCTTGATAAACATGGAGATTCTCTAGGGCATTTATGTGATGTTCATCAAGTAGCATCACTTGATCAAGGTGAGCTTGTCGTGCGGTGTCGTCATCGATGAACTCTTTCAATATGATGCGCAATATTGGAATTTCTAATTCCAAGGGCATAATGGCCTCATCCATTTACTACCAAAAATGGTGTTGCCCCAGTGGGTTTCCAAATACTAGTACTATAAGCCCATAATGCAAGGGGCAACTAGATATGCCAGTCTTTGTGGTTTTCTTACACCATATTTTTCAAGATGGCTACCATAGTATTTTTTGAGGCCTCAGATTGGCTATTTTCCTGCAGATATTATGGAGTTGCAAAACTATGCTTGATTTTGTACTTAGACATCAAGGCTCTCACAGTTTTATTATTGAATTATGTTCCATTATCCGAGATTATTTTGGATGGAATCCCAAAATGACTTATGATATGCTCTAGTATAAACTCTGCTATATGAGCTCCAGTTGTCGATGTTAAGGATATTGCTTCCACCCACTTTGTAAAATACTCAGTAGTCATGATAATAAATGTATGCCAACCCAAAAATGGAGGAGAGATCTTGCCTATAAGATCTAATCCCCACTGAGAAAATAGCCAAGCCACTTGGATGGACTATAAGGCCTATGATGGCAAGTGCATAAGATTATCATTGTGTTGACATTTGACACATTTATTGATATACATATTGAAATCCTTCTCTAGAGTGGGAAAATAATAACCCATGTGAAGGATGCACTTGACAATGGCCATGCCGCTAAAATGGCCACCACATGTACCATCATGAGTGATGCAGAAGCATCCAGTGGCAGCAGAGCAATCTTGCATCAATAGAAAAAAAAACAACAAAAAAAAATTCTAAGTGTTTTGCCTTGTTGTTTGTCAGCCGCCAGTTGGGCGGGAAAGTAGAATTTAAAATTTTATCAGCCGCCAGTTGGGCGGGAAAGTAGAATTTAAAATTTTTTCAGCCGAAAGTTGGGCGGGAAAGTAGAATTTAAATTTTTAGCCGCTAGTTGGGCGAGAAAGTAGAATTTAAAATTTTTTCAACCGCCAGTTGGGCGGGAAAGTAGAATTTAAAATTTTGTCAACCGCCAGTTGGGTGGGAAAGGTAGATTTTAAAAGGGGATTTTGGATCTAGAAATATGGTCTTTGATCTGGGATTGGGCTCCAATATTGAACAAGTCTGGCATTGTAATTTCTGCCCCTTTAGGCTGGCATTATGAAAATAATTCTAATTTAACTCCTTGGATTTTTTTTTGTTCATGTTTGTTGATCCTCATCAAGTGGTATCAGAGCTTAGGGTTCCTGAGTGTGTGAGCAGATCGTCGAAAGTGAGGCAGTTTGCACCAGGGTCTATGGAAGGGTTGTGAGAAGAGAGTGAGGAAGAATACCCCCACGAAGAAACCATGGTGGTGGGATAAATGTGGTACCTGAAGGACATTTCAGAGCTTTGTAAAGGCAAGTGCAAGCCCTGCAAGAGGAGTTGTAAAGAGGGGTTGAGCCAAGGAGAGAAGACCATAGTGAAGATGAAGCTTGGGAGGTTGATGATCCATCAGATGAAGAAGAAGCAATGGATCCTATAGAAGCTAGATTATTTAGGGCCATATCTCTGATCGAGAAGAGGTCAAAGTTTGATGTCTCCACGTATTCTAGTAATCTCAATCTAGAGGATTTGATTGATTAGATCAATGATTTGGAAGAATACTTTGAGTATGAGGAGGTTGAAGATCCTGAGAGGGCCAAGTTTGCTAAGACCAAACTGAAGCGTCATGCTAGAATTTGGTGGAAATAAGTGCAGCTAGAAAGAAATAGAAGAGGAAAAGAAAATATAACCAGATGGGATCGAATGGCAGAGAATTTGAAGAGGCAGTTTATTCCTACAGATTACGAATTGGATCTGTTGAGGAAAATGTAGAGTTTGAGACAGTCAAGCAAATATGTCAAAGAATATACAGAGGATTTCTACAAGATCTTGATCCGAATCGGCCATTTTGAGGCTAACAAGGAGAAGGTAGCCCGTTACATCAATGGGTTGAGAACCAGTATTCAAGAAGAGTTGAGTCTGGTTAGGATGAGCACCATTGAGGATGCTTACCAATTTGCTCTAAAATTTGAAGAGAAGCTAAACAGAAGGTTTGAGGGTAAGCAAAAAGGAAGAGGGCATGGAGAAAGAACTGGTGGAAGAACATATGGAGGACAAGATGAAAAGAAAGAAGAAGCTAGCAATAGTCAAGATCAAAAGGGAGATAATGATTACAGATCCCGTGGTCAGAACAACTACCCAAGAGGAAGAGGTAGATCTAGTCAAGGAAATGGAGAAAGAGGGTTTTGTGGAACTTGCTTCAACTGTGGAGAAGGAGGACATCGAGCATATGAGTGTCCACAGAACCAAGAGAAGCCAAATAGGAGGCCAACGGGTAATGCCAGAGCTGCTATTGTAGATGAAAGAGCTGAATCAGAGTACTCTGAGGAGGTAGAGAGAGGAGAAGTTATGGTCACAAGGAGATCCTTGTTGAATGAGGAGAAGGAACCAGACCAGAGGAAGAGCCTATTTCGCACAAGATGCAAATGTTTAGGTAATGTTTGTAATGTTATTATAGATAATGACAGTACTGATAACTTAGTCTTTGAATAAATGGTTACTAAGTTACAACTAGAGAGGAGCAGACACCCGCATCCATACCAGATTGCATGGTTATAGAAGGACCATAGGGCATTGGTCAGTGAACAGTGCTTAGTCAAGTTTAATATTGGGAGATACCAGGATGAGGTCCTGTGTGATATCCTGTCTATGGATGCTTGGCATATGTTGTTAGGAATACCATGGCAGTTTGATCGTCGTGTAGTCCATGATGGACATGCCAACACTTACTCCCTAACAAATGAAGGAGTGTGCCATAAATTGAAGCCACTGAAGGAGATGGATGAAAAGAGTTTGCTGATAATAATGAGAGTGAAATTTGTGGGGTTTGAAGAACTTAAGGGTTTGTACCCTGAAGACCCAGATTTTGTTGAAGCTTGGAGAGTTTGTACAACCCCAGTTACTCTAGATAGGACTGTCAACAGGAGTACTGGTAAATCACCATTCCAGATTGTATATGAGAGTATTCCAAGAAATGCTTATGAGTTGAGGAAGTTGGACAGGGGAGAAAATAATAGTGCTGAAGTTGAGAACTTTGTAGAGCACCTGAAGGATTTGCATGAAGAAGTAAAACAACACATCAATAAGATGAACACTCAGTACAAGACAAAGGCTGATCAGAAAAGGAGGTTTAAGGAGTTCCAGGTTGGTGATGAAGTCATGGTGCACCTGAGAAAGGAGAGGTTTCCTGCTAAAATATATAACAAGCTAAAAATGAAGAAGTTTGGACCATGCAGGATCATACAAAAAAGAGATTCAAGAAATGCATATGAGATGGAGTTGCTGAGTGCATTGAACATATCACATGTGTTCATTATTTTTGATTTGGTAGAGTATCATGAAGGTGACAGTTTTAAGGAACCAGTTGCAGAGTTGTGGAGTTTTCTAACATTAGCTCCAGTGATAGAAGAGATAGAAGAAATCTTGGATACCCACATCGACAGAATTAAAAGAAATAGGCAGTATGAAGAATATTTGGTGAAATGGAAGGGAAGGCCTGTAGAAGATTCGACTTGGCTGTCCAAGTTCGAGGTTGACCACCTTGGTTTTCCTCCAACAGCAAAGAAGTGAGGTCACTTCTCAAACTTACCCTAGGTGTCTAATGCAGGAGCATCCAGTGGCAGCAGAGCAATCTTGCATCAATAGAAAAAAAAAAACAAAAAAAAAAATTCTAAGTGTTTTGCCTTGGTGTTTGTCAGCCGCCAGTTGGGCAGGAAAGTAGAATTTAAAATTTTATCAGCCACCAGTTGGGCGGGAAAGTAGAATTTAAAATTTTGTCATCCACCAGTTGGGTGGGAAAGTAGAATTTAAATTTTTAGCCGCCAGTTGGGCGAGAAAGTAGAATTTAAAATTTTGTCAGCCGCCAGTTGGGCGGGAAAGTAGAATTTAAAATTTTGTCAGCCAGTTGGGCGGGGAAGGTAGATTTTAAAAGGGGATTTTGGATCTAGAAATATGGTCTTCGATCTAGGATTGGGCTCCAATATTGAACACATCTGGCATTGTAATTTTTGCCCCTTTAGGCCAGCATTATGAAAATAATTCTAAGTTAACTCCATGGATTTTTTTTTTTGTTCATGTTTGTTGATCCTCATCAATGAGCTTGTAAGATCACCCAAGATGACTCCTGGGGCTCTAGACAACAAAGGAGAACTCCATCGTAGCTTCTATGGTACAAAATTTCTCCTATTAAGATATATTTTATCGCTTTCTATTTAAATATGTGTTTTGCGATACGTGAAAATCCCTCAAGGATCGTACTAAGCTTTCAGAAGTCTTTAATTTACGACATCCAATTTTGATAAATCATAGCTTCAACTGCTAATATGACTTGCTCCCCCTACGTATTTACTTTTGCAAATGCAAACTCGTGAACAACCTTATGGTGAATGGTAATACCAATCCCCATAGAACTCTTAGAGGTTAATGACCCCCAAGGTGCCTTCTTAAGAAAGTCTTCAACTTTTTAGAACCATTCAGCTTTTGGTTCTACACTAATCATATTGACTGATTATTTTTTATCATAGGCTGCACACTATTACCAAATGCAAGAGTGTCTTGATATGGATGGTAGTGAAATCCGTAGACATATTCTGAGGGATTAATGATCCTAAAGATGCCATGGTGTCTGCAAACCTGTTTGATGACTGAGGGATTACCTCGATGTCATACCATTCAAATTTCACCAAATATATGGCAAAGATCTTTATAGGTTTTCAATACGATACATCGACACTGAAAGAGCCCCTTAACTTGATTTACTATGAGTAAAGAGTCACCAAAGATGTTCAATATCTTAATATTCATGGTGATAGCTATGTGGAGGCCTAGTAGTAGGGCTTCATACTCATCATTGTTGTTGGTACAAGGGCATCAAATTTTCTTGTGGTATGAAAAATACTATTTTGGCATCACCTCCTTGCTCGCATTTTTAACCATAGAAGAACAGAATCATATCAGCATTATTCTCTGGTTCTTTGGGTTTGGGAGCTTCGGATACGACAAATATTGCATCATCCGAAAGCTCAATGGTCAAAGACTTGCTATTTGAAAGCGGTGCCTCTACTAATTGATCAACTATGACTTGTCCCTTGATGGAATTATGGCTTATAAATTCCAAATCAAATTCTATCAATAGCATGATCCAATTTGCAGTACGCGTATAATGATATGTTTTACTTATTATATACTGCAAAGGGTTTTGTTTTTATATAACATACGTCATATGACTTAGCATATAATGCCATAATTTCTTGGTAGCGAACACCACTGCTAAACACAACTTTTCAACATATGCATATCCTAGCTCGTAACTCACCAAGGTTTGACTAATGTAATATATGGCTTTTTCCTTTTCTTGCACATTCTTTTGGGCTAACATGGTCCTCAATGCAAAGTCAGTTGCTGATATATATAGTAGAAAAGGCACATTTGGCCTTGATGGATCTAGCACTAGCGACGTTGCAAGGTATTGCTTTATCTCAATGAAGGATGCCTTTCAGTCCTTGTCCCAGTTGAATGGGACTTCCTTATGTAGCAATCGATTCATGAGTCAACATTTATCTAATATTTGAGTGATAAATCACTTTATCGAGGCCAATTTGCCTTGTAGGCTCCTTAATTCCTTGATATTGGAGGGAGGACACATATCTAAGATGGCCTTGACCTTATTTGGGTCTACTTTGGTGCCTCATTTAGAGATGATGAATCCTAAGAGTTTACTAGAAGTGATGCCAAATATGCACTTCCTAGGATTCAACCTGACATTATGCTCTATCAGGCGATCGAAGACTTTCCTCAAGACCTCTACATGCTCTTCACGTAGTAATGACTTAGCTAGTAAGTCATCAATGTAATATTCTAGAATTATATGCATGTAGTCATGAAAAATGTATGTCATGTCCTGCTGGTATGTGGCACTAGAATTTTTAAGACCAAATGGCATCACTTTGTAGAAAAATGTTCCCCATGGCATTGTAAATACGGTTTTGTGTTGGTCTTTGGGTTTAATCCAAATCTGGTTGTAACCAAAAAAATTATCCATTAGGGAGAGCATCTTGTGACCTACAGTAGCATATACAAGATCATCAATTTTGGGCAATGAAAGTGAATCCTTGGGTGTTGCCTTGTTATGGTCTCTGAAATCCATGCAAACACGGATTATTCCATCTGGTTTTCCTACGGGTACCATATTGGACACCCATTCTTGATATTCTATGGAGATGACAAATTCCACATACAAAATATTTTGTAGCTCATATTTCACCATTAAGGCTAATGTTGGGTGTATCTTTCTAAGCTTTTGATTGATCGACTTTTTCATCAGATCTAGAGAAAGGTTGAGTAACCAATTTTGGGTCTAGACCTAGCATATCCTTATACATCCAAGAAAAAATATTTGATCTCACTTTCAATAGAGGGATGATGTTGTCATGCTCATCTAGAGTGAGACTCTCTCTAAATTTAACTTTCTTTAGATTAGTGGGATCGATGTCGATATCCCCGTTGAAGGTTTCCTCTACTGACATATGCGACCCCTCCTCAAGCTGGTGAGGTGTAGGGATCAAATGGATGCCATTTACTGGATTTATATGTTATGCATTAGAAGCATTCTCAATGTGATAAACATCATAAGCACAACCTGGCACAAAATGTAAAGGTTGCACCATTTCTTCATTAGGGAAGAAATACTCAGGCTCTATGGGTGAATCAACACGATCCCAGTTGATAGCATCTACATTAAGATACAACGGTTTGGACGGATCTGCTATATTGTGAAGTGGGGTGGTCAAATCAATGGAGACCATATTTATTGAATGGACTTGATCTCCAGGACCACACGAAAACAACTCTACATCATCGATGAAGTTTTCATACTTGATATTTATATCTAATGGCATGGGCATGAACATGTCCTCTCTGTGAAAACTATGAACGATTGAATCCTCCCTATGCACAAGTTGTAGTATAGGATCATTGGGCTCAAGGAGCTCCATGTATGTGTGCGAACGGGGAAATAGCAAGTGATAAATCATATTGACATTCAGTGTTATTTCCCTGAGATGAGGCTCAAGATTAATCTCTCTCCGTAAGTCCTCGGTTGTGTAAAGAACATGATGGTGTTGCAGGTGATGAGGACCTAAATAGGACTCTCTCCATTTTGTCCTCTTCATCACTGTCATAATAAAATCCTTCATTCACCCCCACAAGTGGGGGACGATCTGACAAATGTAACCCCATGAATCTCAGTGCTTGGTCATTGTCATATGTATCCAAAAAATCAGATAATTATATCATATATACGACGTCTCTAAGTACACATGCTATGCTTCTCCCTCAAAATTATCTGTAGTGGAAATAATATTCTTGACAACTTTTATCGATTCAGTAGGCAATAAATGATGCACGTACCAAGGCCTAACATAGGCACCTTCAACTTCATCCTTAGATTCATCATCGTTTGAGGATTCCTCACTCGCATCATAGTCTGGTCCACTCATTTTATAAGTGGAATCTGCTCCATTTTCATTATAAAGACATCCTAGCTCGAGATCGCTCATATTAATAGGGTTGCATCCTTGCATATTAGTGTCATCGATTGCATCATGGGTTTGGTGTCCCAGGTTATCTCTGGGGTTCAGTTCTATCTCAGTATGTTCAAGGAGCCCTTAATGATGATCTTTGAGTGGCTCAGCGGTGAAAATATATATCATTGGGTGATTCCTATAAAACCTGGAAGGATCAGGATGATATGGATTAAAATCCACATCATTGACTAGATGAAGGTACAAATAATCTGGAAAAAAATATTATTATTAGGGTTAGGGTTTGGCCCCAGATCAAGGATCTTGTGTTGATTACCCAAATAATAATACAACACACAAAGTAGAAAATATGATTATCTCTTTTAAGGATTAAATGTGTGTCCTAAAACTGGTTTAGTGCATATTATTTTTTGTGAATATACTCTAAACTTTTGTCGTGTTTTTCATAAGTTGATGTTATACTCAATTTGTTTAAATGTTTTCACCTATATATTTGCACAAGCTGAATATGGTAGTGAAGTCCATATTCAATGAGGTAGCATAGGTACTACCAACCCTCACCCATCACACCATGCACAGTGGTACACCCTTTCGAAGATGAGTGCATGATATTTTGCATGGATAGAATAGTTCTTGGGTTGGCCTTGGCCATGAGTGGGTCCCGACAATATAATTTCAAATGAGCCAACCAAGTGGTAATGAAATCCACTATTGGTCTCAATAAAATGGGTTGGATGTGAGAGCCCAACTCCACTGATGTTTAAATGAAATGTGGTGTGTGGGGTTCTTTTTACTTTGCATGAAAATAAAATGCATAAAACAACATTCACATGATTCTCCTACATGCTTTTCAAAAGAACGTTTGCTTTTTAAATAATGCACAATTACACTAGATGATATTAAAAGAATGCAACTATCTATGATGAAAATGACCACTAATTGGACCTTATACATGTAAACTCTAAACAATCAATATCCTAGACCATTGGAGACTAGGGCAAAATACAATTAGAGGTCCGCTATTCCTATCAGGGACTAGTGGAAAACTAAAAAGCATCTAGGATTTTGCCATTTTACTTTTTGCAATGTTTTCCTAATTAGCATCCATCTATTGCATTATGCTTCTGTAAAAACATAGAAAAAAAAATACAGAGAGGATAAAATGACCCTACCTCAGGTCCAAGTCTACTAGTGATGTCTGATTTTGTTGTTTTTCTATTCTATGTTGACTGCGTCTATCAAGTGTGGCTACGACTGTGAACCACAGGTGTGAACCATGGTTAGCACTGTGAACCGTAGGTGTGAATTGCGGTTAGCACCTGCAATAAAAAAATAGATAAAAACATCAGTGATCACAAAATTTTTGGGGTTTCCACTATGATCGCCTTCTGTAACCACCAAAAAGGCTCACACCTAAGGCGTTCTTATTGTAATAATTGATAAAAGAATAACATGGGTACAAGAACAAGAAATTGACAACAGATGAATCAATAAAACATGCTTTATTCCATTATATTCAAAGTCAAAATAAAATTACAAGTACATCCCTCTTAGGGATAATCATCTTGATACAATATTACAATAGGAGTGTGTAATTGTTTCCCTCTTAAGGGTAGGTGTGATTTCCAAGTGCCTTTCAGGGTGACACAAACTGCTCTAGGGTGTTGATGACCCTCTTCTTCACGTTGAGGAAGGAATTTTATGCTTTTTCTCCTTTGAATTTGTTCCCTACGATCAAGAAACAACAAGAATAAATTAGTAACAAAGGAGGTCTCTCTTGATGAGGCTTTGAAAGGAATCTTGCATAAATAATAGCATGAAATCAAGAAAGCATGTAAAACTATCAATCTATGCAAGAAATGAGGAAATTGTAATATAACATGTAAAGAAGCATGAATCTAGCTAAGAAACATCCTAATTAACCATTAGAAAACTTGAATTGCATTAAACTAATATAGATTAACAAATTCAAGGAAAGGTGAAGCAAATCTACCTCTAATTCCTAAATTAACCGATCAAATATCTGCTAAAATGTAGATCTATGCTAGATTAGGCTATTTGCATCACTGAAAATGGAAATCTACTGCTAAAATGGAGGAATGAGAGGATCAAACCCTATCCGTAGGTCTAAGGTGTGGTTGGAACTGTTAACCATGGCTGACAGCTGCAGTTAAGATGAAAGTATCCTTTCTCTCGAAACTAGGGCCAGAAACTCCTAAATCCTCCAAGGAATTGATGGTCAAGGGTCGCATGTGTTTTCTTGAATATATTGGTGGTTGAATTCAATGGAATTAGCAATGGAGGTATGTAAATTATCAAGATTTATCCTTAAGCTATTGATATCTCCATTTTTGCATGCACAGTTTTCATCGATCAATTGGATAGCACTTCGTTACTCCTCAAGGGGATGTGAAATTGCTCTCTAATCCGATAGGTCCCTGCTATGTGCAATTGAGCTATTATTTAGGATGGTTGCTCTATGAAATTGAGGTCTTAATTAGACTCCCAAAATCCTTGCTTTAGCTTCATGGAGAAGCCAAGAACAAGAATTAGCAGTTGGGAGGAAGCTTTTGGATGCTTCCCAACCCAAATCGCATTGAAAACAGTTGCAATTCAGCTGTTGCAACTGATTTGACTCGGCTATGGCCGCCCGAGTTTGTTACAGTACTAACCATAGGTGTCAGTCACGGCTAGCATGTAAGCTTTTTATAACCACAAGTGTTAGTTGTAGTCCCCAATTGGCAGATTAGGGACCGTGGTGTCAATCATGGTCAACACTTCTAACCGCGGGTGTTAGCTGCGGCTAGAACTGACTAGGCAAAGATACCCAATTGAGTGGTAAAAACCATTGATATACCTTGGATTTGTCCAAATGTATTTCATATGGTCTAAAAAGGTGCCCATATGAGTATTCACCCTCGACATGACATGTTTTAGTTGTTTACAGGTACAGACGATCTAGAGATATCATAAGAAAATCATCTTGCCCTCGTATCTATAACCCCAAATTGAACCTATCAATGGCTAACTGATAACACAGTTCCAGCAGAGTCCTTCATACTTGTTCAAAGATACCAAGGTCATATCCATTCTAGTGATATAACTCAAGTATTCATATGGCATACTCTAGGTTGGATAGATAATTAATGTTTACTGCAAACGGTTCGTCGTCATCTTCATCCATGTGCATTCATGTTGGAAGCTGGTCCAACCCTACATAGATAAAGTTAGTTTGATTGGGTGGTTCACCCAATGGTATGACTGATCCAACCAGATAGTGATGGGTGGGTGGTTATCCCATATCCTGTGTAGTTTTCAAAATTGGCCCGAAGGTCACATTCTGCACTATATACTCGCCTAGTTCGATGTTGGCAAGATGAATAGTCACCTGCATTGCAGATGATCCTACTGAATATGCAGGTGAGGTAGGCTAAGGTGCCTCCTAAAATTTGTCTTGGGTTTCTTCAACTTCCATAGGAGTGGGAACCTCCTCGGTGACTGGCTCGGGCTTAGGCTCCTTCTATTTCTCAACTATTTTCACCTTCAACTTCCTTTTATCCGGATGCATGACTGATGCTGACGGTATCAGGGAAGTGGAAGTGATATACTATGATTTGTGTGACATAGATGGCATTGACTAAGCACATACTACTAGTTTTCCTCCTGGCATCTTTATCGGTGATGACGATCGAACATCCAGGTGCATTGACGGGAGTATGAAATCCCCAAGCAAATCTTCTAGGTTCACGAACTTAAATGGTTGTTTATTCAATAATACTATGTGAACTCATCCCTCATGAATGTACTTCACACACTGATGCAATATCGATGGAACGCAACACATTTCACGAATCCAAGGCCTACCAAGTAGTATGTTGTACTATATGGCCCCTTCTATCACATGACACATCACAGAGATGGTCTTCAGGCCTACCTGCATAGGTAGGATAATTGTGCCAATAGTAGAACATAGCACATCATTAAATGCTTTCAATTAAATGTAGTGGGAACAATATGTGATTTATACATCTTAAAATGACTCAGTGCCTTGGTTGTTATTATGTTGATCGATGAGCCAGTATCGATCAAGAACCTTTTAAATGGCATGTGATTAACACATGTAATTATGCACAATAGTGGCTTAGCCATGGTTGTAGAAATTGTCCTTATATCATGGTCATAAAATTAGATCATTGATTCCTAACACTACTGTACATGCCCCACAAAATTAGTAAATGTTTGTGCATCCTGGGATTGTACTTCAATGGACCTCAAAATTTCCATAAGAGTCTCCCTATGCATAGGGGACTGCTGTATTAGATCATATATTGATAACTTCACAGGAGTTATCTACAGGTTTTGGACCAACCTGCTCCTTATGGTCACCATCGGTCTTGTTGGTGGGCCTGGAATATTCAGTGTTGGCTGCTGATTTGGTGTGGCTTGTATTTGAATGGGAGCAAGAAGTTGATTCTATTGTTAATATCTCCCATGCCTAGTGACAAAATTCACCATACCTACAAACCCTTGGGTAGGTGGTTCGACTCACACCTGGTTGACCTAGCCAACGTTGTTGCGAGGTGCCTCATGATTTGACAAAGGATTTTTATAAATTTCCATATTCTTATTATCGGGTGCCTATGGGTTGTGCGACACTACAAGCTCACCTTTGTCAATCATATTCTACACCATGTGTTTGAAAGTCCAACACACCTCAATGTCATGGCCTTTCATTCGATGAAAAATACAAAATAGATCTTCTTGGTAACCCTTTGATTTGGGTTGATTAGGGTCTATCAGCTTGACCTTGGGCAATATAATTGCCTTTACCTCGCACAATTGATGGAAAATCAATGTTAGTGATTCTGTCAATGGTGTGAACTATCAAGGTGGACGTTGTTCTTTGTTCTTGTCCTTATAATTGTTGTTGCACTTATCATACTACGTAGGAGGAGGTTGGGCCTGATAATTCTATTTATGTTGCCCCTTGTCCTCTCTTTTAAGATTTAGCACCACTTGATTCACATGGGCCTGCTTGCCCTATTATTTTATAGCACTCTTATTTTGTCCGTATCTCCTGTTCTTGAGCTTCAAGTTGCCTTCCTGCAACTTGATGTCCTCAATCACTTTGGCTTGCACCAAAGCCTCCTCGCATGTAAGATACTATTGTAGTTATTGTAGTAACAAGATGTGCTTGGCACAACTCTTTGTAAACATTCATGTTAACTCTATGGCAGGAATAGGTAATTGCAACTTTGCCATTAGTCTCCTCCATCTCTTTTTGTATTGCTAAATTGGCTCATCATCGCGCTGAGCTAGCGTAGCCAGGTCAAAAATGTTGGCCTATTTCTTAACAATAAAGGAATAGCATTCAAGGAAGGCATCAACTAATTACCCGAAACTAGTTATGCTATGTTTCTTTAGCTGATTAAACCACTCTCGGGCTAGACCAGAAAGTGTCATGATGAAAGTACACTGTAACAATGCATCGTTGCTTGCTATCTAAAAACAAGCATTCAAAAATCTTGTGATATGTTCTTGTGCATATTCATCACCCTTAAAATTGTCTAACCTGGGCATATCAAAATGCTCAAGGTAAGCCAGAGTAGGCATCGAAGGATCTAAAGGCTCATTATGGATTTTCCTTAATGTCGACTTTTAATAGTCTTGCCTTTTTTCTCGATGGATTTGACCTTCTTGGCTAAGGCCTTATAGGCCTCTAAAGATAGAAAGTCCTCCTACCTAAGTTGATGTGGAGGTGGCTTAGGAGGTACTGTCTTCCTCCTATGAGCTAGAGGACGTTGCTCTTCCTCCTCCAAAGCTTAGGAGCTCTCAGGATACTCTTACTCGTATTTGTCTCCCTCTTCTTCTTCATGTTGCCTCTACCTCTAATCATCGAGTGATGATGGTCGCTTCCTCTATTCAGAACTAGCATGAGTACGAGCATCTCTATGATCTCGATGCATATCTGCTTATGACAAAGCCTTCCTATATACACACTCTCTATGCTTATCATGAGGATTTAGGCTAGCCCTAGATAACCTATCCTCCTGCTCCATGCAC
Source organism: Wollemia nobilis (assembly GCA_028583015.1). Taxonomy (NCBI): domain Eukaryota; kingdom Viridiplantae; phylum Streptophyta; class Pinopsida; order Araucariales; family Araucariaceae; genus Wollemia; species Wollemia nobilis. The sequence continues at coordinate 8,820,403 of JAQPPZ010016864.1, read as the reverse complement.
TCCTTATGGGCAAGTATATGCTCTTCGTGCATGCATTGCTCATGTAGCCTTTGTCTAAGGAGCCTCTGTGCTTAAATATTTTCATCTTCAATGTTTTGCCTCTCTAGGCAAGCAACCTCCAATTGATCTTGGAGGAGTTGGAATTTCTGCTCGGATACCAGTTGATGTGATCTATCAATCTGATCGACCATGGGAGGCCTCTAGTATCCCTGCTCTGTATGAGCGATCTTATGGGTTTTTTACCCATCAGACTGATGTGCTACGCCTTTGCCTCTATCTATGAATATGGGATTAGCATCCTGTTGTGTCATATATTGTGAACCACCATGCACAGATAGTGGGTATGTGACATGAGGGCACTTATAAGCCTCTTCATAATCTCTAGTAGTCTTGACGATGCTCTCGCTACACTCACTCGGGGCACGAGTGGGTGGAGCTGAAGGCTTACAATCTACCTGCTATAAAATATTACGTAGACCCTATGGCTTTCTAGACCGCCACCGCTCATGCGATGGTGTGCCATTAGCTCCCACCTTTGATATATCAATGGTGATCTTGCATGGTGGGCCACACGTGGGAGTATGGATAGACCTATGCTCGAAAGTGATCCTATCTACTTGCCCCTGAATGGGTGGATATCTAGTCCTTCTATACTCATAAGGTGGAGGCATGGATCCTCCTGTGGACTTAGTATGTAGGGGCACCAACCTGGTTCCCTGCATAATAAATTATTCGATCGATCCTGTGGACGTGCGTGCATAGCAATCTTGGTAATGGCTTTCAAGTGGAGCACCCTCATGCTAAGATACTCCCTATTCTAACCTATGCCTATAGGAGTGTACTAAAGCTCCTCTATCCGGGGTATGCTCTAAAGGCTCCCATCGTGTAAAATTATCTCCTCTAATGCTTGTCGTACGACGTTCAATTTGCTCATGTGGGTGAGGAATTGATACGTGTTGCTGTGAATTGGTTAGGGGTTGATCATTGGCATCAGTTTTAGACCTTTTCTAACCACCCCGTGTATCCACCATTGTGTACCTAGCATCTAGATGTATCTTTTATTATTAAGAAAACAAGGTATACAATGATGATTATCTCATATTAAATTTTGAAAGTGAGCCCTAAACTGTTTGATGTGTTTCAATGATTTATTGTATTAGTGTAGAAAATATTATCGTGTTTTGTAAAACTTCTTGTATTTTATTCTTAGTTTAATGGCTTTCACCTGTACGCTCGTAGCTCGACAACTTGGCTATGAACACCAAGTCACGTAAATCCCCCATGTGTGATAATGAAGGTCCACACCTAAAAAAGGAGTAATGATCCTCCCAGATCATCACCCGTTTTCTCCCAGTCAGCGTTATTCCCTTCGAAGAGAATATATGCAAATTTACCAAGGTACGAAAGGTTCTTGGATCCGGTATTGGTCTAATAATAAAGGTTCATAGGATTTGGGCCAGCAGATGGAAATGATGCCCACCATCGCTGAATCCTACTAGTGGTTGGATGTCAAGACCAACTCAGTAGTGTTTAAATGCCAAGTGATGTGTGTGGTTCATTTTATTGTACATAAAATAAATGCATCATATAGCACACATGCTCATTTTCTATATGCTATGCAAATGAAAGAAAGTTTCAAATTTAGAAAATGCAAGCTATTCTAGATTCTCTTTGAGATAATGCACATTATAATGATAGTTGGCCACTAATTTGGGCCTCACACATGCAAACCAAACAAGACACTCTATCAAGCACATTGTAGCCTAGGGCAGAATACAATCAGAGATCCACTATTCCTAGCAGCGCATTTTTACAAATGCAAATTGAAACGAACTAGGACATGATTGATTTCCCTCTTCTTAGTTTTATTTTCCTAATTGTATTCCAAAATAAGCATTCTATAAAAACACAAAGAGTAAAAATAGAACAAATAGTGGAAAATAGGGCCTACATCAGGTCCTGATTTGATTTGCACTTTGATTTCTACTGTCTGTATAGTCAGGTGTAGACTGCAGGTCTGGTCTACGATTCAGACTGTAAACTGCATGTTGAACCTGCAATTCAATTGTTGGAACATATCTGATAGCTATGATTTGTACCTGCAATTTCCAAAACCAAGAAACATCAGTCAGATGCTATTTTTTTGGAGTTCCACCATGATCACCTACTATACGACCAAAAAGGTGTGCACCCGAAATGTTGTAATTACATAAACAAGTAAAATTGATATTCAAACACATAAGATGATGAAACACATGTAAATTATAATAAATACCTCTATTATTCCATTAAAATAAATAAGTGTCTGATTACAAGTAAATCCCTCTTAGGGATACTCTATTTGATACACAATTACAATTATTTCAATCCCCCTTAGGGGTGAAATGCACTATCAAGCCCTTAAGGTGACACGAACTGCTCTAGGATGGAGTGAACCCTCTTCTTCGCATTGAGGAAGGAAATGAATGATTGTAGCTCCTTAGAAACTTATTTCCTATGATAAAGAAACAACACAAGAATTTCAAAATCATAGGCAACCTCTCATGATGAGGCCCTTTAAAGACAAATAGCATGAAAATAGCATAATGATATCAAATCAAGAAAATACGTCTACTTTGATAAACATATGCAAATAATATCAAGATTGATTTAAATATGTAAATGAAGAGCACAACTATTAATCTATAGAATCAATTGTTTGAAATGAAGCATTATAACACGAAAAGAAGTCATTAATGTCTAAACTAGCATAATTAATACAAGTTAGTAAAAACACTAATATATCAGTTAGAAGTCTCGAAAACTATAACTAAACCATACAATGACTAATCTAATATAACTAGATGGGTAGGAATGATAAAAACAAGGCGGTGATACCTCTATTACAAACTACAGCACTGATGCACGATCTACACTATAAACTAGGGCTGAAAGTTGTAGTTAGAACTCAAGTGAGTTTAGCCTCAATATCAAGGGTAGTGGGCTTGACCTCCTTGTCCAATTGATGTTCAAGGGTAGCCTTCGGTGTCCTAACAAATTTGGTGATTGATTCACTGTGAGGGGCCTCCATTTGCCTGAATTAACGTTTCTTGGCTCTCTAGCTCCCTAGGACATCCGTGGCATAATTGTCATGATGGTTGAGTTGGCAAAGTGATAGCAAAAAATATCTCTCTTAGTGTACTCAAGTGAGTTCACAATTTGATAGGGCTTCGCTACTCTAATCTCCAATTCTTGCTTCATATCTTTGCCCTAATTTGAAGGGGTTCTTATAGCACTACCTAAGGGCTAAGGGTGGATTCATGGGGAAGCTAAGATCAAGAAGGGGTGGTTAGGATAGTTGGAGTGGAAGCTTCCATCATTTAACTGCCTTCTTCTAGAAAAAATGGCTTTTCAACCCGATTTGGCTCAGATGAAGGCCAACTAAACTTCAGTTAATACCACAGGTTACAACTGTGGCCTAGACTATAAATCATAAGTCTCAGTCATGGTTCAGCCTATAGACCACAGGTCTGGGCTATGGTTCAGATTGATTAGGCCAAGATGCCCAAATTGAGTGGTTAAAACCACTACTCTATCTTGGAGTTTGTCCAAGATCCTCCATATGGTCTTGTAGCATGTCCATATGAGTAGTCACCATTGGCATGACGTGTTTTAGGTGTCTACAAATAGGTATGGATAAAACAAGCATGAAAATAATATAGGTTTGTATGTAGATAAGAAATGCAAGAGTTCAAGTGATAGTGATTGAAGGTCCTTAGATAATGAAGAAGAAGTTCTATTTCTGATAGTAGGAAAAAAATATGTTGGAAAAGAAGCTAAAATGAAATCAATAATTCTCAAATGTTTTAGGTGTGATAAATTTTGTCATCTTGAAGATCATTGTACAAAGAATGGGTTCAGTTTCAATTAAGATGAATATGAATATGCTCTTGAAGATCTAGAAAAATAAACTCTCCTCTTGGCAATAGAGGAAGAAGGAAGTGCTTCTATTGGAGATAAAGATGAAAAGTATGAGGATGCTCTTGAAGACAAAGAAGTAGAGGTAGAATAATAAAATGAAGAAGGAGTAGTTAATCTAGAAGGTGAGCTTATTTATGCTCTTAAGGAATTAATAAAGGTTAGAAAGCAGAATTCAAGACTCAAGGTTCAATTTCAAGAATTTTATGAAGAGAAAAGAAATATTATGCAACATCTGATAAACTCAATATCTAAGCAAGGAGATTTAAATAAAGGTTAGAGGTGAAAGTCTTAGAATGTGAAAAATTAGCGCATGAGGTAGCTTCACTAAGAAAGGAAGTGAAATAGCCTAAAGACAAGCTACAAAGGTTTGGAAAAAGTTCAAAGACCTTGGATAAGATTATCAAGGTACAAATATCTTCTTCAAACAAGACAAGACTTGGTTTTGAAGAGGAACAAAGAGTAGGAGGAGAGGAGTCAATCTCAAGCTTCAAAGAAGAGGAAGATTCATAAGAAGAGAGTGAAAGAGAAAGTGAGACTTCTAAGGATACATTGGAAAATAGAAGGTCCAACAAGGAAAGGAAAATTGCACAAATGAGGAATATGACACATCACAGGGAAGAAAGGACTAAGAGACCAATGGGATCAAGGCAAGATGTCTTCAATGGATATTGCTTCTCATATCACAAGTTTGGTCACAAGGCTGTGGTGTAGGATACATGAAATATATGGACATGGTTTCACCAATAGAAATTTCAGAAATGGGTATCTCTTTCAAGGGTATTGTCACTCTTGTAATCAGTTTGGTCATAAAGAAGTTAATTGCAGGGTTTATGATAGTAATGGATATGACTTCACTAGGAGGAACGTAAAGACATTTGCACCTTCAAGAAACCACAAAATTAATTTTTATAAGTGCAATAATGTTGGGTATATGGCTAAGTGGTGTAGAATAGAATTTCCAAAGACAAGCAGGAACAAGAATACTCAAAGGAATTAGAAGGATCAGTTGAGTAAGAAGGTAGACAAAGAAAAAGAACATTGTATGCTAGGAGTAGAAATAATCCCACCCAAATATTAATCACATCAAGAAAAGAAGGTGGAGAGGGGGTTGATATAAGAGTCTTATATTTATCCCCAAAGGTGGCCCTTTGCCATTGATGTAAAATGGGGAGATATTTGAGTTAGGGGGAGAGCATTCAATTAGGGGGAGCAATTTTTTATGGGGAGCAGAACTAAAAAAGTAAAAGGAATGTTTAAAATAAAAAAGGTGTTGCAATCAATGACAAAGGGGGAGATTGTTGGAAATTTGAGCAAGTTTTGTTGTCATTGATATCAAGAGGTTTGATGTCTAGTTTTGTTGTCATTGATCTCAAGAGGTTTGATGTCTAGTTTTGTTGTCATTAATGTCACAAGGTTGATTTTACAAAAGGCAAGGAAGTGGTTAAAATAAAAAGTGTATAATATTTATATTAAATATAATATACCTAAAGAGGCTTAAAAGGTAGAAGACCCAAGGGGAAGAGAAGCAGGTTTAAAAATAATAACATTATAATATTTAATATTATAATATTTTGGAAAAAAATAAGAGATTGAGAAAAACAAGGTCCAATAAATCATTAAAATAATATATCCTTGAAAAGACCCATTGAGAAGATTATAAAGGTTTTTATTTAATTTATTTAAATTAAAATATTTTAACCTATGGTTAAAATTTTAATTTAAATAAACAAAATGCGCCAAGGTTTAATTTTTAAATTCGAATTAGAAATTTGAAAATCGAATGTGCCAACGTGTTGAAGTGCAAAGAACAAAGTATAAAAAGGGGAAATAAATTTCATTTTAAAATTACCTATGCTATTTGAATGCCTAAGTTGAAATATAATTTGTGCACTGCATTATGAAGGGAGAAGAGGATTCGTGTGTTTTTAATTGAGGGAGGTAAAAATCATGTTGAAATTCGAGTGCATTGCCAAATCCATTGCCAAGGTGTTGGGTAGCACAGACGGTGGTCAAAGGCTTGCTAAGGCGCTCACACAACAGAGTTCGTGGTTTCAAATCCCACATGATTCATTTTGCAAAGGAGGAAGACTTGTTTTAGTTTTCATTGAATTCCTATGGAGGCATTAGGAGTGTGTAGACTTAGTTTCATGTCTAGGCATATAGTCCAGGTGACAACTTAACCTTAGGCTAAGGCACTACGATGGCAGTTTATCATGGGTTCAAGTTTGTGCACAACCAAGATGTGCGCAATAGTTTTTGAGACGTGGGACAAAGATTATAAAGTAAGCATTTTTTATTTATAATTAAATTCAATGAAGTTTGAAAGGTGTAAGTATTATAGAGGCCACATGATAATTAAATGCATAGGTGGAATGCATATAGAGTCATAAGGCTAATGGAAATATATTTTATTTTTTTTGATTAGAAAAATAAATAAAGGATTGGAGTTATAAGGTGTTAACAAAGGAATTTGATTTTTATATGTTGAATGTTATTTTGAAAAGTTTGGATTTTATAAGGTGTTAACAAAGGAATTTGATTTTTATATGTTGAATGTTATTTTGAGAAGTTTGGAGTTATAAGGTGTTAATAAAGGAACTTGATTTTTATGTATTGAATATTATTTTGAGAATTTTAGAGATTATAAGGTGTACTTGAGACTTGATATTTTGTATGGTGAAATAGTTATTGAGGGGAATATTTCTGTGGAGATTTTTAGATATATTATTGCTATCTAACATTGAAATTGACAAAAAGGATTTGATTGTGATTAATACAGGTTTCGAGGACATACCTCCATCAAAGCAAAAAGGTATGGGCACATCATATTTTATTTAAAATATTGGAATGAATGTTGTGAAATACAAGGTGGAGTGAAAATGGTTGGTTGATAAGCATTCTTGGAAATATTGAGTTAATTATTACATGCTTTATTGGTGAATATTTAGATAACATTTGAGATAGATATTGAGGACTATTTGAGTTAGGTTTGAAACTCACTTTGTGCACCTTGTTGGAATAAGTATGAAAATACTTGTGTAGGGTTTGTGAGCAAATTGTGTTTCATTGATTGAATGAATGAGTGAAATTCTTAAGCATTGGTTTTGAGTGATATTGAAAGTGATTGTGTAAAATTTAGAAACCAGATTTGTGTAAGCAAAAAACTTAATGATTGAGTACAATATATTGAGTTTTTGATAGAGTACATCATTCTCTATATGTTCTAGAGGTTAAATTTTTTTTTAGTATAATATGTCTAAACTACTTCAAGTTAAAGGAATTAATTTGAAGGTTAGACAAAACAATTGATAACATTGTGTGCAATATTTGAGATTGATTGAGCATATCTTGTGAGTTGTTTTGAGCATGTATTTGAGAAGATTTTAGTAAGCTTCTGTGAAATCTTAAGGATAAATTTGAGCAAGATTTTGTGAAAGCTTCTAGGCAGATTTGAGATAAGTCTTGGCAAAGACTTGATGGCAGATTTGAGCAAGTCTTGGTGAAGAATTGATAGCATATTTGAGATAAGTTCTTGAGAGGACTTGAGAGCATATTTGAGACAAGTATTAGTGAAGACTTGAGAGAAAAATTGAGGTAAGTCTTTGTGAAGACTTGAGAGCAAAGTTGATTGATTTGTTCAAGCTTTGTGTTAAGGCTTGGGGTAAATATAAGTAGAGTTGATTTCTGATTGGATAAATCTTTGTGTTATGGCTTGAGGGCATATTTGAGGATAGTTTTTGGTGAAAATTTGAGAGCAAATTTATGCTAGACATGAGACATAATTAGAGCATATTTGTACTAGACCAAGGATAGTGTTTGGTGCAGATTTGAGAGAGTTGAGAGCAAGATTTGGAGGTGATAAAGTAGAGGATAGTAGTCTCTAGTGGATAGAGATCCATTAGCCAGGGTAGTGAGGACAAAGGTATTATATGTGAGGATGAAGGTCTTCTTTAGGGAGAGATCCACAAGCCAGTGTAGTGGGAGCAGTAGTCTTCCATAAGATCACCAACCATAACAGATAAGAAAGAGTTATATTATGGATAGATATCCATGAACCAAATCAAGAGGAAAGAGTTCTCCTATGGAGTGTGATTCATGAAGTAGCTGGAAATATAGAGTTCTTCTATGAAAAGATATCCACAAACAAATTTAGGAGAAAGAGCTCCTAGGTCAAGTTCCATGAACTAAAAAAAAGGGGAAAGAGTTCTCCTGTGGAGAGAGATCCACAAATCAGAGCATTAGGGGATTGGTTTCTCCTTTGGAAAGAGGTCCATAAAAATTGTAATAGGAAATTTATTCCTCAGAGTATTTGTTGAGAAAATTAAGTATAAATAGTTTCTCCATGGAGTAGCCCACATTGGGTGAACCACATTAAATTGGTGTCTCTATTGTGTGTGATGATTTATGCATTGATTTGATTATTGCTATTGATATTGCCATTGATAATATTGAATAATACTATTTGGGAAAGAAAAGTAAAAGTTGATTTTTATTGTTCACCCCCTTCTCAGTATAAGCTTGTGTTCTTCAACACTACTGTAGAGAGAAGCCCCTAAGAAAGAAATTGTATAGACCTTTCCTATTTTAGATTTGGACTGTAAACCAATCTTCATTTTGAAATACCATTGAGGCCTCTAAATTTCCAAGACAAAAATTTCATTTATAAGGTTTGGAAGTGCGTCTCCTTCCTTGAAACTAATTTGTGGGGTTTAGAAATGAAAGAGGCTAACTTTTAGAGCTTACCCCAAAATCCTTTCCTTCTTCCAACTTCATGCCCTATTTAAAGCTAACATCCCAAAACTTGTATATTTTTTAAAGCTAAATGAAATAGTACTATTTAACATCTCATTTGAATTTACGCCCTCTTGTATGGATCATAAAAAATTCACTTAAATAATCATGACAATATTCATATTCAAATAAAGTTATTACAAATTTTGAGTGTGAGATGTTTTCTCTATGGGAAACTTTGGTTTCAATTTTAGATTTTGTGTGGGAATCTCTGTCTTAGCCATTCTACAAAGTGTAGCTCTAAAAATTGTGTACTCATTTCCTTCAAGCTAATGGATTCGTGCCTCGAAGGGGAATGGAAAAATTCTAGGTCTACACCTCAGAGGAGAGGCACTTGAGATCATGCCCTCTTTGGTGATTTTTTGATGAATTGGGTGGGTTCACCAGGAAACATTTATTGGTAGTTTCCATGCCTAGGTTGGGAGTTTGTTTGATGTGTTCTTTTATTTTGCTCACAATCACCTAGTTTGGCCAAATGCAACTAAGCTATACTAAATGTAATTTTAATTTTAATGAAGACAACAGATAACAAATTACAGAAGATAAATAAATGTAATGCTTAATTATGAAAGAAATTTGACATTCTTACTCAACCGAAATGTCTGATGTAGAGTCTATTTTCTTACTACAAGTCAGATCGGATGTTGCAAGGTGATATCGAATGTTTGATCTACTATCGGTATGTCCGATCTGATATCGTTAGATCCGATCTGATCATATTCCTGTAGTTTCACAGATAGACAACAAAATAGAAACTTGCAACACAATATGAATCTTGTTAAGCATGGATTAGGGTAAGTAAAATCTTATTGTATGTTGTATTTAAAGAAAACAATATGAATATGAGCTATGATATGCAAATAACACAATTGAATGCAATGATGGTGAACTCCAAGTATGATAAACAATAATGTCTATATTAAATACGATGATAAGTGATAAATATGATGCTAGAAACACAAATCTAAGATTAAAGAATGAAAACCAAGGTCTGAAGGTACCCCCAAGCAACTTGCAGATAAGATCAGATGCTGCAAATCTAGATAAGATGCTTATAAGTGAGATCAGATTTCCAATCTCACATTGTATTCATCGATGCATAATAACTGTACTTTTGAACCTACAAATGCTTATGAAAAATAACAAGAAATAAAATGCAAAGAACGTGAAAGTGATTACTAGTCAGCTAGGGAGTCATAAGGGATTCATAGGGATGATGTCTGATTAAATAGGTAGGTTGGAGGGGTTGGGCCAAAAATAGGAGTTGCAACTTCTTCCAATATGGGTGTGATCGATGAATTTGATCCCGTAACCTCTGCGCTATTAGGCAGATAAAGACAAAAGGAGTTGCAACAAATTTATCATTTTACTGTTGTAGGATTTTTTGTTTTTGTAAGAGATCGGACATCCGATCTCGTGCACTTTAGGTACAATACAAGATTAGACATATGATATTGTTCAAATAGAGTCGATATCGTTAGGAGGTTAAAAACTAACTTAATGCGGATGCAAAAATTGAGGTAGGAGGTTAGCAGGTAGTTTTAATCAATTTTTGAATGTTTTTAACTTAGGGTAAATTAATATGAGTCAATTTTAGGGTGTTACATTTTATCCTCTCTTTAGCGCATTTTTGAAAAAAAAGTATTAAAGAAAATAATGACATGCTTTTCGAGAAAGCAAAAATTTATTGTAAAATTTATTGATGTTTAAATTTTTTATTGCAAACTGCATTAGGTGTGATACCCCCTTCGATTTTTTATGCCAAACTTTGTGTTTGGTGGAAAACTCAAAATTTCTAAATTAAGGGTAAAATGAATAAAATAGAAAAAATAGATAGAAAACCTAATTCATTTGCTTTTTCACTATTACTAGATTTTTTATCTAAGGAGAAAAATGGCAGAGGTCCCACATCGAGCAGACAAGGTGCAAACAAGGCTAGGCAACGTACGAGTAAGGATCTTGAACTTCTTTAGCTTAGGAATTTCATGTTTTTACATTTAATTTTTTTAATTTTTGGATTTTTAGGTCACAACTACCATCGTACGGTCGTATTTGTAAGATTAGACCGATTTTGGCAATATCAGTCCTATTTTGGAAATATCAGACTTTTCGATATTATTAAAACGAGTTCGATCTTGTTAATATAAGATAAATTTTAGCGATATCGAAAAGTAAAATATCATAAAAATAGGTCCGATATTGAACAATTAGGTCCGATATTGGAGATTTAGGTCTGATATTACATATTTAGGTACGATATTATAGATTTAGGTCTGATATGAATTTTATTTTTTTGTTGCTTTATTCTGTTTGCATAAACCAATATTAAAGAATAGGGAATGGAGATATAGTGGTCTCTAGGTAGACATGGGTACATTGATAGATGATGAGAGAGCCATAATTGAGGCCACAAAACTCAAACATATGATCGAGATGCCCCAAATTCCATTTGATTTTAGGCTTCTTACAACATTGACCGAGAGATGGTATTCGGGCTCATCTTACTTCTGGTTATCGATAGGGGAGATGACCCCTATGCTAGAGGAAATCTAGAGGATTATTTGGGTGCTTATTGGGGATGCCTTCATAGCTCCATCTTGAAATCAAGTCCAGGTGATACAATGCTTGTCTGGGGATCCTATATTCATCCTTAAGAAGGGTGAAGTGGGTATCGATAAGTTGAGTTAAACATACAGGGTATCCAGACTGATAGTTATGCTGAGTGGTATAGTGGTAGGATTATTATTGTTCCATATCAACAATTTTCATTTACCTTGGACCTTAGCAGAGGTCATTTATGATATGTGGTATCAGAGTATACGATTTTCCTAAGGTCCCTATATCTTGTGCCAATTGTATAGGACACTCTACAGGGTTGTCTACAAGAGGGTTAAGACTTTGGTACTTACTTTTTTCCTATAGGTATAATTTTGGGAGCACATGGTCATCAAGAGACCTGTAGGATTACCTTTGACACAAGTAGAGGATGGTAGGCCCAGGGTGGAGTGGGGAGGCCCATAGTGTTCTATTGGAACTTATGGAAAGGGCCCCATGGGTGTATCAGCATTGACATAGGGAGGAGGTTGCTTGATGAGCTGATGGCAGATGTTATTTGGTGGAGATATTTGAGAGAGCTTCCAAAGTGGGGAGAGGATGGATTTGATCTGGATCACATGAGGTGAGTCATTTGGCTACGGATGGAGTAGGGAGAGTTGGATCTACATCACGTGGATCAGGTTTTATGCCAGTTCAAGTTGCATAATGACATTCTTGGGACTAGGGATGTCATATTTTCTAAGGTGACTCAAGACCACATGACTATTAGTGGTGCTCCCAACATGGCTAAGTGCATGGACCATTAGCTAGATGATTTTGTGGTGGCAAAAATATAGGGAGATGATGCTAGGGTGACTAATAGGTATCGATAATGGTATACTAATATTTTTCATGCATGGTTGACCAGTCCAAGGAGTGCAGTGGAGTAGGCAATTGAGCAGGTCTTCTGAAAATAATGTCCAACTAGCCAATAACAATAGTAGAGGGCACAAACACCCCTTAGGAGAGATTGACCTCATACTAGGTGATGGCATATGATTTAGGTGACATCTAGATCAATGAGGGCTACTAGGATAGGGGAGATATCCATGGGGACTATGGAGGAGAGGAGAGCATCTTCTTAGTAGGAGAGGAGAGACCTGACTTGCCTAATAAGGGCACCATGATAAAGGAGGGAGAGAGCAGTGAGATGCTTGATCTATGAGTAGAGAATACGAGCCTGAAGGCTCATGTTCAAACCCTAGAGGAGGAGGATGTGAGTTTAAAAATCAAGATTCAGACTCTAGAAATAGAGCTTGCACAAGCATGGGCTTAGGTGGCTCAAGAAGCTATGTTTCTAGCTCCTACATCTTCCAAATCGACTCGATCTGGAAGGAGTGGTTTAAGGGATGAGCTTATGTGGGTTGTTGGGTGGGAAGTCTTCTAAGATTTGTACTTTGTGGCAGTGCCTGCGGATCATAGGAAACCATGTCTTGAGGCTTTTGAGCCTTCCAGTCGCTCGATATCAATGTCTCACTTGACCTCTAGGACAACTACTACTATAGGGGCAATGGAGTTTTGGCCACCATGACCCCCTAGTGGGGATGATGATGCATATAGTTCTAGGGCCTTGAGAGGATGACTAGAGACTTGTGATGTGATGATTTTTTTATATATATTTTAGTGACTGAGTATGTCGATGTTGAGGATTGTGGCATATCAGTCGACCTCATTTTGTATATAGACTTTGATATATATATATATATTGATATTGATATTGATATTTTTTGACTTATGTGACTTTGCATTATTTAATTGGATATTTTATTGCATTTGATTTATAATTTTTGATTTTCTTATAATCATGCTTTTAATTTTTGAATATTTGGATCATGCTTAACATAAAAGAAAATGGTTTGATTTTTGGTAAAAGTTTTTTTTTTTGAAAAAAATGTTTTTTTTTATGATGTTAGAATTGATGGATTATAAATGAACCTCAAAGGGTGTGTTGTTATATGAACGTTGGTGGAGATCAATTCTCGCTATTTCAGGAAGCGGATCCAGTTGTGAAGAAGTTTTGTATTGCTAATAATAAGGAAGTTTGTGGGGCTCAAGAATGACCTTGAGGCTTATGATGATGAAAGGAGATGTCAATTTTAAAATAAGTTGATTTTGAGAACGTAGGTTGATAAAGACTGTATTTTTTATGGATATAAATTGATTTAAGCATGAAAATTGGGAAGGATGACTTGCGCTAGGCATAGAATTCATATTGTTAAATTTGATGAAAAATAATTACTAGGAATTCTATCATCATCATGAAGTCAAAATGCAATGCATGATTATACATGATTTTAAAAAATGCAAGTTGTATTTTGAAAATAAATCATTGTGTCACATGTTGGAAAATTTTGAAGATAATATATATATTGTAGGTGCTAAAATGAAGTGATTTGGATTAATGTGAATAGTTATAAACTAATGTTTTCTAGTAAATTTTAAAGAAATATTTTAAATTATTTCAAATACAAAGTCAAATTTATCGAGAACTAGTGTGTGATGTGTGAGTTCATTATCCATATTTATTTATTGTAATGAAACAAAATCTATCAAGGATCAAATGTGTGTGCTTTTGAAATGGATTTTCCAATTTTGAGCATGGTAATGATACAAGCAAAATTTTATGAACCAATATGTATGTGTAAAACACGGAACATATTGTATTATTTCAGCATTGAATAAATACATTGAACAGTGCCGTGAATAGACACAGGCAACTGAACTCTGTTACAACAGTGTAACAGTAAGCGTAACAGTACGCTAACAATGAATAAAGACAAAACTAAATATAAGTACGCTAACATCCCCCTTTATTACATTATTTGGGTAATGTAATAACTAATAGCTATACTAACATCCCCTTACATTATTTTGCAATACAAAGTGAACTGCGAAACAATTCAAATTTGACACGTCCAAGTGCCTTAGTGAAAATTTCTGCAACTTGAGCATCGGTGGGAATGTGCTGAAGCTGAATTCGGTTCTTTGGAACTTCATCTCGAATGAAATGACATTGTGTGTCAATGTGCTTTGTTTTTTCATGATGGATTGGATTCTTGACGAGGTTCAGAACACCCTGATTGTCGCAAAACAAGTGTATTGGAGATTTTGATGGATGGCCCATACTTTTCAGAATGCAATGTAACCATATCACTTCGCACACAGCTTCACGTGCAGCGCGATACTCTGCCTCTGTTGATGAAATAGCAACCACCTGTTGCTTCTTGCTATGCCAAGAGACAGGACCGGATCCTAGATGAAAAATGTATCCAAAATTTGACTTACGATCATCAAATGATCCGGCATAGTCGAAGACCGTGTATCCTTGCAAGAAGAATTTGTTGTTCCTCTTGTATTCTAGGCCATATTCCATAGTACCATGGACATAGTGAAGAACACGTTTTGATGCTTTCCAATGAGTGGTCTTAGGCTCCTGCATGAACCTCGAAAGATAGTTGACAGCAAATACGAGATCTGGCCTAGTATTGGTCAGATATATGAGACTCCCAATCAATTGTCGATAGAGAGTACCATCTACCTGAGGTGAGTCATCATATCACGATAATTGAAGTCCATTCTCCATTGGAGTTGCCATTGGCTTGCAATCGACCATGCGATATTTATCGAGCAATGTCTTGGCATACTTTTTCTGAGACACTTTGATGGAGTGCTCCTTCTGGTTGAATTCCAGACCAAGACAGTAATGGAGAAGTCCGAGATCTGTCATCTCAAAAAATTTGCACAAGTTTCTTTTGACAATAGAGATCATAGTTTCTGAACTCCCTGTTGAGTAGGTCATCCACATAGAGTACAAGCAACACTATCTCAGAACCCTATTTCTTGAAATAGAGGTTTGCATCTGACGGACATCTCTTAAATCCATGCTCGCATAAGGTGATTGTCCATTTTTATATACCAAGCTCGAGGAGCTTGTTTCAGACCATACAAGGATTTGACCAATTTGCAAACTTTCTGCTGTTGGCCTTCCACTTCAAATCCTTCAGGCCGAGTCATATAGACTTCTTCTTGGAGATCACCATTTAGAAAGGCACTTTTGACATCCATCTGGTGAAATTTCCACCCATATTGTGCTGCCATAGCACACATAACATGAATTGTGGTCATCCGAGCAGTAGGTGCAAAAGTTTCTTCATATTCGATGCCTTCCTTTTGAGCATAGCGCTTTACAACAAGACGGGCCTTATGCTTATCAATTGTTCCATCTGCCTTGTACTTGACTTTATATACCCATTTGCAGCCAATAGGTTTCTTTCCATGCGGCAGATCAACAAGCTTCCAAGTTTTATTCTTCATCAGAGACTCATACTCTGTATCCATAGCGGCCTTCCACTGAGGCTCACTAAGAGCATCTTGCACTGATGCAGGTTCAAGACTATCTATGGTAGACATGAATGCCCTATCATCATCAATATCCATATCCTCAACTTCTGTACTTGGAGTCACAGAAAGTTCCTCAAAAGATTGACAAAGATCATCAACCTCACCAGTTTCTCTAGCTTCTCTTTCCTTTTGAGCCATACTGCGTGTACAAGGTCTATCCAAATTCAAATTGGGAGGAGTGGATAAATTTGCATCTCTGATTGTATTTGTACACCATTTTGGATTCTTCTTCGGTGGTGGTGAAGAAGATGTAGAAGGACCTCCTGTCTGTGCTGACGAAGGAATCATCTCTTCCTTAGTTTCCACAATATCCTGGTGTACTGTAGATGTGCTCTGTGATGTGAAAGCTTCATCAAAGACAACATCTCTACTGATATGAATTTTCTTGGTCAAAGGATCTATCAACCGATATCCTTTAGAGTGCTCAGAATATCCAAGAAAAATACATCTCAGTGTTTTCTCATCTAGTTTCTTCCTTTTCTCTTTCGGTATGTGCATGAAAGCTTGACATCCAAAAATACGTAGATGAGATATGGAGGGTTTTCGACCACTCCATGCTTCTTGTGGAGTCATTCCTTTTAGGGCCTTTGTGGGTGCCCTATTCAATAGATGCACTGCAGTGGTGATAGCTTCTGCCCAATATTTTTGCCCAAGAGTAGCTCCTATGAGCATACAACGAACCATTTCCATGATAGAACGGTTCCTTCTCTCAGCAACTCCATTTTTCTAAGGAGTATAGGTAGTTGTTAACTGTCTCTTTATCCCATGCTTATCTAGGAATGCAGAAAATTCATTAGAGGTAAACTCTCCCCCTCGATCTGAGCAGAGGGTTTTGATAGAAGCCCCTGACTCCTTCTCAATGGATTTCTTAAACTGCTGGAAGAATGCAAAAGCTTCAGATTTTAGTTTGAGAAAGAAAACCCACATCTTTCGTGAGTAGTCATCTACGAATAACTGAAAGTACCTCTTCCCTCCAACACTGTTGGGTGTGAAAGGACCGCATAGATCGGTGTGAATTAGCTCCAAAGGTTTTCATGCTCTTGTAGAGCTCTTCTCAAATGGTACTCTATGCTGCTTTCCTACCAAGTAGTCAGAGCACACTGACAATGTGGCAAAAAGGGAAGGAAGACCCTTTACCATCTCATACTTTCTGAGCTCAAGTAAGTAGCCAGAACTAAGATGCCCATATCTCTTGTGCCATAGGGAAGTTGCCTCCTTAGTAGAGAGTCATGGCAACATGTGGAGTAGATATAGCATCTAGTGCAAATAAGTCGTGCTTATAAGAAGTTGTTGCAATTTGTTTACCCTTCCTGGTAATGGTACAACACTTCTTTCCATTCTCAACATGAAAGTTGACAACCATATTTCTGTCCAAGATTTGTGTCACTGACAACAAATTGTTAGCCAATCCCGAAACATAGAGGACTTTGTCAATATGACACTTGCCATCAGGAAGAGTGACTGAAACTGTACCCTCTCCCTGAACCCTGTAGGTTTTATCATCAGCAATGGTGACAGGTTTGCCCTCTTTGGCCTCAAATAATTCAAACCACGATCTGTCGCCAGTCATATGTTTGCTAGCTCCAGAATCGACATACCGAATAGGATCCCCCTAAGTGGAATCTGTGGTAGTCATGAGCACCTTGTGTGCCCATTCAAAATCTGAGTCAGATTCTTCAACAACAACATTCACTTGGGGTTGCTTGTTCTTATTTTTTGGTTTGTTTTGGCCTTTCTGCTTGTTCTTATGCCAACACCTGTTGGTGTCATGGTTTTCTTTATCATAGATCTTGCACCACCTCTTCTTCTGTTGAGGTTGTTTGCCTTTTCCTTTCGTATCCTGTTGATAATTTCCTCCTTTCTAAAATTTTCCTCATTTTTGCCCATTACCTTTCTTCCTAGAACCCTGCCTGTTGGTGTATAGGGCTGTATTGGAAGAATCATCCTTGTGAAGTTGGCGTGCCTCCTGTTGTTGAAGCAGATTGACCAACTCGATGTAGGTAATTTATCATTGGGACACCTGGATGGAGGTTATCAACATGTCAAATGAAGAAGGTAAAGCTCTCATCACAAGTGAAATGAGCAGCTTTTCGTCCACAGTATCTCCGAGAGAACTCAATTTCTCTTTCAACTCAGACACTACACAGAAAGAGTTCAACTATTTCACCCTGTCTCAAACTCAGGTTATGAAGTTGTTGTTGAAGATGAAGAATGGTGGATTCATTATTCCCCTCATAGATGGTTCTAAGGGCATCCCATGCCTCTTTACCACTTGCTTTATCAGCTATATGAGGTTGCACTTCATCTGAAATAGCAAACAAAATGAGCACCTTTGCTCTACTGTCTTTCTTGTCAAAAGCAATCTGATCTGCTGAAGGACCTATGGATCCTGCTATTGGTGAAGGCCTGGTTGCTACTCCAGTAACAATATCCCACAAATATTCCATTTGGAGAATTGCCTTCATCCTATGTTTCCATGGTGTATAATTTGGACCTTTCAATAACTGATGCGGATCAGTCATCAACTTTGCAACAGCGGCCATAGTGAAGGTTCCTTATATCACCAAATTGGTCCCCCTTTCAATATACATTTTGCTATGCCAATATTCCATACAAAATACCCGCCCTTACGTGAGGGAAACTATAGGTATTTAGAAATATCAACAAAAATCACCCGCCCTTACGTGAGGGAGACTATAGGTGAGTTTTAGAGATCATACGATATGTGGAACATAAGCGGTACTGAAATGGAATCGCCTTGTTGATGGCACCTACCATAGAAGATTATTCTCATGTGTGGGGCGTAATTTCCCCTAAACACTATGAAGAATACTTCGTCAGGATTTACGCCTAAACACAAGTGCGATAAAGGGTAGTGGATGGAGTAAAAAAATGCAAAAATGGTGTACTTATTCCTCCCCGACGATTTATAGAGAACAAGCTCAGACGTCGTTATAGCAGCTATATTAGGCGTCGGATACAGTAGCAAAATCACGACAGCTTTACCTGTAAGTGCTGGCCAAAGGTATCACAAATACCGAACGCTGCAGTGCAATAAAATTGCACAGATGGGTTTTATATTCCGGGGACTTAGGGAGTGTTTTGATTTTAATTTTTAATGTTATAGTGCAAAAATGAAATATGCAACATACAACAAAAAAAATTGCCCACAAGAATAACCCACAAGGTGTCGGTCACAATTCGAAAATGCACCTTTTACAATGCCAAATTGCTATTTTTTCGAAAAATTACTCTCTATCCCCCTTTGATTTTTGAAAAAATATCCCCCCTTAAAAAGGCTTTCTTTAACAAAGCATTTTAATAATTATTATAAATTTAAAATTAAAATAAATAATTTTAATTTCTATAGTTTTAAAACTTTAGAAAAAATAAATTAAAATTTTAATTTTAATTTATAAAGTTTAAAAAACTATATTAAAAAAAATTAAAATTAAAAATTTTAATTAAAAATAATAATAATTAAAAAATGACATTGCAAAAAAAAATTATACCTTGGGGGGGTCGGCGGGATTTGAACCCCCGACCTGCAGGCTCCCTGAGCCTTACCGCACGGCTCACGACCACGTGAGCCAGCGGGCTGATCCGAAAAGATCAGCGGACCTCCTCCCTTTTCAACATCGAATGGTCCTCCTCCTCAGCTGTGGCCTCGCGTGTTGTTGTTTCCTGCCTGCGGCCTGCGTTCCCCGACGATCCCTGGCGCTGCTTCCCGGCTGTACCTTTCAAAAAAAAATTTGTTTTTCGAAAAAAAATTTTGCCCTCTACGCAGTTCCAGCCCGGCTACACTTTTGCGAATTCTCGGTTGTTTTTTTTTTTCCCGGAATCCACGCTTTTAAAAAATCGGGGGGGGGGCGCGACAAAAATGCGCTCGCCCGCAATTTGATTGTTGGGAGGGGGGGTTTATACTCCCCCTGTGGCGCGACGGGCGGGAATTTTAAATTCCCCTCGCAGCGTCGGCCAAGGGGGGGGGCTCCCCTCCTGTCGCACGACCTGCACGATAGACTGTCGCGGCGAGCGAGAATTTTAAATTCCCCTCGCAGCGTCGACCAAGGGGGGGGGCTCCCCTCCTGTCGCACGGCCTGTGTGACAGACTGTCGCACGGGCCTGCGGCGCACGACAGCTCCTCTATCGCGCGTCTGCGACAGACGTCGTGCGGGGGAGCGCGGACCCTCCTGGTCGCGCGTCTGTGACAAACGTCACGCGGGGGGGAGCGCGGACCCTCCTGTGTCGCACGTCTGTGACAGTCACACGCGTGGGGAGTGGTCCCTCCCTCCTGGACGCACGTTCCAGCCGGTCACACGCAACGGGGTCCGGGCCCTCCTGCGACGCAGCGCGCCGGCTGCGTCTACGTCGGCGAGCGGTGGGGAGTCTGGTCACTGCGGGTCGAGCAGCCTGCTTTCTCCTTCAGTCGCGTCTGCACGACAAAAAAAATAAAATAACTGCACAACCGCCCAGTTTCTCAACCTCGGCTTCTCGTCACGCCTCCCTGCTCATCGCTGGCTCTGATGCCATGTAAAACGCGAAACATATTGTATTATTTCAGCATTGAATAAATACATTGAACAGTGCCGTGAATAGACACAGGCAACTGAACTCTGTTACAACAGTGTAACAGTAAGCGTAACAGTACGCTAACAATGAATAAAGACAAAACTAAATATAAGTACGCTAACAGTATGCAAGTGAAAGATTCATTAACCATGATTTTGTGCATGCAATTGTGCATGCAAGTCAAGTCACCAAAAGCTAGCTAATCCATAAGTGGACATTGGTCTATACAAAAAAGGTCGCTAATGTGATAGACATGTCACCACTCATAAGGATACCGCCATTTCCAAGCTGACTTGATGTCACCAAACCTGTAATGAGGGTCATCCCATGATATTCGAATAACTGAGGAATTCTAGGGGTTCAAGCTCATTATCCCCTTATTTTATTTTGATTTCTTAGAGTAGGGATTCTTGTCCATTTTTTAACAAGGGAATTTTATTGCTTTTGTAGTAAAACTTTTCTTTTCTTTTCTCTTTTTCTTAGTTTTTTTTTTTTGCTTTTCTTTTTCGATATACTTGCTTAGATTATACAAGGAACAAGGAATTTTATTCTCAATATTCTAGACCATGCACATAATAGGATAGAAAAAAAACTTTTAGCTTAAGGAACTAAGACTACTATGTAGTATCATTTTCCAAATTTGCAATAAATCATTTTAATATATGAAAGTGTGTTCTTGGTTCAATAAGTAGCAAGACCTATTCCCAAAACTCAAAATTTTATTTAGTGAAGTAGTAGTGATTTTTGGTACAAGAGAGATTTATAATCAGAATGATGAAATCAAAATTTAGTAAAGATGTAAATTAAGTGGTTTATGATAACTTTTGAGTTTATCCGAAAGAAGATAAAATATGAATTGAATTTTGGAAAACAACAAACAATAATGCAAAATGAGGACTTTAACATAATTTGACATATTTTTGAAAAAAATTCATGTTTTATTTATTTTTTTTTTTGGATGTTTTGATGATAATTACAAATTGAACGATGAAGAATTTATTTACAATTATATACAATTATGGAACTTTTGCTTTATGCATAATATATTTTGAGATTCATGATATTCATTGGCTCTTTGAGATATTTTCCATCCAAATTAGCCAAAAAATATGCACCTGATCTAAATTTAGCAGTAAATACAAATGGTCCAAGCCAATTAGATTGAAATTTACCTTTAATATATTTTCTAGCATTAGTATTTTTTTGGTTTTCTTTAATTACTAAATAACCAACTTCAAAAGATCGATTGTGGACTTTATTTGCATATGATCATTTGAGTTTATATTGGTAAGCGTGAAGATGCTCCAAAGAATGAATGCGTTTCTCATACAAAAGTTCCAACTGACTTAATCTGCCAGCATGATATTCATCCCCTAATTCAACATCTTGAAGTAGAAGAGCTAAAGAAGAAACTTCCAAATCAAATGGAAAAGCACCTTTAGTACCATAGACCAAGACAAAAGGTGAAGTGCCTGTAGGAGCATGAACACTGGTTCAATAAGCCCACAAGGTAGGATATAATTGCATATGCCATCACGACCTGATTTATTATCCAATATTTTTAAAATTTTGATCAGAGTTCTATTATATGCTTCGGCTTGGTCATTCCCTTGTGGATAGTATGGAGTGGACCATCGATGCTAAATTTTATATTTTTGGTAGAGTATTTTAATGTCTTTGTTCTTAAAGCATGTTCCATTATCAGAGATAAGAGTTGACAGAATACCAAATCTGCAAATAATTTGATTAAATATGAATTTGGACACTTGGACTCCTGTGCAAGAAGCTAATGGTATGGCTTCTACCCATTTTTTAAACTACTTTGTTGTTGTTATGACGAATTTATGCCCATCTGAAGAAATAGGATTAATTTTTCCCATGATGTCTAGGACCCATTTGAAAAAGGGCCAAGGAGAAGAAATAGCTTGAAGTTCCTGATCAGGAGCATGAAAAAGATTTGCATGTCTTTGACACTTTTCACAATGATGCTCATAATCATTAGTTTCTTTTTCCATGGAAGGACAAAAGTATCCCATTCATAGGAGTTTTTTAGCAATGGCAATTCCACAAAAATGTCCTCCACAAGATCCATCATGGGCTTCACTTAATGCTTTCTTTGACTCTTCTAAATTGGGACATCTCAAAAATATTCCTTCAAAAGACCTTTTATATAGGGTATTGTCAATAATTGTGAAGTGAACAACTCACTTACATAATAACCTATGTTGGTTTCTATCTAATACTTTTGGGAAGTTCCCTTGTTGGTGAAAGTTAAAGATGTCTATATATCAAGGTTTCAGAGTCATCTCATTAATTAAAAATACATCTAATGGTTCTAGACAATACTTGAATTAATTTGGCTCTTGGAGTTGGCAAATAATGATTGTGGTATATTCATCATCCAACTCCAAAGGCAACAAAGAGGTAACAATAGCCATGAAATCAGAAGCACGGTTGATAGTGCGAGGGATGGCCTCCAAAGTTACTTTCTCAAATAAGGATATAAGATTAAGAACATATTCTTTATAGTGTCAAGAACCCATGATACAATTTTATGATCATGAAGTGAAGATGGTTCCTACTATTACGACTGACCCGTCGCTGCATATTATCGCATGTGTTAACCACATGCCTTTCAAAAGGGTCTTGATTGACACTAGGCCCTCGATCAATATAATCACAACCAAGGCATTGAGCCAACTCAAGTTACCCAAGTCACAGATTGTGCCTACCATATTTATGTTGAGAGCATTTAATGTTGCACTATGCTCAATAGTTGGTACAATTGTTCTACCTATGCAAGTGGGACTCAAGACCATCTTTGTGATGTGTCATGTGATAGAGGGTGCAATGCAGTACAACATTCTACTCAGGAGGCCTTGGATTCATGAAATGCATTGTGTCCCTTCTATCTTACATTAGTGTGTGAAATACATTCACGAGGGACAAGTTCACGTAGTGTCCTCGGATGAAGAACCATTCAAGTAGAAGATTTGCCTAGGGGTTTTGTACTCCCATCGATGCACTTGGATATCCAACCTGTATCGTCAATTAAGATTCCAATAGGCAAACCAGCAACCCATGCTCAACCATTGGCATCTATGTCACACAAATCTAAGCATACAACTACTTCTCTAAAGTCGATTGCATCGATAATGCACCAGCAAGTCGAGAAGCTTAAGGCAAAATTGGGTGAGAAAGTTGAAAATCACATGCCCAGATCAGTTGCCAATGAGACTCCCACTCCCATGGATGTGGAAGAACCTCAAGAAAAAGCTAAGGAGGTACCTTAGCCTACTTCACCTGCATCTTTAGCAGGGTCATTTGCACCACAGGTGACCGTTCATCTTGCCAGCACAGGTTTGGGTGAGTATCTTGTGCAAAATGTTACTTTCAGACATATCTTGAAAACTACACAAGAGATGGGATGACTGCACGCCCATCGATTTCGTATTGGATCTATAGTGTTGTTGGGTGAGACACCCAACCAAAAAAACTTTGTCTATGCAGGGTTGGATCAAGCACCCACCATAATATCCATAGATGAGGATGATGACGAGCCATTCACTATGAATGTGCACTATCTGTCCAACCTAGAATACGCCATGCACATTTTCGAGTCATATCATTGGCATGGACGCAACCTAGGTCTTTTTTGAACAAGGACGTAAAACCCCACTTGAACCTAATTATCAGTTGGATACTGATAGGTTTGGGTTAGGGTTACAAGTATAGGGTCATGATGATTTGCTTGTTGCATCCTTAGATTGCATGTACTTGAGTTTGGGGGACGATGTGGACTTTAATCCATATCATCCTAATCCTTTCAACTATTGGAGGACTCGCAAAATGATATCGTTTGTTACCATAGGGCCACCTAATTCATACCATGATGGGCCCTTAGAGGACAAACCTAGAGACAACCTGGGTAATGGTGCTACCAATGACACTGGTATGTAGGGGCACGAACCCCATGCTGTAGGTGATGTTGAGTTAGGAGATCTTTGCGATAAGGATGGAGAGGAGTCCACCTTCGAGGTGAATGGACCTAGTTATGATGTAGACAATGAGTCCTCAAATGATGATCAATATGAGGAGAAAATCAAGCCAAACTTTCTATGTTCGATGTTTATATACCATCTGCTACCTATGGAACAAGTGGGAGAGACGAACGAGCGCTTCATAGTCGATAGTGATTATAAAGATGAAACCGAGGAGGCTTACTTAAAGCCTTGTCCAACTAATATTCCACTATGCATAGACACAATAGAGTGGCCCATCCATAGTGGTGACCATACTAATGTAGATGAGAGGATCGATTCCAGACTCGTGTATCCATAATATCTATTGCCTAGGGAATCAGAGCACATTATGGAGGAAGTCCCTCCCAACACTGAGCGCTTTGAGGAAGGTGTAGCGCCAGTGTACGCGATAGTATCATATATACAATCACTCTATCAGATTTATCTGGATAGTTATGATAGTGACTATAGTTAGATACATGGGACCACATCTACCTAATTGCTCCTTGGAAGAGGGGGGAAGTGATGGATTGTATTTGTACAGCAATGATGAGGACTCAGTGGAGATGGCCTATTTAGGACCTCACCACTTACGCAATAGGCCTCCACCTAGAGGTGCCCCACCTATTATAGCTATAGGTCTACGTCGAGAGATCAATCTCCATCACAGCCTGAGGGAAATAAGAGAGCTCAAAGAGAGGTATCAGGAACTCTTTTTCGATCTTCCTACGTACACGAAGCTCCTTGAGTCGAGAGATCCCATTTTGTAGTAAGTGCACTGGTAGGATCCAGTTATACGGACATCCCATAGAGAGGATTTGTTTGTGCCCGTACCATCCAAACCAGATCTCACGTATGGAAGCTATGCTTTAGAGATAGAGTTTTGTTCGTGTGGTTCCGAAGATCAATTCCATTCCATCAATATGGTCTTCATCGATTTGACCACTCCGCTCTGCAATCTAGTAGATCTATTGAAACCGCTACATCTAAACATGGATGCTATCGATTGGGATCACACTAAGTCACCAATCCAACCTGAAGATTTCTTCCCAAATGAAGAAATGTTGTAACCATTTCATTTTGCACCAAGCTATGCTCATGATGTTTGTCACACCGAGAATGCTTCCCAAGAGGAACATGTGAACCCGAATGATGACATCCATATGATTCCTATGCCTCACCAGCTTGAGGAGGGATCACATATGTCAGTAGACAAAACCTTTGATGTGGATATCAGTAAAGATCCCACAAATCTAAAGAAGGTTATATTTGGAGAGAGTCTCACTCTGGATGAGCATGATAACATCATCCCTCTACTGAAATAGAGACCTGATCTCTTTTCTTGGACTTACAAAGACATGTCGGGTCTAGATCCAAAATTGGGTACTCATAACCTTTCGCTATATCTATCGATGAAGCCAGTCAAGCAAAAATTTAGAAAGATGCA
This sequence comes from Wollemia nobilis, assembly GCA_028583015.1. Lineage (NCBI taxonomy): Eukaryota > Viridiplantae > Streptophyta > Pinopsida > Araucariales > Araucariaceae > Wollemia > Wollemia nobilis. The sequence goes on along the minus strand of JAQPPZ010016864.1, from coordinate 8,794,618 downwards.
TTCAACAATAGCCTTAATGGTAAAATACGAGTTGCAAAATCTATTGGACGTAGAGTTCATCATCTCCATTGACTATCTAGAATGGGTCTCCAATATGGTACCCATAGGAAAGCCATATGGAAGGGTCCGTATTTGTACGGATTTTAGAGATCTCAACAAGGCAACACCCAAAGATTCATTTTTGTTGCCAAATATCGATGCTCTGGTAGACACCACTACAGGTCACGAAATGCTCTCCCTTATGGACGATTTTTTTGAATATAACCAAATTTGGATTAAACCTGAATATCAGCATAAAACCATGTTCATAATGCCTTGGGGGATATTTTGCTACAAAGTTATGCCATTCGGTATTAAAAATGTTGGTGCCACATATCAGCGGGCTATGACATATATTTTTCATGACTACATGCATAAAATATTAGAAGATTATATCAATGACTTACTAGCTAAGTTGTTTCTACGAGCAGAGCATGCGGAGGTCCTAAGGAAGGTCTTCGATCGCCTGATAGAGCACAATGTCAGGTTGAATCCTAATAAGTGCGTATTTGACATACCTTCAGGAAAACTCTTGGGATTCATCATTTCTAAACAAGGCATCGAAGTAGACCCAAAAAAGGTCATGACTATTCTAGAGATGCTTCCTCCCACTAATATCAAAGAACTAAGAAGCCTTTAGGGCAAAGTAGCATCCATAAAATGATTCATCGCCCAATTATCGGATAAGTATCAACCCATGAATCGATTGCTACACAAGGGAGTCCCATTTGATTGGGATAAGGACTACCAAACAACATTTGCTAAGATTAATCAATACCTGGAAATGTTGCCAGTACTAGCTCCACCAAGTCTAGATGAGCTTTTTTTGCTATATATATCGACAATTGACTTTGCATTAAAGACCATGTTAGCCCAAAATAACGTGCAAGGCAAAGAGCAAGCCGTATATTACATCAGTTGCACCTTGGTGAGTTATGAGTTAGGATATGCATATGTTGAAAAACTTTGTTTAGCAGTAGTGTTGGCTACCAGGAAATTGTGGCATTACATGCTAAGTCATACCACATATGTTATATTGAAACAGAATCCTTTGCAGTACATGATGAGCAAGACATATCATAACACACATACTGCAAAGTGGATCATGCTATTGATAGAATTAGATTTGCAATTCATCAGCCAAAATTCCATCAAGGGGTAGGTCATAGTTGATCAACTGGTTGAGGCACCACTATCCAATAGTAGGCCTCTAACCATTGAGCTTCCATATGATGCGGTCTTAGTAATATCTGAAGCTCCCAAACCTGAGGAACTAGAGAATAACATTGACATGACATTATTCTTTGACGATTTGAAGTGTGATCAAGGGGGTGGTGTAGGAATAGTGTTTTTCATGCCACAAGGAGCTCCAATGCCCTTGTTTTTGAAGTTAAACTTTTTGTGCACCAACAATAATATTGAGTACAAAGCCCTACTTTTGGGCCTCCACACAGTCATCGCCATGGGTATTAAAAGACTGAACATTTTTGGTGATTCTCTACTCATAGTTAACCAGGTTAAGGGGATATTTCAGTGTCGATGTCCCATGCTGAAAGTCTACAAAGATCTTATTGCCACTTATCTGGGTAAATTGGAATGGTATGACATCGAGGCAATCCCTCGTTCATCAAATAGGTTTGCAGACACCATGGCATATTTGGGGTCCTTGATCCCTTAGAATATGTATGTTGAGTTTACTATGATCTATGTTAGAACACTCTAACACCCAACAGTAGAGCGTGCAACCTTTGATAACAAAGAGTTAGTCAACATGATTATCATGGAATCAACAACTGATTGGTTTCGTAGAGCGAAAGAATTTCTTAAGCAGGCACCCTAGGAGTCATTGACTTCTTAGAGTCCTATTGGTCACGAATCCACCTAGTCATATAAAATGCACCCTAGACTCGGCCAACATTGAAAGGCCAAGAGAAAGAGAAGTCTCCCGGGCCAATCTCTAGAGAGGGCTGGCTCCCAAACTAATCTAAACTAATTTCAAGGTTGAGGGTTAGAAATAACAGAAAGATATGGAAATATGGCTGAAGCCGACAGTTGATAGGGAGAACAACCTAAGATAGCAAATAAAATCAAACTAAATCCCAAATATAAGCAGCAACTAATTCTTAGAATGCACATACAGAAATTGGATCAAACATTGACCATAAGTTTGCCTTCAATTATACTTCAAATGTTCAAATTAAAACACAACTAAATTCAGAAAAATAGAATTCAAATAAAACTTTAGCACTTGACAAAACATAGGTGAATTACATAGAAAGCATCACATGAACATCCATTTGGAACACCAACTCAAAAGAATCTAAGAACAGAGCAAAATGCATTTAGGATTTATGCCTCATTTTTTGCAAAAAAGTCCTCCATTTTTCTTAAGATGTACATTAGTATTTATAGAGGCCTTCCATCTCCCTTTCACATCATAGCATTTAAAACATAAAATAGATTTTGAAGAGGAGATTGACAAAATATGCACTTGAAAAGAGAAAACAATGCCTCGGAGAAATTACATTCCCTCCTTTTATGGATCAAATTTGAAAATCGAACAGAAATAAGGGACCAGATTTATCCATTAAATGACTGTTCTTGGGGCATGATTGAAGTGTTAGGAGATAACGAATAGGAGCTTTTAATACCGAAGGCATATTTAATTTTGGTGGCATTGAAAACTGCATGATTTAATATGTTCTCCCATCTTGTGCACATAGGTAAACAGCAAAACATTTAATCTTGGAGCCACTTTAACCTTGATCTCAAAATTAGTTGGAGAGCTTTTAAAAACATTACTTTGTTTGATACACGTTCTCCTATGCAATATGAAGAGAAATGCAGACATAACTTTATTGGACCTTTGTTGTTGCTTCTGTTGTAAAAACGTGACATATCACGAAATCGTGACATTTTTCCCTTACTGCTTTCTTTCGTCACCTTTAGCCATAAAAATGGGATGTGTCACGAAATCATGACAATCTTCTCTATTTGGCTGTCGTCTTCTTTACTTCCGTGAAAATGTGACATGTCGCAAAATCGTGACATCCTCCTCTCGCTTGGCTCTTCGTCTTTATGCTTTCACAAAAACGCAACAAGTCACGAAAATGTGACAAGTCACGAAATCATGACATGTCATGAAATCATGACAATCTACCTTCATTTTGTTCCTTCCCTGCTCCAAGTCGCAAAAATGTGACAAGTCACGAAATTGTGACATGTCGCGAAATCACGACATTTCATACTTGGCGATGTCTTTTCCACTTTCTCCCTGTGAAAATGAGACAAGTCATGAAATCATGACATGTTTCTCTTGCCTTGGACATTTCTGCTTTCGCCCCACAAAAACATGACAAGCCATGAAATCGCAACATTTTTATGTCTTCTCCTTCATTGTTGCTTCTGTTGTGAAAATTCGACGTGTCGTGAAATCGCGACATCCTCCGCTCGCTACTTTCTCCTGTTGCCACCAATCGCAAAAATGTGACATGTCATGAAATTGTGACATTTTCCTCTGTCTGGCTCCTTCCTTGATTTCCTGCCATGAAAATATGACAGGTCGCGATATCTCGACAATTTTTTTTTGCCTTGTATTTTTTTGCTTTCTAGCACAAAAACGCGACAAGTCATGAAATCGTGACATTCCGTACCATTTTACTCCCTCCTCGCTTTCCTATCGTGAAAACGTGACAGGTCATGATATCATGACATTTTTCCTTGGTGCTCCCCTTTGCTGTTGAATTACGCAAAATGGTGACATCTACATATCACTTTGCTTTCTTGCCACTGTCTGCCACGAAAATGCGACATGTCACGATATTGCGACAAATTTGTCGTTACTGCTTCCTTTGCTGCTTTCGAGCGTGAAAATATGACAAGTCGCAAAAATGCGACATGTCGCAATATTGTGACATTTTCTATGCTTAGCTCTTTTCTGCATTGGACGCCGCAAAAATGTGACAGGTCACAAAAATGCGACATGTCACGATTTCGTGACATTTTTCACTTTGCTTTGGCACAAAAATTGTAGAGATTTGTGTTTTTTACTAATTATCCCTTTTGAGGTGCTTGGAGGGACAAACAGAGGAGTGAGTATCTCTACAATTTGTGTATTATTTTGCATGAAAAGCAACAGTAAAAAAATTGTGGCAAAAATGCCAACATTCTTGGCGGCTCTCGGGGTATACAATTCTGCTATATGCACGAACCTCAGGCCTTTATTCATTGGGAAACAGAGTCAAGAAGTTGGAGGAGCAGAAGAAGTGAGTGTTGGTTGATGTTGAACATTTATACGGGCTACTGCAACAAGCTCTTCCTGGCACTCAGCACTTAAAACAGGACCTTCAGCAAAAATTTGTGGAATAGCAAAACTTCCCTTATTCCTTTAACTACTGCATTTTGCCTAGCTCGATTGAGTTGGGTAATCACCAGGTGCTTGAAAGGGTCTCCATGGTAGTGGTGAGAAACAAATGGGTTGCAAAAATAGGAATGAATGGGGTGATGACCGGTAGATGTGCAGGCCATGGAACGAGAATGGTGAATGATGGAATGGTGGAAGATGGAGGAGTAGAAGCGGTAGATACAACAATTGAAGAGGGCGCTACTGTGCTACCAGCTGTTGGGATTCCATGAAAATAGATAATGAAATGGAGTATATGGGATGGAGAAAGCGGTGGGAACTATGGAGAAGTACTCAAAAGACAAAGGATTGGAAGAAAAGGGAAGTGAAGAAACGGGGAACATCAGAGAGGGGAGTAGAAACAACAGTAGTGAATTGATTATGTACAGTGGAAGGAGTGGGAGAGGAAGGGAATGAAAATAAGGAAGTGGAAGAAAGAAGTAGATGGAATCCACTACCTACTGGGAAGGAAAAGAAAAAGAAATAGAAATAAACATACCTACGGGCTCGTGTGCAAAAGGAGCCAAAGTTGACAAATTTTTTTTTCTTTTTTCTTTAAACTCTATGTACAAAGTAAAACTATGTTTTCACATCATGAAATGTAGGCTTTCAAATGAAAGTCATTCACTGATATAGGAATTGAATTACCTTCCAATTATTTAAGATAAAATGAATTTGTTGCACCTGTACTGGCAATCTGGAATGGACCCTCCCACAGAGCATCAAATTTCTTGTGCATCCCTGGCTTGGACTTCTTTTCATTCCACTTTAAGACTAAATCACCCAATTTGAATGTGTGGTCAGTAGAACATTTGTGAAACCATTTTGAAACCACCTATGAGTTCTTAGAAAACTCATCATAGGCCAAAGAACTTTGCTCTTCCAACTGCAACAACTGAGCCAATCGTATGTTCATAGGATCCATATTTTCTTCATCGTCCGAGAATTCCTTCAATTGCTGCAAGGCGGGCAGTTCTAAATGAATAGTCAATATTACCTCTTTCCTGTATACCAGGGCATATTGTGAAGTCTTGATAGACTTCTTGATCAAAATTCTATTTGCCCATAAGGCCTGATTCAGCAAAAGGTGCCAAGATCTCTTATTATCCCCCAAGGATCTCTTTAAAATCCATAGCAAGTTCTTGTTTGTAGATTCCGCCAAGCCATTCCCCTAAGGGTAATAATTGGAGGATGTCTTCAGAAAAATACCATACTTGTTTGCAAATTCTCCTATATTGGCTCTAATGAATGGAGTTCCATTATCTGTGATAATGGCATCAAGAATGCCAAAACGCATGATCAGTCCTTCAATGAAAGTGATTACCACATCCTAATTTGTAGCCTTGGTTGGAATGGCCTCAGACCATCTTGTAAAATAATCAGTAGCTATCAAGATGTACTTGTGTCTGGCTAAAGAGTTTGGATCAATAATCCCAATAAAGTCCAGCCCCCACTGCTAAAAAGGTGCTTCTACTTGAATTGGATATAGGGGCAATGGTGCATTTCTGATCTGTCTCGTATACCTTTGGCATTTGTCGCAAGCTTGAGCAATCTTGAAAGTATCCATGAAAAAAGTTGGCCAATAGTAACTAGCCCGAATAATCTTTAAGGCCATAGGCCTACCAGCGTAATGTCCCCCCGATATGCCAAAATGAAACTCCTCCAGGAGTCTAGCTTTCTCGAGTTCCTTAACGCACCCTAGGAGAACTCCATCAATGTTTTTGAAGAACAATCCCTCGGGCAACAATACATACCTAAGAGCTTGTAGGCGAAACCTTCTCCATTGTGAAGCATTTAATTTAGGGGGACATCTACCTATTGAAAAATAATCAACAAGGTCATCTACCCAATCTTGGCCTTGTGCAAAGATGTTCACTAGATTCCTTTCTTCAGCAGGGTCGTTCACTTGATGATCAACTATCTCAAAGGCCGCAGTTTTTTCTAATTGATATCATAAGGCCTTACCCCGCACCAACTTGGTTGGATGGATCTCAACATCGAACTCTTGAATTTTGGTGGCCCAACCGACACGCTTATCGCCCATATCACCCTGAATGATGAAGTTCCTTACATTGGGGTGGATGACGTAGATGATCATCTTGCTCTGAGATATGAAGTGCTTGAAATTTTTGAGAGACTTCATGATAGCATAGACCTGCTTCTCAATGAAATTGTATTTCTCCTCATGGGGTAAGATAACCTGGCTAAGGAAAGCAATGGGTCTTTCATCCCCATCGTCTCCTTTCTGTGTAAGCACTACAACATAGCTTTCGTCCTCTCCAACTGCGTATAGAATGAAGTCCTTAGAATAGTATGGATTGATCAACACAGGGGTTTATGCAATTCTATCTTTAATCTCCTAAAATACGTCTTTCCTCTGAGTTGTCCACTTGAACTCCGCATATTTCTTTAATAGCTCAGTCATGGGCTTGACTGCTCGAGCAAAGTCGAAAATAATTTTTTTGACAAAATTGATTTTCCCGAAGAAAGATTGCAACTATTTCTTATTGGTAGGGAGTGATAGTTTCTTCAAAGATTCAGCTCTCGATGGATCAATTTCCAAACCATTCTCTGAGATGACATGTCCCAAGAGCTTACCTTCCTTTACTGTAAAAATTGACTTCTTGGGGTTGATGGAAATTCCAAACTCTCGACATTTCTCAAATATCTGCCTCAAATGAGAATAGTGTTCTTGTTTGTGCAAAAATACAATCATATCATCGAGATAGATGACAATGATCTTATTCAAAATCTCCCCAAATGTGATGTCCATGGCCCTTTGAAACATAGCCCCAACATTGGACAATCCGAATGGCATGCATTGATAGGCAAAGGTACCCCACTTGGTTGTGAACGTGGTTTTGTGCTGATCCTCATCCCTAACCAAAATTTGATTGTATCCAAAGAATCCATCTAGTAATGAAAAGCGCTGAGCCCCAGCAACAACATGAAGGATATGATCAATGTGAGGCAATGGATAGTAATCCTTCAAGGATGCTCGGTTCAAGTTTCAAAATTCCACACACATCCGTATATCTCCATTTTTCTTACGGATCGAAACCAAATTAGCAACCTAGGTCGAGTGCTTAATCAGATATATAATATTGGACTACAACATTTTCACAAGTTCAGCCTTCATTAGGGATTCAATCTTTGGGTTCACTGGTCTCTTCTTCTGCCTGAAGGGTTTGACTCCTTCTTCCAGCTCGATAGTATGCTGAATGATCTCTTTATCATATCCCCTCAGATCCTCGTAGCTCTAGGCCACTATGTCATAAAACTCTTGACACAATTTTCTGATCTCTTGCAATTCAGTGGGAGTAGAATCAGTCCCAATTTTGATGACCTTATCATCCTCCAACTAAAGATCCATGTATTCTTTCTCGTCGACCTTGATCCGATGCTTCTTGGATCGATCATTCTGATCAAACAAGCTTTCTAGAGTAATGAGGCCTTTAGGAATGTGGTTATTCTACAACTGAATCAGGCCTTTAGTTTCTTCATGCTCCAAGGTCCTTCCCTTGATGGTGGCAGCTTATTGAACCAAAAAGATAACAATTTTCTCATCGCTATCGAAGACTTGCCAAAAGGTGTCCTTGTCTGGGATAGAGGGCCTATACACAAGTCTCACTATTTTTGGCCTTCTTACCACCTGCTCGATTGGTGAAAAATTTGCGCTCAAGGAATCCAGTAGGTTAGCATGTTTATTTTATTCTCGTGGAACGAAATGCATGCTGAGAGTAGAGAACGATTCGAACAGGTCCCAGACCTTGTTGCGATAGTTCTTGAGATAGTGGTTCTTTGACACACACTTATTGGTCACCTGATTGATAATCAGCTCGGAGTCACCAAAGATTTGCAACTGTCACACTCCAAGTTTCTCAGCCTTCTTGAGGCCTAGGCATAAAGCCTCATATTTTAATGCATTATTTATGCAGCTCCAGGTCAAACAATATGAATAGGATCGTTGAATCCCATAAGGTAATACAAGAACAATCCCAGCTCCAATGCCATTTCTACATCGTGCTCTATTGAAATAGAGCTTCCAAAGCTGGTCTTGACTTTCATCATTCTTTTCTTGAGCCCTTTCAGGCCTAAAAATGGAGTAACACCCTAAGTCAGTTTCCATCATGGCATTGAAATTGGCCATGGAAATTTCATTTTCTAGGCGGAGCTCTTCCAAAGCGTCTTCCATTATGTCAAGCTCACCAAATTCTTTAGACATCATGTGCACCGAATTTGCTAACCTATCCATTTCATCTATTCTCTCCACATGAAATGTGGAAGGCTTCTCATTGAAAATTTTCACCTTTTTACCTTTATGGATCACCTCCAAATGAGTAAACTCCAAAGAAATGTAACCCCCGAGTTTAGCTGTGAACTCTTAGCAGAGACACATACCAAAACATAGCTCTAGATCCACTACTATGATCTCATGGATCACAGTAATATGAGGCATGGCGTGCAGGGAGATAGGAAAATCCTTAATTACACCCACTGTCTTTATCAAGGTACCATCTAGCTACAAAAATCTCATGCTAGTCCTTGTATATTCCATGCCTATGACATCACATATTGCCTTAGGCATGACAGTAGTAGCTGCTCTTGAGTCAATGAGGCAATTATGCACCACATGTCCCTCCATTCTTAATGAAAGATAAAAATGTGGTGGTCTATTTTTTTCGATGACTGAAGAGGTCAGAGTTTGGGCCATAACTACCTAGGCTGGAGCCTTCCCCTTACTTTGTGTGGTCTTCAGGGATTCCTGTAAGAGATTCACCTGTCCAGGTAGCTGCAAGGTGTCATACAAACTTACCTTGGTTGGTATCCTTTTGAGTTCTTCGATGATGTTGTACTCCATCAAAATTGGCTCTCTCCCTCCACTAGCAGATTCAAATCTGCTTCTATATTGTTGGGTGGCCTCCACTCATTGTCGTTTAGTCAATGATGGATACCGCAACGTCTCTCTAGCTTGTTCCTTTGTTTCTGCTTGCGGCTGGGAAGTAGAAGCCTTAGCTTACAACCTCTCTTTTGCTTATGGTGGAAGCGAATCCTTTGACAAAATAGGTGTATCTTATTGCAGAGCTGGAGCATCATGAGTCTTTGCAGGTATTTTTTGCTTTGTTGCTTGTGCAAGAGGCACTTTCAATGGCTCCATCTTAGCCAAATCTACCAACATTGGTTTCTTGCCGCTACGTGTCAAGACTGCCATGTATTCCTTAGGAGACATCATGAAATTATGATCCACCTCTCGAATCATGTTTATACGGCTCCTTGTAAGAACTTGTAAATAATTTTAGTGGATCATGCAAGTGGACTCATCATGTGGGTCATTGCATGAAGAACACCAGTAAGATCGCTCATGTGAAACTTCAGAGGGGCCAGCCTCTTCACTTACCAGGATCGCTAAATTCCTCTTAGGTACTTTCTCTATAACCTTGCTAGGAGCAACTTGCTCTCTAGTTACCGCCAAAATAAATATTTATGGCTAAAAGTTCCTTTCCACCTCTCTCCGCTCCATAGATGTCATATTGTTAGTGAGGGATCTCATAGCCGACTGAATTTCTTGCAAAATAGCCAATTGAGGATCTGGGCTTGAGGGCACAGGCGATGCCGGTAGAGGCAATGGAACTGGTGGAGAAGGTAATGTAGGAGTTGGAACTGGAGAGGTTAACTATGGAATGGGAATCATAGGTACTAAAGTTGTGGGAGGATTCCATGAAGATGAAGGGTACATGGATGGAGCAGTATAAGATGTGGAGGCTGTACCTATAGGCTGGTAGTGCGAAAGCTCAGGAAAAATGGGCATAGTCATTTTTGGAGGCAATTTACCAATGGCAATCAGGTCAACCTCAGCCTTCTGTGCTTGGGAATATAGTGTAGGAAAGGTTTGAACATTGGACATCCTAATGTTCATACTAATATCTGAGTGGAAAGCCCTAAGATAGTAAAATGTCACTTGGTCATTAGTAGGGCGAAGACCATCAGGAACTCTCTGCCAAGTTCAAGCAAACCTAACATTGAAATCCACTATCTCCTCTTGAGGATGCCTCTTGATATTAGTAAATTGATGCAACAAAGAAAATGGGTCCGCTTGCTCATTGAACTATTGGATTAGCATATCTGCGAATTGATCCCACGAATTTATGGAGTTGGAAGACAAGGATCTATACTGGCACAATAACTTACCATGGAGTGACAGCACGAGCAATTTGATCATGACATCTTTGTCTATGATATTATGAATTGTAGCCAAGGATGCCACATCTGACACATGCTCGTACATGGTATTTCCAGTCCCATCATATGTAGGCAAAGCCTTTAATGCTGCAGCAGGAACTAGATTTTGAAAAGGTAGGTCCAACGCTCCCGAATGGTTCCAAGCAGGAAATTGACATGGAGGAGGTTGTTGACCAGCCATTTGCATTGCTGTATTTGGATCTACTAACAAGATCGTATCAGTACTGGGAGGAGTTGGAGATGGCACAAACTAACCCGCCACCTGCGAAGAGATAGCAAATGATGGGTTCACAGGACTTACCAATCTTGAGCGCTCCCTTTAGTTTTGAACATCGATCTTAAGTAATTCTATTGGGTCTTCCGATTCTTTGGCACTTGATCTTGTGATCATGAAGCAAATATTTTCACCAGCTTCATGATTGGAGATTTCTAGGTACTATACAGTCACCCCCAGTAGAGTCACCAGATGAACTTACAATCTCCACTTTGAGGTCAAGATAGTTCATCAAAATATTGATTCCTTCGAGTGTCAAAATATGGGACTTGTGAGTCCCATCGGGCATGCCAAAAATTATTGGTCACGAATCCGCCTAGTCATATAAAATGTGCCCTAGACCCGGCCAACATTGAAAGGCCGAGAGAAAGAGAAGTCTCTCGGGCCAATCTCCAGAGAGGGCTTGCTCCCAAACTAATCTAAATTGATTTTAAGGTTGAGGGTTAGAAATAACAGAAAGAGATGGAAATATGGCTGAAGCCAATAGTTGATAGGAAGAACAACCTCAAATAGCAAATAACCTCAAACTAAATTCCAAAGATAATCAACAACTAATTCTTAGAATGCACATACATAAATTGGATCAAACATTGACCATAAGTTTGCCTTTAATTATACTTCAAATGTTCAAATGAAAACACAGCCAAATTCAAAACAATAGAATTCAACTAAAACTTTAGCACTTGACAAAACAGAGGTGAATTACACAAAAAGCATCACATGAACATTCGTTTGGAACACCAACTCAAAAGACTCTAAGAACAGAGCAAAATGCATTTAGGATTTTTGCTTCAATTTTTGCAAAAAGGTCCTCCCTTTTTCTTAAGATGTACATTAGTATTTATAGAGGCCTTCCCTCTCCCTTTCGCATCACAACATTTGAAACATAAAACAGATTTTGAAGAGGATATCTGCAAAATATGCACTTGAAAAGAGAAAATAATGCCTTAGAGAAATCACATTCCTTGCTTTTATGGATCAAATTTGAAAAACGAACAAAAACAAGGGACCAGATTTCTCCATTAAATGACTATTCTCGGGGCATGCTTGAAGTGTTAGGAGATCACGAACATGAGCTTTTAATACCGGAGGCATATTTAATTTTGGTGGCATCAAAAACTGCATGATTTAACATGTTCTCCCATCTTGTGCACATAGGTAAATAGCAAAACATTTAATCTTGGAGCCACTTTAACCTTGATCTCAAAATCAGTTGGAGAGCTTTTAAAACATTACTTTGTTTGATCCACATTCTCCTATGCAATATGAATAAAAATGTAGACAAAACTTTATTGGACCTTTGTTGTCGCTTCTGTCATGAAAACGTGACATGTCACAAAATCATGACATTTTTCCCTTGCTGCTTTTTTCTGTCGCCTTTAGCCATGAAAACACGACATGTCACGAAATCATGACAATCTTCTTTGTTTGGTTGTCTTCTTTACTTTTGCAAAAACATGACATGTCATGAAATCGTGACATCCTCCTCTCGCTTGGATCTTTGTCTTCATGCTTTCGCAAAAACGCGACAAGTCATGAAATCACGACATCTCATGAAATCGTGACAATCTGCCTTCATTTTGCTCGTTCGCTGCTCCAAGTCAAAAAAATGTGACAAGTCACGAAATCGTGACATGTCATGAAATTGCAAAATTTCGTACTTGGTGTTGTACTTTCTGCTTTCTCCCCACGAAAATGTGACAAGTCACAAAATCGTGATATGTTTCTCCTGCCTTGGATATTTCTACTTTCACCCCGTGAAAATGTGACAAGTCACGAAATCATGACATTTTTATGTCTTCTCCTTCGTTGATGCTTTCGTTGCAAAAATTTGATGTGTCGCAAAATCGCGACATCCTCTGCTCACTGCTTTCTCCTGTTGCCACCGATTGCAAAAATGCGACATGTCACGAAATCATGACATTTTCCTCTGTTTGGCTCCTTCCTTGCTTTCCTGCCATGAAAACATGATAGGTCGCGATATCTCAACAATTATTTTCCGCCTTGTATTTTTTTGCTTTCTAGCATGAAAATGCGACAAGTCACGAAATCACGACATTTCGTACCATTTTACTCCCTCATCGCTTTCTTGCCACAAAAACACGATAGGTCATGATATCGCGACATTTTTCCTTGGCGCTCCCCTTTGCTACTGAATTGCACAAAATCGCGACATCCGCCTATCACTTTGCTTTCTTGCCAGTCTGCCATGAAAATGCGATATGTCGTGATATCGCGACAACTTTGTCGTTACTGCTTACTTTGCTAATTTCGAGCGAGAAAATATGACAAGTCATGAAAATGTGACATGTTGCGATATCATGACATTTTCTGTGCTTAGCTCTTTTCTACATCGGACGCCGCAAAAATGTGACAGGTCGCAAAAATGCGACATGTCACGATTTTGCGACATTTTTCACTTACTTTGCTTTGGCACAAAACTTGTAGAGATTTGTGTTTTTTACTAATTATCCCTTTTGAGGTGCTTGGAGGGACAAACAGAGGAGTGAGTATCTCTACAATTTGTGTATTATTTTGCATGAACAACAATAGCAAAAAAAATGTGGCAAAATGCCAACAAGTCCTACGGGGAGTGGTACTACCATTCACCACAAGGTTGTTTCTCAGTCTGCATTTGCAAAGCTAAATACACAGGGGGAGCAGGCCATCTTACTAGTCGAATTTGAGGCTTGTCAAATCTGGATGTTGCAAATCCAAGACTTCCTAAAACTTGGTATGATTCCAGAAGGATTTTCACATGCCGCAAGATGCACATTTAAATGGAAAGTGACTAAGTATGTCTTGATAGGAGACATTTTGTACCGATGCGGCTACAAAGGAGTTCTCCTTCGATGTCTTGAGCCCCAAGGGTCATCTTGGGCAATATCATAAGCTCACAATGGTATGTGCGATGGCCATTTCAGTGGCATGGCTATCATCAAATGCATCCTTTGCATGGGTTATTATTGGCCCACTATGGAGAAGAATTGCAATGTGTATGTCAAGAAATGCGTTAAATGTTAGCATCATTCTAATCTTACGCACTTGCCATCGTAGGTCTTACAGCCCATTCAGGCGGCTTGGCCATTTTCTTAGTGGGGATTAGATCTGATTGGCAATATTTCCCCTCCATCGTTAGGCTGACATACATTCATTATCATGACTACTGAGTATTTTACAAAGTGGGTGGAAGCCATTCCCCTTACAATGACCACTAGAGCTTGTATCGCAAAATTTATTCTCGATCATATCATATGTCATTTCGGGATACCATCTAAAATAATTTTGGATAATGGAACTTCTTTTAAGAACAAAACTATATGGGCTTTAACATATAAATACTGCATTAAACATAGTTTTGCAACTCCATATTATCCACAAAAAAATGGGTAAGCTAAGGCCTCAAACAAGACTGTCGTAGCCATATTGAAAAAGACAGTGCAAGAACACCACAAGGATTGGCATATATAGCTGCCCCTTGAACTATGGGCTTATAGGACTAGCATTGAGATGCCCATTAGGGCAATGCCATTTTCACTAGTATATGGCGCTGAGGCCATTATGCCCTTAGGGTTGGAAATTCCAACGTTATGCGTCGCATTGAAAGAGTTCATCGATGATGACACCACGCGACAAGCCCACCTCGATCAATTGACGTTGTTTGATGAACATCGCGTGAATTCCCTCGAGCATCTTCACATTTATCAAGAGCAATTAAAATGAGCTTAAAATATCAAAGTCCACTAGAGAGACTTTGAAGTTGGGGATCTTGTGTTGAAAGAGAACCAACAAAACTTCAATTTTCCATCAAACATGCGAGACAAATTCATGGCTAACTCGCTAGGGCCTTACATCATATCTAAAAATATTGATCCAGGTAGCTATCGCCTAACATCACTAGAGGGTGTGGAAGAGCTTGAGCCTCTAAATATTATCCATCTTAAGGCGTTCTATGGTTGAGAGCGTAGTAAAGGTACCAAAGGCATCTATAAGCCCTTTGGTCAACCCAAAAGCCCCGAGGGTTTTGTCTCAACCGCTCGGTCATCCCAAAAGGCCCCAAGCTCTCTAATTAAGAAGCTTGGTCAAGTAAAGGCACCAAAGGCATCTATAAACCTTTGGTCAACCCAAAAGCCATCAGGGTTTTGTCTCAACCGCTCGATCATCCCAAAATACCCCAAGCTCTCTGATTAAGAAGCTTGGTCAAGTAAAGGCACCAAAGGCATCTATAAACCTTTGGTCAACCCAAAATCCCTGAGGGTTTTGTCTCAACCGCTCGGTCATCCCAAAAGGCCCCAAGTTCTTTGATTAAGAATCTTGGTCAAGTAAAGGCACCAAGGATTTCTAAAAATTGTTTGGTCAACCCAAAGGCTTTGAGAGTTCCTATAACTTCTCAGTCATCCCAAAAGGCTCCACACCCTCTTGTTGAGAGTTTGGTCAACTAAAAGGTTCCAAAGGTGGCTGTAAAACCTTTGTTCAATTCAAAAGTCTCCAAAGATTTCTAAAAATCGCTTGGTCAACCCTAAAAATCTCGAAGGACATGTACTCGTCGTTTGGTCAAATATGAAATCTCAAAAACCTATAAAAATCAAGAAAAATATATTAAAGTCCAAAAAAAAAAATTGATAAAGCTTAAAATCCAAAAAAAATATGCATTTGCATTTTGCATTGTCATCTGCATTCACACATGCATTCACATCATCATATTGCATTTAGGCATTTGTCATCCATTGCATTCCACAGTAGAATGTAGTGCATTTATAAAAGTTTTACAAATAGTCACATGTTTGTATGAAAATCATGCACCCTTGCATTTATCATATATCATTGCATTCATACACGATACCTATTGTGGAGACCTATGTATGTATATTAAGTTTTCCTATCACTCAGCCATACCTAGTGGGTTCTTCAGATATTGTAGAAAGCTTGCTTTGCTATTATAGAAAATTTCATTAGTTGGGATAGTGCTTCAACATATCAGAATCTCGTCACTAAGCAAAACAATATAAAATATTGCTAAGATGAGAGAGGATGAAAGTTGTGAAAGCAGTTTTAGGTAACTAGAGAGATGTGTTTCATGACCTGCTTATATTGCAAATAATCGGTTCATAAAGGTGTACTTTGGAAAAAGGACAAGAATTTCCCCTATAAATCCCAAACTCATAAAAGTTAAATCCCAAGTTACAAAGTGAAAAAAAAAAATATATATATATATATATATATTTCAATTTCAAAATATAAAGTGACATAGTGAATCAAAAGCACTATAAAAATCCCTTGCTCAAAAAAAATGGTAATGCGTGGACTAACAGTGATTTTTATCACTACATCTGAGCAAGTAAGAAGGGTGAGAACTTGAATCCCTGGATTGTACACCTTTCGAAATCCATAGGGTGATCCCCGATCACAACAATGGGTTAGAAGAGTCTCGTATGCAATCAGAGGGGTAGTTCTATTGGGTGATCCCCAAACATAGCAATGAGTTGAAAGAGTCCTATGTACATTTGGAGGGGTAGCCCTGATAAATTTGCAAGATGAGCTAGCTTTAGGTACTTAGGATTGTCTAGCTATATAATTTTAATCAAAGCTAAAACAAGGATGATACGATCGTATGAGGAACCTTATCTCACATATGGGTTGAAGGAGTCCCGACTGACATACAGGGTATGCTTACGATCTATCTAAAAATACTCACATGCACACATAGGGATTATGAATAGTTGGTTTTGTGATGACAAAAGCCTTGTCCAATATAAGCTTGGTATAGTTAGTGAAAGCATGAGATTTCGGAATGAAAAAAAGTATTGAAGATGTAATAAAACAGAACTTTAAATCAACCGAATATAAATTAATTCCATTCGGTTACAATACATCTCCTGCCTTTTTAGGGGCCAGGAGTGTTAGTCTGCCTCGGTTACAATCGAAGTCAATATTGCTTCTATCCGCATGCCCACATTTGAAAATGGGCGGGCCAAACTGTATTGCCGTCGCTGGTGTTTAATGAGTTCTAGCTTGTTGTCTTTCCTGTATTCAAATAAACAATCAACTGTCAATAGCACCTGTATTTGAAAACAACGTATGTTATAGAACATAAACTATTTTAGTCACCTTTGAAAATAGCAAGTGTTCGAAAATGTGAAACATAAACGGTTAAAATATTGTTCATTAACAAGATATATTCAAAACGATATATATATATACTCAAGTAAAACTATGAACATGCATAGGGTGCCCAAGCGGGCCGCCCTGTTAAAATCCGACTTTGACGCCAACCCACTAGGAATTGGCTCAAAATCCAAGATAATGTGTTGTCGGCAAATTGGTAATTCACTGTGGTCGAATGTCTGGTTCGAAGGTCGAAACTGATATAATCGAGTCTTCAAATGAACAACACTTCGTTGTGTTCACCCAAAATATTCTCTTTTTCTTACTTCGTATCGAGCTAGTTTTATAGAGGTTTTCACCTCTGAGAGCATTAATGTTAAAACCCTAAATCCGCAAGGGCCGCATAGATTTTATCCTTATCGGGCCATTATGAGACATGGCTTGCACTGACAGATCGCAGTTATGAGGCATGGCTCTGGATCGGATTTGTTTTGAAATGGCTTGTCTCATTAAAGTCCGCCATTCTGCAGATCCATGGGGTCTCTTTGGAGAGGGGCATATAAGGGTGCCACGTGGCAATCATTCTTTGGATGCGGTGGCCACATCAAAGTCCGCCTTTGATTATCACAAATATGCTTTTTAGACATAAAGTGCCGAAGTGTCGCGATATCGAGACGTCACGATATCGCGACACTTCGGCAGAGCCTCCCCTTGGGGCCAAAGGTGTCACGATATCGCGACATGTGATATCGCGACACCTTTGGCCGAGGCTCCCCTCGGGACCAAAGGTGTCACGATATCACACGTCGCGATATCGTGACACCTTTGGCCGAGGGGAGCCTCGAGGCCAAAGGTGTCGCGATATCGCGACACCTTTGGTCGAGGCTCCCCTCGGGGCCAAAGGTGTCGCGATATCGTGACACCTTTGGCCGAGGGTAGCCTCAAGGCCAAAGGTGTCGCGATATCGCGACACCTTTGGCCGAGGGAGCCTCGGGGCCAAAGGTGTCGCGATATCGCGACACCTTTGGCCGAGGCTCCCCTCGGGGCCAAAGGTGTCATGATTTCATGACACCTTTGGCCGAGGGTAGCCTCGGGGCCAAAGGTGTCACGATATCGTGACACCTTTGGTCGAGGCTCCCCTTGGGGCCAAAGGTGTCACGATTTTGCGACATGCGAAATCGCGACGTCGCGATTTTGCAACGTTGCGAAATTGTGACGTCACGATTTCGCGACGTCTAAGGCTAGGTTCCCTTTTTGTTGAGGCCTGTTTGCTTTTAAAGACTTTGCTTTCGATGAAGGTTTTGGCAAGGCTTGAAGACTTTGATGAAGGTTTTAGCAAGGCTTGAAGACTTTGATGAAGGTTTTAGCAAGGCTCTTTTTTTGACCTTCTAAACTGCTGTGCAAGTGGCCAGGACCACTGTTTGACCTCTGAGGGCTGCCCTGAAAGCTATGTATGTCAATGCGATCAATGTTTGTAGTTACTTAATCAGAATGGTGCTGTTTTTGTGTCTACAGATGCCCCTTTTTGGGAAAAAAATAGAGAACCAAAGCACTAATGATTAGGGTTTCTTGGTAACCTAACCAACTTTTGATACCCCAAGTATGGAAAGGGCATGCATTCTTGAATCCTTGCTTCTGACGAGCTAAGGAATTTGATTTCAAGTGTTAACCTATTTTGGTGAGGTGTGACTTGAGCTTGGACATTGATCAGTCATGATTAGGCAAAGGGCGCAACCTTTTATCCACAGGGGAAACCTTGTGTTCATGCTTCGGGAATGCCAAGTATTTGATCAACTTAATGATTGCTTGTTTACTGCCCCAAGCAGGAGCGTGATTGTCTTTGTCAATGATTCTTTGAATGCATGTCATTGCCTTGATTGGGTGTGTGGTTTTTGATTGGTGACTAAGTGTGACTACCCCCTCAAGCGACGAATCGATGAGGGAATGACCTTCGTGAGAAAAGTGACGAGTCGCTTGACCCAAGATGACTTAGGTTAGGGTGCCTTTAGATGTTTTACCATTTGAGAATGTGCAATTTCCTGACATTTGGACCTATTTTTGGTGGGTGTTAACCCTTTTGGTGATGCCATAATGGGGAGAAATCAGCAAGAACCCATCTTCCCGTGGAGCGGTCCAGCTATGGTAGCCTTCTTGGGGAAGTAGGAGGGTGATAATTTGGGCCTCGACATCGATTTGTTGTGCCAAGAGGTTAAGTGCAAGAGCACTTGTGTCCGACAATTTATTGCTTATGTTTTTGTGTTGCTTTTTGTGATGTTTTTGTTGTTTTTGATTTTCTTTCTTTGCGTATATGTCATGACTTTATGCACAATGGTTGATGTTGGTGGATGCATGCTACTTTATATTGATGGATGCATATGGTATGATAATTACCGATGTTGTATGTTGATTTATTTTGATGGATGCATGATGGATGCAAGTGTTTTTGATTGGCATGTGATATGCGAAAATAAGATGGATGGATGAACTTTGTGATGTTTGACTATGGCACCATAGACTGTTTTAGATCTCCATTATTTGGCTATGTACAAATGTGGTGTTTCTTTTTTTGTATTTTCTGGTGGTATTGTAAGTATGAAAAGTAGCGCAGTTGGTTTAGAAATGTAGCAAAGGTTTTTCGAGACTCAGACGGTTTTAACTTACTAGCCATGATTGTATTTTATCTTACAAGACTTTTGAACAAGGTATGAATCAGACTTGTTTTTGACCAAGCTATTTCACATCCCTGTGTGTGCGATTGAGTTCATTTATGTGGTATTTGTCAGGATACCACCAGTTCCAGATGGGCTTTCAACCGAACCTGTACTGAGGATCACCTAATTAGCTCCACTAACTCCTTTGTTGTATGTAGTTAGATTAATCTGCGGTGTCATCCAGGATACCATAAGCTAGCTCATCCACATGCAAACATTGATCTGTACACAAGTTAATGTGATAGATATATCATCATGCGAGAAGTTTACCGCCAGTGACCGATGGGCTATGAACCAAACCGATACTGAGGCTTACCTCATGACCTGTCAGAATGCTGAGAGTTCCGAGGATTCAAGGTCAACTCCCTTCTTTTCTTCAATTGTATTGGGATACTTGCTCTTTATAGTGATAATAATCACTGTTTATTTTAATTTGTTTTTTTTTTTTTTTTTTTTTTTTTTTGAGCAAGGGATATGGATATGGAGTGACGAGAATCACTATGCTTTATGCCTTTTGATATGTGCACTGTAGGATGTCAAATTTTGGAGCTTTGACATTTGCAAATTTTTGATGTTTTGCAACTTTGGGATTCTTAGGGAATTGGGTAGGGAGGACGCTTGTCCTTTTGCCAACTCTCAGCATTCTTGGGGTCATTCGCACAGGGGGATGAGCAAGATAACCGTTTCACTTATGGTAACCTGGATTACTATGCAGGTTTCATCCTTCGTTCACACAACTCGGGAATTTTTATGTGTTGTAATTTGTGTTGGGATGTTACGTAACAAGGTGTATTGCAAGTGTAACTCTACCTTCGTAAAATCTGTTTGACTTGATACATTTCATTGCTAAAGAGCAAAATGATGACTGAATCACGAAATTTTTTTGATACATTAAAAGACCACTAACTCTAGTGTGGTAAAATGAATGGTGTTTTTGCTATTTTTGTAAGATGAAACAGTGTGGAACAAGATGGACTAGTAGAATCATGACAGCCTATGGTGCCTTTTGACCTATACGACCATGAATGTGCAATGTATGGGTGCGATGCTTGAATGCAGCTATGTATTTTTGTATTTTTTATGGATTGATTTTGGTGAATATGAATATGAATTGTGAGAAGAACTCTCTATTGATGAATTTGAATATGCCTAGAAATGAGATGCAAATTTTTGTTGTTTTTGATGATTTTTGTTGTTTTTGAATTTTCATGATTTTTGACCAAGTGATTGTGGAAATCCTTGGAGCGTTTTGGGATTGACCAAGCGATTGCAAGAATCCTTGGAGCATTTTGGGATTGACCAAGCGATTGCAAGAATCCTTGGAGCCTTTGTGGGATTTGACCAAGCGATTGCAAGAATCCTTGGAGCTTTTGTGGGATTTGACCAAGCGATTGCAAGAATCCTTGGAGCCTTTGGGATATGGCTCTCTTTAGATATGGAATGGTCGCAAATGACTGATATTCAAGGGTTCTGTTTCCTTGATACCATCAAGAGAAGCTAGCCGGTATGTCCCGGGTCCGATTTTGCTATCAATGACATACGGACCTAACCAATTGGCCGCAAACTTGTCCCTTAGGTGGGATGGCAAACTGGAATTTTGTTGATTTTCCTTCAAAACCAAATCACCAACGCGAAAGTCCCTGAGGTGAACTTTCATGTTGTAAGATTTCTTAAGTCGCTCTTGATAAATGCGTAAATGCTCGAGAGCATTAACGTGTCGTTCGTCAAGCAACGTAAGCTGGTATAACTGGGCCTGTCGTGTAGAATCATCATTGATGAACTCATGCATTGATATGCACAGGGAAGGAATCTCCAACTCTAGAGGCATGACTACCTCGGAGCCATACATGAGTGAAAACGGAGTGGCCCCAGTGGGCGTTCGAATTCTAGTGCGATAGGCCCATAGGGCAAGTGGTATTTGAATGTGCCAATCCTTATGACTGTCTGCGACGGTCTTTTTAAGGATGGCAACTAGCATTTTGTTTGATGCCTCTGCTTGCCCATTCACCTGTGGATAATAAGGTGTTGAAAAGCTGTGCTAAATCTTGTACTTTGTGGTCAAAGCACGCACGTCTTTGTTCTTGAAATGTGTCCCATTATCCGAGACTATTTTGGATGGAATACCAAAATGACATATGATGTTATGCAAAATGAACTCCACAATGCGGGGTCCTGTCGTAGAGGTAAGCGGAATTGCTTCCACCCACTTGGTGAAGTACTCTGTGGTCGTTATGATAAACGTGTGATAGCCTGACGACGCAGGGGAGATTTTTCCAATTAGATCAAAGCCCCATTGCGAGAATGGCCAAGCAGACTGGACTGTCTGCAAGGCCTGAGAAGGTACGTGCATTATATTGGCATGATGTTGACACTTCACGCACTTCTTGACATAGGTGCAACAATCTTGCTCTAAAGATGGCCAATAATAGCCCATGCGAAGAATGCGCTTTGCGATGGCCATTCCACTGAAGTGGCCACCACATGTACCATCGTGCGCTTGGGTGACTGCCTAAGTGGACTCTTGCTGGTCCAAGCAACGAAGGAGGATTCCTTCATAGCTACGACGATACAAGATGTATCCTATCAAGACATACTTAGCCGCTTTCTTCTTGAGTGCTCGTTTTGCGGCATGAGTCAAATCAAGTGGGAGACTACCTAACTTGAGGTAGTCTCGGATGGGTAAATACCAGTCCTGTTGATCAGAAACCTTGACAGTATGAACAGCCAATCCCTTATGAAGTTCATCCCTAGCAAATGCTGAATGGGATAGAACCTGAAAGAATAGTGTTGTGTTGCTATTAATGGGAGTAGGGGAGAACAAGGACCCCCAGTTGGCGTGTTTCAGATGATCTCAAATTTGAGAGAACCTATCCGAGGATGGTTCAATTTGGATCATGTGGATTCCTGGTGGCAAGTCTGAGCTTGCACGCTCCATCACGGATTGCGATAAGGTTTTGACTTGAATGGTTGTCATATCACCAGAAAGGTCCTACGGAATTAGTGACCCTAAGGAGGCCATTGTGTTTGCAAAACGGTTCGATGATCGAGGGAGTGCCTCGATGTCATACCACTCAAGTTTTGCCAATAATTTGTCCACAAGGGCTTTATAAGCCTTCAGAACTAGGCATTTACATTGATATACCCCTTTGACTTGATTGACTATTAACAATGAATCACCAAAGATGTTCAGTCTTTTGATGTTCATGGCGATTGATGTCTGAAGACCTAGGAGAAAGGCTTCATACTCTGCGTTGTTGTTGGTGCACGGGAAGTTTAATTTAAATGACAGGGGCACTGGAGCACCCTGTAGTGTGAAGAATACAATTCCCGCACTACCACATTGCTCACACTTAGAACCATCGAAGAATAGGGTTATGTCGGCCTGTGACTCAGGCTCATCAACATCTGGCGATTCTGAGACATGGAAGACCCCATCATCAGGTAGTTCTATGACCAGAGGCTGATCGTCTTCAAGAGGAGCCTCTGCTAGTTGATTGGCTATGACCTGTCCTTTGATAGATTTTTGTCCAATAAACTCTATGTCAAATTTCATCAACAACATGATCCACTTCGCCGTGCGACTACTATGATAAGTACGACTCATCATGTATCGCAATGGATTCTCCTTAGACACAACATACGTAGTGTTGCTCAGCATGTAGTGGCATAGCTTTTTGGTAGCAAACACCATTGCCAAGCAGAGTTTCTCAACGTATGCATAGTTAAGTTCATAACTGACCAGGTGTGGCTAAGATAGTAAGTAGCTCTGTTCTTTGTGAAGTTCATTCTTCCGGGCTAGCATGGCGCCCGGTGCTACCTCAATAGCCGAGATGTATAAGTAGAATGGCACTCCCGGTGCTGGTGGTGCCAATAGGCGGCGAAGCCAAGTATTGTTTGATTTGGTCAAAGGCTGACTGGCACTCGTCATCCCAATGAAATGTAACCCCCTTGTGCAATAATTTGTTCTTGCATCGGCACTTGTCAGATAATTGCGCTATGAAGCGTTTTATCTATGCGACCTTTCCCTGCAGACTCCTGAGCTACTTGATTGTAGTTGGGGGAACCATTTCAAGGATTGCCTTGACTTTCTTTGGGTCCACCTCGATTCCTCATTTTGAGACTATGAAACCCAAGAGTTTTCCAGATGTGACGCCAAAGACGCACTTCTTGGGGTTTAGTCTAACTTTATGCTCCATGAGGCGATCGAGGATCTTGCTTAAGTCAGCGATATGATTTAAGCGCAAGAGAGACTTGGCTAACAAATCATCCATGTAATCTTCCAAAGTTTTGTGCATGTAATCGTGGAAGATATACATCATGGCACGTTGGTAGGTGGCACCAACATTTTTAAGGCCAAAAGGCATGACCTTATAACAAAATGTCCCCCAAGGCATTGTGAACGCCATTTTTAGTTGATCTTCAGGATTGATACGAATTTTATTGTATCCTGAGAAACCATCCATTAGGGAAAGCATTTCGTGACCTGCTGTTGCGTCTACCAACGCGTCGATGCTTGGCAAGGGGAAATCATCCTTAGGACGTTGGTGCATATGCGAATCCTCCCGTCGGGCTTCTTGACAGGAACCATGTTGTACAGCCATGTCGGATCAAGCGTTAAATTATGCATGACTAGCTGTGGGTCTAGTCCTGGCATATCCTTGTACGACCATGCAAAAACCTCCTTCTTCTCTTTGAGAAGGGCAATGTAGTCGGCTTGCTCTTCGAGGGAAAGACTTACCCCCAGCTTGAGAATCTGTGGATTCATTGGATCTGTGCCGATGTCTACATCAGTCGTCTCCTCAACTGACATGTGGGATCCATCCTCCAACTGATGTGGAGTCGGGATCAAATGGATATCATCAGCTGAATTTAGATCTATGCTTGGAACCTCAGGTTCCTCTTCAGCTTGAAAAATATCCTGAGTTGTCCTTGGGGTAAAATGAGGCATTTCACCAAAAGGCCAGTACTCTGCTGGTGATAGAGGTGAATTGACACGATCCCAGTCAATGGCATCTATGTCTAGATGCAATGATCATGCTGGATCGACCGGATTGCAGATGGGTGCGGTCAAATCAATGGAGATCATGTGGATGGAATGAATTTGGTCTCCATTACTGCGGGGATGATAACTTGATTCTTCTAGATGCCCCCTATACTCTGGATCTGGCTCTAGGGGAACGAGCACAAATGAATCAGCCCTATGTGCTAAATGGAGGACAAGGTCTTCCCTTGGCACTGTTGTTATGATAGGGTCTCGAGGTGGACGATGCTCATCATGAATGTGGAGCCATGGATCCAAGATCAGGTCCCACCTTGCTGGGTCGACCCACCATTCATGCCCTAATCTTATGCCCATCTGTCCCATTAGATATTCATGAGTTAAAGCGCGATAATGTCATCGCGCATGTCTGAGATAGTCCATCTTAGTCTCATATTCTGAGTCACTTTCGGAGATCTAAAAATGTTCATTCTCTTCAGCAATTATTGCTTGCGACATTGATGGTTCTCCTTGTTCTAGTACGTTAATCTGGTCCCATTGCGGTTGTTCCACTTTGGGTGGAAGGACCTGACTCTCTAGACATTGTACTGACTCAACTGGAATCTCTAAGGGGAACAACTTCGAGAAGATGTCCGGACACCATTGATATTCTCTTTGGGGATGAGTATCCGAACTTTCACCTCTCTCTAGCAAAGGAGAGGGATTACTACTGTTACCAAGGGTGTTTGGTGACCATGGGAGGTAATCTCCCAATGTAAATTCTGTATTTGGGTTGGCATAGAGATCTGGTGCCAATCCCCCCTTGTTGCCTATTTCTAGGTCTTGCATATTTTCAACCAAGATGTCCAAGGGCAAGGGGTGGTTGAACCCTACTCCTAACTTGTCATATGGCATCTGATATCTTGGTTGGCAAGGGAGACGCATCCCTTGCTCATAGCCGCCTAGCCCATATCCATGCCAATGGCAGTGGTCGAGATATTTAAGGGCAAATTACGGGTTTGATAGATAATTGATGTTTTCAACAAAAGGTTCTTCGTCTGCTTCCTTTTGCTTACATGGTTCAAGACCATGATCAAGGCCCCCATACACAAAATTTGTTTGGTTGGGTGGGTGACCTAGGGGAACAACTGTTCCTATGGGAATGTGAGGTCTTCCCATATCCTGGACTGACTCTAATGCGGGCGTTGCCACAACATTCTCGCACTATGTACTCCCCCGGGCCTGTACTAGCCATTTCAATAGTGATTGTTGATGCTTCGGAGGGAGGGAACGGGAGTCCTTCCTGAGTCCATTCCATGTTTGATAGGTTTGGAGTCTCAGCTTCCGTTGTGCTGGATATTTCCTCTGTTGATATCGTTGAAATTTTTGGCAATCCCTATTTTAAGGGTTGACCCTCTTCCATGATTTGTTTTCCCTTGTCCTTCTGTGTAGCCATGATAGGTGGCATTGGTAATGAAGGAGTAGATGATGAGGGTTCACCTGGCTGGGATGTTGCTGTTTTGGTTACCAGTGGTGCCTACGGTGTTGAACCCTTTTTAGATGGATTTAGCTGGAAATCCAAATGTGTTGAAGGGAGGGTCGACTGAGGCATTAGTTGTACCGCATTGCAATACTTGAAGGGTTTTAAGTCCATTGGGACTACGTGTATTTCACCTTCAAAAGCATACTTTAAGCACGGGTGAGCGATGGAAGGGACACACTTCATGTCCCGAATCCAAGGCCGCCCTAGCAGTATATTGTAGGCCATCTCACCTTCTAACACATGGCACAATGTTGGTGTTGTCTTTTGTCCTACCTGGACATGTAGAACAACTGTTCTGACTGTCGAGCATATTGCATCATTGAAAGCTCACAGTGTGTACGTGGAGGCTGTGATATGAGAGGTTGGCAGCTTCAAATGTTTTAGGGCTGCAGTGGTAATAATATTATTGGATGAGCCAGTATCTACCAACACTCTCTTATACGGGATCCCGTTGATCCGTGCAACAACATGCAGGGGTGGATCTGCCGCGTCATTCGATATTGCTTTGACTTCATCCTCTCTGAAGGTGATGATCGGCTCAGTACATAATTTTACGTGTCCCACAAAGTTGTTGAAATAATTTTATTCTTGGGGCTGTAATTCGATGGTTTTTAAAATGTCCATAAGAGCTTCCCTATGAGGTGTTGATTGTTGAATAAGCTCGTAAATGGACAGCCTAGCCGATGTGGTCCGCAAACTCTGCGTGAGTTTTCTCCGTATCATGATTTTTGGTCTAGGCGGAGGTGACTGTATAGGGTGCTGCTGAGGCTGTGACGTTGTCGAAACTTCCTTCGTGGCTACCCCAGGGGCAACTACTGAGTACTTTTTATTCCTTGTCACTATGCTGATCATTCCCACAAATCCTTGCATGGGAAGGTTCTAGCGCACCTCATTAACTTGGAGAGGTTTTGTCTGTGCCTCGTGGGCAGGCAAGGGGTCCTTGAATACCCCCATTTGTTGGTTGTTTGGCGCTATGGGGTTGTCCACGGCCAATGTTTTATTTTCGATTAAATCTTGGATTAGTCCTTTGAACTTCCAACATCCATTCAAATCGTGTCCCCTTTGCCTATGAAATCTACGAGTATAGTTCCTCTCTATATCCCTTAGGTTTAGGAGCGTTAGGGTCTATAGTCGGGATCTCCGGAAGGGTTACTAAATTTGCCGCTGACAAGCGGTCAAATAAGGAGTCCCTAGACTCCGTGTAGGGGGTGAATTGTCGCTTAGGGCGACGCTGCTGATTCTGCTCCTATTTCTTATTATCTTTCTCATAACTAGGAGGCACTGCCTAGTAATTGGCCTTTTGAGGCTGCGTGTCTTGCGCAGGATTGGGAACATTGATCATGACTTGATTAACCACTACGGGTTGTGATTGTGTATTCCCAGTCTTAGTGGTTTTATTCCACTCTTTCTTTTTAGGCTTGGCAATTGTGCCTTCGCCTATTTTAATCTCTTCTATGACTCTGGCTTGCGCCAAAGATTCTTCTAAGTTGTCGTATTGTTGCAGCAGCAATAGCCCAGAGATTGATTTTAAGCAACTTCGTGCAAACATCTGAGTGAGATCAGACATAGGGGGACGGTAGGGTAGCCTAGAAAGCAAAGCCCTCCATCGGTTCTCGTATGCTGCTATTGTTTCCTCCTCATACTGCCTGAGGCTGGCCAAATCACTTAGTGATGCCTTCTTCCTTGTGTTGAAAGAAAAGTGTTCAAGAAATGCATCCACTAGTTGATCTAAGTTGTTGATACTATGTTTGGGCAATTGTGTAAACCAATCCGAGGCAGGGCCCGCGAATGTGGTTATGAAAGTTCTAAGCAACAATGCATCATTGTCTTGGATGCCGAAGCATTGACTCAGAAACCTCGTGACATGTTCTTGTGCGTCCTCCTCACCTTTAAAGACTGCCAATTGTGGCAACTTGAAATGTTCAGGGTAAAGAGGTATGGGTACTGAGGGATGCATCGAATGACTGCGGAGTTGATGTAGTGTGGGCTTTTGATGCCCAGAATATTTTATCTCCACAGACTCCAAATGCTCTAATAGCGCTTTGTATGCATTAGAAGATTTTATTTCTTCTTCTTTGGTTTGCTCTCGTTGTGGGTCAAGGGAGACTGGAGTCCTATGGGGAGGTGGCCGATTGACAGCCCTCCCGCCTTGATGGGGCGTGTCGGCCCGTTCTATTTCTGGTTCGAACTCCTCATAAAACTCTTGAGGAGTCTCTGGGCGAGCCCTATGACCTTGATCGAGTCCCCGCTGAGGGCACCCATCATTGTTCCGGGGAGCGGCCTCCATTTCGGGTCTATAAGGTCTCGGAGGCAAAGCTTGACGAGGTCGCGGAGACCTATCCTGCACCAACGGGTTGTGCCTCTCATACTTTTGTGCTCTTTAGGTGTGAGGGGTTGGCACCCTTTCAGGTAGTTTATAGCATAACTCATCCGCTTTACGTTGCATGTGCTCTTTATTCAGGCGATATAAGTACTCTAACTCCTGGTGACCTTGCTCAAGCTGCGTGATTCGAGATTGGCGGGCGGCATGTCTGGTGACTGTCGGGTCAATTTGATCTGCCCTCTTTGGCTCAGGAGGCTTAAATGTTTCTCTTATGTGTTTGCCTCGATCTTGATGATCTAAAATTTTAATGGGTTGCTTCCCTTTGTCGGGGTAGGCAACATTTGTTTGAGGTCCTAGCCTCGATGTGTGATCATGATATCTGGCAGGTGCAAAAATGCAAGGTTACCGCATTGTTTATTGTTCTCGAGGAATGTGATGATCTTCCTCGTACTCCCTTTCATGGGTGTGAAAAGGGCGGGCAGAGTTAGCTTGCCCTGTGTAAAGAGCCCTGCGCTCTAGATGTTGTTTTTCTGTTCTGATGGGAGGTAAAGAAGGGACGCCATATCCACGTTGCCCCTCCAAATGGACAATATGCCTCTCTAGCGCTTCATCGCACTGTGGACATTCAAATCTAGCCTCAAAAGGCGATTGTCTACCGATATTGAGACCTGCATGTGAACCATCTTCCCGAAAGGGGCTGTGTTGAATGGGTGTATTCCAATGAGGAGGTTCCCAATAATTCCTTCTTGAAGTGGCCTGATGTGGACTTTGTTGTAGGCCAGACTGCCAAGACGGTATGGCTAGGTCCTCAGGACTAAAGCGAAGGCGACTAGCGCCCTCTCTTTATGTACCTTCTGCAACGTCTGCCCTTGATTGGGCTTGGCTGCGAGTGTACACCATTGTAGCGCTTTTCTAAGCAGATTTTATCTTGTTTTATGATGATTTGTCTTTTTTTCTACACTAAGAAGAAGTAAACACACACATTAAGCAGATTTTATCTTGTTTTATGATGATTTGTCTTTTTGTCTACACTAAGCAGAAGTAAACACACACATACACAAAACTGTGATTATCTCTTTTAAGGATTAAATAGTGTGTCCTAGACTGGTTTAGTGCATTTTGGTGTTTCATTTTGTTTTTGCAATTTTGGAAGAACATTTAAATGCATAATGTTGGCTCATATGACTCCCATAAATGGTCGCCCCTTCAATATACCATTGTCGGACCGATATACCAACCTCTCTATATACCCGCCCTTACGTGAGGGAGACTATAGGTATGTGAGAGCAGATGGTACGTGGAACATAGGCGGTACGAAAGGGGAATCACTCTATTTATGACACCTACCATAGAAGACTTATCCTCGCATGCATGGGAATCACCCCAGCAACACTCGGTCAGCCTTCGTCAGGATTTACGTCTAGCAACAGTCACGATCGAGGTAATGGATGCAATATCTCAAGCCAAAGTGATGATGGAATCCACCTTTGGTCTTGCTCACGGGTTGGGGTTTTACGACCAACGCCTTGGTTTAAAATACCATGTGGTGTGTGAGGTTCATTTTACTTTGCAAAATTGAAACAGGCAACTGAAAAAGAAAGCTTTCCCTATGCCAGACAGACACTACAAACCGTCAAAAAAATTGAAAAGAAATTTCCTATCTTTCCTTAACAATTTTTTTTTTTTTTAATTATTACATGAATAATTACGCAGATAACTAAATAATTAAATAAAGCAAGAAAAAAAAATTTAAGAAAAATTTCCCTACCTTACTTTAATAATTAAAAAAGATTAATTATTAAATGAATAATTATGCAGATAACTACATAATTAAATAAAGCAAGAAAAATTTTTAAGAAAAATTTCTCTACCTTACTTTAATAATTAAAAGAAATTAAAATGACAGTAAAAGATTAAATAAATAAAATAACCCGAAACTTCGCAACAGAAAATGATATGGACGGCTAGAACCATTACCTCCTTTCTGCCCGGATTTTCTGTTTCTGACCTCCGGCTAAAAAAAAATAAGTACCTGTTAAGCACAAGACACAACAAGTTTAATTAACTTCTGTGATTTTAAAAATCTGGGAAGGTACCACCGTGATCGCCACTGAAAGCATGAGATTTCGGAATGAAAAATAGTATTGAAGATGTAATAAAACAGAACTTTAAATCAACCGAATATAAATTAATTTTGTTCGGTTACAATACATATCCTGCCTTTTTAGGGGCCAAGAGTGTTAGTCTGCCTCGGTTACAATCGAAGTCAATATTGCTTCTATCCGCATGCCCACATTTGAAAATGGGCGGGCCAAACTGTATTGCCGCCGCTGGTGTTTAATGAGTTCTAGCTTGTTGTCTTTCCTGTATTCAAATAAACAATCAACTGTCAATAGCACCTGTATTTGAAAACAGCGTATGTTATAGAACATAAACTATTTTAGTCACCTTTGAAAATAGCAAGTGTTCGAAAATGTGAAACATAAACGGTTAAAATACTGTTCATTAACAAGATATATTCAAAACGATATATATATACTCAAGTAAAACTATGAACATGCGTAGGGTGCCCAAGCGGGCCGCCCTGTTAAAGTCCAGCTTCGATGCCAACCCACTAGGAATTGGCTCAAAATCCTGGATAATGTGGTCGGAAAATTGGTAATTCACTGTGGTCGAATGTATGGTTCGAAGGTCGGAACTGATATAATCGAGTCTTCAAATGAACAGCACTTCGTTGTGTTCACCCAAAATCTTCTCTTTTTCTTACTTCGTATCGAGCTAGTTTTATAGAGGTTTTTGCCTCTGAGAGCATTAATGTTAAAACCCTAAATCCGTAAGGGCCACTTAGATTTGATCCTTATCGGGCCATTATGAGACATGGCTCACACTGACAGATCGCAGTTATGAGGTGTGGCTCTGGATCGGATTTGTTTCGAAACGGCTTGTCTCATTAAAGTCCGTCGTTCTGCAGATCCACGGGGTCTCTTTGGAGAGGGGCACGTAAGGGTGCCATGTGGCAATCATTCTTTGGATGCGGCGGCCACGTCAAAGTCCGCCTTTGATTATCGCAAATATGCTTTTTAGACGTAAAGTGCCGAAGTGTCGCGATATCGTGATGTCGCGATATCGCGACACTTCGACAGAGCCTCCCCTTGGGGCCAAAGGTGTCGCGATATCGCGACGCGTGATATTGCGACACCTTTGGCCGAGGCTCCCCTCGGGACCAAAGGTGTATCAATATTGCGCATCGTGATATCGCGACACCTTTGGCCGAGGCTCCCCTCGGGGCCAAAGGTGTCGTGATATCATGACACCTTTGGCCGAGGGTAGCCTCGAGGCCAAAGGTGTCGCGATATCGCGACACCTTTGGCCGAGGGGAGCCTCGGGGCCAAAGGTGTCACGATATCGCGACACCTTTGGCCGAGGGGAGCCTCGGGGCCAAAGGTGTCTCGATATCGCGACACCTTTGGCCGAGGCTCCCCTCGGGGCCAAAGGTGTCACGATATCGCGACACCTTTGGTCGAGGGTATCCTCGGGGCCAAAGGTGTCGTGATATCGTGACACCTTTGGTCGAGGCTCCCCTTGGGGCCAAAGGTGTCACGATTTCGCGACGTGCGGCGACGTCGCGATTTCACGACGTTGCGAAATCATGACGTCGCGATTTTGCGACGTCTAAGGCTAGGTTCCCTTTTTGTTGAGGCCTGTTTGCTTTTAAAGACTTTGCTTTCGATGAAGGTTTTGGCAAGGCTTGAAGACTTTGATGAAGGTTTTAGCAAGGCTTGAAGACTTTGATGAAGGTTTTAGCAAGGCTCTTTTTCCGACCTTCTAAACTGCTGTGCAAGTGGCCAGGACCACTGTTTGACCTCTGAGGGCTGCCCTGAAAGCTATGTATGTCAATGCGATCAATGTTTGTAGTCACTTAATCAGAATGGTGTTGTTTTGGTGTCTACAGTTAGTATGTGATTTTTGGAGAAGTCTACTAGGGTGTTTGAGTCTCAAGGAAAACCCCCAAAAAAAACATGCTCCAATAGCAACAAGATACCACATATCATTAGACTGTAGAAATACGAGTCATTCATTCATCAAAATGCATTTTACAAAGCACAATCAAATATATAGAATAGATACCACATTAATATTTGAAATGATGTTTAGATGACCACTGACTATATAGTGCAACAAAGAAGAAATATACATAATGACATTCATTCATTAGCATTATACCAATCCATTCCACTACATTTCATATATGGGTGATTAATTTATTAAGTTCTTGTAATGAGAATTATCAATTATTTTGTGTGATTGTTATACATTCTGCGATGTCATATTTTAAAAATTGATATACATAGTTTACATTCATTTGTTATGTTTTAAGTGATTAAAGATTATAGGTTCATATCCATTAGATTATGATTTCGTACATAATGCATTACCATACATTGAATAGCATATCATAAACTACATAAAATATATGCATGCCCACAAAGCAAAAATAAATATGCATTAAAAATAAACATCGCATCCATCTACATACATCATATGTCACACATCTAATCATCTAGATCACTGCATATCATCATCATAAAGTAGAAAAACTATCTAGTGCATGACATCCATACATCACATCATATAAACATAACATTTAAATACGCATTGCATCCATGTGCATCAAATAAACATAAAATCAAAAACAATAAATACACATGTACACATAATGAGCCATGAAATATCATATCATATATATGTGTGTCCAAATGAGTAAATAGGGAGTACAAAATGCCCATAGGATACAACTATGTAGGTCCTCAACCTTACACACAAAATGATACATCAAAATTGTAGTCAACTACTATAAATCGGATCTAGGTTGCTCCCCTTGTATTGGAGCTCTCGTCGCCTCCCTCTAAATTATGCTCTAGAGTCGTGAGCTCCTGTATCTGGCCCTGAACCTCAGTTAGGTGTCGCTCCCTATCAGCCACCATCACCTCTAGAGTGGCGATGGTGGTATCTCTCTCTTGTTGTTGCATGTGAAATCACCTAATATGACTCTACAAGTCAGCAACTTGTGCCAACAACTATCCCTCTATGCTATCAGGAGGGACCTCACCCTCCTCTAGAGAATCCTCCTCAGGGTCAATCTCTGATAGGTCCTCAATGGTGGCCTCTACACCCCAACCACCCTCAGTACACTGGCACACCCTATGCCCGTTAGAATCTACCTCTTCCTTTGCCTCTACTAGCTCTCGGCCCAGAGGCCCAATACCATGCCATCTAAATAGAGACCACCACCCATCATAGTCGGGCGTGGTCCTAGTTGTATCAACCCCTAACTCTTGGAAGTCATCGGGTGCATCCCATAGTGGTAGAGGAACTATCAGTGGGAGATACCTCTCTAGAGATAAGCATCTGTACCTCAGGGGCATATCTAGCAAGTCATGCACCATGTCAAACTGTCATAGGATACAAGAGAAAAACCAATACTCTCTCACATCTGGCTTATGCCAGATAAGCCATCTATCTCAACAGGCCCGTTGCATCCACTCATTTGCCTCTAGCCATACAGGACAATCCATGTAGGGGTGCTAAACAACATCCCCTAGCCCAAGTGCTACAAAATTGATGATGTAATATTGCGTATCCCCAACATGAGCCCTACTATGGACACCCTCCTTAGAACGAGGCCAGCAGCTAGTGTAGCACTGATGAGTGTCACCTAGGGTAGTTATGCACAAAGGTAGATCAACAAGACACTCGATTCAGATGTGCTACCACCCCCAGATCTGTAGCAAAAGGCTACAATTGATGCCCTTACAGCTCTGCTTCGTAATTTGGTATAGCTCTCGATAGAGCTGACATAGTAAAGTGCTCCTCTAGGCTAGTAGTAGTGGAAGGACAATATGAATAATTAGGTGCATGAAAATGGCCTCTCAAGCATAGAAGACGTCATCCCAGTACTAGTCCTTGATGTGCACCCCTCCATGGTTTGCATCATCTTGTGTGTCGGTGCTCTGATCATCGAAGATGGCAAAAAAATTGGCATCCTTTTCTGTGTAGGCAGAGGAAATGATAGCCTCATAATCTATAGGGATCCTAAAGATCCTGTAGACATCCTCCAGGGTGATGGTCATCTCATCGGGAGGAAGATGAAATGTGTTCCTCTACGCATTCCAACGTTGAGCCAACATAGCCAAATAGGCCTGATCTACCCTAATGGTGGATAGATCCATGACATAACCAAACCCAATGACTCGAAACCATGCTCGGTCGTCATCCGACAAGGCCTCATGAAGAATCCTCATCAAATCAGGCTCCTGTGATCTAGAAGTTAACTTTTAAAAAGCAAAAACAAAAAAAACATCATGTAAGCTAAATCTAGCTAAGCAGAGCTAAAGAAAACTACAAATTAAAAAAAATAAAAAATAAAATAAAATAAAATAAAGAACACAAGAAACTGCAGCCTACAACTACAACTTGCAATCCCCAATTTTCAAAATTGTAGGCCGCAGCTGAAATCTACCGTTCCCATTTTGCCAACTGGGAACTGCATCTACCAGTTGCGGTTTAGGAGTGGCACCCATTTTAGGTACCCTCCTAGACCACTAATGCATAAAAATTAAACTCTAGTCTAACCTAAAATAGTGGGGTTCATTACTAGTAGTTTAATGAGGTTCAATTATTGTATTTATCAAGTGTGGTTTCTTTTACTCATATGGAGTGCGAGGTCTCAATTTGGAGTTACCTTGCCCGCACCCTGCCCCCGACTAGTCGATGGCTGATCAGGATCCGCCATTAGGGAAGACAAGTGTAAAGGTTGTTGAGTTTAACAGTGTTCTATATCAGGGAATGTCTTCTATCTCTCAGAGCTCTAAAATTGCTCAAGGTTGTAGGAAAATACTAAAAAATTGCAAATAAGATTTCAATTTATAGGTTCTCCTAGTCTCTGCAAATCACAACTGAATCCCACAATTCTAAAACTAGGGTTTTGCACCTGTAGTTCTGACCTACGATCCCCAAAATTTTGTAATGCAAACCACAAACCGTACTCGTGGTCCGTAACTAGCAATAAATGCACTAAAAACCCACCGTGGGAAGGTCTGAAGAGACAAATTAATGACTCGTGGATAAAAATCAAAATAAATGATCAAAATTACAAATTTGGTGATATTCAAAGCACCAGGATCAATCCAATAAATGCAAAATTAAAAAAAAAAAATCAAAAAATGAAAAACCAAATGCGCCTCGTATTCAATGATTTATCCTATAAACTTGGCGGCTGTAGCGACTTGCAATCCATGTAATTCGACAAGATGAGTAAATAACAATAAGGAAATTTGGGGTAAAATTGTCATTTCTCTTATGACATCTTTCAGCAAATCATCGACAATATGATTCAACACAAGTCTTCTTGAATTTGTATTATCTTAACTCTCTAATATGGCTATCATAGCCTGACTGCTCCATGGGAAAGAGATGTGCAAATACTACTAAGCATTACAATCATAAGTTGAACTAGGCCTCGCCAAGGCATTTAAACATATCAAATCTAAGGTTTTTTAGGATCATTCATTATGGTCAAGAAATTTTGTCGCTTAAGTCATTGTCATTACCCTCATAGACTCATTGCTTGAGGGGGCAGTCATAATTTCATGTCATAATCAAAATCAAGAGAAGATCCCAAATATCGTAGATCCCTTGATCTTGTCAAAATTGCGTTCGCCCTTGCGAATCATTGCTAACAACTATCATAAGCTTCCCCCTTTTCTTGGGGTAAATAACAAATATGAAATTTTGTTTGTAGCTCTCATCCTTCGGTTATATAGGCCTAACTCCTATTGTAGCACCAAAGCTACCCGAATGTCTGATGATGAGTGCAGACTTTTCAAACGTAAGCCTTTCCACATTGGAAGCAATGATTCCAGGATGCACATACTTTTGTTGGACCTGAGGCATCTAATGTTGATCAAACTAATGATCATCATAGAACCTGCAACATCATTTTAGGAGGTCTATTTTGCTCAATGTTGTTCGATCTCACAACGCATCTCAAAAGGGGCATCTGTAGACACCTAAAATGTGCCATGTCAAGGGTGACTACTCATATGGACATGCTATAAAACCATATGAAGGATCTTGGATATACTTCAAGATAGAGCAGTGGTTCTAACCACTCAATTTAGGCATTCTGGCCTAAGCAGTCTGAACCGCAGCCCAGACCTACAGTCTCCAGTCTAAACCATGGTTGACACTTGCGATCTATAGTCTGGATTGTAGTTGTGACCTACTGTTTGAACTGGAGTTCATTCAGACCTTCCATCCAAGCCAAATT
The DNA here is from genome assembly GCA_028583015.1 of Wollemia nobilis. Taxonomy (NCBI): domain Eukaryota; kingdom Viridiplantae; phylum Streptophyta; class Pinopsida; order Araucariales; family Araucariaceae; genus Wollemia; species Wollemia nobilis. The sequence goes on along the minus strand of JAQPPZ010016864.1, from coordinate 8,757,674 downwards.
GGTTGGAACGACCAAGAGATCTAGAAGGAGACAGTTGGAGGACGAAAGATTCCAAAGGCTTCCATCCCAATTGTCCTAACAAACCTTCTTGGTCTTGGCTTCTCCATGAAGCCACCCCTAGCACTAAGGGCATGCTATAAGTGCCCCCATTTTTCAATAGGGAGGAGGGAACGAAAGAGAGATAATTTGTATAGCGAAGCACTAGCAAATTATCGAGCAAGCTAATTGATTAAGAGAGCAGTGAAGCCCTATCAAATTGCATAACGACCTTGTGCATTTGAGATCCCATTTGCTATCCATCCAAAGAACAATTAGCCATGGATGCCCTAGCTGCCTAGGAGGATCAAGAAACATAAATCTGGGTGAACGAAGGCCCTTCACAGTGTTTTGACCACCAAATCTATCAGATGACAACAAAGGTGACCCTTGAACATCAATTCAGACAAGGAGGTCAAGCCCACAGCCTCTAATTCTAAGGGCAAACACATCATAGGTCAAACCATGGCTGTCAGCTGTGGTTTAAAGTGCAGACCGCCCCTCACAGCTATGGTTTTCAACATGTTAGAGATCACCTTACTTAGTTTGCTTTTTGCCACATAGATTAGTCATGTTAGTTTTTCATAGGTTTAATTGTATTTTTAGAGAAACTCTAACCGTAGGAATTAGGCATTTTATGCGTTGTAGTGGGTAGGAGTATATTGGATCTTTTTGATGTTTTATTTCTTCTAATTCGATATTTTTTCAATGCATCATGTGCTTATTCATGTCTTGTATGTTGTAGTATAATTCTTGATACGATTAGAATAGATTAAAACCTTTCTTTATGCTTTCTTGTTTCATTAGTTTAATGGTATTTACATGTATGATTCCTTAAAGGGCCTCATCACGAGAGGCTATCAATATCTGTAATTGTGCACTGTTGTTTCTTGTTCACAGGGAGACAAGTGTAGAAAGTAGCCTATATCATAATCCTTCCACATCGCAAAGAAGGGGGTTAGCTCTACCCCAAGGTAGTTTGTGAGTAATCACCACAACAACAAATAAGTGCGCCTACCCTGTTGAGGGCATTGGAAATTTTAAACATCTGTATCATCTTTGGAGTGACCCTAAGAGGGCATTTTTGTAACCCGAGATCCTTTGAAATATCAATACAAGAAAACTTTGCATTAGTTGGCTTTCTTTGTTTGATTTTTGCATTTTTGTGTGGATCTTTGTGTTTTACGATGGTATATATCAATACACTAGATAGGCGCATGCTACGTGGTTAAATCATTGATATACTTCATTAATTTGATTTATAATAAACTAAGAATCTCTAAAGACTAACAAAAATTTTATTTTTAGAGCTAAAGTCGCTCGTAACCCAAGGATTAGAGCTTCATACTCTGCAATATTATTAGTACAAAAAAATTGAAGTTTAAATGACAAAGGAATAAAATGCTTCTATGGAGATATTAATACAGTACCCACACCTGCACCACTCATACATCTAGATCCATCAAAAAACAAGGTCCAAGTCTCAGAATGATCTTCTTCTAAGTTAAGACATTCATTAGGATATTCAATCGTTATAGGATGAGTAGATTCTAGAGGAGCAACAAGCTGATCAGCTATAATTTGGCCTTTGATAGATTTTTGACCAATAAATGTGAGTTCAAACTCACTTAGAGCAAGAACCCATTTAGCTATGCATCCATATAATTAAGGTCTACTCATCAAATATCTTAGTGGATCTGATTTAGAAATAACAAATGTTTTTTGACTGAGCATGTATTGGCATAATTTTTGTGTAGAAAATACAACCGTCAAGCAAATATTATTCATATATGTATAACGGGTTTCATAACTTATTAATGTTCTACTTATGTAATAGGTGGCTCATTTTTCTTATTGTCATCAAGTTGAGCCAACATTGCTCCAAGTGCAATTTTAGAGGTAGAAATATACAAAATAAAAGGACAATCTGGTCTAGGCAAAACAAGCACTGGAGGGGTAAGAAGGTATTGTTTAAGAAATTCAAATGCTTCTTGACATTCATTATCCCATTGAAATGGGATATTTTTCTTAATCAACTTAAGAAAAGGTCGGGTTTTATCTTCCAATTTGTCAATGAAGCGATGGATAGACTGAAGTTTACCTTGTAGACTCCTTAATTCTGATATATTTTTGGATGACAACATATCAAGGATAACCTTAATTTTAAGGGGATCTATTTCTATGCCATGGAAACAATAACTCCTAATAATTTTCCACATTTAACTCCAAATACACATTTTTTTGGGCTTAGGCAAATCTTCTATTCCCTTAATCTATCAAACACTTTTCTCAGGTTGTCAATATGATCTTCTTCCTTAGTTGAACAAGCTATGATATCATCTACATAGTCATGTAGAATATCGTAGATCATATCATGAAAGATGTATGTCATAGCCCTTTGATAGGTTGCACATGTGTTATTTAGACTGAATGGCATTACTTTCCAACAAATTGTCCCCCAAGGTGTAATGAAAGTCATTTTGGGTTGGTCTTCAAGAGCTATTCGGATTTGGTTATATCCTAAAAAACCATCCATAAGGGATAGCATTCCACTCCTAGCCATAAAATCTACAATCTGATCTGTATTTGGGAGAGGAAAATCATCCTTAGGGCATGTAGCATTAATGTCTCTAAAATCAGTACTTACTCTAATTTTAGTGGCCTCTTTATTGGTTACTGGAATAACATTTGATATCCAATCTGCATAATCAATGGCTTGGATAAACACAACATCCAAAAGTTTTTGTAATTCATTTTTAACTAATAATGCTACTTTAGAATGCATTTTTCTAAGTTTTTTTTTTATTGGTTTTGCATCAGGGCACACCACTAAATGATGCATAACCACCGAAGAGTCTAGGCCTAGCATATCTACATATATCCAAGAAAAAACATCAGAATATTCTATGAGAAATGCAAAATATTGGCTTTGTATTTCTTCACTTAATTCTTCTCCAATTTTAACCAAGTGAGGGTTGGTTTCAGTCCCAATGTTGATTTGTAGCACATATTCTACTACAATGTTTAAATCTCTTTCAAAGTTAGGAGGAGTAGGTGACACACCCATTTCTTGTAATTCTTCTAAGGTCAACTTAGCTAATTCTTCATATGGGGTTGTTGTTTGAACATGGGCTATGCATGGTATAGACCCATCAAAGAAAAATCTATTTCTCAAAATTTCTTTAATAGAAATATCATGAAAAATATCTCCTTATAAACATTCATTCAGGTAAGCAATAATTTCTGGAAATGCTATTGATAACATGTTATAAGAATGTATCCTTTTACTTCTTTTAAAATATTCTTGATGTACTAAGTACTCTTGATATTTTATTAGTTTATTGTCATCCTTAAATGGGAATGGCTGAGTTTTGGTAGGGATATAACCAATACCACATTTGGAAGGCCATTCCTCTATTTCTAAAGGTTCATGTATACCATTTTTGAGAGGTCCCATGCCCCTACCTTTATAATCCATGTTGCACATCATTTTTTTTACTTTACATATCCATTAGAAAAATAACATCTAGCAAATCCATTTTGATCAAGAGTAAAGCTCATTTTAATATTAATCTTGCCAAGATCATACCCTGCATAGATAAAGGTACAACTCCCTATATGGTATATGCTTCCCAACTTTCATGGCAATCCCATCATTCAGGAAGATGGCGATAATTGCAATAAAACAAGGGAATATTGAGTAGAAAAATTAGTATGTTCTGAAGTTGTGAGTATTGAAGATAAATTTGGTACAATTTCATTTGAAAGAGGATATGAAGTAGAAGGTTTATCTATTTTAGCTATAGTACTAGATGGTGTGGGTTTAGATGATGAGGGAAAATTTGGCAGAATGGATACCCCTGCCTCCTTGGGTCTTACCTAAAAGTGGCATCCCTTTTGGGATGTTTTCCACAAATAAAAAAAAAAGATGATGAATGAAAATATTTAGGACTAGAGTTTGTTGAAGATATGGTAGGAAAAAATGGAACTCCTATTGGTTCTACCATATTACACATTTCAAATGTTCTAGGGTCACCATGGATAGTGACTAATTGATTTTTAAACTTAAACTTAACACATTGATGTAGGGTAGAAGGTACTAATCTCATTGCATTAATCCAAGGTTAACCTAGAAGGATGTTTTATGATGCAAGACAAGGTACAACAAACATGGTCGTATCCAAAATTCTTGGACCAAATTGCAATGGAATTGACAATATTCCACAATTTTCTTAAGTTTCATCATTAAAAGCTTTGATAATCATTTTAGTTCTTTTTAAATTTTCACTTCTAAACCCAAATATTTGAAAAAAATCATATGTGCATATTCTTAATGATGATCCATTATTAATTAAGACTCTTTTAACACCTACATCCTCAATTAATGTTGTAGCATATAGAGGATTATCTCCATACATGCTTTGAGGAGGAATATACTTATATTGAAAGTCTATATAATTTGTTCTATGAGAAATTAAAACATTAACTACAACATCAGGTTCTATATCTTGGGGTACCATCATTTTGCTTAAGGCCCTCATTAATTCCTCTCTATGTATAGATGAAGTTATTAGAAGATCCAAAAGAGAAATTCTAGTTGTGATATTTGCTAATTGTTCATTAATGTCATAAGGAGATTTTTTTTTGTGGATTTGATACATTATTCCCTTTTTTGGGTGATCTTAATACAAATGGAGGTGATTTCTCTTTCTAAATTTGAGTTTGTGATTGAGAATTTTGATTTTGGTCTTGTTGTCTAGTGATGGCTCCAATGGTACCCACAATATTATTATTTTGTAAATTACCAAAATGAGATCTAGCATTTACTGCTTGTTCATTTGAAAGTGTTTGTCCAGATGAAGGGCCAGTGGTCATTATTTTAGGAAATGGTTCTTCTGGAACTAATAAATACATGACAGGAAGAATTGTATATGATTCATCTTTAGAACTATTTGAATTATTTGAAGTAATATCCATTTCACTTTTTGTTCCACTTTTTGTGTCACTTGTGTCTTCTGAAGATGAAGATTGGAAATATTGTATGGGTCTGATTGTAACCAGAGATTGGGAAGACACATATGAAGTTTAATTATTTTTTTTGTGGTAAAAATTTTCTAATGGTCCCCACATACCGAGTTGGAGGAGGAAAATTATGATGTTCTAGTTGATTCACAGTATCTTTACCATGCTTGGGTAAAGGATGTTGGAAAATATCTAAAGTTTGATTTGCATTTTGAGTTGGTTATTTTTTGGTATTATTTTGAGGATTATTTTTTGATGGAAATTGTTCTACTTCTATTTTACCTTTATCAATTAGATCTTGTATGGCATGTTTCAATTGTTTACAATAATTAGTTGAATATCCATATACTTGGTGAAAATTACAATGTAAATCAACTCTATATCCAGTTGCAATGGTATCCAGTTATCATATCTCTGGAAACCGTATTAAAACTTTTTATCATAGTTGAGGTAAAATCAAAGTTAAGGGCATATTTAGTCTTGTGAATTCTTTTGGAGGTTTATCAGGAAGCTTAAACAAAAAATTCTTTACATCTTCTGTAGTATTGATGTTTGAGGTGTTTCTACTATCAGTGACTCCATCACCTACTACTTGTTTAATCTTATATTAGCTTTTGGAAGTTTTATCTTCATCATTTTTCATGAATTATCCTCTTCTGATTAGGGCATCTTCTACCCTTCTTGATAAGTCTATATATTGACCTGTTGAGTGAATATTTCGCCATATAGAAAAATGATCACCACAACTAGAGTCTCAAATAGGAAACTCTCGCTTGCAAATAAATTAAATAGCATTATTCATTTCTCCAAGGTTCTTGTGAACAAACATTCATATGCATATAATCAATCAAGACAAAAGCAAATAAATGAATGTATACCATAATAACTTAAACCATGCAAGTAACAGTTAACAAGGGGCCTTTAATGATTCGAACAAGTACTTTGCAATCATAATCCATTAAATCAACCAAATGTGAAGATAGATTCTTTTAATGTTCTTGAGATTAAAGTAATCTACCCGAAACCCAGTTAGTAACCTCTTTTATCTTCAACTTAAAAGATTCCAAATGAGAAAGTGTGTGGTATAAGTCACTTCATTTTAAGCTTCATGCCTTTAACATGAGGTTCATTTTTAGAGTTAGCGGGTTCATTTTATATTTATTTAAAAGTTTTTCACTATCCCTATGTTAGCCTTTGGTGTTAGTAAAGTTAGCAATGTTAGCATTAGATGTGCAAAAAATTAGTAAGTTAGCAAGCTAGGATTCATTCGCTTGATCTGATTTAGTGTGCATTTGGAATTAGTAGCCCTCCTAAACCCATATTTTATCTGAAAATTAGATGAAGGTGCTTGGAGATGCAAGAATGAAAATCTAAATTAAAGAAGTGGATCTAGAAGTGGCTTTCTCTTCTCCGTTATTAATCCCTGGTTTTCTTTGGGAAACACTAGATCTATAAACAAACCCTCCAATTTCTGGTGCGAGCAGATCACTTTCTCAAGCGCAGACGCAGAGCATACTCTTGGAAGATTTATTTACCTTCTTTGTAACTTAGATTATTCATGGCAATAAATGAACTTTTTATGAACATGAATTCTAGAAAAAGACTAGAATAGAATGAAAACAAATGCAGAAATTTTGGAATGGACCCAAATCGAAACAGTAGATTTTAAAGCAAGACTAATCTAAATATCAGAAAACCAAAATAGAAACATAATTTACAAAAGTTATCTGGAAAAACAAAATAGGACATTAATTTGGTTAGCAATATCCTCCCTACAAAACCCCAAGTTATGAGATGAAATTCTAAAACAACCTGACCTAACAGACCTGCAACATAAACACAGTCAAATTAGATCAGATGCAAGACTCTAAGGAAAAAAATAATTGCATCATTCTATCATTCACCTATCGCAACCCACTTTATGGCATAAACGAATAGATACAAGAAGAAATAATGCAAAGGAAATATTTACAGAAATAGCAGCAGTCTTAGTTTCAATCTCCTTTTGATTTCACACACAAAAGTTGCTCTTGCCAAAAAAAAACTCCTTTATTCCAAAAGATAGTCTTTGTTTTTTTTCTACAATTTCCAGCCCCTCTCCACTTCTTTGAATGGTGTATTTAAAACCTCTAAAAAAATTTTGTTTCTCCCTCCATGACTGTTCATTTTCTCCTTCCCTTATGCATGCATGTGTTTTGATTTCCAAAAAAAAACTTTTCATTTCCCTTCGTTTCATTTTCTCCACATGGGCTTGCATCCGTTTCCTTCCGTGTGTAACAACCTTATTAAATGATTTCAAATCATTAAAGATTCCTTATGTAACGTTTTGTCTTATTCATTGGATTTTGTCTTTATGTCCACGTCACTATGCAGTCTTCAGTTTCACTGTCCTGGTGCTCATCACTAATATCAGACGCACTGTCAACTACTCTATTCCCTTGGCGAAAATGCAACATGTCGTGATATCATGACACTTTTGCCTCCTTGCTCTCTTTTGTTGCTTTTAGCCATGAAAATGCAGTAGGTCATGATATCGTGACACTTTTCTCTTTTCATTTTTCTGCAAAAATGCAACATGTCGTGATATCACGACACTTTTTCTTTCTTGTTCTTTTG